>OX454271.1:13505435-14890873 GCA_949715065.1 Periphyllus acericola
GCACGCAATCAATGTGCACACACATTTGAGGTTTATACACTAGATGTTATTTGAATTCGAAACAAGTAGAATTAATATATTATATAGATAGCATGTTTAAATAATATACACGAAAGGATTAATATTTGAAAAATTTAATGCGACTTAAAGTAAATTAAGAATAGAAAAGTTCATACAAATTTATTAAGTACCTATGTTTAAGTAATGGCATTAACCTTATGCAACTGAAGACTTTAATGCTGTTAATTAAAAATGTATAACAAATTGAAAAGTATTATACAATACGGGTTAAATAAATTCATCAAAACAGAAATACTAATATTGTAAATTGAAAAAAATAATATTCAATTATGAAAATAACCAACAAAATTATGAAGGTATTTTCAAACATTTTAATATATTCGAAAAATATAAACACTAATTTTTAACTCAAATTGTATTTTAGAATATAATTAACTTATACTAAAACGTCTTATATAAATAGGCTATTCAAATATTTAACACAAAAAAATGTTTTGAACATTTATATCTAGTATTTATACTATTATATATTATTTTTCAGTGTTTAACGGCAATGAAATCATTTAAAATAAAATATAGGATAACCAACGGGGAATCTTTATCAATATTTATACACGTACCGAAAACATGTAACGGTGTAAGACATTGTTAAATATTACAGTTAAATGGCAAAATAATATGAATCCTTAATACTTAACATGAAAAGAAATGCATTAAACGGTGAAATTACCTGAGAATCGTTCAAACTTTCCAACGCTTGCATTACGCTTTGTTCTGGTCTTTGAACCTAAAAATAAAAATTAGGCTATAATATAATTAAAATACAATACATTTACTAAACATATACGGGCATTTTTGTTATACAATAAGGACCGTGTATCATTTGTGTACACAGAAATTGTCTATAGTATAACGTGTAGATAGATATTAATAAAATGTTATCGGCAGGGTGTGGTCCTGGATTCACAAGGTCCCTCTGATAAGGTCGACGCCCGGTTTAGAAGACGGCCCGCCCAATTTTGTAAATATGCTGTTTTTATTTATCTTTTAGGGTTTTGTATAATAGTCTGAAAGAAATTTATGATTATTTTTGGCCTAAAAAATGTCTATTGAACAAAAACTTGATTGCACATATTTGGGACACACTGCGTTCGCATGATAAAAAAATCAGTAGTTTTTTCCCATACACGTAAACCACGCGATTCGCTTTGCCGACCGTATATCTAGAACGGAATAACGCAACATAATGCTGATCTACTTTTTCACAAAACCTATACAACAAGTTTCAGCTGAGGCTTAGTTTTTTAATAATTGTGACTAAAAAATATACACATTATTTTAGCATACATACGTTAAACGTTTGTACAACAAAATAGAAGTAATATAAAAACAAATAACGCATTTTATAATTTTTGTAAAACAAAAAATTTAAGAAAATAGACCTGGTTTACACACACATATTTAGCGCATTATGTAATATATAATATTTTGTATCCTATATAAAATATTGCATTATCTGTTCAATAAATTTCGTAGATAAAAACACTTAATAATGATAGAAACCATTTTTTTTTGTTATAGAAATGATATAGAAATGTTATATGATATTAAATAGGAGAACACTTCATACTAGTTAGTAGAAATTGACGAATCGCGCCTTTCAAGGCTAAAGAAAGTATTATCAAGGGGCGACTTCAACGTGGCGATAAACAACCTAATGAAAATATAACTGATTAAAATATACGGAATTAAGCGTACAATAAAGTATTATTGATAGTTGCAGTAACTAAACAAATTGTTATAAAAAATAAGTGTACGAACAAAATAATTAAAGTCTACAATAAATTAAGATAATAATAATTGACAACTACCGTAAATAATCAAAATTTTTATTGTTTGATTTTAGAATGATTAAAATAACATAAGAAAAATATTTATATTCGATAACATTTTACTTTGCCAATTGTTTGGGATAATAAAATTTTAAATTTTAAACATATGTTAAAACTTTTAACATAACCACTAGAATATAATGAAAGACATTTTATTTATTTAAATATTACACTTAATTTAAAAATTATTGTTCATTATCTCTTTATTTAAATCCTAAATTTTTATTGTACAATATATTATACTGAGATAATTAACCACCAAAATGAACATTTTATCAGTTGAATATACTTATATACACATGAACTTCTATTATATTAGGTATTTAATATTACATATATATATATTACTCATATATACAGTATTAGGGAGAAATTATACGCAAACATTTGATAGTAGATAAAAGAAAAGAAATTTAACATTATCAGGAAATTAAGATTATTTACTATAAAAAAGGTGCAGAAACATGTTTAAAAATATTATACATTTTACTTTATATTAAAAATGTATATTCCACACCTAAATTCATATTCATATTTACTATTTAACGTAAAATTATTTGAATATAATTTTAAGACCATTATTTCCTTATGGTTTTGTAAACTAAAAATTATTCAAAACTGATGAAATAAATTATAAATATTCAAGTACTTTTCAAAACCTTTTTTGTATTTCAAATACAATAACTAAAACATCAAACTTATGAAAACACTTTTTGAAATTGTAATATTTTTATGTCGTATAGCGTAAGTTTAAATTGTATAACATCGAGCACGACAATGTACTACAAAAGATACTACACGTACCTAAAAAAATAGGTGCTTGCGAGTGCTTATTTTAGTATTCATAATGTTCTGTAGATAAATATTCTAAGAAACCTTCAGTAGAGTACATTTTATTATGACATGTAATACCTACATATTCAAGGTAAATATTATATAAACAATGAAATCAACAACGAACTAAATTTTAATAAGATTTTAAAATAGAAAAAACAGTAAAATATGTA
Organism: Periphyllus acericola; assembly: GCA_949715065.1. Taxonomy (NCBI): domain Eukaryota; kingdom Metazoa; phylum Arthropoda; class Insecta; order Hemiptera; family Aphididae; genus Periphyllus; species Periphyllus acericola. The sequence goes on from OX454271.1 coordinate 13,508,356, forward strand.
TGCATATATTTTTTTTCAATAATAAAATATTTAGGTATTATTTATTATTAATACAATTTAATAGCAAATAAAAATAAATAACCAATATAAAATTATATACAAATATACATAAACAAAATTTAGACCTAAGTATTAAGGTACCTATTTTTTTCTTTTAATACATTTTGGTGAAACAACTACACATCACTATTGATTATTCTCTTATAGCAGATTCGTTGATACAAAACATAATATTAATAGGTCCTGGCGAAAAGAAAACAGCGTTTTTAATTTGGGCAGACGACTGGAATTCATTAAATGTTTAAAAGAACAGAACGAAAAGGAGAAATCACCTCCGGCCCCTGACGATCGGGTCATAACGGTGTTGACCGTTGGCGTTTTGGTCCGCGTGAAGAGAGAGAAGAATATGCCGATGCCGATTACGACGAGCCGCCGACACGCGGTGTATACCGTTGCCCGGATCCCGTTACCCGGACAACGGGACCGTCGGCAACATCGTTATAACGGGCCGCCGCCCCGTTACAGGGTACCCCGAAAAAATACATAACGGTCCTATATTTTGCACAACACAATGCCACATTAGGCCTATTATGCTGCGCACTAACACCCTATGCAATGCTATTTTAAGTTGAAATTTGTTTAGGGAAACTTTTGTATAAATCAGAATAACGAAAGTGTTAAAGAATATACCGTACACACGTACAAGTAGTGCACTGTAGATGAATTCGTTAAAACGGATTGAAAAAAATGTATAATCAATATGACTAGGAATGGTATGAGTTATTTTTCAAGCAAATCTAAATGTGATACAACGACAGTTGATATTAATAGTTTTAGAATTTTAATTGATAAATTAACAGAAATAACTATAATACAGTAATGGAAATCAATGGTTGCAGTTTGTAATTTTATACTTATCGTTGCGATTATACTTAAGATAATTTGATAATTAAAAAGCATAAGCTAATTGCTTATTATATGTTTCATAATAGCGACTTTAGAAAAATGAAAAAATGTATAAAATAAAATCATCTAGCATTATGAAATAAAACATAATGTTTGTAATATAACTCGAAGTTAAAATGTAGAGAATATCTGAATGCATATATAATAGAATACGAATTTGATGATGGATTAACATAAAATATATTGAACGGATAAGTACATTATAACAAGTTTAGTATGATAAATAACATGTGACAAATTATCAATAAAATATTATTCATAAATCACAATTATTGCATTAATATTTTAGGAGCACAGGAAAATAAATGTACTATAGCTAGTTTCCTTTCTTTGACTCATGATTAATACATTTGTTTATCAATTAATACAAATGGATAAAAATTGAAAACGCATTTGAAGAATTGTGTAATATGCACCATAGAATTATTATATAGTTTTATAAATATTTTGTTAATTCATTAATATTTATTCTTATTTTGTTATAAATAATATTATATTTTCTATCCATAATAAATACCGTCTACAATTTAAATAAATACTATTATTCAAAACATTCATTAGTATTGCGCACTAAACGCTGCATTACACAAAAATTACAAAGAACACGATTTAGATTGTCTCTGAAATATTACTATCTCGTACAGTTCATGCTGTAAGCTTAAATTATTATGACAAGGGGTTTCAATGAATCTAAAAAATGTATTACGTTGCCGTTTTATTGATATTTTTTAATATTAATTAATATACATTTTAAGTAAAAAGGGCAACTAATACTATAATATTTAATAGTAGATTAATAATTCAATGTGTAGATTACAAGGGTGCTATTAATTTTTACATATATATTTACATAAACTAAAAATAACGAGATAGTTCCATAAAGTTTAAAGATACAATCTATAAATGTTCTAAATAATTAACGCTTAAAAATAAAAATAAATGTTTGACAAAGTAGGGTCAAATTATTACCTAAAATAACTATCTAAATTAGTTTCACTATATATTATATGCTAGCCAAACAACACACTCGCGTCTCTCACTGAAATAATGATATAAATCAATGCTTCCTAAACTGCGAGCCGTGGCCCCATAAGACCAAGGGTGGCCGTGAAATATTTGAGTACAATAATTTAGTTTTACAATAATAGGGAAAATATTCTCTTTTGTTTTAACGATTTTGGAAGTAAAAATAATTCTAAATTTTGGCCTGTAAGGAGCAAAATTTAACATTAAATTAAGGGGGCCACGTGACAAATTTTTTTAAAAAGCACTGATGTAAATAATCAAATAATAAATAATTACAGTTTACAGTTGAAACAATTTAAAAATATTACGTAAATACATAATATTATGCAAATAAGTATTTCTTTATCAAGTAACAGACCATGGGGTTGGGTATTCAGCGTCAACAGTGGTATACGAGAATCTATAAATTATAAATTTAAAGTAACAATAATACCGTGGCGACCGTTGTACAAACGTATGACGGTGCCCATAACAACGAAATAAGTCAAAACTTATTTAATACAATCACAACATTATTTTTACAAATATTTCGTGAATGCATTTTAACTTATAAGTCATGAATAATGGGAGTTTTTCAAATTATTCTAAATCATAATTTTAAGAGATATCGATTATATTGATTTACTACTATAACATAATTACATCCATCATCAGGACTACGGAAATTATAAAAATAAAAGGAGGTAATAGAGAACAAGGCCTACTTGATTTCCCTCTCCTAAAACATTCTAAAATCTCAAGCTGGGATGAGATGTCCTTGCTCGAGCACATATGCAATGCTGTTCAGTGTATAATAGTATAGTATATGTAATATATCGTGATCATCAAGATGTGTGGCAATAAGGACACACAATACACGCGTATTATTTTATATTTTAAACTGGTTTATCGTTATGGAAAAGGGTGGGAGGCCCAGAATAAAAGAGACGAAAACGAAGATCTACTCGGTACTCACCAGAAGACCGGTTTCCACGCTGGGCAATAGGGTGAGGCGGCTTCCTTGCATCAACTGGTTGTCGTCCAACGAGCCATCTCTAAGTTGCCTGCAAGACAAAAAAAAACAAAGCCCATAAATCAATAAATGTCTGCTTCGTGCATAACGTACGAGGTAAAATTCACATCTAACGATAATAATATTATCATTGAAATTATTGATCATATGAAAACTCGAAAAAATAAAATAATATAATTTTCATACCGTGAAAATAATAACAATAATAAATACTGATTCTGAGCAACAATAAGTTTTTCAAGGTTTAACGCAATAATAATAATTACAGGTGCGTTACATAAATGCGTCAAATTACGTATATATCTACCGCGATTGTCGTAACGTGTGGATAAACAACAGCGTTGCTGTAACCCAGAGGTTTTATTATTACTTATTTCTTTCTTACACATGACGTTCGATCAAATAAAAAATATAAAACCCGAGAGGAGAATCGCATTCACTCGGTCGGTCTAGCGGGAGTTAATAGAAGAAAACAATAGAACATCGCTCGCGCGTTTTGGGAACCCTTGGTTTTCCAGGACGAGAGAAAGCAGTTTTTCACGGCGCTCGATTTCCAGAAGTTCTGCAAAAATACCGAAGATACACAAACGCACACAATAATGTCTGCCAGATGTCCTGAACGTAGCCTAGTGTTCTTCCTGGTCGAGAGAGACGATGACGTGTTTCTTTGAGTACACAATGAAAAGAGGGCTGCCCGACGATCACGGAGCAGCTGTTCTACACTTGTCTAAAAAGGGACCCGTGCGGCTGCAGCTGAGGCGGCCGTTCGGGTTATTCACCCTTAATTTTAAATGGCGGCGACAGTATCCAACGATAGGGGAGAGGCGGCGGCCGCCGTGTCAGCTGTTGGGATTTCGATCCCACGCTCAGCAGAGACTCCGCCGATACTTGCGTAACCACATAATAATTCGGAGAATACTATTACACATAACCTTTCATTACATTATTATTTGGGTTACCTGCAAGGGGTTCGAAAAAATAAAAATAACACGTAATCGTTTTGAAACGTTCGTAACAAAGAATTGGGACGAATTTTTATTTCACGCAAACGACGTCGACAAAACGTTTCGAAAGCGTTAAAATCCGTCAACGCATGGCGTACAGTGTTACAGCTGCTGATCGTCGTCGATTTCGAAACGTGGTGTTAAATTATATTGTATTATAATAAATGCGACTTCCGGGAAACGCGTGTACCATTTACTTTTACCGGCACGACACAGAAATGGGGATCCGCCGACCGATAGGATGGACGTAAAGGACGCGAGGTCCGGGATAAGCTCAATTAAACTGGTGCCGGGGACACCACCACCTATGGCGAACGAGTGAAAAAGAAATCTGCAAACAATATGCTATACGTACGCGCGCGCACGCACACCCGAATCCTGTTGACATCGTTTCGTTGAAGATGCTTTGTTTCAGTGTCACGTAGACACGGTTCGTGGGTGGACGGAAGGGGTGTAGGAATACATGAGGATTGTGATACCCAATGAAAAACAAACTAGAACCGGAGTAAAAAAAGGTGCGCGTCGCCGCAAAGGGAGTGCGAAATGTAGTTTTTCCCCGTACGTTTCGCCGCACGATAGTTTGCGCAATTAAACGAGTGCGACGGAACGGCAACGTCGCGGAATGGTCTCGACAAGACACTATACTCTGAACGTCGCCCCCCCGTCCCGGATTCGGGGAACAATCGAACGAAAATTGTTTATCTCGGCCAAGCAGCTGTTACCGCGGAGGGTACGTTAAGCGTGAGTACGCGCGCGGGTCGCGAGTCGTGACCCCCTCGGGCGCGTTGGCTTCGTTATCGGGCGGAAATGCCGTGTCTCGAAGTTTGCCCGAACTGGAATTCGTACTTTGGAGTGCCGCCGCGGCTTAACCTTTCGGCGGATGTATACAGCGCGCGTACACACGCACAAGTACCCCCCCCCTACTCCCCGACACGTAGATTACGCCCATGCGACCGTGCTCGGCCGGCTCAAAAGGGACGCGGTCGGCCCTGGAGTGGCGGTGCTCTCCTCACGCGTCATCCGACTACGTTCACTTGAGGGTAAATGTATGAAAGGAAGGGTTGAGGAGAAAAATGAAATTATAACTAGAAATAATATAACTATGAAATTATAACTAGAAATAAAAAACAAGTGGTAGCTCACCTCTCGCGGTACAATAGGCATATGCGCTCTTTGGGCACTCTCAGACGTTTGGAGATCACTTTCTTGAGACTTTCCACCGAGTCGGTCTTGAGCACGGACAGATCGAACTGGCCGCCGGTGGTCGGCGATACGGTGATGGTGATTTCGGACGCTTCGTCCATAGCGATGGCGTTTGGCGAGTTTCCGCTAGCGGCCGACGAGCTTCCACTGGCGGATGTCGAGCTACCGCTGGCCGCGTTATCGTTGGTGGTGGCGGCCGCGTTGCCGCTGGCCACGGCGGTTTGACGGTCGTCCGTCTGCTGCTGCTGCTTCTCCATTTCCTCTTGCAGTTTTAGGTGTGCCCGGTGTCTCAGACACTCGGCGGCCGACGCTGCCGCTCTCAAAGCCGCCGCTTTCGCTACGGCCTGCGCTCTGTTCGCCGCGACCAACGCTGCGGTTCTTCTCGCTGCCTTCGCGGCTACTGCCGCGGCGGCCGCCGTAGCGTCGTTATTGTTGTCCACCGCGACACCGCTGCAACCGCACCCGGATTTCGGCTCACTGGCGTCCTTGTTGCTACTGCTACTGCCGCCTTCCATCGCGTCACGTCAGTTATTATTTAATATTATATGTATATAATTAAATATAATAGTTATACGTACGGGTATGAGTAAATATATATATATATATAAACGCTTCGGTGTCGTATGTATGGTATGTATGTATGTACGTACGTAGTTATATATGTACGCGCTACGTATGATACCAGTGTGTACGTATTTAATTGTATATGTTAGGTAGGTGATGGTTAAATTACGGGCGAGGAACGTTGGTGTGTGTGTAGGTAGGCGTCGCGCACGAAAAATCCGATGACGGTGAATATCACAAACGCGAGTCGGACGCCATGGCGGAGTAGTGGCACTGCATTAGCGGTGGCGACGGTCACGACGAACACAACGCGTTCACTCGATGATTATGAACAAAACATACGGGAAAAGAAAAAAACGAAAATAATAAAAGTCAGACGAGACTGAGTGTAGTTGCGAGTGTTATACGCCAAACGTTGACGGCGACGAGACTGGGCAGCGAACACGACCGTGACGCCGACGGATCGCGGAATGGAAAAGAGAGAATCGAACAAGAAAGGAAGACGCGATGGCCGCAAAACGATGACATGCTGGCCACACGGCTCCGGGCCAAAAGTCCCGCCACGGCCGACACCACCCCGGCGTTGGCAGCCTTGCGATCCAACACTTGCCCTTATCACGTTCCCCGTTAACGTTGCCATTGGTTTTTCTGATTATCTTGTGCGATTACCTGTGGATTTTCCGTTGCCGTCGGCGTATCTTATCTGCCTCTCTTATCATCATGCCGTACAATCATACCGTTTGTTATCTCGGCTCAGGGCCAGTATGTGTATCGCACTTGGGCACTTCACGCCTCACGGTGAACAGTCGTGCTCGAAGTGAGCGTACGCCGTATGTGTTATTTTTTTTATCAATATTTACCTTTTGTGTTTAATTTGAATACTACTACTGCGCGTTAATATCCGTAGCAGAGTTTTTCTTTAACTATTATGTTCACTCGGCCCCGGCGCTTCCACCGCAATGGACGAACACGACAGAACAGCGCAACATATTAAAGGTAAAAATCGGTTTTTTTTTCTTTCCCTTCAATTTATTAAGTTTTGATTCTTACATGTCTCAATGGATATCCTATTTCTAAAATCCTTGAGGCTACGGTACGATTATGACTCATTTCTTCATGGCACATTGCGGATATATTTTTCTAGTGCCCCTATCTATCTATTCTATTATTTCTATTGTTGACATATGGTAAACTGTTTTACAATGTGTCGTTTCAAACCAAATATATGCGTAAGTGTTCTAGCTCTGAACAGTGTGAAATAGACCTTTTGGCTGAATCATAAATATTTACAAATTACTCATTCGTAATATCGTTTATTTTAATACATTTATATAATTTTTTTATCATGGTTATTAGAATAACACTTGAGAAAAAATATATTTTTATTAGTAATATATATTTTTATATTTTTTAATATTTGGTAATAATTATAAAATCTTATAATACAACTATTGATACTTACTTAGTATTATATTAAATTTACATATTTTTATTTTTTATTCCACTTCTTCGTGCACTCTTCCGTACTAATTGTAATAATTATTTCAGTTTCATGATTACCAATTATTTGTTCATTTTTTATTGAAAATGTAATTTAAATTCAAATAAGTAGTGATTTATGTATTAGAAACATATTATGTTAGTTCTATGAATTAATAAATAAATAAGTAATCTAGTGACTATTGTGATTTGTGATGGTACACAAAATATTTGTGGCTGTAATAATGTACTACTTAGTACTTATACTTTTTAATTTTTTAAACATCTGGAGGAAAAAAGAATAACCATCAAGTTTTTAAAGCTGTATAGAATTAAAAAGTTATACCTTTCTCATTATAAAATGAAGGTTGTCAGTATATAAAAGTATAACATCAACTACCTACTATAATGTGTTATCCCTATATAACAATGTTTTCCAACCCCTTTTTATTTCATGGCTTTCTTGTAAATTTTTAAAATCTCACCTACCTTCCTCCCCTAAATTATAAAAAATGAATGATTTTTTTATGTTATAATAGGTAGTATTATAAGAAAAAAACTTAATTTTTATTTGTTTACCCTGTTTAAGTAAATAATTTTAAAAAAAATGTCTCTCTTTAATGACTCCCTGTGCCCTTCAGGTATAACCTAACCAAACTACACACTACTCTTAAAAAAGAAAACCCGTTAGATTTTTGTAAATATGATGTATGTACTTCAATTATTTTTATATTATATTTCCAAAAGTTAAATCTTTTAGCCTTTAACTTCTTTTTATTTTATTTGTCATTACAGATTCTTTAAACACTAAAAATCTTGCAGAATGCCTTACGCCAACAGGTCGTTTTTCATATTGCGCCTTATGTGCTACTTCATTAAGCTGCCTTTATAAAGATCATTTACATAATGAATTTAAGTTGGATTGCCTTCGTATTTTGTGTAATCATTTAAAACTAATGTTACAACTACCAACTATGCAAGAAATGGCTAGTTGTGAACTACCCTTAGATGCTAAAGTATATGTCAGATCTCTTAAAAAAGAAGAAGTACTTAATGATGGTTTGATGATAATTGTACAAGATCTATTATTACTGGCTATTTCAAATGGTAATTTTATATATTTTCAAATTATAATTATTATTTTAAACCTATTATCACTATCAAATTAAATATGTTAATGCTAAAACAAAAGGATTGAAAGTAGGTAAGTATTTTAAATTAAAGTATTTTGAGATTTATTTGTTTTAATCGTGTGAACTATGAGAATTTATAAAAGAAAATCCAGTTGTAATTTACATTTACAAGCATATGATGATTAGAGTTTATTAAATTGGATAATTTAAATTTAAATATTAATTTATTAAATGTATTTAATATTTCTTTATTAAAACTATTGAGTTACCAAATATTTTATATTATATTATCATTTTTAAATTATTATTATTTTATAGGTACCTATGATGCTCGTTGGAGAGTTCTCATTTTATATATTACTCGTGTTTTTGATCTCGACTTAAATACAGTAGATAATTTTGAGTTAAACGTTGTAAATTGTTTGTCAAATTTTTTACCCGCACAAACTGAGTGAGCATTTTTTCTGATAATTATTAAAATTATATTAACTATATTAATGACTTTTTTTATATCAATAAAAGACAAGAACAAGTTGATGCTGCACGCCGGGTTAATATATCAAAGACTAAACGTTTTGCAATGATTGGATTAGCATCAGTAGGTGGCGGGATTCTCATAGGTTTAACTGGTGGATTGGCTGCTCCTCTTATTGGTTCTGGACTAGCAAGTATACTTGGTTCATCTGCAATTTTTGGAGCAATTGGAACAATTGGAGGTTCTGCTGTTATTGGATCACTTTTTGGAGTTGCTGGAGCAAGTTTAACTGGTAAAATTAAAATTAAAAATAATTAGTCTATTAAATAATAACTGTTGATTATTTGAAACTATATTTGTAGGATATAAAATGCATAAAAGAGTTGGTGACATTGAAGAGTTCCAATTCCACAAATTATCTACAGGTACACAAACGGGAGATGTTCACTTACATATTACTATTGTAATATCTGGATGGCTTAGTGATGAAAAAGAAAGCAGTTATATTCAACCATGGGAATATCTAAGAGTATAAAATTAATTTATTTTATGCACATTGTCTTATTTAATAGCAAAAATAACTCAAAAGCAAATACAAAGAGGAGGTACTTATATCCAATACTCTCAATTCTTAAAATATTATATTATTTTTTAAATTTAAAAATTGTGCATATTTCATATTTAATTTAATATATAAGTAGATTAAAATATATTAGTAGATTAATAATCAATAATAATTTAGCAAAAGTTATTAAAAAAAATTAATAAGTGCTTCTCCTCATTCAAAAATATTGTATTTGTCGCTTGTATATTTAAGAAGGAAAAATTTGTTAATGTGTAAGGCATAATGCACAAATATGTCAAAACTCAAATGTGAAAAGAATATAGTTACTTATAAATATAACTTTACTTTAATGTTTTCTTCTCATAAATTAGTTTAAGAAAAATGTTGTTGATAATTATGGTAAAGCTTATTTAGAAATAATTCTTCCTTGAATTTAATTAATTTTGTTATTATAATACAGACATAGATTGTAGAGCTAATTCAATTTTGAATGTAAAATAAACTGAATATGAACCATTAATGAAGGTTCTAACTTATAACTTCAATTTTCCTCAGTGCTTTATCGACATATTCATGGCTTGATTTTATTTAACTATTTAATTTAAAAACAATTAAAACTTTTAAGCATCAGAAATCACAATGTTTCTAAATAGTAGTACTCAATTAAGAATCACAAAAATTGGTTTATTATCTTATTATAATTTATTTTTATATCAATAAGTTTCTCTTCATTTTTAGGACAGCCCTGAGCAGTATTATCTGCGATATGAATCTTCATATCTACTAGAACTTGGAAAAGCTATGGATTACTTTCTTAGTTTTGCTGTATCTGTTGCTGTACAAGAGTCTCTTAAATACACTGTACTCTCAGGTTTAATGGCAGCAATTGCATGGCCTGCTGGAATTTTAGGTTTGTCTTCTGTTATTGATAACCCATGGGGTGTATGTTGTCGGCGATCAGCTCAAGTTGGGAAACAGTTAGCTGATACTTTATTGACTCATAGTCATGGTAATCGTCCAGTTACACTTATTGGCTATAGCCTTGGCGCCCGAGTTATTTATTATTGTTTACGAGTAAGTATTTATAATTTAATTATTTATCAGTATGTATTAAGAATTAAGTGTAACATTTTTTTAGGAAATGTCTCAAAGAGAAAAATGTCATGGAATTGTTCAAGATGCCATCTTAATTGGTACTCCTTGTACTAGAAATTCTTCAGAATGGAATAAAATTACACAGGTGGTGGCTGGAAGAGTAGTAAATGCATATTGCAGGTATATTAATTATTTACTTCTATTCTCAGTTTTATGTAATTTCTTAGTAATTAATATTAATTACTAATTATTTCATTTTTTATTAAATATTAGGAGTGATTGGTTACTCAAATTCCTATATAGAACACTTTCTATGCAAGCGAATGGAGTAGCAGGTCTTGAAGCTGTTCAGTCAAGTAACGACAGATTAGAAAATATTGATTTGACTAGTATTGTGTCAGGTACTTAATAATTTAATAAAAAATAAATTTTAAGCTTCTAGATAGATTTTGATATATTTGATAATATGTTCTGTATTTGAAATGTTTCTATTTTCTTAGGTTTTGTTTATTTGATGAATCAAATTTATTATAGTTTCTGTATAGTTTATTTCAAATTATCATGTATAAAAAATGTAAAGGACAACAATAGTAATTCCCTTTGCAATATTGTTTATTAATTTTCAGTGTTTTATCTATAATTTTCAAATTTCATAGTGTTTGAAAATGACTGAAATGGATCAATATTTTTTTGAACATTTATCAATTCAAATAAAATAAAATCACTGAGTTAAAATTTAATTTCGTTAATTTTATGGTCAAATTTACAACTGCTATTTAAGTTAATTCATTTTACAAATGATCTTGTTTGATTATATTTTATTACTTCTAATATTATTAAATTTTCTATTAATTTATAGGACATTTTGACTATCCGCAAAAACTATCAGAAATTTTAATGTTCATTGGAATTAATGTAGATGAATCCGCCAAATTAACACCTCAATTAATTTCTACACAATCTATGCCTGAAGCAATGTGCGAAAGATTAAATATTAATGTAAGTACTCATTTTAAATATAAAATGCTAATTTTTTTTTTTTTTACTTTGTACGTTTATTTATTTAATTAAGTGTAAACTAAAAGTTTATTTTATTTGGTTTATTTTCTCAACATTTAATTAATAATTTATAGATTAAAATCATTTTTCTATCATTTGTGAGCGATAGAGTAAAGGATAATACAATTTTTTTGCACCTATTTGAGTTTTTAAATTATATTAAAGATAAGAGGTCGATCTAACAAACATTTTATTATATTCAATTATTTATTATTGTTTTTGAAAAATTTGTAGAATAATTTTAAACCAACTTAAAATTTTAATTTTAAACCAACTTAAAATTTTAATTTTAAACCAACTTAAAATTTTAATTTTAATATATTACATAAATCTTAAATTTAATCTAAATCTAACTTTAATCTAAAATTTTCATTGTAGTTTTACTATTGTGAATAACTTTTAATATTTTTTAGGTGTAAAAATCTGTTTATCTTACTATTCTGTTCAAAAGGTAAAAACATTAATAATTTATCAGAAAAAGCAATATTATATCTCTTTTATCTTAAAATTCAAGATTATAAATTATGATTTAGAGCATATCCACATACTTTCAATGACAATTTGCCTTCAATGTTGGAAGATATATATATTTTTTTTTCATTAAAATAAATCAATAAGGACCTTTTTTAAACCCTATTTCAAAAGTTGATTACATTTTTAAAACATGAATATAATTTATTTGATAACAAATATAAATTTAAGGCGTCACTTATATTTAAAATAACCATTGATTATAGAATAAGTAGTATAAATTAAATAATATAATACATGTCTAGTAATCAATGATATAATTTAACATATAAACTAAAATTTGACAGTGTTTTAATAGAATCACCAATAATAAGCCATTTAAATTAGGTTGTTATTGAAAAAAAGGGAGAGATTGATAAAAAAATTTAAGAAATACTGACCGTTTTCTAAATAATTGTAGAATTTTATAAAGAAATAATTTATGTTATTAAATAAATTTATTCTCCTAAATAAGAAGTTTTAAAACAATCTTTAATGTTTATTTTACTATAATTAAAGTTTTTAATATATTAAATTGATTTAAATTTTTTCTGTGCCTTATTTAATTATTGTATTAATGTATTTTTTATTTTAAATACTTAGGATCACTTTGATAATATGAAGAAATCAAAATCAGTTATTGATCTAGAGCAATGATAATTTCCGTCTATATTTAACACATCGAGCTTATTTTTCAAGTAATTATATTATGTTTTTTGTTATATATTAGAAAAACACTATTATTTAATATTATATTTAATTTATGTATGCTTATATTTGCAATCTAAAGTTAATTAGAATAATTTTTTATATATGGTGCTCCATAATTTACTCACATCCTAATTATTGAATAAATTGTTACTCTATTTTGGTATAAAATATTTACAATTAATATCAGTTCAAAACAAGTGATATAAAAATAAAAATTTATTTTTTTTAACAAAAAATGAAAAATTGTATAGCCTTCAAAATGATTAATTTTATTTAATAATACCTGAGAGTAGATAAGATAAAATATTAAATCACTGAAAATGTATTAACTGTGTTCCTATCAATAATTTTATTCCAAAGATGTTGTCAGTTAAATAAACCAAATCTTCCTTAAAATTAGTTCACTAAATCAGTAGAAAATTGTATTATTGATTAAATATCATTGTATTCTATATGTTAGTATAAAATTTTCTCAATTTTTTTATGCTTCATTCATAACATATTTTGCATAAGACCAATGGATATTGGATACATCATTTTTATAATGTCAATTAAAAGAGATTATGCTTGTATTTAAAATTTTACAACTAGATAAAATCTATTAAACTCGATGAAAAAATGTTTGATAGTACATTTACTATGAATTATTATTTAAAGAGTATTTATGATAGTAATTAATATTTTAATCAATAAAAAAAGGGTTTCTAAATATATCTTCAAATATCCTCATTTTTAACCTACTCATTTTTTCTATGGTTTGTGTCACTCCTTAACTACCCTGTTCATTCCACTCTTATCATTATAGCCTTACTTCTGTCTTATAAAATTAAATACTTATCATTAAATTAATTAATTACTTCTTGATATTGTAGATAAATAATTATTGTAATTAAATAGGAAATATAAATGTATTCAAAATAATAATAAATTAACATTTTTTTTTTTCCTCTGAAACATAATTCAAAATTAGCAAACCCTATTAATTACTATGCAATTAATTTGATACTAACAGTATACAGTAATTATTTTTTTGTCTTTAATAATTTTGTATATTTTTTTTTTTTTTTAATATATGTTTAACATTTTACGTTTTCATTGTATACTAAACTATATGATTAAAGGCTTTATTTGTGTTTTATTAAAGTTGTTAACCATTTACTATATATTCTGTGATAACTGTAAAATATTATATTAATTTGTACAAATTAATGTTATAACAAAACAAAACAACACTTTTTTTTCAAATATATTTTTAAAACAAGCAATTTTAAAAATTAAAATTAAGAAATTAATATCTATCTAAAAACGGACGTTTACAATTATTTTATTAATCATTGTTACAACATTTATAGAATACCATAATTAATTTTTGTACAATATTTATTTTACAATGCACTGCACTGTAAGCTTTTAAACATTTTATGTATAAGTAACATCATAGTGTTTATAATTTGAAAAATTAAATTAATGAATACAAAATTAAGGTAAAGTATGACTGGTTAACAAAAAAATAATAATTGAATTACTTAAATATACATATTTAAGAAATTATTGAATTCATATTTTCAATTTTGTATTGAATTCTTAAAACGTCCTATATTTTATTTTTATCTTATTGTAAGCGTGGCTTATGTTATAAATGGTAATTAATATTATACATTTTAAAAGGTAACAATATTATGCCATCAATGTATTTCACTAATTTTTTAATTATATTTTATAAATATATATGAATATATTCATAATTAATATTTTTTTTTTTTCGGAATGTGAAGTTACGTTTCAGAATGCACTGTATTTGATTAAAATATTTAATAAACTAGTCATGATAAGGTACAAATGTACAATATCATTTGCAATAAATGTGCTTATATTACATTGACTAGAGGCAGCGGCTAACAATTGTCTCTAAATGTAATGTTGGTTATGATGTTTATAAATAACATTCATCTGTGAGTATATGTGTTTATTTAATGTGCCTAACTGCTTAATGAAGCCATTGGCGAGGACGGAGACATTGGTGATCGGTTACAATCACTTGCAGATGAGTTTGGTGATCCATTTAATGTAATCACTAGCTTTCGACTACCAGCTTGATTTCGATGCTCACACAACCAAATACCTTGCCATGTTCCAAGATTCAATTTTCCCTCAGTAATGGGCACAGTTATTGATGAACCAAGAAAACATGCTTTTACGTGGGCCGGCTAAAAACAATTTTTATAACACTTTACTTATTTTTTTTAAAATAACATAAAAATGCTAATTTTCTATGAAAAGCTATTGTGTTTATAAAATATATAATTGATTTACCATATCATCTGGTCCTTCACATGAATGTCGATAAGGTAAACCCTACAAAACAATCAAAATACATACAATTTGTATCTAATATGTAGAACTTATTATAATATTTTTACACATTTTAATAATAATTGTAGGGCAGTTGATAATGAATAGTCATATCTTAATTAAATAAATTTAAGCAGATTTAGTATAATTTATTGAGTGATGATTTAATTTCAAAAATTAAAAAGCTACTTCTGAGGATTTATCTTTCTATTCCATTAAAACTATGAACAATCATAGTTTTAAGCAAATTAAATAAGTAATAAATATTATTGCCATTTTGCAACACAAAAATTCAGCAACTTTACTCAAACTTATAATATAATGCAATTAATTGAATATTTGTAAATAATTACTTTTACATGGACTTTCTTGGCAATATTCTAATCTAATGAACATCAAAAAGCTATCATATTTAATGGACTTAGGCTTAGGGTTATATTGATTAGAAACATTGTAATTAAACAAATTAAGCAATCACAAAGAAGTGGACTGAATTATTTAATGGTAGACAAGACTAAATATTTGCTTATGCAAATTTATATTATTTAAATGTTTAATAACTACTGTTATTCTTATTATTACTCACTTCTGGTACAATTTTATTCAACATCATCTCCATATCATCTCTATAAAAATAAAGAAAATAATAACTAGTTCATAAATTTTCTCCGATAAAAATGTATAAATATATATATATATATGGAACAGACATATAGTATCATACAAAATTATATACACACACATATATATATATATTTATAATTTTAATTTATTTTGTTTATATCCTTATTTTTTAAACAGTGCATATTCTTACCGGACATTTGGATCCCAACTTTCATTTATGGCAAGACTGGCTGATGTGTGCAAAACTAAAAAAAGAAGAACATAATTAAATACTCATCTTAAAAAAATTATTTAATAATACCAAAACTGCACTGTATATGTTATAATTCCTAGCCAACTACAATCGTTATTGAATCGTTACTATAAGATAAATGTTAAATTTTGAAAATGGTGATACACTAATTTTTTTACATTGTCTATCGTCAAATTGTTAGACTATTTAAAAATTCATTACTTTGTATATGACACAAGCCAACTGAGAATTGAGATATTTCTGGTATCTGTTTTAAAATTTCTTCGGTCACTAAATGTACACCCCTGTGTTGTGGTCTTAGATTAATTTTGCGTTGGAACCACGCAGAACCAATTTGAATTCCTCGACTGGATGACGCCATCCCTACGTACGTGTATTCACAACGCAAGTTATAGTCTGTTGATGGAACAAAATAATAATTATAAACAATAATTAAACAGTTTCTCTCAGTTACATATACTGAATAACAAATTAGCTTTTCAGGAAACAAAATGGTCACTTACTGCAGTCATCGTTCGGAGTACATTTCGTAGAAATCGTTTTACGGGATCTGTTGGCTATAGGTATAATGGACGCAGTATTTGAAAGTTCACAGTTCACAGGGTTCAATGACAATAATATTCTGTTAGATTAGTGAATTCAATTTCAGTAATCTAAAAATTTCCAAATGACGAGATTACACTGAAGAAAAAAAAACACGAAAACAAATTTTCATACAGTGTGGCTGTGAGTAAAATAAAATTCCCACTTTTTGAACATTGTTTTGCCAACCACTACTGTTTTAAAAGCGCCATTAGGACACGGCATTTAAACTGAAAAAGGGCCGTACCATTGGTTTAGCATTGAAAAAGAACAAGGGTTCCGAATAGTCTATTTACGTAGGGTGGTTTGAGGTTCCCTTCCCTAACTAAGAAGAATATACCATTACGATTTACAACATGTATTGGTATGTTTAGAGTATATATTTAACGCGTATACTATCATGTTAATATGTTATTTATGACGTATATTTTGATGAGAATGTTTTGTTTTTGAATACCGTAACAGGGTATTCTCGAAATAGTTGGTAAGTTCATTGCGATTTAGGTATTAGTCAAACAAATCAGTCAAGATCAAGACGTTATTAGGTAATTTTTCTATTAGTAAGATTCTAACATGACTTTTGATAAAGTAGTTAGTGTTGGATAATATATAAACTTTCAAAATGAAATAGGTAAGAAAATCATTTTTTTTTTAGGGAGTTTCGGAAGTTTTTGTGCCAAAAATTCATATTTTAAGATTCATATATGCATTTATTAATATTATGTACAAGTACAGTGTACAAGTTACACTTACAAGGAACAAGTACAATATACCTATACAGATATAGTGCTGTATACTACATAATGCATTTAAAGTTCTTGCCACAACATTTATTGATATACATATTGTTGTTCAACAATGGAATTTTAATTCTTCATACTAAATATAGAAGCCTATAGCCCCATAAATATTTAACTGCGGGAATTTTTCAAAAAAAAACTTTTTTTTTTATTTGAAAAAAACAAAAAATATTTACAATCTGTAGCATTTGTACAATAAGCAAATTAGACAACTAAAAATATTTATTTACATATCATGAATAATTGTTGAGGAGGGATGCTATCCAGTGACAGTAAAAAAAAAAACTTAAAAATGTAAACTAAATATAAATTAAAATTACTGTATCATAAATTAATATTGAAAGCGTAAATAAATTAAATTTATGTCGACCGTACTGCGCTATAAAAATTCTCAACCTTACGCTGATTTAATTCTTATTATTTCAGTTTATACTTATATTGCATAATTATTATAATATACACACAATGTTTATTACACAGACGTTTTTGAAAATTAAATGCAATAGTATATTACAATATTACACTGCTTGACGTGAGTGATAATAATAATAAATTGATCACAGATTTTAGTTTTAGCGCATGGGCATGATGGGCGTTGGCGTCCTGGCGAAACAAAAATACTTTAATTTTAGTTCTTAAATGAATCTTATCTAATATAATATTATTACAAACAGGGCAAGGTGGAGCATTTGCCTCCCACCCTCCGTGCATCAAATATAATATTTAATTTTGAAAATTTGAACTTTTATTATTGTTTAAGTAAATATTTCATTGATAATTTGACTAAATTAGTATACATTTAAAAATTTTAAATTTACTAAGAAAAAAACAATACATTCGTCATGAACTCATGAATACTAATGCGGACCTTCATAATGATATGATATATCGATATGAACTTTTTTATAATGTAATTTTAGGTATTTTATTTCATTATGCCCCTCCATGATACAATTCTTGCGGGAGCCCATGTCTCATAATAGTTTATGTAATATTGTAATATCTATTTATGTAGCAAATAAAACATAAGAGATGCGCCACTGATAACGGATACTGGAAGGCTTTTAAACTAATAAGCAAGGCCGTATTTAGGAATTTGCTGTCCTGATGCAACAAAAAAAAAACTCTCAATAAAGAAAATTATTGGAACTAGATTGGGTAATGGGTAAGGTATAGAGATGGGCCAATCTAATCAGTAAAAATTCAGACTATTACTTTTGGAAATTTAAAATTGCGTATGAAAGTGTTAAATTTGCGTTAACTCTAATCAATAGCAATTACTAATTAGCGATTATCTGTAAAAATTTTATAACAAATTATATAATAATATTAGGGAATTATAATTTATAAAAGACTATTATATTATATTTATTATATTTTTTAAAGACTATTTTCCTTAATATTTAATTACCTAAGATAATAATTCATAAACTACTCGTTCGAATTTAATTTCGATACTTCAAAATTTACAGAAAAATGTCCTTATTAAAATACCGCGGTGAAAAAAGAGTGTTTCCATTAGAAAAATAAAAGTTTGAATCGTCACAGGACACCCTTAAGGTGGCATTAAAATAATATTAAGAAAATATAACTTTTATGGAAACTGGAACGTTAGGTACAAAAAAAAAATCTAAATTGAAGCAATTTTTCGCCCAACAAGGGGGTGAGCCGGGCTAAAAATCACCCTGTTACCATGCTATGAATGTACAATGTACATGTATATAACTTTAAAAAAATAGTTATTACTGTTTTCTCATACATGGCCTTTAGCCTTTATTTGTAATGAATAAAACTAAGTTGGTGAAAATTCAAAAATGTTCTTACCTTCAGTGTTGTCGAAACCAATAGTTAAAATATTGTACTGATAATCACACTGAGTTATCTTTGACACTTTTTTAATTGATAAGATAATATGTTGAGTGGAATTTAGATACAGCTATGTCTGTAATATGCGAAATAATCATTTTAAAAACAGTCTTATCTCAAATTTAAATGAGTAATAATGATTCATTCTTATTAATTTAATTTAACAAACTTCTAAAAATCCATTTCATATATTTAAATTAATTAAATTTTATATTTTAAAAAAACTAATGAATCATTGATTACAATGTTTATTTTTTAAAAATGTCAAACACTAGCAGTGACACGGACGAGTTTTTTGATGCTGAAGATTTCACAGTTCGCGATCAAAAGTAGATTATTTTAATTTTTTGTAATTTTGTTAAGTACTCAACCATTCGTTAGATATATAAAATAATCATTAATTTTTTAGTGAGCAATCAAAGCAAAGTGCCAAAAGCGAGAAAGAACTATTGGAAGAAAAGAAAAAAAATATGACATTCAAAATATCTAGTACTTCTAAATTGGTAAGATTATTTATAAAATTATTTTCACCTATAATTTACAAATTTATGGTTTTAGGCTTCAGAGCCCAATGGTCGTCGTAAATTCAATGAAATTCGGCAACACATGCAAATTGATGAAGATGAAATGCAAGCGGTATCACCGACTGAAAGTCAAGCCTCATCAGCTGATGGAGTATTCCTAGCACCTTCACATAGACCTAGTCATCCCTTTAGAGTTATTGAGCCAGATGGTGCATCAGTGCAGAGTATTTTATCCTTAGGCAAAGTTGGCCGATTATTAGGAAGTGTTCCTTCAGATCATTTTATAGGTTTATATTATAAAATGAAAATTATTTTTTAAAAACATTCTAAATTAAAGTTAATTTTAGGAAAAGAATCTGCCCTACGGCCATCAGAAAACAATAAAACATCTGAACCATCTACACCAGTTTCATGTGAAGATAAGCCTATTGTACCCTCTGAACCTTTTACTGCTTTTCATGAACCCGATGTGATAGCAAGCACAAAAAATAATGGGACTGTTAGTATAGAAACCGATAGACCTATTGCCCCACCAAGACGAAGAAGACGCAAACAAACAATTGAAAATGATGGTGCTAAAATTGAAGATAACTCAAATGTATGTACTCCATACATTTAATTATAAAATTAATGTAAATATTAAATTATTATTTTTTATTAAATAGCAAATGAATACTGAAAAAGATAAAGAAACTAATGCCAATTGTTTAACAAGTCCTGCCAGTACTATAGAATCATTAACAAGAGAATTAGAATATTCTTTGGATCTTCATTCTGCTACTAAAGGGCAATATATTGTTAATCACCTGGTAAGTCTTATTAAATTATAATAATTCAATTAATTAATCGCATCGTATTACTAGGATAAAGAAAAACCAGTTCTTAGTATGATTAAAGAAGCTTTTGAAGAAGTTAAAGAAAAATCAAAAACACTCGCTTCACATAGCAATACTTACCCAATGGCTGGTACAAGTGGTATAGCTTCCAATAGATCATGTCACCGTGCTTCACGCGAACGTCGAAGATCTGCTGGTGATGAACAAGAGTTAAGAGATCAGCAATTAAATATGTTTTTAAAAACTCATACAGATTCTGGAAAAAAATTAACTGACATAGTAAGTAATTACATTTTATATCTATGATTTGTTGTAATAAATTAATTTTATGTATAGGAAATACTGGAACAAATAACTGTATTAAATTTGGATACTGGAGAAAGAGTTCCGCTTAGTATAGCTGAAGATAAACTACCACAATGCATTAACCCATTATCCTTACATATAATGCGCTTGACATCAGAATATGTGAGCACTCCAAATTTAGATTCTCATTCATATAGATCTAATTCCATAAAAAAACTGAAAGAATCCGATGAAGAAAGTATTGGTAGTAAATCAAATGATACTGTGGCTACAGGACGAGATGACCCTATTGATGAATCTACTATACGTCGTCGCACTGCTAGAATCAAACGATTCTTGGGTACCACAGTGAAAAAAACTGTAAATAAAGCGAGAACAATTGCACATGAAGTATCTCATGTAAGGCACAAAGAAGATGTTATGGAAATTATAGATTTAGTTGAAAGACCACAACCGGCAACTGATGTTCCTAACGCACCACCAGTTAACGAAACATTCAAATTGAGAGCATCCAATAGTCATAAAGGACCATATGAATTTGATTCAGTTCAACATGTTCAAGTTAGTAATTAAAATTGTTGTATTCATAATATATATTATATAGTGATGGATCAAACTATCATTTTGGAAGTTGAACCAAACTTATTATTCTTGTTTTTATAAATTAAACTACTTCTTAGGGAAAAAATAATACAATATGAAGGCAGCTTTAGGTATTTGAACATATAATTATTATCATAAATATTTTAAATGTAGGTAGGCCATGTACCTTGACATTTTTTTTATGAATTCTTGTTTTAATTTTGAGCCTAACAATAGTCCCAATGGTTAGGTTGATGATTAGGTTTTTTCACTTAAAGTTGAACTTTTAACTGAACAGTTAATTCTATTAATTTTGTTATACATTGAAATTAATAAAGATTAACAAACAATAAATTATTGGGGAAGTTTAAAAATATTTCATAGTAAGTGTTGTTTGTATAAGAAGAATAAAATATAAAAGGGTCCTTTGACAGAATGTTAATTTGTTCATTATAGAGGTTTCTACTATCGGAAGGTGGATGTAAATATAGGTTTCATTGAATGTGATGCTTTTTTGTTATTAATATAATTTTTTTTTTATAGGAATTCTGTAATGAACATACCGGCCCTGTATGGTGTATGAAGTTTTCTATGTGTGGCAGATTATTGGCTACTGCTGGACAAGATCGTGTGCTTCGAGTCTGGGTTCTACGAGATGCTTATAAAGATTTCCATGAAATGCGTAAAAAATATGATGCTGATAAAGTTTCACCTACCCCTTCTACTGAATCTTTAGTTTCTCAACTATCAGTAGATGATCAATCATTCGCTGCGGATCCAGATGATCGTGGGCCATTTATGTCTCGTCCTTTTTGTACATATTCTGGACATCGCTCTGATTTGCTGGACATAGCGTGGTCAAAAAATTATTTTGTTCTTTCATCATCTATGGATAAAACTGTTCGGTTATGGCATATAAGCAGAAGAGAATGTCTATGTTGTTTCCAACACATTGATTTTGTGACTGCAATATGTTTTCACCCAAGAGATGATCGCTATTTTTTGAGTGGATCACTTGATGGAAAACTTCGTCTTTGGAATATTCCTGATAAAAAAGTAGCAGTTTGGAATGAAGTTGAAGGGCAGACAAAACTTATAACTGCCGCAAATTTTTGTCAGAATGGTAAATTTGCTGTTGTGGGTTCCTATGATGGTCGATGTATATTTTATACAACAGATCAGCTACGTTATCATACTCAAATACATGTACGTTCTACTCGAGGTAGAAATTCTACCGGGCGTAAGATAAGTGGTATTGAACCAATGCCTGGTATGCCTGGTGAAGATAAAGTGTTAGTAACATCAAATGACAGTCGCATTAGATTGTATGATCTCAGAGACTTGAACCTATCTTGCAAGTACAAGGGTTATGTTAATATAAGTAGTCAAATCAAAGCTAGCTTTAGCCATGATGGTAAATACATTGTATGCGGGTCAGAAAATCAGTGCATATATGTATGGAAAACACATCATGACTATTCAAAATTCACATCGGTAAGGCGAGATCGAAATGATTACTGGGAAGGAATCAAAGCCCATAATGCTGTTGTGACTTGTGCAATTTTTGCGCCTAATCCAGAAGTGGTATTTAGACAAATGAAAACTGATGAAAATAGTAGCCAAGATGGGTATGTCTTAGTGAGCGCAGATTTCAACGGCTGTATACGAGTGTTCATCAATCGAATGAAACCTAAACATAGTTCACTACCAGCCAGCGCTATGGCATAATTTTACTCAACCAAAATTGGCATTTGTTTAATAATATAATTTACGCTTGGTTTCATTATGAAAATGAAGAATAAACTTTGATTATTGGAACAGATGTTTTATATTATTAATTAGCTGCAACTTAACTATTAGAAATTAATAATTATAGTAATTATTAGATTGATGGTGAGGTATAATTAAATTTAATTTGTTACCATTATTTTATAACAAAAATGTATTTTAATTCAATTTGGCTTCTGGTAATTGTTTTTATGAATGTTAAATATTTTTTAATACAATGTCAACAACAAAATACCTGATTTATAATTATTGTTTAATATGTATATTACAGCCAAAGGGTTATTTTTGATTTTGAAAAATCAATGTTACATCCAAATCAAATATAATACTATTAAAATAATTATAGTCTTAATTATTTAGTAAAAGTAGCTGTGGAAAGAATGCAATTATGACTTGAAGTTAGGAAATGTATACAAATTTTTAATTATTATTAAACATTTTTATTATTTACAAAGAAAATTGTTTTAATAACCTAATAGTTATTTTCATGAATCACTTTACTATGCCAAATTATTGTCATGATTTCCAAAGTGAAAATACCATAGTACATCTGGTCTTTTCAAATAACAATGCAAGTGTTACCTAAAGGACTACAGGTAAAACAAACAAACAATTGTTCATCAAATAATTTTATCTTGAAGATTCATAAGAAAATATATTTCTTTAAATGAAGAATTATCACAAATTGAATTGAAATTATTCAATACTAATAGCTAGTTTTATAAATTAAAGTTATTCACTATAAGTAAAAGCTATTAGAGCACATACAAATATAAAAAGTTATTAATACTTTATTATTCATAAAATATCAAATTTATTTGAAAAATGTATACTACCTGAACATTATGAGTAAATATTTTTGTATACAAAATCACAGTAACTTAGGTCAAAAGACAATTAAAAGTTCAACAACTTGTACAACCAGTTTTCATTAATCAACATAATTATACTTTGTAATTTTTAAGTTAAATTGTTTCACATAGTAGCTCTTCAAGTAGAAAAAAAACAGATATGTTATCTAACCTACATAATATGTAACTAAGTTTTATGATGGAGACTTCCATTTATCATCATAATCATTGATGAGAAGGTTCTTAAACTTTTTTAACTTGACTTCTAATTCATCACCGTCCAATTTGGCAGATAATACTTCTACTCTGGACACTAATAGAAAATCTGGATTGTTTGGACTAGGGCCTTTGACCAGGTCTATCTCGTCACCCACTTCCACCGAATGACTTTTCTTTGTCATTTTTTCCCCATTCACTCGAATACGACTTTCGTAAAAAGCTACTTCAATCTTACTAGAAAAAATAAATGCACAATCGGAATGAAACAATACAACCAAGATGTTGAAGTAAATACTTTCTAGATTTCCCTAAGGCATGTTTCAGAATGGCATCCATCCTCATGGAGCTGGTTCTGAACTTCATCAGTTTACTGGAATCGTCCAAGTCCAGATTGAACTCGTCGTCGGAATCATCGTCGTCGTTCTAACAAAGAAAACGGGAACAGATTAGTCTCGGGTCGCGTACCGACGTCACGTCCGTCGACCCGTTGGATCTCGTATTACTTGGTTTCTCGTACGTTTGTAACGTTTGCTCGAGTGGAGACATTGATGCGCGTTCGCGAGAACCGGTGTCCGTTGACACTGCTGGTAATAGCAGCAGACGCTGCGAGTCGGGTGCCGCACTGCCGAGACGACGGAAGACGGCGGCAGTGATCGCAACCGATCGCGGACGGCATTCGCCGACCGGAGCCCCGACACGAACTTCAACATTTTTCAGGACTTCCGGAAGGGCTGCGAACGGAACAAAGCTGGGCCACGCGACCGGCAGGAACGGGGGAGGGAGGGTTTGCTTGAAACACCCTTATTTTCCAGCGGCCGGCCAAGTCGTGGACGACGACGACGAACGGCGGAAAACGCGTACCGCGAACTGTCGTTATCAATCGCCGGTGATAAGAACGACAACACGGCCTCGTAGAGCGCGTGCGCGTCACGCGATTGCGGCACTTAAATACAACTATTTTCCACATACATTTCGACTGGGAGCGGCGGCGCGCTCCTGTAATCCGGCGTCTCGGAGGTCGGACTACGTGGATGGTTTGAGGTGGGGGCAACTGTGGCGGGTCGGTCCGCGTTGAACGGACGTCCGCGCTAAGCTTGTCGTCAATATGGACTCCGCGGGGTAGCCCGTGGTGTCCAGGTTAGCTAAGGAGAGGCGAACCGGGCCAGGGGGGAAACCCAGCAGCCAAAAGTCTCCGCGGTGAGCAGTAGTGGGATAGCGTCTGCGAGTAGAACACCCGTTCGCAGCCCCACCAACACAACCAGACCGTCGTCCTAAATTTTTTGCGTTTTTTTCCCGGGAAAAATTTTTTGCATTTTTTACCCACTTTTTTTCGGCGAGTATTTCAACGGTTTTTTCGCCCGCCCGTTACGTACGTGATCACTATTATATTTCTCGATGATATGTTGTTTTGTTGTTGATGTTTTGTTTTTTTTATCACACGTTTAGGGCCCGGCGCACACCAGCGCCACCAAAGGAGCAAAACTGTTCGGACATAATTAAAACATGTGTAAAGTAATTGACACGTGCATACTTATTAGTCAACATCAACACACGACAAGACGAAACATGTTCGGTCTTGATGGGTCCGGTTCCCCATTTTTGTTCCGTGCAAAATACGAAAACCAAAGTCACTTGTTTATTTTACGAATAGTACACTGCCAAACACGTAATTTTATCTTTTTCATTTTATTACAAAAATTATAATAATTTAAAATGGCGTGCTATCCAGAAAAATTCATAAATGTAGTATTTTTAAGAAAATCTATTTATGATTATTGTCATAAAGATCATAGCAATACAGTTTAGATTATGGAATTAAATTACCAATGAAATGGAAACATCAGGTTTTTCGTTTATTTCATGCATCCAAATTTTGCGTTTCTTATCGTAACTACTTTCACTATTAATAAAAAGTTCCACATAAGCCGTACAACGTCATCGTCTTCGTAAGAACTCATCTTGACAACGGGTGTTGAATAAAAAAAAATCTAGAATTATTGTGTCTTGTTCTGTCAGTGTCAATGGAATTTGTTCCGAGCTGTTTGGAATAAAATGTTCCGCGCAGCTCGGAGCAGTTTAGCTCTTCGGGCTAGCGACAAAACAAATCGTCCGTGATTGAAATGTTGCATCATATATTTTTTAATTAATTGTGGTCGACGTGGTTTTGTTGTTTCCACACGAATCATTTCATGTTAAAATACATTCTGTTTACGTTCATTTTTTTCTAACCTAACTGGTGCTTTTTTTTTATTATATATAGTACCCACTAAACCTATATTATATTTTTGTCGGTATACAAATAACGCATCGATTATGGTGTAATTTTAATTACTATACCAGTATGAAGTAATTAATTTCAAGTACAATTTGCCAATTGACGGGGAAGAAATGATCGAATAAACATTTAGTGGACACAAATAAAATTCTTCTTGACATTTTGTTATTATTTTTACCACGGAAATGATTAACTATTAAATTATTTTGATGTATCTGTGCGTACGATGTGTTTTCAAATTGCAGAGCGGTATACATATATGATAATTTGTTAAGTTTCATTGTTAAATCAAACAATTATAAAATATATTTGTTATTAGTTGGCTTCAATATTAAGGTCGACCATATGTGTAGAGAGTCTAATTATTATAAGTACTAAGTTATTGCAATGACTCGTGACATACCAGTTGGCAGTTACACTTCAACGGTTAAATTAAAACAATAAATAATATGTAGGTATAGACGGTATAGTAATAAAATAATGATGTGTTAAATTATATTTGAAATAAGGTATACTGTAATCAGGGGCGTATTTAAGGGGGGAACGAAAGGCCCCCCCTATTCACCGTATTTATATACTATTTTATTGTTTTGCCTGAGACTATTAACCTAATTTTTACCTCTCATGAATAGATATGCTCCTGACTGTAATATAAATAACGAGAACAGTATCCAACAAAATGTACATCTTCCCTAAACATCATACCTTATACCTGTAGTCTACAGAGAAGCGGTTCTCAATTTTATCATAATATCCAAGTAAATTCTGTGCATTTTGAAAATGTTCACGACACACGTACCATCACGCACCTGACATAATAATGAATAACAATTTTTTTTTCTTTACCGATAAAAAGTGTAGGCGTACGTTATATTTATAAACACTAGTAAAAATTCTAGTAATCACTAGTTTTTATAATCAATAATAAAGCGTACATCGGAAATGCGTGAGCACTTAAGGACTATCAAATATTTTAAAATCTGTGAGTATCATTGTACCATGCATTTTTTGAACACTTGTGAGACAATGGGCGACGCCCTATTTTAATTAAGATGGTTTATTTTTTCGTAAACTAAATTGTAATGAATGGTATTAGGCACCCATGTAATTAAAATCACGTTTTTACTAAATAAACAACTTTAAACAATTTAATTAGAAATGTTATTATTTTTAAACTATTAAAATACCACTCGCGAATGGATGGACAATTGTTGTTATTTTTAACTTTCCGACGCGTATGGGGTCGTATGATATTGGCATTTTTCAACTACTAAAAACTAAAACTTAAAATATTTAAAAACATAACTAATTATCCAACAGCAAGGTCGTGGTACGTGTTAGACTTAAGTACTGGCACAACCGCACAACGCTCATAACAGCATAATATATTCAAGAACAAGTCAATAAAATGAAAAGTTATATCTTTAGTCCTAAGGCGATTGATAGATTTATCTAAGCTGCGTTAGTCGTTATAAAATGGTTTAGAGATTTAAATATAATTTAGCAGATAATATATGAACAACATATTATTAGATGTTTTCACACAATTAGTTCTTTTGCGCACGTCACATTTCGCTATTAGTCCTTCAACAAAAGTAATTAAGAGCATTTTTGAAAACAACAATACAATTATTAATTTCTACGTTTTCCTCAGGTATTTAATTTTTTATACTACGATCTTGCAGATTTTTCCATAAGAATAACAAATAATAATATGCCAGATTTGGATGTGGTCGTGATGACCAACTGTAATAAAAAACTATCTCTATGTACAATGTACCTATGATATGCATCTATCCTCCATAAAAATAATAATATGTAGGCTTTGCAAATAAACACGAGTGGATAGGTAGTTTTATTAGTGATGCATATCTATAGGATTTTTTGTATCTATAAATAAGATATGTTATAAAAAAAATTAAAAAGATATTATTTGCAGTCATGCTGTACAGGACACAGTCAGGAAATTATATTATTCAAGACACTTTCTTTGGTTTCATCTCAGAGTTTTTCAATGAAATATATCTTCGGAAGACACTTACCATTAGTTATAAATGCGTTTATGACTTAATGATTTCACAAATACAAGGTAGCTTAGTTAATAGTTTATGTATTTTATATTAGCAAATTATAACAAGCCGTTTGATAATGACGAAATATTATAATTTCATCTTAATAAGAAAAACTCATTATTAGGACGGCGGGACGGGGGCTAGTGCTTATTGTAACTATATCAAGTCAGGGGTGCTAATATGGACTACTCACGAGTAAAAATTATTTTACTTATTATTTCATTAAACGAGCCGTGTATACGAAATTTTTTGAACGCAGCGATGATTTATAATGTCTACAAACGACGTACCTACACTTCAGCAGCGTATACCTGCTTTCGTTAAAAGTTAGAAGTTCGGGATAGAAAAAAATGACAGTATTGATAAAATGCTTTTATTGAATCGTTTATGATTCGCGCTTAAAACCCAACACTAGAAATTTGAATACATATTATAACTGATATTGTAATATATTATTGCACGTTCGATTATATATTTTGTGAACGTTGTTAAATTTAAAACCGATTGTTTTCAAAACAAAATATGTTATTAAAATACATAATGTATTTACGTATGTATAGGTAACACGCGACAAACGTTAATTAGTCGAATAATCAAGTACGAGCGGTGTTCGTATTGTATACGTAATAATCCTTAAGTGACCGTGTTCCTTATCCAATCCGAGTAACAGGAGACCGCGGTGTACACGCCTGGATATTGCGGCCGAGCACATCCGAGCCCCCAGCTGACGATGCCGCACAGGTAGAAGTGATCATCGCTGCCCATACACGATAGAGGCCCGCCGGAGTCGCCCTGAAAATGAAACAAAAAGTTGTCCTCAATAAATAAGCTCACGTCGTTTTCACACGAATCTAATATGTATTTATTAACTTGACACCCGTGAAACGTGAGTTATAAGTATATCGTACGCGTGCAACGTATAAAATATTAAAACTATTATATTGTGTCCGGGTCCCTAATGACCCAATCCCTAGGCACACTCGTCTATCACCGGCGACGCACTCCCGAACCGCTGTGCTGCTAACTTATTCTTAAAATAACTATCGGAAACAATGTCTTCCGACCGGGCACGGAAATATCACAATACGAGTATTAAGCACGATAGGTAGCTATGAACGTATCACGATCGAGTATTTACGCGGCGGCTGCGGTCGAAAGCAGTCGGCGGCACTTTCCGATTTCGATTTGGTTTTCGAACGGTCCAACGGTCATAATATTAGGATAGTAGAACAATTATTATTGACGATGAGCAATGTCGTACTTGACAAGAGTCCGCCTCGTGTTCCGGCGTTCCTCCGCCGCAAATCACGCACGGGTTGATGTATTCGCCGTAACCAGCCTTTTTGTACACGTTCATGCAAGTCTTCAGTGGCAACAGTGGCAACGTGACCTTCTGGAGCACGTGCGTGAAAACGCCGTTT
The DNA here is from genome assembly GCA_949715065.1 of Periphyllus acericola. NCBI lineage: Eukaryota > Metazoa > Arthropoda > Insecta > Hemiptera > Aphididae > Periphyllus > Periphyllus acericola. The sequence goes on from OX454271.1 coordinate 13,538,509, forward strand.
TCCGACACCCGCCCCCATCCGGTTACAATGGCGAAATCTGTGCGTGCGAATGTAATTAGTAAGATTCTGTGTACATATGTGGGGTATATGATATAGTTACTTGTACCTATTCCTACGTATAAGGTAAGTTTTCAAACAGGAATAACCTTTTATACTATCTAGTTTTGTGCCAGTTTTTAAAACCACGTAGTTTATTTTATTTCATTTGGTTTTCTCGTAAGAAATACTAGGCCTCGCTGAGATGTCAGATGACTCATGAGAAGGCCTAGGGTTATCGAGATATAGAAAAATTAACATGAACAAACTCACATACGTAATACGTATACAGAAGCTATTTAAATATTAATTAAAGTAAGTTACACGTAATAATAATAATAAATATTATAAATATAACTCAACAAATATATATGTACACTAATATCACACAGAAGTTATTACAAGTATATACTCAATTTCCAAAAATGTTTTAACAGGAATTAGGGTTTGGCCCGTAACAAAGCCGCCTGGAAAAATATTTTTAAATATATACTAAATGGTAATTTTTTATATGATTTGGTAATCAAATTTAATAATTTTGTTCTGCAAACTTATATAATATATTGTTTCTGTACACCTTTAAGTTACTTCTAAAACCTAAATATTTCTTCTAATTGTGAAATATCGTTCCGATTTATACGATACTGCTCGTACGATCAAAATATCCGAGACTTATAAGGAATAACAATTCTTAAAAAACAAATATAACTTTCTAAAATGTTGATCCTGTTATTTATCGATCTCAAAGTTTAACATAGTCTTGTGAATCGCTTTATGCTTTGAAAGAATAATTTTCAAACAAGTGGTGATAATTTTTCCTCGTTGATTACGAAGTTACGACCGTAGTCTTTAACTATGTCTAACACAAGTGTCGTTACTATTTAAGGACTTCAGGTTAAGAACTTAAGATTGTAATACATGAAAACCGTGACTTACGTATTCTTGTAGTTATGAGTGCTTATTATTATTATAAAACTCTAGACGTACTGTTGTCAAATGTCATTTGGGGTTTCGGAATACAGATCGGAGACACGCGGCCGTTTTCGAACGACAGCGGTGGGAACACCTTGAGCAACGCGATGTCTCGGGAAATGACTTCCTTGTTGAACCCGTCCAGATATATGTCCTCGACGTTCACTCTTTGGTCATAATCTTGGGAGAACACGAGGGTTTTTTTTTTCAAATCAAACGATGGTAGTCATCGGTCAGTGGTGAAACGAGAAAAAACTAATGTTACCTTCGGGCGTGTAAAGGTCATGTTTCCCGGCCACGACGGATAACAAGTCTTCAGACATCCCGTACACGCAATGCGCCGCTGTCAGGACCCAGTTCTCGTTGATTACGGATCCACCGCAAATGTGTCTAGCCGTCCAACCGGTGATGAGCTGCAACGATATTTGCCACGGAAATTCGCCTGTGCAACGTACGAATATAACATACGCCATAAGGAAACTCACTGTCGGCAGTGATATACTACATTCCAAGGATCATAGACATTATACGATCACCGGACCACCCCATAATCGTTTATAAAATATAATTTTGCACACGCTGCAGCACCCGTGGTAATGGGATAATGGAGGTTAGGAGGGAAAACGGATTTCTACTTTTCCCCTCACACTGCTACATTTATTAAAATCGCAATTCGTGTAAGTATTGTTAAAGTGTTCAACCTTCAACGGATGTAAAAATATTGAATCTATGGTATTCCGTGAGTATTATTCATCATTTTTGTTTAAATAAATACGTATTTGTACAATCATTATTTGTTTTTATATACCTAGTGATATACTCTATGAACGGTTACCACCCTTGCCAGAATTCACGGATAAGTTTATGAATGTTAGTTTTTTTTCAATGCAAATCAAGAAAATTAGGATTCGAGAGGGCAGTTGTTGGAGATTATGGCCAGGGTTTAGAACTTACGTACCAATAATATGCGGTAAATTATGTATTAAAAATTAGGATAATATGCTATTTTTTTTATGTTTTTTTGTTCGATCTAATGACATAGGAAATAAAGAAAGTTGTAACATTTATATGATATTATAGCTTTAACAAATAAAACCGATATAAAAATACGAAATAAATGTATAAATCCGTAATAATATTGAGTATGTAATATAACATATTATTATACGTTTTTAATAGGCTAGAAAAAAATCATCCGAAAAAACTCAAAAATATGCAAGAGCATAACTGCATCAAATCCCGGGCTCTGGCTATGACGTGAAGTGCACAAGAGATATTTTCATAATTTTTCATCGATTTGTAACCTTTAACCACAGTATCTACTATACAAGGTGTTTTTTTACCGCGCTTACCGACTTTTTTCGGCAGTAAAAATGCTGAAATTTGATTTTTTTTCTATAATTTTTTAATCATGTCAACTTAAGGGTGTCCTGTGGCTATACAAACATTGTTTTTTAAGTGGGAACACTATATTTCTTACCCAAAATATTTACTTGATTTTTCTGAAATTTTTTATGTAACTTAGCCAAAATTAGCGATCTCATGCAATTGAAAATTATATCATAGTATTCGGTAGTATAATACTATTTTCCTTAATATTTAAATTAGGACAATTCAGATACTACTCGTCCGAATTTTGATTTTAATACACCAAAATTCTCAGAAAAATTACCTCAATGGGAGAAACCGCAATGAAAAAAGAGTGTATTGAAAAAACGTTTATTTCGCCACAGGACATTCTAAAAGTGGCATGAAAAAAAAGTTATGGAAAATATATTATATAGGTATAGCTTTTATAGTATCTTGAACATGAAAAAAAATCCTAATTTAAGCAATTTTACGGTCAAAAAAGGGGGTGAGCATGGCTAAAAAATCATTCCGTATGTATGGTCTTTACAGCACATACCTGGACCCGAATTCTCACCACCGACGATCCTACTGCTGTCGGACTTTGACGATCTGCTTCTGCCCTGAACGCCGCAAGGTACCGAGTAGTTAAGAAAACTAAATAAAAAAAGAAAACTAGAACATCACCGAAATGCCTCAATAATATTTATGTTATTCGCGTTGTTACTCTCGTAATGAGTCGTCGTCGTAGTTTGAGACATCGATGCAGGGCTGAAGGTTTTTTATTTCATTTGATAAAATCGTCATTTCTTGAATGATTTTATTGAACCGCGAGGAAAAATCACCATAAAATCCTTTCGAATCATTTAGGCTGTTGCCGATGTAATAGTTTTCTCCAAATTTTATTTCGGAATCTGATTCCGGTAAACAATCCCCTACGGAAATCGATTAAAACATGTAGAAGTTGACTAGGCAAAACAAAAACATTCTAAAAATGGGTTTATAGTAATATACCGGTGATGCATTTTGTAGCAGCCGCGTGCAACACTGCTAAACCAAACACAGCGACAACGATCATGATCGACTACTGAACTACGGTACGATGCGTATTTTTTTCTTAAATAACACGGACTCGTATAATTTGCCTTAAGGCATCGGCCGACAAACAATAATAATCTAATTATGATTTCGGGTGTATCATTGTCTTCTAAGTTACATAACGCTAATGGAGTGAAAAATAATTTTCGGAACAAATAATTAAATAAAATACAAATATTCTAAACAATTTATTAGGCATTCAACAAATTACATATAAATACATAGATCACGTCAAGTGATTAGAAAATAATCAATATAGTTCAAATAAATAAATACACATACACACACACACACACACACACACACACACACACACACACACACACATATATATTTATATATATATATATATATATATAATATAAATTAATAATACTGCATCTTTACACAAATTTTTAGTAGGCAGTAGGCAACACGTGTTCGCGCATACTATCGATACCGCATAATATCCACGTCTTTCGGTTGGTCCATTAACAATTGTTTGCTCGTTATTGCTTCGTCTGCCGATACAATATATAATATACATATATAATTCATAATATACGCGTAGCCCCATCGGTCGTGTAGTACATTTCAATCACTTACCGATGGACGATAGGGTGTTAAAACTGTCCAGTTTTTTTTTCCGTTTCACCGGACTGATTGCGCATTGAGCAGAGCCTTTACAGCGGACCATTTCGGACAGCGAGTGTCTAAGCCAATCCCTTTCAGTGGGCTCTAACGTGTGGACTCGATTCCACTGTTGAAATTGATCCACTCTCATATCGTAAAACGTCACTAGCCCGGTGACGAACTCGCAGTAGAGGAAATTGTGTGTAGCGTTAACCGTGCGAAGACACGAATACGTGTTGTTATTCGCATTCATGCAAAAACAAAATGGTCCTTCTGTAAAACGAGAAAAAAAAATGTTGAAACCATAAGCGCTATTATCCTAATAAGCCCCACCCTCAATCACCATTACGGACTACGGTTATATCGAAAAATAAAAATTTTATAACTTAAAATAATAATTTTAGGATAACTTTTATTTTTATATAAAAAATGTCGTTTTCATAATTGATGGGAATAATTTTTTTTTCAATAAAATTATACTGAACAAGGAAAGATAAAAATATATCACATATTTACATCGTGATTTGAGCTTTTAATTTTAAAAATTGAATAGTCAGTCGTACGACTGTAGTTATTGTATGACTCATATTATCTGTTGTTATGATTAAGTTTATAGTTTTTTAAATGTATGCTTAATATACATATGGAGAGGTATTTCTAATAAAATATCAACAGCAAGTATTAAGACTTAAATCAATTTGCCAAAGGTGATTATAGGTTCTCATTTTAAAGAAAACATTGAAATATATTGATTGTTTAAATTTAAATGTATTTAATATATAAATGCATATTATAAAGGTTTTTAATAAAAAGCAGGAAATATTTTGTTTAAACAATTTTAGGCTTCCCAGTTAATTAAAATTCTCAAATTGCGCCTATAGTTGAAATTCTAATAGAGTACAGACTATGCACGCAAAGTGGTTTTGTGAGATAATTTTAACTCGTATTATTTTTCTGTATTTAATCAAGTGCAATCCGATCTACTGGTCGAAGTAGTCGGTTTAAAATATTTAAAACTGGTATGCGTTCGTAAAGAAGATTATATTCAACAGATAAACTGTTATACGAATTATTATTTTATAAGGGCTTCCTAAACCTACCATTTAAAAAAAAAATTGGAAAATCGTTATCAATATTTTATGGAATCTAAATTATTTTTAAAATTCAAAATGAAAGTCGTCAACTGTTCGCAATATATTTGAGTAGGTATTAGACACTCAGTATCCACTTTTTTTTTACAGAGAAAATTTAATAAACAACTTACATAACTAATAACTAAATGTACTTGTGGATGTTTTCAAACATGCAATGAGGTAAGTAAATATAACATTTTTATTTATATGCAAAAATTCAAAAACTAAGTTTTTTAAGTTCTTGCTTTTTAAACATGTACAGTTTAAAACAACTTATATAATGAAATCAAAACTTTAAAATAAAAATAAAATCTTGATTTTTTAAGGGCCTCTTATAAGACTCTACAATTTGGAGCTTTTGAGCCAGAAATGCTCTGCTTCACTAGTGCATTTTAGCATAGGTACATTATATTTATTATAATAATTATATGTACAAGGCCAACATGTGTGTTCATATTATAACCTATAACTTAAAACTAAAAGAATTATAGTAGTTTGTTATAGCCTTATAGCCTATAGGTTAGGTACCAATAAGTAAAAAACTCATTAACGTCTAAATATAATATGCAATATATTTATATTTATAACAGCATTATTGCATCAACACAAGCATTATATTTTATAAAACATAATGCAAAGTTATAAAACACATTTATGTGTTCAAAAATTTGTTCGTGCATTTTTAAGATAATAAGTTAATTAAAATTGAAATAAAAATAAAATCTTATCAGTTAGATGATCTATGATTGTCACGCAACATGGTATTTTTATTTTTTAAATTTAACAAAACCTGTTTCTATCGTATTAATTAGGGCACCTTACCTGTCCAAAATGGTGCTGTTCGCCAATGATCATTATCATGATTGAAGCAGTTCATTTTTTCTAACATGCATTCCTTATTAAGCTTAGAGTTTTTTTTTCGAAATTTTCTTCCTTTTTTCTTTTGTCTATTGGCTTTCAATAGCTTTTTCACTTCCTTATTTAGTGTTGGATCATTATCCGTAAACCTATATTGTATAATAATTAAAATGAGTCCATGAATATTAATAAAAATGTTGAGTTACATGTTTACATAATATCATATATTTGCATAAAATAATTTTTATTTAACTCACACAAAAGGAACACAATAACATGTATCTGCAGTCGTTGAAGTGATATTTGTAGATTGAAACTTATGTCTATGGTGATGTCTTAATCTTGGAGGTACAACTCCATCCACAAGTAAACTATCAGGACTCATACTGCTATTATGTACGTTTGGTATCATCCTATTAAATATCACAAGAAAAAATAAAAACTCATATTTTATTAAAATGTATTCAATATTATTCTTACCTAGGGTTCCATTGTGTTTGTGAATAATCTGTTAGCAAATTAATCACAGAATCTTCTTCATCCTGGTCATTTTTTACATCCTCTTCCTCTTCATCTTCTTCTTCTTCTTCTTCTTCTTCAAAATTTGGTCTTTTAGTCTCAAGGTGTTTTTGTATTTCTTTAAGTTTAACTAGTTTGGCTTGTAAGTTTGAAATTTGTTTTTGGACACGATTCTGACTGAATTTCCAAACTTTTGGATTGTTATATACTATATTCGTACATTTAACATCTCCATTAGGGGTGACTGTACAACTAGCAAGAGAGGAATCATTAACCACTGTCTGTAAGACATCAATTTTTCTGTTTAATACGTCCATAATTGAAGACATGTTATTACTAAGAGGATTCAACAGATCTCTGCGAATACGTTCTCTATGGTTAGACTTTTTTGTACTTCTGTAAAGTTAAAAATTTAAAAATTACTCATAATAAGAACCTCAAATAGTAAAAATCTGTATTACTTTGAATTGTTTTTTTTATTCTTATCCATTTCAAGTTTTGTGTACAAATTTCCATCAGCAGAGAAACAGGTACATTTGTTAAGGCCATTAAGAAGCCTGTTACGCTTTTTTAGATTACACTTATGTTTTCGCCACCTACAAAAGATATAAAATAATATTATGGTAAACAGATTTTCTTTTGTATAAAATTTAAAACTTTAAACAGGAAAGTTTATATTTCCTTATAAAAAGATAAACAATTTTTATTATTCTTGATTATCAGTAATAAAATAATTTCTATGTATAATTAGAGTACCTAGTTGCTTTTAAAAATTCAATAACAAACCTGAAGCCATCACGTACACAATGCCATTTTTGTCCTGGCTTACAAGGAGTTTGATAATCTGGTCTCTGACACAATACAAATAGTTTACTAGCTTTACTTCCAGAAACAACTCTCATATTGTCTCCAATACTAAAATCTTTAAAAAAACAATGATAAATTTTATTCATTCCTAGTTTAATAGTAATTTACCATTGATAGAAGACAATAAGGAAGACGAATTCATCTTGTGTTTATTATGTTCTCGTCTACCACTGCTTTCAATTAAAAATGTGTCAGGCCAATGTGCAACAAATTTTTTATTACCCTTTTTATGCTTATGGAATAATTTAAATGCAGAACGACCATCCATATGGGCAGGTGGATCAACACCGGCAATATCCAAAAATGTAGGTGCCAAGTCTATATTCAGAACTATTTCATTAACCCTAAAAAAAATATTAGAAAATTATTAAAATAACAGAATATTATTAATAGACTAAAACTTATTTATATGCTTACTTTGTTCCTGGTTCGATACCAGGCCCTCTCACTAACATTGGTACACGTACATCAAACTCAAATGGAAATGATTTGCCTTTAACCAAACCAAATTGACCCAAGTGATAACCATGATCTGAAGTATAAATAATGTATGTATTCTCCAATTCACCTAATTGCTTTAGTTCTTCATAAACCTACACAAATTAATTCTTTAGACTCTTGTCAACATTATATACATTTTAAACACATTTATACTCACTCTGGATACAGAATCATCTACACTTTGTAATGTTTGCAATCGTTTGGTCATTAATAAATTTGTGAATTGCCTGTGAATTGGCAACATTTGTCCAGTTACTTGTAAAATCCACTGTTTGTCAGGATTAGGAGCATAGTCATATGTAGGAGTTCTGCAAATAAGAAGTACACAAGGTTAACAATTTAAACCAATGTTTGTAAGGATCAAACCAACTCTGATTTTGAAAATATTGATGATACCACTGGGCAATTTAAAATTAAATATTAAATATATCATATAACATGATATTATTTCATAGGTAGTCATATTCATAACATTCATATCTAATAAGTATATGCTTCAAACATAATGACATTTAATTTTAATAATTTATGAAAAAATTTTATTCATAGAGTATACTTTTCAATTATTGGCAAATATTTTATTTAGAATTTAAATAATATTTAACACAATTTTTAGTGCACATAAGTACCTCATACAAAACTTTGGTTTCAAGTATTATATTAGCATATGGTTTACAATTAAATTATTACTATTATTGGTTTTGCCTTTGCAGCCAAAATTATCAAAAAAAAAAAAAATTCTGAATATTTGATACCCACATCAAAAGTTTAATAATAAATAATATCAATATAAATTATACCGTTTAATTTATAATTATATTTAATTTCAACAAATATAAATTACAGTAAAATAATTAAGATTTAGATGATAGACTAAGTGTTATTTATAAACAGTTTATTTTAAATTATACTTTTTTTTATTAAGAGCTTCATCAAGAACATAATATTTCCGAGTATTTATATACTTCTTAGACAAATTTTGAACTTGACCAACTTGTACTAATTATTCCCTTAATTAGTTGGAAAAGTTTAATACAACAAATTATTATAATTATTGTTTTTTTTACTTGATACATTTTAGTTTATACATTTAAAATTTACCATTTAATTATCATTATTTTGATATAGATTCATCTACTTATGAATGTAATCATGTGTAAATTAAAAATGTATCAGTCATAAAAACGTGACATTGAATTTGACAGTTAAAAGAACAGGTTTTATAATGGTCTGCATACACGAACCGGTTTCATTCACAAATAGTACAGATGACCAGTTAGGTACCACACACGAATCTGCGTTAATATCGTAATTAGTTTTTGGGCTTACTGGTGTGAAGTCACGTTAAAGAACATATTAGAGTATTCTGGTGCAGAATCTTCGGGACCATGAGGCGACGGAAAACTCATTACAAGCATAAACGGTCGATGAGGGTGATGCTGTTTCGCGTGCCGAAGAAAATTGATCGAGTCGTTGGTGACCACATTTGGATAGTAATCCTGTAAATAGGTTAAATGTTTAATAATGGATTAAAGTAAACTGTATAAGTTTATAATAATATGTAAGTTAAAAAACAAGTTATACACTATGATTATTATAATTAATCTATACCTTATGATAGTCGTCACCATGTTTGATTTTTTTTCCATTAAGGTTTACTGAGTAATTGTAATATTTAGAATTCATTATAAGACCTCCCCATTGACGCCAACCAGGTGGTATATAACTTCCATTGTATTTGTTCAAGTATTTACCAAAATATCCTAAACATAATGCAATCGTGGTTTATTGACTTTTTCTAAATCATTCACAATAATTTTTAAAAAAAATTGCATATTTGCAATGATTAGCTAATTTTGTTTTAATTTATACTAAGGAAATATTTCAAATACTTAAATTTTAAAGAATAAGAGGTAGGTACTTAAAAATACCTGTATGATATCCTGCTTCGTCAGTAAGATAAGTAGCAAAAGTTCTTGATTCGTGTACATTTTGCCACACTGGTCCACTGCAATTGTCATTATTCGTGAACACTTCGTGGTTGTGTGTGTACAGACCAGTAAGCAATGAGCTTCTAGATGGACAGCACATAGGAGTAGTGCTATAAGCATGACGGAACTCAGCACCTTCATCTCGAAGCAGTTTTTGAGTTTTTTTCATATAGTTTAAAGAACCTAGATCAAATTGTAATTGTTTTTATGAATAAATTGCTCGAAATGTAAAATTCCCATAAAATTTTAACTTTTCCTTATTATTTCATATGTCTAACACGAAAAATGTCCATTTTTTTTTACAAAAATAAAAATATTCACATACGAGTAAGCGGTGCTTACTAGTAGTATATAAGTACAAATAAATTTAACTTCAGTCGTTGATTTTATAATAGAATGTTATGAAATTAATGCAATATCATCTTTATTAATGATTAAAAACGATATTGTTTTTGTAGTTTTTCTATACCTACAATTTAGGAAACAAAACTATTATTAACAAATTAATCGACTAATTAAATAATAAATAATAATATATTTGAATTTACAGCATTGGTAATAGATCCTAACTTCCGAGTAATGCTTAAAAGCTATTTACAAAAGTAAATTTGCAAACATTATCATAATTTGCAAGTTACAGTGACGGCGGGGCGTGACGCCTATATTTTAGAATCTTGTTGCCCTGGATACATATATTTTATACAATTGCCCTCGAAAAACTTACAAGTAAACGGACGATTTTTAAGCATTAACCTTTTCCTTCCCTCATATATCATAATTTACAGGCAAAAAATAATTATCATTTTAATTTTCAGAAATAAAAATTAAAGACAAAATGTTTTAACAATTTTTTCATTTGCTTTTCTCCAAGTTAAAATGTTATCCATTTATATGTTTTGAGTGGCCCAGGGCACGTAAGTTCATGCACTAAAAAATGCATAAATAAGCATGCATTCATGCACTAAAAATTGGCAAAATATACATTAAAATATGCACTAACATTTTAAAATCATGCACTCAAAATATGCATTATGTAAAATAATCATGAGCAAATTTTAAAATAATAAGAATATATCCATTAATTTGAAAAGTATTTTATTCCTTTCAATTTTTGTACATTTTAACACTCATAATTAATACTTGTGAAGCTTAAAGACTTTTAAGTTTCGCGGTACTGCATAAAACGCAAACGTATAAAATATATTTATGTAGTCACACGAGAATAAAAATAAATCAAAACAAACACTATAATATTGTTAGCGGGAAAGTAAATAAAGAGGATATTTTTCAAATATTTGTCTAAAAAATTTTTTTATGAAATAGTATGCGCTAATAACTCTAAAAAATCGACTATATGCCAAATATCCCCTCACACCCAAAACATGGAAAAACATGCACCAATGCATGAACAGAAGCATGAACTTACGAGCCCTGGGCCTTATGAGTATTATAACTTTTGAGTTATGGCTGTTGTCACACTTATGAGTTATGAGTGGCCCAAGGTTCGTAAGTTCATGCATCTGCATATTTTTTTGCTACACAGGAAAACATGCTTACTGAGATACAAATCCGTTTCACAACATTAGTAATAATAATATAAAGTTTAAGAGTGCATGTTTTTGAATGTTTTAGGTGTAATAGGATATTTGGCATTTAGTCGATTTTTTTAGAGTTATTAGCGTATATTATTTCATACAAATATTTGAAAAATATCTTGTTTATTTACCGTAAACAAAATCATAGTGTTTGTTTTGATTTATTTTTATTCTAGTGTGACTGCCTAAATATATTTTATACGTTTGCGTTTTACGCATTACCGCAAAACTTATAAGTTATAAGTTATAAGTCTTTAAGCAGCTTCACAAGTATTAATTTTGAGTGTTAAAATGTACAAAAATTGAAAGGAATAAAATACTTTTCAAATTAATGGATATATTCTTATTATTTTAAAATTTGCTAATGATTTTTTTTACATAATGCATATTTTAATGCATATTTTGCCAATTTTTAGTGCATTAACTTACGAGCCCGGTTTATGATGATTGTACAGAAAATCCTCCAATTATATCTTCGTAATTCAATGATTTTATCTCAGACTCGATATTCGGAATTCACATAATCGGTTGTTATTCATAGATAACCTGACATATGGTTTTATTTTATTTTAAGCGCATTACATTGCTTTGTTACTGGACTCCCGCGGAAAGAAAAATTTAAATAATTATTTAAAAAACATCTTTTAAACTTTGCATTCCGGAAAAATCGTGTTACTCGGGAAAATAATTCTCTCTCCACATAAGCCATTAATTATATAGGTTTATTTTGAATTTAAAAATATTAATCATTTAACTGTTTTTTATTACTACGCATAATCGTGGAGTAACATTTTATAAAAAATCATTCCAATCTCTGTAGTGGTCCACTCAATAACATTATTGCTATCAAACACGTGAATAAAATTTCAAAAAATTTAAGAATAAAAACTTACATTAAAATGAAACTTAAATTTAGATGAAATAAGTGTTTATTTTAATTTTAATAGATAACAGTATTTTACAATTCGATAATTATTATAAGGAGCGCCAATTTAATTGTAACCGGGACATTTCATACCATATCACTAAATTCTCGAATTGTCACCTCTCGAGGGTCAGAGAATTGGGTTAACCTAAGTTGGGCGACAGATCCACCATTCTGCTATTCCGAAAAAAGAAAAAAATTAATATTTTTGAATTGTATTGCAGGGAAGGTATAAACTATATAGTGTTGGTATAAAAATAATATTATGTTAAATTGAGTGTTAAAAATTATACGTATAATAAATTTACTACTTATAATCAACAATTTTATTTAAATCTGTTTTAGATTTAACTGCACGTTCAACGATTTAAGAAGATAAATGATGTGAAAAATTTCATACTTAAAATTATTTCAAGGAATATTAAATTAAGAATTCAAGGCCACATGTAGTAAATTTTACTGACTGTGTTTTATTATCTATTTTATTCGTAGTATATACGAGTACATACAAAACAGAATGTTACCTACTTTTAATTTTTACATAAAATCTTTTTAAATCTATATTTGTTGTATAGAAGTGTACATCTAAGTACTATAAATAATTGCTTTTAAAATGTTTTTCAAATATTTTTTTCATTTTTAAAATTATTATGGTATTTCCATTCATACTTATTTAGTTAAAACAGTACCTAGTTTTAAATCAAACAGTTATTTAAATTATTTACAAGGGCTCTATTAAGTAACTATAATTTATACAATATTACAATAGCAATTTTATTCGATACTTAGGTAATCATGACATTTTTTTTTATTATAATTTTTTTATAATATTAAGATACAAAGAAAATTAATAATAAAAAGTAAGTACTTGTTATAATAATTTGATTAATTATGAAATTATTGATTCGTTAACTTAATTTTAAATAAAATCTGTGAATATTTAAATAACACTAAGTTATATTAAAAATAGTAGTATTTGTACGAATTGAATAAGTAACGAAACGTTTTGAAATATATACAAATACATTAACAAAATAGTAAATACTACAAAGTCAGTAGGTATCTGAAGCACGAGTGTTTGGCTGTTAAGGGACTGTAAATTTTTAAAATTCCAAAAATTTAATATTATGTTGAAATAACACTCAAAATCATATCTAAAAATAACGCTCTTGGACAAATTATCATAAGTTTTTTAATTTGAAAATTAAACAGATATATTAATACATTTTTTAATGTTATGTTTTGAATTGTGTAGGTAAAGACGTTAGACTTCCTGCAAAACTTTTTTTTCGGTTATTGCCTCAACATAACGCATAATATATGAAATTTCATAAATTTTTAGTATGCCGAATATTCCACCCAAGTCTTCCATGTCAAAGACAGGAATCAAGACAGGCAAAACGAAAGAATTTAACAAATTTTAAGTAAAAAAAAAGCAAGCACTATGGCCTATGGGACATTCAGTTTACTCGTTTTCAAAAATAAAATGTCGTAAGTATTTACAACATAGCCTAACTTTATATAAATAAACAATCTATAATTACATTTAAGTAATGATTTTCGGATAGAATCACGTGAGCATTATAGATTGGCTCATTACCAAATGTTTTTTTGTCAACATTGCTATCGATTAGGACATACAAGATATATTAGAATATGTATTTTAATAATCCAATTTTAATTATTTCGGAAAAAACAATTGAAAAAACAATTGAACTTTACCAATAATAACTCGTATATTTCATTTTATAAGTAAATATTAAAATTTATAATGTCTATTTAAAAGCGAAATAAATTTAAAAAAAAAGAAAAGTGTCAAACGAGAATTTAATTTCTTTTCTTTTTCAAAAGTAATTTTCAAAGTAAATTTGAAAGTATATCAATAATTCTCGCACCTTATTACATATTCGTAATTAAAAAAAAAAATGATACAAAATAATTAAATCATAGGTTATATCACTATTAATGAAATTGGTTTATCGTCATAAGTATTAGCCAGGTATAGCAGTTTTTTGGTTATAATAAAATATCGGTTTTGGATATCATTGCATGGCATTTTGTTTCCAGTAATATTCGCTGTACCCTAAAAGTTCTTATGTTTAAATTGATAAATTTAAGTATTTACGGTAAAATTTCTATAAATGTAAAATAAATTAATTGATTTTTAGAGAAGAATAAATTATTAACAAATAAGTAACGAATTAAAAAATAAAAACTAGTCCTCTCGTGTGTTATACCTATTTTTTGTTATATTTTTTATTGTTATTATTATTTTTATTTTTTGTCTCTTGCGATAATGTTTGTGACCAACCAAAACATTTTTACCTGCCTGCACGTTTTAACTTAAGTGCTCTACCTATGTACTACTAGACTAAAATTGTTAAATATGATTATTTATTATCCTTGCCTTTAAGATAATGTAAACACTTTTTTCAAGTCATAAAATCGTTTAAAAGGGTCGACAATATATAGGATGATTACAAAATCTCCACAATTATACCGAACTTATGTAAAAGTGGGTATGTATACTTAATTTATCAATTAATTTTAATGCTTTACTTAAGAACTTCACGTGTTGCCAAAGGCGTACGATATTTTAAGTGAGAAGATTTAGAAACTCCGACGGTCGAAAAGTGTCATTGAATTATAAACGATAGAGATTTTTTTTCTCTAAAAAAGTCGTGTAATGAGTCTAATCTTATGCAATACATTCAAATTCCCTGAATAAAGTGAATAGCAACAAAATTATACGTTATACACTAGGTACCCAAAGTACATGGTTGATTTCCCACATTTTTTTTTCGGTACCATTACATTATTATTACCATTTTAAAATATGGGATGATTCTTTTTTTATTCATTCTACCCAGGAACACAACAGACATGACGTTTAATTTAATATTATAAAAAGCTTTTTAAGGGTATCTGATATTTTTTTGAATTATTAGTTGCCTTATTTTAGTTGATATCTAAAGATAAATAGGTAACGATATTAAAAGACTTGGGGTATTCTTCTGCAGTAAATTGGAGAAATGTGGACAGTTCTAAGACAATTTAAATGGTTTTTATATAGCTTCCATAAAAATTTATTTTATTAAACAAAATATTAGTATTAAGATTTAATTACATGCAAATTTGAAAATTTCAATAAAAATAAAATCAGACATGGGAATTACGATACTACAATATATTATAAGATACTTCTCTTTTGTCAGTGTTCGAAATTGCTTTCTTAATAAAATTCAATAAATACAAATCAACTGTTTATCCTATTAAAATAATCAAATGATTTATATAAATTACTGAACTTGAATATTTTTTCAATTAAACTTTATATTACGTGCCAACAAACATTCCATCTTAATTCATGTAAAATCAGTAATAGTCGGAAGACAATAATATCTTGTATAAAATGTAAATAAATACATTTTTTTTTTTCAGAGAATGAGCTAAATTACTTTTAATATTTAATTGAACTTCTTATTTATAATTGAAGGACACATGTTAGTTGTTTCTTATGCTTTTGTAAAAAAATATCTCCATGTAACTCTAGAAAACTGCTAAGGAAATTTTTTAAATAAAAAATTTAAATATTTTTTTTTACGTTGCGATCAAATTTGATGCATTCCATGATCAAGCGGAAAATATCTAATAAACAGCTATTTATCACCCCCCAAAAAAATATTATCAATTCGTTGAGTTCGGACCGCAATAATTCATTCTTATGTATAGGTACTCAGAAAAATGCAATCCTATGGCCTATGATAAGCTAATCATAACTCGTACAACGTTTATAAGTATTGATTTTAGAATTACTATGAAAAACAATCAAAACGAATTATATGGAAAATGTATGTTCCAAGTATTCTGTCACGTAATTCTTGACAAATATCCACGAAAAGTTAGTATTATGTAAATCATGAATATTTAATTTCTAAAACTTATTAAATGCATGGTACATAAGAAATAACATTTATATTTTAAATATTCTAAAAATGAATAGTTTTGTATCGTTTTATAATATTTATTATTTTATTAATATTAATATCAGGCTAGTCGTTATATATTGGTTGACTAATATATATCATATATCAATTAGATATATAATATAACAAGAGTATAAATACTTTTTGAGTTACTAATTGCAAGGGTGAGATTTAATTTAAAAAAGTATACGAACTACAAAATGTTGCCGTTCTCACGTATTACCGCGTTTTCTGTACCCACAATTTAAATAAAACGGAAAAAAATTATATATGATTCAAAGGATGAAAACATATGATAGATCTGCAATGATCCTCCTTCAAACACGCGCCACAATTTAAAAAAAAAACTATGTACACCTATGTATCGCGGTGAAAACGTACGCAAAGAACAAAAATAAGCAAAGTTTGCCGAGCGGTACTTCGGAGGGAATTATTCTCGGAGAGCTTAAGCGTAGTAGGGGTAGTACCAAGTACATGTATCGAATTGAGAAAAACGAACTCACCCAGTTCCACGTCTTGATCGTCAGTCAAGAACAAAACGATGTTCGGTCTCCTCCGGTCGTTTTTCAGACCCTCCTCGGCTGCGTGCTGCTGTTGCTGGCCCTTCCGGAACTTCGGCACCCTTCGCCGCGAAAGCACAGCGTTGTCCCTCTGCATGAACGCGCCCGGGTCCGAGGCTTGCACCGCACACCACGAGAGCACCGTCAGCCACCAACAGCACCACCACAACGACCGTCCGCCACTGGTCCCGGCATCCATGGTCCCCGCAGGGGTGGTTATTCCTTTTTTTTTTTTTTTTCGTACCCCGTTCGAATGGCGTGACGCAGTTGCAGGATCTCCGCTTGCGGGCGAGGAGACGGTTCAACAGCCGACGACGGACCGTACGCCGTGGCCGCAGAACGGGTACATCACCTGCGCAGGGTTTGAAATGTAGCGATGCGCCGTAAGAGCGCGGGTGCACGTGCGTTTCCGCCGCGGTGGGGGATGCGATACGACGCGAGCGACCAAGTGAACTGCGCGACAACGGTCGCGGCTCACGACGGCTACGCGACGTCGGGACTCACTCGCTCTGTCTCTCTCACTCACTGGGTCAACTCAATTAGCGTTTGGCGCACGAAGCGAGAATGAACTTCGCCTCGTGGTAGCGCGAAGGACCAAGTCGTCGCGAGTACTATTGCCGCCGCCGGCGCAGTGTTACCGCTCGCAGCGGACCGAATTAACGCGCCGTCCGCTGTTTACGCATTCAGGTCAACGGCCTTCCGGTCGGGCCGGTGCCGTGTCTTCCTTTTTCTCCTGCCCTAATATGATGTGCCCCTATGCGCGTTTTGCAACACGTCCGTTGTACGGTATACTTCCCGACTTCCGATCGGACACCGTACGGAAAATGAAAACGCGACGTTCGTGTTACCGCGGGGGCAACTATAACAGTACAACGTACACGCGCACTGGACGCGACGATAAGTCGTCGGTACATCATCGTGTCGTCCGAGAGTCACGTGCCCCCCGCCCCCACCCGCCCCTCTCCTCCAATTGCCATTGCGAATCTCATGACCATGCATCACCGACTTTTCTCGCCGAGCGACGGGAAATCATCACACCGGTGGTACAGGCACCGTAAAGATTCGAAAGCATGTCACCCGAAGATTATACAGATAATTTTAAACGATTATTCTTGTACACAATATCTTGTGATTTTCTATGTTCAATCACGTCCGAAGAGTATTTTAATTGAAATTCGATGATCACGCCTATAACACAACACTTGGAAAAGCGATATATTTTGATGCCGTCACAAACGCAAGTGTGCAAAAAAGTATTATAGAGAAATAAACGGCACTTGTCTTCAAATCGGATATTTGATCGGATTCGATATGATTTATATTAAGAAAAAAAATATAAAGCACATACAAACTAGGTTTATCCATAAAATATCCTAAATGAAATATGAGTCATATACTATAAAATATATGGTCTATGACTTGCAGATATGCTGTGTACGTATATGGCGGATAGAATAAAACAGATAGCCCATAAAAATGTTTTTTTACCCTATACAACTTCATTAGGAATGCAATACACATTTAGAATTATTATATACATTTTTGCGGATTTTTATATTAATCAAAATGTTTAAACCATTATTCGCATACTGCTATGACGATGGTACTTATGTGGAATAGATTTTTATGGTTAGATCACTGCTATTTCATTACAGTCATATGCAATGTCGCATAGTCACTGATAACGTATACCTATACATTATAAAAAAAACCATTTCCCCCTGATTATAGGGTTTTATCGTTTTTTTTAATAACTCAGTTATATTAAATCTAAATAATAATAGATAATACAACTAATGCACCTTTTTATAAGATATGCATGTAAATATGTAATCGAATAAACTTATCTAGCCAAATCAAGATACGTTCTCTTTCGAACAATCATCGAATTTTAAAAAAATACATTGGTTAATATAATAATATTTTACACAAAACCTCGCATAGCAATATATTTTTAGTACAAAAACTATAATAATTCACATTTCACGAATAAATGTAAAATGTCTATTACTCATCAAATAATTATATCTATGGTTATAGACTATAGAGATGAATAAGGCATTATGTTTAATTTATCATCGTTTATATGGAAAAAATTAGTCAATAAATACAATTGGTATAATTAAAAATACGAGTATATATAGTTTTAAATAAAAATATGAATTAATAAAAGTTTCTATTATATTCACATTTGAACATTTCATATATAACAAAGAAAAAACTGGTTTTCGTCGGCACTAAGAAAACTGTGAAAATTGAATACAAGCAACTATACAGTGACCATGTAATGTAACACCAACAAACCATACATGAAGCACTGCAATAAATACGCTAATAATCCAGTAAAATTATTATAAGCCATAAATTATAATGTACAGTAGTCTACACTTTTATAAAACGTATATTACAAAATCAAAAAGATAAAAGTATTTAAGAAATCATACAAACGTTTTCGCGGTAAGATGTATTGTAATACGACCTTAGTACGTTCTACATTTAAAAATGTAATAAATATAATACACAAAACAATGATATACTTTAATATGCTTTAAAATTTAAATAAAATAAACAGAGTATAATATTTATATTCATAAAGTTCGGGTGTGTCATTTATGGATAGCAAATAGCTTAGAATGTCTGAAATAATAGAATATATTTATATATGTTCCAAACTTATTAGAATAAATTAAATAAAGAAGATAAAATTAATAATTAGTTAGTAGGTACTGTCTTCTGGTACCTCAGTAAAAGTCGAAATAACAATCACTACCTACTCTATAGAAACATTAGAAACGTTCGCGATGATAACGGTATAAATATTAAGATCAAATCACTAAGGAATTTAATGAAATAAACAAAATCTTTAATATTCGATGTCTTCAACGTAAGTACACACACACGTAACACGTATAAATGTAATTAAATAAAAAAAATGAACTACAATGAACATAGAAACACATTTCTTATAAATAAATAGTTTTTAAATTGTATTCCTGCAATTTTAAATATTTTTTTTTTTCGTAAAATTGATACACATAACGTTTAAAAAACGTATAATAATTCAACAAAATATAATTTCTATAGCAGTAAAGTTATATATTTTTATAATTTGGTGACCTTAACAATTGTATAGTAAATTAGACGGCTAATATTCAAACAACAAATATGATGCAGACACACGCATTTATTCTTCTATTCTTAAATATATTTTATTTGTATTTTCTGATGATTCATCGTTTGTAACAATCAGTTGTATTGTGAAGTCAGCAAACTTGTTTTCGAAAAATAAAAAATGAAGTTAGACAAACTCAATTGCCAACATAAAGAACTAATGATTACGTTAGATAAATAATACATATATAGCGTGAATAACATTCTAAATGAATAGTACAAAATCGAATCGCAAGAGGTTCAAGCCAAAATTTATAAAACAGGTCCAAACTGCACCTTTGCCATCCACACTACAAGTCTACAAACCAGACCAGTTGAGAATAATGAACCGTGACTTGTACAGTAGTTAATCGGCAAACTACAATAAAATAATACTTATACACTTTATTATTATAAATTGCCAATCATTATAAACAGGGTGGATTAAATAAATAATTTAAATAAATACATAATTATTTGAATATTATAAGATACAAGATATATCTTAGTATCTTAATATACCTGATCTCGTTGTAAGCATATAATATATAAATACTGAGAATTATTTTTTTTTAAATTTAAACTACTTTAACATATATTGAAGTATTTGCTCTGAATAAAATAGTGGTTCTCAAATTGACGACTGTTATTTATTAAAATAAAAATATTTTAAAATCACAATATCATTCAAATAAAAATTACATGGTTTACATAATTGCAAAATTAATCGATTTTTTATCTTAAAACATTAAAACATTATACACCTACTTAATCTTAATAAAAAAATAAATATACCTAATTGTGTATCGTCGTAAATTAGTATAATAATCATAAGAACAAACATTTTGGAAATATTTAGGATATTTTACTCTTTAAATGGTATTTTTATTTCAAATAATGCAAAAACATTTTGAAAGATGTTTAAAACATTAATATAAATAAAGTACTAAACAACTGTAAATTAATAATATAAATTATTTGAAATAAATACCTAAATCATTTCCAATAAAGAGAGAATAGAAAAATAAAAATCAAGCTATAGTTACATCGCAGAATCGCACATAAATAATACTTAGGGTTATTTTATAGAGGACAAAATATAACAACTCCATAAGGTTGTACAGATTAAGAGTATATGGTATATTATAAGACTAGAAAATTCTAAATTTAAATTTTTAAGTATAGTTAACTACGTTGCATATTGAATAGGTACGCGTTAATTGATTGAGAATATAGTGAGGGGGCCTCAATTTCTATTATGTCTATTATACTATTATTGTAACACCTACCCGTTTTTCTATACATGCATTATTAATTTATACGTGACTTAATAAGTTTCAATGCAACAATGTTAATTAAGTTAAATTAATAAATGAAAAACTATTTAGAATCTATAAATAGAAATAATCTTTTCGAATAATTTGTAACTTTATAGCTAATAAGTAATAACTTAAGGCTACAAAAATATGTTGAAAATATTCAAAGAGGCAGAGTGATGGCATTTAACAGTCAATTGTTGTTTTCATTATGATTGTATTCTAAACGTGATTTCTAATATAAATTGATTTATAGTGATCGTGATTTGAAAACGCGTAACATAATCACAGGTTCACGATTCTGTATAAAATAGCTGAGGTAAACGTGAACTTGGTTCGCAATAGGTTAGTAGGGCATTCCGAGTTCTCAGGAATTGAAATTTAAACTATAGATGCACATAACAGCGTAGGTACACGTGGTTAATTTTACTATCATATAAATTAAATATCAATAGTTAGTAAAATATTAAAATATAGTTAGATCATCAGATCTACAACTCTCTAGAATTGTACGTTATATGTACTTACTTCTGTAGCGAAAAAATACTTAAGAAATAGAAATTGTTCTATTTAGATAATTTAGATTGCCTAAGAGTCAAGACTTTAAGAGATTATATTATGTTTCAATATCTTTGATATTTTATGTAATTTGACGTGTGAGATGACTGATGATGGTAATAAATCGACATATTTGCTTTACAGACAATTGGCATGTAAGTTGTTTGGCGTTAGAACGTTAAATAATATTATAATCGTTTGCGAACGGCATTCATGATATTTTTGCCAGGAAGATGTACGTTTTGTGTCAGTTACAAAAATCGAGGTGCAGTTGTATGCATCAATTTCAGATAACCATGTAAATTACAAAGAATTCCGTTTGGTAATAAAAAAAATAGCACGTATTTCCTCCCCAATCCCAAAAATCTTCCCATAGTAAAAAAAAAGTAATAATAATAATTGATATTTGACGGTTTTATATTTATCGTCGTGTTTAGAGGAGTTTGGATAACGATCACGATTTCGAAAACCTTTCGGAACATTCATTTAAG
The DNA here is from genome assembly GCA_949715065.1 of Periphyllus acericola. Classification (NCBI taxonomy): domain Eukaryota; kingdom Metazoa; phylum Arthropoda; class Insecta; order Hemiptera; family Aphididae; genus Periphyllus; species Periphyllus acericola. The sequence goes on from OX454271.1 coordinate 13,561,024, forward strand.
AAAGGAAACACACGTATTGTATACGACATATAGAGGTTTGTGTATAAGCTTATAGAATTCAAAACGATCAGTAGGCACCGAGCTGTCTGCCCAACGTCCTGCAATCCGTATACCTGCTCGATGTGATAGCCCACAACAAAAGCCATATAATATGTAATCTAGTCCATTTTTTTCTCTCTTTAGGGTCCACATAATCCTTGTTTTTTCTCTTTTCGGTATTCAAAGTATCATGCTGTGTTTGACATGTAATAAAAGAAAAATGGACCCAAAAACGGAGAACAGATGGTTACCTAACGCTCCCGACTATCCGCCGGAAGGACCGTATGAGAAAGACGGAGAACATAAATTTTGCAGACTTCGTGACTAGTAAACAGACACGGGAATCAAAATAACTGTAGCCTCGGATATCTATGACCTGCGGACTGCGGTTGACACATGCCGGACAAATGAATGTATATAAAAAAGAATACGAGTAAGTACTAAAAGTACTGAAAGTATTTGTTATGAATCAGTGTTAAAAATATTATTATGTTTTTTTCTTTGCGTTTTCACATTGACACGGGACAATCAATATCCATACAAACAGTTTCAAAAGTACAAAGAATTTGCAGACGTGATAAATTCTTCAGAAAAATACATACTATCGTATGAATAGATATGCTACATTTTTGCAACATTTTGTAAAATTGAAAATACTTAAAATTTACATTTTGCGGTTGGATTTTTAAGAAATTATTAAGATCGTTAACATTAAGATGTACGTAATAATTTCCATTTAAAATTTTGAATTTGAATGAGTTATTATGATCGACTTACGACAATTTTTTAGTATAATTTATAAAATATAAAGTGACTTCGGCGCTAAATAATATAAGTACCGACTACAAACATTATTTATTGTTCATAGGTAAAACGAATGATTAAAATAATTACAAAATATACTATTTCAATTCAAATTAGAAATCTATTGAAATATATGATTCACGTTTTACTAATTATAATAAGACTAAAAGGGAATTGTACATAATGTTACAAATAAAAGTATAATTATAAATAGGTAATATTTTTTTGTAATGCAAAACAGTGTTATATTATGTTAATGGACAATAGTAATTATAACATAATTACATAATTATTTAATTAATATATAATATGCTGTTATTTATCAGGACTAGTAATAATAGATCTGTAGAATTGAGTAAATATGATTTTAAAACTTAAACAGTCAATATATTGTTAAGAGAATTAGCATTTAAAAATGTTAAGGATTTTATTGTTCAATTCGATGTATTATGATATTGTCCAGTTCTTTTTCGGAAAATAATTTAAAAAACGCGTTCCTTTCAGATGCGTCAATTATTCTCAACTAGCAAATAGTACATAATGAGCATGTACATCATTATATTGGCCTGTGTTCGCGTTCGCTTATAATGTAAAAGTGCTATAAATTCTATACTTTAAGCACTTGAGTGATAATGTAACTGCAATAAGTCTGTATAACATATCCGAAAAGCATAATTGCAACTTACCATTCAATGCAATGCGCAGGCAGGTAGGTCCTACAATTATTACAACAATAGAGATGTGTTGGCTGTGGGATACGACAGAAAATCGTGGAATCGTACCGAGAACGATCGCATCGAGCATTTCTAAATGAAAGCGAGATTTCGGATGAAAAAAAAAAAAAATGATAAATATGAATACGGTTTTTATACTCACGTTTGTGTTAGACGAGAACGATGCCGATACGCGACCGGCGCAAAAGATAAACGATCGTGATTTTTCGGGACAAAAACCGATGGCGAGAAAAAAAAATCGCGGTCTCGTCCGACGGCAGTACCACGATGCCGAATTTCGAACGCGACGTTTGCCCGACGACGTTACGTCGGAACCGTGGAAGCGCGTGTGCGCCGGCGGTACTCACCTACAAGTAGACCCGTTGCGCGCGGAACGTTGCGCTAGCCGTGACGACGACGGTGTGCACCTGGTCGGGATCGCAGTCATTTTGTCATCCGGCGGCGACGGGCCGGCCGCGAGTCGGTCCGCTGCAAATGGACAGAACGCCGTTCCATCGGCCGAGCGGCGGGCGCGCGGAGCACGTCGACGCGATCGCGACCCGCTGTGCACTTAGCGCGTAAAATTTTAAACGACAAATTCGTCAACCAATACGCGTTTTTAAACTTCGCCTTATCATTTGTTGGTCGAACGGACTGGGCGCGGCTATAGACGGTGATAACAGTTAAAAAAAGAATCGGCGGCGACCGCGTCACAGCTGCAGCTGCACACGAGTAAACGCGAACGGGGGGGAAAGAAGAAAGAAAGAGAGAAAAAAAAAATAAACACACGAAACGTTTTTACCGGCTCGCCGCCTCGCCGCCGCCACCGCCGCCGCCCGTTATTGCACAATCTATAAATACACTCTCTCCGCCGTGTCGAGCCTCCTCTTTTCTAATTACTATTGTTATCATTAATTATCATTATTGTTATTACCTATTATTATTATTATTGTTATTGTTATTGTTGATGTCATCGCCGCAGACGGCGTTCATTAGGAATATAAATGTATAGGTAATAATGTAAGGGGCCGACCGCGGTACAGCTGGAACGTGCGATGAATTTCAAATGTTTTTTTACACGCGTGCAATATACGTGAAATTATAATATTTTCAAATCACCCGAGATAAAATAAGATATTGGAAAAAGCTAACAAATAAATAATGCTTACGTCTTAACTGTTACGTTAAAATTGGGGACAAAAACCATCGGTCGAGTCGAGTGTCTTTAATATAATATACACTAGCTGTCCCAACACGGCGTTGCCCACGTATTAGTTTGTTTTTTGGCATTTTCGTAGGCCGTGTATCATTATTATTATGTATGAGAAAATATTTTGTTTTTTTTTATTTGTAGTTTATTAGTGGTTTCGGAGACCATAGCGTATAGTAAACTATTGAGTATGTCAAATTAAAGTAAAAGAACTTCGCATTTTATACCTTTGAAGATTAAAATTTCTAGAACGAAGCTTTAGGGAACATTTTATACGACATGCCGCCGACGATAAAACACACACAATAAAAAATTGGTCTAGTTACAAGTAGCTATATAGATACTATCGCGGTCGGTCGAGGGAATACCCGAAATACACCATGCAATTATACATAAGTATATAAATTTTTAAAAAAGTTAATAATAATATATTAAAAAATTTGAGATGAAAACCATCTTATTGTTTTAGTTGGAGTAGTTGGACCAAATTACACACTGTGTAAAAAATTTCATCGTGATCGGTCCATTAGTTTCGGAGTTCATTCCGGACAAACACTGTGACACGAGATTTTTATATATAAGATATATTCAAAAATTATCATGAAATTAAAATAATTCAGACTGGATATTATATTTCTTTAATCAAGTATTGATTTGTTAAAAAAAATTCACACACCTTTTTTGACAAAAACTTAAATAATACATCAATTTTTAAATCTCATGGCATTTGCAATTTTCTACCCCTCATTACGTGGAAAGGAGGTCTCGTCGAGGGTGGTAAACAACTGTTTTCACAACAATTATAGCTCATGTAAATTTGTAGAAGTTTACGTTCGGAGATTCATGTAACTTATTAGTTATTACCTAAATCCGGTCTTGAACACTGTTATAACTTATATAACACTTGTAACTCACATTATAACCTTGTAATTTTTAACTCAAATCTAACGGTATATAATCCGCCCAAGACCTGAATATCGCTATTTTTTTCCATGTCTTTTGTATCCATTTACTATCACACCTATTTAACTTTAACGTGTATATTTGATCGTTAAGCATATTATGAAGATTATTCAATTATATTATAGGACTATAGGTAGTCACGGCATTGGGCAATCTTTGTCATCTGCGCGGGATGTATTAGGTAGAAATACAACTATAAAAGCCAGTTACAATCGTCTGCTACTACTATCCAGTCTTCAAATAAGTAATAATAGTACTCCAAATTCCGTTTTGTTAAATCAAGTACCTAATAGGTTTACCTTGTCGGGCAGGTATATGGGTACCATTGAGTAAAATTGAATTGGAATCCTATTAGTAAACATAATGTATTAGGTGTGAAATACTTACTACCTGTCGATCCTATTTTACAGTAGACATAGTAGACTGTGGAGTAGCCGCGTGTATAGGTAACTTTTTTTTGTAATGCGTACGGTTGAAAATAAAGTAAAATCAAATTCTGAGTAACAAATGAGAGTAAAATTACTATACACTCATTGTTAAATGTTTTTTCACACTTACCCATTTGTACACCTACCTACCTGTAATAGTGTGGTTTATTGATGTGTATAGAAAACGATCTACTTATGACCCAAATGGTAGACATTTAGGCGTTTTCGCCCAATATGATATTTGATTGTCATTGCCTTGTAAATGACACGTCTCTAAAAAATGCTGTTATAGATCATTAAATTTATCGTATTCTACTAAATCTAACTAATTAGTATACGCAGAAGGTAACACAATGAAAGACACAATGAGCATATATTACATATATAAATTTTATATAATAGATACTTTAAAATAAATTTATATTACGTTATATACAAAATGTATACAATATATTTTGCACAATGTGGCTCGTTAAATACCAATTAAAAAGGTCACATTTATGTTTATTTTTTTTAGGAAAAAATATTTATAAGTCCTAGATGTGTGAATTGAATCGAATTGTTTACGTGGTTAGAACGGTTGGATCGCAAGTACAGGCATTATATGTTTTTTTTTTTAAACATTTTTCCGTGTCAATAATTCAGTTTAATTTTAATTATTTTATAAAATATATGTCTGCAGGGGAGGAGACATTTTTGACCTGGTTTTTGGGAAGGCCAAGCTCCCGATGCCCCACACTATTAGCAGGTATTTACGCGTTTGCATAAATAGATTACATAGGTGACATTGGTATATTACATACACGACGTGTAACGTATTATTCAGAAATGATATCATGTAATAATATGATTGACAGCCAGCGTATGCATAATATTAATTGTGAATACAACCAGACCCTATTTTTTGGTGAAACCCGACACAAAGTGCGTAGTACTAAGAAATATTTACTAATAAATATGTACTTATATATAAACATTTTAAATTCAGTTATTAATTATGAGTAACAACAAGGTACAAAGAATAAATATTGATACAACTTTATCATATATAGTTTAAAGATTTGATACGGTAATACATATATGCTATTTTTGCAGTTTTCTATTGTATAGTATCGCAAAGCGTATACGAGTACAGTTATTTAGAGATATTTATGCGGTTTCCGCATAAAAATACCAAGGTTTAATGAATGTGTTATTTGACAAATATTAGTTTTGTTTTGTTTTAAAATTAAGGATTTTATTATTAAAATAATTTTAAGTAATAGTTTTTAATTGGTATGGAAGTATAGTTTAATATCATAAAGAGGGAATGGGACAGCCCCTCACGTCTCTGAATCATCTCAACATACCAAAAAAAAAATGCGTATTACGTATTTTCGTTTTAAATTGGATCTGAGTATAACCATATAAGTAACAGTTTCAACTTTCGAGTACTCGATGTGACGATATACATGGACTACATTATTATATTATTCACAAGGGCTGACGCACCAGTGGCACGCCGCGTGCAACAACTCACGATTATCAAACTTTAATGGCGTGCAAACATCTTATTCGAAATTTTTTTTTAGGACAAGACTTCACAAAATGCACAAAATTATTTTCACGCGTCTAAAAATGTCTAGAATAAAAATGTGTGATTTTTGGCTTGGTGACTGTAAGACTGTAAACAAAGCATTATGTAGAAAAAATAGAAAATTTCTCAATCGGAAAATAATACTTGTCGGTCGTGGAAACTGTGTAAATCGGTTTCCACGGGGGTATTTCGTATGTGTACATATATTGTATATTTTTATATACATATTTATTTGGCGGCATGCGGATTTCTTTGAAAACGGCTACAGCCAAAATTTGAACACCAGATCAAAAAAAAAAAAAACCAAAAGAGTTTCGTTTCTTCCCCCTTTCCGTCGCGCTATATCAGTGACCTGACGAACAGGACATGAATCGGGAACATCGAGTATTGGTACGGTTTACCTCTTTAACTTGAATGGGTATAATACTATATAGTTCGGTCATGGCGCTGCCTCCACGGTTCAGTATATCATCACACATTATAATTTATATTCAAGTTGAAAATGTTGAAGTAAAATTGAATTTGATGTCAAAGTATATGGGTACCTACGTTGATTTTATCAGTAATACATAAGATAGGCATGCGAATTGCGTCCCTATAGAGTTTGCCACGACACTGCGCCATTGGTGCAAAATATGATTCGCACGCGATTGAGAACTCGTGTTTTTGCCCGTTATATGATGTGCATTATAGCGATTTAGATGGTTTTGAATAAACAATTCAAATGTTATGTGCGTTTGAGTTTTGCCACCGCGAGCGCGCGTTTGTCCAAGGAGAGCGGGTCCCCGGACCCACACGATGTAGGTATAAGTATATATTATATTTATGCAAGCGACGCTGATGTTCCGGCGTACATGTATCGGTATACTTTTCCAAAACTGTCATCAAATACGCGTTATTCATTCATCGGGGAATGTCTTTTATGTCTTCGAAATTCCAATTTGGGGTATTGTGTTGCGGTTGGCATAAAACGGCCGCCTGCAGCCGACGCGCACCTCTATATAATACGCGTGTATGTATGATAATAATAATAATAATAATAATAATATATGTATAGGTACTGTACATCGTCCTCGCGCGCGAGAGTGTGTGTGTGTGTGTGTGTGTGTGTGTGTGTGTGTACGAATACACACATATACATACGTATATAAGCACACACATACTCACATTTACACATACATAATATAATATACACACAGACACACACACACACACGCGCGCGCGTGCACATCCACGTGTATTTATATTATATTGTGTACTTGCACACATCGATCCCGACAGGATATGTTAAGACGCATTCTTCATTGTGCTCAGGGCGAGATACGAATATACACACACGCGCATATAGGTATTAGGTATATACTATAATATGTGTACGCGCGCGTTCACATGACCATTGTGACGAATCCGATCTGCTTGTGCATTCCATTTCAATAGGATCGGAACGAAAATACCTTTTTTTCCTTCCCCCTTTTGTCGCCGTCGCGGCGCGGCGTCCGAAAGACTCTCGCACCGCGTATATTATAACGTATTAGGCGTATATACGTGTATAATACTTTTTAGTCTTTGCTCTACCGCAGGTATAGGCATAAACCGCGATCGCGTCCTGGCCTCAACTACGTGTAATATATACAGCCATATTGGTAATACACACCCGACACGTCTACGTGCACCAACCACGGTAGGCTTTATAATGCAAGAGATATATTAACCGTGTATAACAAACACGAAACAAGTATGTATTATATAGGCAAGAGGTATTCAGGTATACATCCTATCCGTATATTTTATATAGGTATTGTAATAGTGCAAATATTATATACAATATAATATATATATAATATATATATAACACATAGGTACACAATACTTGTATGTCCGACACTTTTTTCAGCACAACATTTCGATCAACGGATATCGCAGGCAGATATCGGACACAGTAATGTCATTCAATATTATTTCACACCTGTTGAATAACTGAAAAGGTAGATTAATATATGGATCTGAATCGATTGTGTTGTACCTGTTGTTAATCGAAATTACCAGAAATCCTTAACGTGTACCTACCGGCTGCCACACAGGAATACCTGAACAGGACACAGCGTTCCGCGTCGACGTAAAATATTAATCATTACGTACAATAATGGTACACAATGCAATGGAACGTTGGAACATGTAATGTTATGTAAATTATAATTTGTCGATTTCAATTACGATTTGTTTACTTGGCGGTGAGAATTTTTTAACTGTTCTTTGGATAAGTTATGATTTATGAATGACGAATGGAAAATAATATCTATGGGTACCTACCCCCAACAGATACTAAATACCTAATAACAAAATAAGTAATTTTGCTTTAAATTTAAAACACAAACTCAACATAGTGAAAAAACTTTAATGAAATTTGAAAATAAATTCTGTCCAAGAAATTAAGGAAGAGTCAAAATAAATATGTTTATAAACACTTTAAAATCTTATATTTCACTGGAAATGTAAATTAATTTCAAAATATTACTTTTAAAATTAAACTTTTAAGAGATTTATAATATATAATACATTTTATGCATACTTCTAAATTATAATCATACAATAATTTAATTAACTATTCTACAGTTTGCAAAAGGATAAATGTTTAATATTTTAGTCCGTGATAAGTATTTCATTCAAATTTTAATAATTAGACACTCCGTACGAGTGTACGACCGTACTCCATCATCACTCTATCATCAACATGGATGGATTGGTTATTTTTGGACTACCAATACATTTTAAAAAGGGCCCCACATGAAAAATAGGTGCTCGCTTCGCTTGCAAGTACATTATTATAAGTATTAAAATTTATATTACAATGTAACAAACACAATCTTTATAAAATCATTAATTTATTTTTAATTTTAAAATAATAACATTTTACCAAATACTTGGTCTCTTAGTTCCTAATCTATTAATGATTTTTTCAAAATTAATTTTGTTGACAATATCTTTCTCGACATTCATTAACAACAGACTCTCTAATACATTTTAGCCTATGCTATTTCTTTAACAGTTTTTGACAAAACTAAGTAATTTAGGAAATAATTCATGCTCTATAGTCAAAGCCGGATCAAGGATTGGTGTCGCTCTGGAGCAATAAATACCTGGTACTTCTGATCGGGTGCCATTAAAAGTACATATATTTCATATATTTTCATCTAATACAGTATCAATATGTGTAACAATTTTATAAAAATAGAGTACCATATAAGTACAGAATTCTAAATAGGGACTAAGCAACAGCTTAATTTTTTAAAACTGTCCAATTTTTGGCATTCTTAAATTATGTATTTATCATTTTTATTTAATTCTATTGCATTTTTACAGTATTCATTGCAGCTTAATTAAATTATTTCATCAACATTTGTAAAAAATTAAAAGGATAGGACGAGAAGGACGCTATAACGGCGGCGCTGTAGCAAACAAAACCACAAAAATCGTTTATTTGACACGTTAATGACATTCTCACGTTTTCTCACGTTCTCTTGCAATATTTATAGTACTATTTTACATAATTCTACGTATACTGCGATTAATTCCATTACAACCACGACGATATAATATGCGATGTAGAGTCTACGTAAGTATGTAGTATATTTTATCCAGTGCTATAAAGTTATTATATATTTTAAAAATAAAAAATCACATATATTATTAACTCTGACTAGTGACTAGGTATTTGTTCTTTAAAATAAAAGTATGGCATTTTCATTAACTAAACCCATTACTTCAACATCGAGAAAAAAATGTACTAAATATTAACCATTTGAACATCACAACTTATATGCCACCCCCATAAATTTACCGCCCTGGAGCAAAAGCTCCTTTTGCACCTATGTTAATCCAGCCCTGTCTATAATCTATATTCTACTGTCACCAAACAATAAAAAAGGCCCCATTGCACAAATATGTAAGAGGGCCCACCAGAAAATTCCCAGCTTCCAGGTAGGGCTATCGGCTCACGGTCATCAACTATCGAGATAAACATAGCAAGAAAAGCATAAAACAGGTGAATTTAATCTAACAATAATTTTGTTATAATATTAAATATATATAATATGAATATGATGTCATTCTTACAATGCAAACATTTATTTTTGGAATATTACATATTTAAATGTTATTATTCTAATTATGCAAATATTTAATGTAATAAAATAATTAAAAACACATTTTGAATGAAATATAAATTTATTACAATTTAACAATTAATTTATTATATTACAGAACAGTCTTCAAATAATTATTAAACTTTTCAATATTAGTCTTTGCTGTATTCAAACAAAAATCTGAATCAGTTCCTGAAACTAAATTGAAAAGTGACACATAATTGGGAATTTTAGGGTCGTATTGAGCTCGATTTAAATATTTGAGATATTCGTGTCTTTGTTTGATTCTAAATAAACGACTGGTCAACACTTGAGGTTCAAGGACAATGCGGTCATGATTTATTCCCATAATGTTATGTATGTAGTTGAAACGTTCAAGTAAATGGTGTTTCGACATTATATATAACTTAGGTTGAATTAATAACAATCTTTTCCTTTCACTCCTGTTAAAACCCATCTCTTCGTTTAATGAGAACATTATTAAGTTCACCGATTTTTTTGGCCAAGTAATTAATTTTGGTAGTTTAGTAACCATATTGCGAACATTATCACCAGAAAGATAGAACTTAGTTTGAAAAAATCCAAGACTTCTATCAATGTCAACAGTACTTTGTGATAACCATTTTGGATGTTTTCGAATTATCGTTGTAATCATTTCTTTGTCAAACTTTTTATGTTGTAGATAATTAATTCGTGTAATCAAATCATCCATGTGGTCAGTAAATATCATTGGATTTTTGGTGATAAACTTTCCTAATTCTTCAACTGGAACTCCACAATCATGTATAAATCTTATGTAAGGTTTCATATCACGTTCAAAATCAAGTTTTAATATTGTTTCCATTATTTTAGGATCATTATCAAATTTGTAAAGTTCAACGCCAAGTTTTACTAATTGTTGTAACGAATATGAATCATTAACATATGCAGCAAGATTAAATGTAGGACGTAATGCAGGACTTATTGTAGAAAAATCAGTAACATTAGATTCTAACGGAGTAGTAGTATATTCTTTAGGCCATTGAATTTGATTGGTCTTAATTACCTCCAAGGTATTCTCAGCACTACAAAAGCATCTAAAGAATTCTTTTTGTTTATTAACTCTTAAAGAGAGTAACCGTTTGATTAAAATCATATTGATTCAGAACTAAGGTAATATTTGGTATTTGAATATGTAGTAGAATCCCAGCAAAAATGTTAAACTTGAAGTCTTAAAGTGCACAGAAATTAATCTTCAGTTTCCAGTTAAATTTCAACCTGCAAATACAAATAGTTAATATTGATATCACAACTTCAAAACATTTATTTATATTTTGTAATAGTGAAATATAAACCACATTATACATTCCATCCAAATCCAACACATATACCACCCAATAGATATAGATTTACAAGAATATATTTGGTTTTGTGTATTCACCTATTTAATAAAATGACATGATACAATATAGTTTGGTAATTGATAGTAAAAGGTTTGTTCTAATCATTGATGAATAATTTCGATACCAAAATAAATACAATTTATAATTAAAATATACTGTTGTCATTAATAATATAACAATACAAATAACTATAATGTTTTATTTGTGTTTTTTTTAGTTAATTTGTGTATATAAATTATATATATTTACTTTTGATAAAGTACATGATATAAATAATGTAATATGTTTTTAGTTTTGAAAATGATGAAAAATGTGAAAGTTATTCTTAACTGATGGAAGTAAATAAGAAGTATGCTATCTTACCGATTCAAAATAAATGTTCATGCTGGTTAAACAAACTATGCATCATTTACAGACTGCTTGTAACAAAGAATTCCGTGGTATTGTTTTATAAAAAATGTTGATTTAAAAGTCAAAACTTATAGATTCTGAGTTCGTAGTCTTTAATTTGAAGTTCTGTACTTTAGATAATCCTTATGATTTTTTTGTTGAAGATAAAAAAACACTAGTGATAGCCACAGATATAAATAATAAATAAATAAAATAAATAAAATAAATAATAAATATAAATTATTATTTATATCTGTGGTGATAGCAGAGTAGCTGATAATGTTATCAATGGATTATTTTGAAAAAGGAAAGACCGCGTAAAATTTTTTATCAGTTCTATCTACCATATCTATATTTCTGTTGAATTATGAATACAAGTATATCTAATACTTACGGCTAATAACTTACTGTCCCAAATTAAAACTCGGTTCAGGTAAATAATATTGTATTTATATTCGTAATTTTTGTTAAAGGCAATCGGTTAAAAAAAAACTTGAACGACTGTTATTAAATGTATTCAAGTAATTCCTCTAATGTACATGGTGAATGCTTTTTATTGTTGATTTGGTAGTGATTATTTTGTTAGGTTGTTGGTTAAAATTAATAGCAATGAGAAAATTCTTATGTACAAGAGATCAAGTGAACTTAAAATGTGTTCTTCTTGGTGGACAGTGTTTCAGGTAAATGATAATGCATTACAACTTTTTCTTTGATTATCGATTACTTATGTTGTACATTGTTAGTGACATTCATATGAATATTAAGATTAATTCTCAAAATGAGCACTACATATTTAATAATGACATTTAATTATTTAACTACATAGTATAAATATAAATGTGTGTATAATTTAAACTGTAATCATGACATTCATACTTTTTTATTTTTCGTTTATTTTTTTATAATTTAAATAAAATTTTAGATGGAAAGAAACTGCTCCGGATGAATATTCAGGAGTGTTCTCTGGCGGTTTTTGGATACTACAACAGAATGATGATAATATAGCTTACAAACGACTTCCATCTACAAACTCTGATGAAGAAAGTCTACGCAACTATCTCAGAATGGATGAGCCTCTGGATGTATATTATAAAGAATGGAGTTTATGTGATCCTATTTTTAAGAAATCAGCTGAACGATTTAAAGGAATCAGAATGCTTAAACAAGAACCAGTTGAAAACATATTATCATTTATTTGTTCATCCAATAATAACATTACAAGGTACATATTAATGATTATAATATTTGTACAATTTTGTAGATTATTTATGTAAAAATATTATAGGATCTCATCTATGGTTGAAAAAATGTGCACTTTATATGGTGAAAAAATTGATGGAACAAATTATTATTCATTTCCAAGTATTGAAACATTAACTGGAAAACAAATTGAAGAAGATTTGAAGATTGCTAAATTTGGGTATAGGGCAAAATTTATTCAACAGACAGCAGAAAAGATGTTTGAATTAGGTAGCGAAAAGTGGATTGAGAAATTAAAAAATATGGATTATGACAGCGCCAAAAAAGAACTTATGCTGCTGCCTGGAGTTGGTCCAAAGGTAAAAAGTTAGTTTTAATGATATTTGCTTTGTGAGTATAATATATAGGAAGATTGAAAAACTGCACAGAATAAGGCAGCAGTTCTAATAACAGTTCACATTCAAAGTTCAGAGTTTTAGACCGGGTCATAGAAGCCTTTCTCTCTTGGTAAGATGACTATTGAGACTCCAGAAAAAAGAGTCCTCCCCCCCCCCTTGTACAGGAAGCATTGCAAAACCACTGCATAGCTTAACTTTTCTAGTATACTACAGTCTAGAGTTCTAGACTGTTAAAAGAATAGATGTGGTCAACTATTGTAATTAAGTAAAAAAAAATAATTTGTTGTTTCCAGGTTGCAGATTGTATTTGTTTAATGTCGCTTGATCACTTAGAAGCTGTTCCTGTAGATACTCACGTATTTCAAATTGCTCGTGATAACTATTTACCACATTTGAAAAAATACAAAACAGTTACTCAACAAGTTTATAAGGAAATAGGGGACTGTTTTAGAAATATATTTAAAAAAAATGCTGGCTGGGCTCATACAGTAAGTAGTTAATATACTATTCTTAAAACTTTTAAAAATATTAACCTTATGATTTCTGAAATACTAGTTTATATACATTAATATTATAACTTTACTTAAATGTTATATACTTTAACAGGAAAATGTATAACAAAAAATTTTTAATCTTTTAAATATAATTAACAAGTACAATTTTCAGGTTTTGTTCCTGGATGATTTAAAAAGTTTTAAAAAACTTGAACCTAAAAATGAAAAATCAGATGGAAAACCCAATGCGAAGAGGATGAAAAAGTTTTGACTTCTATTCTGTGTTACTATGTTAACTTTGTAACGTTTCTAAATGTCAAACACTTTTTTCTGCAATTTTCAACTTTCAATGTACAATAAATATTTGATAAAATATTTTAGAAATTACAGTGTTGTAAATTAAACATTATTATTACATAAATGTCATTAATGTGTTATTTGTATACTTAATTTCTAATTGAAGTAATACAGCTGAGTTATGTAAAGAATTAGTTTTACTAAAATTAATATTAGGTTATATTTACTAATCGTCAAATTATTGGAATATTAAGTTGTGTTCACTTTTAATGCTATTTTTTTAAAAACTTTATAGTATCAATTTTTAAATTATCACCATTATTTAATTAAATTAATATAGATATTGTGACATAGCACAGTTAATTTTCCAGTTTAAAAATTTGAAAGAAAGTATATATACTCTAATGTTCATTTACTTTCAAAAACAAATGCGTTTCCTATTTCAAATACGTGGAACATAAATTACAAAAGTAGTAAAAAGTGTAATAGTGTTATTAATGATTAGAGAATATGGAGTGAATACTAGGTATAATAAATGAATGTATATGCAGACATGCAGTGAATTATTATTACATTTATAACCTAATCAATGGTATAAGGTTATTTGTATTTAAAAATAAATGTACACCAACAATTGTATTTAATCATTAAGGTATTTCAAACCTTGAATTGTAACGTCCTTCACTTCCCTTAAAAAAAATTGATTGTTTATCAATGAAACCATATTTGTTATTCATGAACGATCAGTATTAAAATAAGTATTTATATTTATTTGATTAATTTTTCAAGATTTGCTAGAACCCCACTATAAAGAATGGTATTTTATCAAACATTTTGTTATGTAACTATTATTACTTATTTTGTATAAATTCTTTAAAAATCTTATTATTTTGAACTCGTAAACTGTATATGCATTGATAGTACTTATTTTATATTCTACCTGGTTTTAGTTATTTTAATTTTACTGAATAAATTGCATTTATTTTTTAAAACATTTTAGTCATACCAACATAATGACAAAATTAGAAATTGCTTAAATAATACAATTATAAAAGAATTTCTCCTACTGCTCTTCATACGACTCGTGCCATTATTATTTGATAGAAAAAAATCTACAATCATACCTACTTATCACATTTCTATACCACTTTAGAAATTATCATCCAATATAATTTAGACAATTTTTTTGGATTGTATACATTCATAGCATACTGCAATACCAGATTATGTTTTTATATTCTTGGTATTTTTTATTTTGAAAAATTTCAATCTATACATTAATCGTATAATAAGTAATATAGTTTACATATTTCGGTATGTTTATAAAATAAAATCTGGTTTTTAAAATACTGTGGACTGTGGTCATCCTCTGTAAGTAGATTACAATTTATTTTATTTATGAATTTTTTAATAATTTTTAGACTTTTAATAAGATGATTATTTGTTTGCATTTATTCTCTATATAGCTTATATAAGTGACAAAAGAGTACTTATAAGTTAAAAGTACAGGTTTTGTGTCTGTTAAAACAAAACATCATTACTCAGCAGTTTATTTTCAAGTACACATTGTACAGTTTTTCCAACTTAACAAAGTATCAAAGTATGTCCAGCTGCGCCTTAGAATAAAGCCTGTGATGATACATAAGTACCCACATGTCTAGATATTATGCCCTTTTTTCGTAAAACAATATTTGGTCTGAAAATGTGAATATCTATACTAGGTTAATTTTTTTTAACAACCAATGATTATTGTTTAAGTGATATTATTTATGAAGAATTAACTATTGGTTATTTGGTTCACAATTGATGTAGGTACCTATCAACATTTTTAGAAAAATATTGTGTCTCAAAATATGAAATTATGCTAATAGAAAGTATAAAATATAATTGTTTTTACAAAAATTTTTTGGAAGTTCCTAAGCTATCCGAATTAAAAAAAAGTTATTATTTTGTATAGTAGGTAGTAGGTACACATGAATTAGTAAAAAAATGATTTTTGCTAGTTGGAAATTGTGTACCAAATAATACTCCGAAATCATTAGGTACAATAATGTAGTAACACAGGTGCGGAATCGCATAATGTAAAATACATTTTTATGTTTCTAGGTTCGGCATGATAGAAAAAAATTGTTTGTGTACCTACTCGGTGTTATGAAATTTGATTTAATTTCTTCCAGACTCACCTATTTATTATTATTATTATTATAGTTATAATTTACAGCCATTAATGTAATTATATTATATTCATCCACTAAATATATAAGCTGTTCTTTTGGAAGGTCAGAAGATTATAATGTCTAAGTAAAACGCATTATTTTTTAATTTGATCGAATATTATTTAATTTGGCCATTTTCCTAGTATATTACTACTATGGTGCAATACTGAAATTGTGCAATGTAGTCTGTAGATGTACGTCCGCACTATAGGTACATACAAATAAAATACGGTCGATGATTGTTTAGCTTTTTCGACCCTCCGTCTACGGTACTGGTTTTGCATATTATGTAATAGAATATAAAACACGGTTGGAAAAATGATTCATTTGGGAAGAAGACTACAAGTTATAATATCTACCTTAGTACCTTACGTCATTCATATATAAGTTCATGTCTCTTGAACTAGGAGGAATTTTGAGAAACAAAAATGTTTTAAAATATCAATAATCTTAATAGAAAAACCTCATATGAAAAGAAAATGATTTTGTTTGAATTGAATCCAATAAATCAAACGAGTAAAATAGTAAGAATAACGTTAATTCGATTGCATAATAATATGATACCCATATATAGATCAATATACATAGGTACTTAATGTTTATTATTCAACTGAATTTTGCTTCTCATTTTTTCGTTCTGATATCTTAATATTACAATCGAAATATATTCTTCGAGTTTAATTATTCATCAATTATTACCCACCATTATTATTGATGGATTGCACAAATAATTGAGTGGGTTGTAGATAATATAGAGATAGAGGAAAAGTGTTACGTGACGTTCGTCAACTCATAAATAAAAAAATACTTCTGTGTTTTTAACTGTGGAAATAGTTTTAAATATTGTGGTATTGGTAGAAGGTGGTGGTAATTTTTCGATAATGATTCCAACCACCATTTTATTCGAAATTGAGGATCATTTTCGAAAACGTTGTCACTGTTGTCTCGTGATGTTTTATTTTCAGTTTTCGAACCCGAGAGTACAACTATGAGATTTACGAAAAAAAAATTTTCATTGTTAATGCCAATAACTTACTATCATCAAACAGAAAAATCGTTTTCTAAAGATATGTACAAATTACCTCAGTTAATAATTAATGTGCAAATTACCCACAATGCTACAAAACAATATTATAAATTATAATACGCAACTATAATTAATTTGCGGAGAAAAAATGATGTCAGAAGGTAAATTTTACGTTGATGTATTGGCCACACTGTATTCTGACCAATTTTCCAATTGATTTTCCACCATTTTTCCACTCTTATCTCCGACCAAGTAATTTGAATCATCTTCACTCTATTAATGACGTAATGTTATTGAATTCTGTGTGACTTCAGAGTTCAGACTTCAGATCGTTGTTGCAATTGTCATTTAGTGGGTGGAGGCTGTTGGTTTTGGTTCAATTTGTCTGTGGCGGTCCGCGAATAATCAAACATGGCTTTGAAAGCTGTTGTTGGACAAAGTAAGATATTATTTGTACACCTGCACATTACTGTATAATATATGGTCTTTTGTTTTGTCTATTGCGACATGCAACTATTAATTATTAATTTGTATTAATCGTTTCATAGAGATCATGAACGAGGTTATCAAACAGAAAGGGGTGAAAAAAGGGGCTGATAAAGGCATAGAATGGCGTGTTATGGTGGTTGATCAATTGGCAATGCGAATGATATCGGCTTGCTGTAAAATGCATGAAATCTCTGCCGAAGGAATCACTAGTAAGTGTTAATTTTACATATATTTAATCGTAAATGTTAAATCAAATAGTAAAAACAAGAAAAACAATTTTGTTTTGTAGTCGTGGAAGATTTGCAAAAGAAACGTGAACCGTTAGCTACATTAGAAGCCGTGTACTTAATAACTCCCAGTGAAAAATCAGTAGCTGCTCTTATTAGAGATTTCTCTAGTCCAGGAAAATCCATGTATAAAGCTGCTCATGTTTACTTCACTGAAGGTAAGACATTTTTATCTGATAATTTGATTTTTTTCTTTAACAATCAATTTGATCTCCTAGTCCAAGAAATTTTATTATCCAACTTAATTTATTTGTTGAAATTCAGAATGTTTTAAAAATCAAAATTCTGTAAGTCAAATTATTACATTTTATTTTATCAAACAATTGTAGCGTGCCCCGATGAGTATTTCAACAAGTTAAGTTTGTCTCCAGTCGCAAAATTCATTAAAACTTTAGTGGAAGTTAACATAGCCTTTATAGCATATGAACAACAGGTAACATTTTATGCAGACAAATGGTGGAAGTTGCTTCTTGGATATTAACTAATAATACTAACACATAGTGATTTATTGGGATAATTTATTTTTCACTCTTTATGGAGATGTTTTTTCAATTTCGTGTAATGTGGTGTACTGATGTATGTTAAATGAATGTATTTATTGGCTGTGAACTAAAATTAACTAAAATATGTTGAATTACTTGCTTAAAACAGGAACCCTAAAATCTAAAAATCTAATCTTAGTTTGCTACTTATAATCTATTTTTGTTTTTCTTTAACTTACTAATATGATATTATGTTATTGCTTAATATTAAAAAAAAGTGTGTCAAGAAGAACTCTTTAATGAACTGTGCAAATCAATAGCTGCCAAAAAAATAAAAACACTCAGAGAGATTAACATCGCTTTTCTACCTTATGAGCGCCAGGTGTGTGTTAGTTTAACATTTTTATGCATTTTTAGCTTTGTATTTCACTTTTGATATTTTTTTTATTTGTATCTTATTAATTAAGTTTTGCATTTAATTTAATTTTTCTGTATGTTTTGTCAGGTGTTTTCTTTAGATTCCCGTGAAACATTTCAATGTTACTATAATCCTTTATCAGTTTAACATATTTATGCATTTTTTGCTTCGTATTTCACTTTTGATATTTTTTTTATTTTTATCTTATTAATTAAGTTTTGCATTTAATTAAATTTTTCTGTATTTTTTGTCAGGTGTTTTCTTTAGATTCCCGTGAAACATTTCAATGTTACTATAATCCTTTATTAGTAAGCAGTCGTGTACCTAATATGGAGCGCATAGCAGAACAGATTGCTACCGTTTGTGCTACATTAGGAGAATATCCTTCAGTACGATATAGAAGTGACTTTGAACGCAATGCTGAATTAGCCCAGATTGTTCAGCAAAAATTAGATGCCTATAAAGCTGATGAACCAACAATGGGCGAAGGTCCAGAAAAAGCACGTTCACAGTTAATTATACTTGACAGAGGATTTGATTGCGTATCTCCAGTTTTGCATGAACTCACTTTTCAAGCCATGGCTTATGATCTTTTGCCAATAGAAAATGATGTCTATAAGTAAGTTATTATATTTTTTTTACATATTTAACCTGATTTAATTTTTTTTATATTAAGGTATGAAGCCACTACAGGAGCTACTTTTAAAGAAGTGTTATTGGATGAGAATGATGAGCTCTGGGTAGAGCTAAGACATCAACATATTGCTGTTGTATCTACGTAAGTATTTAAATGTAACTTCCTTACTTTATACCTTGGATTATATTTTTAATTTATTTTATTAGTAACGTGACTAAGAATTTAAAGAAATTCATTGACTCTAAGCGCATGTCAGCTGTTGGTGAAAGTAAATCTTCCATGCGTGATTTGTCTACCATGATTAAGAAAATGCCTCAGTATCAAAAAGAATTGAGCAAATACTCCACTCATTTACATTTGGCTGAAGACTGCATGAAACATTATCAAGGAAATGTTGACAGATTGTGTAAAGTGGAACAAGATCTGGCTATGGGTACAGATGCAGAGGGTGAGAAGATCAAAGACCATATGAGGTGCATTGTACCAATATTGTTGGATCAGAATACTTCTAGCAATGACAAGATGAGAATCATTATATTGTATGTTTTGTCTAAGAATGGAATATCTGAAGAGAATCTTAATAAACTAGTACAGCATGCTCAGTTATCACCAGCTGATAAACAAGCAATTATCAATTTAAATCTACTTGGTATCAACACTATTGTAGATGTAAGAATGTCTAATGATAATGTTAATATTTTCTATTTTTATAACAAATATGTAATAAGCATTTTTTACAATAGGGTAACAGGAAGAAACAATACCAAATAACACGTAAAGAGCGCATCACAGAACAGACATATCAGATGTCTCGTTGGACACCTTTGATCAAAGATTTAATGGAAGACTGTATTGAAGACAAATTGGATGCCAAACATTTTCCTTTCCTAGCTGGTAGAGCTGCTTCATCTGGTTACCATGCACCTACTAGGTATATATAATTACTGGTGTATAAATTGTGTTAAACTCCTATAGTTATTTTCTTGAACCATTTTTATGATTTCAATTAATTTTTTAGTGATGTTAAGTATCTTATTTTATTTATTTTTAACTCAAACTAATAAGGCAATAAAGTATTCCACAAAAAGAATAGCTAAATATAATAGTTTCAGTATTATCATTATTAAATTAATAAAATAATTTCTCAATTATTTGTATAAATGTTCTTATGCTCAATTTTATTTATAAAGTCATTTTTTATATTTTAATTGTATGTGACATTTTAAAAGTATTTAAAGAAAATATATTGACTATTTATAATTTATAAATATACAAAGAAGTATATAAGAATTTATTGATACAACTTAATGAGTGAATCATTAAATATTTTAAATAAACAAATTTTAATTTACTATTTACTTTCTATATTAAGCATTTTTGTTTTGTAATTAATGATTGGTTTTTTTTAGTGCACGATATGGACACTGGCATAAAGATAAAGGTCAACAATTAATCAAGAATGTGCCCAGAGTAATAGTGTTTGTGATTGGAGGAGTTAGCTTTTCTGAAATCAGATGTGCATATGAAGTAACAAATAATTTCAAAAACTGGGAAGTTATAATAGGTATGATTTTATTTAAAAACAACTTGTGCTTTTATATTTATGTATTGTATTTTTTGTAGGCTCATCACATGTCCTTACTCCGGAAGACTTCCTTAACAACTTGTCTGCCTTGAGTCAATAAATATTCTCCATTTCTTCCACGCATCACACTGTTATGTTTTCAAAGTATTACTTAATGTAGCCTTAAACGTGACTTTTTTAAAAAAATATTTTAGTATAGGGTTTAATACTAATTAAAAACTAGTAAATACCCTCCAAAACTAACTAGTTATTTATGAGTTTCAGTAACTTAACAGTATTTATATTAATTGAGAATCTTATTTTTTCTAATTATTCTTGAAACTAGCTTTTTAACACAATTTATTCAATCTTATTATCACCACAACGTATTAAATTTGTATTTTATATTAGTTATATTTTGTTATTTATTTAAATTATTAATTTTTCTTGGTAATTAAGTTAGTCATTTGAATAACTTTTATTATTATTGTTATTATATTTTATTTATTATTATAGTTTTAAAACAATTTATAATATATATTATGTATGTATTAGACATAATTATTTCTTTTAACGGACATTCCGCATTTATATAAACATTAACTTATTTATTGAATTTTATCACATTTTTAACCATACTATTAATTAGATGATTTGAATAAATTCTGTATCTATTAATTATTTATTTAAATCATTAATAGTTATTTCATATGGTTTTGATTTATTTTGTTTTTTAAAATTTTCACTTCCAATGTTTTATAATTATATGTTATTTATTGTTCAGCCTAACATTGTTTTAGCACTTATCGAGCTTTTAAATATGTATTCTTATATACATATAATGCCTAAATGTTTTGGATAAATATAGATGTGTATATTTGCCTTTTAATATTAGAAAATACATACTTAATACAAGCATTTGTTACAGTGAAACCTCTTAATAGAATTCTTTAATAACATACTTTTTTCCTTGCCTTATGTTCTAACCTTAATTCAAATTTTGTATTCAGTGTCTACTGTACAGAGGTTTCACTGTATTACCTTGTTCGTATAACTATGAATAGTAATTATTTATTATTGTGGTGAGAAATTATTTTAAAATTTCCTTTTTTTAATAATAATTAAATTTAAAGTACAAATATAAAAGAAAATTTGGTGGAATCTTTGGTCTTAGATCTTGTATTAAATAAACATTTTACATACATGGTAAATATCACTCAAATCTTAGTCAATAACTTGACATTTTCAAGTTTATCGGTTTTTCTATTTTATTCAATTTAATTGTCATTTAATTTACTTGATTAGGTAAAAATTAATTAAGGATTTGAAAGTGAAACAAAGGAAATTTTTAAAAAAAAAATTGACTGGTCCTAATTATACTTATAACTGGTTTATTAGTTAATTATATACCTTTGTTATTCAATTACTTAAAAAATAAAAATAAATTTCAATAAAACTTTAAATTTGTTGCGATCAATATATTTAACAGCAAAAATGTAATCCACTAAAAGGTCTATGATATTATTTGTAAACGAATAAATTATTGGGACCCAAGTCAAATATTTATATTTTAATTCTTTATTATTTACTATTTAGTATAGTTTATTTCTATTTTTAATAGTTCCACTTAATATATAAGTGTTATTCTCATAAATTTAGTTAATATTTTCTATGTGATATTGAATAGTTTGTTTTTGTTAAAGTTTAATATTGTAGATAATATATTGATTATTGCCTGATGTTAACTTCGTATTATCTAAATAATTATTAAATATATACTAAATATTTTAGTTTCAACTGTCATTAATTTTATTAATGTATATATTTAGATATTAGAATTTAACGAATCAACAAGTCTTGGTACATTTTTGGATTTATTTAATTTTGATCAGTTTTGAAGTTTATTTAAAAATAAAGAACTAAATATTAGAGAAAAAAATATTGTGTGCAATTTTTATTAGTGTCGTATAGTTTAGGCTATGATACAGGAGAGGAAGTATACAATTATGAAACCATCAGATGAAAACAAAACAAAATAATATTTATGATTGATTTAACATGAATTTAAATAAAAGAAATTACCTATTAAATTAATAATTGTTAGAACTTTTCTTGTATTATAATTTATAAGTTAATATATTCCATATTTTTGTTTTGAACAATTTGAAATTATGAAATAATAGGATAAATAAAAAAACTACTGCAATGATAAACAATGTACTGTGACCTGCGTCTTAAAGACATTCGATGGGAGACAGCATGTAATGTGAAATGATCATTGTGACGTATAGTACCTATATAGGTAAATCAACGTTTTCGGCTATAATTTAATACGAAAATGGTTATATTTAACAATACATTTGGATGTAATAGAAAATACGAAATTGTCGACATCGATAAAATGAGGCGTTTTTTTTTTCCTTTTGGATAGATTTTACATAATACCTTTCGTTTGTCGGTGCAGCTCGCAAGTTTTTCGTACCCGGTCGTCCTACCAGTACGTCTATCGCAGCTTCAACGGCCCAAAACTGTTCTTACAGTTGGTCACAGATAATTTATGCAGCCCGAATAACTTGAATTGACCTCATAATCAAAATCGATGATTGATAATCGCACGTTAGTGCAAACTATTGATCACATATTGTGGAAGTCGTTCGTGTAAGCATCGCAAGCTATATATACACGATGAAATATTTAACAGTGGTTGTTGTACAAAAAAAAAACCAAATCATGTTCATCGAAGGGACGTCGCAACTAGTAAATCCTATGTTCACGGCTGACATCCGATATACTGTACACCTTCACCGTACTTGCTCGTTTTTTTTTCTATCTATTAAATGCTAAATAGCCTATTCAGTTTTGTGTATTCCTCATTAATTGTAGTCTTATTGGGCGTAGTAGCACTTTTGAGGCTTCGTGGTCTGGAAAAAACAAGAAACCAGCTTTTGCGTGGACGGCCACTGAACACGCCTCCGCTAAAATGCGTTATAACTTATAAGAATGTTAGATCATCAAATCTTTCCCGTAAAAGACCGTGCGACTGCCATAATAGGACGTCAGTCCTTTCGTCTCTCAGATGGTAAGACCTTGTCAGACAGATTAACGCAGTGGACTGCAAAAGACTAGCTACCTGCAGGCGTCCAGACATCCATTACGTGTGGTCCGGTGGTCGCGTGGACTACGAATTCGGCTCAGACACCCTTAGTCGGTGTGGTAAGTTTTCAATCACCAACCCACCCATATGCCTAGGCTATAGTTAGAGAGTTAACCACCTGCAACCATATTGTGCAGTTACATTTAGTAAATTAATACTTACTTGTCATCGCTTAATTCAATTTAAATTTTAAAAATCCCTTCAATAAAATACTGCAGTGAAAAGAGGGTGTTCCCATTTGGAAAACAAAAATTTATATCGCCATACTTAAGGTGGCATGAAAAAAAGAAATATTGGATAACATAGTTTTTATAAGAACTTGTACGTTGAAAAAAAAGTTCAAATTTAAGCATTTTAACGGCCGAAAATCGGGTTGAGCAATTGAGCATGTTTATAAAGTCACTCTGTACGTGGTTAAATTATACATTTCAGTTATTCTACTTTCATACAATTTTCGCGTAAATTTCCATTCAGAAATTGGAGTCGACCATGGTCTGGTTGGCCCAGGTCATCACTTTTCTACCTATATGGGGACATAACTCTTTTGGGAATTCTAATACTTTAGGAATTTCGTTAGGAAACCTCTAAGAGGTCCTCGACGAGTGTCCTGTACATAGAACAATGCAGTGCACTATCCCACGAGAATCCCTGCGATATATACTAGAGGTAAGACTTTGATCTCTTTTTATCCTCGTAAAAGTAGGAGCTTTTTTCCATAACGCGCACTACCTATTTCCTTGGCGATTTTTCGTCAATATCCCGAGATCGAGATGTTCTGAAGATTTCGAGTTGTGTCCATCACATGGGGGTTACATACAGGAATTTGGGCGTTTTCTATTTCCAACGTACCGGTCGGCCAAGGGATCGTATGCACAAAATCAATTAGTCACCTCGGCTAAACTTTGCTAAGTGCAGCCTTTTGCGATCCAGAGGAAACGCATTAACGTTCTATATAACTGCACATTGGTTTCATATTATTATAGGTGAGCAGTAAGTAATCTCTACGAGTATCGTAACATACGCGTCTTTGAAAAATACCGAGCACAGGTATTAGCTTAGATTACCTTTGACGTGAACTCAGCATATGTGCATATATTTGATCTGTTCTGTGGTCCTGTGTTACGGAAATGGAACGCCGAGCGCGGCGGCGGCGGAGTGAGTGCGTGCGGTAATTGATAAGTAATAAACACCGAAAAACAGATAAAACGATTTTTTTATTATCAATAAACAATATCATTACATTCGGCGGTACGGCGATGTCGTATGTACAAAATTCACGACGGCGTCTGGACGTACGGGACGGTGTCGGCAAACGCCTGGAATGAAAAAAATCGAATTAATCTTCCACTCGCGTCTTCGCCTTTCATCTTCGTATAAAAGTACACAAAACACAGTGTTTGAATGCAGCGATTTGCTGCTAGCATTCTGAACCGACCCGGGGGTACAAGTACTTAAATATATATGTTCGCCCCATGTGCGTGCGCACATCTGTATTTCAGTATTCTGTGTTACATTTCATTTGAGTAAAATTAGTTAAAATACGGGCCCCTTACCCTTAAATTTAAGGGCACCTTTGGAGGGGGGGGGGGTGGGGTGGGGTGCCGGGCACCCTGTGCGTACGCCTATGGTCCACTTACTCGACCCCATTCAACGGTATGTTGGACGTTTTATTATCATTTTTTATCGGGGGAAAAACACTTGATACCTCAACTAAAATCAAATATAATCGACCAAAAGATTACGTTGCGGGTAAGTTCTCTCTTATAAAGTTATAACTCGTAGGAAATCATCTGGAGCCAACGCTTATCCCGTTTATAATTATATAACTCTATAATCTATGTACAGAGAGTACAACGATGTTATAATTTTTTTTTCCAGGGCTGAGACGATCGTACAGTGACTACAGTCAATATGTCACTCATCAAGCAACCATAGAGCTGTTTATGCAGTGCGCAAACTACTGGTGATTATAACTCGGAGAGCCGAGTCAAGTACCGGTCGTCTTACAAAAGGTTATGATTTTGGGTTACGATTTCTTTAGAATGTGTTCGTTAACTCTATATTAAATAGTATTGAGTTCAATCCAATCTTGTTCTTTTTTTTTACATAATATAATATGAGATATCAGCAACTGAACAATTTTTATTGAATTATTTTTTGGTCACAGTCAACCTGACCAGTTAGTCGTAAGAAGTTGGTAGTTCCCTTTCTTGAGACGGTCTTCCCACCAGGGAAGCGAAACCGCCGAAGTTTGGGTTCCAATCGGCGTTCGACTGTGCGTTAAAAACGAATGAACAACCGTGACTTATTTTACACTGGAATACCGTTGGAAACGTATACCTATAATGTAGCTGTTAAAAGAGGAAAAATGTTTTTTTAAATTTTCGTCGGTTTTTTGATCATTTTCACCGGAGAACAGTAAGTCATCACACTCTCCAGCAGTTGTAGCTTGGCAAATGTAGATGTAAATGCGGAACGATGGACGTAACGAAAGTAGAATTTTAACTCTTACGAGTGGGTCTAACGATCCTTCAATCTTTGTAAGCTCAACTATGCAAATTTTTAAATTTAAGGTAATTTTAAAATATTATTTTTACTATGGAGGGTGCTGAATTTAAAAATTTAAAATTGTACGTCATCTATAAAATTAAAACTAAACATTCTTATAGAAAATACAACTTAAAAATACCAAAAAAAAAAAAATTGAAAAATCGCTAATAAATGAAAATTTAATAACTAAATAGGAATCGCTTTCAAAGGCATTTGATTTAAGTTATCCATACATGTATGTCATTATTTTCATTAAAAAGACTAATGTATTATTATAAGGTCGAAAAATTTAATTTTTATTGTAGAAAAAATTGAAAGTAACATATCACTAGTAATATAATGTATGTTTAATACTCTACCATAAAGGATAAACTCAAATATTTAGTAGAACATTTGACAATGTTGGCTGTATGCCCATATAAAATAATACGGGATTAAATATCACGCAACAAAAAATACTTCTATCGGAATTTCGTCTTTCAGCTTCTTACAAAACGAAAAAAATGATAGAATTCGAATAACATGTCGAGGGAGATAAGAGAACGAGCGCCCCGCATAATCACCGATGAGTTTATCAGAAACGAAATTCAAAATTGTACAAGTAAAATACACATTACACGATAAATAATCAAGCGAACGAAACAGCACCGCATACTTAAACGACTAGCGACTACTGAGTAATGACTATAGTGACTATAATTTGTATTCCGTATCACTGTCTATGTCTAAACTGTGGTTCTGCGTCCGTCCCCTGCGGTTGATATTTCTGTTGATATAATAGGGCGGTGTTTTAAAACATTCACGACCGTGAGTATCTAGGTTTTTCCCCTTATTATCCAATGATCAAGAGTATTTTATAGTTTCTATGTTGCTATTGGTTGTTATTGTTTCACGTTACAATAGCATACGCCTCTGCTAGTATGTGTTATCGCCAAATCCTACTTATAAAATACCATGCAATTGCTCTTTAACGTCAGTCACTCTTTCGACTCCATGGCAGTAAGACCTACCCAGGCAGACTTACACAATGTTTTCTCTCTCTCTCTCTCACTCTCTCTCGCTCGGTTAGGTTTGGTAGGTAAGGAGGTTAGGGCTAGCGTTAGGTTAGGTAAGGTTAGGTAAGATAAGTTTAGGCTCGGTACCATATATATGTTGTAAAAATGATATATATTAATATTATTATGTATGTATTATAAAAATATATACATTGTAAAATGTATGTATCGTATAATGTATGTACTGTAAAATGTAAGTATTGTAAAACATTGTATTTCTCGCTCTTTCTATCTCTCTCTCTCTCTCTCTCTCTCTCTCTCTCTCTCTCTCTCTATGTCTCTCTCTATTTTTTTCTCTTTTTCTCATGTGTTAGGATAGGTAAGGTTAGGATAGGTAAGGTTAGGATTGGTAAGGTTAGGATTAAGTAAGGTTTGGTAGGGTCCCCCCATGGAACCCACCTTGTCGTGGTGGGGGGGCTCACGGACCCTTAACCGGGTCCGTGCCAAGCGCTTCCAACCCTAATCTGGCTCCATCCGGCAATTTTTATATTTCAGATATGTATCACTCTTATCTTTCAGACTCCAGTCAAATTTGAAATTGGATAGCCAGACTTTTTCACAGAACATATAAAATAATATTCTAGGCAGCTGCTATAGACGTCCTTATCACCAGAGCCCAACTTAGGAATTTTGGGGCCCGGGTCTAATTTTTTGATGGGGCCCCAAAATTAATTATTATCTAAATTCTAAATCATCAATTTAAATTATAAATACAGTCTTTTCGCTATATGAGATTTTCATATTCAATTTATTTTAATAGATTGTAAAAAAAAAAAAATAATAATAAAATAATAATAATAAAAATAATTATACCATAAGTCTAAGTAATTATTTAAAGATGATTAATATAAATAATACGATGAAATTAAAAATATAAATATAAGTAAAAAATTTTGATCATACAGTTGCATTTTTCAACATAGTCAATGTAAATAATACAAAAATGTACATGGTTTAGAATTTATTACAATGGTTTTTTTCTAGATTTTAGTTCACTAAACTTTTGAATTAAATCTGAAAAATCAAGCGTGTTAGTTATTTCCCTTTCAGCAGATAGACGAACGAGTGAGTTTAATTTTTCTTGGTGAAGGGACGTTCTTCTGGCGTTTTCAATTAAATCTAATTTTGAATTTGTTCTTTCTGCTTCACAATTTGAAACTGGCAAAGTTAAATAAAGTCGTAGAGAAATGTATACATTTGGAAAGACTTCTTTTAAATTATTTTCATGTACATATAAGTAAATATTTTGAGGAGAAATTATTGGCAAATTTAACTACATTATATAACTTGAAAAGTGCACAATTTCTTGTTTTATATTTGTTGTATCAATATCATCTTTAAATATGCTAATGAATATGGCGGCAGAAGTCTCTGATAACAATTGTGAACCGAATTTTGTAATAAACCCAAAAATATTACAAAGATTATCATATGCGCTTAACCTTTTATCAAGTTCAGTAACTAAACAATCAACAATAACGTAAAAAGTATCAACCTCCAACTTTCTTATTTCGCAAAAGTTTGAATTTTCTTCTATTGTACCATCCGAGAATTTTTTTTTCTAACAATTTTTTCTCCATAGATATTTGTTGATAATTCTTTTGCTTTGTTTTCAAAATATATAAACTTCTCTCTTAATGAAATAACATAAGTTTTTAATCCTTTTAATAAATTTACAGCTGTAAACAAATCTATTCCCGGTTTTTGAAGGTATTTACTAACACTGTTAAACTGCGATCAAATCTCACTCCACATAACTGCCATAAAAGCTGTTTTAAACTTTATCATTTTATTTTTTATTGATTTAGCCATATGACGATTTTCTTGTTTTTCGTTAACATTTTCAAAAATATCTGTTAATGTACATATAATTTGGTCATAATTTAAGATAATAGCTTTACACGACTTCGCGTGACACTCCCACCTAGTGTTACTTAAAGTTTTCAAAACAATTATTTTATCTTTTTCTTCCGATTGTAAACCAGTCAAAAGCAAATTCCATCTATACGTTGAGGCCACAAAAAATGCATACAATTTTTGAACAACACCAAAAAAATTGATTGCTTCTAAACAGCATTTCACTGCATGTGTCCCTACTAAATTTAGGGAATGAGCAAAACAAGGTGCAAATAAAGCAACACTGCATTTTTTTTTTATTTGAGCTTGTAAACCCTCATATATACCAGTCATATTATTAGCATTGTCGTATGATTGACCTCTACAATGTTGCAAATTAATATTATTATTTTCCAAAAAATGTATTACTTCTTCGGCCATTGAAATGCCAGTATGACTTAATATATGTATGTATGTTAAGAATCGCTCAACAACTAACCCTTTATAACAGTATCTAACAACAACAGCAAATTGATCTTTATGTGCTCTATCTGGAGTAGAATCTAAAATTAGACCGAAATATTTAGTTTCTTGTAACTGCTTAGTTATTTCTAATAAAACTTCATTTCCCATTAGATCAATTATTTCGTTACAAATTCGCATCGAAATATAAGATACATTTCCTGATCCTTTATTAGCGCGTTCATTCATGTGTTGTTTTAAAAAAGGATCAAATTCGGAAATAACTTCGAGAATTCCAAGAAAATTTCCATTACTCGAAGAACCCAACCGCGAGTCATTACCGTCAAATGCTAACCCACGAACAGCCAAAAATTTAACAACAGATACTACACGGCGCAACACTTAAACCCAATACTTTTTTTCACTCAACATTTGTTCCGCCATAGTTTTGTCTATACGATGTTTAGTGTTTACACGATCTAACCAAGTTATCATTGATTTACGATGGTTTGCACTATTTTCGTGTTCTTTAACTTTTTCGTAAGATTTTTTCCAGTTGTTAAAACCAGGATTAATAAAACTTGAATTATTTGACTTATTAAATAGTTTACAAACAAAACAATAAACGTTGCTAGTGTGTTCAGAAAACATGAGCCATTTACGTATGTGTATTTCACCATTGGGCAATTTTAATTCGAATAATGATATATTTAACGAGCGATTAAAATTTTTAAATTTTTTTTCCGAAGATTTAAATTGTTTTGCATCCATATTCTGAAAAAATTCTGGTCCTTTTAAGCAACATAATTCTATAAAAGTGTTATTTAACACTAATGGCCACATTCCCGGATCTTGATATAATTCAATATCAAATTCAAAAATATGATTATTTGAATTATCATTATTATTTGTAATCAAATCATCTTTATTATTTGTATTAGTTTCTACTTTGCTTGCACTGTTGATAGTTTCAAAAAAATTTGTTAATTTAGGTAATTTTCTTACCCTGTCTTCGGCCTCCTTCTTTAATTTTCGTTTTGCATAACCACTGAGATAATTCCTTTTTTTCTCAGACATTTTAAAATTGCAATAGTTTTTGGCATACACTAATAACGAATACAACTCACGAATTCGACTAAAAACTAATTTAATATCACGACAGTCAACGGAATATACCTATACCGATTGTACTAATGACAATAGCTGAACGCTCACAAAAACGGAAAACTGGTGATATTTCTAGATAATGCTAACTTAATCATAATGATCTTTATAGTGCTTTTGGCCAACTTTATCTTAAAACTTAATACCTGTATCTAATTTTATCGATTAGAGAATAATCATAAATTCCATGACGATACGTGACAAACGAAACTACTTATACGTAAGCAATAATATCAAAATTTCAAAGTGCCACTTTACTGATTAAATATCAACAGAGGCCCGGGGCCCCAAATAAAATCGGGGCCCGGGGCTGCAGCCCCCCTAGCCCCCCCATAAGTTGGGCTCTGCTTATCACGCATACTCGTCGAATATTAAATAGGTGACTAAAATAACACACACAGCGCACATGAAATGTTTAATACGCATTTGTCCATTTTAACAAGCCATTAGTGTTTGAAAAAATCGAGTTCAAAGAAACACGTGCTTTAGATTTGTAGGTTCGCATGGAGGGAAATCAAGTAAAATTATTGAAGGACAGGTTACAAAGTCTCCTCATTTTCTTGCTGTTTAAATAATAAAACACTTATAACGTAAGTGTGTCTCTCATAGTACGTAACGTAACGTACCACAGTAAAATATTTTATCGAAACTAGAAGATGTTTAAAATAATGAAAGTTCATTTACAGTCATCGCAACATTTTGCATCGGTTAAGAACAGAAATTTTACTGAAATATTATTTTTTTAAAAAGATCTGTATTTATACAGATATATATCTTAGAACAAAAAGCCCTCGCGTTCAAAAATCCGAGGACCATGTGCTATACCAAGAATAGAACCGTAAAATGTTGACATCCGAATTATTGTAGCCGCGTATTATACGTAGTGCAGCACATTGCGTGTACGTAGGATAAAATAGATTTTGCGAGCGGGTGAGAAAAAAAAAAACGATTATTTTACGCGAGGAGGGATCAGGACCGCGGGCGGTGGCGACGAAGACGGGTAAAGAAATATTTTACGTATACATGACCTCCGATGTCGTCCGTGACGTAGGTAATAATCCGTCGTCGCCCGGCCCTCGCGTTTGTACACCGCGCACGCATAAACTGCGCGAGTCATAAATATTATAATAATATGTACACATTCAAATAATGAAACAATAATTATTCTTTTCGCATTTCCTCGCTCGCGCGCCATTATGATGCACGCCATTATGTACCCGTTTAATATTCAATGTACTCGTGCTTTCACGTTTTTCGCCCCGGCGCGCGGCCCGTCGGTTTCTTTTTTAACCTCGCCCGTCGCCCGCGCGGACGACGCAGTTTTCGGGAGATGAAAAAGAACGAAAAAACGAAATTATTGTGTACACGAAGAAAAGAGTAAAAAATAAAAATCGTTTACCGGGAAAAAGTGGGTCGAGTGAGCGAAAGGCTAAAATGTGTTCATAAAGCCTCCCCCCCACATCATCAACGAGGCATCAACGCTAGACGTTTCGGTATTATTATGATCACGACTATGACCGGTGTACGGTCAATTACCGACACACGGTATATTATGTACGGGTGTACCGCTGCAGTGTAAACACATACTCGTATGTACACGTCTGTCGTACCGACAACGCCGAGTGGCTATACACACCATTGTGACTTTTTTTCTCTATGTTTTTTTTTCGTTCCTACACCGACCACCCCCATCCCCCATAGGCACGTCGCGAGTTCTTTGAGGTCTTTACGCGCATAAATATATATAATGTTGTCGGACTTTTTTCCTCTTCCCGTCTCAATCTCTCTCTGTCTCTCTCTCTTTTGTTTTTACCTATCTCTCGCCGCGACGACGACGGCCGGTCATCACAGCTCTAGAGCACACAAGGTATTGTTATAATACGATATAATATGTACGCGTGTGCGTCATCAATCTCACGCCGAGGGCCGAGGGGTCGCCGAGGTTGTGCCGCCGCTTCCACGTGATTATTTTCGCTTCAATGGTTTATAAATGAAGTATTTACGTATATACATCACGTGTACCTGTATATAGTGTTATATGTCTATTTTTATAATTTCACGCTTGCAATTTTGATGCGGATCATTTTTATTTTTTACATCTCAAAACATTGTCAGCGACAGCTTAAAACATTATTAACTAATAAACATTCAAAATTAAATGTCAAGTTGCTCATATACAAATCCTTAATAAAGCCTATGTGGACATATGGACTTCAACTCTGGGGCAATACCAAGAAATCGAATCGCAATAAAATACAAATCACACAAAATAAAATCCTTCGCTCCATCATCAATGCCCCATATTATGTTTCAAACTTTTCTATCCATTCTGACTTAAAAATTAAAACTACATACGAAGAAGCCAAATCTTTCTATAAACATTTCTTCCATAAACTGCCCTCTCACCCAAATCCTCTTATATCCGGACTGGCCACTCACACAATTCCTGGAAATCCACCACGTCGACTAAAAAGAAACTGGTGTAGAGACCTTCTTAATGACAACTAACACAATAATTTATATATGAGATCCATTTATAAATAAGCAAAAGGAAGTGCGTTCACTGGATGGTTTCTTCCCTCACCCTTTACATGTGAAATTGCT
This sequence comes from Periphyllus acericola, assembly GCA_949715065.1. Lineage (NCBI taxonomy): Eukaryota > Metazoa > Arthropoda > Insecta > Hemiptera > Aphididae > Periphyllus > Periphyllus acericola. The sequence goes on from OX454271.1 coordinate 13,595,005, forward strand.
TGTAGCACATATTCTTATTATGCCTGGGCATAGATTGTATATTTCAAATAAAAATTATAAAAAAAAAAACATCTCAAAACAATCAGATAAAGGTGATAACTTAAAACACTGTATAGAATGATAGTAGAAAATGTAGAAAATAAATATATGTAGATCGTATAGTTTTATTAATGGTGAGCGGGGAGAATTTATTTTATTTATTAATAACCGTCGGTTATATTAATTAATCATTATAACATACGTTAGCAGGTGTCTGTACAGAAGTGTGTGTGTGTGTTTGTGTATTTTACCCAATTAACTCGTGTAAATTCTAACAGGCTGTTGGTAGTTGTTTCGTTAAGGGTAATTTACTTTTGGTCAAGGTTACAGAGCACGAGTACAGTACCTGTATACGTGTATATAGTATAAAAGTATCTGTTGTTGCTTTGACGACTTATACATATACTTTAAAGTTTAAACTAAGTCACGATTGTTCGAATCCAAGACGGGTGGAAGCGATAAATTCGAGATGAGTTAGTTCTTTAATAGCAATTCACCTCGGTGACTCAAATTTGTTTCCTACTCTTTTCGAGTATACGATGAAGGGACTTAAATTGGTGAGGTTGTTTAAAAGTAATTAAATCTCTGCCAGCAATATAAAGCGGAGGAGGTGAAATTGTTTTTAGAACCTACTCAAGACAAGCTGGGCAAGTTATTCGAGATTAGTAACCGAGTAAGTTGGTTACATCGATATGTTACAAGTTACTATCCGAAAAAGTAACTTGGATGAAAAATTATTATTTTTTAAATTTTACTTTTTTTTTCTCGTCATATTTGATGTCATTTTTAATGAAACTATTGAACTATTTAATTCCAAAGTTACTCGTTTTTGTGTAAGTTATTACATTATATTTTGTAATATTCATTATTTGGTAGCTATAAAGACATACAGGATTATTCAATAACTATGTTCACTTTTATGGCCCTAAAAATACTTAAATTCGGATTCAATTTTTTTAATTTTCAAGGTATCATAAAACCTATGTTCTCTAAAAATGTTTTTTTTTCTTGCCACCTTTTTTTCAAGAATATGGTGTTCTAAAACTGGAACACCGTATTTTTACTCAACATATTATTCAGCTAATTTTTCTGGAAATTTTGATGTGACGTAGTCAACATTTGGACAAGTACTTTGGTAATTATTCAGTTTTAAAATTGCATATGAAAAGTGTAAAATCCATGCCATCTCAAATCCGTAGCAATTAGCGATTACGTATAAAGCTACAAATTATATCATAATATTGGATATACAAGACCCTTTTGATTACTACTAAGAATAATCAAAACAAATAGTTCAACTTTTGATTTTTATACATTGAAATTCACAGAAAAACGACAAGAATATTGCAGAGTGAAAAAAAGGGTGTTTCCATTTGAAAAACAAAAAAAATTGTATCTTTTTTATGTTAACTTGAACAATAAAAAAAAAAATCTAAATGTAAGCATTTTTACGACAAAAAAAAAAAATGTAAGCTGCACGGCTAATGATAGTCACCCTGTACATTTGTCTACAGTTTTGTCTTGGTTCGACCGGGGTCGGCCGCGTTTTTTAAATTTTACCCAGAAAAGCTGAGCTACACATTGATTGGGGATGCGTAACGGTCTATAACGAGGCACGAGCGCGTGTACATTTGCGGACATAATACGTGTGTACATGCGCGTATACACACACGGACGGGAATAATGTTTGTGTCCATTATAGTAGTGCCTCTCGTTATTATAATACGAGCGGAGACGACGAAGAACCGGAATAAATATCGTGTACGTAAGCGCGTACATATGGCAGGGTAGGTACCTACTACCATCCGTGACACGAACGTTGTGTGCAATTTTTTATATTATTATTTAATAATTTTTTTTTTTTCTGCGTGAATTCTTCTCGGTGGAAGGTTTCGGTACGGTTAGGTTAGGGGTGGTGTTGGGTCGAAACTATTCATAATGCGATACACATATTATTATTGTACACGGGACTGCGGGCAACGTATTACGAACGCGTTTTGTGCGCGATGGCGCGAAGCTTTTTTTTATATATATTTTTTATTTTGTATTTAAATCATACAATCTGTGCACGCTTATGGTACAACAAGCGTACGTTATATTTGATACAGTATAAACAATTATTAATTAATTATTAATAATGATGGGGATAAGACAAAGTTTAAAAATCAAAACTATTCCGCATGATATTAGAATATATTATGTATTTATATATAAATATATACTGGCCCGGTATCTTTGATGGCCTCCAACAGTTTTTAATGTTGCTATAAATTGTCACGAAAAGTTCTATACAATAATGATTTAAACATTGAAAACTAAATTGTTTCGTTACACAGAAGTCAGTAAACAAAATTTTATTTATGGGGAGTGGGGGAGGTTGAAACACTTGTTTTCTTAAAAAACGTGAGCGGTATTTGTTTTTATGTATAGTATCAGATATTATAATATAGAAGGCCGGTCTAAATAATTTTCCCGGGCCGAAAAATGCTGCCAATTCGTCCCTGACTACGAGTTATATATTATAATACAGGATATCGATTCAACGTACTCTATACTGAAGAGTGCCTGTTGGAGAGATAATAAGGATAACCATATCATAAATGCAGTTTTGAAGCGATTTCACAGTAATTTATAGCGCGGCACGATGTTGAGGAAGAAGCACGAGGATAGTAAAACAATAAACAAATGTTAATGTTTAGCGCCCCTCCCCCCGGCCAGAACCAATTTTTTTTTCATTGATAAGAAATATGAATAAAAATTTAGTTTAGAAGTACATTGACTTGTTCTTCGTTTATTTTGTTCGTTTTATTATGTCTTGAGAATCGTCTAGAATTTCGAAAAGGCAGTAGTAGAGTTAATGATGTTTGTAAAATGTTGCCGTTAGCGAATCACGTGAAAAAAAATCCGTCTTAAAGAACAGCATACCCCGTCGGAAAAGCCGTCATTACTCTCTAAACAGATCGAGTAAATATTTTTGTTTTTATAGGAATAATTTGAATGAATCTAGACTTGTGCACACATTTAACCCGAAGACACAGGGAAATCCCCTCAGAGCGACATCTGAGTTCTAGGAGCGATCATCGTTCTAGGAGCCATCGGGTATGATATCAGGTATATGTAATTCATCATCGTGTACGTAGGTAGTAGGTACGTATGCGCTAAACGTATTCTATTAGATATTTTAAACTTTAAAGGATGATTTTTTCGACGCGCAACACTCCATTTTTCTTGATTGAAAGTCATTGCCGCATCAGTTTCACAAAAATATTATGCTTTTTACTATAATTATAGTATGATTTTGAACGTGTACCAAACAATTACTCTACGTATCGATACGATGATCAAACACCGAACGCAATATCTGCAAACTAGTTTTAATCATACGCATAAAGTCTAATTTCGCCAAATCGGGCGAAGTGACGGTAAGGGGTTACCCCTTACAATATCGGCATGCACTACTACACACTACTACTGTTACTCCTCCTATCCGTTAAAATTATAATGATATAGTTCGCGTTTCGTATTCGTTTTTCGTACACGGACGTTTTCAGAAAAACATTGTGCTTCATGATACGAGTGCAAAATGAAAAACCTGCGTCATCAAATTGACATGGTAGAACGTACGATCTATTTCTGTTGCAAAAACAAGTCAGTTGATAGTATCGACTAGAGAGTATCAAATGCGAAACGATTGTTTTCAAAAACACATAAATCGACCGGATGCCCTGTTGGTCGTTAAGAAAATCGTCGGGCGCACATGCGCGTTCGCTAGGGATCTCGTTAAAAATCGTTTTCAAGGGGTTTCGCGCGCGTACTCGTATTTGATCGTATATTTATACGTACTGCGATCGTGTTGTGTTAATACAAATCGACTCGTCCAGAAGTACACACGTACACGATAACAATATAATATTGCCGTACATGTGTGTGCGTGATTCATGTTGGTATAGTACTGGGCCGTCCTTAGGATTTGCGAGGCCCAGGGCGAAAATACTTTAAACACCTTTTAGATATTAAATCATCTATCTATAAACATATTATAATGACATTAATAATTCTTATCGCACAAAAAAATTTGGTAGGTACCTCAGACACTATCAGAACTCAACACATCAGAAAATAAAACCAATTTTACTACTTTTTTCAAACGCGAGGCCCCAAATTTAAGCAAAAAGCGCGAGGCCCAGAGCCTGGGCCCTGCTCGCCATCCCCTCTAAGGACGGCCCTGGTATAATATACCTGGTATACGTTATATACGTACGCGTGGTGTGTGCACGTGTTATATACCTACCTACACGTGTACACAATACATACGTAATATACGTGTTACATATATAATATATATTATAAAATAATAATAATAATAATATATATGTGCGATACCTATGTGTAGGATGTGCGTAGTGTATACGTACGAAAAGCAGCTTATGGTGCGCGCGCGCGCCTTGGCGTTTCGCTGCTCGTGTGCAACGCGAAAGAGCCCGAAGACACGAAGGTCGTCGCTGCCGCCAGGGTCGTGTCAAATCATGCGATCATTCGCATTTTAAAATTAGACGATCGTCGCGACGCATATACACGTACATGTCGTGTGTATATCAAAATATATAAATATACTTTCGCGTCGCGTCACCCGCCACCCTTATTTCAGAAACGCTAATAATATTAATAATAATAGTACTAAAATGATCATGATGTTGAACAATTAATTATTTCAATGATATTATTGGTGAATAAACGATAGTACACAATCAAACACGCGGATATGCTGCAAGAACGATATGCGTCGTCGACGACCAACGAAAAAATAATCGGCGTATCCTGAACGCTCGGGAGTCGGGGGTACATTACCGGGGATGGTTATTCGCATTATACGTAGTTTCCCTTGGCTTTAGACGATTTCGAATTATATTTCGATAATCATGTAGGTATTAGAAACTAAGAATACACGAAAATTGAGAACTCGTAAGAGGTTGGTTTGACGAGCACAACGATAAAAATCAAATCGACACTTCGATGCCATTTTGGAATAATACACAATGTTGTTCTGATCCTAAGCCCTGAGATAGCCGTTAAATACGCTACTTGGACGCTAAAGTTGTTTCGAAGTTCTATAGAATAAACATAATAATCCAACACGAAAACCCACCACTTGGCAACAATCATCTGTTGTGTTATCGAAAATATCGGAAGGGGGACCCCGTCAAGTATAAACTTATGCAGTGTAACTTGTCTACATAAATATATATATACATAGGTCTTAGAGACGTAATTGCTTGATCTATAAATACAATTAAATTACCGACTTTGATGTAACCGCTAAATTATTATCAGTACACCGTGATATTTAATTAAGCTCGCGTGATTTGTAATTTTCTCTTATTTCCGAAAGTTCGTTAACGTGCAAGTAATTTACAGTGGGTCATGTATTTTTTTTTCTACCAGCGAGCGAAATCCTTACGACCGCGACGTGCAGGACAATAGTAAAATTAGACGGTGATATATAGTATACGACGCGCAGTTAAGTAAGAACGACGGTGTCGCATCTGATGGTCGGCTGCTACGGTGTACAGTACGTGCGGTTGAACATTTAATTTCGTCAGTTGTTCTCGTTAATTAAACTTAACGACTAAAAGATAAGTCAATATTTAGAAAACCGACTGTGCGCATGTAATTAGCGGACACTGTATTGGTTACGCACCGAACCGTACGAGAATCGGACGACACGTGTAGTATCGAACCGAAAATCGATTTGTAGGTCGAATATTGAACCGCTGCCGAGCGCGTCTGGTACAATAATAAAACGAGAAACCCCTTTTCGTGTAGCGGGGGCGGTAGCGACGACGGACGTCGCAGACGAGTCTAATATGAAGTGCCATGCGACACTAAGCATACTTGGCGAGACGGTTTTATTTATTTATTTATTTTATTTTTTTATCGTCCGACGTGCTTATTCATATTTTTATTATTTGGAGTCGGCTGGTCGCGGGAAACTGTGTCTGTGTGTGTGTTCGCCGTACCTACGCAGTACGTAGCCGCGCTGTCCTCTCCCGAAACGGGCGCGTGGACGGGGCGGACGTCTATTTCTAGATCGCTCATATTCTACGAGTATATTAATATATTATTAATAATCTCCTCTCCGGGCCACTTCGCCGAAAGGACGATTCGTTCATTATTATTACGATATCGTGCGGTGCGCGACATTATTATTAACATTTTAACATGACTTTATAACAAGGACCTGTCGTCGTTTGCTACGGTACACATATGTATTATAGCCCCGTCGTCCGGTGTTTCTCAGAGTGGGCAATTGTATTCCCTCCGAGTGGAAAAGTGGAGGAGGTGGTGGAAAATCCAGTCGGGAAAGAGTGGTCGCGATTTATGGACGGTTAGGGGTAGCTGACTACGAAAATGTGGGTGGTGTGTCATATGAAAATTGATAAACCATTTTTTTTACATCTTGAATCCGATTGCACGTCATGGTCGTTATCAGAAGTATACTGACAAGCCGACGTTGTACGGGAAAATCGTGGCGAAGAAGTTTTTCGGTAGGGCAGTGAGAGGTTTTATTTAAGTTCGCTGCGAGCGAAATAATTTTGGAAACCACTGCCGGCAGCGCTTTCGCGTTTCGGATTTTCGCCCGTGTAGTTAAATCGCATTTGTGTACTCTGGCGGTAGTGTATTATACGACCGCAGACGTTATGTCGGACTTGTCGCGTTTAGAAAAAAATAAATCCGCGAACGAAACGGTCAATTTTTCAGACGCGGCCGTATAATTTACCGTCGCGGCGGTACAGTACTTTAGTGTGTATAATGCGGTATTTGGCGAGCGTCTTGAACGAGAGATATTGTTTAACATTCTGCGTACTCGCGACATGTTTTCGCGGCCGTCAAAACATATTATATAAATATATACGCACACCGGCCGGTCGAGTGCGATAAAAAGAAGAAAAAAAAAAAATAAAACGAAAAAATAATGTTACAATACGTGTATTAGAACGCTTAACCGCCGGAACGGGACCCGCACGTTCGCGCGTGCCAACCGCGCGCGAGGTGCTTCGATTTAATTTTCTTGGCAAACGCGTCGCGGCTGCGGCAGGTGCGGTAAGTCTTCCGAAGCGTCCGGTAAACGCGATCACCTCGAAGCCGCGGGCCAAAACGTTTAGTAGTAAAACACGCACAAAACGTAGTTTTCGACATTACGATCCTGCGCGCTCCGCGGTATTTATAATAATAATAACCATTGTTCTACGTGCGGACGGACACCCGAAGGACTTACGAAAACGTCGGTCCGGTGAAATACGAATGACGAGCGGCGGTAATAATAATACGTTGATGACGATAGTAATAGTAATAATAATAACGTGTACACACGACCGCGGTAATAACGGCCCGTTAGGATCGGGTCCAGAATCCGTTTTTTTTTTTTTTTTTTTTCCGGGACACAGCTCGACAGATTTTCTATAATCTGCATAGGCTACGTAATAATTGGACACCGTTGCACTGTCGTGCCAGAATATTTCGATCGCGTACGATGCGTGATGGTGCGAAGCGACGAGTCTTATTTTAAATATATGCGCGTGGACGGGCATAAAAGTCTCGGAGACTTGACGCGCGTGTATGGTATTGTAATTGTTACGCCACTGTAATAGCGTTTGCATTGTAGACTGCGTATGTCGTCCGAACATCGATTTCATATTTTATACACGCTTCGGAGGGGGTCAGACACTATCAGGCACTAGGTTTGAAACGGTTTACGGAGCATTCATCGCGTACCTACATATAGTTAAACGATGATCACGTACAGCGTGCACCACCGCTGTATAGATACATTTCCTCAGCATCCACTCATCGGAATTTCGGGTTCAAAGTAGGAGCCTTTTTTGTGCTACTGTTGTCAGGGCGGTCCTTAGGGGGGGCGAGCAGGACCCAGGCCCTGGGCCTCGCGCTTTTTGCTTAAATTTGGGGCCTCGCGTTTGAAGAAAGTAGTAAAATTGGTTTTTTTTTCTGATGTGTTGAGTTCTGATAGTGTCTGAGGTACCTACCAAATTTTTTGTATGATAAGTATTATTAATGTCATTATAATATGTTTATAGATAGATGATTTAATATCTAAAAGGTGTTTAAAGTATTTTTGCCCTGGGCCTCGCAGATCCTTAGGACGGCCCAGTACTATACCAACATGAATCACGCACACACATGTACGGCAATATTATATTGTTATCGTGTTGTACTGGTTTGCGCCCGGTTTTTAGCGTTTGTGCAGCAAACCCTGAATTATTATAGTGCGCTGCGATAACATGTCATGGAAAGTGTTCAAAACGAGAAGAGCTGGCGTTTCGGGAATCACCGTTGTCCACCGTGTGGGCTTCAAAAGTGATATTTTTATCCGTGGTTCACAATCGCGAAGGTATCACGAACCGAGTGTTTTGAGTAGAAAAAAACAAAAAAAACGAGGAAATCAGGAGCCGTTAAAGTTTGCAGAGTCTCGAGGGGTTTCGCCTGTGGTGTGCATATTACAATATACAAGTATCGCGCATAACGGTCAAAACGGTTTTCAAGACCGCGCGCGATACATCCGGAAGACGCACCTACGAGTTACGACTGTCTAGGCACGAGAGCGGATTATCGGTCTCCGCGAGTTCGATTCTATTTTCGGGGCACAAAACGTATATACCTATATATTCAAGCGTATACAGATTTTTTTTTTTTGATTGCTTCGAACTGTAAGTAACACGCGGCCAATATACCTAAAGGGTGTGGTCGTTTTCGTGTCCATTACACGAAATGACGCTTATTGATTGTTTTTATACATATATCTGTGTGTATAGATAAATTCGGTTTTTTTTTTCACCCCCGTATCCTTATATAGGTATATACATTGTAAATATATAATAATAATATTATACACCGCGCGCGCACGTCGAAGAGCGCGTCGCTCGCAACGCCTAAAACATTACGTCAGTAAGCACCCTGTACATATATCTGTATTATACGACGACAACGACGGCGATGACAACCATCGAACCATATAATGTACGCGCGCTGCCCATCCTTCGGGATTATATCGATAATAATAATTATTATTATTGTTGCCGTCCTTGCCGCCCCGACGTAACGGCCAATGACCGGCCGCCGCCGCCGCCAACGACGATCGCCTTTTCCCGCAGGTCCTGCCGTTTGGCCGAGTGGTTTACGCTATACTGCGGTTTTTATGAATGTTTTCGCCGCCGTAGGATCTTCTACCCTGTCACCCGTGCGTCTCACGTCCACGTCATTTCACGCAATCTTTCACCACACTTAGCTTTCGGACTTTCCCTCCTCTTTTCATTTTACCTTTTATTTCTCCCCTCTTCACAGCTACATCCCTCTATTTCACCCTTAAACTCTCACCCTACTTCCCTCTCTCCGGGGTACGGATGATGTCTATTTGTCCATACGTGTATCACGCTATAACATGATGTATGCTTCCCACGTGACTATAATATATAATATCGCTCACGGTCGCCAAAAATCATAATATTTTTATTTGAAACGGTGAATGACACCGCACATGGTGTTCGCGGGGGTGGCGACAAAACACGTTAGATTAATATCAATATTATATTATGTATTTATATATATATTTGCGCGGTTCGTATTATAATACATGTATACACCGTTCGCCCGCTGCGCAGTTTGAACAAACCGCACTTACGAGGAACGTATCGTGTACACATGGAAAATATGTCATAGCTTTTTTATTTTTTATTTTTAGTCATCACGGCGTCGATATTATGCATGGTTAAAGCGTGCGAGAAAAGAAGTATATACAACTAGACTCTATTTAAACACAGTTCACAAAGCCGTAGTGGAATCGAAAATGAGGTTGACCGATCGAACGCGACGGGTATTAAATTTAACAATCAAACTACCGCCCGACGTAAGCGAGATACTATTTTCGGATTTTATTTTTTTCTAAACAATTATGGCACCAACATCATGCGTAACTCGACGAAAATTCATTTATCATATAATTGCAGGCTGTTCCTATATTCGTTACGGGATATCTTACGATGATGGGAAAAATGTAATTTTAAAATGTACAATTCATATAAATATCGTGAGAGAAATCATGAATTCAATTTTTTTCCCTAAAATATTTTCATTTTCTAAATATGAACACTGAAATTGCACGGCAATTGTTAAACATATTTTCCATTTATTTGAAAATACGACACTATAACATATGTTATTACTAATGGTTCGGGACGATCGGTTGTTAATTTAGCATTCAAACTATTTACTTACTCGTGTTGTATGTCGTTAAAAAAAAAAAAAATAAAAAAAGGTATTATACATTAGAGTTCAATAACTCTATGTTATTAATTCTATTCATTCGAAATTATATAGGTGTACACGTACAGTATTATACTGCTGTGTGGTTAATGTAATACCATCCGAAATAGTCTGTGCGAAAAGGGTAAAATTAAAAATATATATCTTAGCTTATTATATTTGTTCTATATTACATTAATGAAATAATAGATTTATTTATTATCAACACGTAAAATAATACTGCAAAAAACACTTAAAATCACTACACTACGAGGTGAGCATTAAATGATATCATGTCTTAAGATTCAAGATGTCCTTAAACGTGCAGGCATTTTGAAGTTGGACGAGTATAATGTCCTAAATATTTTTTGTACTCTTTAAACTTTATATGATCCAAAGCCGAGGGATCGAAATAAAACAACTTTAATACAAATAATATTATTTGATATACATTCATTCAACTTTTTTCTTAACTGTTAAATAAAAAAAAAAACGTTATCACATTATGAAATATGAAATAGTATTACAATTTAACATTGACGTTTTATTCAATTTTAATACATAGTACATACAGAACTAGTCCAACTAGTTGAAATAATAAGGAATTGGTGCCAGCTGTCACATGAACAAAATTTGTTTGTACTACAAGGTATAGTATATCTTCAATAAGATTTATACGGGCTTCGGGACATTCTTCTCTGTGATTTATAATCTCACAATTGTGGCTGAAATTCAAATATTTTTCTATGATAAGCACAATAATTAGTTAATTTTAATGACTTTAATGAGGATCAGAGTGTATACCTCATAGACAGTTGAGTCGGAAATTGGCAACCTAAGATTAGACATTTCTTTTACCTATTGGGAATACGCCTTTTATATATACTCTTTATTCACCTCATTCGGTTTTCATATAACATTGACTTGCATTCGATATAATTTTCGATAGGTTATTTAGCAATATTTTTTAGCTATATACATTCTAAATTTAGGTATATCGCGTGCTTCGGAAATAAAGAAATGCAAAAAGAGATTGATCGTCCGCATAAAACGTAGTAGCGATGCACGTTAACATTTCAGAAAAATAATTGAGCCACTTGAGGTACTCAGTTCTTCAATGCCCACGAATTCGAGCTCTGAGTATCTGTATAAGAACGGTTATGAAACCTTCGTTGTGTTTGTATATCCGTGCGTTACATGGAATTATGTATTAATTATTTAGCCAATTTAAAGCAATATATATTTTTGTACAGGTGACAATTTACACATTTTTAACGTACTTATTATGATTTTTAATAACGTTTCAACCAAATTGTTCGGTACATGTTGTAAATATATAGCAAGAAAATATTTTCTACATGACATTGACGTATATTATGCAGGAATATGTAAAATTTTCCTTTTTAATTTATGCTCATTATAATTTTATTTTATTAAAAAAGAACATTAGAAACTAGTTTTCTCATCAACTTATACAAGTTAAAACTTTAAAATTATTAATCATATACTCGAGTATTATGTGGATCTTGCGTATACTTTTAACACTGTTAGTTTCAGTTAGTTCATGGTTTAATTATTGACATCATTAAAAAATTAAAAAATTATGAGTGGTTTTATTTGAACATAACTTACAACCGAAATAAAAATCTTTAAATTAATGGCAACCGGTGATAATTTCCAGTGGTGGGTCACTCATACCAATTTAAATATTTAGTTGTTTGGAGCGTGTATTTATAGAATGATTATGCAAATACTGATTCAAATAATTATTATAGAATTTCAATTAACTATTTCATACTCAAAAATAACTTATGGATTAATCTTATGGTAGGTAACTTTTGGTGACGTCAACTTTTACTGTTCATTAATTTGATAAAGGATTTTTGATTGATAAAGGAAAAAGTTTTATTTTTTCATCACAGGAATTTTATATTTATGATTTGATCAAAATTATAATTCATAGACTTAGCTTATGATGAGGTACGGTGTGTTGAAGAAAAAGTATTTCAAGAGTGTACTTCATTAATTTCAGATATTGAATATTGAGGTCATTAGATGATTAAAACTACAATATAATTTTTAACTATCAATATTTTTACCGCTAATTTCATAATTAATTATGTACACCAAAAATAACGTGATGATTGCCTGAAAAACATCATATTAATTACATTTACCATTTTCAAAACGATAAATTACCGGGTGTTTGACATTTTTATGTCATTCTAATTTAGGTCAGGTATTTTATTTATTAAACACAATGCCTAAGTAATTAAGAAATCAAAGAAATCATTTGCAATACCGCGGTTATCATAATCGACAATCGAAATGGAAATTGTTCTATAATCGTTCATGATAATTGAGAAACATTTTACAACTAACTGCGAAAATTTCGAAAAACACATGTTTGTATTCTTATTATTAACACTGTATAATTATTTTTAAATATGATAAGGTTAAGATTAATTAAGATATTACATTTTTATGACCATGGAAAAGATTGGTACAAGCAGGTAAAAAGAGTTAAGGTTAAAAAGAAGATGTTAAAAAAAATTAAATCTTAAGATACATATATTTTTAGTTTCAATTATTATGCTCTAAAAATCCAAATTTTTCCTTATTTGACAAATAATTTGTTATAATTATAATTACTAGATATACCAAGTTTTTATTAGTGGATACGCCGGGTAAGGTATAGATATTTTTGTCTGTTGAATACTTGAATACACGTTCAGAAAAAAAAAGTATACATAAAATAAGTGAAAATATGTGTAATGGTTGTAATACAGTAGTAGTATACTTTACGGTAGTAGGTACATATATGTAGGAGTTTTTGCTCTTTTGTGTATGAATATTTAGAATATTCATTTTTCATTAATTATTGCTAAGCTTAACATGATATGAGACAAAATCTTTCCCGGCTGGTTGAAAAGTGTTGAAGGTTCTTTAAAAGATAAACTGTATGGATTTTGGAAACTTGTTAGTACCCGTTAAGTCACACAAAACGAAAAACGAAGAAGAAAATTAATTTCGTGAGCGTGGAACGAATAATTTCGTTTATAGGTATTTGTATTAATATTATTGTGATTAGTGACATTAAAATATTAAGATATTTTGTCATCACCGAGTAAGCGTACATAAAAATAAAATATATTTTGTTTTTCAATCGTAAAAACCAATAATACGGTTTTCGCTCCGAAAACATTAACAATAGTAATAATAATAATAATAATAATATCGTTCTTATGCTGTCACATTTTATGAAGGTTAACGACGAAATGGGTTCTGTTAAGTTGCACGTTTCTGAACACGAGTTCGTACACCGAGTGGTTATGGTGGTGGTTGTTGTTGTTTTCGTCGGTATACGGACTGTTATATTTGTTTTGCGCGAGTACAAATCAAAACCATGCCGGTAATTATACATAGTAGCTGTAAACGCTTTCAGGGAAATGAGCTTGAAAGTTTTTAAGAAATAAATCGTAATACCTATTGATTTTTTTACTTTCCCTAGAAACATGAAACTACCAAATTGACTATTAGGTAACAGAAGCCAGTCTATCCCGTATTCCCGTGCACTTATATAGTCCCATATAAATGTATATTTATATTAGTCCATTTACTGAATGTTTTACGATTATAATATACAATATACAAGAAAGGCACCGAACGCGATGGCGGATCAAATCCAAACGTTTTTGCTTTTACAGTTTTAGTTCCATTTCCAAATACATTCGTGTTTACATGGTTTAACCCAAAACGGATTTGCCACTCTTGGCGTATGCGTGTGCGTGTACGTGTACGTGTGTGTGTGTGTGTGTGTTCAATACTTTGCAATGTGTTTTCATTGCATGTCTAATGTGCATAAAATGTGCCTACCTTTCGGCGTGCGACTCGCAAAATTATTATAACCCTCTGGGGGAAACCGGAAAGCGGTGCAGCAAAAGGGATGAAAAGGTGAAAGGGAAAGGGTGGATGACTAATATTTTTTTTATATAATAGCAAACTTTTATTCTCCGTCCCAATATTTGACTGTATATATTTGTTATTACTATTCAGAGGTCTGACATGTTTCGTTTAGGTACATGCATATTGCATGTATACATATATATTATTATAGTGTCTATCGAATTTATGCGTTTTGCATGACATTAAAATAAATCGGTATAGACAATGTATTACGTACAGATAATAGTATAATATTATACAAATTATTACGGACACACACACGCACACACACACACACATATACAGGAACATGGTTTTTATGAAAATGTACGTGTATAAAATATAAAACTAAATACAAGAAATTAAAAACAATAATATAGGATATTATTGGAACTTACATCTTAAGTAATCAAATAAATGATTAAAGTTACATAGGTAGATAATAAAAAGTTTAAGTTCATATTGTCTTCATCGCGTTTTATAGAAATTTGATATTTTTTATATTGGTTTTAATTTTAGTAATAATCAAATATCAATCGGAAGAATCAAGAATGAATATTCTTTTTTTTCCTGAAGTAATTGATTTTGTTTGATTATCAGGTAAAATATGGATAGTATATTATTGTCCATAACATATTATGATTAAAATAATTGATATCATTCACCAATAATATTTTTAATTTCGTTCAAAGTGTTTCAAATAATGTTTACACATAGATTTGTGTACGAATGGTAAATGTATTTGATTTGTTCTTTCAGTGGTATTTAAATAAATTCCGTAGACTGTGGCCATATGAAATATAAATCCAATTGGATTTTTCTCGCAACATTCAATTAATGTGGGTTACTGGGGTATAATCTTAGAAGTGTAAGAATCGTTTTCAATAAAATTGCACGGTTGAGATTTTTCTGAAAAGATATCATAAATAATTCAAAATATCATGGTTAGAGCACGCTTTAAACCATTCGGAACGGAGGATGAACTGAAACTAATGTCATTTAAATAACATATATGACTTCATACAAAGAACTTTTATTATATAATTGGTTAGTAATCATTTCAATGATATACTTTTTTAATTCAAGTCGACGGATATTTAATAGAAAAAAAATGAGACTTCCTTACTCGACCTTCAAATGTGGCCTTTTTTAGAACGTCCATGCACATTTTCGTGTCCTTTTTCAACTACCTATTTTCGATCATCTCTTTCTAAGTATTCGTGTTCATTTAGCTTTTCCCTCAACATAAGTTTTCAAAAGTTTTCATCGACATTTCCTCCTCACCCATACTCGTTGTATAATAATTATTATGTACACCCTGAATCACTGTAACCAGCTATTTTCAAATATACCATTCTCATTTTTATACTTATTATTTCCTGAACCGCGGGATACCATTTGAAATCGAATGATATTGTACGCGTTACCGATTCAGATTAGATTTTCCTCTCGCGAAACGATATATAACGTTATAGATAATTGCTGTCGGGTGCTGTCGATATCATTCATTCGTTTTAGTTGCCAGGTTAGGTTAGATTAAACGCATTAAACATTCCTATCCGCACATAAGTACCTATACGTAACACGTTTTTAAACAACTATTTGTGCCGGGTGTTGTCCGTTCGCGTGTCGAACTCGAAAAAATAGTTCTAAATACCTATCTACCCACCCACCCGGCGTCCGAGCACTTTTCGGGCCGTGAAGTCATGGAAGTGTACTCAACCACGCGATACGCGCAAGGAGCGTGGATACTCCCGAAATGATGCCTGAATGTGCGCATTGTCACGAGTGCGTCCGCGGGAAAAGTGCCACCAATATATGCGTCCCGGTACTTATTGTACACAGCCCATGCGCGTCCCGGTTCATCTAACATTACCCAGGGCGCACCCCGAGCAGGAAAACTGTATTGCACCCCGAAAATTGGTTTTCGTTATTTTATTTCACGTTACCATACGAGATAATTTAATACGATAATATCATTACGATATCATGTTGTTGGATCGAAGAAAAACTTTTCGCGTGCTCAGCTCCATCCTAATGTTGGTTTAAAAACGCAATATTTCGACTACATATTTTTGGGTACGGTTTTTGAGCGCGGTCGTGTATCAAGAAGACCGGTCAGTTCGACCGCGGTCAGGTTATATAGGCTGGGCCGTGCACCTGTACGTTTTGTGCGGACGCACTCGCGCGGCTCGGGGCTATCGTACTAATTACTATTGATATAGCGAACACTCGTGGGGTATACTGACCGTCGTTAGCTGTGTCCATCGGGCACGCCAAGTATTTCGATGTCCCGCAGCCCGGACATGCGGATGGCCTTCACCAGCTGCGTGGCCCGTTCGCTGTGCTTGACGGACCGCATGACGGGCGGCGTGTTGTCCCTCCAGCCGTGCACCTCCGGGTTGTACGGCTCCAGCGTGTTCACGTAGTCCCGCAGCGCATACGGCTGCAGTTGCAGCACGTCCGCGGTGTTGTAGTGCGTTATCTCCGCGTTGCTCACGGCCGCTGCATCGCCGACCGGAAAAGGGACGGAGGAAAAAAAATATTACACAACAGTCAAGACGAGAAATCGGTCACGCATATCCGACGCGGACTGCGATGAGGTCCTGCCGCAGGGGTGTGCTGCCTTTTGCTCGTCGCTCCGAAATTCGCCCGACATTCAACTTTGACCCTGTCTCGCAGTACGTAGGTACTGCGGGAATCTCGACCGCGCCACGGAGCGCAATGCGAGTCATGTACAAACGTTTGCCTACGATTCGGGTGGGTCACCTGTACATGTGTTGAACTTGGTTTTTTTCCCTGTCCAATAACGTATGAAAAACAATCGGTAAACCATCGGATTTTCTTTGGAAACCAACCATGGACTAGACCTCAGAACAACGGTCGATCGACGAGGTAAAGAAAATTTTGTTATTATACTACTGTGTTCCGATTGCGTCTAGGAAATTTCAACCCTAAATATCGTGACGCTCTAGTGTTTACGAAACGTTTGAAACCCTCTGCTGTGCTAGGGAAATCGGAAGCTCGAGACGATCCTTATCCGAACGTGTCCCGGAGTGAGATTAAGACTAGACAGCTGATGCGTTATAATTTTACGAAGTATAATATCTTTTTATTACGGTATTGTTTATCGAGTACGAGTCACGATGACACGTCGACTTTCCGGGGGTGAATCGCGATTGGTACCAGGGTCACGGTGCAGCAAATGCGCACGAGAAACATTTTTATACCGCCAGTGGTCGCCGGCCGATTCGGTGGACGGAAACGATATGACCGAAACGAACTGCAGATTCTCCGGATGATCATGACGACAATAGTCCCGACACAATGATAAAACGTGTGTAATATAAAGTTACAATTTACCATTGTTTCGGTGGGAGTGCATTTGGACGAATTAAAGCGTGCGGCGTAACGGGTATAAGTACGGATTACGAGCGCATATTATATACATACAGCTTTATTGTATACTAGGACGTAGTGTTATGTACAGGCGTCTTCGTACCGCTCTGGGTAAAAGGATTAAATACATTTTTTACGAATGATCGTTCAACATGCGCGAATATTATTATGACGTTGTGGATATAGATGCAAAACTGATTTTCAACGCAATGCGCGCACCACTGTCGATCTAAAGTGGAGTTAACGAGGGATTGGACGAGTGGACTCCTGGGTCTATATTTTTTCTGAGCAATTGTTGTATATACTGGGAGGTGCACGCGAAATCTAAAGAGGGTGTTGGTGAAAAAATATAACCCCCTAAGAAACTCGATAACGATCACTACGGATCTTATAACAGCTTGTCAAGTACAATACCAACAGTCCAATTAATATCTATAACTATTTACGTTTGAATAAGTCAGCATAAAGATAGGATGAAAATAAATTTTAAATCGTGCAAAATATTGTATTTTTCAGCTAAATAAAGATGAAGCGCATAATTTATTTTAGAGTATAACTGATGTATAGAATATTAGTATATTATCAATGATATGATGATAAATTAATATTAGGATTTCATGGATATACATGCTATGGCGTTTAACTATTATTTTTAAGTTTCAATGAAATAGTACACTCAAAAAACAAATCTGAGTTTACTTTAAAGTTTAGACTTTGTTGCTTGTAATGCTTTTTCACGTTAATTAAAATGCAAAAAATCATTGAGTGCATTTTTTAATTGAATCTAGTATTTATTTTATGTTGTTAAATTGACCCCCGGAGAAAATATAAGTTTTTTTTTACTAATTAAATAAAATAACAACATCGCATGATTCAAACTTTATGTCTTACGAATATTTCTCGTTGTACAAATTATAGTTAGAACATCATGGAGTGTCTATTATTATAATCTAATTAATATTCTTACATTTTTTTAGCAACACAAGAATCAAATGTAGTTAACTTTACGAAAAATTTAGAGTAAAATTTAAATTAATTGAAATTGTTATAATAAAAACAATATTGAACCACGTATTGAAATATGAATTTACCGACTCAATCCACCGATTATAAGATAAAAAAATAAAAGAATTAGAATCTGAACAATGGAGGATCCGCATTGCCATCTGTTGAAATGACAGCTTAGTGATTAACAGCAATTAGACGCATAAGTCTACAGTTCAGAGGGATTCTGAAGTTGCAGCTACCGTATCTATGCGATCTCTGAACAGGAGCTTGGCTCCAAATATTCTATAATTTTTTCGAAAGAATGTAAATAAAACTGTCTCGTCGTTGGATGGAACGATTTATTGAACGTATTATATTGGACACTCATACTGTAGATATTGACTTTGGCGAGTGTTTTACGTTAAGCCTAATCGTTCATTATAAAATATGAATATCGTCTATCTAATCAGGAAGGAAAACTAACTACTTTAGGGAAATTTGTGCGTGCGCATTGATTTTTTTCTTCGGCGGATAACGGCCATTTGAAGCGCAATCGCTTAGACTGTGTAGAGATGTGCGTTGTTGTTGTACGGGGTATGTCCTCGATTATTTGTTTATCATTATTTATAAGTTTACAACCGTTTTATATATACGTTACGATACTGGAGGTAAACAAGGTCAATGACATTTACCCCTGTTGGACAAGAAGAAAAATGGTAATGTGTGCATAACCCTAAAAAATACTCGTATATTGATTAAGACGATGTACATTCACACACGTGCGCGCACCCTCACACACGCACACGAGCGCGTGAACACACACACACACACACACACACACATCTAAAGGCGTTTTGTCGCCTTCGTAATTTGTTTCGTGGCATTTGTATGGTTTCTCCTTGTTTTCCTCCCCTTTCAGTGCAACAGACAAATTTTCTGGTTTTTAATCTACGAACGCGCAACGAAGTATTTCGCAGAGAATAATATAATAATGGTTGTAACGTTATATTACACATTTATTATTACAGTCACCTATATGCCGGTATAGCATTCGCGGCGGGTCGGAGTGATTGTGTGATTACATTATATTAGAACACAATACGTTATGGTCGTTTGGAGAATTCGTCCATCCCGAAAAACTCACGGAAGTCCGGCCAGCGATTGGTTTTAATATTTCTATTATTTTTTGATCGGCGTTGCTAGGTTATAATAATATGTTCTCATTAAATTATTCAAAATGTGCGGTGGATCACATGTGTTCACGGGGCTATGTTGAATAAATCGTAGAGCGAAGTACACGGAGCGACCTTCAAAAGGGGTGGGGGGGGTGGGGGTGGAAGACAGTGGGTGACCTTGGGAATGGACACACCACCGCCGCCGTCGACGCCGTCACCACCGCCACCGCCACCACCGCCACCACCACCAATCGATCGTTCAACTCGCCAAACACATGCGAAATATTAAATAACTACTATGATCGCATGGCATTTAGGAATGTGGGTCAAAAAGCTATATATTGTGTTCGGAATTATGTTTGAAAGCGTACACGGGTGCGCCGTTTCACGGTCATTGCGCGTGAGTTTTTGCCTAATTCCCTCGGAATGTGCCGTCGACAGGTCTTACCCAAGTTTTCGGGAAGTTCGTTCTGTTGTTTCCAGCAGCAGAATATTTCTGAAATAATCCATCTGAAGAAACTTTTGCTCGAGTTATTCATCACACGGTACCTGACGGATACCGAACAGTATACAACATTCGCTTCCGTCATAGTCCATCTCGACTGCAACAACACAATACAACATCACCGGTATTAATATCGCGTAACATATTTACAGACGCGGACGACGATATCTCGCGTTTTCATGCAAAACGTTTCTACGTGCCGCTAACGCGATAACCAAAGACGGGAACACGGGATCCGTAACCTAGACACCCGGTTTCTATAAAACATTGAAGACAGTTGCCCCTTTGCGGGTAGCGTTTATAATAATAACATGGCTTGCGCGGCCTAATAGCTGTCGCGCGCACCGACCGTCTGTACAGCGTATAACGTAAGAATGTTGGCTGCTCGTGGAACTGTATTCGTATTATTATTATTATTTTTTTTTTTTTCATTAAAATTTCGCGACGTAATAATTGGAAAACCTGCACACAGCTTAGAAACTTTTCTAAGAGCGTTGTAGTTTCATATCCGATAACCTTGGTGTGTTCAACTTCATACATGCAGTATGGCGAGTTTCGAAACTTTTTCACAAGACATATTTAACCACGTTGCGTTTGAACTTGAAAGTTTTAAATGCATTTTAGAAGCCTAAGAAATGTTTGAAACATGACTTCGCGACGTTTAAAATCTATGGCGATTGAATGTGTTGCGTACGGATAGTATACTGTTTAAATAATATCTTTATAAGCGATCGTTTGTGATTTACCTTGCAATAATGACTAAACCATATTACATGATCGATACAGAAATGTAGTTAGAATGAGACGTTATTCCGTGACTCGCACTACATCGCATGGGGTATATGATTTTTTTATTCCAGGGTAGGGGACGTCTACTATTTTTGGCGATTGGTTATTTTTAAGTCGTGTTCCACAATCGAAATAAAACTCGATATTCACATTTTGATAACATTCAAATTGTACGATCTCTTTGACGGATACGATAACATTGATTTGAAACCGGTACAGAAATGTTGTAATTTAAAAACGGTAACAAATAAGTTTGTTAATTCACCTCAACAGAACGCGATGAACTCGTTGAATCGTTGTGTTAAAGCATTAATGGTGATTTTAAATAAGTTTTTTAGATAACGTTTTGAGAAATTTGATTTGAATGGTTGCCACGTGAACCTCGAGTCGGCAACGTGAATGGTATTCGGTGCCAAGAAAAAAAGGAATAATATTTTTAGATGTGTCTTAATGTGCGTTTATAATTACGTGTCTCTTAAAATGTCCTCCCGATCGTAAACACTTCGCTATCGATGGTCCCGATGGAAGAACAACCGTCTATGACTTTCTTTATCATCTTCCATTGTTGGCAATTCGGACGTTATCTCCAGAACGATGACCAAACATTGAGGTGAGGGGAAAATAACAAATAAAAAAAAAATAAAAAAACGAAAAAAATAAAATAAGAATGAAGTTAACTTATAGATAAATAATTAACGCTCACAATTTAATTGTGCATTGCTATTTTAATTACAACTCGTTCATAGTATGACAATAAATAATTAAACGAACAGAGAAAAAAAAACACAACTATATTATCAAACGAGAAAAAGAAAACTGTGTTATAAATGCATGTAACTATTATTATACATGCACTGGTGACGGCGTTGTCGACGATGTCGTGTCGAACTTTTGACTGACCCAACAAAGGGCGAACCGCGAACACTGAGACCTTAAAACGATAGAGCGCTACCTTTAACAACAATAAATAATCGTAAAAAAAATACTGGCGCGACAGAGAGAAGGAGCGAGAGAGAAAACAAAAAATGATTACTTTTTACCCTTACGTGACGTGTCCTCCTTTCGTTTCGTCTCGAGCCGTCATAATAAATAATACATTTCTTTTTTTCTTTTTTTTTTCTAAATTAATTTAATTTTGTTTTACCAATCAGGTGGTATATCTTTAAATCACACGTTGATGCAATGTACGGAGAAAACGGAATACCATCGTTTCCCGGAGAACAATGATTCCAATGTGACTGCAAATAAATTTAAATTCGACATGATAATAGTATATCCCCTCTCGTTCTGTTTTACACGTTATTTTGATAGGACAGATAGTATCCGCACCGTAAAACGCGCGCATTGACAAATGCTGTAAAATAATTGTTGTAACGTTCGGGAAAATGTTTGTAAGTATTAAAATAGTTAATATTAATGTTGATGTGTGTGTGTTTTTATTAAATACAATTTTGAATGGTTTATTGAATAAAATTGTAAACTACACTTTATAGGTAGATATAAAATGAATTAAAACGTACATATAAAAATTTCTAAATATGTTACAGATTTGATGGGAAAACTATTATTTCAAACAAATAAATGTGTTCTTACACAATTATACTTAATGACAAAAAATCAAAAGTAGAAAAATGTATTTGATTATGTCATTCATGAGAATTGATAGAGTAAAAGGGAGTTTTGAGAATAACTGATTTCCCTAGACGTTTTCGTTTAATTGTGTAGCTGATATTTAATGATAAATAAATACTGTAAACAAATAATACGGTTTGAACTATAATATTATCTTTGACTCGAAATTATTTTTAAGTTAGAAAAATACATGTCCTTTGGTATACCAAAGTAATAATTATAATTATGTTTGTTTGTATGTACCAGGAGTCAAATTGGTCGAGGGTCAAGACAATTATTGTTATACATTTTGTTCGATTTCTGCTAATATTACCTATATATATGCTATGGGAATCATTATTTTTATAGACTCAGATACGGAGTGAATCTATGGGCTACTTTAAATTATAGCTTTATAACAATAAGTTCCTAAAAGTGTTTTAATATTTGTTTCAAATAGTTTACCAATCATTTTCGTTCGAAAAACAAAACTAGGCATCGTTCTTAAGAAAATTTTAGTTTTTATTATTTAGGTTCACAGTATCGTGATAGATATCGTTTCGAATGTTATTTTTAAAATTTAAATATTTGAAATGAAAAACAATATTAAAATACTGATTCGTGTTGAGCCATTTAGAAGCAATTGTAATTATATTATGTAATGTGATTTTCGCTGTTCCATTTTTACTTTAATTATGATCGATTAATGATGGTACTTCGTGAATTAATTATTTAAAGCATTGCTGTACTTGACAAACAGGAGTTATGCAAATCGTGAAAATAATGTGTATTTAATATGTTTTTAAGTAAACTATTTTCTTTTTTGCGGCAGAGAATGAGATACTTAGTTTAAAATATATTCAAATAATATCTATTGTTTTGAACTTATATAACATTTGAAGCACATTTAAACTCATATAGATCAATACAACAATATTAAAGAAATTGTATTGGCTAAACGAATGACTTTTGTGCGTATATTATAATGATCTAAGATAAATTAAAATAAAATCTTATCACTTACACATTAGCAGTGAATTTCAACGCGTGATATGATATGACTATAGATTTGAATTTTAGTTATTCATCACTAAACATTTTTAGGAACTAACCAAATAATGTGCAAGTATATCATCCGTTTGATTAAAACTAAATTAAAACAAGTTACAATTATCAATCATTAATATACAAATATTATACATGTATACGTGTACAAATAGTAATACACTTTTACCATCTAAGAAACTATATAAGTTTTTATATATTTTACAAAATTTAACTGAACTAGTGTTAATTGTTTCAATACGAATTGAAAAGTCTGTAAGTATAATATAATATCTCATATATTTTTTGATTTTGATGCATTAATCGATGATTCCACACAGTCACGTTTACTTTCAGTACCTATAATCTATTTCGCATGCAATTTTATCGTATTATGTATTTTGGTCGTACAGCACATGGTGTGTTAACCATGGTTTACATGTTTAACCGTATTTCGAACAGTTTAGAATATCTATTAACGTCACAGTAGGTAGTGTTTTAAGACATTTATACAGTTTTATTAATCATAATATATTAAGTTTCGTTTAAACCTATAATTAATTTCCAAAGGTTTATCATAATATGTATACTGTGTATAACAGTCGTATGTTCGATACTATAATTATGTATTTATAAGTTTCATTTTTGTGTATGGCCAATTCTGGTTCAGACGATTGATCGCGTGAAAATAAATAACGCTGGTAATTGGCTAGGAACACTGGAACGTGAACTAGGCTGCATCAATTTTATATGAATGAGTAATGGGGAAACTTAAAATAAATCTCGCTATTAAAAAAAAAAAAACACCTCCCGTACGAAAAGTTTAATGCACATAATAAAAAAAACATAAGAGCAAAATTACAAACGTGAATACACCATATAAGTCTCCGTAGGATGTGTTCCATTAAAAACAAAACGTGAACCTTACCTTTATGCACAGTGAAGTGGGTTCGTGTGCGGATTTTTAAGTTTAGTCTCACATACCGTACGAGAAAAAATAAATTATGATTAAATAACGAAAACACTATGTGTAAGAATAAATTTGTTATAATATTATTTCGCTGTGAATTCAAATGACTGAGCGCGTGTTCTCAACTACGCGTATCGGCATTGTACGCCGGGCATTCGTGCATGTATAATGTTGTGTACCCATATATATATTTTATTTTTTTTTTTCGAAATGTTTGTTCGAAATAATATTCCATGTTAAAAAAAACAAACGTCGCGATCACTCCAACGATGTGTAGTATGTCATTTAAATATTTTATCGCTGTACACCCGTTAACACGTAAAACATTGCGCACAGAGATAAGACCAATTCGCGGTCAGTTGTACAACATCGCCCATTATGATACTAGTGTTTGTAATCGATAGACAATATTATTGATGCGCATTAGTTACGATTACATTCGCGTTTCTTAAAATCCGAATCTGGGCACGGTAATCACACCGTTGATTGTAATTTATTATCTACTTTTATTATTTTTATGACTTCAGATTATTCGCATAATCCCTGCTGGATTAATAGCTTTAGCGCTACTAAAGCCTATAGGACCTACAGTATGTGGTTCAACACCAATATCTCCATTCTCACCCCTATCTGCAGTAGCGCACCCGCGCACTAACAGTTTTCCTACAAAACATTTTCATGCTAATAAAGCATATAGTTTTTTTTTTCATCTTCTTAAAACTATATATTTTACAATCATTATTGTTTAGTGTAATTCAACTAGCATTTTAACATTGTGCACGTCCCACAGAGCAGAAAAAGTATAATCAGCACGTGGAATAAGCAAAATAGGCGGGCGTATGGCGCAATTTAAAATTTAGATGTTCAACGACGACACAACAAAGTATTATGTGAAAAATAACTACTCCGATCCTAGCTCATTTTCAGATAATGTTTATAATCACGCTGCGATTGAAATGGTTAAAGTTTCATAAATTAAGATGTGTTGCAAACAATTCAAATTTTCAATTACCTACTTTGTATGTACACTTTCAGACGTTCTATTTAAATTTAAATTTAAAGCTCTTATGCCGTATAACAAGTTCAGTTTCAATTTTGTATGATTTGGAGTAAATACCTAAATAGTCTGTTCATTTAAATACTTTCATTAGGTTAGATAATAATGTAATGTTACAATATATTATATTTTTATGAACGTATTAGATTCTTCCGTAACAATAAGTGTAACTATTGTACTAGACAATTCAAACAGGAGTATTATCGAGTATGAGACCGTAATGTTACTGGGAATAATTCGATTATATTAAATAGTAATCATCCGATCAAAATCTGCTGATTTTATATTTTATTAAAGTATGAAATACGATTTAAACACACATGATAGTATCACAAGGATGATAAACAATGTAGTGAACATTTTTAGTTTTACGTTACTACTTTATTGACTGTTACAGTGTTACACACAATATATTGTAAATATTTATACATTTATTATGAAATGAAATATCTCCCGCAATGGTAACATGTCGATGTCAGTAGGTCGTAGGTAAGGTACGTAATAGGTGTATAGTGTATACTGGTATACACTGTGCAATATATTCTATACATTTTACACATAGTATACATAGTAAATCGCTCCGAGTCAATAAATAATAATATACTTTTGGACACTGGATTATTGACTTTTCGATATAGGTATAGGTAAGCTGTTTTAGTAAATATAAAATCAGACGTTTACGACACGCGATAAATGTAATAAATGAAATATATATATATATCAATTTATACGGTAAAATTTGTTTTTTTTTTAACAGTAAATGTGAACGAGGTATAAAAAACTATATTGGAAATTCCAGTAACATTTATTCGGTTAATAAATTGGTGACATTCAGTTAGAATATCAATAGTATCGTCAATGTTATAGTTATGAAATAGTATGACAATAACAGTTAATAAAAATATACTTATTAACATAGCTGGTTTATAGTAAGAAAATGATTAAGATTTTGTCGCAACCAGATATTGTCTTGAGCTTTTTGAGGTTTTCAGTATTTTCTTTGAGTACCTAACATTAATATTATTGTTTAATTTCTTATCTTTATAGAGGTACTGTATAAAATATATTTTGAAATATTTTTATTGTCTCGAAATATTTTTAACAAAAAAAAAGCAATCAACATTCTAGAACTAAAAACTCGCATGGATTTTCTCAGAATCTAAACAGTATAACAAAGAAATTATTTTATTTTATTTGGTCCATTTCTTAACGTTTTATTATTTAACGTCCAAAATTAATTTTATGGATTTCGAGTGAAAATATTGGATTATACTGAAGAATGTATTGGTCTTACCATGACGTATGTAATTTATTTTATTTTTTGTGTCTGCCTATACAATTTCGACCAGAAGGCTCGTTCTGATCAACATGTACTTATTTTACCGATTGCCTATTGTCTGGTTATCCCTATACTAATATTGTAATATGAGGCATCTTTAGTCATAGAGACTGAACGCTTATCCAATCTTCGTTTTTCACTAATAATCGTTTTTTCGAAATCAATAGTACCTATGTAATTCAATTTCACATGTTCAAGAATAATATACTAATATCAGTGAACTGTCCCTGTATCTGGCTCCTTTTTTAACATGATATTATTGTAATAATCGTGAAGTGCTTAATTTGTACAAAATTGTGGTTAATTTTACTAGTGCAGACGGGCGAACTCTATGCGTAGAAGTACAGTACATCGAAAGATCTATTTTTACGCGTTTTTTAGACAGTAATCGAATAATATATTTGAAAATGTGACATTTACATGTAACATAATATGCTTTTATGTGAAATATGAAATAATGAATTCTGATCTAATAATACTTATAATATCGTAAGATTCTTCAGTTTTTAAATTTTGTATAAAAAGTATAAAAACAAATTATTTTTGAAAAGAAATTAATTAACACGAACAGACGCTAGTAACAATAATAATATTGTAGTTTGGGTATCGCAAAATGTTTAGTCGAGAACAACGTTTTTCGGAGAATTTATTCGTTGACAAAATTATTGTGTTGTACAGTTTAAGTTCCATTTACAACGAGTACTCGTGAGCTTCAACGAATCACCATCGGGAATTTTTGAGAAAAACGATTAGACAGAGCAAAATAGAAAACAATTTATTGTATTTATTAGACGTTCCCGAGTTTGTTACTTATGAGTTATGACATTAGGTTTACGTTTATGTATTTATATTTTAATGAATAATCATACTGATATAGAGTATAACCAGGGCCATATTTATGCAAGGACAAATGGGACATTTTCACTGGGCCCACTCGAAAGAGGGGCCCACTGACTTCAGCCTTATAAAATTAATTATATACCATTTTTATCATATTTTTGGAAAACACAATTTTACTTGGATATTTTTGTGGGTATACAGTATAATGGGGATTTCGCGAAAACGATGGCTTTAATCAACATTGACGATAACTTAAATTCATTAAAGATATGCAAATATCACATGCATTTCAAAACGTGGAAACGTGTCTACAAATTTTTCTTACAATGCCTGTTACAAATTGTTTCAGTAAACGATCATTTTCTTCATTAAAAAGAATTAAAAATAGATTACGATCTACATTGAGTCAAGAAAATATAGACGCTCTGGGAATATTATCTATTGAACGTTATATCACAGCAACCCTAAATTTTGATGATGTTATTGACCACTTTTCTAAGCAAAAAGCAAGGAAATGTTTGTGAAAACTGAAATAAAATTAGATTTACAACATTAAACGTAAAAACATTTAATTTGATACCTATATAATATTTATTACCTATATAATATACCTAATATTTATTCTATGATCCAACTACTCATATACTCGTACTAATTATATACAACATTAATTTAAAAATATATTATGCGTACATTTTTATTTTAGCATTGAAGAAAATAAAGATGGACAATTTGGGGCCCAAAATTGTAAAATGTACTGGGCCCACAAATTGGTAAATCAGGCCCTGAGTATAACCTATAAGTACCCATACGTATTATGTAATTATTAACGTAAGCACTTTCATTTCAAGTATATCAAAAGCATTATGTTTTAAGCGCGAGACAAAAGTTTCTCTCGACGCTTTTTGTTTTCTTTCGCGATGTATTAGCGAAAAATTATTTTTGTTTACCCATCATGAACTTCGTGCAATATAAATGTGTTCACAATTTCATTCAAGCGCACACTTTTGACTGTTAATGAGTTATACATCCTGTCAAAACTCAAAATGCGCGCTGCTTGGTAATACATTAATTGGGTTTTGCTTTATTAGAAATTATATGACGTATGCGCGTGCAAAGATCATTCGAGTACTGACGAAATTTAGTCCAATAAATGTGATATGATCATATTATTATTAAATATGTATACTATTATTATTCGTATGGCTTAACAAATCAACTTATCAAAATAACTTATCAAACAGGTATACTGTGGAGTTTACAGTTTAGAATGCCAGTTACTACGTTTACCTACGTAGCCTATAGATTTACCAAAGAGCTGCCCCGCACGGGCGTTTTTTACGAAATTATTTACGAAAATCAAAAAAAAAATGGGTCTGCTATTCGAAAATCGGCGGGTCTTGGTGTCCACTGTTCGGAGGTCGGGAGGTGTACATTATCCGTAGAGGTTTCGCCGTCGTGTAATGTTCCGACTACAGTGTTTATCTCGAACGAATCAATTTGACTTTTTATTAATAATTTTGTTCCATCGTATATAACTCGATTCGGTTAGATTCAATTAGAGAATCGATTTGAAATATTTCAGCCGACCGACGCAAACACTTATATATAATATAGTATATACGTTGAAATCTATTAAAGTGGTTATATTAACAATATATATATATATATATATATATTATATGTAATAGTCATTACACGTCGTTAAAAGGGCGAAAAAAAATAAATAGTACAAACGAATATAGTATTGATGTGCGAAAGTTGTAGCATACTAATTTGGTACGATTAAATGTTTACCTGATCAGTTTACCCCTCGCAGGTATACGTGTTGATTTTCCCCGGAATTTCGTTTAGGTATATTGACGGAACCGGTAAATTGCATTAATTGTTCACGTAACAATATTATTAATTACAGAAGCACAGTACATTCTCACGTCATACGTCATGCTTAACTGTTATGACAATTATTCTTACGTCTAACCGCGTTAACCGAAAACCAAACATAATGAGTTATAAGAGAAGAAAAACGACAACATTTAAATTTAGCTTATATAGATTCATATAGTCAGTACGTGGTATGATTAAAACATTAGTGACACAAAATATGCATTACATTTATTAGCGAGCGAACAATAACTTTACATATTATTGTAAAAAAAAAAAAATAAAAAATAAAAAAAACAAATATCGATTAAGAGCTTTGGTTGATGTTGCATGATAAAATAAATTATAAATATGTAATAAACTAATTAACATAAAACTCAACAGTACAAACATACGTACCTCACGAACTGTACCTATATTTTTTCAGGCGCAGAAATATACCGATGTTGTCTAAACATGAATGTTTTTCAACGATATGAATCGTACGTGGGGCTGCTATGCGGACTGCCTACAGATTTTGGACGAGCGTTTTAATTTAAATGTTATTTCGATTTTATTTTTACACTCCCGATTAATTACAAAATACTGATTGATCGCGATGCAATGTAATTTAATTATAATTACTTACTGGTATTGGTTCTAAAAATGATGCATGATGGTAATTGTCTATCCAGTGTTTGTCTTCTAACCGACTTCACACAAAATCAAGAATATCTTTTTTGACACTTTCCGAAGCATTACCACACAGTTGATTTCACAGCACAGCGCTTACGTAACATCAACCGAACCCTATTATTTAAATGCACCACACACAGCCGCCTATGGTAAGTATGACCTATAGATTTCTGAAGTTTCGGCACTCCGATGATTTAATCAATACGTTCGCTAATAACAACAGTATATTATGTGTAGTCCGCGGGGTCGGACGGTCGAGTTTCCGTCACGTGTATCTGGTATGATAGTAGCGTATTACGTGCATGTAGGTACGTTACATTGTTTGAGAGAACTAAGCAAATAGCAAATTAAAATGAATATAGTTGTAATGAACGTTCATCGGCGGTGTAACAGCGATCGGCTAAAATATTTAAATTGCTTCGATGACGTATACGTTTGACATTTATATAACACAATATACACGTACATGTACTACATAAATATATATTGTGCCTTCACAATATTATACGAACAGACGTGGTGGGCAAAAGCGGCGGCGTTTTCCGCGCCGAGTTTGTTTCGTATTTAAATTACGGATTCCTATTAAAATAAAAGTCACGCGACCCGGGGGGCTCACACCACTAATAAAGTCGATGGGTCATGGTTAATATTCAAGAGCTTTCACAGGGTGTCGCCCGCAACATTTTGCGTGTGCTCTGTCGGGGGAAAAAAATAAAACACTGTAATATATTATTATATTGTGCGATTCATTCGCGTTTTAAATACCCGCTATAATTATTATGGTACACAATTTGGTGAATTTCGTACGCTTGTGTAATTTTTTATGGAATTCTAAGTAAGACAATCAAATAACACAGAAACATCCGTAAAATCCAATTCACACACACACACAAACGCACCATGTAAACTTAAAATACTTCCCAACACACATGGGAACACGTCTGCGCATGCGAATACACTTGAGTGTAACGTGTAGGTATATTGTTCGATAAGTTTAAGTATTTACACAGAAGTTATCGAGCTTTCGGTAAGTGTGTCATAAAAAAATGCGGTACTCGATGTTTAAAATAGATAGAAAATTAAAAGTTCCAGAGGGGTAGCACAAGCACGTATAAAGTGTATAGGCCCGTAAGTGAGTAGTAAATAATATGACATTTAATAAGTGCATTTAATTGCTAGATCATTATATCGAAAACAGGCCCTACTATCCGCTATTTCGTTTAATCGACTGGAGTTGGTAGTATTACGACATAAAGTCAAGCAAGCGTTTACGGTTCATATTGCAACGCGTTTTTATATTTATGTGAAAAAAAAAAATAACAATAATAATAATAACGAGTTAACATTTTTATAATTGACACTAAAAATAGGAAAAAAAGGTAAATTCAGACGTTATATTTTCGAGCATAGAGTCGTATAGGAGGGGGACAATTACCCTGGGGCACAGTTATAGTCAACAAAAGTAGTCACAATTGTCACTGTGCCATAAAAACATATTTTTATGGTACAATATGGTATATGTATAATGTATATTGTATATATAGTGTTCCGAGCGAGAAGGGGCTGAAAAATAGCTTGATGTACAGACAGTATTAACGACTAGATGATAAATTATAAGTAAACAAGTTGAAGTATGAGAAGTTTGAATTTATAAGCAAACAGTTTGTTAATTGTTGAGACTCGATTTAAATGTGCACGCTATATAAATTACTCTCTATTATATCATAAAAATTTTTACGAAAATTTAAATTGTCATCATTATACGGAATAAAAAAACAATGCTATATTAAAATTTAAAAGTTAACGTAAGTCAGTCATTTTTTAAAACATTTATAGAATTAGAGACTTCCGTAAACTTTTATTCTAATTGGTCAATTAGTGAGAATAAATTTTAAATGTTTATAAATTCTTATCTTAGGTAAAAAAAAATTATAGTTTTTCATCAATAAATAACAATGTAAATTATGATTGTTATCAGCGGTTTTATAAACAATTGGCAAACGTATAGTGTCTATACCAGCGGTTCCCAACCTTTTTGAGACTATTACCCATTATCAAGTTCGATATTAACCAAATACCCCCCTCCCCTCAACTAAAAAAAAAGTTGAGTTAAAAAAAAACAAAAGCAGAAATGAAGAAAACAAAATAGTTGTTAGACGGTTGCTTTTGCTCATTTCTGACAATTTTTTTAATATTCAGTTCAGTTTCGGACAATGCACATCTTATGTCTGTTCCAAGTTCAATCGGTTTCTTGCTTTTGTTTTCATTTTTACCATTGATGAAAATTCACGTTCACACCTGTACAGTGGAAAAAGGAATCAGTATTTTCAAGGCTTTTTTCTGATAAAAATGGATACTCGCCACCAATTTTTCACCAAAATGTTACTAGTTGTGTGTTTTCAAATCTTTTTTTTTTATGTTGTCTTCACAAAGTCCTAAAAATTGTACTTAAGCTTCAATTTGAATATCTGGTAATATACTAGCATCCACTAAAACGGGTCTTAACACCCAAGCATTTTCTTGACGATTTTTCAAACCAGGAAAAAATTTACCAATTGAATCTAATACTGGTAATAAGTGAAGAAGTTATTTTGTCTATGAATGAGCATTTTTCATTTCTGACGTCGAGCACTATTCTTAGTTCTAGGAACATTAAAATGTCCTAAACTTCAGCTCGGCGTTGGTAAAGTTACAATTTACAAAGAAAACTGGCAACCATATCTTGAGCAATTGAAATATTCGTCATATTCCCTTGCAAACTGAGATTAAGTGTATTTATTTGTCCGAGGTAATCCACAAGATATGCCAGTTTAGAAATAAATACATTATCCGTTATTTTAATATTAACTCATTCTCCTTTACCTTGCCTGATTTTGCCTTTTCCAGAAACAAAGCATTTTCTTCTCTAAGCTGAAGCACTTGGTGTAACAATTATATTATTACAATTACTATTACAATCATAGTATACATAACTGATATAGAGTAATTAATGATGGGTATAAAGTACATCAAATAAAAAAAAAATTAGTTAAGTCTTTACCCCTAAAAAAATCGTGTTTTACCCCTTGGGGGGTAAATACCCCTAGGTTGGTCTATACTCTATAACGCAGTTGTACATTGACATTTAACTGATGAACAGAATTTTTATTTCTGACACCCATTCCGTTATAGCCACTTATGTTTATTTGTTATAAAAAAAAAAACAAATAAAATGTTATTACATACACGTACCTGAGCTCAGGGCATCCTCTGGTCTAAAGACTCAGGTCTCTAAGAAATCGATTCATATTCAGCCCTGAATAATATTTGAGAGCTTAATATTTACTATTTAGTATAGTCTATAGAGACTACAACTTACAAGACGTGTTGTATTATACAAATACGTGTATCAATGCTCCAAGTGTCCAGTAACCTAGTCATTGTACCACAATATCCAAGAAAAAAGTTGTTTTATAATAATTCAACTATCTTTTATATCTAACAGCTTTAACATATCATTATTTCGATAAAATGTTAAGCCTTAACAAATATACTTTTAATTTAATTAATGTATAGATAGTAGACACAGATGATCATCTTGGTTTACGTAGATTAATTTTGTACAGAGATGTCATAAATACATTATTTTTATCATACATTAATTCTGCGTAAATACATGTGTAGGTATGATACTGTTAAAATTTGAAATGTTTCATAAAAAATTTGAATTTAAAAAGGTTTTGTGTGTATATACATTTTTTTTAACATTATTTTTACATTCATTTAATTATATCATGTCAAATAGCTATAGTCACACGGATTATATACGCGGTAGAGCCGATAATAGTTATGACGTCAGAACTATACGAAATTAAAATAATTACTCATAACATCATTTTTCACATGACACACACACACACACACAGGATACGGCAGATGAAATAACATAATTTTGATGATTTTACAGGGAATACTTAATTTTAGATTCTGAGTAAAACGAGGAATGTATTTAAGGTTATATTTTTCAATATTAATAACTTTATCTCTTGAAATATTATGATGTAAAATAGTTTGTGTCAAAATAACATTGAGATTGTTAATTTTTATGGAATATATTGTAACACGCATTATTAGTATATTAGTATATAACCTACCTACATATTAGATTATTATGATCGCATCTTTGATTTTTATTTTACACCAAACAAGTACCTACATAGAGACCTCAATTTATTTTCATTTATTCGGCACGATATAGAAAAAGGTTGGCCACACCTGCCTTAGAAGATTAATTTTCAGTTTTTCACCCGAGTGCATAACGACCGGAGTCAAACCCGAATTACGTAAGATGTACACGATTCAAATGCGTAATACCTCTCCGAAAAATGCAAATGTTCACATACACCGGATATACAGCGTGATTGTTGGCGACAACTGCAAACATAAGGGTACAGTAATTGCCGTGTTAATTCCCTGCGGTATTGTTCTTGAGGTGGAGACAAAATGTTGATGATGTTTATCATAGTATCCAAACATTACGGAAAGTGTACAAACACGCATATTTGTTTTTAAATAACAGAACAAAATTAAAATTTTTTTATGAAAAATCTACGTGGTTACTTGATTATTGGAGGGGATGATTTGATATCGTACCGAAAATATTTCGTTTGATTGAATCTCGTTTTTACGACCGGTGGAAAAGGAATCGGTGATGATGACGGCAGGTGGAACGCACGAGGAATATTTTTTTGACCGCCCCATCGGCCCCTCCCCACCAATACATTAGTTTTTTCCCCAATCGAGCCGCTTCGCGGGGGTATCACAAGCACAGACATTTAGCGTTACACGTAGAGCTCGCAATCGTTCATCTATTATATGATAATGTATATAGGGTTGTGCCGTATTGTAATTACACAGCTCGCGCACCACGCGATCGATCGCGCCGTGTCGAGTTTTCGTTATACGAGTGTACACAGTCGGGGCGGTACGTGTTGTAATTTTACCGTTAGCGTTATTTAATTGCCAAACCTCATTATGCGTGCACGGTACGGGTAGGTGTATGCGCGAGTGTTATCGTCCGACTTTCGTACGTCAAAGGCGACAACGATGATTATTTGCCACCGTCGAACAACGTAATACGGGTAAAATCGCACGCCGGTCGTGATAAGGGTTGTAGGCGCTTCCTCCGTGTATACATGACTCCTCTCGTACATGACGCGTGCTGCGTAGGTACCTACTACAGCGCGCAAAGTTCAGACCGATTGCGAAAAAGCTGTTTTTTAAACGTAAACCGAGGACGCCGTGTGCGGGGGGAGGGGGGGGTGTGTTTCTGAACAAACTCGGAGGATCGGAATATTCGGTAAAGTCTTCATGGTCATGTACATTATGTACCGGGGTAATTAGCACGACGCACACATGGGCGGGACGATTAATTATAGCTTATACGAACTGCGAAACTTATACGAACTTGAAGACGGTGACGTAGTCAGCCGTAATAATTGTATTCGAATAATGTCTCATCAGTTGTTCGCAGTACGTACGATGTGATTATTATGATACGAGTTGAAAATTAACGCGTTTTTTTTCCTCGACCGTTTCACGATTCGCTGCAGCGATCACCTCAATGCGTTTACCATACACGCAAAACGAACGTATTTGCAGTGGCGCATCCGGGGAGAGAGGACCACCGACATTTCAGGAAATCATCAGGAAAACACTAGATCTGATTTAAATGCATTGCTTGTAGTTTTGTGGATTTAAAATAAAGTTTTTTTTTGGCTAAACATTTAATTTAGGGGTTTTTCATGTCGTGAAAATTGTGACATGTAACCGATCAGCCCCTCCCGAAAAAAAAAAAAAATTTCCGGATACGCTACTGTCGTATTGTAAGCTGTACCAATGAATTAGCTTCTACTGGTCGGCGCTGAAAAACATTAGTATCTATTTAAGAACCTAAGCGTTAAAAATTTAAAATTCATTCGATGTTTTGTGCACTTGACCGCGTTCGGAACGGAATGAATGCTCAAATGCGTACAGTTACTGTAAACACGTGTACAAACACGGAAATGTAATGTAATTGTAATTGCGATCACTATCATGTTCCTACGACAATTAGAATATTATTACCGAAAAAATGTGATCCTGCAGAAGCTTGTTGAAATACGCTGCGACGGTTTTTTCTTTCAACCAAGTTTATGTTCATACCGATAGGCGATATTACATTTCCACTCACAGGATCGAACGTTCGAGTGTTCAGTTGTATAATGTCTGCACTGCGGTTATGCTCGCGTTCATCGTGTAATAAACTTTAAAAGTGCACTATAATATCATGCTCGCGTTAATTTAACATAATTCCATTTTCAACGTTAAAAGTGATACGAAGTATCCTGCAGTAGGTACATTTTGAATTTCAACTTGACCGATTCTACTTAACGCTACAAGATGCTAAGCTATGCCGATCGCTATTTAAAACCGTAGCTCAACAATCGTCAAGTCAACCGGTAATGACGGTAAATCGACCAACTGGCTAAGTTAAAAAGTTTTGAAAATAAAATAA
Source organism: Periphyllus acericola (assembly GCA_949715065.1). Taxonomy (NCBI): domain Eukaryota; kingdom Metazoa; phylum Arthropoda; class Insecta; order Hemiptera; family Aphididae; genus Periphyllus; species Periphyllus acericola. Next base: position 13,632,113 of record OX454271.1, read on the forward strand.
TAATAATAATAATAAATAATATTAGCTCAACCTCGACTGTATCGACTATCGGTACGACTGTGCGGAAGGTGAAAACGATATTATTGTTCACACGATAAAGCAAGTTGGTAACGTTGAATCAAGTGATAACGTATCACAATAATTAATATTTATTAAACCCCACTTTCCCATTAGAATTTCAAGTTTGTTTTGTTGTTAAACAGTGATTTCTATTTGAAAAAAAAAATGTTTGACGTGTTTTCGTTCGTTTTGAAACGTTTAGTCTCGTACCATTTGTGATTCTTCCGTGATATAATACATTTTGATTTTTAACCGTCGTTAATCACGAGTAAGACTGCTATGCTAGGAAATGTGTGTGTTGAAAAAAATTAACTAGAACCAGAATCTCGACTATATACCTGCTTATTTTTCATTTGGCAGTGTAGTAATCGTTAAAATGAGCTCAAAACAGGTTAATTACATTTCAAACATTACTTTGTAGAACAATTTTTTAGGACAAACCGTTTGTAACGTAAATACGTAAAATAATATACGGTCAGATCTCTGTATAGCCGATGGCATTGTCGCATTGATGCGAATAGAAAATAAAGCCGCCCTCAGTTATTAATAAATGTTAAAAGAGATTTCACTGTAGTTGTTTTACTGTCATTGTATTTTTGTTTATGCTTTGTGCTTATAATAACGAGTGAGTGTCATTAATTTATCTTCTAACTGATCTAGTATTGTAATTTATTAAACTTTTATTTTTAATTCTTAAACTGAAAGTACTTTTTTATAACTTGTTAAACATTTATAGAAATTAACACCTTGATACACCGCATTTAATTAAATAACTATTGATCCATAAATACAACTTTAGTACAGGCTTTATTATAGAACTTATAAGCTATAGCTTAATTAATAAAATAAATAAATTAATAAAATAAATATACATGACTATTATATAATTTTTAAATTTTGAACATACTAATTAATTGCATTTATTAAACTGTTTTTTATTATGTTGATTAAAAAAGTATCAGATATCAAGTATTTTGGTGGCCGTCCAGAAATACATTTTATTTTTGTTAAGAAGCACCAACATTTACTGTCTCTATTTAAGCATTAAGTAGTATAAAAGAATCTTGTCTGTAATATCTTCATAATGAAGATTTATATTATAATTACAGTTAAAAATCTATTATACCCATTTCATTTATAATAATTTTAATTTGAAAGTATTATTTTATAAATATAATTGTATTTTATCTATCTTTTAATATTTTTTAATGTTAAAGACATAATCTACTTGTAGAAATATCAGTTATTTTATTCAAATTGAGTACTTGCTAGATCATTGATGTTATTGTATTTGTTCTCAATCTTTCTGGCGATTGAAAAATAAAAATTAATTTACTAGATAGAGGCACTAAATGTAGGTGAACAGTTCTGTTGAATTGAAATTCCAGATTTATTTTTGTCAAAATGTGTTATTGACACGACCACTTAAATTACTTTGTCAAGTATTTTGTGTAGCAGTAGCACAAGGATAAATAAAAGTATTGTAGGCCATATTTGAAACGGTAACTGATCGATCCGACGCAATACCATTATGTCCACGTTTACATTTATTTCTGAAACCTTCTGCACGGATTTCGATCACTATTCAACTGAGTACCAAAAGCAAAATGTCAGTTTCCAATTGGCAAATTATGGAACGCATAAAAGAATGGATAGATCCAGACAAATTCTCTCATCTATGTATTGCCAAAACCTCTTCAGATTTTATCAAGTTAGTATTTTTTAAATAAATGAAAAAAGTACTTTTTACCTATTTTATCATTATTATACTAATTTAAATTTTAGGTTCGACGCAGAGTTAGCTGACCGTTCCCGATTATCTACTGTATTGTCACGTTTGTGTGACAGGCGGATAAAATTTCCAGGAGTTTCTCATCTTTTGACCGTGCGTGCAATTGAAACTAAACCCGATTTCCCTACTCGTCATGATTGGGATTCATATTTTCGCGACAGCAAAGATATGAATGAATTGAAACCGGGGGAACGTCCTGATACTTTACACATTGAAAATATACCACTTGATTGGTTAACAGAGCCTGGTGAAAAATATCCTAGTGAAAATATTTTAAAAAGAATATTCAACGAATTTGGTGAAGTAGCTCGTGTAGATTTGCCTGTTGCTGATCCATCAAGAGTTAATCATGGTATGGGAATATGTGATGCTTACATACAGTTTAGAGACTATTCTGCATTCGCAAAAGCCATGGATGCATTAAAGGGCAACAAATTAGCTTACATCACTGATACAAAAGCTTTGACTGCTAATATAAAAGTAGATTTTGATAAAACAAAACATATGACATTAAATTCAATTACAAAGAGGCATGAGCGCCGTGATCGGTTTATGATAAGGAAGAAAGTAATAGAAGAAGCAGATAGAATAGAAAAAGAAAAAGAATCAAAAAAACGTGAAGAAGAAAAGTAAGATATTAATAATACGATTCTAATATATAATATATTCAAATGTATTAGCATATTTTATATAAGTATGTATTGTTATTATTATTTTTAATAAATTAATTTATTTTATAGTAAAAAAAGGCTGTTTGAATTGGAGAAGAAACTTGAAAGACGTAAACTACGAGAGGATAAACGTAAAGCTAAACGCCTTAAACGTTTAGCTGATCGAGAAGCAGATGAAATGAACCAAAGAATTGCAACTGAAGAAAGGCTTTTATTAAAAACTCAAAGAAAACTTGAAGCTATACATTTACTAGGCGAATTATTTACAAGAATCAAAGTATTTACAATTTAAAACCTTTATAATATTTTTTTGCTGTAAAATGTACTAATTTTTATGTATTTTAGTTAAATATAATTTCTAAAAGTAACGTTGAAAACAAATCTAAGATGAATAACAGTAATACAAATGTAAGTAATTATTAACCATACATTATTGGTAAATAATAATTAATAAAATTCTTATTCATTTTTAGAAAATTCAATTTGGAGATATTGAGTCAACTTTTAGACAAAGAATGATCGAAAAATGGAAACCATATCAGCCAAAAATGTTTAAAAGTAAATTATATTAATAATTATAGTTATAGGAAATAAGAAGCTACAATTTGTAAGTGGAAGTATTTTTAAGATACTTAACACTAAAAATAACTGACAAGCCTGGTATCATTAATAAACACTAGTGTAACTGTTAGATTTTATTTTAAAATTTATTACTTTATAATGTGATACACTTTATTGTGTGATAGATTTAAAATCTAGTACAAATTAGTAAATTATAGTTAATAGTTTTATTCACCACTATAGTTTATGTTAGATACTTTATTTGCTGCTACTAACCAACTTCTTAAATATGTTGTTTGCTAATAATTAATTAAAATTATAATTTTTTTATTAATTCCACAAGTTTCTAAAGATAAAAACCATTACTACAAGTCAATTATTTACTATTGAATATTTAATGTGATGTAATCGTGTATTAAATATTATATTTTTCTATGATATTTATCTACAGAACAGAATAATGGATATCAAACTTTATTACTATGATTTTTATAGTTTTACAGTGGTCTATTTCAAAATTGTAGAAGTTGGGTTCATGTCCTTTTTGTGTGTTCAATAAAATTAACATATGGTATATTTAATGAATGATCTATTGAAAAATGTATGTAAATTATGTTCACTTTTGAAAAACAATTGAATGGCTAACATAATCTATTATTATTTATAATTCTATTACATTTTAAATTACAAAATCTTAATCTAAAAAAGAGAAAATATGGTTTTATTAATTTTATCTTCCCAATCATAAGTGTAGAGCACTGAAATTGTTTACCAACATCATTATTTTATACACATTGGTATACATTTTTTTAATTTATACCCCCTGAATATGTCTATATGTCCATTATGGTGTATGAACAATACAAGTAAAAGCATTTAAAATAATAATAAATACATTTTAATTTATCAATTAAAAATTAATAGTGTGATGACTAAGTAATAATATTCATAATATATTATTCCATAATTTATACTTTTTTTTTTTCTTTGTGAAATAATGTTTAAGTATTGAATTATATTTTAATAATTATTTTCATTAAAATCATACACAACATTCTTTTAATTTAAGGATAAAAATATGAAACGCATGGTTGTCAAACCAATAAAGATTTCTTAAATCTAAACATCAAATGATTTTGTAAATAATAAAAGCATTGCTGTAAATTAAAGGAATGTAATATTGTACTTTGAATAAATTCCTATCAGTTTAAAATACTAATCATAACCAGTATTGTTTGATAGGTACCTACAGAGTACTGATAATTGTATATGAATTAATTTTAAATTGTATTCAAATATTTTATGCTAAAATGACAACTTATAAAATGTATGTACTGCAATCATACATCGTATTATTGGTACACCTTTCTCAAAATTCCTGGAACTTAGTGTATTATTTACTAATAACTATGAATTACTTATTAAATTTTTTTTTTCAGATTCTGGTACTTCTAATGATGATTCTGAAAATCGTAATCATAGTAATGACCAAAATGCTAACAATCGTGGTAGAGGCCGGGGAAATAGGCGTGGAACTCGTGTAAAAGGAAAACACCAGTTCCTAGGTCGAGGTGGATACTTTATGCCACCTATGTTTGATCCTATGCAGTTAATTAGTTATGGACATAAATATCATAAATACATTCAGAAACTAAATAAAAAAAATGAAAGTGACAGAAGTCGTAGCCGCAGTCGAAGCAGAAAACGAAGGCGGTCTTATTCGAGTAGAAGCTCTAGAAGTAATAGTCGTAGCAAAAGTCGTGGTAAAAACTATAGCTGGTCAAAAAGCAGAAGTCGTTCAAGAATTAGAAGTTCAAAGAGTCAAAGTCATTCAAGGAGTAGAAGTCGTTTGAGAAGTAAAAGTCTTATAAAAATCAGTGAAAGTCTTTCAAAGAGTAAGAGCCGAAGTAAAAGTAGACATAACAGTCCAGACAAAACGGTCGCAAGTAGTTCTGGACATAAACATAAGAAAAAGGGCAAAAAGAAGAAGAATAAAAAGTACAAAAAATCTAAGAAATAACATTTTAGTTATTGTCATTTTTGCAAAAGGAAAATATATACATAGTTTAAATATATTTAATAACCATTTAATTATTTGTTTTTATATTTCTTGAACTAGAATAAACATACATTTATTTTCAATGTCTTAATGTAATTACTTCTTGTAAGTTCCGGAAACATAACGATATGCTATTATTTCCATTGTTATTCTTACTGGTAAATATAGTATTATAATTAATATATATTTTTTCTTGTATTAATAATACTTACACATTCAAAATCACAACTCTAAATTATATTTTACTTGCTATTTATTAAAAAAAAAATGTCTTTAATTAAATAATATGTTTTTATAAATTAACTTAAATAAATAAAGTAAAAAATAATTAAAATAAATAATTTAATAAATTAAAATATAGCCTGTGCTATGTACAATAGAACATTTGAAACGCACAAAGCACCTTGTTGTAAAAAAAAAATTAATAAAACCTATATAACTTATGTATAAAAATTGTCTATGTATATAATATTGTAAGTAAAAAAAAAAAAAGGAATACAAATTTGTTAGGTAAAAGAAAATAGTTGAGCGGCTTTGTTACATTTAAATATCGTATACATCGTTATATTAATACCTATAGTTGCTAATTGAATTTTAATTTTTAAAACCATTTTCAGTATCGATGACAAGTCGTTTAAGACCGTTTACTTTTCAGTGACTCTTCCGCTTGCACGGATTTGATGAACTGCATGGCTCTGCCCCACGGGAACGGCGGCGACGGTTGGCCTGTAAAACATTAACAGTTATGACTTTACGAGAAACATCATCGTGGCAAGTTTACGGAAAGACGCTGATGAATGCGCCGCGCTGTCAGTGAGTAGCTGTGAGTCCAATCGAGGTCTGCCGCCGAGACTAGAACCTCGGAATCGGGGCTGGCACTTAATTTTTCGCGTGACTGCGTCGAATTTAGACCCCAGGACGAGAAATTTTGAAAAAAAAACCCCCAACAAGTGGTCATAACGTGTTGATCCGATCAGATGTAATGGGCGCAACGCGGTGAACATGCGTGGCCCTTGTTATCATTGTTTTCGACATTGGCGCCCAAACCTATAATTATGTGTACGGCGAGTCGCCTAACCGTCTACCCGTCCACCCTTAAACAGAGAATTTAAAAGTTTTCTGCTAAATATAAAAAATTTTCCCCTAAAGGTACACGATATGTCGGTATTCCCCTACTTATTATAGTTATTACGATAGTAACGATTATAAAAAATCTAGCTTCGTCATAACATAAAACGGGTTTGTTTCTTACTCTGCTGTTTTTTTGATTGTCTAAAACAAATATGCAAATGCTACAAGTTGTCCGCCCTACATCAGTGGCTTGGTGAAGTGTTAAAATTCTTCGGGCAAATATATTATATGAAGTACACCACCCACCATACCATAATTATGAAATACTGTGGTCTGTGTAGAACTACAGTAGTAGAAGAAGTAATCTATGCGATGTTTAATGTTTATTCGGTATAGCTACGCTATTGACTTTATTACCATTGATTATAGAATATTACCAACATCAAATACCTTAAGTAAGATGATGTATGATGACCAGACACCAGATAGGACCCATCCCCTGTTAAAAAAATCGGGCAACCGCCCCTAAAAGTCACGGTAACCACGCCACTGGCCCTACTAATGACGATTACTTATATAATTAAATGGATTATACGTACATCTCAATTACAATCGGTCATTATTATTTACCAAGGTTTAAGATACTATGGTTTTTACTTTACTTTACGGGGTACCTACCCCACAACAAAATCGTACAATTATAGCGACATAGACTCCGGCGCCACTGGACTTTTCGAGTGCTAACGATTAATGTTGTTGTAAACGGGAAAAATTCGGATGTTACGAGTTACGACATGCCGCCCCAGTGGCGTCTCATCGGGTTATATTATAGGGTGTCGTAATAAATTATGAAATGGATTGTGCAAGGACACGGATAGGTTTTGAGCAAACACTTTGGGGATGCTAATTTTAAAACTAGTGGTACTAAGCACCGCCAAGCCGTCCCTAATTTCGCCCATGGACGTACGTCTTGTCGCCGGGGTACCGGTTAGGTTAGGTTTCCCCGGCAACGATTCGGTCGTCACACTAATCGCGATCAAAACCATAGTCAAAACACCGGTAAAACGTTGTGTGACCATTTCGATAAGGGCACGCAGTCGGGTCGTGGACACCACGAACTCGGCGCGTTTGCCCCGTTAGCACGCGCGGGGGCGCTCACCCCTGACGTCACCAATCGGGTGGCGCGATCGACCTAGCGGGCTGCACTTACTGGTTGACGACGGCGACCGGCCGTAGTAGGCGTCCAACGAACGGGGTGTCCTCAGCGGCCTGGCCCGTCGCTTGGTTATCGGCGCCGGGCTGGAGTGGACCGGCGGCGCGAGCGTGGACTGCTGCCCGCCGCCGTTCTTCGTCACGCACATCATGCCGTACACCCGGATGCCGGGCACGCTCGCGTACGTCGGCTGGTCGTGACTCATCGGGCCCTCTGCGAAAAGGAGGGTTAAAAATCGTTCGTATTGTTGGGTAATATTAAAAAATTATAATGACGCGAATGACCGTTACGTCACGGGCGGGTATGCTGCGCGCGCGCGCAAAAGACTTTTCGGAACACATCATCGATTGCGGTCAAAAATCGCGTCGTCGGAGTTACGCGTTGGTGTTGCGCGGTCCCTATACGGTAATGGTCTACAGGAAACAAGGCACGCGGCGAACCCTTGAGCTGCTGCTGAGCAGACCGACAGAACGGTCGTGTCGGACGCTGTAGAACGCAAGCGTTCTGCAAGACGGACCGACGAAAGGGATTGGTTGGACGCCGAAGGAGCAGTGCTGTTCCGCGGCATAATACAGCTCGTACGCAACGACGCAGGATCCGTCCTTGAGGCTAGAACTCGGTTTCGGAAACGGGCCAATGTCCGAGCGGACGATACCGAACACAATATCGAGTGCAGATGGAATATTACGTCCGGGAGAGGCGACTACTACACCATCGGTACGCTTGTGTAAGGCATTGCCTATACACAAGGGGTGGAAGTTGCCAACGTTTTTGACGAGTCGTGATGATATCGATTTCGTCGAAGACCACGTTAGCTGGTTCGGCCACGGGAATCGCATAAGGTATGCTGAAAGGCCGATAAAAAGGGCGTCCGTAATCGAGGAACTGACATCGGCGGCGAAGGGTGACCAAGTACATGACGGTTTTCAAGGCGTTATGAATAGGCAATTTCAAGGAACGATTTATGTATCCGGTGCAGCGGGGACGACGCGTTTATTCGACAAGAAGATTGAATCGAAACGATGCGACGGGTACGCGCGTTGGGAAAAAACCGAACTAATAATGATCATTGTAAGCAGGAATAGTTTATTCGATCGGTTCTAAAATGATGTTTTTATTGTTCCGTTTCGTCCGTCGCAGCAGCTCGCGGGTCGTCTTGTTTTCTCGGAGAACCTGCCGAGTTGCGGCGCGAAAAGCTAAACGTTATTCGAACCCGTAACGTATCATGCTGTAGTTATGGTACTTACCCAGTAGACTCGTGTGCGGACACCGGCAGATGACCAGGTAGTGCGATTTGCCGGTGCGCACGTTCTGCAGCGCCAACAGCGACCAGTCCCTCGGCGATCGGCACGTCCGCATTTCGGCCACAGGTTCGCACGTCTTGACCAGCGTGAGGATCTGCGGAGCACACGAAAACGTTTCCGGTTGTAGTAAAAAATGTCACACCCGTATATTATACCAACACCGCGGTTACAGCGCGCGGTATCACCAACATTCTTATATAGTGGCAGGAGAGGTTTTCAACGTTCAATTCAATTTTTTCCAAATTCAAAGCTCTTCGCGCTCGACGCGATAATCCGTTGTGTACCTCTATTTTATTTATGTATAAGTATTGATGTACCTCTTTATTCTATTTCCACTGCACGTCGCGTGGTGTTATTGGCGGTCATATAATCGTAGGCTATAAGTGACGCTAATAGCCGATGCGCGGCGCACCTGCCGTTGCGTCCGCGAGTACAAGTGCGCGTCTCCGTGTACACGCGCGGAAACTCGTACGTGCAGTTTACTAATTCTTCACTAGGAAAATATCGAATTATCATAAAACGCGGTCCGACGCACGGTTTACGCGAGTGCACGATCTCGGTGTATCATTATACCCGCGCGGTAAGTCCGGCAATGAAGACCATTAAAAATCCTTATAATGCACACGATGTTAAGTACAGTTTTCTGCACTGTGAATTTCGAATGTCACGCACATGCTCGCGGGACGAATATACTGAACACATAACACATGTGCATATTATTATTACTATATGCGTATTGAACCGAATTACGACTCGCACGTATGCAACGTTACGTTTTACAGGTGTCGGCCGAGTAACGTGCCGGAAACGTGTGTTTATACCATCGACATCATGCTAGCGCAGTGCGTACGACTTGATAGAGGCACCAGTATATTATATAGTATACGCTTTAAGATAATACGCAATATGACCGTGGCGTGCACTACGTCCGTCGTACAAATTATACATCTCCGCGCGTGTAATCGCCATCGACTTCGCCGGGGCTTAAGATTTAATTGGCCCAAGACTAAATATAGAAAGAGAGACACAGAGAAAAAGAAGGATAAAATTAAAAATATCAAACGGTTTACGCCCGGGGGCATCCTGTGCCCCGTTTTATCTTTTCGTATGTAAGAATATTAATAACAATATTTTGGATTAGAATAATAAATACGTTCCGGTCATTACCCATATCCAGCCGGGTCAGTGAAATGAGTTTCAGAAAAAAAATCTATCCGCATGGGTACCGCTGGAGTGCTCAATAATATAATATGTGTGCGGCCACGGTTGGTTTATAACATGATGTGGCCATAAGAACAGCATTTGATGGACACCAAACGCAAGAAAATGTCGTAAACACTCCCCGAAGGTCATGGTAATAATAATACGTGAAACGTCGTCCACTCTGAGAATAAATAAACGAACGTCCGACTTATCTTTTCAAATCATCTGTACCGGTGGCGTACACGTGACACCATATTTCGGTGTTCGAGTCTTTGAGCCGGAAGCGATAGTAACATGTACACATGTAGAAGGAGAGGTAATCCTGCAGGCTCTTTCATAAATATTTACTGACCGACCACCCGTCTGTGGGGTTTTCAATAGTTCAAGACCACCGCACGTAGTGAACACGATCCACGACGGCCAAGGTTATATAATGTAAGACCATTTTAAACGATCAATGTTGACACTTGCATCCTCAGCAGCCACAAGACATTCTCCTATCAGATGACACTGTCAAAACTAACGACGTCTAATAGTACGTTGCCAATACAAACTCTATATAAGTATATTAATCCTATAGTATTCACTGTGACCAACAAGAATATAATACGCTTTTTAACGTCACTATCAGACTACATACACATATAATTTTATTGACATTTATGTTGACAAATTTTTAAATATAACTAAATTAAGAAAAAAAGTCCACCAGTGACTGAAATGTTATAATTAGGTACATAAAATATATTGACTTTAGGTATATATAAATAATAAATATATCTTTATCGTCAGTTTCGTGTTATTTGCCTTCTCGCATTGCAAACAAAACACGCGATACGACCGGAAAGTGACTTGTTTCGTTATTAACGTATTGTTTTCGGCAATAGATGGTTCGTTATAAATTCGTAAAAAGTTCGAACCGTATACGTGTTATCTTTTCACGCGTTAAGTTTCAAGCCCGGCAGTGATTATAAATTATAAAAAAAATAAAGATTACACGGAGGATTATTCAAAACGGTGTGCGTTAAGAATGTTCACGGGACACTAGGCTAAGACAATACAACCATATGATACCGTACACACGAATTACCAGTATTATTTTGCTCGTGACGCGTACACCGTGTGTACATACACGAAATAAGCCTAATCGGAGTAGGTAGTATACAATTGATATGGGTACGTACAACTATTATGGGCACGATAAGCATAAACTGTACAATTCACTCACAATCATACCCGGGCAATTAATACGGAGTGATGCATTAATTAACACTGTCTAATGTCTATTATTATACAGTTTCGAGTTTTTACGTTTTGGCCACGCGGTTATAACGAATAATGTCTAGTAAACGAAATCAATTGAAAGCCGCGCTATGTACGAACTAGGTGTACGTAATATTCCACGCAGACCGGGCGCGTAATGAAATATCTCGTCACGAGTTTATATGCTGCGTCGAACCGATAATTTGTGCAGTCAACGGCATCCTGTGTTGGCGATAAATTTATAAAAACGTAATTTCACGAGACGAATATTTCCCTACTTAATTAAACGGTCTTAGGTGCATCATCATGCGCGAGTTCCACGGTTTTCACGTAATAGTAATATTTTATAAACTTATTATTTATTACACCCGTTCGCGCTCAGCGTAATAATAATGTAAAACGTGTCGTGACTCCAACGCGCACAACTTACAACTTGTTTTCTCGATAATGGATCGTGTGCTGTAAAAAGGGAACGAAAATGATTTGAGTGTTTGACCGATATTTCGTGCAATATATTTATAATATTTATTTCCAATGCCACCTTCGGATGGCAGGGAGTTAATAAGTATACCACACTGTAACACAATATAACTGTGTATAACAACAATAATAATAATACGTATAGTGATAAATGTTTTTGTTCTTAACGTAAACTACCTATATACAAGTACATCGCGTGTAATCCATATTGATGATCATTTATGATAAAACAACGAGAGAAAAAAATAAAAAGCCAAAGAAAAACACGGATGGAAATCGACACGTATGGGTGAACTTAACTACCAGAAAATAAGCTATTCACGAGACGCGGTGCTGCAGTGGTATTACACAGTATCTGGTAATATCATTATCGAAATTAGTCAAATTACGCTGCTGATAAACGGCATAAATAATCACAAATACGGATAGAAATATATCAGGTGTATTAGGGTGGGGGGGGGTTACGCGCAGACGATAATAATAGGGAAAAAAACAAAGTTATTTATGCGTCGTATACAATATAGCCGTCAGGTCTAACGTTTAAGTGATATAATATGGATATTTTCCGATGTCTTGTTTAGAGTCGTAAGTAATACAATAATAATAATAATAATAATAAACGCAGTAAAAATATTCAGCGCAAAACATTATTATCATCCATATCGTAATAATACAGTTTGAACCATAAAAAGCTATAACCATCACGGTAGACGTTTATTTCATGTTCGGATTCGAATTAATAATATCGTTTATTTTTTATTTATTTAAGACTTGTATCAGTTTGTTGACGGTTCGTCAATAGCTATGTAGGTTTCCCGTAGAAAATTGCTCTAAACGTGAACTGGAATTTGAATAAACGTAAAATACGCGAATGTCACCACATTGCGCGTGTCTGAAAATAAAAGTGTCATTAAAAATGCAAGTGAAAACTGTAATCGATCATTTCAGAAATAATTCTAGAAACAGTTATATCGAAACCATTGCCTGAAAACAATAGGATAATAATGCCTTAGTGTTTTTACGACATCTTGTTCCGCATTCGATGTTGCGGTAGTACAGTTTGACCCGAATAGTCTATTCGTTCCGAAATTCAAGATGAAAAAACTCGAGATTTTTTCATAATTTCTGTTTAAAAAAATAAACCAATACCTTAAACATCAGTTTTGACGACGTCAAGTACAATATAAAAATGTTAAAATAAACCATTTTTATAAAAACTGCGATTTTCGGTATAGTTATTTTTATGATTGCTATGATGAAGTGAGTGTTAGTACTGCACGAATAGATTTGTTAACGGTATAATTACGGCTCAGACTTCAATAATGATTTTAAAACTTCGGAAAATCCACATACGACTTCGGAATTCGATAAATTACTTTATAATAAATAATTACACACATAACAATTAATATTAGTATTCATTTTGTTTTTAATTTCGATGAATGAAAACAATTAAAATCGAAAAATTAATCGTTTAAGAACTGGACTATTCAAATGGGTTCAAAAAGATCTATTATTTATTATTATTTGCAATAAATTAGTAGCGTACCACTCTTCAGCGATCACCTATTATCTTTTATACGTACTGGCAATAGATAATTATTAATTTTCTCTCTATTTGAATAACTCGAACAGGATTTACATTCAATCGACTCCTATTTTTCGGGATTCTTTAAGTTTATTTAAGTGGAAGCCTAAATGAAATGAATTTATGATGACGTTCACGAAACGGATACGCGAATTAGTTATTCGCAATTCTACCCATGATTGTTATCAAACTCGTTGGAATTTAAATATGACTATTTAAAATATAAAGGCAAACGTGTAAATAGCGTTAAGTTTGAATTTATAATTACACGAGTAGAAGAAAAAAAAATTGTACACGCATCAATTGCCATTTCAAACCGTTGGTTATATTTTCCTTATTTAACCCAACTTCATGTGCGTTCTAATAAAATGTTATTAAGGCATGTATAAGTATGGTATATTTATAGACTTTTATGTTTATTACATAACGTTATACAATAAGTTAATGAGCACATAGCTATATTTTATAAGTAAAATAATCATTTTAAAATGGCGTTACTCCTAATTTTTCGGCCTTAGAGATTTAAACGAAATTTTGTAGAACGTGTCAAATTCGAATTATTCAAAGACATAACATAATATTTCGTCCGCTGTAATAAGTTACAGATCGTTAGAACGAATAATTCGAAAAAGTAACTGAACGAAGACAATCGCAGGAGGCAGATACCTAAAAAATGAAAATAATATTATGTACAGGAAGTATTTTTACTTTTCCACCTCACTTGGAATTTCTTACATTATGATAATTAAGATTACATGACAGTAACGGATTTTGAGATGTTTAGATTGGTATACCTACCTAATTTCATTAAAAATATATTAATAGAGAAATGTTTCTTCTTGTTCCGGCAGTATAAATAGTATAATCATTATTATAATAGAATTATTGTCGTCATATCGCATATAATGTTATAGATTATAATACTAATGATGATAACTGTTAATGTTCATTTTTATTTCTTCGAGTAACGAACTTGAGTTACTCAAAAGCGTTGAAACGTGTTTTTACCAGATTTATTTATTAAATTATAATATTTAAATATATATATATATATATGTCTTTTGTACAGTTATAAATCTACAATCTAGGTTGGTTAGTGATCACGCTTTACTGATTAAAATAAGTGTAGGTATACGCTTAAAAAACAGTCATCCGTAATGTAATAGAAGAAATTAATACTGATTTATCGTGTACCTGTAACGTAATTAATTTCTAATACCTATAACGAATATTATGTTTACAACACGCGGAAATAATGATGGTAACATTATACGGTTTGCTTTCGCAAAGATTTTTTATCGACGCATTTCGGGAAATAAAGTTCGCGTTGTACAAATAGTACGATTAGCGGATGGCGCGTCAACACCGCATAGGAAATATGTCTGCACATCTATTCGGACGGATTGAGATGTAGAGGGTTTCAATTCATTAGCGAAAAGTGGGACTGAGAAATCCGGCGGAGTACAATTGCGCGCGTCTAACCTTTTTAGGTATACGATTGCGCGCAGTGCTAGAATAACAAAAGACATCATTTTAATTACTCAAAGGCGTACGATTGCGCGTGAAATTGGGTGCGACGTTGCCAAATGCCATGAATGGTGTATAATTGCAAAAAAAAATTTTGGAGCATATTCGAATGTTCCGTCTGTAAATACATCTGTACAACTGGTCAGACATTGAAGATTTTCTTCAGTGGTTAAACAAATAAAAGTGGAATCGTCGGGTAAATGTACAAACTTTTTCCCTCTAAACATTAAAAAATCTGCATCTTGCAATTCATTTATTTTTGTAATTGCATCTTCAAAAGATGTTGGATAGGGAGGGAGATTTTTTCTTCGTTCAATATACATTGCCTTTCTAACCGATTTTAAATCTTTATGTTCTAATTCAGTACTTACGCTATTCATAAGTTAATTTCTGATTAACTTTATTGGCCGGGTAGATATATTACTTTACAACTTTCTCTCAATACTTGTCGATCAATTTTTTGTATCGGATCAACAGGATGGTTATGTTCACTAGCATTTTCTATAATTAAATCATCAATCGTCATCAACACTGTGGACGTACACTGTTTTTTACAGCACCTCCATCTCACATATCCGTCAGCCCGCTGCCTGATACATCTAAATTTGTGCCCATCCACTAGCAACAAATCATTTCCCCTTTCCGATGTAATACGGTGAATTTCGTTTTCCATTTTTAAAAAATCAATACAAAACTGTGACACAATTCAAACACCGAACACAACTGATAGTTAATTGATATAGTCACATCATGCACGATTATAGTATAGGTATATTCGTACATGTATGGACAATTTTACAATAAAGATAATATTTTTGATAATATAACCAATTCATTCTTAGTGATGGGAAGTTTGTCTGATATCGGCAAAAATAAGTTATAAATAATCTACTATAATCTACTATGGTATCGTAAGGATTTACCATGGACCTATGTATTTGGCAACGTTGCTTAAAAGTTAAAATATTATAGCGCGCGCAATCGTACGCTTAAAAAGGTACCGCTGATATGGACCGCGCGCAATCGTATCGCGCCCGAGAAATCAGGCTTGAATTGCGCGTTTTACGGATTACACTGCGCTCGCGGAAAAAAAGAGCTGGTAATCTTGTTCTAGCGACGAAATATTGAACCGGAGCGACCGGCCGGGGCCAAAAGGCCAAGGGTCTGGATGATTCGAAAGGCCCCTTCGACATTTCTGGAGGTTCAGTAAAAGAGTTTGTTTGAATGGAATGTCTTATTATTCGCCCTTTAAATCTCGCAACGTGACTACTCATGACTATTATATGACACCTGTTGTAATGAAATAGAGTCCTTCCTTCCCGGTGCTAATGTGTGATTTAATCTCTTTTCTACGCGCGGACCGCACCAATCACGAGCCATATTATATTCTAAAATAGATTGCCCGGAATTATTACCAGATGTAGCATTTCGATTGAAGAATTACATTTTTTTTCCTTACAACACACCATGGAAATTACAGCCGCATTTTGGGCCTTTAAAGTTTGCGCAATTTCGTGCGAATTATGTTGTAGTAAAATTATTGAAAGTGTTGACTTTTTTATCATAAACATTTAACAAATCAATCCTATGTATTGTACTAGAATGCGATGTCTTTTAGTTTTTACCGTTACACAATTGCATATTAATGAGCATCATTTAAGCATTATGATATAATGCGCGGTGCTTCTTGCCGTAGAATAAAATAATATTATCGCTTTATTATCAAAAGAAACTGCGGCAGAGACGTAGAGAGACAGCGGACGTAAGGTTCCTCGCGACGGATATATGCGGTCTCGAAAACCGTATAATTTATTCAGAGAACGAATCCGACGGACATGCTGCGTCTGCGGTGCACTTTGACGCAGATGGCGGACGTAGGGGGGAATAAACGCACGTGCACCGTGTTTTTCACGCGCTCAGGACGTGACGGCGAAAAGCGTCGCGCGTGCCCCGCCCTCACGCCGTCCGTCCGTCCGGTCGGTCTGTCGCGGGCGCGGTCGAGTTAGGTTAGGTCGGTCGAGTTTCTAGTCCAGTGGTCGCGTCAATGATGATAATAATAATAATAATATCACGACGACCGCGGGGGAGGGGTGGAGACTGGGTCGGAGATTATGCCGTTTTCATCTTTTTGGCGAGAAAGATTTACGGTCTCCGATGCAGCTGGTGTACAACGGACGGTACGGAGATGCACCGGCGTGTGAGCTCAACTTATACGCGTTAAAAGTACGTGCGCATACCACACACGAGTGCACGTGGAGATAATAATAATAGTAAATAAATAAATAATATAACAACGCGAACACGACTGTTCGTGACGGCTCGCGCGGCGTTTCTGTGCACCATTATAATAATAATCGTAATATATACATATCCGCCGTACCGGGTGTGCATATTATACCGCGCAAGACGTGTGTACACGAGCGTTTCAGCTTTGCGTTACATATAATACGTCACTATAGTGATATATCCGCAATCGATTACGGTCATTTTATAATTTGACGTGTTGCGAGGATCTCGACGCGCAAGAGATCATATCCGAAAGCGATCGAGGCGTTTAAAAGGGACATTATCTCACCGCGCGTTGGCGTTTAAGTTCTCGGACGAACGCAAAGCGTGCTGGTGATCGAGCAATAAAGTTATTCCAATCATTCCAATTACATCCAATGTCACGCGTGTGTACGATAAGTGTACGCGGAGGAGATGCAGCGTTTTGAGTGGGTCTTACGCGGGGTCCACCTCGGCAGGTGTGAGCATGTATAGAATACTAAACGTAAACGAGCTCTTTTGCGGTCCATACTTTTGGGACAGTTCAAAACTGTTCTCGGATGGTAAGGAGTTTCCCAATTCAAATAATACGCGTGGGAAAAAGTGCTAAGATCTGGAATTTTTCAAAATCCTCTGTAATCAGTTCCGGTCGAAAGACGTCCATAATGTTTTGCGTCGTCCAGTCTTTATGTTACAAGCCGTCGAGTGCATACGTTGCAGTACAACACACGCGGAAAAGGCCGAGCGCTGAGTACACGAGTGCGGTTAACTCGATGATGTTAAGTGCATCGGACCAAGAGCGAATTTCCCTGGGTCAGGTTAAGGTTATTTTTTATTATTGGTCCAAGGCCAACCGTACGGACAGAAAAAGTTGTGATACGTCGTTATACGTATACATTAATAATATACGTATATTATATGTATATATGTGTGCACGTATAATAGCTTATGTGCGGTAAGCACTACGGACATGACGTATTAATGCACCGGATTAAGGTTAGGTTGGGTCAGGTTAGGGTTACCGGTGACGGCGTTCCGCGAGTTCGGTCGATGACGCGCGACGTGGAAAACTCGGAAAAACCTTACGGAGCACTAACCGCGAGTAGGTGTATGAATTATTATCGGAGCGACTTGATCGGATCGTGCGGGGGCGGCGGCGGGAGTGCGAGAGAAAAGTGGGTCGGAAATGTGCATGAAAAAATAAAACTGTACCCTCGAGGCAAGTTTTTTTTTTTCTTTTTTTTTTCCCCATTCCGTTTTTATTTTTGCTCGTAACCGTACAACACACCGCGTATTGTACACGCATAAGCGAATAGGTCTAAAACCTGAGTTTACCTATAAACGTGTGCGTGCGCACGAAGCCGAAATCGCACGATTTCACGACATTTTCCGCACCGTGTATTATAATTTACTTTCGCGTATACGCGGCGATGCAGCAGAGCGCACGCGTACCGTCGCGGTCGTATTACACGGCGTACTACGCGCGAGGTTATATGTTTTTTTTTTTTTTTTTAAATTGGTTTTAAAGGTCATGTGCGTGTAAAATGCAAATGCAAGCTTTTTTTATCGCGTCGTATTCATTTATTTTAACATTATACGGATAGAAAACCACGGGTTTCTGCTTTGTTTTTCTTTTTTCCTCCATCTCGCGCACGGGTCAGAAACAACGTTTTCTACCAGAGTTCTCCGAAAGCTGATGCCGCGTGCGAGAAGGTAGTATAATGTGCACGTGGAATACGTGGCAGAAATAATAATATTTCTCGTAGCGACGCACGCGAAGAAATAATTAAGAAAAACCGAAACGTTTTAACAGGTGTAAGTACCCATAACAACTGTCTTAACGATAGAATAATAGAATAATTGTCGAACGCAGTGTATAATAACCGAGAAAATAAATTAATGCTAGAAACGTTGACAATAGATTATTATTATGTTATATATTTTTGACATAATGTTTGGTACTGGCAATGGAATATTGTGAGCAGCCTGAGAAATTTTAACATTTTACCAATGCATATTACTTTAAATATCAATAAGACTATACGATTTTTATAACAAAAACTGATTTAAAAATGTTATAATAAAAAACATTTTATATTTTAACTGTTACATCATCCTTATTTTGTTTAAATACTATTTTTGGTCCTATGCGATTGAAGATATTTTGTTTCCTATCCTCGACTTGGCAATTAAGATTTTATATTTTCTCTTTCAGATTAATGCGATGCCTTATGGTTGTTTACTATTTATTCACACTTTAAGGCAGAATGGTTTCAAATTTTCTAATACGTTAAAAAGTAAAAACGATAGTTATCTATTTATAGTTGAGTGATACGTGAAAAATAATAATTAACGATATCCATCAAACGGAGTAATAATTGTACGTTTTGGAAAATGACGTGAAACTCCCGACACCGTCCAGTTATAGAACAGCCTAAATGTTTTAGATTTTGTTATTGTGTAAAACGTCTGGAACCAATAAAAATCCGAAATGAAATGTATAAAATGAAGTGGCACAAGATTTATGAAATTCCGTTTATAGTTCTTCCGCACGAAAAAATAAACCTAGAAATGATTCACACGAAACTAATCTAACATTTGATGATTTACATAATACATTAGTCTGTTGTGGTGTGTACGTATAATATATTGCGTATACTTTTATCACTATAATCAATCCGCGGTTGTGTTGCAAATCTTAAGTATTGTCTGTTTTTTACCACTACGGGTTGGTGCTGAAGTTCATTCCACTTATAACGCGCCACGTATATTATTATGTTGTGTTCGATTTTTTTTTTTTTTTTTGGCGAATGATGTGCGAAATTTCGGTCACCGAATAATTGTGAATAACGCAAAACTTGTTTCGAAATCATAACGCATACACACGCATTTGGATGCGTGGTACATAAAAAGTACCTTATTAACATTACTTCAAACCGACACCGTGTACACACGTGCAAGATATTTTTATGTGAAAATTGAAATACGTATGCAGAACAAAAAACAGATCTATTTCTAAAAACTACGGTATTTTCATTGTACGAATGGTCGAAGAAAAAAAAACTCCATTTCTTCTACTGCCCGTTCGTCTTGACCACATGCGAGTACGTATTCACAAATATAATATACGTTACACTTACACGCACGCACAGCAAGAGTACATTAGTACATGTATTGTATCGCTGTTCAACGCACATAAACTTCATGCGTGATGCGTCCACTACGGTGTATAATGTGTATTATATAGTTCTACGTTTTAATGTTTCCGCATTGTCTTGTAGAAGCGCGTTCTCGCCGTTTAAACGGGATTCGTCTAAAAAAATCCATCTTCAGGAAAATAATGTAACGCGTACCTGTGCACACGACGTACAGTGTTGAGTTCAGACATTTTTTCTAGGGGGGGGGCTCCCGTTTTTTTGTCGTTGGTCATACTTTTTGGTATTATTAATTAAACTAGCTTGAGTGCAACTCCTTGTAAGTATAACTTTTTTTCGGTGGGATACTTTGGAGTTTGGATGTGGCATACTAGGTTGTATGTCCTATATTTTCTTTAGGTACCGGTAAGTTGTCTTATATCGTAATCTAGTTATCATAAATCTTATTTATTCTCATTATCTCGTTATATTATATTATCTCAGTATTTCATATAATTTCGGCAAAATATACGATTAGACATTTTAATGTAAAATGGATAAATTGTATGATATGCATTATTGAAGATAATAAAATCGTAACGAGTATTAAATATTTAATAAAACACATTAAAATTATCAGGGGGGGGGCAAATAAAACTACAGGGGGGCATATGCCCTCCCCCCCCTGAAATATACCTGGATTCAACACTGACGACGTATGTACAAACGTAACAAGTTGGCCTGGTCGGCCGATACTCGGCACGTTAAACGACGTGTGTCCGATGCCAACGTATGTCGCGTATAGTTGATGGAAAATAAAGTCATAACCATATTTTTTTTTCACCGCAACGTCATTACTCTGACACGATACGTGGTCGGCACAAACCATAATACAATACATAGGCTCGCCATGGAAACGCGCGAATTGTTCCTTTATTCAATTTAATTTCGTTGCCGCCATATCATCGTCTCATAATTCACTTTCGCGCCTCGCATCTTTTCGTCGCGGCAGTGTTAACGTGCACGTTATGCTCCCTACGTGGAATTCAGCGTACACACGTTGTACAAATATACATATGCTTTAGGCACCGCCGGTACAGGTTTATACATTTAAATATTACAACAATTAAGTAGACGAAAAAAAAAATATAGTGTAAGCGTGAGCGTTTCCATGAGCTGATTCACATACGCACACACGCACACACGAACATGTATAAAAAATCAAGGGGAATACTGTACAGGTGAATACAATTTTTTAGATGGATACGCATGATGTGCGAAAAACGCGTGTTTTAATTATCACGCTTGTAAATATGTTATCGAAAAGTAATAGATTTATATGGAATTTGTCAGAATATATATATATATATATATATATATAATATATATTATTCTATCACGAACACAAATGAAAACCACGTTATAGGTTCGGTCGTCCGGAGCAATCTAACAGTGGACTACGTGATTTTCTTCAAGCATAAGATCAAAACTTCAAAAACGTATTCGTGTCTAATAATGGAGTCGGCGTTTAATGATACCAATTTTGGAATATTTAGATAATACGTACACTGCACGGGTGCTCGTCATAAGCGTTGTATAACGTTAATACCATTAGAGCCGCATATCTCTGTAGGTATGCGAGTACAGTTCGCGAGCGCATGTTTTCTACGCGAAATGCGAAAAACCACCCGGGTAATATTATAATATACACCATCGTCGTGTGTTCATTTTACACAGACCACCTGTTGTGTACAAATTATCGTGTCATTTAAACCTCCGGGAAAATTATTACAGTTATTGATCATTCCAGATACTTGTACATGTACGATAGGTGTACACGGGTGTAATTTGCCTCGTCGTTTTCAGTCTTGTACGCGCGGTACTGTATTGTAACACTGTCTGATATGAATTTTTGTGTTTGATTATTGTTCGTACATAACACACCGATGCCGGTTCATTCGAACGAGCAATAATATAATAATGATGATTTTGTGGACGATGCTAACACGTACATCGAATTATAGCCCGTGGGTCTTACTTAGTAAGATAAACGTAACGTTGCAATGGTTTTAAAATTGGTCGATACATAATCGATTCAAGGGTGATAGAAAACTATTTGAGGAAATCTACACTTGCACATTTTCGCGTCGCATCAAATAACGATTTGAAATAATAACACGCGAGAGCAGGAAAACATCGATATAATATTTTGCTCGTCGGGTCTTTGAACTGAATGTTCGATACATTTGCGTGTTATGTTTAATATGTATTTTACAACACTATCAGAACTGTACACGGCGCGTCGCGTACAAATTAAACGGTATTGAATTGCTTTTATAATATGAAATGTTTGTACGCACGTAAAAAAAGAAAGAAAAAAAAATAAAAAAAAAGAGTCCTCGAAAATCGCGAATGCGAGAGAATTTAACGCATGTCACGAACGTATAGTTTTTCAGCTCGAAACATTATTGTCAGTATTCTACGTACACGAAAATTATACACATATGTCGGCGCACGAAATGTGTGGAACAGAGGAGTTGCTTTCGATATTCCGGTGTACGGAGACACTTAAATTCGGCCGTTCCCTTCAACACATGTGCAGACCCCACGGAGCTTGTGCATGTAACACACGCACAATACGGTCGAACGTAATATAATAATAGTACGCAAACCGTCCGTCACATCATAATATTATTATCTTCGATCTGAGCTGCAGTGCGCGTTCCATAAATTGTATTCGTGAAACGGACATCTAATGTAAATATGACGTGAAATCGTTTAGATTATTATTTATTTTAATGATCGGCCGAGCAATGGACGTTTAGGTGCGCGGCCGTTACGGCGTATAACTTCTTCCCTACGAATCAACGTAAATACAACAAGCTGCCACTGCGGCACGTAACATGTAGGTATGCATTATATACCTTTGTAACAGCCCAAGCGTGTACAATATATAGAGCAGTGGTATAGTAAACTACTGGGACGAAATCGTGCAAGGACATTTAAGTTTATTGCTGGCGATAATAATCGTTCCGAGCCCGGCCATTGTTTTTCCCCGTTGGCACACTTCGTGTCGGTAGCACGTTTCGCTCTCCCAGACCGGGTTCGGGGAATTCGCCATATATTCAGAGCAGCGAAACAAGACTTCATCGTCGATCGCGATAGTCCTAATAGTAATTGCAATTGTCGCGTTTTAAATATGCGATTCCGAGACGGCCAATTCCAATTGCGGGTATACATGTATATTATTGTGTGTACACCGGGTTGACTGTTTAAAACAATGGCGACTAAATCGTTTAACTAGAAAAAATAAAATCTTAAAAAAATGTAAAATCTTTGTGTACACTCACTTTGCCGGTCGTGTCCGTAGATAGTTCTGTGGTGTGCAGGTCGTCAGCGTTTAAGGACGCGGAGCATGGTTCCTTGTACCTGGACGGACAGGCGCACAGGGGTTGCGTGTAGTTAAGTCTCACGTACACGGCATTACACACCTGCAATCAAACGATCGACACCGGGTTAAACGGGATCTTCTGTTTCAAGATGTGAAATTAAAAAAGTACGGAGGAATTCAAAAAGTAAAACATTGTACTGGGTATAGTAAAAAAGTAAGCTACGCATAGTCGTCAAAAAGTAATTTTTTATTGCGATTTATCCAAACCAATATATTGTACAGTTGTTCATTATATATTTAAATTAAATTAAGGATCCGTGTAACGTTAATAGTTGACAACAAATTACGAGAACTGTAATCGTGTGTAGAAAGTTTTTAATATATTTTAATTAATATAATATTTTGAAAAGTAACTTTGATTAATATTCTCGAGTAAAAGTGGTGTAATTGTTTTGGAAAAAATTAAAACCGATTAAAAAATCTTCGTTTATAAGAAATTATAAACGATTAATAATAATTTTACTAATTTTAATAATTATTTATAAACTTTATAATAGTGTAGTTAACATTTACAATTTGGTGAGTTACAGGATATTAATAAATTATAAAATTACAATCTACCATAGTATTATACATACCTGTTGAACGGCGCACTCGGGTAACAGGTATATGTGTTGGTTGTGTGGATAATAGTGGTACTTGGTTGGTTTCAACCCTTGGCTAGGTGCTGCTGATTTGTTCGTTTCAAGCTAAAAACGAGAGAAAAAAAAACTATTAGACAAGCAATCAATAATGATAACTAACTAGAGTGTAGCGCTCGAATAAATGATAATAATAATTTCATCTCGACCGAACCGAGGTGCAGTATACGTACACGCGTACTTTTACGATATTTTGTATTGTTATTCGAACATAATAATATATGACGCGCGGAATCGGTAAAAATCGCATATTAAGGATCGTTTTGTTTCGTCCATAATAATATTTGTTCGGTGCGAAAAGTAAATTATCCTCGTCGTATCATTCGTAACCGTATACATGGTGTACATTGTACATTTGTTATTTAATATTTAGTTGGCTATATTACACTCTATACCCGTATAAAGTAGTCGCAGAGGCACAGAGTGTAATCAGGTAATAATTAGAACACTGCGCAGTGCGTTTTACCCTCTCGTCGCGGTATAATTCCACTATATGTGTACCGTGCGCGTACAGATATACTTTCTTCGTCGATAAAGCCACTTTCGTTATACCCGGTATATATATTATATTATATTATAGAGATAGTTTTTGGAACCTAATATCGCGCTTCACAAGGCCGGTGCACTCCCCTCTCCCCGTGTATACACAATTATTATTATCTAGGACAAGATTTCCAGAGCCCTTTGTGCAGTTTGTATCAATCTCGCGCATCGGAGCTACCGTCGAACATCTACTCAACGAACTTCTAGATTGCGAATTTTTTTAAGGATCTATGCAATTTTCTTTAAAAAACGTTTCTATTTAACGAATTAATTTCATTACATTATTATTCCACGATAAGCTTTTACCATAGAGTGTACATATATTTCGTAATAATTAGCTTACGGGTAGAATCAAGTGTAACGAGTAATATAATACGGCCACACATCGTACGATGTGTACCTGAGGTGAAATACTTTTTAGGTTATTATCATACGAAGTATTGTGTTACTATACATTCGTATTCATTTGGTACAGAAAAAACGAGTTTTTTTGAAAAATATTGCATATCTGCGAAATTTTTAACACGAAATGTCTACGAGTTTTTTGCAAAGAATCGACAAGTTTGTTAAAAAAAAATTTGACTGAATTATTATTGATATACGATATAATACGAGCGCACGCACTCGATATATTGACTTAAACCGTTTGGTTAAGTTAACTTTAAAATCCCTAGCTTCCGGTCGCGAACACTTTTCCCTTTTTACATATAACCTTTAGCACATAGGCGTGTCTACGGGGGAGGCAGGGTGAGCACCGGCCTCCCCAGTGACTTAATTCTTGGCCTCTTGGCTAAACATCTACCGTGGTTAAAACTATACATTTTAAACAGCTATCAGTTTGTCTAATATTTTAAAATATTCATTATCAATATATTAAACATCATACCACAGATAGCATAAAATCTGTGATTATATTTTCTGATTGGCTCTTAACATACCATGGTTAATAATGGTAGGCGATCGATAAGAAATTTGATTAATGTCAATGAGTTTTCGTCACGACTACGATTGAAACGCATAGATGACTTTAACAACCGTGGACCGTGGTTTTTGTGAAGAATGCCGATTTGTTTTGTTATAATAAGCTGCAGCAGCCTGCTGCATGTTCCAAATTATTGATAACAGCGACGCAACGTAATTTTTAATTTATATCAGAATTCATACAAGTTTAATACGATTTAGAAATATATCAAAATAAAATAAAATAGTGTTCTGATATCAAATATTTTGTGTACTACACTGTGATCTATGCATGAGCCACGAATTTGATCATACCGAACTCGTGTTGTTCATGCCTCATGGTGGCTGTGGTATTTATGCAAATTTAATACAATATAAATATCAATAATCAGTATGACTACTAACAAGTCCAAATGTAAAAGATTGAAAAGTTTGCATGACTTTTTCATGCCAAAAAGATCAAAACAAAATTCTGGTAAGTTTATATTTTTAATACTTTAAAATAATATAAAATTATGTCATAAAACAATAGGTAATTTATTCACAGTCTATACATATTATGTAAGCTGTTTTATTTAACTTATGAATTTATATTTGCAATGCTTATGTTAAATCCTATTCCATCCTTAGTCTTAAAAGAAAGTGTGTATCTGCAATCTTCAGACATACATTTTTTAACTACTGTTGAACTTGTTACGTCACTGAAAAAATCTTTAATATCACTAAGGAACAATGAAAAATAATTCCAAGATAATTTTAAGAAAACTGTTCAAATGTGCAATGATAATGATATTTATATACCAAATTTGTAGATGAGTAAAAATTTAAAATTATATAAACGGCCTCCCCAGCCATGGAGGTCTGGATACGCCTGTGCGTTAGCACCACCAACTATTCCCGTATAGACCGATTTTCAGGATGATGCGCGTATCGCCAATGATAGTACTACTATCCTGCTTCTTTCTGTTGACATTATGTAAATACAATACTTTTTTCTTGCAGTGCACATTTTACGTTTCGCATGTCGCGACGATAATGATACATTTTACGTGAAAATGTTCATTCTGTACCCGGCCCGTTCCGTTGAAAAAATATGAATACATTATTGCACCCGGCCTCGTCCTGCCGACGTGTATTCATCTTGTTATAATACAATATGGGTATAATAGTATAATACCAATAATACGCGGTAGAACGTCGGAGCCGAACAATATTGCCCTCGGAGTGTTACCGCTATGGCCCAGTTACGGCGGGCGTCACCCGAAGCTTAACTCTTATACGTACGCGTATAATTGCCGTCTGCTCGTGTATTACACATTATTATGTTCTGTTATTGGCCGTGCACAGTCGCAGACGTAGATTTAACGGTGACAGTGCTGCCATGATAGTACTGCCATAGATACTGCTATGGTTATGCGACAGCTACTATCATACGAGGAGGAGCGTTTACACGGCGACAGTGACTTGTGTGCATTGTGTGACATTTATAATGAAAATAATATTAAAATTAGTTGTTGTTAAATTAGGTATCGCGTTTTTTTGTTGAAAAAATCATGTCCGAAGAAGTTGTGTGTTCGATGATACGAGTGATTGGAGAAATGATATTATTGAAACATAGAAAACTTATGTCCCATAAACAAGGATACTCTAAACTCTTCATAATGTTTAAGAAATTCTATTGTATCAAACCCCATTTTAAATTATTATAATTTCAACACTAAAGTTAAATATTTTAATCAGTTAAATCAAAAGTTTTAAACTGAAACCGGCAAACGTGATAAGTCAACCGGTACAAGTAACAAATGATAACAATATACATAATTCGTACGATGGTAGTTGATAGTGCGGTAGTGACCGTTTATAGATAGAAGTTGCTGTCACACTGTCAACTACCTACCAAGCCAAGCCTGATAGTTCGACAGCTGACTGTAGACAGTGTGGCGGTGCTTATGTTTACACGGTGGTAGTTCCTTGACAGTCACCGTCTTGACTGTGACTGTCACCGTGTAAACGGGACTTAAGCCGCGCTAACGTGGTGCAACAGTATTCGCGTTCGCCGCAAAGTCCGACCGGACGTTCGCCGGAAACGCGATATTGTGGGTGCACCTGCCACGACGTGTTTCTGCGACAATCCTTTCCGATTAAATGTACCGTTTTGCATGTGTACACGGCGGCGGTGTGACGAATCCAAGCGATCGGATACCGGAGTATACCTGTGTATACCTACATATTACGTTAAATCATTACGAAAACGTGTTATAGCTCCGACGGATAATTTAATACCGGGGCATTATTATCGCGGCGCTTTCCGTTTACTCGAACGCTACGTTCAACGAGCGTACAACCGATATTCGAAGAAAGAAAAAGGGAAAATAATAAAAGATTACCTTCACCTTTAAGCTATTGTGGCGGCGTAGGGAGTAACAGTTCGTACGTGTGATTTTTAGATTAAAACATTCACAAACGATATTGTGTACGCATACGAACCATTCTCGTGGCATACTTGAACTTGCAGTTCTTTACGGAGTCAGTTCCGGTCGGATTTTATTTACCCCGTCGACGTGGGTAGTCCCACGATTGACGGGCCGCTTTGATTTTCAGCGTGACATTTGAACGTCTCGATGGCCAAACACGCGAGTACGAATTCCTCGTGGCACACATGATGATGTACTCGCACGCTCGTTGAACATAACACATGCAGTATACCTACCGCGGAGTGCATCGTCGCTGCAGCTTGTGCACGCGCAAACACACGTATTACATGTGCAGTTACGTTATCATTATTACGCGTGCGAGGAATCGGACATTTTTTAATTTTGTTTTCGAAACGCGACAACACGTATAGGTACATGCGTATACAATATCCGTACACGGGCACCGTGTAAAAAACAGTTATTAGCAATTGATAATGATATATCGTGTGCTCGTATCGGCGCGTCCGGTCGAGTGTTATTACGTCGGAACTGCAGCAGCGGTTTCAACCGCGTGTCTCGCGCGTATATTGTTGCCGTTAACTCGCGTCACGTCGAACGTATTTTCGACAAACTCTCTGCAAATACCACGTGCACTACGACACTGCCTAGCTGCGTACACACACACACACTGCAATGCATCGTTGCACGTCTCTAATGCACGTGAGATCACCACGCTTTAACACGTCTTGGCTATCGTGTGAAATTTCCAGTTTAAATCCGGTGGGCGTGCGAGGTTCGTGAATTGTTGTGCGACAACGGCGGGGAAAAAAAACCACCACCACCGTGCACTGCACTATATGCAACGTAGGTACCATTAAACGGTAATTTAATGCTGTATCGTAGCGCCTATTTGCACAATTCACATTCCGTTCACCGAACGAATCGGATGTGTTTAATCCGTTCGAAACGACGTTTGTTGTTTTGAAGATCAATGAACAGCGATTATTTTGTCCGTATACGTTTAGTCATTCAAAGCGGTAAACAGTTTTTTTTTCATACGAACACGCTGTACGTATATATAGTGACATTGTGTTTCGTTTCGGGTAATTAATAAAAAATACACGTACACTCAGCTTGCTACAATTTTTTGAACTCGAACGGAAAAATTCTGACACGAATCGAATACTATAATATAGTCATTTTGCGCCTATACGTATTCGATGTACTTTCGTGATTTATAAAATTAGGAAATAATGTATCATCGTACAAAAACTCTAATAAATAAAAGTAACAAAAAACACACAGGAATTCGAATAGCATACGAAACATGGCGCTTTTTAGATTAAATAAAATAAAAACATGTTTTCCCGTAGCATTGAATGTTCATCTAGTGCAGAAAAGAAAAAAATAATCTTCAACGATGATTGTATAATAACGATTCGTTAGTCGAAAAACGGTATTTTAATCATTTGAACATTTATCTAAAGTAGTGCGGAAATATTATTCAATTGAAATGAATGGTATAATAGTTGATGCATATTATTATATGCTTTATGAATTATTATGTCATTGCAATTGATATTAAAAATAATCTTTTGACGATGGTTTCAAACCGTTAGATTTTCTTTTTATGACTAGCAAGGAAAATCACTTTTATGTAATTTCATTTAATTTGAATCACGTGTAAATAAACGAAACACGTTATATAGATATATCATATACATATACGTATACAAAATATGATTGAATATACTTAACGTAATTGTCTCTTTTATTATGAACGAGAAAAAAAATTGTTTTTATTTACAGTTTATCAAATATAATAGACTTGTTTTTTATTTTTTTGAGGAATTTTGACATTTTCCGTGCACGGGAATTAATCGTAAACCGCTCGCTAATCCATGCGTGTTAAACTGTTAAAGCAACAAGTGTGTTTAACGCGTGCACGTGCAATCGCGGTTGGCGCCAGATTTACTAATAGAGTAGTGTTATGATTATTATTTTTTTTTTGTAATTTATTCATATCATTATTAAATTAACTGACGTGTTGTGTCCGACTAAATTATCGTTTTTTTTTTAATTTTTTTTATTGTTAATAACATAACTTATTTGCACGTAAAATGATTTATGATATGCGAGTATTAAAAAAATGTATTCTTCACGTTATTTTTTTACTAGCGTGTTTGAGTGGATTATCATATTTGTTATTTGCGTTTTTAAACCTAACATAATAGCAAGAAGATATATGTAAGTACAATAATTAAGTTTTATACTGAAATCCTTTACTGCGTATAGATTGAGTTTAAAAATGTTTTCTTCACATATATTTTAAAACATAATGTGAAACAACTCGTAATTCGTATAGCCGTACGGGTTATGCATACAATTAATTTTAGTATTTTTTTTACCTATTCATCTTTAACTATTTCAGAGGTAAAAAATTATAGTTCAACGCATCGAATAAACAGTAACCAATAACGGAAGAAGTGTATCTATTGTTTTTATTATAATATGACGTGTACTCTTTTCAATTATTTTTCGGAGAATCGGAAGACCGCACGTGTTTATATTAAAATAATGTAATGCATTGAAGTTTTTGATGATATAAAAAATTCGTTACCACTCAGATTATATTGCTCTCGTTGCACTCTAACGGGGGAGGAGGGGGATGTAAATGTTTTAAAATAGTCCAATTACATTATTTATTACTTAGTTTAAATATACGGCGGTCGGCAGTGAGATTATAAATTAACTAAATTTAAAAAGCGACGATTTCGTTGGTTGAATTTTTCATTACTAATGCGTACCAGATGTTTTACCGCAATCATCACAACACGTGCTCCTAATAGATTGTAACAATATTATATAATATATATCATCGCGTTTTATTGCTTGCTCGCCGCATAATACGCAGCTTAAAAAATGTTAGTTGTACAAACACATTATTTTTGTATTTCACTTTTATGTGTGTATGACATAAACGATTGATACACGATCAGCACAACAAGTAAGTAGTGCACACGACGAGGGTAATATAACGCGAAGGGTTCGATTTAATCAGTGACAGGTCAATAATTTTTATCATTAATTTATGTTTATTCCTGTAAGTTTTGTAGAAATGCATAAGATACTAATGTTTTGCAAAAGTTCGCGAAACCGCTTCCTTTGGTAATATTGAAATCAAGTAATACCGACGATACTGCAGCGGTTTTTCGCGGTCGGAGGTCACACGGGGCGTCTCCGATTACTTACCGGTTAGCGCGGAGTTAATTTATGAATACCCCATAGATCTACCTGCGCGGATGTCCTCGTCGAAGTCCACGCGTACGCAAACTTTCCAGAATCCTCATGACCGCCGGACCGTGTAATTGGGTCGGGCCAGTAATTAAATCGCATGGTTTTCGCTTTCGCGCGAAACCCGCCGCAGCAGAAATGTCGTGCACACGTATAGACGTGTACGACGTCGACGCACAGTGTTTGGCCTAATCGAAGAAACACCGATTGCTGATTTCGTTTTTATTAATTTTTTTTTTCTTCCCCCGCCGCCGCGTTCTCGAGTTTTTTTTCCCTCCCTCTCGAGTATTTAACTCTTGCACTCGCGTGCGTACCACACTGCGCTCTTCTTGCGTCTCCGCGCGCGACCCTCGGGCATTGTTTTCGGCCGAACGGAGAAATTGGGTTGATTGGTTGTAGGCGTACGCGACCGCGTTACGCGGGGGCTAATGGATTTCACGGAAACGCGAAATCTCTCGCATGCCGTTCCGTCCTCTCCTCCCTCCCCTCCCTCTCACCGAACAAACGAGTAAATAATATTATAATAATGTCTAGGTACACGCACGTGCATTTAACGTGCACGTCGGAGCTTGTGGCGGTTACCGCACGAATTGCTCAAAGTGCCTCTATAAATATAATATACAATAATATTATATACGTGTGTGCGCGCGCGCGCGTAAGACGAACCAAATATATAAGAAAAAACAACACCGAAATAAATGAGATGAAAAAAAAAAAAACCGTAAACGTACACGGCGAGCGAGACGTTTTTTGCGCTCTTACGGTCGTTATTATTCTTATTATTATTATTATAGGTAACGGAACATTTATGTAATTTCGCATACACGCGTCGTTCCCGCGCGATAAATTAACGTCATTTCGCCGGAAACGGTGCGACGAGTGTCACATATTACTATTATACACTCGCATCGTACCTTATTCTTATCATTATCATATATTGTACTATTGTCAACTGCAGTTTCTCGTGAATACACCTGGAATTTCGAATTCCGCGAACCGAATATTATATACGTACGCGCATACTTCGCCCGGAGCGCGAAGAAGAATTCGAATTATAATATCCTTTGCGTGTATAATATATTAATATCTTCGAACGTAACCGTGTCGAGCGCGAATCGTAAAATCTACTTTTCTCAGACGTATTTTTCGCAATCAAACGTTATAGATTACGATGTAGTCATATCGGCATGCCATTTTTCGTTTTGATTTAGACGACAATTTTATAACCCTCTCCGATCTCTGTGAACACGCCCTGTATTTAAGAAATTATAAGAAAAAACTCGTACAGTATTCGTTCACATAATTTTCTGTGCGATTTCGAACAAGGTGTTAAAATATTTCGATTCGTACGTGATCACTTCAATGCGATACAGTGTTATCACCACGTTCATACCAAGATGTTACTTCGTTAATTTCTCAATCTAATATATTCATCTAATCTAATTAGGGTTAAAATTCAAAAATATTCTACAAGTGGCACAATAATTATATCTATACGTCTAATTATACGTTAGATGAATCGATACGAACAAATAAACTATCAACCTACATTATGTAGACGTTCGTGCTATATACGTACATCCGTATCGTTTAATTTAGTAATTTAAAGTCCTCCGATAACTGTAATATAGAACACGATCAGACATGTCAATATAATGGACGGTAATTTTCTTTAAGGTACAGATAAACGGTATGTGTAACCTACCTATATACACATTACAAAATCGAACGCGTCAAAGTACAATAGTGCACATCAATGTCCATTATATAAATCTCATAGTTATCATTATGTGTACCTATATATTATGCTACAAAGTAAAAGTAGGCATATGGACGAGACGCTGCTGTACATATATACTTATTGAATGGTAATAGACCTCGATAGGGTTGGTTAAGTATATAAATGAGAGTTATAATACAACGATTGTGTTCGATCTCATATACATTTTATTCGTTATTATTGGCTGTAGCTTGTACGTTGGTACGCGTATGCTATTGTTTAGTTGTCAGAGCAATAATTCGTTTTTAAACAATATATATATATATTTTAAATATTTTATTATTGAAGCACAATATTGTACTACTACGCCATTACCGTATTGAAACTGTTGCCGGGAGGTATATTATTTGGATATTATTCAAAGACTCATAAAAGTATAACACGTATACACATGTATCAATATATTATTACTTACAACTCATAACATAGCATTTTTGGAACCAATTTATAAATATATATTTGTAAAGGTATACTCACACGATTTTTACTTTTTCCGCGTTATTCGATTGAAATACGATAGGTACTAGAAAACCTGCGGTTGACACTGGCGATATAAATAAAATAGATACTTGATAGCGAAACGTTTTTAATAATATTTATTACTATGTGTGTACACCGTGTAGATGTAGATACTATCACGAATCGGTTTTCACTTTTAACGATTCGTTCACAGTACTGTGTTCTTATTTCGAATCGCGATACCATATAAATATATATGTATATATGCATGCATCGTACTCGAAAAACCCAAGAAAAATAATGCACTCAATTAAAAACACTGCAACTAACCCGACTATTATTTTTCGCAACGACGACGCCAGGATACCGGGTGAATGGTTTGGCGTGGTATGCAAAACGAATCTGCGAGAATCGGATTATAATAATTATTGTACACTGCGATATAAACAACGGCTATTAGAATACATTACAGCCGCAGTTCTCGGACTGCATAGTAATAATAATGATAATAATAATATTGTTGTTGTAAATCCGAGGCAGTGTCACTGCACTTGCGCTGCGACCTCTAGGACTCGATTGCCAAGGCCGTCGTTCTGTAGACATCCCGAATTGTTTCGGAAACGGTATACTATATGCGCGCGCGTCACGAGGTCATCCGCAGACACACAAACACGTTAATAATCACCCGTTCGCACGCCGCAGCAGACGCCCTTTTATCGGTGCAGTGGCATCGTCACGGCAGCGTCGGTAGCGGCGCAAAACCCGTTGCACCCGAGGAATGTCGTGGCCGCCACTGCGCCCTATCACCGGTGTGTAAATATACATGTATGTGTACACGTATATCCGTGACAGTGTGCGTGAGTGAGCGTGTGACAGTGTGTGTGTCATGGGACGTTGCACATCGCCGTTGCACCGGAGTGACCGGATTATCCGTCGGATCTCCCAGCGAATATGTTGCATTTGTTCCGGAATTATTATCGTGCACATTACGTAAGCACCGTGAGCGTACGCGTGCACGTAGATATACGCGTACGTGTACATGATAATATGTAGAGTCGGCCGTCGCGTGCACCGTACTGCGTTCGGCATTGTTCCGGACAGTTGCAGTGACTGCATTGTCTTGTGCGCAAAATATTTATAACTAGGTACTATAGAGTTGCGCGTCTTACACGAAAACAACGTGTGTCGGGCTGCCGTGCGTTTTCGCGCGTTAACTCCGGACGATCGTGCAAATCAAATTACGCGCAACGGTCGATGCACGCGGTGGATCGGATGTGCACTATACGGCTCATGGACGCGTACGTAAGCGCACTTACGATTTCGCGTGTGTACACAGTACGGGCGATCGTCTGTGTAACGGTCGCGACGGTATTTTGAGAAAAAAAAAATCGCAGAATAGATATACAGTTTTTCCCGCTCGAAAACACGTTTTCGCTGCACGAAACGTTCAGGCAAATAATAATAATTCGTAAAATGATAAAAAATAATAATAATTGTCCTATTATACAGCGGTATATTTTTTAAATAGTATTGATAATATAGAACGTTATAGCTGTTACAGTGGTACGCTATAATCTACGACGAACAGTGTCGAAATCAGATTGTTGTTTTCGAGTCTTCGAGACGATATTTTGTCATACTTTTGAAGCTCCGAAGCACCAAATATTATTAAATACTTATAAAACGATGATGTAAAATTAGTTCGTCGAACTGAAACGGTTTCATTAAAATTGTCGTGGTTCCCCTAGAAATAATTCGTAAGGTGTGCTCAGAGTTTAGAGTAATAATCTCGTTAAATAGAGGTTTGTCTGTACATGTGTACCTAACCTTACCTAGGTATATGTAGGTAAGCCGCGTTGTGGTACGGCGCGTACATGATATTATTATGTTACGTATAGGTAAGCGAGGCACACGAGTTGGTGCGGGTCGATGGGAGAAAAGAGAGAAAGAACAAAAAAAAACCGCGATACACATATTATTATGTTCGGGGTAATTTCCGCGGTCGATCGCGACGTTTTTCGGTACCAACCAGTTTCGAGCTTTTGTGGTTGCACAGTGCCTACATCCTATACATAGATATCTGATTGAAAAACAATTAAGACTACTGACGAGCAGTTACGAGTTGTGTCCTATATATACTCGTGTCCCCCATGTTACAGCGACCGTACTGACACTTGACACTTGCACAGCAAGGGTTGACCGCAGGATCGACTTTTATGCGTCGACGTTGAACATCATATGTTCTGAGGTAAACAACGCGTGAACGTACTTTCGAAAACGTAAGCGACCTAAGGTAACGTTGACTTGGCGTTACTTCGTCCGCGAAATCGTTTTCCGAACGCACAGAAGACGACGGATGAAACCACGGTGCTTAACGCGGACAAAATCGCCCTGTATAACCGATCATAAACATAAATAGGAACGCACGCCCACGAACGAGCCGCGATTGTACGTATGCACATTATAACGCGAGTACACTATACGCGCGTGCACTATATTCTCCGCCGGACAAGATAAATAATAATAATAATTTAAGTACGAGCAGGGCGCGGAGTGTGCGCCGCGCGCAAAAGGATCGTAAAAATCACAATCGTCGTTTTGTGTTCGGCGCGCATTCAAACTGTGCACACCGGATGACCCAGTTGCGTTGCGTTAAAAGAAAATTAAACGAAAGGCGAGCAGGCGGACGTGCGCGCGTGTGTCCGCGTGTATGCTGATCGGTTAAATAGATTGGGCGTATTAACATTTTTTTTTTTTCTTTCTTTTTTGTTGTACGCACTTTAAATTGACAATTTTTATCGATTCATTGTTATTGCAGACGCATTCCCCGGTAATAGGTTTCGCGCGAGAACCGCGCGCTTTCCTGACCGCAACGGTACAATTATACTACAGGCAAACGTACATTGTAATATTAAGAAATTAACGAATGTGTGTTTTCGTTTTACTATTTTTTTTTTTATTTTTTTCATTTCTTTTTCCACACGTAATTTATATCATACGGTCTGGGTTCCGCGTACATTGTTATCGAGTGTTTCACGTATTATTTTAACGCTTCGGGTTATCGCTGAATAAGTTATGAATGAAAAAAATTCTTTGTATGCGCAAGGATGAGTTTGTAAAAAAAAAAACGTACGTTCCCAAATGTAATTATTACCTATTTACAGTTTTAGGAGAATTTTATATCATTCTATATGAGTGATTTCATTACTGTTTGTCAGCTATGCGTAACACAATACGAGTATTATATGTATACTTCGACATTTGATCGGGGTTTGAGGAAAAACACAATTTTAGTAAGTATTTAAAAACAATGTATCCATCAATATTTAACGGTTTGTTTTAATATTTTATGTAGATACCTGATAAGTTACGTAAAGTTATATAAAGCCGCGAAGTAATGAGACTTGGTGAACTGATTAAGCTGAAAAAGTCACCAACACTAAGATATAAAAGGAGTGATTTAAATCCGGGATCAATTTTATACAAAACTAAAATATTATTCTAAAGTTTTCGATTCCCGCACTAAGAATATCCTTGTCATCGTACCATTGATGTGGTATATCACTAAAATAGTAATACGGTTATTCTAATTTATTGAAAAAAAAAAAAAATAATTTTTTTCGTTCTTTGAACATTGAATTCTTCGTTTTACCGTTGTAATTATTTCAAACTTGAACTCCGGTGCCTTAGCACCGTATTGATATTAATATGAATCACGATGTACGCAATTTTCATTAAGAATTATAATAATCTATTTCATTGCATATGTGTATCATACGGTGTGTAGATAAATATTAACTAAGCAACTGACCAGAATCAACACAAGCATAATAAAAACATTTTAAGGCAATTACGTTAAATCAGTTCAAACTCCTCGCTCATTCTACTCGTACTCGCAGAATTTGAGAAAAAAAAAAATTATGTATAGGATTTCAATTGGCTGTTATCGATACTATTTGCTGTTGCCTGGCCGAATGAATTCTTTGCATTGTCCGTTTTTACATTTATGACCCAATTGCCGTTCAATTTCCTTCGATTACGCCGGTGACACGTCCTTACGCACAGTTTTCGACTAACTGGTCACTACATTTTTTTTCCTACGAAAATACGTGATCTCGTCAAAAACAACTATCTATCAGTGCACTAAGCGTGCATGTAAAGCTCTGCCGGACGCCGGACGACCACAACCTCAATCTCACTTCTTTTCGCAACGTTTCACGTTATTATTACTATTATTTCATTTCGACCATAATACGCGAACATAGCGAATGTTTTGGTCACAATTTGACTATTTGTACTATAATAATAATAATTATTATTATTTCTATAGAAATGAAAATACATTACCGGTGATGGATAAAAAATGAAAACATTTAAAAAGTGATAAATAAATAATTTCCCAGTACAATTGCACGCCAGTCACCCGCAGCGTATAGGTGGTATTGTTAGTATCACACAGACGTAATAAATTAATTTTATTGAAAATGTTAAAAAACGCACTTGGAGAAGACTGCATAGAAGCAATAAGATTTTTTAAATATTTTAACGTAATATGCCAATGTAACTAATCGACCCCGATTATAGAAAGTTTTTCTCAACAATATTCTACAAACTATTGAAAGCTTAATATTATATCTAACCTAACCAAGACCAACTGGAAACTAACTTTAAATAAATTAAATCACCGCTAATGTTGAAAAAAGAGGAAATTCGCTGAATCAGAAATATTTGAAACGTATAATTTTGCATGCAATTTCTTTTGGTTCCCTCACAGTTCTCATAGATTCCAATGAATTATATCAAGTGGTCACTGCTGGTCAATATTGTATCGTGAAATCGATATAACTCTTTGCATCGCTCAACCACACATCATCATGTATATCAACTATATACATATAACATTTCTAAATAATATCATCCATAAGTCTAGCTGAGGCAACCATGTTTTACTTGATCTAAAGTAAATAATATGTTATTTGATGCGGACTGAAATATAGCACTGTTTCGCGGTATACTTAAAACGCGAAAACTTATTTGCATATTTAAAATGAATATGCTTATCATTATAGACGTAGCGAAATGTTTTGTAAGCATAATATGTATAGTAAATAAAAGTTTGTGACGTTTTCTGTGTGACCATGTAGTCATCGTTAGCCTGAAACAGGTGCAGCGCTAAAAATTACAAGCTCTAAACTGAATGTCCATAGATCTTCTATTTTCATTAAATTTTCTATTTTTCCGATATCTTTTCCACCAGCAGAACTCTTATTCAACCGTTATTAGTCCTAATCAAAAAACGCGACAATAGTCCAAAACGTTTCTCCGCGTTCCGTGTATGGTCTGACGCGGCGCTAGCGCATATTATAATAATGTAATCTAAGTATATAGTGGGTACGCAGTTGTCGGTCCTTACCTCGTCTTCGGTTATCTCCGGCCGGTCAGTGGTGACGGCTATGGAATAGTCGCCCGTTGTTTCGTCTGCCCGACAAGTCGCGGCGACCAAAGCGGCCAAAAGGATCGCGCGCGACAGCGCCCGTACGGTCATCACGACAAAACCCCCGGAGTAGCTTCACGACCGTTGCACAGACATCCGACGGTCGTTTCCGGTTTCCGGTTTCTGTAAAAGAGTTTTGTTTTTAATATTATTATTATCATTATAACACTAGTTGTTTATAGTCCATTAAGGACGTTCCCGTTTTGAATACTTTTTATTTATACTGGTATATACCTATGCAATATAACGTTTGAACTTTGAATCGTGACGGCGCGTCGGCGAATGTTTAATACCTACTGAATATTTAATATATTTTATTTGAAACCGATCTGGCTGGGTGTACCGTTTACTGGTTTTCTCCGCAGTTCGCGCGCGATGTTTATCTGTAATAGTCTATCCGTCAAAAAGAAGGACACGGCGAATACTGTACCTACCGGACTTGTGCGACAAATGCCGCTTCCGTCGCGCGTCGGGGTGAATAATATTCTCCGTTAGTGTTTATGGTCACTGTGAACATTATAAACTACTTTTTTTTTTGTTTGTTTTTTTTCAGTGAAACTCAAACGTTGGGCTTAAAAATAATATCTTTTCCATGTATGGGTACTTGCACACTATTTTTATTTACAATTCCGACTTTCACATTTTCAGTTACTTTGATGACAAATGTCAAATAACTAAAAGAGAATGCACATAATATACGTTTTCGCTGTAATGCGTTGTTCGGAGGACGGGGGTCCGTGGGTAAATTTGTATTTGACAGAACGAGCATCGTCTATGACGTTCGTTAACGACGATTTGCTTCATAGTGTGTTGGTAAATTTAATATTAGTGTTGGCCGCGTGCAAAAGTAAATGTACGCGTTTTACGACCGCAAACTATTTAAACATTTGCTTATAAAATTATACCCGCCTAGTTTTAGATAAATTTAAATGGTGCGTATATTTATTAAGAGATGTACAGTTTTGGTGTAGACTACTGGTGGCTTAAAGGCTCGAAGTGTATTTGAATCACGTGATTCACAAAAACGTTCATAGTTTTATATTTGTATTTTAGAATTATTAATAATGAATACACTTTTTTGAAAACTAACCATTTACAAAAAACTCTTTTTCGACGTCGAATTTAAAAATATATTTTACGAAATTAAAATTTAATGATTTTGAGGTGGTTGGTGTAAAATTACATGTGATTTGAGGAAAAAAAAAGTTCTAACCGCTACTGTAAGAATATCTATTATAGCCTTACATTTTGAAAGTCAATGAAAATCAATATGATCACATATAGGCGTTATAGGTGTGTGTAGGTATAAATAATTCCATATGGGGTTTGTGTCTTAAGAACAGTTGAACAAACTCGTAGTACACTAATAAGTAGGTGTCTAATACTATTGGTAAATAAAATCGTCTTGCAGCAATCCCCGATTGAGTGTGCAAGTGATTCATATATCATAACAATACTCGTATAATATAGTACTCTGATTATAAAATATTTATGTCTAACACCTGCAATGTTACTTCTCAGATCTCTTTATTCATTATAAATGAAAAAAAATAATAATAATTACATCCATTGATCATACCAGTGATCAATAATCGTACTACTTGTTTCATTTAACGTCTTTGGAAGCCTAATTAAGCAGTTCTCACATATCTATAATAGCTTTCACTGTCTCAGTCTTTTGGCAGAGGTCTTTGCGCGTATCTCCTTCAAGCGTTTTAACTGTGCTTTGGTAAGACTATTTCATCGAGTCTTATGAATAATAACTGTTATAAAAACAGTGTTATTGTTGTTTACGGTTTAATATGTTTGAAGCAAGTGCGCTGTCCTAGTAAATCCTATGATTATATTATGTATATTTTGTTCTAACGATGATGTACTGCTAATCAATTCAAAAATAAAACGTCGACAAACTCATTAAGAGTAGCTTATTAAAATAAAATAAATGCATCGACAGACCGATCACAGATAATTGTACAGACCATGGGAATTTATCATATTTTATAGTACATCGCATGTAGATACAGTTTATTAGATATTCAATCCGAAGAATAATCGTGAATTTGTTTAGGCGTACGTGGGTACTGGTGTCGTTATGGTTCATATCGTTCGTAGGTAACGATTTATACCCCGGTGATACTATTTTTTGTTTTTATCTACTGACCAGACAAACAGTACACGATGCATATTTATGTCATGAGCCTTTATTTATTTTCGTTTAAGGTTCATTGCCCATCTTAATCGTGGATCTTCGTACAGCTGCGGTTAACAAGAATAATAACTTGATCAGAGCCGAGAGCTGCTTACCGTAACGTCCACAGTCCATATAATAGTATCACAGTTCGTGTTACATCTCGAGACTAAAGATCTTCAACTCGTAATTGTATATATTGTACTAGTTTTCTCATTTTAGTCCTTTTTCCTCGCCGATCCATTTCTCGAGATTATCACTGCTCGTTTTCCTTAACGGCTTACATATATCGTCTATCGGCTCGTGTACAGTATAGCGCGTGGTCTGCAGATTACTATAACGAAGAAATGTTTTTACGCACGACGAACGGGATATGCTTAGTTACCGCTTGTGTGTCTTCAAAATATACACGCATGTGTAACACTCGCACTCACATAATAATAAAGTAATCACGAAACAAAACACGCGAAATGATCGTTCGCCATCGAGAACAAAGTATAGAACTCTTCGAGTCGTAAAAGTGCCGCGTTTATACACGTCGTTACGTACCTCAATTGTTTATTGTCGTTGGTAAATTTTTAAGAACTATTTTTCGCGTTTGTCCTACTTCCCACTCGTGCGTTTTCCGAGGAAATTGTTAAGAAAAATCGGAACTGAATGAAAAAAAAAAAAACAAAACACAAGCATTTACTTCCACAATAACGTAACATTAGTTCATATTTACATCTGTTTTATTGGCGATTTTTTTTTATTTTTTCTGATGGCTTAAGGCCGTTTATTTTTTTCAATTCTACGTGTCATACAATTTAGGCCAGGTCTTTGTCACTGTATATACACGTACGCACGAGATATACTATTGTAGTACACTGGCCGAATCGCAGAAGTCACCGACCGTAGCGAGATCTCGGTAATCGTCAGATTACAGTCATTGAATTCATTCGTGTAAGTACCACCTACATACTTTGGTGTCCTTGAAGTCTGTTAAGTTTGAAGAATT
Organism: Periphyllus acericola; assembly: GCA_949715065.1. Lineage (NCBI taxonomy): Eukaryota > Metazoa > Arthropoda > Insecta > Hemiptera > Aphididae > Periphyllus > Periphyllus acericola. The sequence continues at coordinate 13,674,525 of OX454271.1, forward strand.
TATTGAAAAGAGCACGGCGGTAAAAACAAGACGTCGGTATTCAACGATCCACTTGCATCGATCAGATTCGACCGCAAATCTGCGATCGAGACAGACTTACGTAAACATAATGCTACTACGTCGAGTACGCAGGATGACTCCATTAGAACGGTTTATATTTAATTGCTGTGATATATTGTTAAATCGTACTGTTTCGCATCGGCCTAAGGACAATATGTTATTATTTTGATTTAGTAAATAGATAATAATCGATGATAATATTAACGAATAAAATCGGTGAAAACGAAAGAGTATCAACTACGCTAACGGATGAGTAATAAACATATAATGACGTCGACGACGAGCGCGTGACATCCGCGGCTACAAAAACTAGGTTTTGTAAAGAAAAAACAACCAAGTTTTAGCATACAAGACTGCCGGCGATAAGACCGAAGATCCGGAATCGGAACATCTTCGTTTACTCGGGTGTATATTATAAAAAACCGCTCGACGTTCGTCGCAGTCCTCATCGGCCACTCTGCGCGTACAACGATATACGTGTACACAGATACGCTTGTTCACTGCAGACGTACATATTTTGATACGTTTGAATTATCGCATCTCGGTTGTTTCGCGCGCGCAGTGTTGTTTTTTCCCCTCTCCGTTCGAGAGAAGGGGTGGTCTTCAACGCGCGCAGAGCGGAGCGCATCGCTGTTTACGACACCAATTAACCGACTAATCTGCTGCGGTACGCGTGCACGGTGTAGAGTCCAGTGGTTCTCAACGGGGGCGATATCGCCCCCCCCCCCAGTGGGCGGTGAAGGGTTATCGAGGGGCGATGAACTAGTTTTGGGTGGTAGAAGGGCGGTGAACTAGGTTTGGGTGGTAGGGGGTCGCGAGGGTGTTCACGCAAATACGTTGTACATGGTGCGACCTAAAAATAATACATACTTGATAATCCATATAATAGCTATCTATCACTATAAAAAATAATAGGCACTATGTTGAGCAATGCACAATGACTTATCTTTGATTTTTTTTTAAATTTATTATCTTTATTATTTTGACGATTGTTCGTGCACATTATATTTTATTACACCGTATTATCTTAAACTTTAAAATTCTCACATAGGGGGGGGGGGGGCGTTAAAAAATTGATTGCTGCTCAAGGGGGTGGTAACTTAAGAAAGGTTGAGAAATACTGGACTGTATACCGTATATTTTATACCTACGTCGCGCCATACGCGTTCGTGTATAATGTACGTATAGGTGGTAGCGTTTATACCGCACAATACTTTTACTGCATTTGCGTCATCCCGTCGATAGTCCGTGCACACGCGGATGCTACACAGTTACGACACTATCGCGTGGTGCACTAGAATTTCACGCATCACGCGCTGTGTCCTCTAACCATACGACGTGTTCCGTGCCGTGTACATAATAAACAACGTGCGAAGTCTGTAGACCTGCAACGATTGCACTTACGCGCCCACCGGTTTTGAGCCGTGAACGAAAAGTGTAAAATCCTTTGCACCATGTACCTACCATGCAGTGGCGGCGTGACTATGAGACACGTGTCCTGTGGCTATTTAGGGGGTGGGCACGCCCACCTATGATGTTGGAAAGTTTTGTTTGTTAATTATTGCATAATATATTAATATATAATACACAATAATCGCAGGGCATGAAACGAACGACGACGGTTAACTGGATAGCCGTCGAAAAAACATTAAACATTGTATAATATTATACGTATATTTTATTAATTATATTGGATAGGAATGGAGATGATGACAGAAGCTAACGATAGTATTTTCCATTCTATTTTTATAAAAACATCGGTTTCTGTAAATCGCTCTCAATAAATATGCGCAAAATAACAATAATGGATGCAACTGTTTTATGCGATGTACTGAGATGTGCTGGGGACGGACGCGGATTTTTAATTTTGCGGGGGACGGGGTGGCGAACAAATTCTGGGAACGTATATTCTGTATCTTATAGTTTTCCGTAAAAAAATATTTGATTCGTATAGGATTTGTACAATGAGGGACTGGGAACATACTATGTGTACAGCCTCCCCGTGAGTATTTTTGTTATTACACGAATAGTAATGTCGTACAAATGCTGGAACCTATCAAACAAAATCATAAAAATTACGTAGGTACTGAATGGTTTCTAAAATCTTAAGATGGAGGGCCAGTGACATGGACGTTACAGGTACCTACGTCCTACTAAATGCGCATAGTATGGGCGAGCGAGCACGCGACATTCTTATGACGGGAGAACAAAAAGTTTAAAAAAAAGTAAAAAACAATTTTAACAGTCTAAAATAATAATTATAAATTAAACAATGCTCTTACGGTTTAAGGAGAGTGTTTAAACCGTTACGATGAGACATTCGGTAGTCACTCTATTATTCTCGCCACTCGAAGTGCGCGTTTACCGAGTATTTACTGTTTTCGGTTGAACGACGCAGACAATTATTATTTTTTTTTATTTCTAATGGAAACATTTACTTCTCGGCCGGCGTTCACTGTTTAGCTCAATTATTAATTGTCCAGTGCGTAGCACACTGAGCGCCAACAGACTAAACGACAAACCATAATTGAATGCTGATCAATATGCGTTTAATAAAATAACGATATGATTGCCTACAAATGTTCAGTGCTCATTATCGATGGGTTATCAGTCGGTTATTCCGATTCGGCCAAGCATACAACACCATGCATGTCTGAATAACAATCCTCTTTTGCGTAATTGCATCTTACAATATTCCGTATTAATAATATTCCACGGTTGAAATAATTATACAGTAAAATAATGTAATTTCTTGCGTATTTGGTGCACTGCACTGCGAGTATATTGTACAAATGTATAATATATACTGTACACGTCTGTACCGTTACGTGCTCTTCGAACAAAAGTACTAAACCGATAGTTTTGTGCGTATAGTATAGTTTTTCGACCTTGGCGTTAGCTCGACGTACAATATATTATACATTATGTGTTCTTTAATTATTCACAATACGCTATAATATGATGGACACCGGTTTCAAGAGAATCCGGACATGGTTCGGAATTGTTAATGAAGCCTGAATAAAATAGAAACCGAAAATAAACGTTTTAACGTATTGCGCATTGATATCACGAGCTCGTATTCCAATCGAAAAGTAGTTCGCGAAATCTTTTACCTATCGAATTACTTTTGTACTTATCCGTCCTTAATTTATGTTTTAATTAAATCATGACTGGCACTAGCGGTCATCACTTTCCAATACTAGAAAAAAAACATTTGAAAACGAATTAAACCTGATACAGTTATTTTATTGCGCTACGATACCGTGTGTGGTACTCCATTCGTGCGATACCCGCGATGAAAAGTAAAAACTTATAGAAGGTATGATTTTCGAAATAATCGTGGGGTTGAAATATGCTATCAAGTAACAACCGCTACATTGTTATACATTTTTTATATCAAATTCGTTATAGCGTTGGGTACAATGATAACATCTGTCAAGAAAATGTAAGAACATAATTTTTTTTGTTTTAGTAATTAATTAGTATAAATGATGAAATAAACACGATTGAAATAAACGCAAACATGAACTATATAACGGTGAGCAATTATACAGTATGATTATGCAATAAAATTGTAAATAATTATAACTGTACCGATTCCAGAAGCCTAGACTCTCGGCTTTATTATAATCACAAGACGAATTATATGTGCTATGCATGTTGTCGAGTGGCAAGTGTTATAAGTACGCCTATTGGTATTACAATTCTCTTTTTTCAAAACATAAATGAACAACTCTTTTGGACCACGACGATACTGCAGCAGAGGAACCATATCATCTCCCAAAACCGTGTTATATTTATCGTAGGCTATTGTACACTTGGTGATCTCAACTTGGTTTTCTTTGTTTACTGTTACGGTTAACAAATCATACGCATGCGTCCACTGACAAACCCGAATACTTTCCCCGAAAATTAAAATCTCGGATTCGTGACCGCGGATACTTATTTATCCGTGGATCGCGATATCATATATGCATTTAATATGCTTGTAATATAAGTTTCCCTCCGCGGTCAGATTTTCTAAAGAAAATCACCGTACGAGGTTCTTTTTAAAGCCTCGAGCCACGGCGCGTTCAATTATAGTGACGATCATTTCTACACGTTTATATTTCAATTACAACGATTTGTTTGTAATACGTATATAACTCGTGTTTACCGAAAAACAACGAAGAACGCCGTAACACACGAGAGAGATTATGTGTTTTCCTCGTAAAATCGATTACTGTGGCACCGAAGAAGTGCGAGTTTTTTTTATGAAACGAAAAAAACGTACAAACACCACCGCAGTATAATGTATGGGTACGTGTTGCCAACGAATCGGTTTTCGAATTATGTCATCTCGGGATGGCAGCACGTTTTTTAATTGTTGTTTTCGTCGATTTTACACGGGTGCCGAGCGTTTTACGAGATATTCGGCCGAAAGAGGTCATGATCGAACGCGGCCTAATCACCGTGCATTCACAATTACAATTTACAATAGTCTTAGCGTTCATGCCGCGGTTCACGATTTATTGTTCGAACTGTTTCGAACGCTACATTATACTATACATACACACTGAGTGGAGCAACTGCCGAAAACGAAATCGGTCGGCAGGATTACAATATACACGTGTGCAGGTGCCTACCTGACGGATGATGTGCTCCGAATATGTTTGCGGGTGTGCCGAGTGCGTATTATGTTGTTGTTGTTTTTTTTTTTTTAATTCTTACTTAAAACCGAATCGTCTGCATCGCAGCAGTGGCCAAACGATCGGGCAGGACTTGCGCGTGTAACATTGTCTGCAGTAGGTGCCGGGTTCGCGTTGACCGGATAACACTGCAATATTATCTTGATTGACAATGATACCGAATTCATCGAAGAATGTTTTTGTTTTTCGAATAATTAATATTATATGCATTTTAATTTTTTCGGGAAATGCGTTTGTACACTTTCAAAAGGAATATTCATCGAACGTAATAAAAAAAACCGAGAAGAAGTCGTCCTTTGGTGAAATACTTATATATAATATATGTAATATGTATATATAAAAAAAACCATTGTTTTTAAGTCGATTTTCCAAAAATCTATTCTTGGTAGATTTATATCTAAAAAATGTTGTCCACGCCTGCTCTATATTATAGCTAACGCGCCGGTCGTGCCGTTCCATCGATGTAGGTTATCATCATCACGTACCGTTTTCGTTCAAACGGCTATATCATGAAAAGTTTTACGTTTGGTTCGAACGAGTTTTAACGACTTTTAACTGTCCGAAAGTTTCTAGCGCTCATAAAATCCAGCAAAATATTCCAGAAAAATTACTATAACGATCCACTTTTTGTGTTAAATGACACGTTACACAAAGACCTATCGGTGAAAACTGTGGGAAAATAAGGGTGTGCAGTGTGTACTCCTACAAACGATTTCATACTCGTCTTCAAACCCACCATAACCCCCGGATAAAAAATCTGTACACTTAAACTATGCATGGCAACCCCGGACGTCGCGGTCGTCTAAAAAGGAACCGTGAGGTGCCGTGACTTTTTTCGAAAAAAAAAAAAATTGAAATAAATAAACGAAGGCTACAAAACCTATAGTTTAAACTCCCGGTCAAGTGTCACTTTAACGGTGAATTACCACTCAACTATTCATGTTTTTAATTCTAAATATTCCGTGTCTCTATATTATATACTTGTTGTGTTACGGTGTACATATATTGTGTATTGCCTTACCGGAAAAAAAAAAAAAAATGGTGTTCTGTTAGTAGCGTCGAAAGTTTCCGACGCAAGTCTGTTCGCTGACTCGTATTTTTTTTTTTTGTTATTATTCGTTACAAGCGTACAGATGCGGAACGTCCGAAACAACGAAATATACGCACGGAGCAGTGAGGGGGACGACGAAGACGACGAAACAATACGGTTAAACACACGTAGCAGTATAAACTGTAATAATGTATATTATATTAAGTTAAACGGCTATTCGGTCATGTTGTGTACGTGCACGCGTTAAACACACACACGCGCGCGCTCGCGAGCGTACACGTACACTTACACTTACACTTACTGTGGGAATAACCTCATATACATACTTTGTGTGGTACAGATGTATACGTGCGGTACAACAATAATTGTATCATCGGTGCTAACGACTGCGCGAAAATCGAAAATCAGATGCCGCCGACGGTACCTCGTATAATATTCTCTCTTTACGCGTTACGAGTCGCGCGTGCATTTCCAAGTGCATACGTACAGCGTACAGCATAATTTATACGATCCGTTCCGAACGGCACAACGCTTTACGCACGTATGGAGAGCATTGCGCCGAGCGGTTTTCCGTTCGCGGAACTCGCTCGCCCAAACGTGTGTAAGACCGTAATAAAATCATCATAATAATATTCATCGTGTAATAGATTAATATGGTACGTGTTTAAAAACTCGCGAAAAGCGTATTCTCGCCGTGGACGCGTGCGAACCGTATTATCGCGCGATTCGAGGCGATCATAGGGTTTTTTTCGTTTCCAATCATCATGTTCGTCTTAACGCGTTGACCGCATTGGCGTTGTACACGATTATACACGTATCGATCCGCGCTTTTCCGCCCACGTATTGTCAGAACTGTGTACCTATAAACTGCATATGATGACCGCCGCGGCCGGTCAAAACCGCGAACGTGACGGGCACACGCGTTCGTGCAGCCCTAGTGCATGGCTGTCTTAAAGTTTTTATTTTCCGCCCGCGGTGCAGGGCCGTATTTGGACATTTTACGCCCGGGGCAACATATTTTAGCTGCCTTCCCGCACCCCCCCCCCCCCCCCCCAAAAATAATTATCAAAATAGTTTTTCCAATAAATGTATTGAAGATTGAAGTATAAATAAAAACATTTTTTTTTTTTTATTAGATACGCCATAATATTTATTTTCAATATAAAATTACCGCCCCCCTAATAAGTTAAAGAACTTGCCGCCCCGGGCAACAAGGGACACTTGCCCCCACCCTCAAATACGGCCCTGCCGCGGTGTACGTATTAATATCGTACCGGTGAGACGGAACGGGAAGGACGCGAAACAAATCCGAGAGCAACGTAAACTATATAATGAAATAATATATATTTACAAACGTAGTACGTAATACGTGTATTATGTAGGTGACCGGGTACACGAGGTGTATCGGCTAAACATTTCGTGACATTTTCGGGTACACATCTCGCGTGCAACTATAACGGTCCGCGGCCCCGGACCGAGTGCAGCGCGTTTGAAGTCGGTGGCATTGCAGCACTGGATGTTATAATGTAGGTTTAAATAATAATATTACATGGTTACCACCGCGCTCACCGATACGAACCAAACTGTGTACACCGAACGTCGTAATAATTGCATACACACACTGCAGTGGTCTAATTACGAAAATGCGTGCCCGTAACCGCAGTATATATTATATTTTCGCGTGTTTTCCTTTTTTCGTCCGTTTTGATTTCCTTTTTTTTTCCTCCTCGAACTTCTCTCATCGTGTGCTCGAGTCTGCGTCGGAAAGACCGGTTCGTAGGCATGTACATAGAGTAACGCGCCGTGGAGATTTGGAAAAAACGGAACGAAAAAAATCCCAAAAAAAAAAAAAAACCGACAAACTGTACACGTGCAATATGCGCGCGCAAAAACAACCGGTCGCCGCCGCGTCAATAGGCCGTAACGGCGATGATATATCGCGCTGCCCGGGTATATTACACTAGCATCAATCTATAGCTGTTTGTTTTGGATTTTTTTTTCTCATTTATTTCGTACATATATATACAGGTACGTATATATTAACTCTACGCGTTTGCGATGCAACGTGGTCTATGATGGGGTCGTCTCGCGTGACATGCAGTTTACCGTCAACACGTTATTATATACGTCATTATCGCGGTAATTATTTATTACATTACGCCTCGACGACGATCGGCTGCAGGTAAATCTACCGTCGTGCCCAATCCGCGTGTCGATTTACGTAAACAATATAGTCTCTCTCTTTTTCTAACCGACCGCGCGCGATCCGTTTGGTGGTTTTTTTTCCAACGTTTCTTCTCTCGCCGATCGCACCGTTAATTATTATTGTTTACTCGCGTTTAATTGCTTATGATCACCCGACGTGCAACACAGATATCGGACGTAGCCGAACCGGTTACAGTTAGCGCGTTCACTACTCTTTCACCCTTTGCAAATGATCGTCCTTTTTGCTTTTTCTCCTTAATAGTTTACGACAAAAGTAATACGTGGTCGAAGGCGAACGCAAAGGGTTTGAACGGTGGCGAATCAAACAGGATTTGACCGTTCCATCGGTGACCCGGATAAATTTGTTTTCGTCTCGCATTTCCTTTTTACGTGTCCGCGATTTCGTTAAAATCCTGCATGCAATTGAACGTGTGTCGTGTTTTCTCGTAGTTGTTTTTGATTTCGATTTTGTGCCTCACATTTTAAGTTGTCTCACAAGAGCTAAATTCTAATAAAATATGTAAATTGAGATGTCAGTAAGAAGAGCGTACCACCCGGCCACTTTTTCACGAGTTAATTGACTGTCAATTTGTAATACACAATTGTGTTCACAATCTCGTCTGGTGCAGTCCGAATTGATGTTTAGATTGCGTTTTTTCTGTTAAACAACCTAGGCATAGCAAAAGCGTATGAATGTATTTTTTTAATTAATTTCGTCGGTTGGGTAAAAAAAAACGCAAACGTAGAACATTCAACGCACTACAATGGGTCGGTTTTTTCACGATTTCGATGAGACACTATGTTTATTGTCATATTAATATTAAAATAATCTGCGATCGTACATCGACAACCGGCGATAACGGGCGGGCGACGGCAAGTGTCATTCGCGGCAATTAGTGGTTGTCGCGTAAAATATATGATGTCGGTCAATCTGTTTGTTTATTATTCTCACCGCCGAGCACCTGAACGTTTGTCGACAAATCGAACCGCGTACGTTACGATACCGTTTCCACGGTGTAAAACGTGACCGTTTTCTTTTTCGCCCTCGAACGTCTCGCGCGGCATAATCTATTATGATTTTTTGTATATTGTTCGGTCCGACCACTCGACGATGTATTATTATTCAGATCCGACGGTTGGCAAAATTATAATTACCAATTGTTTGAACAATAAAAATCTCGAGCGCACTACTGTGCGGCCAACACGATTTGCTTCCGAGAACTGACGGGGCAAGCGGGCAGCAATTAACGAGAGAGAGAGAGAGAGAGAGAGAGAGAGAAAAAACTAAAAAACTAAAGTATCACATCTTATGCAAAACTCGTTAAACGGTACTTTTCCATTATCGTGTATATATATATATTTATTCATCGGTCATTTGTAAGAGGATTTAAAGCGGAACGTGTACAAAACACTGCGACGCAAACCCATGTACAATATGCCAACAACAACAACAATAATTACAGCTGTACAGCATATTTACGTGTACTACCGTGCGTGTGTGTACGAGTCTCGACTGATATACATTTTATTCGGCTAACAGTAATGATATGGAAACGTGGAAAAAAAAACCTTTTCTTTTCTTTTTTTTTATTGACATATTATGTACGAGAAGACGAAGAAGAAGAAAAAGAAAACCAACAAATAACTGCGATAATAAATTACTATTAAGATATAATAAAACGCGTCCGTCGTGTACGGTGTACGTATAACATATTATTTTGCGGTGCGTCTACAATAACGCGACTGCCGCGGCCGGTAACGCAGTTGACCCAGTGACAATATGATGATGATTTTTTTTTTTTTTTCCCAGAAATTTCCCTGTCGTTCGTACGGTTGTCGTCGTCGTCGTCGGTGCCGCCGCGACATTATGCATGCAAACCTGCCGGTACATGTACATGTATATTATAATATACTCGCATCGGAGTTTCTCGAATTAATTATAAAACCGCCCGTACGTGCTTCTCGAGTTTTCGCGAATGTCGGTCGACGGTACATCGCGTTGTATTGTGATATTATTATGTTGAATACGCGGAAAACGGAATGCAAGTGTAACGCGAGCGGTTCGGGGTTTTTTTTATCAATTTTTTTTTTCTATTATTTTACCGGCAGTCGGAAGATGATTAAATAATAATAAAAAACAATTTATACGCGCTCTCGCGGTATATTTTTAGTTTACGTCTGCGGCGGCGGAAAACGCAATTATTATTATACACTACAGACATCATTCGTGTTTACGATTGCGATAAGTATAATATTATGGACTCCGCGGCGGACGAGCGCAATCAACGATCGCCGTGACCATCTCCTCCACCGGCGTTCGCGTACCTCGCTGTGTAATATATAATATTATAAACGCGTGTAAAGACGTGACACCGACCGTTTCGGTATCGCGAACGGTTTATTTAACTCGTTCGCCGAAATCATACACCCCCCCCCCTACTACTGTCGCCGCTTAGCTGACCGAAACGTTTCAACCCCCGTCCCCCCGAAAAACTTCATTGCGGGCAAAAATAAAAAATCTCTGTAATAAACTTGTGTTAGACGAATATTTAAAAAGAAATTTCGCTGATGCTGATTGTGCAGGTTCAGAGGTTAAACGTGTACGATGTGGTAGATTTTCTTTGCGAATACGAGACTTAAACATTTTAGCAAAGTTACCCAACGATATAACATTATATAGATCAGGGATGGCCAAACTGTTTGGCCAAACAGCCAAACACCATTTTGTGGCACATTTGTTGTTATTGAATGGCACACCAGTGTCAGATAAAATAACATAATTTTATTCTTAAATATTTCTAAAAAAACATAATATTATTAAATTAGATTATTATTATCGCGCAGTGGAAGTTCCCGCGATACGAGAATTATTATGGTATAATAACAATTTTAATCGTGTGATAAAACGAATGAACTGTCATAAAATTAGTACCTATGAAAAAAATCTAAAATCTAAATTAATATACACATATATATATGTAAATAAATAAATATTTTTTAAGGCACATTCTCAAATTTGTATATATTATTTGGTACAATAAGGGAAAAAGTTTGGCCACCCCTGATATAGATATTATATTTTAATGGAACGATTATCATAATAAGCTGTTGTATCGGTGTTCTACTTGATAGATGATGAATGTAATCCGAATTTAACACGGCGCCAACGTTTTGCGACTTGAATCGCACTTGGGATCACGTTTCAATTCTGCCCGCGCGTATGTGTTTCATACATTTTCGTCGTTTACCCCAGTAAAGCCGTGCTACGTATAAAATATTTACAAATTATGAACATAATTCAGCGTCTTGCAAATTGTATTCGACAACCATAATTTCACTGTGAAGTATTTCAATTCGAAAGAAAAACAATTAACGTCGAAAACAACACGATGAGTTATTTCCAACTCGTATTTAGATAAACCTGCATTCAATTTTTTTTTTTCAATTAAAAAAAGAAAATTTGTGCGGTGACTTTCAAAATTTAAATCGAAGCCTACATATTTTGTACATCGTGATCGATATTTACGTTTACCGTATTTTTACATTTAAAAGGCCAAACGTAATTGTACAAATTTTGTTAACACACGCCGTGTATTGTACTGGTACATAAAATTCTACATCCCTGTGGTTCAAAATGCATACGATATGTTATGGGTTTTGTGTTTGAAAATGTTCAATTGAAAAGACCAAGAAGATTTAATAATAACTGTAATACCGAGTTGAAAAGATGATATTATCGAATAACGGGTTCAATTAATATTGTCTGGTAATCTCGAAAAATACAATATTTTACACCATTCATACAAATTAAAATTGTTTTTTTTTTTTCACATTTTCACTGGATTCAATACTTTTACAAATTATTGATGTTTTCAACTCGAACAAAGACTGAACTCGACGCGTCGCTTAAATGCCGAATCGGTCGCCCAACCGAATACCCCAGCTATATAACTCGACGGTACGTAACTTGACATTATACTCGTACTTGGCACGGTTTATGTAACGGAGTAACGGATTATTTTTCACGATCCATACCGTGCAAGATTGGTCCTCTAAACTCATATTACGATCAAAAGGCGATCGGAGGTACAATTTCGTCTACAAGGGCGACGATTAAGCAATATTGTTCATTCCGTTTTACCGCGGCGTGTGTACGAACGGAACGGATGAAATAAGGGACCGTTGCTCGGACCGATGAAATCATGGTAAAAAAAAATGTGCGAAAAAAAAATAATTCAACGATCGAGTGATTTAATTGAATTACTATTATTGTTGTGTGCATTTTACTACAGCTGCAGCCGACAACCTACTTCGTAACGATTCCAATTTGCCGGTTAAAAACATTGTGTTTTCCGTTCAACCTACTTACTGCCCGAATAGGCTCGTCGCGCTTGCAACAGGAATTCGACGTTGGTGGCGTGTACATTTTAAATACCAACGTCCGTGTTTTAATTTATATAATTTTCGTCCCTACTATACGCGTGTGGAGGACGATGGGCATAATTAAATTGCTTTTTATTTTTATTTTTTCACGCTAATAACGCGTTCGCTTTCCCGCCGTTTCGCCGATCTACAAAGTACCTGCAGTACACAGTCGTCATATGTTTGTATTTACCGTACGCGCGTGCATAGACATTATCATTTATACGTATTTATAGCCATCCATCACTGCAGTCTTTCGAACACTTAAATGACCGACTCGCTGTGAAAATAAACGCAAAAACAAACACCGTACCATAAACGCGTGTACAAACGAACGTACGCACAATATTATAATTTATAATACAGACGATTAACAGCTACGCACGAACGTGTTCACAACAGATTTTATTGCTTTCATAGGGTATTAGAAATAGTTATTATATTTCTACTTAATCGAACGCGTCGCGAGTTTAAGCATTGTCATAACGCATTTGATTATTATGGTTACATTTCAAATGCCCAAGTGGAGATCGACGGTGCGGACTCTATCCTCGTTTTGGGCTGTAGACCGATTTTACGACCAATGCCTGACGGTAAAAACCATATATACCTGTATAAGATTTATTCCACTGTAGGACGTACCTATACACTCGTATTGTTCCTTGGGTAATGAACTCAATAACTACATGTACTCGACTGTAAAAGTTATTTGCATTTAATTGTGAATTTTCTAATTATCTATAAACGTTACATATTTGTTGTGCCGCATAACGATTGAAAAAAATATATTTCTACTTTATAAGTATAAGCGCTCACGGGAGAATAATCCAGCAACGGCTTTCACAGATTTTATGCGCAATTTAACAACAGAAAGTCTTTAACTAACTAAGAGTTATAAAACGTACAATAACTGCGTAAGTGTTTTCTCGTAAAGAAAAATCATAAATATTTCTAAAAGCAGAGATTATACACAGATACTGTGCAAAGCGTAATCGTATACTATACGCGTACACATACCATATTTTGGTATCGTCATATCGAACGTAATTACTCGAAACCATATACTATTTGTGATAGTTCCGTCAAGTTTAAACATATATAGTTCCCGACTGTCGAAAGACACGATAATGAAATCAAAAAAAATTATGTACACAAAAAATAAAGAATGATGATCATATTTTTTCTAAACTAAGGATTCTTGAATTTCGTTAGTTTTTTTCATATGAACTCGAATGCTAAGTAGTTTAGTACAATAGTAGTAAATACGACAGTCTGCAGAATTCACGAGAAGGGAGTTTTCAAGAATTCGTGTACGCGTGGTCGTGTATAGAACATAAAAGTAAAACAACCATATATTCGTGCACTACACATGCACACACGTATGTAATAATGTAATATTTATATGTATATGTATGAGTAAACCTAACCTATAAGTTGTTGTAAATTGTATATGTTTAGAAGTTAAAAATGACTTTTTTTCAACACGAACTCGATACAAGACTAAAAACTCGAAAGACAGATTAGATTTTATTTGAAATTGTAATATATTATATTTTTCCGTCTGGTAAAGAAGAGAATTTAAATGATTCGCACTTTCTAAAGGACATAATTACGAATTATATACATACCATACAATTTTTCGTCTATTCTTCAAGAGTCTCATGTATTAAATACTATATACGTCGAGTACAAGCATATGTTATGCGAAAGAAAATGATTTATGTTCTTTTATTATATTCTCACATAGGTATTCCAACATTGTTTTTTTTTTTTTTTTTTGATCTTAACGGCTCATTAAAATTGTACGGACCTTTCACTATATAGTTAAATTATGATTTTAATAAGACACAGCAGTTAAAAGTTTACGGATCCGTTCAAGTGTTCAACTCTGTAATAACGAACGTTCTATTATGCTACTCGGTACACAAGTATGTAATAAACAATATCGTGGGTGTTCGACGAAAATGCGCGTGCGAAGAGAAACGTTTTTCGAAATTGTGTTTTTACTAGATTCAGTTCATATTATGTTTAAAATATTACGTCTCGTACTGTTGTACAGCCATAAAGCCGTATTTCAACTTGGTGTCCCCCGACAAAATTTGTATACGATACACGTTTTGTCCCGTTTCCCCTCACTGTTTATACATAATTTATTATTAAACAAAATGTCTACAATAATCGTATTTTCACCGTTTTAGTGCGTATAATGTATTATTATAAAATTGTTTTTGCGTATAAACGTTTCGTTTGTATTTAAAAACATTTATTCATTTAAATGATCAAAAATAAAAAAAGGTAATTAAAAAACGTACTGTCATCCTAATGTAAGTTTAAGTATAAGAATCAAATATACGGTTGAACTGGTTGAAAAGTGATCGTTATTAATTCGTCATTTGCGCGCGCGTGGAGACTTGAACGCTGGTCGGCGAAACAGCAGAGCTCGGCAAGAGAAACGGGTAAAAAAGCGATAATTTAATCAATCACCGATGTGGTAAATACGTACCGTACGTGCGCGGAGTGTATGGTACACGTGCTCAAGACTTGTTGCTGCGGCGGTCCAAGTGCGTGTTCGATGCTGCGGAGTACGGGCTCGCCGCGGAAACGGTCGGATCGCGGACTGTATGGGGTCGGCGAGACGACGGGAAAACGACCGGAGACGATACCGTGCGGGGTGCGCACGGGGCGGGCCGGGAACGTTTGAACAGATCGACTGGAATCGGCCTGCGGTTTTGCGCGCGCGCGACGCGGACGACTTGACAGATCGACGGCGAGACGGTTGGACAGACGATCGCGTAGTGCGTGCCGTGTAATACTGCCGTGCAGAGCGTGCTGTGCGGAGGTACTGCCGGAACTCCCGCGCAATTATTGTTCCACGCGATATCGTTACCGGACGACTGTGCCGGCCGAGAGTCGTCCGCACGAGCACTACAACACCGCCGCTCGGACCCCCCACCCGCGCAACGGGCCACCGCGGTTTTCCGAACGCTATGTCGTACGCGCCGCGGCCAATTTCGCCGTTTCTTGTTTCCTTCCTTCCTTTTCCTTTTTTTTTTCTTTTTCATCGATAAATATTAACTTAACGACGTGCGCGCGTATACATATTTTAACGTACCACAATTCCCCCCCGCCTCCCCACCAGGTATGTACAGCGTATACCCGCCGACGCGATGTCCGTTGACAAAACGCGTTTTATTATTATTATTATTATTATACGACATTATTGTAATGCGTAAACGTTATTCAGGTCAAATATTATAATTTTTACGTATACGTAAAATATAACGTTATTATATTGGGGGAATTAATCGAATCGACTTCGTGTGACACGATTTCAAATCGACGCGACCACGGTTATTGGAATATTTCTCACACATCGCCGTCGTCATCATCTACGTGTGTACGCGTGCATTTAACACATACAGTTTCTCGTACGTCTATGCTATGTGTTTTTCGTGTCTTATTTTTGAAGCCGATATTACACCCATTATATTATGTTTCCCGAAACCGGATCTAGAAGTACATTTCCATTGTGTCGCAATTATCACTGCATATAGATTTTGTAACATAAACTCACGTGTTCCCTCTGATTATACGATCCCAAGACTATATCTTATTCTTGTTTTGATCCGATAACGCGCATGATATAGTCTTTTTCAATAGAGTTTTTTAAAACACTTTGTTTGCTTGGATTCGATGTATTTACAGGGGCGACAGCTATAAGAGAGTCGCGAGTCACACGACATAATGAAAATAATGCAAGAACTGATTTGAAGGTCGATTCAAAGACTTAAAATTGCTTAAACCGTCGTTGACATTTTAAGAAAATATCCTTTTATAGTTAACATTATTGAAAATGGATGCCCAATGTTAAAATCTATTTTCACATATGCAGCAGCTTTAGAAATTTAACTTTTAGAACTGTTGGAAGATGAAGGACTGAAGCAGTTCAAATACATTATTTTTCAAAATTTTGTAAATATTTATGTGTCTACTATTATCTTTATGCTAATTTTGCACTCAAAAAAAGAATTTACATTTTCGGAACAACATATTTTTGCTTGTATTTACACTCGGCAATGAATAAAATAAAATATGAATGTCGCTCATACTGATGATCATCTAACAGAATTGTTAAGGATCACTCTAACAACACATAATCCAGAATTCAAAAGCTTATGAAAAAAATGATCACGTAAAAAATACGTTCGATTAAGTTGGACATTAATTATGAATCAGAAAATACGGTAAAATTTTAAAAATAGTAGAAACAATATATTTTTTTTAAATGTTTGTGTCTTTCGATAAAACGCTAGTCGCAATTTGCTACCCCTATTATATACGTTACACCGGCAAAGTGTTTAATCCAGCATTTAATAAAATACCTATAGGCATCTATGGAAAATCCTAAATATTCTATGGAATACCTGGAATTGGCAGGAAAAGTATTACAAAAGTTTATTATTTCTAAGTAATATATAGAATGCCGAAACTCGTGTAGGAAGTTAATACAATTTATATAAAATTATCCATAATCTATTATATAAGTGTAGGTATACCTAAGTGAAAAGCGCATTTACTAATTATATCAATACACTTGCTTTACGGACAAAAGCAACCTAAACGTCAACGGAAAATGTACAAGGGCTTGTCAAATGTACGCATGCAAGTCAAAATGTTAAATGTTTGTTTGTATAAAAATCAATATTTTATGCAGTTAAAAATGTCACGGAATTGTATGCTGCAAGAAATAAATATAAATAATATAAAATATTTGTTGATTAAATACTGTTCTAAACTACAAACTTTACCTAGAATAGGATTGGAATTCAATAAAAAATTCTATGAATGGTATATAGATAGCCATAATTCAAAATAATATTAAAATGTAATACACTGGCTAATAGTACAAGTGATTCTATAGAATTCCTATATATATAATATATATGTTCAACACATGGCTGGTAGTAATGTATATATACGTTCGTAGTATAGGTTCTATAATGTATTCCGTGGTGGTATAATTTCTAGGTCTAAGACACGTTTAACCTAACTTTTTTACTATGTGGTGTGTATGTAGTCCGTTATAATATCTTCTGCATTTTAGTGTACAGTGCAATATACCTAAATGTTGCGTTCGGACTAAAAATGTTTACTCAATGTTCATGCATTATCTGTAATAGTAGACAATATAAGTGTTAAGATAAATTAATAATAAAATTAAAACAGTAGCAGAAAACGTTTCGATGTTATAAACGCAATTTTAATGCGATTGCAAATCTGTACAATATTATAGTCTTTTAGTCTTGTAAATAGTTGTAATATGAAATTCCTTCTTAGAAATATTTTTTGATTGCGAAGAATGCAGTTCACACGTAACCATAACGGGTTTGTTTTAGCTCGTCGAATTTTAAATAATATAATAATAAGCTCAACGTTGAATAATCATTATCGTTTATTCAAAACAGCAGTTTATCCACGGCGTGGAGTACTTTTCACTGTTCATATTATGCAAAGTTTGTCCTACTGTGCTTTACTGTATACATGCATATGTATAGCTAATGCGTTTTTACTTTTGTTGCAACACATGTTACGATGATGAACATTGTACCGGGAAAAGTTTTATCAAATTATCATGCAACGCGATGTAGGTACCGTGGATTAAATTTTTTTCCTCGCATAGTTCTTCCATTGATACCGGGTTGTGACGAGATGTACGAGATTATTATTTATTTTCAAGCAGAACGTGTCACGAAAATCGTTGTTGTCCGATGAACCATTATGCGCGGAGACTGAATCAAACCATTCCTATAGGTCATAGCTGTCAATATTTCGGCATTGCCGCGAGCAGGTACGATTTAAGTGTCCGAAACGATTGTTTAAATGCGTTTTTCGTACACGTGTGTTATAATTTCACATTAAAAAAAAAAAAAACCTATTCACAGTGTACGTCGAATATCTACTATTATCGACCATTCGGCTTTTATACGGTATGCATTATTATGTATACAATGTATTCGGCATCCGTACCGTTACATTGCGCGTATATTAAATTAAACATATATAATACGGGCGGTATTGTGTTACGAGTGCAGCTGCTAATACGTTTATAAGCCTGCAGTATACGTTTTAATATTATTAAAGAATAATAGTTTTTTCGGCAATGGATAATGATAGGTAGTGGTGTATTTTCAATTTCAATCCGGGGGGGGGGAAGAAAAAAACATCTACGTGCGCTTATCCCCTTAATATACTCGTTTTGATGGACATGGATGTCATTATTACAATAATTATATAACCATTTGTACTGTTTGAACATTTTTTGAAGTTAATCACTAATTTGTCCGGGTCTCTCTCTAACGTCTAAAGCGGATTTTCGGTGAGAAACATCTTTTGATTCGCTCCGTGGTGGGATGGGTGGGAGGGGAGTAAAACCTTCGGTGGCCGCAAGACGACGCAAGCTGCGTGACAGTAAGGCGGTGTGTCACGGCGAAACTGTGAGCACTCTCGTACTTTGGAGCAGAAAATAGACCATATTATAATTGGAACTCGTAATGAGTGAAATCAATCAAATCAAAAATGAGCAAACATCTAAATATTGGTTTATCTTTCATTTTCAAATATTTCAGTTAAAATAATTACTATGGCTAAGATGTATAAACTATAATAATGAAAAGGGTGTACAAGCAGTATACAGTATATTTGTATATATTAATATATATATATATATATCGATTTGTTTATTTTATTCTGATGTTGATTGGAGTTCTTTCTTATTTCCAAAGTCATACTTTTTTGATGAATTTATTAAATCTAATATTACATTTCGTTTTAGGAGATAACTATAAAGTTCATTACAAGAATAATTTTTGAAATGATTTTTAATAATAATTATAGCATTTATAGTGTCTATGAGAAAACGATTTTTTTCAACACTCCACAATAAGTTTATGTTGGAAAACGTTCTTTCAACCACTGAATTTGCTCCTGGTATTGCCAAAGCATATTCAATAATTCCTCGATTATTGTTGACTTTCTGATGAAAAAACAGTGAAAAACCGAGCAAAACAGAACAGTTATGTAAATACAGGACTAAATGCGTCCTGTTTGATTCAATTGAAAAAAACAGGACATCAAGTTTAAAAACAGGATGATCCCGTATGGTCACCCTATCTTAGGATATAATAAAGGCCACATTCAAACCGTGGCGAACATCGCCGTGGTAGAGCTATACGTATACTGCGAAACGGCGAAAAAAGTCCGCCACGTCTACTATCGTCGTCGTTTCGTAACGCGCCTCCTAATATATGCATACGGTAGATTCTTAATATGCCGAACGTCGGTATCTCCAATTTTTCGTTATCACGAACTACTTTGAATTCCCCTTGAAACTACTATTACTATAAAAAAAAATAGTGTCTTGCTCTCGATAACTCGATATAAAATTAATCGTTTTTCGTTATCTCGAGTTGTTAATGGACAATGGACAATAATGTATACGTATGTGGAACATGGACAGATAACGAAATTTTTTCATAAACCATCGAAACTACCAGCGAGAGTGAAAACGAACCACAAAATGAGGAGGAAGTCATTTTTGAAATTACAATTCAACAAGCTAAACATACTTTAAAAACACTAAGGAATTTTGTTGAGACTACAATAGGTATAGAAGATAAGGCTTTTTCTGCATTATCTTGTATGGAAGACGTCGTGGCAGAAATAAGTAATATTAAGCAAAGTTTAATGACAGATTTTTTTAAAAAAAATAATTTATTCGGGCATTTCAATATTTTAGGCATTCGTATTATTTATTATTCATATACATTATACAACATGCATACTTTATATTATTTTTTTATTTTTTAATAAAACTCGGTATCTCGAAGTTTTCGATATCTCGAACTTTTTTCTGTTCCCCTTGAGATTCGACATAACGAGAATCTACCGTATTATGTTTACATTACAACGCGTCCACGCGCCAACTAGAATCAGTCACCGATCACCGATCGCGAGGATAATTGTACCTGTAACATGTTGCAGTGTTTGTTTCTTCCGCCGCAGCTTCCCGGACACTTCACCACACCCGTAACCGTAAACCGACGAGTTTAATGAACCCGCACCACGGTGTTTGCTGCGAATTTAGCCCCGTTAATTATCGCGTCCCCTGACCGGTTTTTCTCGCCGCGGCCTCTGCGGCAATTCTACGCCACGCACCGCCGACGCACGAGAAAACCCCGTGTCGCGGGCGGGCGCGTCGCAGTTTTTGTCCCGCCGCTAACGGTTTCCACGTTAACGGCACAACGATACCCGAGCGCAGCACTGATAACGTTGAAATAGTATATAGTACTAACTACTAATAGCATATTAGTACTATAATACTATTAGTACATAATACACATATACATGGTAGATAGTGTGCTAGCTGGTATTCCAAATTTTTCAGCAATATCCTTCTTCTTCCTTCCACTTTTCACCGCTTCAAGAACCTTTTGTTTTTCTCCAATAGTAAGCGTCTTTCGATTACGAGGCATTTTTACATTCACTGCTATTCACCGTACACGTGTGGTAACCGATCGATCGCAAATCGCAACTGACAGTACCGATACCAAATGAATAGCACGATATGTACGAATGTACGATTATATTATACTAATGTACATAAGATGATAAACTAATTCAGGGGTCGGCAATAGGCGGCCCGCGGGCCAAGTCCGGCCCGTGAAGCGGAAATAACTGGACCGCCAAAAATGTTTTTCAATTTTATCATTCTCCAAAATTACGTTTTTAAATATCGTTTAAGATTAACTGCTCTCCGCCTTGAAAATACTCAGCACATTAGTTCTTCACCAAGAGTAGCAAATTTTAAAAAACTGGCTCAAGACAAAAAATGTAATTTTTCTCATTAAACTTTTAACAATTAAATTGTGAAATTATTAATATTATATTACATTTTTTATGGCCCCCGAACATTTTTTTTTCAAATTATCTGGACCGCCATAGAAATTAATTGCCGACCCTTGAACTAAATAATCGGGATTAGATAACAACTATCGGAACGCACAAGCCGATTAGACAAATGTTTATAAAAATTATCCGTCATTATTCGGGTATATTCGGAGCACAGAATGTTCGAGTTACCTATAGTTTTTCTTTCGAGTAATCGAGGTTTTCGCAGGGGAACGGAATGTTTTTCGACTTATTAAG
This sequence comes from Periphyllus acericola, assembly GCA_949715065.1. Lineage (NCBI taxonomy): Eukaryota > Metazoa > Arthropoda > Insecta > Hemiptera > Aphididae > Periphyllus > Periphyllus acericola. Next base: position 13,696,155 of record OX454271.1, read on the forward strand.
GTTTTCGACTTATCGAGGTTCCACTGTATTATGTTTTGATAACAATACGATTATTCATATGCAGTCACGTTCGAACGTATAACGCAATAATAATCGCATTATACCATCTACAACGGTCGAGAACGGGAAAAAAGGGACGGGAACTTTTTTCCGTGACGCATGTCGCCGCGTATTACAATCATCGGTACGACGCTGTTTTTATGGACACGTACACGCGCGGCCTCCCGCCTACGCGCTATAGGCCGTCGTAGAAAAAAAAGCCCAGACGCTACGTTTCATTTTTTTCAATATTATTATCATTCTCGTCGCAATCAACGGGCCGAGTATTTTTGAAGTATCATAATTCTATATTTAAAAAATAATATAATATAATAACATATCGGATTTGAGCGGGTAAAAAAAAAAAAAACAATAATAATAACAATAAAATTACTGAGGCGTTAAGTATAACGTGTCCGTATAAAAATAATAATGACTTCATATTCGGTAAGTAAAAAAAAGGACAATAATTTTTATTACCGTTGTGAATGAACATGGACGCGGCGCGGCGACGGAATTATATTGTGAAACTAGGACGACGACGCGACGTTTGTTTCAGAGGACCGCGTTCGATTGTTCCACGCAATATAATTAAAAATCGTCTTCTTTCGACGGAAAAAACGTACATGCGATGATGGTAAAATTGACGGAAAAAAATTACTGACACGGTGACAATGGACATAACAGAGCTGACCGACCGGCGACGTTTCGATAGCACACGGTCACTAAATACTCGATTCAATGATGTCATCGATCAAACAAGACACCGTTTTGCACATTACAATGGGATAATCATGACACTCGGTCCACGCGCGCTCCGCAAACATAATGTAAATTAATGTCATTAATTGGATCATTCCTGCATTATGCACGCCTGCCATGTTTACACATCAACTTTTAAGTTTGTTTCCTACACCGATTAAGGTACGGTTTCCAAGGCGCGACCTGTCGCGGCGACAAGTCGTCGCCGTCCATCTCCGCGACTAGTCGCCGCGACTCATTTCGTATAGAGTTGTTTCCAAGACGCGACATGTCGCAGCGGCCGAACTGCTTTTCAAACAGCGTTCGTAGTTAACATACGTTTTTAGTTTATTTTCAAACTTGTCCGAGTACGCACGTCTTTTTCATGTGAATTTTTTTTGAATTTTTTCACAATGAATAGTTTTATTTTAAATAATAATAACATTCTTCTAACACTTTTATTAGAAGAAGAAGAAGAAGAAGACCAAATTATAGGTGCTACTTCATTGCCAAAAAATAGAAAACCGATACATGAAATATTTAAACATCGGGACAGTGAAGGATTTTATGAAATACTTATCAATAGACATTTAAAAAACAACAATATTAAATTTCGTGAAATCTCTTTTTAGTTACATCCACTACAAAATATTAATTATTGTTATTATCATAATATACTTTTTATATATTATATCTAATACAGAGCACATTACCTGATTTTCCAAGTTTCAAAGATATGTCTTTCCAAATATTATCTTTTAATAATATATTTTTATAATTTTTATCGCCAATATTATAAAGAACCGAATGCTTTTGTACCTCTTGAATAAGAATTTCGTCTTCAGACGCAGAAAAAACCAAAGTCGACGCCATTATGCTAAAATTTTACAACGATCGCTGTGAATGTCGCGACGACTTGTCGCGCAGTACTGCTCCCGGAGTAGTAGTGTCGTCGGTCGCCGCGACCCAAAGTTCGGTCGTCGTGGTTTGTCGCGCGTTGCAAACCAGTCCATATGATTTTCGAGCAAGCAGTTACTAACGACATGTCGCCGCGACTTGGAAACCGTACCTTTAATGACCAAAGTCATTATATTTATATATATATATATACTTCTTGGCTATGTGTATAATATAATTTCCCTCCTTAAGTGCGATCTCAAAACAAACATTACGTACCTACAATAATGTGCTCTAGCAGTTAAACGAAATGTCAACCGTAAAATAATGATCTCAGACTCGGAATAAAAGTTATCTTATTAAAAATTATGAAAAACAAATGAAATCGATCAGAATTTTGATCTCAAAAAAAACAGAATTTATCAAGGATCCACACTCAGTGTCGTCCTTTTTTTTCAGCTATGCACGAATCTACCAAAATATATGCATGCGACTGTAATATCTACTGTAGCGGATCAAACATTAAAACAACTATACATTTTCTACAAGAAGCACTTTTCCTCTACTAAAAGTCAATGTATTGTTTTCAAAAAAAAAAGAAAAAACCCCAACCTATAGTCAACTTCATGAATACAAAATTGACTTTTGGTAATAATTTCCAAATCCTTAGCTTAAATTTTGACGACAAACTAAAACCGAATGCCTGTCTAAAATGAAAAGATTAAAATCCTCCCTAACAACTCTTTGGGAGCTGAACAAAAAGTCTTATCAAAGTCTACAAAGCACTTATACTCTCATTAATTGACTATGACACCGTAATCTACAACTCAACAAACCCAAAATAATAAAATTTATCATGTAACAAGATACTTTTTTTTAGTACATATCTTGCCCAACCCTGTTACCAGCTATATTTAATTAAAACTCTTGAAACGATTTGACTCGGTGGATGACGAACGATGGTCGCAAACAATAAACAAATAATTTAGAATAGTAGTGCCATAAATTTGTCAGCCAAAAAGGCTTTATTCATTTCGATATGGGTATCATGTGAAAATATCGACAGTATATTATGATATATTAATATCAAAAAACATAAACAATAAGTATCCTCCAAAAATACCGATACCTTTTTGTCTAAATTCTTTTTTTTCCTAATATCTGCCAAATAGTAAAAGGGGTTCTAAAGAATTCCCATATTCAAGGCATTTCCGGCAGGTCACACGTGTATATAATGAATATTAAATATATATTAGCTATAAATATATGTTTAGTTTTCAACACAAAAGGTAACACTATAACGCTATATTACCGACGCCTCGGTCGTGCATCCACATTCGAGTAATTATGAGTGGTGCGAAACTCACGTTTGCAAAATATCACATCAATTTAATATCAGATGTACGTATATAGAATACACTGCGGTTAGCACGCCGAGTCTGTTGCTGCTGCGAAGCAGGACGAGATCGAACGTGCCGATAAACAGGCCAGGAGACGCTCCAGTGTATAAACACCATTCCAATTACCATCGATAACTCTATTGAACGGTTAAAAGGATAAACCTTAACCCGACTCATCGTCCGCCGGCTCGATTGCGCGGGGAGAGGTAGGGCGAGATTTTCAACGCGGATTTCGTCGTATAATTATATGAGAACAAAATCGCTGGACTAGCGCGTGACTATGAGATTGACGTTTTGCAATTAACACTCGCGAGAAATGGACGGTAAAAGCGTACACCCAGCTAGTATGGTATACCTACTGTACTAAGTGAGAGCCGAATTTTCGACATTATGTTTCAATCCCGAGAACTGACTAATTTATGCGATTTTAATTACAAACGTGGTGCGTATTGATTGAAAGTCTTGAAATAAAGAACAAAAAAAAAAAAAATACCGCTGAACACGGGTTTTAATCGACACATAAGCGCTGGGTGGGCAACTAGAGTGGGAGTACTTAAATTTAAAAACAATCGCAGTACATAATTTATAGTGAATATGACTATTTAGAAATTTGAACTGCTAAAAAAAAAAAAAAATTATGGGAAAAACTTTGTCGAAAAAATATTCTTATGGGAGTAGATAAAATAAATAACTTTTTAAAAATGTCGACTATTAATAATAAATAACCATAAATAAAATAAAAATACATCAACGTATTATAAAATCATATTATTGAAGATGTAGGACTTTATTATATTATATTATTTTATAGTTCAAAACCTGAACCAAGGAAAAAAATACCAATATAGAGCTTTGAGATATAAAAAAAAAGCTAAAGAAATTGCTATATATTATACAGAAAAGTACTGAAGTGTCTCAATTATATTTATTGTACAAAGTGCAACACACATGTATATATTATAGATAACATTAGACTGAATACCTTTAATTCGCCCTGGAGTCGGAAAGTTATTCTTATAAATATACCTCTTCGTTAGCTACAAAAAAAAATAAATAAAAAAAATGGGTACATATAAAAGACCCGTTTTTTTGTCTTAATGATTATACTAAAGATATCTTGTGTCTTTTTAAGTGATAAGTTCCATTATACCGTATAAAAATGTGTCTAGGTACAAGATACTTTTTGAATATGTACCATGATACAAGATAATATATATAAGATACCATTGTATTTTTGATACGTATCAAAGATACATGTTTCTGTGATACTACCCAATCTAAGCTGGTAATAATATAAGAAAACGAACTTTTGACTAATTTTCAATTGACACTTGTAAATAATGTTTACTTTTATAATATAATACTTTTTTACCGGATACTATTTGGATATGTGTTAAATTATAAATTAGAATGCTATTTTACATTATGCCAGGATTTCTGTAAAATGTCAATGCTATGTCTGGTAAAGTATGAAATTTAGAATATTAAATCCAAAAATGTTAATCTGTTTATTTACTTTTTAACTTGTCTACTTATTGCAGAGCAAATATTTGATGCGTTGCATTTTGAACCACAGAAAATATTGTTTTTTATACGTAAACATTTTTTAGTTTGAAATTTTGATTTGACCAAACGTGATAAGATATAATTGTTGAGTTAATATTTATTGATCACTATTGGTGTACTAAGGTAAACTATTGTAGTAACGGATAATTTCACATAAGTTTATATTGGTACACTGCCCCTATAGGTATGATCTATGTCATTATGCAGATTATACCTGGTAACTTGTAATCAATCATACATCTCATACTTTTTCCGCTCATTTAAGCTAGGTATTCCATTGAATGTCTATACTTATTTCGTAGAATGCCCGATTCAACACTTTGCCGGTAACAGACACGAACGACATTCGCATACTATGCGTTTTAAAAAAAATTGTTTTTGTGAAAACGACTTTGCACTCTTTTGCGGCTACGAAATGCACGAAAGCGGACGAACGTCGTGACATTTTAATCACTGACACGCGAATAGCAATGTACATACTTTTTCTCGGAATAACACGAAACACCGAAAAACACAAAACAACTAAAAAACGCAAATAGTCTGTTGTGTACGATTTTCTTTTATAGCAAAACAGTGCGTTTACGAACTGTACGTCACGGCTTCAAGAGGCGTCCGTCGCGAATGTTGGTCAAAAGAGCCGTCGAGGAGAAGAGAAAAAAATTAATATAATAATGATAATGGCTAGAATGGCATATTACGGTAATGAAAATGAGAATTATTACGATAATGGCTTCATTATTGGTGACACGTGCCGCATTCAGACAACCGTTTAACTATACACTGTATAACTATACGATTTTCGTCTGATAATTGATGTACAATATATACATAAATATTATCATAAATAGACAAATTCACGTTCGCTGGCGTTCATTGGCACCAATTTTTGTCTTTAACAGTTTGTGAGCGACCAAAATATACTGTATGAAGACGCCATTGATTGGAAAACGTCGATCGCACGTGTAGAGCTTAACGTGTTTTTGTCACGGAATAATGAAACGTTTTCTAGTAAACGGTGATTATTTGCTAACTTAAAATTTACGACTTGAAAACAAGACAACACTGGGGGGTTAGTCAAATGCAATTCTACAGATTATGTTCAAAATCGGAATATTAAGGTGGGTCATCAATCGGGATTGGAGTTCGTAAAAGTTATCGGGGAATCTACCTCTAGTCGCGGGCCTGCAGAAAAACACCGAATACAATAATAATAATAATAATGAATATGATGTTAAACAGTTGCTGCGTGTAACAGCGAATATGTTGCATACTATATTATAGTGATGATGCGTGGAGAGCGAGAAAAAAAGTTCTTGCAGTCGGTCGCTGCGAAAAGACGTGGACCGAGAAGTCAGTGGAGAAAAACAGGAATAAATTATAAGGACGAAGGGGCTGCGGGGTGGGGAAGGAGAAAAAACGCACGAGGACCGCGTTAGCACGTTCTTCGCGACCACGTCGCCCACGTTTATGTATATATATATATTATGCACTTGCTACACAATACAGTACAGCGGTCTACATTGATTTTGCCCGCGCGTTATACTTTCTCTCCGCAAGTCTGTATACAACATAAATTATATATTATGTACGTGTAACGCGCACAGCAATAATAATAATAATAATAACATTTCGCGCATAAATGTACATAAAAACGGGAATCGATCGAATTTCGTTGGGTTTTTTTTCAACGATTTTTTTCATCCGTTCGTCCGTTCGATCTCCTCTACGATTCTCTCGCCCTCCCTCACCTCCCCCCTGCCGCTCAGCATAACGTCTCGCCCGCGCGAATTCTTCGGAAATGATGACGCGTATCCGTTCCGGCTGTTGGAAATATGAAATATATTTCCGATGGCAACCGGCCACCACTAGCAATTAATCGGATTACGGGCCGACGGGTACGCGTACTGTATCCACTGCGACACCGACGCGTAGATATCACGTGCGTGCGTTCTACGTACCGTAACCGTGGTATTAGTGGTATATATTATAATATATATGTGCGTGTTGTAAGACGACGTGGTACATAGTACGTACGCGCTCTACATAATGCCAAAGACGAGCGCAAATGGTCAGGCCTGCAGGCTAGTGAAAATGTTAGACCAGCGGTGGTGCCGCGCAAAACCTCATCTCTTTGTTCCGCACTGAAGGAAAGGGTCCTGGGGAGTGGCGGTTGGTACCATGATTTGTTGTCATTTTATTGAACTTCCCGTACATTTTATATTTTGTAAGTCCCAGCAACAACTTTCAATACAATGTAGAGTTATTGAATTTAAGGTTTTATATCTTATATGACATAGAATATTCAACATATTTCAGAAATTCATTAGAGATAAGTGCCTAAAGCATTTATACTTTATAGTGACGTACACTAATCAGTAATCACTAACCGATCCATATGCACTAATAATACTCTACGGTCGCTATACGCGTTATGTACTTATGTATACCGTTATTACGCGTAGTACACTGCAATATACTCGTACAGTGCACGTGTACTCGTATATGCGAGTGCCAGCAAGGTTTCTAAACACCACCCTGCGCTCGCGACCCGAGAAACGTGAACGAATCGTTTTTGAAATCCCTGTAGAATTTGTTTCGCCCGTTTGATCGTTCGCCCACATCACGCACGGCCGTTCGACAAACAAATGTCCTCGGATTTTCGTCCGTTGCCGCGATTCCGAGTTGCGTGACGCGTTGTTGTACACATTGTAATACATAGGCTTCATCAAACCTAGTCAGTTTGTCTTTGCGTCCACGGGCACTGCGTGTGTATAACGCTCGCATCTGATATCGCACGCCATTATTTTCAAGTCGAGCCGGGGACCCGTGTAAGGATATCGTCCTCGGTGGCAACACGAGCTGTGCACGTGTGTAACGCGATAACCATCGGTGTTGTACGTATACAGCTCAACGTGGGAAATCCTGACCGGAGCCGTGCAGATGACCTACAGAGACAATGATGCAGGTACAAACGCTAAAATATGGACTACATTAACCGTTCGGTGGTTATTAATTGCTGCTATCGGAACACTGCGCAGGCCTGATGGCAAAATGAGAGCGCGCGCGCGCGTTGCCGGTATCGGCGAAACGACGCGCCAAAGTCTTAGGTCAAAGCGCGAAAAAGAAGGGGGAAAAATAAACAATACAATTTATAATGATTGCGTTAGGGGGGCTTGCGTACGGTACGGACAACGTGTGCAACGGAACGTAGGTATAGGACCGCGCTGTAAGCGATGCGGTTTCACAGGATCACACGATGTGATTTAGACGCGTTTTTCTTTGTCCCACGCGCGCTGAACGATTTAGCGATGCGATAAGGATCTCGAAAGCGGATTTTAGCGCTCGTCCCTCGAAATGTTTTCGATTCTTTTTAGTTTATCCCTTTAAACGTTTGAAAATTCGACGTACTCGGTTTGTGCGCGGGATTTTCCGGCCGAAAATTGTTCGGTCTCGAGTTGACTTTACGATTAATTCAAATATGTTTTCAACGTCCTTATCGTACTGCTAGATGTATGACATACGGCTAAGAATTACCATACGTTTCTTGCGGAATTCATGACGAACCATTTATACCAACACTTTTCGACAGACACTATTTACCTATATCGAGGTGATACACGACGAAATGTTAAATAAAAACTTAAGACCTGCATTCGACTGGTATTTATAACATTATATGTTAACCTTAAAAAATTTACCTATTCATAGTATATTATAAAAAAAAATTCACACTTTAGTTTTCTAGTCTGCTGACCATCTGTAAAAAAAAAAACACCGTCTAGCCTCTAGTATGTTGCACGTTCAAAATGATCAGAAAAAAGTCGGGAAAGTAGGTTGGTAAGTGTCAGTATATTTCAAGTTATAACTATTATGTACACTCAAATGCGCATAACACCTACTCATTAGTGAATTATACAACTTTATACGTGTACAAAAATTTGCACTTCATATTCAATCGTTATGTCGTGTAATAGCCTTAAACATCTTTTGAATGCGTAAAATATTAATAAAATGTCATTTTTAGGAGTGATTTGAATATTTGATGATGGATAAAGCTATTAAAATGGATGTCGTAGTATCCGGTTGGTTATATTTGATATCCACTGAATAGAAAAAAAAACGATGCGGTGAAATCGAACATTGATTTATGGTTTGGTCCATGCTGTTTTACATGTATTTGCGTTTATTTTACGTATGACAGTATGCGAATACGATATGAATAAGCTATAAAGTACGCAAAAAAATATATAGTTTTTTTTTCTTCAAATAACAAGCAAACGGTTCAAAAATAAAATTAAGATAATACCAATACAAGTAATTTAAAAACAATGTATGTAAATTGCTTATTCCTTAAAAATTATAAGTTTGTTATTCACAACATAAGTTACCTATTTGTGAAAAAAGGATTTCAAATGTGATTTAAAATCTAAAAGCACCCAAGTGTAAAGACGCGCCTTTAACGTGTATGTATAAGACCTTTACAACTATACGCATACATAGATATATCCATTACACATTAATATCATACACTTTAAGTATAATATTTATGTAATCTGATATGGATTAAATAAATCGCTTCAAAGACAATTTACGAAAAATATTTTGCTGACGAATATTTTTCGGTAAGCCGCTACGTTGAGTGGTACGTTAAGTGTATTAAGTGGTTTTGTGTTACTGTGTGATGTCGATTCAGACTATCTGATATCATATAACGAGTGCCTAGGGAGTAAGACGTAGACGTGTACAGAGTGTTTTAGCAATCTAACTTGCAGAGAATTCCGGCTGATATATGTTAAATCGGCTAATTGATTTTTTTTTTCTTCAAATCGGACATTGAAGAACGAGAGTCAGTAGCTAATGATTTCGCAGAACTGCAATTTAAAATAATTAGGACATGCATTAAATAATGATTTTTTTTATATTTATCAAACATGTAATGGAGATCGTACTAGATTATTGAATTAGATGATGACATGAACAGCTTTTGGCTTAAAAGTTCCTCATAATCTTAGAGTCCAAAATATGGATGTAAATTCATTAGACTTTCTAAAACAGTTGGCGACGAGTAACGAACAGTTTGAATTTTCGTACAACATGGGAGATACACATGGTCACTGCACACGGAAATGCAGTTACTCGTTCAAAGGTCGTAATGATCTTAGCTCTGTTAATAGGTATATTGTAAATTTCAAAATCCTTATTTCATGAAAAATCAGCCACGTTTAAAGATGAAAAAAAAATAATAAAATGTTTCAAATACCGAAATAAACGACACTGTCGAATAATAGAATTAGTCTTATGATGCGATAATGTATGATGTACATTCCGGTTGTTCGTGATAAACTAGATCGATTTGAAAGGAAAACTAATAAAACTAAAAAACCCAATATAGAGTCGCGTACCTATTTCTCCGTCGATCGTTTAAATCGTATCTGCATTGTACGGCCGTTCGGATATTTTATGGTAACACGCATCTGTCTCACATATTATACTGTGCACAATGGACGTACACTTTTCTTTTGCATACGCAAACAGACGCGAGCGAACAATGAGAAATCGTTTATCGGCGGCGCGTCATTTACCGCACAATAACGGACGAATAAACAACGAACTTTAACGTTTTCCCGAGGTACCTACATAAAGGATATCGGTCGCTTGTACCGTCTATACGCACGTAGCGCAGCATGCTCGCACGTTTGTGTCATGTGTTTAACACCACCTACGTTCTATTTTATCCACTTAGGGTGCGTGTACCTAGCCGTTAAAAGATTCAATTAATCGATATTCCGGTCGACGCGCCAATTGGCGCTTGTTCCGTGAACTGCACATTTAGTGCACATTTGCACTATTGCACTGGATGCCCCACAAAGAACGCTGGGTTGTAATCGCTTGCCACCCACGGTCCGCTTACGTCTGAAACGTATTGTCTAAACGCCTTACACGTACGTTCAGATCCGACGCTATGAACATAACATATAACTTTATCGACTTATCATTGCATTTACTATAGTTGGAAACCTCACGGGTTCTTCAGTCGAGAAATGCACTTTTCGAATCTGTGTAGCTCATTTCGTATGCGTGAGCGTTCTCCGCGAATTCGACACACGTTTTTTCATAACATGTTCTATTTAATAATAATAATAGTAATTTTAATGACTGGTCAGAACACATGTTATTACAATTGTACACTCGATTTAATAGTCTTGCACGTGCCGTCGACTTCGTACGAGACGTCGTCGATGGTTCAAAATCGGTAGTTATTCTCAGAACTGCACCCTGTTTGTGCGTACGTACTTATAATATGGACGATGGGTCGACGCGGGAACGAGAAGGATATACTTATGCGATTCATTGGCGCTGAAATTATTTTTAAGGGCAAAACGATTAGTATGTGAACCGGGGGACACGTTCTTTTTCCCGAAAACCTGCAGGAAAACTGACGGAAATGCGATTAAATGTAGAGGGTCCTACGCTGATGACATGGCTTCCGGCGACCCCGACTTGTGTTCATTAAATTATTTCTTGCGGCTATATATATATATGGGTGGCCATAAGGGCGCGCGTATTGCGACCACGCAGTACAACTTTTATCATACAGTATACGATAAGACGTTGTCGTTGTTCCAGCTGGGCCATGAGGGGAAGAAAAACGCTGCAGAAGGATGAAGATCATATAAATTGCGAGATTGGAAGCCACTTTGTCAAGTTTATTATAAGTTTATTTTCGTTTATTTGCGTTTTTATTCCTTACACGTATACTACTAGCCATTACTATCTATTACCATCAGCCCGCTATATAATTCAGTTACTTCATTGTTATTTTTAATGTTTAAATAAATAAAAATACAAATACATCCATTTAAATGAATCCACTCAAATACTTGACCCATTTTATAATATTATTAGTTAAAAGATAGTACTCAAATTTAAAAAAATGTTAAAAAAATAATTACGTAGACTGACACAACCGAAACCTGTGGTAAATAAGTAGACACATCGTGCGCGACTATTGTATTATTCGCATCTATATGGGAATTTCCGACAAAGTTAATAGTTCTGAAACAATATAAAATATAAGTTATAACCGATTACTTGTCAGTCTATAGCAGTATACGACTTCAGTGATGGGAAGTTTTTCTGGTGTCGACAATAAGAAGTGATAAATAATCTCATAACCTTTAATACGATTGTTTAATATTTACCGTGCACCTATCGACAACGTCGCGTGGAAATAAAAATCGTACGCCTAAAGAGGTAAGTATACCGCCGTTAAGGACCGCCCTGCGACCGGCCGGAGGTGACGTTCGGCGGACCGGGGCAGCAAGCGGGAGCGTAATATTTTTTGCGCGAGATTTTCATCGATTTCGGACGTGGTCGGTTCGCGATAATTTGTCATTATCGCGGCGGCTTAAATAGAAAACGAAATGTGTGGAAAGTTTCCGGGCCATCTGTGCGCGCCGGACGTGTGGCGGAATTCATCGTATTGTGTGGTGTATCGCGTGTGAAAAGAATTGGCTTTATCGCGGTGACCTGGATGCGCATTGCCGACGTGATAGACAATATAAAATATCCACGTGCATATATATGTACGACAATAATAATGATAATAATAATAATAAGCCAGACGGCCGTCGTGTCTCGACCGAGGACGGTTGTCACCCCGAAACGATAATGGTATAATGGCGATGTATAATAATTGATTAACCGCTCGCGCGATGATTGCGTTTATCCGATTTCCACAGATCACGATCGAGTCGATTGTTGGTACCCGCCGCCGAAGCAGCCGGGGGGACGCGTCGACAAATGATAATAATACTATTATTGCGATTCGCGGCCGACGGACCGGCTGACGGACGTGCACGCGACGTGTGTTACACGGGTCCGTGTCGGGTCGCCGCGACAGCCTGTATTCATGTGTCTATACCAGAGAGTGCATTTGAAATAGCTCAATTTAACGAAATTCCGTACTATTAAATGGGTGCCCGTCGCTGGCAAAAGATGGAGCACTCGCCCCTCCCCTGAACAACTGTATCAACTCGACATTTAATAAATATCATTATTATCGTTAATATTATACTTTTTGTGTTCCTATAAACGATAAGCATTCGTTTAAAATTTAACGATTTGAGAATTTTTTTCGCCCAAACCTACTACTTTTCCTATGAGCGCCCGTCATGTTATGTACAATATAGACTACAGTACATATCGTGTTCTCACATCGGTTTCTTTCGGTAACATGAACAGGTAGGTACGTACAGTGCAAATAGTATATATATATATATTTAAGAGTACCATGTAAACGTTCTGCTTTCGACGGACATTTTCCAAATACCTCGGACGAAGAACAATAAATTATGTACAGGTATTTTATTTACTTTTTCGGCAACCGCGAACACTGTTCTGCCATTATCCACGAGTGTCCGACTTCTAAAATATGATACATTGTAACATATTGTTTTCCAATTATTAATGGTACTCTTCTGTTATGTCCGACCATGTACATTTAGTTGAACGCCAGGATATGGTCATCCAAGGCCGTGTACGAAAGGGAATTCACGAGGTTCGACCTCCACCTCCCCCGAAGATTCTTATGAAATACGTTTGGACGTTTACAGTGAGTAGAAAACTGTTTTAAAACAAATCACGCAAACTTAAACTGTTAGATATTTTTAATTGGACAATCAAATAAAACGTATACATTAAAATTGAAATGGTAAATAATATTGCGATTTCGTATCGTGCTTAGTGGACTAGAACATAAAGATAGACCACCCAAATTTAATTATTTGTTCTGCGTCATCGACCGTATGTGTCTGGTTGTCTGAGACCACAAAATCCAATAAAAATCGTTTAAAAAAATGTCTTCTACACACTATTGAACTCGTAAACGTGTTCCATAGTTACACGTTTAGTTCAGCGGCGTATATAAATATACATTTCTATAGAAAGGATTAAACCGAAGTTAAAAATAAAGTTTGTACTCGATTTGTTACGGAAATGATGAACGTGTTGCATACTTCTTATTAAAAATATTCAACGAAAAATAAGAATATTTTACAACCGCGATTCCGTAACCGTTTTATTCGCCCGCGCAACACTGCCCACTATACTCTCAGGTCGTTACTTTATTTTATGGTCACTGTTTTTTTTTTTCCCCCCTTCTCTTCTTTAAAACATATACGCACGGCGTTCGAACTAATCAAATTTTGTACCGTTTTAAGACGGATGTGTGTGACGAATTCCCATTGAAATCGGAAACCAATGGCGTATAGGTACCGCGTTCTGACTGTTCGTTTTGCATCCGCAGCTATTATAAATTCGTGCATTTATTTTTTTTTATTTTTTATTTTAATAACCCCCGAACGCGATCGTCGACAATAATTTATTCGTGTACACGATACCGCATGTGTTCGCGGCAACACAATGTGCGCAAAACACAACGGCATCGTTTACGGACGGACCTGTCGAACTTCGAAACGCAACAGCAATAATTATGTCGTTGATGTTTTGGAGTACGACCGGATGAAGTACACTTTATGCGCGTGTGGCATACGTGCGCGTAAGAATGGGAACGCTTTGGTGTTGATGTGTTTTCGCTCGTGTACAGCGCGCGGCGTGCCAGAAGCGCCATCACGTTTTATTTTTCCCATGTCTTGCCGCGAACGGTCGACGGACGTTTGATGGATGATCCGCTCGCGAACGCGCGGTGTGCATTTGGGTCAGCGAATAATATTAGTCGAATAATCGGGACCCCGGTGCGAGCGCGACGATTTGGAAATGCGCGAAAAAAAAATCTATTCACGCGGTATAATACAAATTATGAGCAGGCCTCGGAACTTTATGCACTAAAAAAAAACTCAAATATGCGGTACAATGTGCGTTTATTATTTTGTAAAAACGATATATTTTAAAGTATAATGATAAAAGAAAAATTATTTTCGACTCATAAATATTTTATTTATATTTTTCTTTTGATGATTTGAAGCTGTTATACTGAATCATACATGACAAATATTAAAATCACAATTTTACGTGGAACTTAAGCGATAATTGAGCACGGTAAGCGAACAATACGAACGCACTAAATTTATTAAAGAAACAGATAAGACAGCCGTTATCGAATATATACACCTCAATACAACACAATATATATACTTATATAATATAAGTAACGCGCGGGGCTTACACGCGGGGTGGTTTGAAATGCATTCCCGCCCCAAAGGAAAAACGTTCGACTATAATTCGTCAACTATAATATGTGTATAGGTAAACGTGTTATTATACAGTTGACGATTTAAAGTTGATTAGAGAGCATTCAGTTTCATAAACTTTCAACGTATCGCATTGCGTTATGATACGGTGTTGATATATTAAACTAAGCGACCAGGCGAGCTAAATATGTTATGGTTTAAATCAAATCGATACATTTTTTAATAACGTTTTAACCGTTTTCAAACTAATTTGAAATTTTGCGTAGCCAATTATTATGGGGACAGCACACATTCCCAACTATATCGGGCACCACCTCTCTCCCTAATGTCTTGCTCGAAAGTCGAAATTCGATAAGGTAAATATTTACGGTCTTAAAACATGATGATCTAGATTTTTGATAAATTCAAAGAAATTTCCTAATATAATTTGCAGGTTAACTTAAACATTTTTTCAGTATTAGGTGAAAAACACTCGGTCACTTATACATTCTAAGTATTATTTTTTTTTTCAATTTTTACGAGTTTCTCGAAATTATTATTTATACGCGTTCAATTTATACATTCTACAAGGTGCTACAAGACGTTACAAGACTGCATGTGACTTTTTTAGTTCATTTTTCCTTTAAAATGTTTTTCCGCAACGACAATAATATTATGCTGTAAAACCAATAAAATCTTTTGTCTTTTTTAGATTTTACAGTATATTTTAAGCTTCATTACTCATTAATCATTAGCATAATGGTTTATTAATACTTTATCCATTTATTCATATTACTAATGTTCTGTGTAACTTTTTATTTACCATATAAGTGCAAATGCAATTTCTACATCATTCTATGATTTGTTGTATATTATTAATTATTTAAAACTAAAATTTTAATTAGCTGCAGTTCAATTTTTCACGTTGATATTGAAAAATCTCAACCTTTTTTAAACGGTCCACGTGCGCGTGTACATTTGTGTTATCATGTAAATGTTGTAGAACTGCTACGGGAAATCAACGCATGGTTTTAACTGCACACGGCGTCTAACGGGTCGAACAAAGAAATAAATAAAAATATCACCTCGTACAGTAACGGTTAATTCGGTTCATCATTTTCCAAAACCCATACGGCCAAAGAAAGTATTAGCGGTTATAATATTTTTCCGATTCAATGATTAACTAGAATGGTGTACATTTTAATGGAATATAATATAAAATCTTGATGTTGTTCTTTACGTTAAAACCTTCGACAAAATAACACCTATATAGTATATAGTATTTATACATAGTGAATTAAGCTAAATATTGTTTTATAGGTAAAAGAAAAATCTTAACAGTAAAATAATAACAATCATGGTTCAAAGCCAACGTATTGCTATTAGTTATTAGTTATTACTTATTACACTAAACGTTTCAATTGATCCAGTAGTGCGCTCGGTCGGAGACTTTGGTGACCTCTTAAATATTTATTTAAACATTACTTTTGAACACTTTTCTAAATCACTACACGAGTCGCGTCCGTTTCACTCGAAATATGTTTTACACGTAAAAATCAGCCGCTTAGCGAGCTGTCAAATACTGATAGAACCACAAGACTGCGGTAACGGTCCTAAATTTGTGGAGGTACAAAATGGATAGTTGTCGTAAATCGTAATCAAATATGGTCGGGAAAGTTATAATGACTTATAAGTCATCGGTTAATTTATCCAGTCAATGTCGTCAAGCTAACTTTAACAACTCATGATTTAACTTTAATCCTTAAAAGTGTAGGTACACCACGCCGGGTCCATCCACACTTTCAATAACACCACCAATCAATTTTCCCGATTTACATAAACTCTTTTTGAACGGGAAATGGGAAGGAAAATATTGTTGGGACACAATTAGTGTTATGATAAATATCGTAATAACATCGGGACGAAATTCATGTGGGAAAGGGATTTCTGGACGCAATCCGTGTGCCGCAGCCAGAAATCGCGGTGAATCATTGTTGTAGAACATCACCACGTGTTGATTATAAAAACCGCAATTAAAGTCAGTGTAAATGCGTTGACAGATGAACAGCTGGTGTAGAGAGCTTCACCGTGATGGTTGTAGCGAAGACCATATTATAAAGCAGACCATATTGTTACTTCTTATCGTATAAACATAATTATAAAACTGTTGTTATACCAGTCTGAATTACGAAATATAGGCATACCTATACGAATAAAGTAATGTTAACTATCTTTAGTCGTAATGCCGGATCTATCCGTCCTTTTCCGCTCGGAATCGTTTTTCAAAACCAATACAGCTAACTACTTTCAAGTTCGAGAGATCAACCCACCTTAATAGTCACCCGTTCCTATATCTCAACCAACCCCTGTATCTCGCCCTTACTTTTTAATACGCATTTAATAATGAAGTATATGCTACATGTTTACTGACACGTTTTATTATAAGTTATAGAATTAATCCAATAAACACTACACGTTACATATTATGGTGTCGGCTGACGAACCGCGGTTATGAGCGACGGCGAGATGTACCCCGACCACGTTTTCAGACGTTTCTTATCATCGACGGGTCAGTGTATGCGAAACTTAAGGGTTTTATCCAACCACAAAAATTAGACACTAGTATTTACAGTCTGTTCCGATTGAAAATAGTCTATTGCCTTATATATTTTGGATGCGTGAGTAACTATTGTTTTTTTTTTGACAGGAATTGGATGCAATAAAAAAAAAACCTACATTGAATTTTAAATCGCTTTCTTGGATCAGACTGCGATCGAAGAAGGATTGTCGTGCAAAACTTATATTCCCAAAAGTTGACGAACAAGTTATAGACAATCTAGCGTACGTTATGATATTTTATTTCCATTGACTGTTTTCAATACTAATGTATAGTCTCAGCCGGTGATTATTTGTATGTGCGTCTGTTGATCAGCCCTATTGACACGGGGGCACTGTGTATAACGGTTTCGTAAATTAACTCATGCTCATATTTTTTTCTCTCTTACCTCACACGTATACTTACTGTGTCTAAGATATAGACTGTATATTCTCTTCTAAAAACAAAAAACAAAGTGATAAGTTAACATGCCCATGGTTAATCATTAATTTCAACACAGCAGTTTTTCTTATAAATTACATACTATCGAGTTTATTTAAAATATATATTTTTTTTAATTCAGCATTTTTTTCATTGCCTCGGGGCGGCGAATTCCTAAATACGGCACTGGTCGCTTTAGCGCTCGTCATGCTGTGGCGAATCGCGAGAAGCGGCACGGGTGCTTAACTGAAAAGACCGCAAAACGATGTTTGTCCCGACGTGTCGACCGTGGTAAATGGCTATACCGATAAAACAAGACCATTGACTGTGGAATACACTTTTATTCGGTTCGCTCCGTAATCAACGATAAAACTAAGCACCGTACGGCGTAAGCCGGAGATCAGGTACAAACACGCGCCGGGGAAAAAACCGCATTGTTTTATTATAATAACAAGCATTTCAGATTTTCAACACTCCGGGTAGGGCGGCGACACGGTCACTAGACCATCGTTGACTGTCGCAGGTGCACTTTTGTACGTATATAACGTGCACTCGATATGATCATAATAACGATCATAATAATATATACATTAAATTGAGTTTTAATGAAACAAAACCTAAACGTTCTGAACGAGCGGTTACGGTTTAACTGTAAACACGATGGAACAATAATAATATATATAATGAATGCACGCGCATCACTAATTTACCGGAGTAAATATTATGATCCATATGATCTCGTGGCTGGGGATATTAAATCGAATTATGAGAATTCCATACTTTCCGATTCGCATATCTTATGCGGAGTGATTTTTTGACCATGCTCGCTCCTTTTTTGGCCGCTTAAATTTGTATTTTTTGTTTTTTTTTGAATTTTTAAGCTACTAAATAAAAATATATATATTATTGCGTTCACATTTGAAGTAAAGGACACCCTTAAGTTGATATGAAAAAGAAAGTTATAGAAAACATAGATTAATGGTAGGTTGAACATCAAAAAGATATCCAAATTTAAGTAGCTTTAAGGCCAAAAAAGGGGTGAGTATGGTTAAAAAACCTGCCTTGTATATTCAGATATCTGATATGTACATGAAAAATATGTAGAATTAGATATATAGTTACTATAATGAATTGTCGAGTATTCGAGAGATACACCTACATAATTGTGTTATATTATACTTTATTTAGTGAAAATCCTTTTGAAAACGAGTGTTGTTCCGCAAATAATATTTGGCGTCTACATTTGCCGTCCTTCGAAATCCGAATATTGTGTTTTATATATTTCAACCGAAATTCATTAAGTATTCGTTAAATTTGTTTTTGTAAAATTGTTCATGAAACATTAGTTCCGACCAACGTTAACAATCAAGTCTAGCCACGTATTTCACCGGCAAAAATAAGTTTAATACTTCACAGCGACCGCTAGTCTTCTGCAGTTCGCGAAGGAGCTGAAAAAAAAGAATAAGAAGAAGAAGACGATGTATTTCGGTGCTCAGACGTTATATAACAAAAAAAAAAAATCGTAAGCAAGTGTTCACAATACTATAATATGTAATATAACGTTCGGCAGCGAGAGAACTGTTATTTAACTTGTACATTACAGGAACGAAAAAAAATAAATAAAACCTTTTTATTATACGTTTCTTATTGACCGTGTAATAACGAAAACCCATCGGTACATGTAGTTGTGCGATTTTCGGCCGAGAAATGAAATAATTTTCAATTATTATTTTCAAATAAAAACCAAGTTAAATGTTATGGTTGAATGTATGTACTTCGCTCGTCGACAATAATTACATTTCGTAACAAAAGACCGTTATGTTCCGAGCGTGTATATACTGCGGGTATAGGTATGGGAAAAAACACATGGACGTGCATTCCTCGCTGCTAGAAATCTGTGGAAAAAAAAAAAAATTACAATTTATAAACTGGACGGTGTATGCGCGTAACGCGAAACCTGTACGATGTGTACCCACGTGGTGCGTATGATTTTCGATTTTCGCAGTTTTGCGATTATTTACAGTTGCGTGTAAAAGCTTTTCGGTTTTCGTTTCAAATAAAATTACGCACACGGCTTAAAGACACCAAGAACTGTGACTGTTCACCTTCAATGTTTTCAAAATTATTAGAGAGAGCTAGTTCTGAAATTTGAAAAAAAAAAACTGTTCTATTACGCACAAAAAATGGTAACAACCGTCTCACGTCTTCACCCCAGTGGGTGGTGAAGGGTTACACCGAGGGGCAGTGAACTAGGTTTGGGTGGTAGGCGGCGAGGGTGTTCACGCAAAAACGTTGTACATGGTGCGACCTAAAAATAATACATAGATGATAATCCATATAATGCTATCCATCACTATAAAAAATAATAGATACTATGTTGAGCAATGCACAACAACTTATATTTATTATTTTGGCGATTGTGCGCGCACATTATATTTTATTACACCATATTATCTTAAATTTTAGAATTTTCACATAGGGGGGCGTTAAATAATTGATCGCTGCTCAAGGGGGCGGTAACTTAAGAAAGGTTGAGAAACACTGAGTCGTTAGACTTTAAGAGCCCGGTGCATACGATCGTTAGATTAAAACGCTTACAAGCTCGTGATTTCCAGCACGTCTACAGTGGAGGAGTAGAGTATAATCTCCTGTGCAGGGCAGGATCTTAACTTTTTAACACCCGGGGAAAATTAAAAATATACGCCCTTATCAGGAAATTCCTGGAATGCACCGCAGTCCACAGTAAACACAGACATACAGTCGCGGACGGGTATTTCCACTGCAATACGTACCTATTTGTCCATTTTAAAATAATATTGTTATTACTTGTTAAAATTAAAAATAAAAATACAGTAAAACCTCTCTATAACGGACCCTCTATTAAACGGAATCCTCCTTATAACGGAAAATGTCAATAGTCCCAGTGCAAATAATATATAAAATTGACCTCTCTAAGACGGAACCTCTACTAAACGGAAACGGACAATTTTCGTAATCAAATTAGTAAAAATAATCTGTTTTAAACGGAAAATAAAATTATTTAAAGTAAAATTACAGGTTTTCCTGAAAAATAATTTGACAGTATTGCTTCACGATTGTTATATTGGCTTGTTAATTACATACCTTCTAATGAGCATGTGTAAAAAATATTAGATAACCAATATACGTAATTTTGTAAATATGAACAGCACAGTCGTCTTTTTAAGTAAAATGTTATTTTTAGTTCTTTAGTATTTTATACAAACACCTTTTAATATTAAGTCATACATTATAATCTTAATGTATAAATTTAAGTTGTACGAAGTACATATTTGCCTAAAATATAATTTTTTAACACATATATACATACATACAGTCTTGAAACTTAATTTTTTTTTCTACCTCTTTATGGCGGAAAACTCTTTATAACGGAAAAATGTTTGGTCCCAAACGATTCCGTTATAGAGAGGTTTTACTGTAATATTATTTTATTCACATACCCATTATTACACATTTCTAGTAAAATATTATTTTGTAGTTATGACTTTTGATTGATTGTTTCAAAGTCCATTTTAAATTTAAAACCTTTACAATACGCCCATGAAAATTATACGCCCGGGGATAAATCCCCGACTTCCCCCCCCCTAGATCCGGCCCTGCTCCTGTGGACTGTTAATAATGATGTTAAACGGGTAGTGAATGAGAAACGGAAAACATGAATAAAATGGAAATCACACTATCGCGCGCGTTGCGCTGTAGACATTTGCAGAATACACGAGACCAGGTCTACATAATATATCATAAAGTACAATCGTACGCGTCAGTTATTTGAACGAAGTCGTCGCGAGACCTGCGTAGGTCATGACGCCTCGTTGTACGTACGAGATGAACCTGGGTGTCGCGTACACGCTGTATAACCTGTACGTCGCGGCACTCGCGTTCTCGGTACGTTGTGACTTGCGCGAGTGAAGACGGTACGTCGCGGACGAATAGTAATTCCGGTCGGGCCGGACGCAGTTCGGGTCCGCTTTTAATCCGACATAAACGTAGTGGGGAGTCTTCACGTGGTCGTTGACGATAATCGATTCCGTTGGGAAAAATAAAAAATATAAATAAAAAACACCTACCGCAGATGTTCTAGGAAAGGAACCTATTTTCGGAAGCGAGTGCCCGATGAATTTCTACTAGGATCACATTACGAATAACAACACGACGTGTACCAACGTTTTGCATAAATGACTATGATCTTATAAGCTCGTGCTCACAACTCTTTGGAAAACATTTTTTTTTTCAAATCGTATCGGTCAATCGTAGTACCGCGTCTCATCGACAGCGATATGCGCGCGTACCCATAATATGCGAGATGGGCGGCTAAGATTTTTCCGGTTCGCGTCTCGCGAAACAATTACAATATCTAAGTGGAAAAAGAAATTGTTTCCCGCACGGAAAAATTATAATCAAGTCATTGATTACGGCCCATTCGGTACGATCGATGTATTTTATAGATCGTTGCTGAAGCCGGTATAAATATTACCAGAAAATAAATCATTCGTCAATATATACGTGCGATTCTCTATGGAAACGTTTGAAAATGAGTTTACAGAACCGTAGTTGTTCCGCAAATATTATAGCTGTTCAAATTATTGTCGACGTAGGAACGGAAGATTTGCAATCGATTTAGTTTACAACACACGCAACCCCTAAATACACATTGCATCTAATCGGTCATAAAACAATTCGTTTTCCGACACATTTTAGAGGGACTTTTGAATGGGCTAGGCCATCCTCGACGTGCCTACATTTGCGTGTGCTATTGTGTAACCAGATTCGTGTCACCTGTGTGCTTGCAGTGCATATGTACGCAGAATTCCACCCTTAAGCCCTTAACTATTCATAAGATCATAAGCTTATTTTTCTATCCTTCCGAAATATTTTGTTATTTTGTTCCTTTAGAAAATACTCGCAAGACTACGGTTCTTGGTAAAATTATTTTAAATATTTTTTTTTAGTTTTTTACGTTTTTATTCTCATGTAATAATACATTTTTAAAAAAAACTAATTTTTAACACTCAGTTAAACCCGTGCGCAATAATAGAACTTTCTATGTAAATCATCGACAAATACACGCCAAGCAAACCGGCTGTAACATATAATTTAATAAACATTAACTACTTAAATTTCTATTCTAAATCAGTAGCCTTAATCCTTTCTCGACTCACGATATATGGATGGTAACTATTATTATTTTTTCTTTGTGACCCAATCGATCTAAAAATTGGGTCTCGAGTCTCGACGCGTAGGTCGGAGATCACTGTTCTAAATGAATTTTTTTTTAAACACTTTCTACACTAAAAATACATTCCAAATTTACTATCTTAACTAAAAAAAATGGATAAGTTATAAGTTATAATTCATTTGACATCGCTAGAAAATTAATAATTATTTTTAGATGTAAGGCTCATAATGTTGCACACAATAAGAAGATTATTATTTATATTTATTTTTTTGTCACATACTTTATAGTTTATTGTTATGGTAGTACAACAGTTTGTGTAGTAAAACCGTTCTCCGTTTATCTTTAAGAGCGTTAGGCTTCACCCAGAAAGGATCAGGGGCAAGGACACGGTTACAACGTCTTTTACACGGAAGGCTAGATTAACACATCCGGCGACACAACGATAACCAACCGGATTTCGACGCCGACAAATAAAATCATTTATTTTGATCAGCAGAATAAAAAGCTATTTAAACTGATTACCTAGAATCAATTCGACCCGATTTCGAAACGTTATTATTATTATTATTATTATTAGCTATAAATACGTAGAATAATGACTGCAGTAAAGTTAGTACGAATAAGATCGCATGTCAGAAGCGATTTTTATAAGTTAAAAGTTTCTTCTGCTATATATTGTACAACAAACTGGTATATTATGGTATATAATATTATAATATATAATGAATAACATTAAAATAAAACGTGGAATAGAGTTTATAAACTTTTTATTCAATTCTTATATTTTAAATTATTCATATGAACCCCATGTATTCCGTTAAACCTGTGAGACTCTCAGAACATGATAAAAAATATTTCATTTTTACACAAGCGGTGAATAGAGTTGGTGTTACTTGCAATATTTTTGATCAATGTTGTATTTCATGTGACTACAGACGATTTTTAATAACAGTTGTTAACACTTGAAATTATTAAAAATATCATTTAAATAAGGTAAGTATAGACATGAAAAATAATTTTACTTTTTTTTTAATAACAGCTGGATAGTATAAATTGACTACGTACTGCACCATCTACTGCAACATTTTTAAGATCGTTAAGTCTTTATAGCTCAATAATAATTAAAATTATATTTACCAAAGTACAATGACGATTATATCAATTGACCAGTGGATTTTAATTGTTGTCGAACGTATTATTTTGTAGTTAATATACTTGCTCGTATCGGTGTATCTATACTGTACTTGACAAAATCATTGTCAACCAATAACTATTAATGTCATACTGTATTCAGATTTTCGTCATTGCTTCAAACTCGAGTAATTTAATTACCACATTTTAATCACCCACTTCAAATGTACCACTTTTTATATCTGTAAAATAGTCTAAGAGGGTATTAGTTTGATAGAACTTTGAAATGATAACGTTTTTTAACAAGTAGTTTACTGTGTAGAGACAAATGGTTTTTCTTCTTCAAAATTGTTCATCAAGTGTCAAACAAAATCGATAGTTTGTCATAGACCGTTAAAACGCCGCTAAGAAGTGCACGGGGTCATGTGTACAAAAAATGTATATACAAAAAAACTTAACACGTAGACAGAGTATACCAATAGAGCTGTCTTCGAAGTCTTTACCGTCTTTACGGCCCCGGACACGTACTCGATTGGTAAACAGAACTAAAGGTGAAAATACATGAAAACACTCTAAAGTGTATGTCTCGAGTCGACTTAGACATAAGAATCAAATTTTGTTTTCAAAACCCTCATCGCGCGTTCATCGCATCACTGATCACTGTATCGATCGATGTAACGTAACTATACGTAGATACACGTCGCTCACGTCGTCTAAGCCATCGTTTCTTCCCACTCACGTCTCGCTACCCATGACCTCTCGTCACTGCTCCAATGCCATAAATTCGTCAGTTTTCATATGGAAAAATATTAAATAAAGTTGTGAATGTAAAACGTAGGTACATTTGTTATTATTTATTTTGATCCGCGTCCAATATAAAAATTAAATTATTCAATTTCAACGGCTTTATTGAATATTTCACGAACAGCGAACCGTTTCAAATACATAACATTTTACTTTTTGTCCGTCATGGCGTCATTACGGTTTCTTTTTCGCGTATCTCCTCGAATTCCCTCACGTACTTCCCGGTTGAGAAACGCCGGTGTAAAATGTTGCGACGGACGGTCAGCCGCGGACAACGAATGGTCCTGTAATGTAAAATAATGTGTATGCGGTCCTTATACGCCTCGGCTACAACGTAATTGAGTTTGTGAACAAGAACACTTCTGAATAAAACATTATTTTGCACCAAATCACTAACACGAATCGAACGCACTTGCATATAACCACTGATACTAGCGGTACACGTAGTTAAAAAATTGGGTCACCGCGTCGAGGATGTGCACGGGGTGGTTCGCTCATTTCCCCAGCACCCACCGAACAAGTGCGCATGAATATAGGGTCAGGAAGATAGGTGCCGGATTGTTCAAATCCTGCTGGGACCACGGCAATACAGAATGTCCCACCGGGAATTACACAGAGCGATATTCCCCGTGTTAATAGAGATAATCGAAATCAGTTTGCTTGGGGCAGAGGCAATTTTGTTGACGACAGTTTGTTAAATATTAAATGTTAAAGTGCATTATCTAAAGAGGTTAAAAATTAAAATGTTCTACTTTGGATTTCAAATGTTTGGATTACAAAATCCAAATTTAGATTCGTATAATTACATTTTCAATAAATTGTAAAAAAACAAGTGTAATTAAAATGTAATTACAAATTTACATATTACAAGTTATGCGTAGAAGTATCCTAGTTCAAAGTTTCCGCACCGAATTCCGGAAATCCGGATTTTTCCCATCAGTAACGCGGCCGTTTTAAGTCCAACGTTTTTTTTCTTGCACGTTTCCCGGCGGCATGCAGACGCGACAACGGGGTCGCTCGGCCGCCGCGGAATGGTGTTG
This sequence comes from Periphyllus acericola, assembly GCA_949715065.1. Lineage (NCBI taxonomy): Eukaryota > Metazoa > Arthropoda > Insecta > Hemiptera > Aphididae > Periphyllus > Periphyllus acericola. The sequence goes on from OX454271.1 coordinate 13,722,215, forward strand.
TTGAACCGGAGCCGGGACGGGGACTCGATCATGTGCGCGACGCTGGCCAAGTGCACGGGGCTGTACTACATCGTGCGGCCGGACACGGTGAAGGTGTGCGGCCGGAACGCGGCCCACCTGGTGGCCACGGCCATGTTCACGTTCACGGCGGCCTGCCTGTCGCTGTACCCGATCGGCCTGTACCGGTGGGCCAACGACACGACGCAGCTCACGCTCCAGGTGGCGTTGTACGGCAACTTCCTGTTCGGCGCGTACAAGGGCTACACGATCGTGCGCCGGTCCCGCGACATCTGGACGTGCTTGGACGTGACGCGGGTGGGCTTCGCGAGCGGCCCCGCCGCGCCCGTGGCCGGCCACCTGCGCGAGTGCCGGGCCGTCTCGTCCGCGTTCACCCGCTGGTTCGCCGTCGTCAACTACTGCATACTGTTCCTGTGGTCCGCGTTCCCGTTCGTCGTCCGGGGCGCGTACATACACGTGCGCAACCACGACGGCACGTTCAGCAGCTACCACTTCAACCCGTTCAACATGTACTTCTTCGTGTCCAGCGACACGTACAACCGGTGGCACCACGCGTTCCACCTGCTCGAATGGCTGTTCGGCCTGTGCTTCGTCGTGTCCATGATACTGTTCGACACGTTCATGGTCACGCTGTGCGTCGCCATCACGGGACAGCTGAAGGTCATCGACGACGCTTTCAAGGGGCTGGGGCACGCGACGAGCGGTAAGCGCGCGCCTCGAGACTCGCGAGCCCACACATCTTAGCAGGCCCCGATCCTACGTGCGATCGATATACAGTAGTCACTCGGTAGTTCGAACCTCGATAATTCGAAAAACTCCATAAATCGAACTTAACGCTTAGTCCACTGAGAAAACCTCTATAATTAGAAGAAAATATATGTATTCCGGTCCCCTCGATAATTCGAAATGTCTGTCAGTGGTACACACTCAATAATTCGAATTTTTTTTCCAGAACCTCTATAATTTGAATTCCCTTAAACGCTGTTATACGTATGTTCATATTATGTATAAAGATTATGTACAATCTGACGTATTTGCAATGAAACAAATAACGACGATGATTAAATACTATCGTAGTTAATAAATATTATCGTATCATTTTACCAAAATAAACCTCTGAAATGGGTAAACAGTTGTTGAAATCGAATAAAACGTAGTCAGTCGGAATATGGGTCCCGTAAAATATAAGTGTTTGTCGATCGTCGACAAAAAAAAAAGTGATCGCGGCAGTTGAAGCAGGTGAAAAAAAAAGATGTTGCTCTACGTTTTTGTATTCCAGCTTCTACGCTTTCAATTATACTCAAACAAAAAGACCATTTTACTACATTAACACCTTACTCATCTTGGCCAACAATGTAACACAACAAAAAATAACAGATTTCTTTAAAGTTTAAAATGTAAAACATAATAAATGTAAAGTATAGTACATAATATGTAAAATAAATAAATGTCAATTGATAAATGTAATACATATATATATAATTTTTTACCTCTCTTTAATTCGAATTAATTATTTTTTACTCGATTATTCAAACACTCGGTAAATTGAAAACCTCTATAAATCGAATTTTTAGCTCGGTCCATTGAATTTCGAATTATCGAGTGACTACTGTACCACTGTTTCTCACCGGAATACTTTTAGGGTGAATTTAGAGAGCGCGGCTTGTTGATCGGTCCCAACGCTTACCGCCTTTTCGTCGAACCATTCCAATGTCCCACACGTCTGTTGTAGTTCGATCAACAGCTTTTTCATTCGAGTTCACACTCGTTATAGTGGCTTGCCTAGGGCTACGACGGAATCAAGTACAAAGGGTATCAGCAAAAAGTTCGCAATATCGTCCAAATTTGAATGTTTAATTACAAAACATATTATGGTCCAAGTTGTCAAAAATAGTTTAAGACGAAAATGAGCCAGATTGCACTGATCGGGTACACGTATTATTTTACTCCGTGATGACTGCATGAAGTTTTGAGCCTCCCCGGGGTGGCATGACCCTCAGGATGGGAAACACTGGCCGAAAGCTTCACGTCCGATCTCGATCGAAAACGATTTTTTCCTATTAGACAGTAGTGAAAATCAATTTCAGTTTGATGGATGAATCGTTTACTCCGACTCTAACAACCTCCAAGCCGGGTTAGTAGGATATTGCCGACAGCTGAAACGCGGTCGTGAGCTACGCGAGGGTGTCGAAAATGGCCCGCACGCCCTTGACCCGTTTTTCGTACGTCGGTGTCTCCGTCGCAGAGTTTAAGTCATAACGTGTTCATACTGCGCAGACGGTAATTTGAAAAAGGATTCGATCCACATCACATTTTTTCATCGTGGTCGGCGAGGACATTTTTACCGATATTACTAAACTGCGTTTAAGTCGAAAGAATAAGAAGAAAAATGTTTACGCTTTCGAAGAAATCTGAAATGTATATCGTAGTTATATTAGGAAACGATACTCTTTTCGAGTTTTCGCGCACTCCACTGCTACGTAGCATGTTGACGACACTTTCTTAAAATGAAAACCGCATTGCTGTATTGTGGTTACTTATGACGTGTGTTTTACGTCTGTCACAGGTGATAATGAATTGGAGAGTAAAAAGAAACATTTTGAAGAACTGAAATGTATTATCAATCGTTACAATAAAGTGCTAGGGTAAGTAATCGTTACGATATTCGGGACGTTTGGTTCAATTTAAGTACTCAAATATTATTGCCATATCGTTGTAATACATTTATTTTTTCGGGGAAACACGATAGTGTATGTACGGGATGACATACATACGAACGCTTTTATCCTGGTCGCTATTGTATTATCGAGACATCGTATTAGTATTCATCAGTCGTGTACTCCAAAATGATTTGCTTTTATATTAATGCACGTGTGTATTTTGTCGAACAGGAAAATGCACGATTTTTACGAAATCGTTCGCCCGGTCATTCTGCCCCAGCTAATCGTGGCCTCGGTTACGATAGTATGCCTATCGTTGACAATAACATTGGTAATTAACACTCATTACGAAGCACGACGACAGAACAAAATCTTATCAATAAAACCAGATACCATGCGTATACACATTTCAAATGTTTACGATTTTTTCAGAACTATTTCAATGGAACTCTACTCACGTCGACACAATCGTTGAAGTTTTGCAGCTTCCCGACGTTTCTCTTTCAAATATATTACACGTGTCTTGTGTTCGGAAATCTCAACAGTCAGGTAAGCTTACAGTTTCTGTTTCAGAAATACATTTTCGTTTTGCTCAAACTTAATCGGTAATCGATGATCACATTGATGGTTGTACAAATGTTGGAAGTATGTTTAACTTCAATACGACAATGCCACCGCCTGCTCGTCACGTGCTTAACACATTTCAATATTTTAACATGATCTAGAAAAATGCGATGATCTTTGCGATGTACTCGAGTAATTGGACACAGATGGACACGGACTTTAAACGATTGCTTTTGTTAGCGATGAAAATGCACAACGCTAACGGACTGAACATGAAGATCACGAATAAGTTCATCATTGACTTGGAGTTATGCGCTCGAGTATGCTAAACATATATTTATTATTAACCCTAGTCTATACAGTCTATAGATTCAAAAAATAAATAAATGCGCATTTTAAATATTCATGTATTCATGTTAAGGTTTTCAGATGTATTCTAATCGTGAAACATTAACACAATGAATTATGATGGCTAAATTATAATCATCCATAACTCATAAATATATTTCTAAAGCTCATGGCTCCCCTTATCGAGTTACATATTTTGTTCACATAAATCGAAGTAGACATTGGTAACCTGCAATTATCGTTCAAGTTTCTATCGCCTGGTTTCAATCTAACGATTCTCTTATAATTATTTTAAACGAGTAACTTAAAATTAACTATTTACACTAATGTATTATTAATATTACGCGAACCTTATTTTTAGTTGGTAGAAAAATGTAATTTAACGAAATTATTTAATTTACTTTAAAAATAAAATTTACATTTTTAGGTGATAAATATGTGTTATTCAATTTTTTCGGTTTTGGTGAAATCGCAGTTGAAGTTGAGGAAGAAGTTATAAAAATCACCATTCACAGCAGCATGGTATTCAATGGAAAAAAAATTGTGTAGTAAATTTTTGTGAATGTTAGTAAAATAGACTATATACTCGTATACTATGTATTGTACCTACAGTTATCACTGTTTTTTTAATCCTTAAGTTTGAAAAACTTTAAAACGAAATTTTTTTTAAAGTTTTAGACTAATGGATTATCTAACTTAACCTAGACATTTGTTGAGCAACCAGATATCGACTTTACGTTTATTTAAGACAATATACATATAGCTTAAGAATCTAAAAACCCCGACGAAAGATATCACATAATCTTGTGCAATTGAAGCAGTATAATTAGGTAATCAATATTTCCGGTGAAGCATTATATAGATAATAGAGAAGCCTTGAAGTTCATTTTTGGTGTTGTTAACCTTGAAGCGGAGTGAAAAAACTTAAATATACATGTTATAATTATACGTTACGACTTCAGGAAGCTAAAATGTTAATGAGTAGACATAGTGTTACGTAATATTATAATAATGTTATCAGTATTAAGTAATTACAATTTAACTATAGTCACTGATTTAATAATAATAATCAATAGTTTTTATCGTTTAGCAATTAACCATAGCTCCTACGGACCGTGTATCATCTTCGATAATTATTGTTCTCAATTCACGGTGCTGGAAACAAATCTTGAAAATTGATTTTAAAAACGACTAACGTAAAATTGCTTTATTGATATTAAAATGTGGCCTGTTAATGTTTTGCATACATTGTTTAAATAATTAAAATAATTTACTTCTGATAAAACGATAGTAGTTTTTATTTTTCGCTGGGATTTTAAGTGAGAACATAATATTTTACGAGGTTGGCCTGTACTCCAACAGTGCCAAGAACCGATTTTCACAAAAATCTATTCCGAACAAACCTTCTCGAAGTATCATTATCTTCTCGATATTTTTTTGTGGTGAGGTACCCATATTTTCCGTACCGATACCGAATGCAATATTATAATATACGTCATCCACATCGAAGCGACGGCTCAATTAGGTATGTGTGTCAACGTGCTGTGTACGTATCACGAATGATATCAACAGTTGACAGTATTATTATTTATTTATACCGTACGGTAGAGGTAAAAAAAAAATTTATATTATTTTTTAATCATTATTCCGTTAATCTCGTAAATGTGTTCCGGACTCGATATCGTCGCATGCGTTACACGTCAAGAGCAATGGACTTTTGAAAAATTATAATATTAATCGGGTCTTAACGTTTAAAAACTTGGAGTTTTTAAAGTATCCGATGAAAATAATTACGTACGGCTCGTAAAAGAAATACGTCGCTACGGCTTTGCACATATGGGCTCGTAAAAATTCCACGCCACGTATCCAATGGTGAGATACGGGAAAATACACTCGTAAAGTGCTGTGACGAGATAATAATGTATCAATTAAAATGCGAATAATCAACATCTCGAATTCAACAAAAGAAATGAATACGTTGTATACCTCTTGACGGGTACACGGCCTGTGTAATGTTCGCCCGCGGTAAATATGTTAAATATATCGAAAATAACATTTGGATTTTTAGATATACATCCATTTTTGTTTTTAGAATGGCCAGTGATGAAGAAAATCTATTTTGACTCTGTACAGTTAATCTAGTGTTAATCAGCCTCATTGGGGAAAATGATCTTTCACATGATGCCGAAGAAATAAGAAGTATAGTCAAAGCCAAAGTTTGTAGGGATTCGGAAATGTTTAGGGGGACTATCTCTTAAATCGAGGGGCCGAGCCCCCCTAAATATGCCTATTGTACTGTGCAATGTAAACAAATCGAAAACCCCGGTCAATAGTGTAGAGTGTGTAGACCTTCTAATATCAATCATTCCTTATTCGATTTATTATTAAAATTATTATGATTGTTACTATTGTAACGTTATACTATATTATTGTAATATTTTCATCATTTTCTACACGGTAAAATTTAACTTTTTCCATTATTAGTTGTGATAAATATGTATTGAGTTGAGGTCAAGCCTGTTCGTAAACAAAACAATTGTATGTTGATTTAATTTTTTTTTGTGGAATTTAATTATTGCCTGCATTCCCCGTACGCATCACAAGCCGTTGTATCCGTGGAACTTAACACAGCGGCCACCAACAATCATCTCGACGATTCGAGAACTTAACCGAATACCGGAATACGACCATGTCGATAATCTTAACAGTAATAACTAGGGCAGGGGCTTATAGGAGTTTTCATGTTTTTCAATAATCATTCAAAACATAGATAAGTTATATAGAAATTTGTTTCAATAGAAGTTTAAAGCAATACATTTTTATTTCGTATATTATGCATTATTTGATACACTTTGTAATTTTAGTACATATTTAACATGAATTTTCTAGAAATTTAAAATAAAAAAAAGATTAAAATTATTAAATATAAATTATTAAATAATCTATCTACCTTGGGTTCTAAAATTATTATTTCATCAACACAATTAATTAAGTTTTAAAAATAAATGATTATAAATAAATTTGTAATTTTTGCTTTTTAAGAGTATATTTGAGCATTTTTGCATATTTTTAGAGCATGAAGTTCTTAGCTCTGGACTAATAACAATAATACCGTATTCCTCGCGTCGCACTCGGTGCTGTCGATAGTCGGCGGCGGCCACGCGGCGGTCCACTGTCGACGACGACGTACTTCAAATACAAGTATTTTACAGACAATTCTCGACCGGGAGCGGCGGCGCGCTCCTGTAATCCGGCGTCTCGGAGGTCGGACTACGTGGATCGTTTGAGGTGGGGATAACTGTGGCGTGTCGGGCCGCGTTGAACGGACGTCCACGCTAAGCTTGTCGTCGATATGGGCGCCGCGGGGTAGCCGGTGGCGCCCAGGTCTGCTAAGGAGAGGCGAACCGGGCCAGAGGGGAAACCCAGCAGCCAAAAGCCTCCGCGGTGAGCAGTAGTGGGATAGCGACCGCGAGTAGAACGCTCGTTCGCAGCTCCGCCAACACAATCAGACCGTAGTCCTAAATTTTTTGCGTTTTTTACCACCGACGTACACATTTTTTGCGTTTTTTCCCCGAGTTTTTTTCGAGTTCATTTTTTTCCCGAATACTCTTGCGTTCGATCAGTTAATTTTTAACGCGACTCTAAGTCGTTTTATAACTTATTTTTATCGAATGATGTTTGATTTGATCCGCCCCAGCTCGTATAAAATTTAATAGACAACAATTAATAATCAATATGCTCGGTGCGTATTGTTATAAAATTAACAAGTGCATCAAACCATTATGAAGTGTTGAACAATTATTTCAAGTAAAATTTGACAATAGGCGGGAAATAAATGATCGAATCAACATTTAACGTCATTGTGCAGTGTTATCTTCTTGGCATTTAATTATTTTTTTACCACAGATATTGTTATGGTTTACGAATGCGCGCCGTGTTCAAATCGAGTGTTGTCCCTATCTGATGGATTTTATATTTTATTGCATTTATATATCATTATAACTGTTATTCGTTTTCTTTACTGAAAAAATAAAGTAAGTTTTTTTTCTCATCGACGAGACGCAAAATAAATGTACCACCAGTAAAAATGCCGTAGTTATATTTATATTATACTTTGTTACTAATAGACAAATATAATAAATCTGTTAGGAAGCGCGTATATTGTATTCATTCGCCCCGGTGAATTATTGTAGTCGCCAATCTTGAACTTTTCATCCTTAAAAACATAAATTAACAATGAGCGAAAGTTTACTGTAATACTATTGATTTTCTGGTACACATATTTTAGCATATTAATACGTTATTCAATCAACAATCACCGCGACTGCTCTAAACTCTGTACTTACTGAAAACGTCTTATATTTGTTGTATTGTACCGTTGCGTCTGTTTAATTGATAGCATTCGGAATCCGCCTAATCGTCGCGGTGACAGCGGGCTGCGTGGCGAATTCTTCGCGTTGCCAACTAACGCATCTTCTTTACATAAAAATAAACGCCGTACCGTAGACGTTTCTGTCCCGATTCCCCTCAACCCCCGCCCCCTCGTCCCTCGTCCACCGCGGACATCGGAGCGAACCGAATACGCCACTATTTTTGTCATCATCCGGGTAATCTCGCGTGTTGGACACACGACGAGGCGTAATTCGGCCGTCTCATCGATTCGATATCGTCCGTCTTGCCGAAAACACAAATCACAATATCGCATTATTTACACATAACATTATAACACGTATACACGTCTAGTATATACGTGTATGAATGGTATGCGCGATGGTACCGCGAGACGTGTTCGCTTAGCCGATCTGTGCCGTGTGTACCTCAATCATATCTACGGACGTATAAGAAAAAAGAAAAACCCCTCGAAAAACATCGCGAAAACGAACGGCTCCCGGACCATGTGCACTATTACTGATACTTCGAAAAACCTCCCCGCACGACTGTAATAAGTAGGGCTCGGATTTTGTATCAAATGCTCCTGTTGATGGGAGTTTGACAGAAAGATAATTCTTATATATAAATGCGTTTTGAAACGTTCTGATTTCAATGAAGTTAACTTTATTTCGTTTTTTTTTTTTATTTTTTCCCTATTTGATTTTTTTTTCTTAATTTTTACATAATTTTCGTGAAAACTTAACATATTTCTATGTACATTATTTATTTTTGCTATTTATGTATAATAAACGGGTAATAACCCTTTTGTGTTAACAGTACCAGGCTTACATTTTTTAAATATTTTACAGTAACAATAAGAACTAATATTAAAACAATAATAATGAAAATATAAATAAAAAAAATAATGATAATAGTAACAAAGAAGCAACCCCTCAATAAATAATAACATTAAAATGGTAAATGATTAATTAATTTACAATTGAGGCTAAATATATTATACTTGGTCTATGTTATCATTACCAGAAATTACAACACCAAAGAAAAACCTAGTTATAAATGGATGACTGATAAAATAATTATCGTTATGTGCCGAAATTCTAGTTTTATCTACCATTTAATTAATGGTAAAAAGAGGTATTTTTTATTTTTGTTTCAAGTATCGCATTAATACATTAAATGTCAGTGCAAATAAATTATAATATAAAAATAATTTAACATGAATGTGGAACAGTACGGTTTAAATGATTTAGTTTATATGAAGTATGCGCCAATTACATCAGTCAATATGGAAAGGTCCTTTTTTACGCACAAAAATATATAAGCACCCAGTAGGATGAGTTTCAACGATAGTAACTCGACCAAATGTTTATGATCGTAGATTTTTTTTTTGATATTTAATTTAATGCAGCGGTTCCCAACCTAGGGGTATTTACCCCCCCCCCCCAAGGGGTAAAACACGATTTTTTTAGGGGTAAAGACTTAACTAATTTTTTTTTTATTTGATGTACTTTGTACCCATCATTACTCTATATCAGTCATGTATACTACGATTGTAAAAGTAATTGTATTAATATAATTGTTACACCAAGTGCTTCAGCTTAGAGAAGAAAATGCTTTGTTTCTGGAAAAGACAAAATCAGGCAAGGTAAAGGAGAATGAGTTAATATTAAAATAACGGATAATGTATTTATTTCTAAACTGGCATATCTTGTGGATTACCTCGGACAAATAAATACACTTAATCTCAGTTTGCAAGGGAATATGACGAATATTTCTACTGCTCAAGATATGGTTGCCAGTTTTCTTTGTAAATTGCAACTTTACCAACGCCGAGCTGAAGTTGAGGACATTTTAATGTTCCTAGAACTAAGAATAGTGCTCGACGTGAGAAATGAAAAATGCTCATTCATAGACAAAATAACTTCTTCACTTATTACCAGTATTAGATTCAATTGGTAAATTTTTTCCTGGTTTGAAAAATCGTCAAGAAAATGCTTGGGTGTTAAGACCCGTTTTAGTGGATGCTAGTATATTACCAGATATTGAAATTGAAGCTTAAGTACAATTTTTAGGACTTTGTGAAGACAACATATAAAAAAAAGATTTGAAAACACACAACTAGTAACATTTTGGTGAACATTTGGTGGCGAGTATCCATTTTTATCAGAAAAAAGCCTTGAAAATACTGATTCCTTTTTCCACTGTACAGGTGTGAAAGTGAATTTTCAACAATGGTAAAAATGAAAACAAAAGCAAGAAACCGATTGAACTTGGAACAGACATAAGATGTGCATTGTCCGAAACTGAACTGAATATTAAAAAAAATTGTCAGAAATGAGCAAAAGCAACCGTCTAACAACTATTTTGTTTTCTTCGTTTCTGCTTTTGTTTTTTTTTTAACTCAACTTTTTTTTAGTTGAGGGGAGGGGGGTATTTGGTTAATATCGAACTTGATAATGGGTAATAGTCTCAAAAAGGTTGGGAACCGCTGATTTAATGTAATAATGTGTGGTTTAAATTTGTTTTCTCAGAATTAAATTTAGTAAACTCTTTTTTTTGACTACTTAAAACGCTTTTTCGAGGATTTATTTTGCTACCAAATCCGAGTTATAAGTATTACACGCGCGTCCGACGATAGCGTAATATTATAATAACAGCTGGACAATATGCGTTTGACAAATGCACGCCGCCGCGCCGCGATCCTTGTTTCGCGGTTGAGGTGTGCGATTGCTTGTATTGTACCCCGATATATTGTACATTGTACTGTGGTACAATGCGGAAATTTGCCGACACAAGTATATTACGCCTGTACATGTATTGTAGCATTCACTCGCGTGACGTTTGGAAATCGTATCGAAACACGAAGACGTACTGTTCCCGAAACGTTTGCGGGATTTATCGAACGCATAATAAGCAACACGTACGACGTACGCGCACGATACACATAATTATCGTGTTTTACCGTACGGATTTTGAGTGTATTATTATTCTTTTTATTTTTTTTATTTATTGAAATTTTCTTTATATAATATATATAAAATAAATATATCTACTCCTTTAAGCCAGGCTTGTGACGGAGTAGAGAGTTGACATATGTACAATATAAACTTAAATGTAAATTAGTAAATTACAAGAAACACCTTATTACCTAAAAATTAATGAAAGACATACTTTCTATAAAAAATAATAGATAAAAACAGGAAATCTAAAGCAATACAGGAATTGATTTTACAAAGAATGAAAATACAATAAAATAAAAGTAAGCATAAAAGCAGTATAAAAGCGCCGGTTCTGGCGCACCATAATCTTTTTCACTTCGAACTGGTTTCGAGATCTTTTTGACTTGGTTTGTTTGGGCAATAGCTATAGAGGGCTTCGAGATTTTTTTGACTTGGTTTGTTTAAAATAAATTTTACAGTTCAAACGGTAAGAGTTGTGATATTTTTTGCATTTCAAATGCTAATAGTTGCGATATTTTGTTGCATTTCAAATGGTAATGGTGGGTATATTTTTTTCATTTCAAATTGTTTGTTTTAATCAAATTGTTAATGTGGGCAATAAAATGTTCTCTAGGTATATTTATTTTGTTGTGCCCCAGGCTAGAGTGTCTATTCCATTTTCTAAAATATATCTTTTATCATTGTGGAAACTCAGCGCAATCTATCTCGATCCTGTATTAATTGGCTAGTCTTGGTTGGTGAATATATTTTATTTTTATTTTCAACAGGAATTGAACTGAGTGCCCCTGCTTTCTTAATTTTTTTCTTTAAACTATTTCGTAGCTTTTTAATATCACTCATTTATAGTATGTTTTTTCCCGCCCCAACGTCTCCACGTCTCCACGTTTTCACGTCATCACGTCTCTACGTTTCCACGTCTCTACGTATCCACATTTCTACGTATCCACGTCTCTACGGTATTTTTAATACAACACTTTTTTCTAGATTTTGGTATAGCCGAGTTTTGGCTATATCTAAAGAAATAAACTGGTATTCTTTTCCCCAACATTGTCTACAAAATGTTTTGAATTTCCCTTGAGCTAAAAAGTTACAAATTAAATCTTTCCAGATCTTTTCAGTGTAGTAGTTAGACTGTTTAAAAACAACTACAATTTTTTAATTATTCCTTATTAGTTGTGGATCTACTAAACTATAATTCTGACTCAAATAAATACATGATATATTCTTTGTTCTACCTCTGACAAAATATTCTTTGATCATTGCCTGTTTTTCTAAAATAAAATCATCGAAAACAATTAGACTTGATTTTTTGCACTCATCGACGGACACTATATTTTGATCAGAGATAATCAAATCAATATCAAACTCATTGGATACTTCTTGTAATTGATTATAGATTGGTTGATCAAGAGATTAAGTAAAAATATAAATGTGTTTGTATTCAACCCAATATTCTGTAATCATGTTCCACAGCAATGTAGTTTTACCAGAACCAGAAGCTCCAACAACTAAACATCTTGGAGGCAAAGGAAACAAAGATTTTTCAACATTCTTTTCAACAAAAGGAAAAGGCTTTACTTAAGTATAAAATATTTTAAAAAAATTTACACAAAATCAAACGAATGCTTTGTATATCCATTGCTCAAACAAACCAAGTCAAAAAGATCTCGAAACCATTTCGAAGAGAAAAAGATCATAGTGCGCCAGAACCGGCGCTTATATACCCTCTCATAAATTAATACATAAAAAAATAGACGAAGAACAAACTAAAGTCCGGTTCCGCATCTAAATCGAAACCGGAAATTAGAATATGTAATTATATTGGTTAAACACTAGATAAAATTTGAACTAAAAATAAAATGCATAACTATTGTTCCTCGTCTTGTCTCCCTCGGTCAGTTCTAATCTAATCGCGTCGCGGTGACGGTTCGGGACTATATTGCGCTACCGTTCACGCGTTCCCGGAGAAACTTTTACGCGCGGTAAACGAGGCGGTTGCGCGATACATAACGATCGCACCCGCCGCACGGTGGTTGTTCTTCACTGAAATAAAAACGACCGTCGCAATGCGATACAGACGCGCCCGGTCGTCCTAATTTTTTTTTTTTATTCTTCGCATTTTTTCTTTCATATTCTCCGCAGCCGTTTCTCCGAAAGCGCATCGTCACAAGCGTAATGAGTAATGAAAAAACCGTTAATGGCCGACGTTAATGTCGGTGAAATTACGATGGTCGGGAGTTTCCTCGGTTTTTCGGATTCCGCGCCACCGAAGTCGCACGAACGGTGTATCGGGGTTTAACGACGACGGTGTATTGCCCGCCCGCTAACGCGTGTGACCTCCTCACGCTCGCGATCATCTTTATGTACGCACAGAAGAAGTGCTCCAAAAGTTCCGTGTAGACCCAATCGATTACCGATTTTGTCTGGTCCGTGCTTCGAACCGGTCGATTTCGAATCTCTCTTGGTTCAAAAAAAAAAACGCGTACGAAAATAATGTGGTTGGATTTTGTCTTATCTCCATTACCAGCAGTTTTTAACGAAACCGACTTTAAAGTTTTTTTCATCCGACGAGTTATAACAAGCCCCGCAGTTTACAGCGATTACTTGGTTTAATGACCACATGGTCCACATGACACGGATCTACGGTTCGATTTTTGAACAAATGTAGTTTTTCTCAAGTACAATTTTATGAACACTTGACAATGTACACAGTAGTTGAGATAACAATTTGAATCTTGAGTACTAATTATACGTGTTCATCATGTTCATTTTGATGTAACTCGTGATTTCGGTTATTTTACTATAGTACTATTTATAGTTATTATACGTTTCTAGAACTTGACTAAAACATTTTTTTTGCCAAATACCACTGTGGTTCATTGAAGTTAATTTCTATTCGTAATCACGCGTAAGTAGATTATGTTTCGAAACAATTATAATCATAAAAGTTATAGGCTGCAACTATAGCATATAATTGTGTTGAAAATCTAAATGTATACAATAGTGAATGCATGATATTTATACGGCTTAGCCCAATCACTGTCTATGATAACAAGAAAAATAATTATAGCAACAACAATTTCACCGACAGTCGAGATAGCGTTACGTTTTATTTTCATTTCGACCGATTTAATTGATACCAAATATGAACGAAAACCGAAGAGAAACCTGCCGCCCGCGAACAGTCCGTATACAATACTCGTTTAGAACGGGGTTTCTTAACCGGTGGTCCACGGACCCTTAGGGGGTCTGTAAGATGGTAACTCGAGGGGTCCGTGAAATGGCTCTGAAATTTTTATTCAAATAACATGAAAATGACATTTCACAAGTAATTATTTGGCCACAAACAATCTGTAACTAGTGTAAAAGTTAGATAATCACAGTAACGCTCTTTGAAATTATCGTAAAAATGTTAAAGTTATAACCGAAATTAAAGGTTTTTCTCTTTGAAGAGGTGAGGGGGTCCGAGGCTATACTTTATACATTAAAGTGGTCCGTGACTTAGAAAGACACGAGTCCATCGCGATGATATATTGTGATATAATAATGACAACGTCTACCGGCGCACGCGCATCCGTTCGTTAGGTGTCAACTTGTATATTTCCATTATTGGCAATGCAACTACTGCTCTGCGTACCACGTTCGGACGTCAGTTTTCACAGTGCGCGTGTGTGTTGACAAAAGCGTCAGCGATCCGTGAAAATTGCCACACTTGTTCCGAGAGCTTAACGACGAAAATCGCAGTTGTTCCTCTCTCGCTCGCCGTGCACATTATTATGTGTGTACAACCGCACTCGAACAATGATATAATGATGTCGTTTTAATAGAGCCGCCGAAGAGGAAAAACGTCTGTTTGCCGAGATATAATCCACGCGCAGTTTAGTTCTGCCTACTTTCTCGCATGTACGTACAATACGCATTATAATAATAATAATGATAATAATATGCGAGTGTAGATTAACACGACGACGGTTTCCACCGCGAAAACCGAACAGTCGTCACCGCAAAGAAAAACACTACGTATCCATCCTATGCGGTTTGCGTGTTCGATTCGTGAAAATCACCGAGACCTTATAGAGCGTACGTTGTAATCGTATCGCCTACCGGTGGCAATAGTCACAAACAGTTACACCACCGGAGTGCAACTGTGCAGTAGCTGTACGCAACTGATACCAAGGCTTTGAAGTTCTAAGAATTTTTCATAACAAATGTTTGACGGCATATTAATTACAACCATATGTTCCGAAACATATAATCAGTCCCAAGTTCATCGCACCTCCCCCCCCCCACCACCACAAAGAATGGTTTGTGATAAATTTATAATTTATAAATATTCTATTTTGCTACTTGCACTTATCTGTGTCCTTAATTATAATAAATCAACGCATAATATTTTTATCACGTATGATTCGTATTACATTAATTTTGATTTTCCTTTCGAGGAATTAGTACATATTTCTCAACTAATAACCTCTTCTGCTTTAGAAGCAGAACCATCATCATCTGTAGCAGAGAGTCAGCTTGTCAATGTTAACAATACAAGAACTTTGGAGACAGCGTTAGAGTAAGAAAAAGTTGAAAATATTTAAAAAAAAATTTACGCGAAAAAGCTCGGTCTTCTAACGACCTGACCTTTTCGTAGATTGATTTTAATTTCTTACTTGATTTTTTAAAATTTATTGTTATCTGGAGGGGGCCTCTCAAATTATACAAAGGATTAGCCGTTTAAGCGGGGACGTCTTGTCCCGTGCAAAAGCCCGTCGTTGTTTTGTTATAGACCGTACGAAGCCGCGCAAAAGCGTAGTAAACCGCCGACGACTGATAGGACGACAATAGTTACGAGAACAGTGTACACGGTTAGATTAAAATGCAACCGGTAAAAACGAGGGGTCGCTGTACAAATCGTTCGATCATTTGATACGAGTGAACGGTTGTTTAGAAAAACGAACATAGTTCTGACTGTTGCCCGTCAAAGCCGTAATAATCCGTGTACGTTCGAATCGACGGGGCGCCCGGACTGAAATACGATTAATTGCACTTACTGTACCAAAGTCTTCCCATTCGGTCGAGTATAGTGCACCGATTCTGCACGAATCAACCGTCCCTTATTGATGCATGCGAACTTTTGATCGGTTTCGCCGTTCGTGTTGCGCGTCGGTTTGTTGCACGCCCGGAAGGAACGTAATATGTAGAACGGCGCGACTACGACCGACGACGGTCGTACCGTTATGTGATACGCACGCGAAATAAATAATACGACAATAACGATCGCGTCGAGTTCCCGCGGGCCGACGGGTTAAACGGTCCGCGGCGAAGGATGAAACTTGACCTTTCTTGCCTGTTATTATTGTAGTTATTATTACTGTTGTAAGTCAACGGTGGAGTTGCAGTGCAGTGCACGCGACGAGAAAAGGATATAACGTAACGACGTGGATAATATTATAATGATAGAACCCGTCTCTTCGGCGATCATTACTGCGTGCGGTGATTTTTTTTTCGTCACGTACGCGGCGCCGATATGTCATGACTGCAGGGTTCGGATTTTATAGCACCAAAAATCTTAAAATATGCACTATAATATGACCAAAAAAACCGTAAAATATGCTCTATAAATATAAAATATAGCAACAAAATAAAAATAAATACAGTTCAAAATTTTATTAAATTAATCATCATATAACTTTATTAAGTCATACATTTATAAAAATAACTAAAATCTCCGTTAACAGTTTCAAAAAACTTATATGTACTGATTAACTTGATACGAGTACCTTGAATGATGACATCGTTTGTACGCAACTATTCAAAATTATCTTAAAATTTAGAATAAAATTCAAGTAACTATTATTTATTAATTAAATAATATTTTATTAATTTTATCTGAGTAACACTATATGATTAAGTTCCGGCGGTTATCAGTCAACAGTGACTTATGTGTCGAAAAGGAACGTTCAACATCCACCGATGAAATAGGTTAATACTTAAAAAATATTATATCGTCACTAGTCAATTCTTCAAGATCTCCGTCTAATTCACTATTTTCCTCTTCACCCGACAATATTTTGGAAATGCGTTTTAATTTTGACAAGCCATTATCATTTTCAAATACAGTTTTAAATTTATTTTTTACAATTGTACCTTCACCTTCACCCCGTAATTATTTGGACGATTCTTCGATAACCTCAATTATTTTTAACACTGTTATTAAATAAAGGCCATTTGTTTGTAGTTAATTTATTCCTTCTACGAGAATTGTGAAGTTTACTACAATGCTATTTATTATTCAATATAAACAAGATTTATGAAAAATACAAAATAAAGCATTGAATTAAGAATAATAGCAAAAAAAAGCACCAAAACTTCAAAATTAGCACTAAAAATCTAAAATTCTTCAAATATACAAAAAATAGCAAAATAAAATTTCATATTTAGAGTCCCTGTGGCATAAAACCCGTATAGCCCACTCTGCTATTTTTATCTCTATCCTATAATGAGTAGTAAATGCTATAAAATCCGAACCCTGATTCTCATGAACTCATGAGTCATGACGTACTATTACTGTTATTGTTTTTGCCGCCGCCGTTGCTATCCGGGTGCGAGTGTGTGCTATTTTTACACTTCCGAACGCCATCGCGAAGTCGGCCCCGGAGAAAATACGGCGAACAGGGCCATCGGGGACGGGACCCCCCTGCAACACGGTCGGTCATTATTGTTGAGTCGAAGCGAACTAAACTCGGCTCGGGACGCACGCGTCCGTTGATTATTTTACTTTCTCACGGGAAACCTTTTGTCTTCTAAACGATGATAATAACTTGTCCGCTCTCCGAAAATAAAGATTTCGAAATCGGATGTGCGAGACGGACGCGACCCGCAGCTATCGCGACGCACGCCTAGTCCATCCGGGCAACGCGATTTCTAATCCTTGCCAGTATGAAATGCACTCTAGTAACACCGTGTCGGCTGCACCGGGGTGGCAGAGCGCTGTTTAGCCCTAAGAGTATTCTTGTTTTGCGGCTGTCCGATGATAATCGCGAGAACAATAATAAGATAATCGTACAAAGGTCCCGCGGGACGTTTCGATACAGAATTCATCACGCTGCTTGAAACACAATCGCGATACTAAACGAAAGCGAAATCGAAGTAAAACTGTTTATATACATATTCGGCAAGGCTGACGAAATTCTTTGTTGGAAGATAAAGTTGAAAAAATTCCCAAAATTGCGCAAACAATTGTTTTAAACATTGAACATTTTCTTCCCTTATCTTCTTTTTACCCTAAAAATTAATATACGGTTTTGATAGGCATATTATGCTCGTAACGTTTTTACTTTGCGTTTCATTATGCTACTGAATAATCAGGTGGCGTTTAATATTTTCAAATATAATAGGTACAACATAAAAATAGAGGTATGAATTCGACTTCTTTTAGGAAATATTCTAAATATTCTAAATATGTTTGTCATTTATTTCGAAAACATTTTGAAATACGTAAAGTATAAGAAAAAATGCTTTAAAAACCTAAAAACGGACTAAAAATGTGAGACAAAGGTTACATTGTCTAATTCATTGATAAATGAAACGAACTTTGTGCCTGGATAGCATTGTAGCAGGACGTTCGGAAAAATAAGCAATTCGCACGAAATCCGTGCCCTGCAGTTATGAAAATATCAATAGCTTCATACACGTTGCAATGTTACGCATTACACGATGTGATACGTTCGCAAAGAAGAACCCTTAGAGCAGTCTCGCTGTCTTTAATTATTCGTACGTTTTACTGAAGTTATTGCATTGTTATTACGGTTCGTCGACTAATAACCACTTCCTCCCCCCGCCCCCACCACCACCGCCGCCACAAAGCATCACCCGCGAAACACCGGAACACCTCGTAGGCAGACAAGTACCGTACATCGATTCCGTCCTCCGCGTCCAAAGGACTATTAATGATGACGTAGAGCGAGAGGCCGCGCGTTACAGCCCGGTGTTGGCGCACTTGGATTTTTATTTTCCGTGTGAAAAATTACATAACCGGACGTCGTCGTCGCGATGATGATAATACAAACACGCTACGTACGTACACACATGCGTGTAATAATAGCAATAGTAATAATAATAGTAATAATAGAATACGGCAAGGGTAATGTACGGCGCAGTGCAACGTATAAATGTATAATATCGGACCGCGACGCACGTTAACGATTATTTCGTATGACGTTTGTCGACAGGAATAATAATAATAATAATAGTAGTGGTATAATATGTTTACGGTAAAAACGTTGTGTTGTTCGAAACCTGTGTTGGCCAAACATAACTGCTACTATAGGGTGGACCGTACGTCCCGTTTAGAACGGGATCGTCCCTTTTTTGATCAGCATGTCACGTTGTCCCGACAAACATCAAACGGGACGCTTTTTATCCCGTCGTTTCTGTATTTATAAAATCATCAGAAGAATCAAAAATACTACGTGGGAATAGAAAAAATAGAAAAACAAAAATATTTTTAGCTTTTAGTGTAAACACTCTACTCTAAGAATTAAAGACAAAAAATACATATGTACAAAAAACTAACAATTTATAGAAAAAACTAACCGGTCTTATGACACATTTTTGTTGTACACTGAGAAGTGGGAAAGTTCTTTTGAAGAATTAAAAATATTTCGTTAGACCCCAATAATAAGTTTTCCGTCATGGAATTATGTTCAAAAAAGTTAAATTTCTATTTGGCGAAATAATAAAAAACAAACTTATTGGAATGTGGATGAAGATATTATTTTCGTTACAATTATACAAGTATACAATTCGTTTACGTTATATAGTAGCCACTAGCCACGACACAATGTCTTATATCGACTGAAACTATAATATAAAACGTATATCGATATAATAATCACCAAATTAAATCAGGACGGGAGGTTTGGATTTTGTGCTAAAAGTCTTATAGTGGATGACAGTTGACATCCGTCTTCCACTGATGAAATCTTGAATAATTTCGACGGTTGTTTTGAGTTTTTCAATACTAAGTAAACTATTACAGACTTAGTCCAGCATAATGCATAATCAACCCGTAAAACACCAATATTTCATAAAAAGAAAACCTTAATCGAAATGGTTTTTGGGGTGAAATCACTATGTCACTATTTTCTGTTTTGCTTTAGGAAATCCGTTGAAAAAATCGAAACATTGTCCTGTTGAACTGTTTAAGGATACGAGTGTCTGCACCAGATAGATCGTCTTTAAAGTTTTCTGCGCGAAACTTACGGTGCTAATTAACTAGGTGAGTGTTTGATCACAGGGAACAAAAAAACATCATCGTAAGACCTGCAAACTGCAATAACTTTCTCTCGGTTCGCTCAGAAGTCAGAACATAAAAACGTTTTAATGATTCGATAAACGTGTCCTGCAATGGTCATTCGCTGATAGCTGCGGTATTTAATTCAAGCGATTTGCTACTGACGTCGTGGTAGCGGAATATACAGTCGCGTAGAATGTAGATATTCCATATATTAATTGATTTAAAATAATATTTCATTCGGGAAATAGGTAAAAAAGTTTTTCTTATTTTCTACCATTTAAAACGCTCTTTCGTGATGATTTTTCCGCACGCATTACAATCTCGTACGAACGACTTGAAAAATTCACCCGCGTCACTTACACATATAGTAATATCACTATCCTCATATGTCACTGTTATATTTTCAATATACGTCGTGTATTACCGTACATGGCAAAATAATAATAATTCATCATGTTACATTACTATTTACTAACAAGTAACGACGTAACTGCAACCGCAGGAAGTTGATATCCTATTTGTACGAACACAAATCATTCGTCACGATTTCAATGATTATTTTTACTGTCCGCATTGTAGCAGTGTACTATACAATATGAAACGATATCATACATTTTTCCAGACATTTTCGCACCTAATTATATTTGAATTAATATCTTACCTAGTCGCTAAACACTGCACGCTTTAAAATAACAAATGATCTTGAACAACAACGAATTGCTTAGTGGCAGTACTACAAACGGCCTAGAACAAAGTTTTTCGCAAAAATGTGCGTCTAAATGACTGAACACTAATCGAATGCCGACCAATGGAAATATATTTATGACGTGTACGATTATTCGTTCGCGACCAAATAATATAGTCTCCGTCAAATAATCTATCGATCAAACGTGGTTTTTGAACGTTCGGCTCCGTGTTGGTTTTTAATTTTACATCATTTTTACCGGTACATTTCACGTGATACATTTTGCGCACGGGCGAGTGTTTTCTCGCATCGTACGGAACACAATAATGTCGAATCGCTAAAAAAATGTATCATACGTCTTGTACGGAAAAATAATTTGACCGCAGTAGAGTTTGGTCGCCGATTTGATTATTATGCGCGTCTTCCACGCAGATACACTCGAATACATGCGAGAATAAAAAAAAAATTTGTGGTTTAACATGTCACCTACATAAGATAAGTATTACTATAATACTGACCGACATTCGCGGTTCCGTGAAAATCCCTTTCCCCGTTTATAACGCTAATATGAACCGTTTTCTACATCGTCGGTGTTTAAAAAATTCGATTCAAAAACGTTGGTTTGACTGTGTCGAAGTAATATATTTATTAATGCGTTACTCGAAATCGCATTTATTGAAATAGTTGTAGTGTTCAAATGGAATTCAGTCGTGTCGTACACGATCATAATACCTACGTTTAACTTATTCCTCGAGTCGCGTAGATGTAGATAAAGCGCATTATATGAATGCTAATTTAAATTTTAAAATAAAATGAAAAAATTCTCAGAGATATATTATATAATAATTTGATATGAAATCGGGTTGAAATCAGAAAGCGCGTGTATTTGAAATATGTATTTGAAGAGTGATCGTTGATAACGAATTCGTATTTTAAAATGTGCATATAAATACTATATAAATACTGACGGTAACACGCATGCACTTCTAGCATCTACTTTTTTTAACATAATTAAATGAAAACGAAATAATCGATGACGAAAAATACATAACAATATGTATAATATTTCTTATCGCGACACGAAAAGCTGTATAAAATGAATATAACCGATGTGTACACACGAGTTTGTAACGTATGCGCAATCGAATTAATAAAAAATATAAACTTTTACCATCGTTCAGTGGGAAGTTTGATTCAAATCTAAAAATGCTTCTTTTTTTCTTTCGACGAACGCAATTCTTTTTGACAATATCGTCAACGAAAAACGCCCACCTTGTCTCTAACCACCATACGCAAATGTTGTCACTAAAAAGTAAAAGGTATCAGCTAAGGACGGATATACTAGTAGATAACACTCATGGCAGCGGCGTGCCGAGACTCTTAGTATTTTGTTGCAAATAATAATCTTGTCTGGTACGAATGAACAAATAATTTAGTGTTTCATTTAAGTACGGTAGACCTCAATAATTCAAAAAACACATGTATTTCAGTCCCCTCGATAAATTGGAAATAATTAAGTGTAAGACTCTACAATTCGAATATTTTTGGCCAGGATCTCTATAATTTGAATTTATCAATTTATATTAACTCAAATAATTTAGTTAGAAGCTAGGGTGGTAAGTGTGGTTCATCTTACGTATTAGTAAGTCGTATGAACGTACATTATAATTTTAGCATCGAAAAATAACGACGGCTATGTTATATTATCGATTGGGTTATCTTGGCGTAGTTTTCGGTTCTTTGGTTTATTTTACAATTTCCCAATAATTGCATAATCGGCTCTAATTGTATCATTTAGAATTTATCTATAAGCGAACAGTTGTCAATTGTGGCCAAAAATATATCTTAAAAGGATTAACCGATTTTTCAATAAATATAAATTGTAATAAACATGTTGAACTCTCTTTAATTCGAATTATTTCTTGTATCCACTCGATAAATTGAACTGTCGCCAAATCGAAAACCTCTTTAAATCGAATTTTAAGCTCGGTGACCACTTGAACTTCAAACCGTCGAAAATATACTGTGTAATTGTGTTTGTTCATCTTGATAAGATATGCATCGGAACCATCCGGTCACCAGTTATAGACGTGTTATATAGGCTGTACAGGCATCGCTTTGACCGATCTACGGCACGCCACCGAGTGTCACGAGCGTGTTCGCTGCAGTTGCAGGCGCGAGAACACCTGTGGAAAATAAAAAATAATATTAAAACGATATATTATAACGACGGAATGAAATAATAATATAAACTATAACTGTAATAACTGAAATATAACTATAATGATGGTAACATCGATGGGAACGAACGTGCGGACAGGGCCGCGAAACACGCAAACTCTTCCCCCGATGCCCTTATCTCTCATCTCTTCTCCTACAGCGACATTGAAAAAGTTATCGAAACGGATACACGTCATCAATGGGGAAAAAACTGGAACAAAATGACCACCAAACTCAACGAAATTAAATGATCAATACTACCCTGGACCTTCCCTGACAACACGCCGAGAATATACGAGAGACCGCTATCAACCGCCTTAGAACATACACGACTCACCCACATCTTTTTAATACTCACTGTTAAGCGCATATTCTCACCGAGTGTAGAACCTACAACTTGAAGAAGAAAACTACACTTATCCGACCACCAAGCTGAATCGTCGAGCCCCCGATTCAACCAAGCAATCAAGCTATGCCAGTTTCTATCGCTAACACGTCTAATTAAACTTGTTTAACGGGCAACCAAAAACAGTCCAACCACATCATCATAAAATTACCTTTATTATTACCTATGTATAACTTACTCTTAGTATATATATCCACGATTTGTATGAACGTATTTGTAGGTATACATACATGTAGGTATACGAGTTTCTCTCAGTGAGGCCTATTCATCTTATTGATGCTAATTTAAATAAAATATAAGTACGTTTTAGTATAAATGTATTAACGTATTTATCCACCCTATTTGTACGCTTAATATCTTGCTACGCGCTGTAACGGCCAACGGTCTCTGTTGCCGCGGATTGAATTGAATAGGAAAAAATAATGAGATATTCTCTCCGACGGATTTCCATCCCCTTTCGTCCGGTTCTCGGGTCACGCTCGGCACGCGTAATAGACCCGCTAGTCGCCGGGCCGATGAAAATGCGGACTTGGCGGGCACGACGTCTCACGAAAACGCGGCGACGTTGAAACAAAATACAGTACGGTCAGGAGTAGGCGAAACGCGTTATGCCACGGGTACAGGTTAAAAACGTCCGCGATAAACCGCGATAATATTACGCAGGTACCCGTGACACGTTTTTCCGAAAGAATGCACTACGCGCGTCCGCCGAGCGGGGTTTTTTCGCGAGCAATGTTCAAGACGTTAGGGGGCCTAAACGGTGTTTTTTAACTATTTTTTTGTACCCCGTGAGGTTTCTTCGATGCAATTACAATAACTACGACGATAATCCCAAGCGCCTAAGCGATTTGTCACGCGGTGTTCGTGCGTCTCACCGAAAACGTTTAATATCTCACGGTGCCGTACGCGATTGTAATAACAGCGGAAAACATCGATCCGTTGTAACGTTCGTTTTAATAGCCCGCGCATTTCGCCCGGAAACCATGACGCCGCGGGACATCGCGGTACGCAATACCGGATGGGCTACAAGACGATACTCGCGGTATTCATAATCGCCATTTTCCGACGACAGTGGTGCGTTTGAATGAACACACGTGGTCGTTTTTAACCGAAATAATCGCAGTCCACCGGATATTTGACCAAGCGATCGGTAACAGGACGGACCCCGTCAAGTTTTGAACCACTGTTTGGCCAAGAAAACGTTTGTTGCAGGTCCGAGAGAAAATTAAATAGTATCGAAGAAACTCTCAAAAAAAAAAAAATACAAAAACATAGTGAGGGGGGGTTTTTATTGTTAAAGTGAGTATCCGCGATCTGTTTGTATACAACATTTTTGTACAATAAGCGGTAAATTCAACGAGCGGTGGTCAACGTGAATTAGGAAATTACACTACGGTAACACCCAGCGCGTTTGTTAATTATTGTGAGATTCTAAAGCAGGAGGTCCGTATAGTAGCACATCTATGCAGGATGTTTAACCAAGCGATATGTGATAAAACGAGCCCCGTCAAGTGTTAAACCAATTTTTGGATTAGAAAACATTTATTAAATCGAGAGAAAATTAAATAGTATTGAAGTAACTTTTAATACTAATATTATAATATTATAGAGGTTGAACACAATATGGTGATTATTCTTTAAATCTCCGGTTGCTATATTTAATTTTTAGAACTATTGTGTAACGTAATTAGTAAATATAACATTAAATGTGTACAAATTATTCCGGATCGCTAGTCTTAACACTTTGAATTTTCATAAGGGCCTATTGTTTATATTATTATTATTATTATTATTTATTTATGAACGGGTTAAGAGCCCAATAGTACAATACAATTTGTAGTAATGAAAATGAATAAACGCCAAACAATACACGACGATTATATACAAGTAAAAATAAAACAATAATTAAACAAAGGTAAAAACAGTAATAAGTTATAACAGATTAAGTATCAAAATTAAAATCAACAACAAAATACAACTTACTAAGATAAGCATAGGTGCTCATTACAAATGCGCATCATATGATGGATTGGATTATTTCTACCATAGTTGGTGCTGTGGAAAGGAACAGCAAAAGGAGAATTAGACCTTATTAAGCGAGGGGGAACTTTAAAATTAATTTGAGAAAGGAGAGAGGGAGCATCCACACGTCCGTCAATCATATATATGACTATATCTAATTACTGCGTCAATAAATGTATTTTTTTTTTCGTATGCAAGTGTTCTACGTAGAATCTTTTAACAACAAAAAAATTGTGAGCACCCTTTTTCAATCAACTTTTGAGTTTATGACTTATCTTTCGGATTTACAACGTAGACGCTGATAACATTATAATGAATCCGTTTCGAACTAAAACATAAACGTGTTCGTCTTAATTAAGCACTTGTTAATTTTGAACACCTTGATTTACGATGATAAACGACTAAGTAATACGTATTTATGGCGAATTACGATGGGCTACGAATCATGAATGTAGATGATTCATAAATATCCGGTAATGATCATCATAATAATCGTGTTTTTGCATTGTTATTTATGATTACTGTTTAAACAGTGCGACCATTGCATAAGTATACAATATAAAGATGACGTATAAACGCTGTTTAACGATATACCATTGTATCGCATAATCCGTTCGGGACGTATGCGGAAAAATCACTTTACATTTATAGTATGTCGTTTATATTACACTAAAAATCTAAGCCGCAGTGAACCAAACTCGTGGACTCCTAGTTTTTATAACTTTGACTTTTTACGCCTATTCGTAACGGAAAACTGTTTTGCGCAACAGTCTCGTTCCGCCATCCAAACTGTAAAGTATTCGGAAAATACTACATATCACTACGGCGTCGTCGTCGGTAGAAATAAAAGAAAAAAAAAATGTTTTACTCGTTTTCTTTTTGGGTTATTAAACGCGCCCGCAAGTGTTAGAAAAAAAAAATAATAAAACGGAATTTAACACGACACCGAACGCGGAAAAAACTTTTTTCTTGTTAACTTATAGCGGATCCGATTAGGGGAATTATACTTGAAAATGGTGTCGATCCGTAATAACAATTTACATAAACGGATAAACGATGTGACCATATAATATTTGCACACACATATAGCGCATAATAAATCATTATGAAAGCTATACGTTTGAAAAAAAAACTGCATTACATTAGCATAAACATTACCGAATTTTACGACGTACCGGGCGAACACATTTTAATTTATCGAACCGTAATAATAATATTATTACACAATTTGTTTTTCGAAATTTCGCTGTGTTTTTTTTTTTTTTTATGGTACATTAAATCGTATTTGATTTATGCGTCCGAAGTGTGTTTAATGCTAATCAAGTACTTCAGTGACTATCGTGATAACGTCGCATTATATTATAGAACCCAAGTACTCGCGCATACGTAATGTTATGATCAAAATATACATCTTTTGTAAAATATTTACGACTTGCACAATTCGTGGTATATTCAGCTATGAATAATAAACGGAGTACGTGAAACACGACCAGTTGGTTGAACTTTTTATGGTAACAGGATAAAGTTCCCTCATTTCTCAGTATAATCGCAATTTGCATTTCATATAATATTATTATTATAATTTATTCTTACTCGGGTATAAAAAAAATTCGGAAATATAATAGAGCAGCGCGGTTCTCACGGGTGTACGTCGGTTTGGCGTAAAGAGGAAAACGTTTGAACTTCTATTCACATTTCACTCGTCTCGATCACAATAACATAAAAATATCTTAAAACTTTGTAAATATTTGTACTACCTACTACTTATCGTATATTTTTATTATAATGTTATACAAAACAAAATATTGTATTCTTACTCAACGTACCGGAACAGCGTGTGCATTTACGGTTACGTAAAATGTATTGCGCATTTTGGTGCATTTACGGCGTAAAACTTAGCACTACGAAGTATGTAACTTCATGACCGGGTCATTTGGAATAAGTCGTTTTTGTGAGACGCGACACGTTTTAATAAAAACCAATTTTTAAATTCGATCTTAGTCCGACCGAGTCCTATCGAAACTTAAATTTCTATCAGTATTGCATCCTTGATATATTAATTAATTATCAATAATAGATACTGTGTCTATATTATGTTCTACGGACATGATTGAAATAATAATATAGTTTATTGGACATCAGGCGATACATTTATATATGATTACAAAATATAACCTATGAGGATAACCTCTTATTGGTGAAATTGGAGTTACAATGCAAATAAAAATGATTAAAAATAATAAAGATAATACGTCATATAGCAAATAAGACATACCAACAATGAATACATGAAGACATTTAGAAGTGTAGAACATAGAATACTAGTGGTCTGAAGTTATTTTTTTATTTAAAAATCGTACTATTATATATTAGATTGATTAAATATATCATATACACTAAGCTTATAAATAGTTTGAGCAATGGCTTAGCCACATTTGAACGGACTATTTCATATTTGTAATGGACAAAATATTTGAAAAATGTTTTGTAATTAGTGATTACTAGTGCGAGTGTGTATTATATAACAACTCGGCATCAAGTTTATACACGCTAACCTTTCTAGGTTGTGATTTTTCTTTTATATATAATATTCTTTTCTTCAAAATCTTGTCGAACTTACCTAAATCATCCATGTTCGACATCATTTTTTTTAGATCAAGACCTTCTTAACCATTTAACGATAATCGCATGTGTCTTTATTAGCAAGTGCGTTTGTAAACAAGCTACATCGAGACCACGCAGAAAAAATGCACAATATCGATTCATTTGTTCGGTGCAATCATGGTAACCGTTATACCGTGGTCAAACATTGTTTCGAATGCAAAAATATCAAATCTTGTCATTTGTTGTACATTTATTTTTATTAAATTTATTTAATATATCTTAACATATTTTTTAGAATATCGTATTTTTAAAGACATTGAACTAGTACAATTATTGGTATTGTAAATGATAAGACTAAATATAATACATTTTTATCGTGATGTTTTTTAGCATTTATGTTTATTGAACATATTTTGTAGACTTTAAGCTTCACGATGTAATGTGTGTAGAAATACTCCTTTTATTTCTGCGATGGAAATTTCAGCAGGTAAATAATAAGTTAACAGTTAAACTGGTACACGTTATTTTATAGAAAATTAAAAAATTGAAAGATTTACCTTAGTCGGTTATGCTATGAACAATTAGAATTTCAAATACATATTATTATAACTGATAGTTTTTACGAATAATGTCAATTATTTTTAGACTGTTCACAATTTTATTTTCTTAGACTTTGCGTTCTGTCGATTAAATAAAAATCATATTAAAAAAAATTGTATCTGATAGAATTCCAAAATCTCCAAAACCGAGAAGCACCACGAATATGTAATTTGCGTCCTGTCTGTGGAGAATGTAACCTCTTATGTGATTGAGACATTGTTTCGATTTGTTACTCTGCGTAATGATGTTTAATACATTAAAAAAATAATGAAATCATAAACGATGAACACGATGAATTCATAAACGAAACTGTTCAATCGAAGGATTTCGACGGCTATAAATGTTATCCGGACAACGCGGATCAGTAACAATATCGTACTATATTTACTGGTATTTAAAGCATTGGGAAATAATAAGCGCTGGAAAAATACATTTTTCTGGGCATACAATGAATACACTTAAAGGTAGCGAATTTAAACAAACTTAACTATAAGGTGTTTATATATCACCACCGAACAATGTTTTCCAAGTAATAGCGATAATATTGTGCATTTTGACGAATTAAGTTTAAAAAAGACATTAAGTTTCAAAAGTGAATATTAAATTATTCATATTATTGTTCAAAAAGTATTCATGGTTGTATCATACAAGGATAGTTATTTTAGTAAAACACGTGTTTTTCTCCTAAATCCTTAACATTCCACATTCAGCACTAAGAAAAAATACTTAAACGTACACGCTGGTACCGAACACAAAACCTGCAACTATCGGCCATCGGGGTCATCAAGTGTGCTCGAGCACATGTTTGTTGAGTGAAAAATAAAAGGATTATCTACGGAACGGTTGAAGAATATTGCACAAGGGGCAGAACACGCATAGTAATCCATAGTAACCGCATTCGTCGTATTAGCGATGCGGTAGAGTTATGATGAACGTTCGGTTGCCTATCGTCCAACTTTTGCGGACCGTCTTTCCGTCCGTAGCAATGAATAACGTGACGGCCGCGGTGCCAACGGCTCACGGAGAAAACCATTTCGTTCGTAGCAGTAGAACAGTTGCAATACGAAGCGGGCGATATTTGACATTTGAGTTTAGCGGCTGAAGGAAAACCGTAAGTGTCGAGAGAGAGAAAAAATCCCATTCGCAACGTCAAACGCATGTTTTTATCCCGCGGCAACAGGTGCGACCGTTCGATTTTGGGAAAAATCGTTTCGTTACGGCAGCAGCTCGTTGTCGCCGTTGTTACCTTGCGACTCCGTGCATTTCAATGGATCCGAAATCACGATGATAATAAACGTACAATACTCGTGTACTCGTCGCCACGGTCGTACCACGTGTGTCGTCGCACCGCGCGTAACGCACAAAAGGTTATTGTGCTACACCCGTGCGTACACCGTACTCGAGACGACTACACCTGGGTTCGGGTATCCGTCTTGCGAATCGGACGGTTTCGTACAGTGAAATTTTAGTAAAACTTTTATAAAATAATAACACGCGATCACCGCGCCGGATAATACGCTTTGTGCTATCTCTTGTCGTCCCACTGCTGTCCAAGTAATTTTATCGGACACAACCGTATAATTTATACGTCGGTCATCACGTGTGTGTGTGTGTGTGTAAAGACTTTTTTCGAACATTCATAAACTCCAAAGTATACGCATATATAGTGTGTGCTTGTAAATTTTAATAAAAATATTTTCTTTTGATGCTCAACGTCCTTCAAATTTCACAAGGAATAAATGTATTGTACAACTCACTCAAATTATAAAATAATAATAACTATTTACATAAGATACAATAAAGGTAAAAAAAAAATTTAAAAAAAAATAATAAATTTTTCATTCAGGAAAAAAAAAATAATAATAATAGTACTAATAAAGTCTAAAAGAAAAACATTCTAAACATTTAAATAACAAGAACATCGTATAAAAAAAAGTATATAATAATAAATCATTATCGATGTAGTAAAATATTTACACGATAAAACATGTATTATTAATATTAAAATTTATCTTAATGATTTTGGTATTAAAATAATTTAAATGAGTAAAATAAATAATTTGTAGTTTTATTATGTAAAAAAAATGTTTTCTTTTTGATTTATTAAAAAAAAATATATGTATATACATATATATAAATTATATATATATAAATTCATATAGTAGGTTTAATAAAACCCGAACGTCGAATCTTTCAAAACTTATTAAGAATTGCCACGATATTCCATTATGGATTTCTCTTTTTCTATTTTTTAAAAAAAAATGTAAATAAAAAAAAATAATAATAATAATAATAAACACGACTGGCAATCGTCGTGCCTCTTCTTCCTGTATCTTCCCTGCACCCGGGCGGTGCTGGTTGTTCTTGTGGTTGTTCTTGTTGTTCTTGTTCTTGTTGCTGCTTGCTCCTGTTAGTCGTCCAGCGACGGCATACAGTATCCACTGTACGTCCTGATGTTTTCCTCGGAATAATTCTTGCTCTGTATCACTCCTGCGTCGGTGTGATGAGACGGACACGCGTTCTCCTGCGGGCATTGGCACAGCGTGTTGGTGTTCACCTCGTCCACCATCTCCTGCCTCTTGCGCACGGTGAATAAACGGCACGGTTCTTTCCGCTGACACCTGAGCCTCTGAAAAATGATAAGCCACCGTCAGTACTAATCGGTACAAGTATTACAAGTAATAATGTATAGAGAGAAATATATAGAGAGAGAGGGAGGGGAGACAGACATACATCGAATAGAGATACTTAGATCGTTGCCAGGTGTACCTTTGGTTTATAAATTATCATACATATTACGATTTTAATTTCGAACAAAACATTTCATATTGCTGGGTATTATAATTATTGTTATTGTTTTTTAATCAATCATATATTTAATATCGTTTCCTGTACGTCATTAAAACTTATCTCATGAGTCATACATAATTTCTTCTGATCTCTATACACGAGAATAGAAAATCATACACGTGCTGTCACACGAGAATAGAAAATCGTGCATTATGTACTCCATTTTTATTTAATTCGGGAAAAATTGTGCAATCGATTTTCGATACCCAACCACTACGAATCGTTTGGCAAAACGCAAAGTTTAGAGCCGCGGACTCAACCGCGTCTTTCTATTAGATCGCTTATGTTGTGAAACGTATCGTACATAATTTATAAGCGGAATAATGACGCGTACAAATTATTATTACGAATTGTACAGGTTACTGTAAAATAGTAGAGCGTAATTGTATTATCCACCGTCCAGTTCCACGACCAAACTGCCGATATAGTGTTGTTCATTTTTCCCCCTGACTTTCCCCACAAAATCCTTCCACAAGCGCCCGGCTAGAGTCGAAAAAATTCTGTCGTCCCCGTGAACGTATCGGGTGTAATATCGCGTGTAAACTGCATACCGACTGTACCGCGCGCCGTTTCACGTGCACACTCGTTCCCCTTCGCCCCCGCCCGTCGACACTTTCGTCTATTCAATGTTCCCGGATCCTTTGCGCCGTGGAGTTAACACGACGCTATCCAATTATTTTTATTATTATCATTCAAGTACCGCAAGCTAAAAGTAAAAAAAAAGAACAAACGAAATATTCTACATCAACGTTTACGCGGGTTCGTATCGATAACACTCGCGGCTCTTATTATAATATATTTCATGTACGCGCCGTGGCGCCATTTAAGTATAGTGCCCGCGGCCACTCGATCGGGTGACAAAATTGTCGAAAGACAAAAAAAACCTTTTATAAACCCGCCGTCCAAATGGGGCCGGCCGTTTTTTTTTCTTTCGCAGTACATCCGTTCGGCGTTAATATTATTTTTCCGCCGGCGGGGAAATTTTACTCTGAACCGCACCAAGGGCCGTCGAGGGCAATGAACAGTAGACGTTCCGTGCTTTCACGAGTGTGCGTGCTACGAAGTTGAAGTATAATATAATATATAAGGGTACCGGGAGTCCGGGCCCGAGTGTTTGACATTTATGGTGTGCTCGTCGAGGGATATTTTTAAGGACGACGATGTCACTATACGCGTAGGATCCGGACTCACGAACACGAGTACAAAAAAGAGTACGGCCACTCGCATGTGTCGCAATTTTAAAATAGTTGGTAGTATACAAGGGTTAAAATAGTGGACAATTTAACACGGTCTCGTCGTCACGTCGCGCCGAAAACATAAACGATCCTGGGCGAGTTACAGGACTGTTCTACGAACGCGTCGATTGCGCGAGACTACCAGAACGAAAAAAATTCCGTTCCTGACCCGACAATAAGCGGTATCCATGTACCGGGGCACACGTTCACGAAACTGTCCACTGTTAAGCGCAACGCTACATTTTAATGACTCTGCGTGTACTGCGGTTATATTGAAATTGATAGAAAATAAAAAAACAATTTATTGGACTTTTGTAAATGCAAACAAGACACGCGCGTCCATTTATTTTTAAAATAAGAAATTATGAATGGTGTTCTTTATTTTCCCGTCGTGGAACCATGCGAACGGCACTATACTCCATAGCTTATTCATGAGGAAGGAAGGGGTTATTAGAATACGAATAGACATAAAAAATACACTTACGCTCTGCGGGGAACACGCGAACGAGTACTGGTAGCCGATCTGCTTGGACTCGGTCTGGTACGCTTGCCGCTTCAGTAGGTAGGCGACCGAACCCTTGGGGCAGTGACAGTGGACCGTCTGCAGCGTCCCGTTGCCTTCGCTGCGCAACGTCCACGCCATGTCGCGGAAGTAACGGCATTTGGGCAACATCTTGATGGGCTCGCACAACTGTCGGGGGCAAAGCAAAGGAAAAACAAACGTTAGTACATCGTAATTATTTTGTACTCTGCGTCCGAACGAGCCACGTACACGCATGTCGCACGGGTATTATCCGGGCAGATGCGTAATACATTAATAATAATTTGTTGTACACAATATTTATTATAATCTCTAGCCGTACACGGGCACGGGGTAGGTGTTACGTGATACGTTGTAATATTACACCGACGTGAGACGGTTCGAGGCAGTAATTGCGTTTCACGGATCTCCAAGTTTTGATTTCTTGTTTTTTTATTTCTCTTTTTATCGGAGATGAGAATGTAATCGTTTTATAATGTCGTCTGGTGTTTTTCTTTTTGCCCGTAAACACTTTTCACGACCTAGGTGCTTAATCGTTATCTAATCTCACCGACACAATATCGTCTGGCGATGAGGTTGTACACGTGGGTACTGTACCAACACCGGTAAATGTCCCGTTGGAAATAATAAAATAATACGCTACGTACGAGGATGCGATGACACGTGAAGTGGTCAAAATAATAATTACATGATGTGCCTTTGAACACAGTGACGCGCCGTGAGTCACGTTTACATCGAATGCAAATGAGAATCCTCAATCCGTATTTATTCAAAAGCGACGAAAATGTCGTACAACTGGTTCGTACGTCCGATTGAATTGAAGTTTCCGTAAAGAAAGACACGTGTATATTCGTGACATTGAAAGTTAAAAGACTTTTAATTTTGCGGTCGTTGCGGGCTTACACGGTACGTATACTGTGATGATTCGCACGTGGGAAATATTTGCAAAAACTAAAATTCTGTTCGAGTGCGCACGACGTAGCGCAGGGGTCGCCAACCCTTTCAAACAAGTGAGCTACATTTGAAATTTTAAGTCCCTGGTGATCGACATCCAGGAGAATTTAGGTATTTAGGTAGAGATTTGTTTGATGAGCAAAAAAAAAAAAGGATTCCTAGAATACAGCATAGCAATAGCGCATAGGTGGTACTCGATAGTATAGGGTCCGATGATTGCCGATTTCTGCGATTCCAGCACATGTATATCGTTGTTTTTTTTTTATTTTTATGCTTTTTCGTCCACATCATGCACCCGCTCCCCGATCGCACGTACACCATTATGTATACGTTCAGGTTCCAAGACGACACGTGGTGGCCACGACGATTGTGTACGGCAATAATACGATCAGCATGTGGATCCGCGTGCATCCGGTCGGCGATTCGCGGTCGCGGAGATTCGCATTCGGTCTGCGTTCATGCATCACGAGCGGTCGCGATAGTAATCTCATTGAAATCGAGACGATCGATCAAACGATCGCACCGCGTACCCGAACCTATTGTCGTGCAGGGTCTTTCGAGGTAAGCACGTGTAATGTGTTTGATAACACGTGTGTCAATACGACGGAAAAGAAGATGCTGCATCGATCACGCGCAGCAGTGCGTTCGCGAAAACGTAGGTTCGCACCGCGTTAGGGACAGTTACGGGGCATTTATTCGAAAAATCGGCTCCGGGGGACGGTACAATGCGGTAACGCGCATACAGCCATACCGAGTTGTTCTGTTTTTCCACCGTTTCCCGCGAACAACGTGATGATATCGTACACAATCCGAACGCGCTGCAAACGGTTCAAATCGACTTCGAACGGAACCGCGAGGACCTCGGGCGCGATATTGTGTTGTATTTGAGGAGACGACCCGGGGTTTTTCGCGTAATACGTCTCGGGTGCGCGGCGGACGAGGCGTTTGCAGCATTTCACGATTAATAATTAAAACGAAAAAGACGTACGACCACCGTATAAATGTGTAATATTATTATCATCCGAGTTTTACCTTGAACTGCCTCGTTTTGTCGGTGATGGTGTGCCCATCAGCAGGCGACAGCATTTGCGAGCACGGCGGCACGCCAGACGGACACCTGCACTGCCTCTCCACCCACGGCCATTGATACATGTCCACCTTGCTGCACACCGCCCACTTTTCGCACACCGGCAACTCTTCCTCCGAGCTCTGAAATAATAATAAAAACGCATATAAGATTATTACACGTGCCACACACACACACGTATATTAATAGTAATAATAATAGTAAAATTAGTAAACCAGTACGCGCGCGTAGGGTCACGCCCACTTCGTTTTGGAGAAAATAGGTATAGGTCTTGTGAAACTGTGTAATATCATGTGACCGCACAGAAAATGTACAAATTAGTCGCCGTGTATACACGAGTGCGCGCATCATATGAATGAGTCGCGCGCCGGAGATTTATATCTAAACTCATGCCCTGAAAACCAGATTTGATCGAGATTAACTAATGCGCGGTCGGGGATGCGATACAGGAATGGGTCTTTTAAACTTAAAGCCAATGTACAATCGATCTCGAAAAAACGATTCTCCGTGAGAGAGGTCGAGTTGATCGGTTTGTATTTATAAAAACGGTCGACGTAGTAGTGGAACCAATTTTTCTTATAAGGTAAGTTTATTGCACTTTTTTACTCTGTTTTTCACAAATCATCGGAAAACTGTTGAGAAATTAAAAAAATACCAAATAGAATAAATTTTCCTTCACAAAAGTAACGCGTTTGTAAACATCGGAGCAATACTTATACGTTCCTCGTATTTCGCTCAGAATCTAAAAATGATTACTTCAAAATAATTAATACGAAAAATCTGAAGATACAAAAATTATGTATAGTATGAAACGGTTTTAATTTTTTCCCGATCCAAAACTCTGGATACTGAATTTAATTTTGCGAAAGATCGCAAACGCACGTTTTTGGCAATTACATCACAGCCAAACAGCCATGGAGTGCGGATTATTCTATTCCGAAAAAATCTCTTTTCTTTAATTTAAAGAAAAATCACGTAGAAAAACGAAAAATTATCTGTTTAAAGTACGATTTATTATTATATCTGTCCATTTTCCAAACACAAGATATTTTATGCAGATATGCACGTGTGGGGGAGAAAATCACTCAGAATCTGTATTTACATATATCATAGGTACTCGTATATCTATCAACTGCTTTTATATATATTTTTTTGCTTTTTATCGCATTCATTCGGTAGTGGTTTTTTTTCGTTTTGATTTTAGCCTTCCTTCTTTTCTCTATTACGATTTCTGCGTACGCCTGCGGTGGCAACATATATTTTGATACAACAATGCACTTTATGATAGTTTATTGACAGCAACACAGCGAATATAGACATGTGTGTTTCGTGTAAGAATGTCAAAAAAAAAATAAAAATATTTTCCTCGGACATCGATAAACCTGAATTCCAAAACTGTTATATTATCGGTTTTCGACGTTATACAGGGTGATTATTAAGACGTGCTCACTGCTCACGCGCATTTTGACCGTAAAAATGCTTAATTTTTAGTTTTTTTTCAATGTTCAAGTTACCATAAAAACGGTGTTTTCTGCAATGTTTTTTTTTTTTTTACCTTAAGTATTTCCTATGGCGATACAAAGTTTTGTTTTTCAAATAGGAACACCCCATTTTCACTTCGGTATTTCATTGGAGTTATTTTGATGTACCGAAATCATTATTATAATTTAAGTATTAAGGAAAATATTATTGTAATACCTAATATTTGTTACCAATTCGAGATACACCGAATTTCACACTTTTGATACGCAATTTTTAAATTGAATAACTCCGAAAGTATCGGTCGAATTTTGACTACGTCGCATGAAAAATTCCCGAAAAACGTATAGCGCGATATTTATAAAATATGGTGTTCCAATTTGAAAAACAGAAGTTTGCACCGGCACAAGACGTACTTAAGGCGGTACGGAAAGAAAATCGTGGTAAACACGGTAAGTCGAACGTGGGGGGGGAAAAAGTGTTCAACGGAAGCATCTCTACTTCGGAAAAAGAGTACGTGCGCGTCTAAAAAATCACCCTGTACACTCCGGGAAACGCGGTGCCTGCAGCAGTAGTAGCAGCGGTCGGTAGCCGCATATTTTTCGGAATTCTTCAAGAAATCGTTTTCGGCAGCACAACAACTACCATGCATTTCGGTAGATATAGTTGGTAACTCATACGCGACAAGACAACCAACAATCGCCGATGATTTATCACGGTCCGCCGCGGCCGTCGTGACGCACGAGTACAAGACGTGAAATAGCGCGTTGTAAAAACACATCGCGTGCCGTCGCGACAATATCAACGTTACGCGCACTGCGCGGCCAGAGAGCTTTACGATCACATCGTCATCGTTATTGATATTATTATTTGCGCGTAAATCCTCTTATTTATCAATTTATCATTATTTACGTACGAATGTTTACGATCGCTACCGCGATGTTTGTTCAACACGTCATAGACGGCCCGCACCGTACCTCGTAGGTGCACCATCTGCGGGCCCGGGCGCTAGTTAACAGTCAATGATTATGATGATAATAATAATAATAATAATAATAATAATAATACGTAAGATGAGTTTGTTGAAACGGTTCGGGCTTAACGGGGACTTGTCGAGAATGTGCGCACAGGTACGGACACTATTGTAACCATATAATATACACGCTTCATCGAAAGAATTTTAATTTGATATTTTATTTTTTTTTTTTCATTTTTTTTTCTCTTCTTCTTCTTCTTCTCCCCCCCCCCCCCCCACGGGGAGTGCGCTCGGCGCACGAATAACTGTCGAACGGAGTGTATGACCGCACGAAACGAATCGACACGTCAAGTCGGTCATTATTTCCAAGAGAAACATCGCTGCGGGCATCGTCGAAACATCCACGGTTCTTTATTTTCGTATTAAAAGTATTCGCGGCTCGACGAGGTTACAAACCGCGCGCGCTTACTGCGGGCACCGCGGCTGTATAGGTGGCGCGAGCTCGTACGTCTTTGTACGTTGCACACAACGGAAAAAATACCTCGAATTCCTCGTCTTGACAGAAACCATTTTTAGGCCCGGACGAAACAGCGCGAGTCGTGCACCGGTCTTACGGCGATTTTTCGTCCGTCCGATCGAATACGTTTAGGTACGCCGCGTACGTAACTAAAACTATTTGACAATAAAAAGTATAGAAACTCGTCAACGCGGCCGGGGAAAGGGGGATCGCTGGGACTGTTAAACATTAATTTTTCCCCGAAGAAGTTGACGTATGCAATAGTGATAATTATAATTTAAATTTATATTTTTTTTTTTTTAACGGTTTGCTCGGAACATGCTGGTCGTCAACAGTGATAATAAATTGACATCCCTGCGCGCCAATAGGATTCTTATTATTTTAGTGATGTACACAATTTGTTCGTAAATGTATTTGTTTCCGAAATATACGGTAAAAGCTACAGTTTACAATAAACACTATACACCATTAAAAATTAATACACATACCGCTATTGGTTAACCGGTTGGTCACCACCACGACACAGCCGCAATACAACATAAGCGCGACCCCCAACCTGTTAAGATGTGATTAAGTTGTAATGTTTATGTAATATCTACGATTTGTTTTATATAACGCATCGCCTAAAATCAAACCGAATTAAAGAATATTTGCAGTGACTTAGATGATGTAGTTTTAAAAATATGCCACGCGTACTTAGCGTACGTTGGGCTGCAAGTAGTTGGAAAGCAATAAATGCTGTGTGGAATATATTCTCTGCCCTTTATAAACATATTTCAATAACATCAAATGATTCTAGTAGAGATCCGGTGCGTTCTCTCGCTGGACAGAGTATGGTAAGTATTTTTTTTCTTTCTCATGGCCATATTACGTATAGCAAACGGAATGGAAACATGTTACAAAAAGTGCATTCAACTCCAATTGAAACTGGAAAAAAATTGTTAAAACATCACTGGACTTGTACCGACACAGAACATCCAGAACGCAAACGTACCACAATCGCCAAATCTTGGAAATCGACAGCGTAGTCTGGTGTTGAATATTCGATTGGTACGTTGCTCATATTATAGCGACACGGTTTTGGATCGAATTTTCATTAGCTGTTAAACTATGTTGTCGGTTTTATTTTTGAAAATGGCAGCTTGTGTTTTTGGGTGGCCGTGAGAAACAGATAAGTTTGCCCTCTGCTTGATTTGTGGTACCGATGAGAAACGAGTCGTGTTATTATTACCATATGCTGTGCCCCAATGATAACCAGACCGCGGCGGAGCGCGTCTGAAATATTATTATTTTTCATTTTTTTTTCTCCTTCATTTCGTGCCGAGATAACTTGTACACGGCACAAGAAACCCGTCTGCTGAACGTATTCTAAATTTGATTAATATTATTACTATATAACTATAATTATAATTGTTTACAGTACTTTTTCGAACCGAACCGACCGCAGTCATTGAATGGTAAAAAGACCCAATAAGTGCGCGCGATTACAATATATACTTGTGCGGCGTGTGTTATCGAAATGATTAATAATGGGCCGCAAGGAACAAAAGTAAAAGTAAATCTATTAACGCGCGTTCGCATGATTGACTCCGCACTGCACGTGGGCTTAAAGGAGTACATAAATAGCCGATGAGGCCACGAACATTTTAGACAGCACTGTAAATATCAAACGCGTCATTCGTCGAGGGTTTCCCGCCATTTCCGTCCAGAAAACACAGCGTCTTGGAACGTTTTTAATTTTTTTTTTTTCCCCCAAACCATTGTGCTCGAATATGTTTTCGACCCGTCCACATTCTGAACCGGGGCGTCGTCGCCGTGCAGAGAATACACCCACTACACACACGACCCAACAACGGCGCCGACGAAACACAGCACTTGTTTCGAAGACTATACTTGCGGTGTGAGAAATCCGTTTAACGGTCGATGTAGTGGGGATGAGGCGAAGAAAGCCAAAAGGGCCCGGGTGTAATATATTGTATATCATAATATGTTTAGGAACAATAACAAAATCTAGATTTCATCCGATAACATAATACTGTGTAGTGTGCGCACGCCGCAATCGAGTATGTATATTGTGCATGTAATATTGCGTTTCAGCGTTATTTTATTTTGAATTTGAGCGTGCACGGTGTGTGTGAAAATAAATGGTTCACACGATTAATAAAACCACAATAATATTATTACTATACGCTATGTGTGTTTACTGTTTATCTTTGTACACACATGCGTGCACGAACGAATAATAATATCAATCGCCCGTGGTATTGTTTATTCGAACGGTTTGTTTATTTTTCCTTCGTATTAATGTGCGTGCACTCGAATCTCGCATGAATATCACCGTAGTGCATCAAAGTCCATCGAGAAATAGTTACTGTGTCTCTTCTATTTTCTCGCCGCTGCTGCCATATTATATACACTGCTAATCGTACGCGCGTTGTAAAATGATTGAAAAAAAAAGGTTTATAACACGACGACGTACAATGCGCACATGTAGTGTATTTTTTTTCTCTCCTACAGAAACGCGTCACGGCATTTTAATCTAAATACACGCGTATAGGTACACATAATAATATTATATTTCACGTACGCGAAACGCGCGCGATTTATCGTCGAAAACGCACTGCTGCACGTGTGGATTTGTTAATTGCTTTCCATTCGTATTTCCGTCGCGCAAACACGTTTCTCGTATAAACAAACAACAATATTACGTATCGGACACGTATTATCATCATCATTATTATTATTACTAATAATGTATAGTCGTCGTTATTGTTATATAAACGACACAAGTCGAATGACGCGCTGGTGCATTAGTATAATATAATATATTATGATCGTATAACTCGCATTACCGTTTCCGCCGCGTTTCGTAATAATATTACATATTATCGCATATTATACGCACTCACTCGAACGTATTATGAATAATTATTTTCAATTCGATTTCTCGGCACCGGTAAACGTGAAGACAAATAAGACAAGAATCAAAAATCTGATGCGATTTGCACGTACACGATGAGTGCTCGTATAACCAGCTACATCGACCGTCATGAGGCATATTCCACAAAAACTCAAAAAATGAAATAACGAGATATGTAGATTGTTTTTTGGAATTTTTTAAATTTACAAACGCAAAACGTGCTCGTACCGCGGACGGAGCTCCCGACGAACAGTGGACTGGCTGAACACGTGCGCTTACAAATTATTTAAATACAACACACACATATATAATATGTTTCAATTCGTTTATAGTTCAACGCGATACCGATCAACTCGGCACGTCCGCAGAACCCATCCGTATAATATGATAATTATTTGTCACGCACGGCACACATTCATTAAGGCTTGGTTTCTTACATCCACGTTATTGTCGATCGTCGCTATTAGGTTAAAGGTTATGATGGTACACGTGCTCACAGGTAACGAACCGGATAGTCTTCCGGCTGTAATGTTATGATAAAAGCGGTATATTCTTAAACGTTACGCCATCGCGCTGCACATTT
Source organism: Periphyllus acericola (assembly GCA_949715065.1). NCBI lineage: Eukaryota > Metazoa > Arthropoda > Insecta > Hemiptera > Aphididae > Periphyllus > Periphyllus acericola. Next base: position 13,764,125 of record OX454271.1, read on the forward strand.
CTCGTTGCAGGTTGAACCGCCGTCGTTCTCTTCGGCATTGAGATTTCCGGTGACCCCGCGTAACGCTCGTCATGTCTCGTTACTCCGCACGGGCGCCGCTAGGACTTCGCGTTTTCGAAGATCCGCCTCAAAAGTGCTGTTACAATAGGCACACAAGATATGTTTCCTCAAACACGTCACGGTCGTTGTTGGCTTACAGCAAGTCCACGTCTCGACGAATCGAAACGTTTCCAAAAAAAATGAACAGCGTCCGAATATTGCACCGTACTCGCGATCGCTGCTGCAGGACGATGATCATCGCGACTGCACGTTATGGTAAATCCTTGCGCGCGGCCATTCGAATGTTTACAGTTTTCAACGGTCCGCCGTTATGTTTGCGTAATGTCGAATCCGCGAATGACCCTGAATACGACGCGCGTGTACGGCGATTAAAAATTGATTTGGCATCGGTTCAAGTATTCGCGGGACACATCTGCTCTGCGCCGCGAGACAATAAAAGGACGGTTGCGAAAAACAAAACGAAAAAAACCGTACACACGACGAGCGGCGTACAGTAAATAAACTATGATATACGATAATAAATAAGGATGGGCCTATCCTGGAACCGACATTTGTTGAAAAACCTATATTTGAGCCGATGTCGCAAAAAAATAAAAAAGAAGCACCAGCATATCGAAACATATAAATATCAAAAATCATATGGATAGTATATGAATAATATTCATCATCGATGAGGCTAACAGGATCGCGATCACGGTTGAACCAAATGGACATGGGTCTTATCGGATTGTGGAATCGGTTTCTTTTCGGTATCGACTCGTGGTGTTCGTCTAAAAAAGTTGATTTTTCATTCCATCGCGTACATCGGTAAAAAGTAATCGCGTACATCGGCCTGTCCCTAATAATAATGCGCATACGTATTCCGCGTATTCGCGCTCGAGGGATGACAACGACTGCGGAGAAAGTGTTTATGCAGAGGTATAGAATATATTATGTATTTATAATACGGTACGTGGGTACCGTGCTAAATTGACGTACGCACTGGTACGGTCCTAACCGCTGCGTGTTCTTTCTACCAGCGATGATAATTTTTCGGCTGATCTTAGCACGACCGTACACCGGTTCAAAACCCAAAAGTCGAACTTCGATACGCCTCGTACTATAATGCGGGACTATTAAAACATCGGTGAAAATATTCCAACACGTAATTATCATAAACACTCGTTTAGCTCGGTGTCGGCACGACGCGACGTCGTTCATCAACAGATGAGCGAAGATTGTCGCAGGATTCTCGAGGACCCACGACGGCTGTGTTTACGCTCGGCGATATATCGTTGCGTGCACCACCCCTCGGATCGCGCGTACCCACGAACGGGTGGTTATGGTAGGTTAAAACCACCGCCGTGCAGTCTCGTGCTAACCTGACCGCGACCGCGGTCTTGTCCCGGTACGCTTTCGACTTTCCGCAGCGCCGTAGTAATACGTACACAACCCCGTTTCCGCCAAGTGTCGATTTTATGCTGCGTACACGACCGCCGGTGCCGCCACACGACGTACAGGTCTCGCGCGCTGTAAATGTATACGCGAGCGCGCGAACAAATTATTTTTATAACGGCCGATACAGGCGTATGCCAGACGTCGGCAAGTCGTCGCGACCGGAAGTCGAGCCGCGGATGTGTGTAAGCCGAGTTGAAACGTCCGCGAAAACGTCGTATCCGATATAATATGCGGCGCGCACTCGTAAAATGTATTATTAAACCGTAATAAACGACGTCGTCGGCTGCAAATCGCAACCACACGTATAATAATAATATGTCGGTTGACGAAACGGTACGAGTCCCGTAAAATATGCGATCGTATACGTGCGACTTATAGACAAATACTCATTGATTATTTTTACGTAAAACGAAAAACGGTTCGTTTCAACACTTACACGTCATTGTTAAGATATGTGTACACGTATAACTAATACGGGTGTATACGTATGACAGCTAGGGAGAGGAGCGTCCGACGACTGGAGGTGAAAAAAACAAATTATTTCTTTAAAAAAAAAAAAACTATTGTTCAGACGAATTCACGAAAGCGACAAATTATTATAGCTTCGAAATAAAAAATGCCGCATGTAAAAACAACATATTTTATATAAACGCTATACAAAATGAATACTGTACAGAGCTTTGATTTTAGATTTAAATTCTTTGTGACTTATGGTCGTAACATCGAAACAGATGGGACCTAAGGGAAAGGAAATCAGGTTTAGGGGAGGAATTGTTTTTGTATATACACGCGGCCTTGTGACCAAAACGATACAAATGTGCGTATGCGTTTTGAATCATTTATACGCGGTGCGTAATATGATATATCATATAAGTGGTGTGTGTTGGTTGATAGGTACGAGTTAAAACAAAGAATTCCAAAGGACACGAGCGAGTAACTGAGCTACCCAGGAGGCTACATGACTGCTATAAATATAGAATATAAAAAAACAATCATTATTGTGTTTGCGAAACCGTCCGTCAAGACATACCGAGCGGATATTATATAGTTGAAAGAAAAAATAATCGTCTAAAAAAAAAAAAAAATAACTTATTGGACGTATCCATATAATAATATGAAACGGCGGCAGCGCGACGTAGACGATGATAATTGACCAGCTGGTGGATGCGAAGCGGAAAAACTGTCGGAGAAACGTAGAAAAATGTCGACGGTCCGGAGGGGCGATGTCGGCGATGTGTAGGGGCGGTCGACCGAACCTGTGGGGAAGAGGGAGGAACGCACGCATAGAACACGTGCGCGCGCGTATTTTTTGTCCGTCGATACGTCGTCCGCGGCGAACGGGGCGTCGAGCGCGGTCCGCGGACGCGGAGACCGAAGGGGTTGAGGTATTTCCGCCTGGCTCGCCGGTGGACGCCGAGCACCGGAAGGGAGGGAACACCGTGACGACCGTGGAGAGATGGCCGCGGACCGCGCGCACGCGGCACACCGGCTGCGGAGATGCTGGCGCGCGCGCGCGCGTTACGTGCATCGCACGTGACATTCCATTCACGGGGAACGATCCGTTCGCTCGGTCTCGGCGTGCGCGCGCTATCCTCGCCGTCCTGACCGGTTCCGCCGGGTCCCGGGACGGGGGCGGCGAAGGGTTTCCGTGCGCCGCGCTCGGAACTGGTTTTCCACTTCGTCTCTCCCGACGACGACACGACGACGACGACATGACGACGTACCGTCAACCGTGTATGCCCGTGTGCTCGTGTATATCGTGTCATTGTGCGTGCGTGTGCGCTAGCGTGTGCGCGCCAAAAAATTATAACCGGAAACGCGACGTCACGGTCGGACACGGCCGGCCGGCGGCCGCGCCTCACCTGTTTGTTTCCTCTCTCGCCGCGCCGTTGCCACCGTCTCGCGTCGTCTTGGCGCGCGCGCGCTCGCGCCAAGACGGCGCGACCCATCAATCACCTGTTGCCGCCGCCGCCGCCTATTGACAACTCGTAATATATTATCGTACGCGGCGCGCGCACCGGTTTCGTGCACGCTCGCCGTGTACAATATTATTATTACGGCCGTTCGGCGAAGAATATTCTACGCGACCGTCGTCGGTATCTTTACGTACAGAGAACGGGTAACCATCGTGGTATACGGTTGCCACGACCACGCCGCGGCGTACGGAGTACGCGGTAATCGCGCGCAGGGCTAGGGGATCTCGCGAGCGTACGTTACGTTATTATCGCGTGTGCGCGTAAACCGGACCCATCCGTGTTGATACTTCGTTCGTGTCATTGACAACGATCACATCAGGAAGACGGCTGTGAAGTTCCGGGCACCTAGACACATTGTACGTGTATCGCGTTGTGTCGATGGTTGCGCGGACTCGTACGACGACGAACGAGAAGATAATTTAATAAATTCAACGAAGAGAAGACGACGAGGATCCGGGTCACGTTGTGCGGAACAGACGACTGTACATAACGTTAAATGGTGTATTGAAGGACGGAAACCGGCAGTACGGCCAAAAATGCGAAAATATACTTGACAGTTAAAAAGGATGTGAGGATGAATGCGCTGCAGCACGGGCTAACACTGCACAATCGATATATAGGATGTTATTATCATTATGGTTATTATTTTTGTTGTTGTTGTTGTTGTTGTTGTTGTTATTGGCTGGCATGCATGTACAGTACGCACGTGAGCATATTACGCGTTTGCCGAGAATAAAGCGATTATTATTATTATTATTTGCATATAATATGTGCGACGACAATATATTTATATATATAAATGAGGAAGTGGTGCACCACCATCGTCCGTTGACAATTGAATGTGACGACTATACGACGATCGTGGGAGAATTTTTTCCTTTTTTTCACGTAAACAATCGGAATAAAAACAACGCTATTCAACGGGTCGTCGACAATGCTGCAGGGGGAGGAAGAAGAGGAACCCGAATACATAATATATATACACAGGCGTAGGTACCTATATGTATACATAATATGGTGCAGTGGTTATATACGCGTATGCATATGCACTTCGTGGACGTATGGCGTATGAATATAATCATAATAATAATAATAATAATAATAGTAGTAATAATAATAATATACGCTCTCCGACTTATGTAGGGTCCGCCACCGCTTGCTGCAATGTGCGCGATTGTCCTCGGTCATCAGTAGGCGCAGCAGCAGCTGTCGAGGTTTCCTGCTTGCCGCGTGTAATCGCAATAATCGCGGCAAGTGCGCATATATGAATATATTTTTACGTGAGTGTGTGTGTGTGTGTGAGTGCGCGCGCGCGCGTGTGTGTACACGTTTCAGCGCCGCATGTAACCTAGTTTTTGAATATACTAAAGTCACGGCGTACGACGGCATCAGGACGTATATGGTGGTGTATTTGGTCCTTTTCACGTTACGCGTCGTTTCGACGTGCAGCATAATCTATCACTGTCGCGGTCGTGCCGGCTCCCCGAGATGTACGGGATAACTCCAGCCGATGACGTTTTCGGTTAGTGAAATAAATGTTCGGCGGTAAATAATCGGTTAAATTTTTATTGAATTCTCTCGTACGTCTTGATAAATATAGAAATGTATAAAGGGTTAAAACCCAATGAAAACGCGCTATAGGTCGTTATGAACGATTTGAATTTCTAACACACGCGTTGAAAAATAAAATAAATATGATATTTTTATCGAAAATTATAACGGTCTATTTACTTGAATGTGTGAAATACTAGTCCTTGTACGATATCATATTTTGGAAATGTGTATATAGACATTTATAGTTTATATCTGTTATAGCCTGAGGGCGAATCATATCGTACAACGGTGCGACAATGTTCGTAGAAACTTTAAACGTTTCGCATCATTTCACCTATTTTGATTATTTGACTGAATTACGTTTCTAAACTGTATATTTTAGACGGCGATTTCTTAAAATAAACCCCGATAGTAGTTATATATAACTACATACCTAAATTTCAGTCCACAAACAATGGTTATCTCCTACGGAGGAATTATCCTGTTTTCGCTAGGTAGATACCGATACAGAGCAGACGCAGAATATAGCCGCCTATACACTTTACCCGTCGTCCTTAACCGGATAATTATTTATCAGTAAACCGCAATCTGGTCGGACGAGCGCGCGCGCGTCGTAACTGCTTATTTCCGCGGGACGAAATTCGGACGGAAAGAATATAATATTCAAAACGTCGAAACAACTACAGCGGTTGTATACAAGTTTATTAAATAATATATGTACATTAATATATATATACGTTATAGGTGTTTGACTCGACGAGAACCCGGCGGCGGCGGCGGCGGCGGCCGCGCACAGAAAGAGCAAAGAGTGAGAAAGAACGCGACGACGACGACGACGACGACGACGACGACTAGATGACGACGAAGATCAGAAGAGAGGAATGCGAAAAAAAAAAAATTTAAAAAAAAAAATAGGAAGGAATGCGATGAAATATTTTCGTGTGCGGCACATAAAAAATTTGACGTATCCGATTTTATACGCGAGCGGAGCGCGTGTATAATAAATCGGTACGATTTGTTTTTTCCCCGTCTTCCACGATACACGGCACTATGTATATTACACGTTCGACAAAGGAACGATGCGGTCGTCGCGATGACGGCGACCGGAATACGCCCCCATACGGGAAATGACGGGTTTCAAATGCGATTTGGGCGCCACTCGATCGCACGTACACATACGTAAAATACTTGTAAATACACACACACACACACATATATATATATATAGATAATAATAATGTACATAAATACTATTCGCCGCGGACGGACGGACGGACGGACGGACGGACGACGCCGCCAGTCGCCCGCCGAGTAATCGAGGGCCGTCGCCACTGCCGCGCCGCGGAGCACGTCCGCGTAATAATATAATAACGACGCGAAGAACCGTGTGGCGCCGGTCGAGGACTGTACACGTTTAATACGTATACCCGAGCACACACACGCGTCTGCCAGTTTATGTCGTCGTCTTCGTTGAACCGGGAACGCGGTTCGCCACGCTCTGCGTGCGCAATTTAGAAGAAGAAGAAAAAAAACGGCTCGTGAACGTGCAAGACTGCCGCCGCCGCCCCGACCCGAGTCGCATACGCGATGTCTATAATCTTACGAGTGCACGTCATACGTCCCTTTCCGACCAGGACAACGCATTTCTGCAGGCAAACGGTTCGCCTCCCGGAACCCGACCGCGGTCACTTCGCGGTTGAATCGTTACCGGCCGGGGTGAAAACGGAATAAATTACGATAGTATAAAGTACGAATCAATTGAAATCACGGTTACAGACGCGCACGATTGGATGTTAACAGCGTTGTCGGTGCGACATTTTTTTCTTTCGCAATTTCCATTTTAGTGGCGCTAATGTGTAACGTGTACGACCTGGAGACGTTTACGACGATTATGCGTGAGAAACCGAACTTTTGTGTACGAGACGACAACTATTATTACACAGCGCGTACGTGAAACTTTCATCGCTGTATAAGCTTGTCAAGTGAGAATTCGTGAACTCTAATAGCCTGTCCGCACATATAAAAAATCCCAATTCTTGTGTTTTGTGTTCGTCGCTGTGTACGAATGCGTATGGTTTCGCGTGCACTTGAAGATGATGACGGGGGTGAATTATTATAGCAAAACACTCCGACTGACCGATTTACAGGTGCTTTAGGTGCTATAAAACGAAATGAAAATGTCACTATGGTCATGTCAATTTCGAACTTACGCCCTTAAGAGCTTTAATTTTCCCATCACTGCACTTTCAAACATCCGTTTTCAATATAAATATTTATAAAAATTTTAAATTCCTATACGTTTGCTGTACGGGGTGAGTACAGTAAATAAATTAAAAGTTCGCACAATCTACCATGGTTTCTGATCGTTTTTTTCGGAAAACACTAGATGTGTCTGATCACTCGAATACAGCAGTGAATATTAACATTTTACGCTACGGATCGCGGTTTTTATCATGACATATCGTTTGAACGTCTGCAATCGCGTGTTCGGAGATTGCGACGACAAATACTTGAGTAAAAATTTCCCACGATATCCGCTCGACATACGGATAAAGAATGTAACTTCAACTCAAACTCGGAACTAAGACGAAATACTACAATATTTAAAATGTATAAATATTATTTAGATGAGTGAAGAATCGTATTATATCATTATACCAACCGCGAATATTTTTGGTCGGAAACCGACGACGTTTATTAACCCGTCATCCTTACGTAACTATATTATTTATGGCTAAAATGATTGTAAAAAATGAAGTGTAAAACGACTCGACGACTGGTTATATTTCAAAAGCGATCCTAAACATTGATTGACGCATAATTATTATATACAATGACTAAGCTCTTAAAATAGTCATGTTTAAGTTATTAATTATACCAATTCTGAACCGTATGATAATAATTATCATACTATCATTAATTCTTACAAGCGCTCAAAAGTTCGATTAAGTATGACAAATGTTTTTTTTGGATTTAGTATTGTTTTCACGTAACACACAATATTAAATGCTAAATGCGTTATTAATAATCGTCCGAAATACTTCAATCTGTTTAAACAATAATAATAATAACAATAGATATTCGACAACGTATTTACGACTAAAAGTTAATTTTTTTATTTTTAAATACGGAACGCTGGACTGTACAGCCGATGCTGTTGTGAGGATCCACTCGAAAACATAGATAAAAGATGTTTTGAGACGCACTTATGAGATCGTGCAGTGGCGATCGACAGTGATTTAGCCGAACATGCCACGTGTGTGTAATGTGTATGTATTAAAATAACATTAACGTAGATAGACTCTGTCCCAGTTCTCGATCGTTCGTGGCCACACGTGTACGTAGAACCGGATCAATTATTACAATGTATATTGTACACGTAGTGTAAACACCCGCTGAAAACCATCGCCTATCCTATTCTTAATACTTCTCGAAATTCATCGATTTTACCCGATTTTCTCCTTTTTACCTATAAATGCATACACAATGCTTACAATATATATTATTATTGATCAGTATATATATTTGCGTTAAAGTCTAATTACTCTTTTTTTATGACAAAAACGTTTGAAACGATACATTTTTCTTTTCGCGCGCGTATAGGCTATTTTATTATTATTATCATTACTATATTCCACTCGTATTTCTTTTCTGTTCTTTTTCCATTTGAGAAAAAACCTTTTTATACCTTTATATTATTGTTTGTAAAGTTTATTTTTCAAGTTAACGGTGTATCATACATACCTACCACATCACGATCTTACACTTTACTTCACTCTTATCGCGTACTTGAACTATAACACAACATAGAACATCGTCGTAAACCATATTTTATAAATACATCGAGTTGGTCTAATAATTTGAATACCTTTTTTCACGAGCCTGCGTTAAAATAAAAATATTCTCTGCAACAGAAGACGTTGTCATCGTATTGTATCAATCTAAATCAATTATAAACGTTTGTAAATGGACGTTTTTTTTTTTTCATTAGTCATGTACATCACGCGTGCCTTGTACCATTATTGCTTGGACATAATATCAAACGAATTGATTGTTATTACAATTTGATTGAAATTCTATTAACACGATTTTTTATAAACTAATTACTATTGTAGTGTATATTATAAAAAAAAAGTTTATCGAAGGTCTTAAACCCTAATGTATGGATAATTATTTCAGTCTTAATTTCGCGTTCTTGAATCGAGTTTAAAATATGCAAACATTTTCGAATAAAGTATAAAATATGGGAATAATAATATTATACGCGCATTATGTTACACGCGGTTATGGTAAACTTCAGCGGTCCAGCTCCTACGAACCAAACGACATAATTCGATAACTTTCACTATAGTAAACAACATCGACTATGTGTAATTGATATAATTTCAACACCAACGTCAAAATCGTAACAAATATTGCAGTTATCTAACGAACTCAAACCGTGATGCGTATGTGAAATCCACGCGAATGGTGTACATTATTCGAATAAGAAACCGTTTATTGCTAAGATCAAAACTCGTTATCACAGGACACGCATCGCCAATTCATAAACGATCACTTTTACATGGTATACGTTCACTGCGTTTGAGTATGGGTATGAGCACGAGAACCGTATCCCTGCAGCGTTATTAATAGTCTTACATCGTCGTCCGTAGTATATTCGCCACCCCATCGCAGCAGGCTGTCTGCACACACACATATATATATACACAACACTTGTGTCGTAGCCTGTTCGTGGAACGACATTTCTCTCGGTTCGTACTTCGTTGAAAAATCGTCAAATGCCCTTGCTCAAGGACATCCGCGGTGAATGGATACATAATGGTTTTTTTTCAGTACAGGCACATTGAGGACACAAAGAGGAGAAGGGCTTACTATAATTATAACCCAACAAAAGACTGTTGGTGAATGTTTATATGACTACATACACACACACACTGTTAGTATATACGTCTTATGCGCGCGTACATGTATACAAACACATCTCGGCGTGTTATTGTATGTATGCGTGTGCGTGCATGCGTATGCGCCCGAGTGTGTTTATGCGTGCGTGCGTGTGCGAGTGGTGTGTGTGTGTGTGGGTGTGTGTGTGTGTGTGTGTAATTCGCTTTGTTTTAGGGTGCCAAGGAATGGGAAAGGAGGGAAAAAACAACAGTATTATCGAACGCACGTAGCATTCCAATGGTCTGGCGTGTTCCTTTTGTGCGAGAAGATAATCACACGATCCTCCGCCGTAGTCTTGCCCCCCCGAGGTGAGGGGGCACGGACACGTTGTTATTCAAATCCACTCGTAAATCAATATCCCTCCCTCTGCACGACCATTGGTCAGATGGAAAATAAAAAAGTATATTCGAAATTAACTATTATATTCTTCTCTTCGTACGGAGTGATAATAAAAATATATATAGGTACACGCTTTATTTATTTATTTTTATTGTGCGCGCGAGTATTATTATTATCATTATTATTATTTACTATTATTATCTTTATACGTATATTTATACGGTCCAGAGGCGTACACCACGCGCTCACACTAGCACGTACATGCGTGTGTAAATACTCTAGATTCGCGCACCTGTTGATTCGCCCACAGAGAAAAACGTTAGAAATCATTACGCAGAAGCCGTCGACTGCCGTGCGTATAGCTTACAACAAACGAACTATATTATAACGTCCGGCCAGTACCGTCGTATAGTACATATACACGTAGTATTCGAGAAATGTTAATGACAGAAAAAAGTGTAGTATATAGTTTATACCTACCTATACACACTCTCGCACACACACGCACAATAATATTATAGTGATGAGTCTGAATAAAAAAAAAAAAACAATCCAAAGTTAACCGCATATATACGACCAATGGAATGTAAGGTTGGACATTTTGTTTGATTATATTTTATTTCGTTGCTTGTGGTTAGGAGGTGTACGTACACGTTGGTATTTATTCCGAATGGCTAGATGAACAAAACCAGTTCAAAATAGAGAACTTGATTTTGACGAGAGGATAAATAACTAAACAATCTAAATAGTATAGCGAAAACGAAAATGTATGTGTATAATGTATAAGCACCGTTGTCATTAATGCATCTTCGAAACGTTCACATTTTCCGTATTTGTTTTTTAACGTTCGAAATCGAATGACATATATTAACATAAACGTGATATTATTTCAAATTCAAATCGACCGTATTATAGTGGTATAATAAACTTTTAACAACGAAATTAATTTCGTTTAAACATGCCCGTACAAAGAAAAAAAAATCATCATTTGTGTTTGCTTTTATTTACGGTTGCAATTTTCAACACACGATTGTCATTTAATCTCTATGCATGAGTATTTTTCGGGATTTGAACGTTTTAAATCGATTAAATACGCGTAGAAAAAAAAATCAATCGAATCAAATCTTTATGGGAGATTTCAACTACTGCAGCTATATCAATCACAATTGAAAGCTTCAGAGAAATACACACTAGGCGTACATTTTGAATTCATGTACACACATATATTATACACATAAAAGGAACTCGTTTGCATTCATTCGGGATGAAAATAATTTTTTTGTTAAACGAACGACGGGAAAGAAAAAAAAAAGTCACCAACACAAAAGAGCAATTGGTTTTGATAATGGCATATGACAAATGGGAAACGGTGGTTTATAGACGGCATCGAAATTCCGATACACGGAGGACGGCCGTTAGCAGCGGGGGTACGGCCACGACAAGAATCCCCAGGGGCGTGGGTGTATATACACGTATACATGTGCACTGTATATTTTGTTTGGCTGACCTTTCCACCGAAAAGGACATTTATCCTTTTGTGTAATGGATCCCCCCGTACCGGAAGCGCGGATCAAAAACGCACTCACCAACACACATATATTATTATATACAAACGCGAACACATTCATAAACATGTATTATATATATATATATATATACGCACATGTATAGATTAAGTATATACGTACATTTATATATATACACGCACATATATATTTATATAAAATATACAAGACCGTGGTGCGTCCTTATACACAAAAAACCCATTGACCCTATCCGCAGGACCGGATGTTCCTTATCGCGCACGCCTATCCTAGAACCGCATTCCTTACGACGCCGAACTGGACAAAGTATGTGCCCATCGGATAAACAACGGGGGAAAAAACGTAATATAAATTTTTTTTTATTATTATTATTATTATTATTATTATTATTATCATTATTATTATTTAACGATATTTTTTCCGTCTGTTTCCGTTCTACCAGATTTGGCCGGTAAATTAACCGGAACGGGGTTTTTCTTTCTCCCAGTAAAAGAGGGAAGTATATAATACGTAATATACGTGCAGGTCGTCATCGTCGTTGCCGTATACGCTTGTATATGTGTATATAATATGTATTGCATGGCTCGCCGTCTATTTAAAGTGACCGCTAAGTCGACACAAGAGGAAAAAAATTACCTATACGCCACGGGTTGATAATTTTCAGAGGTTTTAATATTATTATCATTGTTATTATTTTTTTTTCTCGTCCTCCGGTCCTTTTTTTTTTGTATACAGATTTTTTTTTACACCCCCTCGAACGAAAACCAGTAGCAACCGCATTAGGGCAAATGATACGGCCCCGCGGTCGTCCCTCCGCACCGTTGCGGCCGTACGGTAGCTACCTTATATATAAATAAAAATGCAGTGGTGGCGACGGCAACAATAATTCACATTTCACGTTGTGCACTGAATACATAATACATATTATATTATTATTTTAATTTAATATGCGAGTCCGACCCGGGAGAAAATTAATTTGTACCACTCGGACAGGAAGTATTATATTGTTTATAATGTAATAATATTGTATTATACCGACGACGCATCGACACGAACGATGGGGGAGGGGGGGGGGGGGGTAGGGGGGAGGGAGTAATACAACTAAACATAATATAATTTACCTGTTGACTTTGCACTAGGAAGTAGGCATAATATTGTTCAGTCAATCAAAACGTTGTGAAACTCTGATATTTTGGGCGGCCGTGTCGATACATCAAATTATTATTATTATACGTGTACATAATATAGTTTTGTTTAATTGTCGCCACAGGTGTATAATTTCGTCTGGTCCTGCTCGCGCACGGAAATGTAAACGATGACACGGCGAAACGATTTACCGCATAACACGAACGCTGAATAACGATTCGATAATATGAAGTGTCGACCGCAATATCCGTTCGCGGGCAAAAGTTTAACAATGGGGTGCGCAAATGCGACGTACGGCGCCCGTTTTCGACGCGGCAATTTTTTTTTTCTTTTCCCAGCGCGTCATTATTATATTATCATTAGATCTTTAGATATTTTTAGCCGAACAACGAGTTTAACGGCTTTCGATTTTATTCAATACATCGATTCGGTCGACGGCCCACGCGATACGTAGGTATTTGTAAATTTTTTTTTTTTTTTATCTAAAGAAATGCTACGCCAGTGCCTTTTCAAACGTGTATTTGTGTTTATATATATTATATAGTCCATCCAAGTGCCCACGGTATATTATGTAGATGTGAAAGTTCGTACGTAGACGTTCGAATTCCAATTGCGATTCCGCACTCTAGAAATTTATCACCGATGATGTATATATTTATACATAATAACATATCCCGAACCATACGTGGATACGTGAAACTGGCATCGCTCAGCTGGTGTACTTGTACGTACAATTTAAAATCCGTTAAAAACTATTCGTATACGTAACTATATGTTATTATCGTAACTGCTAATTTTCTCAACCCGTTCGAGACGAAAACACGCACGTTTTAGTTGATATTTATTTAAAATCTATTTTTTTAGTAATGAATGCCTAATATATTAATTACTACAATATTACCGGTAGAGCTCGGTGCTGCTCGAAAAAATGATCAATAATCCGACGAGTATTGCTGAAAATAAATTTGAAATTGAAATAGCGTTCGAGAATATTATCGTGCAAACATTTCAACTCATCAATTTTCAAACAGTTGTCCGTGAAAAAATTACACTGACATGTCGTCAGTAACTCGACTACAGTTTCTAATTAGCGACAGAAGGAAAAAAAAACATTTAATAGATAACGTGACGTATGATATTGTAATACAATTATTTACGTTTGTAGAAACACTACTCGCGTTTATTATAATGGTGTGCATGAGTTACACGCGTAGTGTTTGTGCGTTATTGTTTTATGTCGAGATGGATATTGAAAAACAATTCGATTCACATTTAAAAATATTGTACCTCATGGGAAACTGTTTGTGTGGACGAAACATCGCATTTACATAAAAATGTAAAATACGTTTCGACCGGTACCGTAGTAATATTGAAATATTTCACAATTTTTATGTTCGTCTTATTATAATTTAAAATGAGGAATTAAAAATCCGTAAACGTCACGAGCCGAACAAGAATCATGCGCGACTGCGACCGCTGCACAGGCGCAAGAACATAATAATTTATAGAATATATAGAATACATTCTACGGAGTAAATAAACCTAGACGTTGTTATTATTATTATTTATAGAGATAACTGCACAAACGCGCGCGCTGAATAGTCCGAATGTTCACGTATATACACATGACGGCGAGTCGAGTGAATGCGTTAACCGCGCTGCAGTTGGATAATGCGCGGTGCGTATTATCGCGTGCCGAATAAACGGAGAGGCGCGTTAAAAAAATAAAGACGTCCGTAAAAGGTATAAAAATTTCACGAGCGATAAAAAAAAAACAAAATTAAATCATTCGGTTTTCGATCGGATTTAACGATATTCATTAACGGACCAAGGTCGGGTTTGGAACAAGAACTGTTACAGTTCACTGTACAACGAGATTATAATATACAGACTTGCGCACAAGCTGCTACCGCTGCTGCTGCTGCAGTCACCCGGCGCCTAAACGAATATAATTCAATTACGTTGGCAAATTAGAGGGGAAAAAAAAAATGAACAAATACCGTACACCATCACCATTGATTAACGACGGCTGCGATTACAGAACGACGTATACGGCGATGTATACGCTGCACATGCTATACGGCGTAATGGCCAGACTCGCGTGTACGCGGTACAGTCGTTTTGAAACGACTCTCGTTTGATCGGGTAGTGACGTGCGTTGTCCCGTGTACAGGAATTCGTATCGAAAGTCTCGGTGGAAAAAAAAAAGAAAAAAAATTGTAAATTTATCTATTTAGTTATGATAAACCACAATATTGCGGCTGGGTTACTCCCGGGACAACTGCGGATTGACAACGTGATATGCAATCGACTCCTCGGCTTGAAACGACAACAGCTTAGCAAATTGTTAAGTACAAAACGTCATAATAATATGAATAATATTTATTTGAAGTGTAGAAATCAAAACAGCGACAAAGGCGTAGAAAATAAAGGAATATATTAAAGTTTATAACACCGATTATGTCGAACTTAAAGCAAAAACTTTAACAACTGAAAATATTCAATTAGGATTATTATATATTACTTTAAATGGAAATAACGTATACGCTGCGTCGATTTTTAAATCTAGGAGCTTAGCCTCTCGGTTCTAACGGACTTGAATGTCGACTCCATATATCATTCAGCTGCGGTGTATGGAAGCACATAATATTTACGTTTTACGTACCCAATCGTTCATAATTTCAGTAAAATGTAGAATTCTCATAATCCCACATTATAAGTGATTTCCCAATGGTGTTGCGATGGAAGTTTAAATAATAAGCACTTTTATCTAATATTTCCAAATACTTGTTCCCAATACGAATGGTAATTATTAATTATTTTCCGTCCACTTGGATTATAAATATTACGAATTTATGATAATATATTATATGTTATTTTTAATTCTTTCGACACTGTTCTCATTACGGACCGGTTGGAGAAAATTCTGGAATTAATGCACTAAAAATGTTCTATATTTCAATTTTTGTTTTTTATCTGGGATCCCTAGGCCCAAAACCAGTTTCTGCAGAGATCAAATACAATATTATTATAATTACATGTCGTATAATATTATATATTAGTCATTACAACGCACCTACGTGTGATTCTGAGGAGGCTCTGCCGTATAAATAGGTAGGTACCTATCCCGAGGGCAATACTCCGTTCGTCCTCGCAGTCCGATTTGAAGGGGGCCGGGGCCGGAGGGAATGATAATATTATTGTGTAATATATATATATATATATATTATATATACCTACAGGCCAACGGCCGCTTAATTCGTAAGTAACCTCATACATCGTGCTACACATATACGTGTACGATATATAGATTTTGTATACAGCTCGCGTATGTATACTTTATTAATATAGATAATATGAGTAATATTAAAGGTCATTGATATAGTAGGGTGGTGAGATGGAATAATTATAATATTAAATAAAGCCTTTTAAAATCGTAACATTTTACATAATCATATCTCGCTTAAAAATGAATAAATATCGTGAGAACTCTACGAGAAGACACAGATTTAAATTAAAAGTTATTCCCTTCGAGTCGACGGAGACAATGTACTTAAAGGATAGCAAAAAAGTACATCGCGTTCATATAACCATTGTACAAGCTCTTCACACAATTAAAAAAATGTGTTTTTTTATATGACAAGGGAAAAGAACAAATATTATACGTTTGATAAAAATGTTTGAAAAACAATGAATGTTTATAATACATTATAACAGCTCAAAAATTTCTGAGAAATCGAAACGATAACTTTATATGTGATATAATGCTACCCACCCTAAAAATGCATATAGAGATATAGTCATGTGGATACAGTTTTCTCTCGCATGAATTTCAAATTGTTTGTTATCGTTAAATACAATGGTAATAATATTTGTACTAATCTCGTGTGTCTCACGATTCGTCGTATTTATCATGTTTTGTAGACTGTATCAAACACGCGCATTAAGTTTTATAAACACAACACGCGACAAAGAGGATTCTTTATGATGTGTGTTCGGGTTATTTCACCGAACACGTAGAAAAGCAAGTGGGCACAAAGAATGAGATACTGTTCATTATTTAGTCGTTCGTTACTTCTGAGATCCGGCACCCCCACGGGCCCCGTGCGCTCTCCTCCCCCCGCGATCGCGCCACCACCGGTGTTGGCGTCGCACGGCCACGTACTATACACGCGCCTACAGCGCTGGGCTGTGTTGTGCAGGTAGGTACGCCGTGCCGCCACTGGGGGAGACCGCCACCGGGGAACGTATTACGTGTGCAACGCTCCGGCCGCATTTACATTTATCAGAAGTGCTCCCGGGGAACCCTCGTCGAGTGCACACGTACATATAATATACGTCCTACACGTATGCAACCTATGTACGACGAGTCGGCCGCGGCGTGCGCGCGATCGCTCGCTCGCGATCCGGTCAAACCAGCTTCCTGTTCAAACTGCCTACCACCAATCTGGTTTATATATGTTATAAATATAAGTGTATACGTGTATACGTGTGTGTGTGTGTGTGTGTGTGTGTATGCAGTACGCACAATAATAATAATAATAATAATAGAAAGAAAAAAAAAGAACACACGAGCTCGCGCGCGCATATCAATCCGTACGATCTCTCGGGCTGTTTGTGCGCGCGTACATTATACACGTCTATAACGTACAACGCAGTGGCGCCTGTCCACGACAAAGTTATAAAGGCGCCTGCTTGGCGATTACGGCCCCCCCGGGCCTTGACGACGCACGCCGCACAAACTATGATATACGTTTTAAACATACGTACGTATATAAACAACGCGCTGCACGCTTAACAGTGGGGTATACGTGGGGTACGCAGAGAAGCGGACGCGAATTTTTTCGTGCACCGGTCAGTGGTGCTTAAACTGTACGGCCGAACGCGACCGGGGCGGACTTGGGACTGTTGGGAAGCGCGACCGGGGTAGGCGTAGCGCACGGCAGTGCGACCGTAGTATCCAGACCACCGTTTCCGATCGAAAATCAAGACCGGGAAAATAGCAGAACACGACGATAACGTGCGATCGCGCCCCCTCGCGCGCACCCTGTTTGCGACCTTATTGTAAAGATACTCACCCCGGTCTGGTAGAGGATTCGAACCGCGGACGCCTCGTGCCTGAACCTCCTGGGCTGTTGCTGCGGCTCGACGACGATCAGCTGCTTCGTGGCCACGGGCCGCCGGTCGTCGCGCATGTCGTTGTCGTTAATGTCGCCGATGTCGGTCACCAGCTCCATCGCCATTTTCACGGTGATCTGCTCCGCTGCGGCGGCCACCGAAGTCGACGCTGCCGCGGCGGACACTGCCGCCACCCACGCCAACGCGGCCACCATGTAGAGCACTAACGTTTCGGCGCGCGGTCCGACCATCGCGCATCACCAGCCCCCCAGAACGGTTTGCACGCGACTATGACGGGACTATGCGGTGTTGCTCTTCAGCGTATCTTCTATGCGGTCGGCGTCCTCCGGTCCCTCGACGGCGGTGTGCTTGCAGTGTCTTTACGTGGGCCGAAATATGACGGTCACTCGGTTCGAGTTTGTTCTTTTTCTCCTTTGGATCGCGAACGATTCGAACGGAAAACGGTGTTTTTTTTAAAAAAAAAAAAAGATTGATCGCAAACGAAAAAAAAATCAACGGATTATCGATAGCGAAGCGCACGAGAACGCGAAAAAAAAAAAATTAATAAAACGTCGGAAAAATTAAAAAGAAATCGTGATAAAACGTACGTATACGAAATGCGGCGCACTGTGTACACTACGGAATTAAAATATCGCACGCGCTGTAAATACAAAATAGAATATTATTATTATTATATACTATTTGTAAATTGACGCTAAGTGGCGAACGTGACCCGTGACACCAAAGTGTGTGTGACCGTTGTCGATCGCGGCCGGTGTGTGAGTCGCAGTCGTCGTCGCCGTCGTCGTCGTAGTCGTCGTCGTCGCCGCCGCCGCCGCCGCCGCCGCCGCCGTCGGTTGCCGCGCGCGTTTTCCCCATTCAAGAAACCGAGCGGGCGCGCGCGCGTGCGTGTTCGTGTGCGCGTGTGTTCGCGCGTCCGTGTGCGCGTGTGTTCGCGTGTCCGTGTGCGCGTGTGCGCACGTATGCGTGCGCTTGTGTGCGTGCGTGCGTGTACACCGATTGGAGAGGCCTTCGACGAGCACGCACCGCCGCCGAGATCCGGATGGAGTAGTAGGGATGTTTTTATGAATGAATGGGCCGCCGCCGCCGGACGGTCGCTCGGCGCGGAGGGCCCGCGGTGCCGGGGCCCCGTCCACGTGTAGTGTTCGCGCGGTGATGGGTGACGCTGGTTCGCGGGGAAAGGCGGAGGTCGCGGGGGAGACGCGCGCTCGCGACTGTTGAATGAGGCACCGGCCGACGGGCGACGGGGAGCGGGAACGGCGGGTCGGCGGTTGACGGCGCGCACCTGGTCCTCGAGTCCAGACTCCGACCACATCCTGCCCGGTCCACTAATTACCGGCGAGGTCGCTCTCTTCGCCCGCCCGGCCGTATCTTCGTCGCGGACAGCGGCGGCGGCGGCGGCGGCCGGCAGCGAGCAGCGAGCAGCAGCATCGGCACCGGCGGGCGGTGGCGGTGTACAGGTGCGGCGGCGGTCCACCTTCGTCGTTGACCGGCGGCAACCACACGCCTAAACCAAAACGGAACTCCGGTTACTACGCATAAAATCCATTACTTGCGAGATTACATTAGGTTGTTGTTGTTGTTGTTGTTGTTGTTTTATTATTATTATTATTATTATAATTTTTTTTTTCTTCTCTTTCTTCATCTCCTTCACCTTCTCGTTTTACGCCCCTCCCCTACCCCCTCACCCTCCGCGTCCTCGACGTACATAATACCTATATACACTATACATATTATATATAATACACGACGACGACGACCGAGCAGTACACGACGTATACGTATTACACATATAACGTGTACATGTATAGTTCGGTATACGCACGCGGCGGACAATGTCCATTAGAATTTTTGTGGTACCCTCTCCTCTTCCAGTCTCTCTCCTTCCCTCTTATTTTCCACGGTCTCCCTTTCTCACCATCTCTCTCTCTCTCTCTCTGCGTCCCCCCTCAATGTCTCTATCTTTCTATCCCTCTCTACAACTATATACGCCGTCTGTATCTGTCTTACACACAACACGTATACCTACATAATATATACGGTGCAGCAGACACACAGCACCCCCCGGAGAAATCCGACACTCGAGTGTGACCAAAATGAAATTATATGCTGTCCGAGTGCACAGCACAAACGCACGCACGCACCGCAATGTATCTTCTTCGTCGCCGTCTCTCTCCGCGAGGGTTAGGTTTGTGCGAGTATAAGTTTCAACGTTTTCTCCAAACGCACGTGTACACGCACGCACCGAGTAGCGCGCGCACCGTATAATATCGACTCCCCGACACGCACCGGCGGCGACGACGACGACCTGTTGAGCAGTGGTCTGTTCGTGTGGTGTGCGCGTACGTGTGTGAGACTGTGTATGTGCGTGTAAAAGGCATAATATATAGAGACTCAATATGGGTGCTCGAACGCGTCCTGTATCGTGTAGGATCGTCCTGTTTTTCAATGTGCCCTGACAATAGTTATACGTGGCGGTACACACTAACTTTTGGTGTAGACGTCCTCCTACCACTACTGTTACTACTATAAAGATTATGACGACGGGGAAAAAAGATAAAAATGACGTCATTGCGTTCCTCCGTTAAGAATCTCAAACATAATGTTATACACGTATTGTAATTTTTTTTTTTGGTTTCCTAGCCCCAAGGGCATTAACATATAAAATGAGGATATTGAAAAATTATAATAAACTCGTTTTACTGTTTATCGGGGAAAAATATTGTTGATCAACAATAAATTATGTGTACGAAATCTCAATTGATTTCCACCGAAGGATCATGCGTACATATTACACGTGTGCACGGAATTGTGTCAAAATCGGTTCGGTGCTTTTATAGCTTAAGAATATTGAAATGAAATTTTAAATTAAGCACAAACGAACAATACAGTTATAAATTCCTCGCGCGTCACGTATACTTCATCTCGATCGTTATATTTACCAACTATATCACGATTTTAGATTTACACGATGCACTATGTTTATGTTTCACAAAAGGATTCATCCTGTAGGTACTACCTATTAGGTAGTAATTACTCATCGTTTCTTTGTAAACGTTGTTCTGTTTATTTTTTATCGCGTCTTTACTGTCAAAAATCGGATCGGCTACCCGGAAACGTTCGAAAAGTCACATCGCTACACAATGTGCGCGTACAATATCGTAACGAACCATAGCCCAGCAGCGACGAAACAGAAGGGAAAAATATTACCGTTTTCGTAATTTTATTTTCGAATATTGTTGATTCGACGGATTGGACCTGATAAACCTCCTCGATAATAATAATTACGGTCCAATTACGCCGACGCGCGCTATATAATACACGGTATCGCGTGTAAACATAATAGAAAATTGTTTTAAATTTATTACGCTGCGGAAAATCGTTATATTTTATTTATATCATTGTCATTTAACGTGCATGATGATATATCATTATAGCGTATAAACGAATTGGTCCTACGTCTAAAACGTACGATTCCGAGTTGTATGATTATCGTTTTATTAACCATCCGCCGCACGTATGATTAATAGCGCGTACATACTAATTATGTAGAATAGTATACGGAAAGAATGTAAGACCGAGCGAATGGTAGATTCAAGAGGGCTACTACTACTATATATATATATATACACCATCCTATGACTGATTATTAAAACATTTATAATATTAATCTTAGAAGTCAATTGCGTCGGAATGTACGTACGTATGTGTGTATCGTAGACGTATTTATTTTATCGTTTTCGTTTGATTTAAAACGAAAACGTATAAGTATTAATAAATATTATACGTTCTGAATATATTATTATGTGTTCTTACGAATACCGCGATAATGATGTAATAAATTATTCACACGTGCGCCTATATTCAGTACGTGTCCAACGATAAAGGTAACACGAAATATTTAAAACGATCTCTTTAAATTCGATTCAGATTTTTCACAACTAGGCGGTGGACTACACTGGAATACAAATCATTTTGAAGAATATCAATTCTTTACTTTTTTTTTCTTCTCGTTTATGCGTATAGAAAACGCCGGTTTTTTGTTGAAACCAGATTTGGACTGCACAATATTTCTTTTTTTGAGACTTTGATTTATAGTTTATCCCATTTTCAAAATAACTTGTTGGTAAAATTTTAATATTTAATATGTAAGCCTAATTTATTTCGTTTTTAACATTCTACAAAATAGTTTTTGCAAATTCCTGAAGGATTTCCCCATTTCATCTTCACGCATAAATATGTGTTGTCATAGCTACATGATTGGTATATCAGTCTTGTGACATCGGAGGCAATCTGTTTAAGCTTGAGGTTACTTAAATTTACATAAGTCGACATTTTTCAGATGTCCATCTGGACAATCCAAATCTGGTAAAAATAATTAAAATAAAACATTGAATAATAATTATAATATTTCAAAACTATATTGTGTATTTTTATGTCTAGTGGAAAAAATCTTAGTTTTATCCAAAGGCATTCGGTCAAAAAATCAAAATACTGTACTTTATGATATTATATTATACTGTTATCACTGACCACACCAAATGCCGTAAACAAATTATGCATTGTTGTATTATTGCACTGAATAAACCGGAAACCTGTCTAGCACGGAACATTTGTTTGATCCCATACGACTCCGTTGTAGTCAGTATTCACTGTATTAATCTGTTTCACGTGTCCTGCAACAACATCGGTGAATCTATTCAAGTTTTCGTTTGAAACGACAAACATATTTTCTCGAAAGGTTTCGCGACCGACCCCGATTTCACACGCGGATGCCTGTGAGAATAGTCACAACTGTCCATGTATCGTCCTTAACTAGTATGCTATAATTGATAAAGATACTCGAGTCCTGTTTTATTTTGGTCGGCGGTACAAATTATAATCATGATCTATAACTTGTATGCCACGGCAAATGCTCGCGGGACGACACCATTCATCAGAAGACATACGTTAAAATATTAAAATCGTGTCCAATGCGCACGCGGGAACGTATACACTGTAATGCGCTATACGATCATCGTGATAATATTACGTACGTCGATTCATGATTCCAATGAAGACGTGGTGTATATATAACACATAATAAAACCGATTTTATGGCGGATGCGAAGAATCACGCCGTGCCGCGCATAAATGTGTAATAATAATAGTAGTAGTAATAATATAATAATAATAATACGCAGACGTGTGCGGACGGTATACCGTAATGGATTGGACGCGAAAACGTCGTAAAATAATAATAATTCGGAATCGGTTGACGCGACGACAGACGTGTTATTGAAATATTTGTCCATTAGTCCACGGCCAGTTATACGTTTGTAATGCGCACGTCACTGCTTACTATACGTGCCATTAGCGTATTACGCGCGCCGTAAGACTTGAGTGTAAACCGCGGCGTCTATACAGTTTAAAGCTGTCTCGGATGCGTTCGAATGCGTTGGATTGAAACGCGTGCGTGTACGTTTTGTGTATTGTTGTTTTCGTCTTTACACGCAAGCTCAAATAGTTGACGACATCGGTGTATACGTCGCGGGGACAACAGACGTTTAGACGAAACGACAAATTGCATACAGGCGATGATTACCGCAGATGCTCAACGGAAGCGTTTGTGTTTAAAGCAGCGTTTCTTAAACTGTGTTCCGCGAAGCTTAAGTAATTTTTTCAAAATTTGCTAGAAAATTACTATAAAATTTCCAACTGAAGATTAGTAGTGGGGAAAAAAGTATGCATCATAGACGTAGTCGTCATTTAGAATCTGTTCATGGTGAACTTAAAGAAAAAAATGTAGAATTCTTGCTCGAATGCGTGATGAACTATAAAAATCAACTGTATGGTTCAAACTACAAAAAACGTGAATGAAAAAGCAACCGAGGCTTCTGATTTTGTTAGCTAAATACCTTTAACACAATATTATTATATAATTATAATTTATTTGCAAATAATCCTAAAAAAAGCTAAAAAAAAGTAGGGGTTTCACGTTAAAAGTGGGCATCAAAAAGGGTTCCATGGATAAAAAAGTTTAAGAAACGCTGTGTTAAAGGAATAAGTAACGTAGAACAGGAGTGACTGTAGGTGGAAACTAATAATTTAGAACGAAATAGGACAGGGATTGGAGCACACGGCACAACACATTAAGCGCGATCGGCTAAACTACCGAATGCCAGTGCTTATCCGACGAGAAAAAAAATCGCAGAATGGGCGAGGTGTAGTGTGTATAGGTGAGCTATACATCGATGTAATTTATTCTAAGCACTTACGATCATTTCACAATCGAAAAAATCGGGAGAGGGTGGGAAACTGATTGAATAGAATATATGAACAACAAACGAACAGTTTTTTTTTTTTTAATAAAACTTCAACGGTTTTAGATTTTGAAATAATTATAACACACCTGCTGCGGCATCTTACGTAAATATTAATTGTTCGTTAGGATGAGCATTGGCGGTTCTGTAAGGGGGGTTCTCTTTTTTTGTTGGAGGGCAGAACAATTTAAAACCTCTTTTATTAGTTATATTAATGAGCGTAACTTAAGACACTATTATTATTAGTTTTAAATAACAGTATAAAAAAAATCCCAGGGCTAAATGCCATCAAATCCGCACCAATAGGGTAAACGATAGCAGAATTCGTGACATCGATGTTACAATCGTAAAATTCGTGGTAATCTTTCGCTTTTGATGTCGTCATCATATTCCTCTTGTACAAATACACGCGATACATACATTTCACGTGTTTATCTCTGACACGCGGCGTCAGCGGTTTTACTGTATTGGTGCGTCGTACGCGTCTGGTAAGTCGCATTATTATTACACGAACTACCGCAGCAGCGGAGTGGGCGAACTAATTGCCGAGTCGAAAATAAAAAAATAAATAATAATAATTACACGGTCGGCGCGTGTAAAAGAAACAGTGCGTTATAGCGCGTTACATTATACATAAAACGTAATCAATTTTGAGGGGAATTCAAAACGTGTATAGTGTACATGGTGTGTCCGATAAAACACTCGAGATCCGATCCTCGCGGCAAGAGCGCATCCGTACGCACGTCACAGTTTGACGTCACAGTGAACAATCAGGCTATAAGTCCAGAGACAAACGATTTACTTGAAAATACACAAAAAACGTACGCATAGTATGCGCTAATAGTAAACGCTCATCACTACACTAACCCTGTTCAAGGTTTAAACGTTAATTATTATGCTAATGAACCGTTCATTTTACATTAGACGACCATAATGGCGTGTATCTCTCAAAGTTTTTTTCAAAATAGAGGGGAAACAAAATATTTCAAGCATTTAACAATAATAGGGGATACTATCTATGACTCATAAACATTTCCAAAAACAAGATAACAAACACAAATAACTCATAATAAATTCCTTGATACATCCTGTTCTATAGTGTTTCGAATAATCGTCCTATAATCTTTATAATACATTATATTTTGTATCACATAAAATATTAATATTATACATGTGTTATATTGAGTACGGTAGGTATGATGATGACGACCACGAGTCTCGACGATGAAAATCATCCTCGTACAGAAAAATCGCATTAACCTTGGACGGGAAACTCGAATTGTACATTAAAAAAAGAAAAAAAACCACCTTGAACCATGAAGTGTTTTTTATTACGATCATCATATATTTATGGGAGCAAGGACGGATTCCAGACATAACAATGTAAATACATGGCTCGACACTTTCACGGTCGAACATATCCAAACTCGATTATGGAAAATATACACTGCCGGGTATAGAGTTGGAAAAGAGAGGCAGTGTGCCATCTGGGCCACAGCCCACATGCATTTTCTGTTCGTGTATTGAATACAGTTGTTCGAAATCATTAACAAACTATTTCACCAATAATGACATGGATACGTCTTATGTCTGGGGTCAGGCCCGTGCGCAGGATTCACTTAAGAGATAAGGAGGGGGGGGGGGGTTAACGGAAAGAAAAATATTATGAAATGCTTGTTGCAGTAGATAGTTAATCTATTTATTGGTTTAAAATGTTTATAAGAGTATTTACGAGGTATAGCTAGTTAATGAAATAATTTTTACTTGTCAATAAGTAATAAGTTAACACGGTGGGGCAACGAAAAAATATTTATTGAACTTCTAAGTTAATATCACGGTGTATATTAAGCGAAGCGAGTCCATTCGGGCGGTAATCGTCCATATTAAGGATCAACGGGTAAAAACGAATTAAATGCACTGTTTCCCTATTAACGATTTGATTTTCATAGTCAATTTTGTATAGACATTTTAATATAAACAGAGTCCTTTGACACTATGATTTTACTATGAATTTAGTGATGACACACAAATCATTGTTAGGGAAACAGTGCATTTTACTCGATTAGGTTTAGTGTAAGACATGCATGTGACAATGTAACCCGTGTAAAGCGTGGACGACAGCGAATGTGATATCCAGCGCGATTTATATCGGTTGGATGGTAACCGAGACCAAAAATGCTCGTTCAACGGTGCACAATAAAAAGGGAATAATATAATTAATCAACATTTTTGTGTATAGTACAAATCGAATTTTAATAGTGTTGATTGATAATGAAGACTGAATTACTTCAAAATCAATATTTCTAAATCGCAAGATCTCAGGATCTTCGCCATGGATGCATAGTGTCATACACATATACATGGGTCCTGCAAATCGTATGTGATAACAACAATTCCACAACTAATATACATTACATCCATAGGACTTTTAGGTTTTAAATCACCCGTGTGAAACATTTAAACTAGATGCATTGAATTCGTGTGCACTAAGGTAAAATGTGTGTGATGAGTGGTGGCTTAAAATTCAAACGATGACCTATAATTGTACGCGACATCATATTGATATTTGATGCAAAGATTTTTCTCATAATGCGACACCGAGTTGGAAAAAGTACATATTTTAATATGTGGGTTCAGTGCATGTATTCAAACGGATAAAAATTATATGGCTGCTAAGCTGCGCCGTGCGTGTACCGAGCGTTACCGCGGCGTTGGGTTTACTGCTTGCAGTGTTTGATAAATGACACGCATCACGACGAAAACTTATAAGACATGTAGGTACAAGCGCATGGATCTATAATACGTTAATATAATATATAGAGTAAAAGTGAGAGAAAAAAAGATGAAAACCGGTGTTTGGAAAATTGAGATTTTGACACACGTGAAACGTAAAACAACTCAATAACCTCGTTATTAACCCCCACGGTCAACGGATTGAATTACACCGAAGAATATCGTGTATGGGTGTGTGTGTGTGTGTGTGTGTGTGAATGTATAAGGTACATACGCGTCTATATTACAATATCAATATATATATATGCATATACGCCCAATATACATGTATATATTACATTGTAATGCACCCCGTGCAGTTGATTTGAAAATTTGATTAGGACATACAATGTATACGCGTACACGATATTTTGTCCTGACCTGCGTTAGCGTCTGCAAATCGGTTTCCTCGTAAAAGTAATTATACGTCCGATGCGACTGCAGCTATATGATAACGCTTGGACACACGCCTAACAATGATATTATAATAGGGTGCAGTATGCACTGTGGTGTGCAACATCGGTACGTGCATTATGTGCACGGTGTAAGTAATATTTGCAAGCGTATATGCGGTTATTTTCGGGAGGCGCAGCAGGTGCGCGCGCTGCACGCGTAAACTCGAGATGAACAACGAACGAAAGGTAACACAAAAAAAAAGGTTAAGTGATACTTAAAATATATACGTGCAAGAGTTAACAACAATGTACAGTAGGATACTAATTATTTTTTTATTAGAAAAATCTAACGGTATATACATACAACACGAGAGCAGAGATAGAGAGAGAGAAAGAGGAGTGAGAGAGAAGGGACGGAGAGAGAGAGGAGAGAGAGGCAGACAGACAGAGAAAGAGATAGAAAGAGAGAGAGAGGGAGTGAGAGAGAGGAAAAAAAGTTTACCCTCGTCAAAATCTGCCCATTAACCGAGAGTTCTGTATGTATACGCGAGACGGCGACTCCCGAAATGGGTTCCCGTGCACGTCGTTATCCGTTTATAAATCGGAGTTTTATTACTCCTGTCAAACATCTGTTTAGGTATACGTATATACGCACAAGCACGCATAACATACTGCAGTTGGACGAGAACGGATTAAAATATGTTATATACATATTTTCAAAGTCGTAAAATTAATATTATTACGTGCGGCCCGAGAAATACTTACGAGTATTATAATGCGTGCGCGCGTGCGCGTGTGTATACTGTAATACGTTCGGTTGAGGAGACTCGATTTTCGTTCGGTCGAAAATATAATATAGTCCACGTGCGTTCGTTTTCCCCTTTTCCGTAAGCTCACGTCTCCGAGTGGCTCTCGCGGTAGAACCCAGCACAAAGTCATTACACTACGCGTGATATAATAATATATAACGTGTCTGGACACGCGGCCTACGAAGTTTGTTTCATTTCATTTTGTGTTTTAGTTTTTTTTTTTTCAAATTTTTTATCGCACGCGCGTACGACGCGCATACCTATTGCACCGACAGTTATATTCCACATACTGTTACGACGACGATGTGCCTATACAACGGTACGAGCGGAAAGGAATCGGGTTTTCATTGTGACGCATATCATTCGATAGTAATTATTTACCAGACACGGTATTTGTCCGCCCCGAGTCGGTCGAATTCGATTATTTTTCCTCGGCGCGGCTTCTATAACGCGGTAGGTGTAATTTTCAACCGAATCATTTTACTCGCGCGTTAATACAATAATTATAATAATAAATAATAACGCTACGGCCTGTAATCATAGTGCGTACAATCGTATACATATATCTTGTAAACACTCAATTAAAAACCGTCGAACACAAGAATACGCGTCGACTGAAGTGTTTCGACTTCCGAGAATATCGTCGTTGACGTACGCGATTCGTATACGTCTGTATACGACCATGCAGATTAGTCGGAAATCCCGATATCGATCGAAATAATGCAATAAGAAAAAACGAAACCTATCGAAATTAAAAAAAAAAATTAACGGCGACGAGTTCGCAAAATTATCTATTATACGCAATCGCTATTCGCTATAGCCCGGCATACTATGTCCGTGAGTCGTGCCGAACGTACGACAAAACATTGAAAACACATTTCAGCATAACACGATAAATTTGATATTTACTGAACACATGAGAAGCTATATCAATTAAATGTTAAATACATAATTTTTCTATCAGTACTTAATAAATTTTTTTTATTTCTTTAGTGATGGAAAAATAAAACGCAATTATGAAAAAGAAGCATTCACGGCTGGCACAGAGGCACGGTTAATTGTAGGGGTTTTGCCTGACATTGCGGTAAAATTCCATATTTGATATTATAAACGAGATTACATTATTATTTTATCAACAGTTAAAATTAATATCGTTTAATTATCGCGCAGAAGTGCATTCACAAGCGTTTTCGATGATGAATCGGTTTTTATGTACGTTAACTTGAAGAGATTACGAATCAAAATATCTTAATGCGAATTAAAATTGGTATTGCTATACATTTTCTATTAAAATTTCTTGAAAAATAGCGATGGAAATTCGAAATGCTAGGAGATTAGTATTATATATCAACTCAAATTGTATCAATAGTATTAGTATTATTAGTTAACACAAGATCAAACAACTCAAAATAAATACCTACAACAATATATACAACATGATTACATAAATTATATACTAACTCGTTATAGAAATTCTGTAATACTTGTCTGAATTCGCATATAAATTAATTATATAATCCATTAAATCAATATAAATTAAATTAATATTACATTACGTCAAAAGTTTAAAATTAAGTTCTTATAAAATATAAAATTGTTTCCATTATCATACATACAATGATAATCGTATAACTGTAATTATTTATATTTTATGAGAATAAGACAAAAACTAGTCTTGGTTTAGATTATATAAAATATTACTCAACTACTGGTACTATATAGGTACTATTATAATTTGAATTAGAAAAATATATAGAATCATCTTAACTTCTAGGATAACTGGGTAAATAACCACTGTTGTTGAAGCCTTAACTAATTTTTACAAAAAAAACAACATATTAACTATATTTAAAAATTATGATTTATCTTTTAGAATTAGATTTGCATTACGCTCAGGGTTAAACTGAAGAAGGAAAATTAGTTTAGCAACATAGACAAATGTATGTTGTATATAAATTATAAACAAATGTAAGAATTAAAAATATATTAAATTTAATTAAAAAACGTTCTCTCCTCACCCCTCAAAATGTTTCGAAGGCATTGTCACACAGCTTTCCTCTTCCAAAAACAATCTAGTGTCTTTCGCTGCACATGTATCGAACCAACTTACCGACATGACTTCAAGAGCCATGTCGATATCAGCTGAATGTAGATAAATCGTCGCTAACATGTGTTGAACAAATCAGTCCGAACGATCGGGGTACTAAAATAATATAATAATTAACTGTAAACACGGCAATACGTTTCACTGTTTCGAGCCGTTGTACATGAATACTGTGAATGCTCACCTCGAACTCATTCAAGTTCATCACCGGTGCGACGCACAAACGGTTTACCCAAGGCAGTGAAACATTTGAACTCGAAATTATTTAAATGGGCGGTGCTGGTGACACGGACCTTTGTCGTTGAATATAGAAAAAAAAAAAAAATGTAAATCTGTTCGTTGCCGCCCGGTGAGGGGTTGATAAACGGGGCCCCGGAACGAACGTAGCACGGTTGCACCTGACCCGAGGCTGTAGAGTTCACGTCTATGACGTGCACGTTAGAAACAGGTGCGTAGAATAATAGGAACGACGTTATATTGTCCGATTAGAATTCGCACGGAAGGATTTCCATCGTGCGAGCCCGTACGGTGTATACACAGACGAATACGCATATATAGGCAGTGTACATGATATACGGTGTAAAGGTATATTATACACCGGTGCGTGTGCACATCACTCGGTCCGGTGCAAAATCTTTTTAACGTCGTAGCAAGCGAAAGATTTTATTAGTTTCCGAGAAACGGCGCGGACAAACGAAACGACATTTCTGATATTTTCAACAATAAACGGGCCGGCGATAAA
Source organism: Periphyllus acericola (assembly GCA_949715065.1). Lineage (NCBI taxonomy): Eukaryota > Metazoa > Arthropoda > Insecta > Hemiptera > Aphididae > Periphyllus > Periphyllus acericola. Next base: position 13,795,388 of record OX454271.1, read on the forward strand.
GAAATGTGCGTGTCAGGTAAATACGGCGAATAAAAGAAGACGCCCCGGAGAAAAGTTTTTCTCTCCCTCTCTCTCTCTCTCTCCCTCTATCTCTCTTTTAGATGAGTTCTAAAAACACGTTAAATCCACCGAGTCCGTAGAAGTAAAACCGAATAGAATTTCGGGGGCCGCGAGACGATTTATTTAATAAATTCGTTCGCACGGTCTTTCGGCACACTTACTGCGCACAGATATAATACGTTTCGAGAAGGCCACTGGGCCGGATGTAAACGTGCAATGTGTACATTACTTCTAAATGTTATAACGACCATCAGAAATGATTCTACAGTCTGCAGATATCCCCGTACTGTATGATTACGCAACGCACGTCTAACGTCAGCACACGGCGCGCAGCGAAAAGGACTAAAGTCTTCGGTAATTGAATGTTTTCGCGATTTTCCCGCAAACTCCGACGCTTTACTGGAAAGCAGGTACTACAACAGGAACGTCCGTTTAGTCGATGATACGTTAATGATCGCTACAGACGAAGAAAAAGGTTGACTTTGCACTCGTATCATTTAGGTATTCCAGTTTCGGGCATTAAATGATGGACTGGAGCTTGGGTTTGAAATCCGGTTTGTTAATCCTGTTCTGGTGATAAACGCCTGATTATTTTTTCGGCTTATTTCAGGTTAATAATCCAGGCATTGAAATATTATTCCTACTATAGATTCCGTAATATCGTATTACACGCGTTGATTCAAACTGTATAGGTATTATGTTTTCGGTATCAAAGGATTATTCGAATTAAAGTGTATACAATGTTGTTCAAATACATGTATTAGATATGCCGAACACATGAGATGTACAAATTGAAAAAAATTAAATCTGATATCGAATTTTAGACCAATTACGGGCGGTTAAAATATGATAAGTTATGAAATGAAAATAATGTCCATGATTTTGTCGGTAAGGACGAAAAGCGAACTATGTACTGAATTTCCAAGAAAAAATATAAACGCTATTATAAGTTTGATTTATATAATATCGAGTTCAACCTAAATTTATCATTTAAGGCATTTGTAAATTTAAGGTATTTGTTGGGCGTTTTACTCTATCGTTTGAAATTGGTGGTTGCCATTGGGTTATTAATTGTTTCCGGTTTCGGGTGGATTTGAGCGCGCAAAGTCTTGCTTGAAAAAAAATATTTACGGAGACACGAAAAAAAAAACAGTGGTAATCATAATTTGAAAGAAAAACCATATCATCGTAAAACCATTAGTATATAGCTGCAGCAGCTTGTTCGATTCACTCGGCTTATTTAAAATACATATGAAATATAAGTAATGTATAAATAACGAATACGAGAATAATTGTAATCAAACCTATTCCATCACGGTTATTTTTTCAGCGTCGTGAATATAATATTTCCATCTCGAAATCATTCGGAACAACAACTCGGAAACGGACGTTTGTCAAAAGAAACGAAACATAGGAAGAGAAGAAAACACAGAATACTAATATAAACTCCGTTTTCGTGTATTGTATATGTATATACAGATCACGAGAAATGTAAAAAAGCGTGTACGCGCATCGTATTGAGTTTTTTTTAACGGTTTTCGATTTACAAAACATATTATAATAATATATTGTGCGCACAAAAGGATACGAACTGCAGTTGTAGACGATAACGCGCGTGTACAGGTCGTTTTTAAAAATTAAAATAACAACAGAACCTCGGTGCTATAGGTGTACACTGTACACACACGCGATACTCACACAGTTATACATAATAAAACGTGAATGGGTTATTGTTATTAGTCTCTGAATGGGGTCAGGGTGTGAACGGGAGAACATATTATACTATGAGGGGGATGATACTTTTGATTGAAAATGGAAACACCCTCCTGGCAAGTGGATCGGTGCGACACGTTGTCTTCAAAACGAGAGCAATGTCGAGGGCGGGATGTGAATATTATATTTTAACGACTTCCCTACGAAAAAAAACCGTACGAGTATATCGTACCCGTTCGTGTTATTAAAAAAAATCAGTCCCACGGCCAAAAAACAAATAAATATAAATAAAACTCATTAGTTCTCCGGGGTTTCATTTTTTTATCATTATTTTTCATATGCCTCATGTACACGTAATAATACATCGTAACGCGCACAACCCGTCTTCGCGGCTACATGGAAGACATACGCGAGACGGTGCGTGCGCGTGTTACAAAATATAACTGCACCGGGAAGAGCGGAGGATGTTTCTCGGGCACCTAACCCTTCACGTCATTTTCACATGTGTACGTGATATTCGAGCATGTAATGTATAACACACAGCCGTCGTCGTGTGGCTAAAATGGTAGTGTTATAACTTAGTAATAGTAGTAGCAAAGATTTAATCTGTGGTAATTGTGTAGCGGCACAGGTGCACGTCCCCTTGGACATGTGTGCGTGCGTTTCTTCGCGCTTACGAGTGTGTGTGTGTGTGTGTGTGTGCGTGCGACCCAAGAACATCACTACCAAATACCAATATCAAGTCCTAAACTAAGTATTTGGGATCTGTAATATACTAAAATATGTGCTACAAGTGCATTTATTGACATTTATACGTAACTATATTGTAGCCATGACAAAACGGTGCAAGGATGAAATAGTATGTATCCAATGACAGAACATAGAACCCTAGAAGTGAGCGCTTTATACACGAAATCGGTATCAGCAGGCCTGCAGAGACGGTTGTCGTGAATAAAAGTATAGTGCGCGTAGTATAAAAGTTGAAATGCAATGATATTTAATTCAATTTACTACCCTAATTTTTTTTATTATATTAACTCGTTCTACACGCGTTCGCTTATAAGTAACGTACTATTCGCTACATGCTATAAATCATATTAGATCGATCGGATTTATCTCGTTGGACGTGATGCGCTATTGTCCAAAACGAAAGGGATTGAAGTAAACGCAGTACACCTATTAGCTGCTATTTATTATTATTCGCCCGCGCAGCCGGGTCAGAACTCATCTGGACGCGTCCGAAATATCCCCGAGTCCCGGTGTCACTCGACTCCTGCAAGCCGAGTCGAGTTGAGAGATTTCGTCGGCTCGCCCGCGCCGTATGCGTGTACCCGTGCGCGTGTCTGCGTGTCTGCGTGTGCGTGCGTGCGTGCGTGCGTTCGTGCGTGCGTGCGCGTGCGTGTACGACGGAAGGCTCCCGTCTTACGCAATCCGAATCACTGTGTTTATAGTGCACCGGTGGGGGGGGCGGGGGAGGGGAGGGGAGGAAGCTGGTGGCCCGAGACGCGTCGTCGTATGTATATGATATACTGCTATATATAATATGTATGTATAATATGAGAGGAAGAAGAGATGGGTTTTTTCTTCTCACCACCTGCCCGCTTTTCCCACGCTTCTCTCGCACTCACCGCCGCCGTTGCTCGAACGCTCATCGCTCGTCGCCGTGCGTATAATATTATACTACTACTATGCACAACAACAACAACAACACACACACACTCGTTCTCGCCCTTCTCGTTACCCGCCGCCGCCGCCGCCGCAGCAACCGCCGCACCAGATGGCCTCCGCCCCGTAATTAAATCGGACACACACCATCTGCACGCACGCACACACGCACACACGCACTACGCGTACAACCCTTAATCACGATAGTATATATACGTATATACGTGCGGCAAGAACGTGTAGGTGCTCGCGAGCGTGTGAGAGAAAGCGAGCGCGCGCTGATCTGTGATCGCGTGGAAAATATGCGCGCGCGGACCTCGAAACAGTGGCGTGTATACACGCGCAGGATGTTGCAGGACCCGGTGCACCTGACCGTTTTCTTCGTGTCCTTTTTTTTCGACGTGGTGTATACCGGAGCAGTCGAAAAAAAAAAAAATGCAAAAGTCATCGACGTCCCCTATGCATATTTATCGCGCTTCGCACACGCGCGCGGGGGTCGTTTTGAGATTTTATGCCGGGAGGAATTTCCATTTATTAACTTTTAACTTAGCTGCAACAAGTACGGAATCATCCCCTAATACACACACACACACATGACCTTAGAACACAGAAAATACGTTTATATATTATATATATATATATCTATAATCTATGCACGCGCATACCCAAACGTTTACTTGGTAAATACATTTATATATATTTTCACTAGATGTTTTAAAAAGTCCTCGACAGGTGTACGCGTAGATGAAGCTCTTTACATTTTACATCGTTATAGTTTCTCAGTCAACATACAAACGGAGACATCGATACACCACAATATTTTAATAATAATAATCTGTAGACATAGAGCGTATTAGTATACTTCACTAACCATATACACTTTGCGGCATCAACACTATTTCTTTTTGAAGTCTTCCTTTTCCGTCCACACTTATTCTCGTTTTCATTCTTACTGCTTCCTAATCTCTTTCTCTCTCTCTCTCTCTCTTCGTAATAGGTCATATCCTCTCAACCGGGTTTTCTTCAATGTAGGAATCACACCCATAAATATTAATTCATAACGATTATAGGCATATATTATAATTATACGACTAACGTTTATGTTGGAAGTACCCATAAGACTTGGCAGATGAAAATCGACGTTTTCCGTACGTTATATATTATGCATGCGGGTTTACTATAGCGAGGTATTTCACCTTCGCTCTAGTATTAAAAATGTTCAACAGAACTGAAACAGCCCGTTTTTATGTACAGTGATTAGTGAAGTGCATACAATACACCTGCAGGCCGCAGGTTTGTACATCAAGTGTATACTATGAACTATAACATTCGAACACAATCGGCTGCAGTGTTAACGAGTTTCAATGAAAATGGGTGTACCTACTCACATGTAGCACTGGCCATCTCAACATGATTTATTGTTAAACTTTTACTAAACTCCGATTGCCGTTAGTATTGCTCCGTATGATCAAATTCCGTTTAACCTTTTCGGATAAAAACCGTCTCGAATGATGACACGAATTCCAAGGTATACAAATAAAATGTATTATATGATCATTGATCACTATCAATATTTGGAAAAAAATCGTAGGAAGTGTATGGAATACACCTTGGAGTGCACGAGCGAGTGGGTAAACCATCGGCGTTATTCGTTTTCTCTCCGGACGGAAGTAGGAAAAATATAGTTCATCACCGAGCCTTGAAATGGTCGCAACAATAACGACAACATACGATTGTCGTAACGAAAATTTAATCTGACACTGCAGCGACGGGTGTTACTTGCATAAGTATAAAGTGAAAATTGAAATCAATAGCCACGTGTACACGCAAGATGATCGCACTTCAGAACGGCTCGATCGATTTATCTGATTTTTGTCGTTGTTGCGTTCGTCATTGTCCCGACCGTATATTATGTTCGTATTCGTTAGCCCCGGTCAAAAATGTTCCGTGCAAAGCCACGAGAATTCAGCTAGAAGTCTTTTGTATGATTTTTATTATCGCCGAAGTTATCCGACCGTCCAAGGGAGCGTCGCCGGTCACTCGGGCAAGAGTTCGGCTGTGGCTATTGCACAGGTGCATTGTGCGTGGTGATGGATAATTTTCATTAGGAGATTTACAATTTTATGCGTTTTTCGATCCTAAAGTACTTATTTTTGGAAAATAGACGATGCTTACCCAACATTTTTGACTTATATAATAACCAATAATGATTTCCCACGGTTGAAAAATTATTGGGAACCACAGTGGCCGCGCTAGTCCTATCTACTGCAGTCGGGCAGCCGCATCATCGCAGTTATCCGGTCGTCCAATCGTGGCGAGCGTAGTGCGAGGTGTTAAATAACTTCCATTGGATGATTTAAAATTTTCAAAAAAGCTCAATTACAAAAATGCTCTCTTGAAATGGATAGTTCACCACATTATCACAACTTACAAGTTACGAGGGAAGACGATCTTAGAAGAAAAGGTCGGGACATTTTCCTTATCAATGCGTCCGGTTAGAGAGGACTTTTTAGTACTAAATTTGTTTGCTATTTTGACCTGTCAAACTTTGCTTTTATTGAGCACAATCTTACATGTATTACTTATTGAACATTTTGAAACGTTTTTTATTGTACAAATGACAATGTTGAACAGAGTTTTGCAATTTTTTTTTCCACTTGGGTTTCATTTTTGTAACCACAATATGGGACTAAAACCTTATCTATTATATACGAGTATCCTCAAAAAAGTTCGATCGCTAGTGCTGGTGATCAAATAGTAAATAAAATGTTCTCTCTAGGCGACCGTATTGCTCCCTAGTAATGAGAGGTGTCCCGACCTTATCTTCTAAGACCGTGACTGATGGAATTTGTACTGTATCTGTGGGTAGTAGAACAACAGTGGTCGCGCTAACGTCCTACCGCAACCTGGCGCCGCACAGCAGTTATCCGGTCGTCCAAAGGAGCAATAGTTCGTCGCCGGTCACTCGGGCACGCGTTCGGCCTTTGCTGTTGCACAGGACTGTTGCCGCGGGTCGTGGTGTTCGGGTCGGAGGTTGTCGGGCACAGCTGTAAGTAACGTGGAGAGCTGGACGTGGTGACCTAACCGTGGTGCACTGGCCTGTCGATACTTTCCAACTGGTCGGATAGGCGAACGCAGGGCACCGGGATCCTGGTGGTGCACGTCGCGTGTGCTTTTAAACACGAGATATTTTTGGACTTCCAATAGTTGTCAATTAAGGATAAAACCGCACCGATTTTCAATAAGCCATGATAACTAAATTTGTATGATGGTTTTTATTATTTTGATTAAATTTGTTACACTCTAATGTAATTCTTATCAAAAATACTCTATCGTTATGTTATACGTGTATTTTATACTAAGAGACATGTTTTACCTATAAGCAGTTTAGTATTACGTACTATTTCCAGTCGTAACATTTTACAATAGAGAATATTATATCTATAGCACTCTACAACTATAAGTAAGAAATTGATTTCGTCACGATTAGCTTTTTAAAAATATCATGTGATTGGGACAATCAGTATAAAGTGACTTCGTACCGAGAACCGTAAAATATTTGATTTTATTGACAACATTTGCGCTATTATTTTTATTTTTTGCTGCCTAAAGATCACTTTTCTCTCTTTTTATCATATACAATGTATGACACAAACATATATTGTAAATTGCGTATAGTGGTAAATAATATACATATTATATATATAAATAAAAATTGAATTTATTTATTGACATACCTACGGTTTTTAAAATATCCCTTGTCCTATCCCGTAAATACACCTGATCTGGAATCGTTTTCGGAAAATCCTGCAATATCCTGATCTCTGGTAATAGAATGTAGCTAAGCTTCTAATAAAACTTTGATCCGAGTCAAACAAAACTTTAAAGAATCTTTTCGAATGTACAGCTACTGCCCGAGAATGAGCATTATAATATAATATTATATAACGTTTATTTTGTCCTCAAAACTGCATCTTAAACTATTCATTGGAAACGCGCGCCAGATATATGATTAGATCTTTATCAGACTTCACGCTCACGCCTTCAACCCAAGTTGTGCACACCGTTTATATTATATTGTTACGGTCAAATAAATATATTTTTTTGAGTGTGAATAGAAGAAAAATACATTTCGCATTGTTTATTTTTTAATTAGGATACATATTTCTTTTATTTCATTATACTTACACTTATGAATTACCTATGTGTGTGTGTGTGTGTGTGTGTATACATAAATATTATATTATTTAGTACACATAATAACCGCGAGCATACACCTCAGAATAGTTTATTTCATTTTTGACACTTCTACGTCGTTATAGGACATCAGTCATTCAACTAAACAAGATCTCGTCGAATACATTTTATACGTCGTATAAACCGTGTACGGAATTTTGAATTAAAATAATTATTCAATTACAACAGCGTGTGCGCCTAAACGAAGGTTTAATTGTGCCTATTTATATATTTATAGCCGTACGCATTTACGGTTTAGAATTCGATATATGGTTTAATAGATCGTATTATTCGTACAAAACTGTTTGTAAGCTCGATCGTGACTGTGGCAAAGTAACCATTCTGTACTTAAACATATAGTTATATGGTCCTATAACCCGGATGCAGTCGGAAAAAAAACAACATTAAATCCCGACACACTAAAATAGTAATGCTGTATATATTCTTATATTATCCCATCTTTTGTGGGGTATACATCGCCCGTACGAATGTATTTCCTTTGCATTATGCTGACGAACAAAACATTTTTATACGAAAAATCGTTATAAAATCCCATGTGAAAAATCCTCAATGACTCTTTTACGATATATGATGGCTTCGTATACATAAAATTTAAAAACGAAAAATACACGCAGGTGCGCTCGACGAAATATTATTAAATTTGTACCACGGTTGTAGTAATAATAATAATATATCGTATGCGTAATACGTACCTTGTGCGTGCCACGTTCATTGTGGGTCGTTTTCGATGAGATTTTTATACAAACGCAACGGTATGCGACAACTGCGGTATCTTAAGCGCGTTAAAATACGTTCGGGGATTTTTCAAATGTAAGAAAAAAAAAAAAAAACCAGTGAAAATAAGACGTATTTTCTGCGATGCGCGACTGCGGTGTGTTTTAACTTTGAAATACAGTGTACCATGATACGATTATTAATGTGATAAACCTACCTAGATCACGAAACAATGAAACATTGACTTTGGGTGGGAAATGTACACGGAAATGTATTCTTAAAACCTTTACAATATTATGTAACACAAAATCGATTCGAGTTATTTATTCACGCGAATATTAATAACGATATAATATAACAAATTAATTCCATACTTGCAAATAGAAACAGCTGTGAACGGTACATAATTGAAATAGCATGTTTTTTTTTTTAAATGACAGGAACTATTATACTTAATCATAGTGATTAGTTGTTAATAAGATGACGAACTGCTAAATTATACGACGCCGCCGACAACTATAGTGGAGTATAAAAAAAAAAAAAAATAATAGCCAACAACGTGTATATAACTGTAGTCGATATTAAAATTTACTCGGATAACTTATTAACTCAAAGAAAAAAAACTCCAATTTAATTTATGTAATAACACCTAATAATGTCTTAATAATACGGTGGTTGCAAACGAATATTCCGAACGATGTTATTACTGGTTTACGTGCAATATATAATATTATAAGGTCTTACAACAAGTATAATAAATACCACTGATATAGATCACAGGCTCGGAGTCATCTGGAATATACTTGAGTGAAAAAAAAAGATGGACGGTTTATATCTTAATAATATCTAATCTTATATAATATACATAGTAGTAGTAAACGTAAGTATATACTCATGTAAATTAACCAATAAAGTATTGACAATTTTAGTTTTTAAACAAAGGGCTACGTACATAATATTATAAAAGGACCAATATATTCAAACATTTCAATTAATTATGCGAGTCTATTAAATTTAATTATTATTAATTATGATTTACCTACATCGACGGCCCGATGGTTGACCCCGATCAATTTCATCAACCGAAAATTATTTATTAATATAAATGTTTATCTGAACGTGAAATTGATATTTAAAAGAGTGACCTAAATACAAATTGTATAATATAATTCGTACACAACATAAATGCGAGTAAGATTTTAATTTAATTATAAAAAATATATTCCATCTACATGAATTATGAAAAAAAAAATAGGTATGTATAAATGTTTAAAATCAACATAATCGATGGTTGATATCAATTTATATTTTTTCTTAATTATAGAGTTTCATAAATTTTTAGAAAATTTAGAAATGAAACAGGACTTTGTAATAATTCGTAATTTTTGTAGTCAATGTTTTTTGCATATCCACTGATCCGTGTTTTATTAAAGCTTATACGGTGACATATATATAGTGGCGTACTAGGACTCTAGGTCTAGGATATAAAATTGATATTTCTGTATGATTAATAAATGCTAGAGCTAGATAACCGCACTGCACAATATTCAATAACGATATAGGCATAAGTCAGCGTCTTATTCAAAAACTATACTTCTACAATTACAGCTTTTGAAAAAATGTTAAAGCTTTAATTGAACAAACAAGACATGTCTTTATTGTAATTATTTATTATTTATACGTGATATATGTGGGGGGGTATAGGTGATTTTTTCTAGGATACCATTATTATGTAATAATAGGGTTGTAGGGTGGACCTATTTCGGAAATTAGGGCTTGGATTCTTTGAAGACAAAGTTTGAATCCACATATGGAATTCGGTATATTATGTGGTACCAATTAATTATAAATCAATGTGATACTTATTTATCCTATTCATCATAGAACAATAGTATAAAAACGGCAAGTACCTACTATAATTACTCGTATACATTAATTATAAATTAATTTTCACTTTTCGTTTCAAATAAACGTATAATAACTGATAATTAACCTAATTAACATGTAATATAACATACATAAATTGATATATGTATTCAATGTAAGATTTTAAAATTGATGAAATACTAAATTTTTTTAACACTAGGCACCTCATGGATGTATTTCAAGCACTGACTCAGCGGTGCATAATATAACGTTATTGAATAAAAATGATAAATTATGTGCCATTCATTTTTAAAATTTTATTAGCGCCCGTCATTAGCTACACTTAATGAATTACCCGTATAAAATTAGGAATTTATATCATGCACGGTAAAGCGTATATTATATAAGGACAGATTAATTAAACCAAGTTACGTATAAATAGTTCATTTCGGTATCACAATAATGTTTTTTTCTTTTCATCTAGATGTACTCGTACTATTTTGGGTTCATATTGTAAATCCATCGCAAAATATTCATGTAGCAACTTTTGCAATCAAAAAATGGACACAGCTGATTGGACCCATTTATAACTTGGAAGTAACGTTAAATTGTTACCAAAAAACACAAAATTATATTTCACCGAACAAAACAGCTATATTTGTGTTTTACGGGTAGGCCATTTCAAACAAGGCTAATCATACGAGCCAATTTATCTATCTTTCAAGTTTGTACTTTATAAAATTAAAATTTTACCATACTTATAGGCTATAACTTAATATTTTTACGAATGTTTACGATGATAGAAGTATATATCTATAGCTCTACAGCAACCTTCACTCAGAGTCGTTTATAAATGCGATAGTTAACAAAAAAAAAAAAAAATACGACAAAGGATTTACATTAACAGCCGAAAGATTTCATAACAATTATCGACACGACGGTACAAGCCCACTTCCCCATTTTACACTACTACTGTCTTAATACGTACATTATTGTATCAAGAGTATAATTTTCATAAAGCACACGTTTCAGCTATTCAGGAAACAATAGCATCGCGTGAACAAGATAAAATATTCAAATTCTATCAAACTAGGTATGCTATGCTATATAGCTGTGACTCGTGTGCATTGTACTAAGCTTACACGTTAACTTCATCTCATGTGAAACGTACGCACGGGCATTAATGTTTTTCACTCTAAAGTCGTCCACGAAAAGATTATGTTTCGCTTCCATTGGATGTAATATACGCGGCCGAGATTTTGACGAAATTATAAAGATGAACAATCTACGATATTATTGTCTACCTATGTGGCATATCGATCACTGCAACTTCATACAACGCCCAACACACATAACGCAGATATTATAACAACTTTACTGACTGACGTAAATTGTACAAGCCGAATTATTTTGTACATCACACTTTTATGGGTTCTCTCCGCAAAGATCTAGAAGAGAAACTGGTTTACGAATTGAAATTGGAAGTGTAGTAATGAGGGCTTAAAAGAATTGACCAGTTGGCCGTGACGGAGAAATCGCGGGAGTGAATGAGAAAATGTCGTTTGTGGTGTGCTGCTGCTGCTGCTGCAGGTGGTCAACGCAGTGCACACGTATAGGATTACGGTCGTTTAAATTGCAAAGGCTTTTACTGCACTCGGCCGTGCACATTACACGTGATGATTTTTTATTCTTTTTTCCGACAGACAACATTCACCATTCTCGATAAATTTCTACAATACGCTTCGTCGAAACTATACAACTCGTCATTTTTCATTTGAAGCCGTATTACTTCACAACATTTTTACAAACGATTACGTGTGCTCGCCGGGTATTATTTTGTCCTAGGAGGTTATTCGATTTTGTTATTCAATACAATTACGACACGTCTTATTCGTCGTGTACAAAGTTCAGAACTATGATGACTTTGTATTTTACACTATTCTCAGTTTATTAGTCTTCCACGTTAACACATTTTTTGTCCGAAATAAATAAATCGTATCACCGAGTATACACCACATGGGCAATAACATTTCTTTGACGACTTCGATGTCTTAAGATCGCGTACACGTTAAGACACGTGTTTTCAAGAACCACTACGCGCACGTACATCTTTTATACGTATTAACGGAATATATTAAGTATAAAATATATATTATGGTATACGTATATCCGACCGTGGCGCGGCGGACCATAAATTATGTGGACGAAAAACATTGTACGGTGTGTTCTTAAAAATTTCAGGTGGTAACAAAAATTAATATATTTAAATATAACGCCGCAACCTTGGGCAGCGCTAATATAACGTACACTTCAGTCGGTCGTGTAAAGGTGATTCACGGATACAACACTAAGTATGCACGCGCACGTTAGAGCCGCTGTAGGGCTGTGTACACACGGTTTTCCAAAACGCGTCATTATCACACGCAAACGGCACACAAGTACATAACCGTCTTGGTTCATAGACTAGGGGGTGGCTATAACAGATAACTTAAAACACGATTTCTGTAATAAAATAAATCTTCACCACGCTTATCCCGATACATTTAGTGTTCGCACATGTGACGACGTAATTATACTCTCCGACTGTACCATTGCCGATTACGTAGAATGTAAACGAGGTACGACTACGTCGTTGCTTGTAGGCGCGAAAGAGGAGGCTATGGAGGATCACGCACACCAGTTGTTAAAGTCCCTTCCAAAACTATATAAAAAAAGACGTTAACTATACTGTAAAGGCTTGTTTATAAGCAGTGAATTTTGAATTATCTATATTGATTATTATTTTTAAATAAGTTCCGATAGCGAAAACTACAGATTTTCTTTCTATAAAATATTTATTTACTACAACATGGCACTGTCACGAATTCATAAAACGCAAAAGTGTATAGATTTCATTACATTTCTATATTAAGTTTCGTGTTGTTTATCAAAAATACAGCAAGCGATATGCATGATGTATTTCGTATTGTGATGGATGAACTGCAGTGGTGCCCACTAAAAATGATTCATTTTAAAGAGATAATAGTTTCATTTCAAGAAAAAATATCATGTATGTACTTGAAAAAATTGGCAGTTATTTTCCCACCGGTCCACACCATAATATTTGTACAGGTACATATTACAATAATTAAAATATATTTTAGGACCGCAGCAGCCGTTATCTTATCTATGCTTTTAATCAAAGAACGTGACAATCGGCCCGTTCACACGTTCAATGGTACCATATGTAATAGGTATACACATATTCAAAGGTTTAATTTAGGAGTTTACGATCAGGACACCACCCCCCAATTCTTTAAGATCCAACTTCTTTTGTTTTCGAGACCCAAGAACATTAGTTCCTCCATGTTAAAGTCATGGGCACACATTTTTACAGAGAGGGGCAAACCTATTTAAAAAAAAAAGATAATTTGTTTATAATTTTAATGACATCATACCTAGGTACATAAGATAACGTCACATACATAGGCTAATTAAATGTACGAAAATATATGATTATTAAGTAATTTACTATATTTATTACACTCAAAGAATAATTTATTCCCAATTTTTTTAATAGTTGTGCCGTTGTGGGGTGAAATTCAACTCGAAATAATGTCGGTCGGATGCGACTTGTTACCGGTTTTGTCATAAGATGGTTACATTTTCGCTCACGTAATAGAAGTTACTAAATGTTTTAACTACCTATATCGTTGTAATATTTCAAATACATTTTGTCAGCGACACCAACTTGGGGACAGCACAAACGTGTATAAAATTCTTCGTGATTTTATTATTACGTTTCACTTAAGGATACCGATTTGAGGAAATGTTTAAACATTTAAGACAGAAATGAATAAGTAATAACTAATAATCCATTCGAAATATTTAAGCGGCACGGTATAATAATACACTCAGAATCTAAAACATCAAACAGCGACAACTCGAGTTACATTTTCGATAGTATTTTAATGACAAATTAATGTCTGTATTGTGTACAGTGCGATCGACCGAGTTTAATACTTTTTTAATGAAAACATCGTTAAATAGTTTTCACTTGAACAGTATGTGTTTGGTATGTAGACCAATTAAACATCATTAAAAAAACATATGAAAAGTATAACTGGTGTACGAATTGTTTTTAAATAATATGTACACTGGAATATCTCAGATCGCCGAAGAAAAATGTACCCGTTCCAACAGTGACAACAAATTACAAAGTATAATATAGTAACGAATTTATCCATCCTATTCATACCATTTTACGCCGAAAACTTTATGTATACATTGTGTTCCCTCTACATTATTGTATGAATGCGAGTTGAATATAACATTTTATTTCAGTTCACGTCGGGACGTTCGGGTACAAATATCGATAAATGGAACCTTTTTCGTGACTATATTAAGAACATTTCGATTATCTTAATAATAGTTAACAGTACTCTCTTCGAGAATATGTTTGAACAATTGAACGAATCCGGGTACCTACATAGGGTTTAAGCGGTGAATCGGTAAATGGCTCTCGTAGCCTAATTCCAACTGCGAGACAACTCGTATTGTTATAAATACAAATGTGTCACAAAGATTTGGCATTTTCCCATAAGTGTATGTTAAGTTGTAAATCGGTAAATGGCTCCGTAGTCTAATTTCAACCGCGAGACAACTCATATTGTTATGAATACAAATGGATCACAAATATTTGACATTTTCCCTTGTAAGTTCAAAGTGAATCTGTCATATATTCATGAAATGATGATATACCCCACTCACAAAATTATATGAGATAAGTACCTAATCGCAAGGGCGTAGACTCAAGGGTTGTTGGTTTGGTTGGTTAAATAAACATATTCCAAAACAGCAATTTAAAAAAAAAAAAAAAATTGTTTAGACGCATTAATCATACTTATATTGTGGCATTGAGCATTGGCGATTGTATATTGTATGCAAGTATAGAGCGACATTATAAAATATCGATTAATAACTGATTTCTTGATTTCGTAGAAATATTTTATTAATAAACATGTTCTATTTGTTTGGTATCGTCTTAACGTTAAACACAAATATGTAAACACCGCTTTGGAAACCAAACTCCTTATTATAATATTCAAATGCAATTTATTTATTTATTCCTATAAAATATCCCTCATTCTTACATACCAGGGATGGCGAACTTATGGCACGCGTTTCAAGTGTGGTACGTTGGCCAAATATCAATGGCACACGAAAAAATAGAATTTATTTTAATGTATTTAAAATAATTTCACTAACATTACTATGATTACGTTCCTGATTACATCAAATCTTATGCACTATGAAACAGCAACAAAAATCACACCTAATATATCAGAACCTTTATTTTCATTCTATGAAAATATAATTTTTTTCTTTTTCACACGTGAATAATTGTCAAAATCTTGATTGGAAATATGTGGAACTCGACTCGAAAAAGGATCACCTTTATTATCATTATGATCACCAAATATTGTCGCCAATTATTTTGAAAAAAATGAAAAATATTGAAAACACAAATAGGTTTTTTCGACGAAGATAAAAAAATTGTCCCAAGGGAGGACGTGACATCCTCGTCCCCTCAACCGCCCACCCCGCGAGCACGCCACTGCCATCCCTGTTATGTACTATATTTTACTTACAATAAAATATTATTTTCCTTACGCGACAATGCGTCTTTACTCATAAAAATAATCTGTACGCACTCGTGCGTTTACCCGTGTGTGTTTAAATATAATAACGTACAGTAAGACCCGCTGAAACACGCGGTATATGCTACGAAAAACCCTATATTATTATACTTCGTACCTGTAGGAAGTGCCGCACAGTACCCCGTGGCCCCGGCGTGCATAATGCGTTTAAAGTCATTGCGTGGTTTGATTTATCGACGTACAGAGGCGTGTATATTTTGTATATATGCGTTACGCAAGAATAAAATAGGTACAATGGGCAAGACCGCACGTGCGGGGAGTCTGTCCAACGTCGAATTGTTGTCACACTAAACGGAACTAAGGGATATATACGTCGTATACGTACGTCCGTGGAACATCTTTTAACTTGAATCGAATTCGATTTCTATTCTCGGATTACTCGTACATGTACAATAAAATACCATAATACACATAGGCACGTCCTGTCTCGATACGTATGCGTGCAACATCCGCACGGATCCTATCGGTACGCACTTTTATGCACCTAGCGTGTAAAATAAATTCATACGTTACGGCACGAAAAAAAAAAAAATGTGTTCAATATATTATTATATTACGTTGAAGGTAAATGCGTCGTTATAAACGTGACTTTGTGACGACCGGCGGTGTGTCTCGTGGATAGAAAAAGGGCAACGTTTCGTTGGAAAAATGTGCGGTCGCTTTGAAACGGGCTTTATGGAGAACGAGAAGATGAAAAAGAAGAAGATAAGGTCCGATTGTACATTATTATTATTATTCTTTGAAGGAAAATACAATACAATTTTGTCTAAATTTGAAATTTTCTTACCCGTTATAATAATAATAATAATATCATTGTGAGCGTTATACTATTTATAACATAAAAGAATGGAACGCGCGCAATTCCCTCGAAATGCATGGGTGGGTTCGTCTTATAGTATAGGCTACGGTCGTTGTTGGAAATAATAAAACGCTAAAAGGGCGCGACACTGACGAAATTCTATCGGAAAAACATGTTCACGCACTTCTAACAGCTATAGTCTGTTTTGGTTTCGACGTAATTTAAGATATTACTCGTACAGCAACTATATTTTATGATCCTATTTATCGAACGATTGCATTCTGGTAATATTTTATGGATGCCCCGATCGTGCCTGTACACCGTATTATTTATAATTGAAATTTACAAAATCGGTTGTTTTTGAAAAATAAAAAATATTGGATCAATAATCGAACGGATATAGCGGTCGTAACGGTTACGCGAACACCATCGTTTAAAACTCGTTCTTCTCAACATTTTCGAATGGTGTACAAATGCTTAAGTTTCGATTACATATCGTTACGAACGAAACAACACATTCGATGCAGGATATTTTTCGACCTAGATTTTTACTTCTGCGGAATCGCAGGGGCGACGCACCTTATTTTTATAGCCCTCGTCGGGTCTAGGTAAATTGAGTCCGAGATAAGTTTGGTACATTTTGAAAGCGGTAAGTTGAGTCCCGGGGAAAAACAGGTAGTAGGTAAGTTGAGTCCCGGGAAAAAAATGGTAGTAAGTAAATATTATTTATATATTGTAAAATTATTATTGTACAAATTAATTAAAAAGAAGTTTTGTAAGTGTTGACTAAACCAAGAGCTTGATTCTTTTTCCACCAATTTTGCATTGATTGACTGCATGTATATGATTTTGAAATACTTCTTAACAACACCAAAGCATTCACAGTCAATAAAAGTCGATAACAATGTCGACCTTTGATTAAACGCAATTAAGATACCGATAAGTAAGGGCTTGATCGTACGTATATGACGGTATCTTACTATCATATACGAAATGATACGAATGTACGATATCTGGACTATTTCATTATATTTTTAGTAGCGTGCTGTACGTCGAGAAGTGACTATATATCGTGTTTGCAGTAATAGTAACGTGTTTGTGTTTCTCTTAAATTTTGGAAAATGGACGTAATGATTAGTGAAAAAAACAAAACTGTAATTATAAAAGATGGTTATAAGTTTAGGTTTCACAAAATGTTGAATAATGACGTACAGAGATGGACCTGCTGTAAAAATACATGTAAGTGTTTTTTTAAGAGACATAATGATGTTGATACTGAAATTTATAATGATCACAAAACACACGATAAACCTAGTGAACAAGACATTAATCGGCAAAAATTAAGTAATAATCTCAAGAGAAAAGCAGTAGAGGAGATTTCGGTATTGCCATCGAAACTTATTTGCAGAGAGTTAAAAAAATCCGATATACATACTTCAACTTTAAATGATACTTCTTTAATAAAAAGAAATATAAGAAATGCGCGTTTATCTGTTCATCCCAATATACCAAAAAATATAGCTGAAACGCATGCTGCTATAAATGAAATAACATTAGTTACTAATACAAATGAATCATTTTTATTAGTTAACGATAACAATTGTGGTATCGTTGGGTTTTCAACAAAAAGTAACCTAGAAGTGTTGTGCGGTATCAATACAATATTTGTCGATGGCACTTTTAGAAGCTGTCCAAATTTTTTTTACCAACTTTTCACTATTCATGGCCTTGTCGAAGAATCGTATATTCCGCTTGTGTTTTTCTTAGTACCAAATAAAGAAACTGAAACATATGTACGTTTATTTGAACATACTATAAATAGTTGTGCGCAATATCAACTAACATTTTCTCCCGATGAAGTGTTTATAGATTTTGAGATTGCTATACACACGGCTGCAAAGCTTGTTTGGCCTAAAATTGTAATAAGAGGATGCCGTTTCCATTTAGGGCAAAATTGGTGGAAAAAGATTCAAGCTCTTGGTTTAGTCAACACTTACAAAACTTAAAATTCAGAAAAAAGCAATTTTTTAAAATATTTTTTTGGTTTGCCATTTCTAAGTCCCGGAGAAGTTAGTGAATGTTTTGTAGAGGATTTAATGACAATACAACCAAATGACGAGCAAATACAATTATTTTGCGATTATATACTAAGCACTTACATATCAGATGATGCTACATTTCCCCCGAATATTTGGTCGGCATTTGCTGCTACAACCGTGCGTACAACCAATAGTTGTGAATCGTATCATTCGCGATTAAACCGACGCTTTTACAGTCCACATCCGAATATTTTTAACTTTATTGATGAATTACTCGAAGTTCAGTCAGAAACCACGATCAAATTAAGAAGTAAAAAACAAACGCACGCTCGATAAGGAAGAAAACCTAAGGGAGCAAATGACAAAATACACCGGCAATGTTATAACCCGATTTGAATTTATAAAATCAATATCTATGAAGTTTTTACCAAGTACATATAATGGACATATAATGTATAATAATAATGATAATTATTAAATATAAAAAAATAGTCCCGGGACTCAACTTACCTACTGCCTGTTTTTTCCCGGGACTCAACTTACCTACTGCCTGTTTTTTCCCGGGACTCAACTTACCTACTACCTGCTTTTTCCCGGGACTCAACTTACCTACTACCTGCTTTTCCCCGGGACTCAATTTACCTAACCCGCCCTCGTCGTTATGTTTTTTTTTTGGTGGAAGGCTTACGTCATAACATAAGAACATCGAAATTCTTCGCTTTACAGTCATTATTGAAACCCTCGAATATTGTCGTGCGTCGCCGTGAAAAATTCCTCAGGGAATTGGAAATTTTTAACTGTATTGGTTATATGTACATCGTACATGTCCAGCATAGTATAACGATATTGGCCACTGCTAATAAATTGATCAAAAGAGAACTATTTGCCGTTCACGATACATTAATTCTATATAAAACTTGCTGATTTACCCGGCTTCGCCTCAAAGTTACCGAATACATTTTCGTCAAGACATAAATGAATTGAACACATTTTAATTTTCACTTGAAACTAGAAAAAACATTCAACACAGGTACTGATAGTATTTTTATGAATTCTTATATATAAACATAACACAAATCTACAATACTTCAATTATCTATAGAAATGAGAAATGTTATTTTGTTGGTCATGGGTGATCTCCGTAACCCATTCCGATCGTCATAATATATGTATGTGTTATAACTAATTTCTCAATTATCTATAATATCATGTATTATATTATTTTTTTATTATTATTACTATTAACGCCCAAGTCAAAGAGTGTACATAAATGATATTATTTAAACACAGATTATTCACAGTAATTATAGAATACATAGAACAGTGATAAAATATTAAATTAAAATTTTTGT
Source organism: Periphyllus acericola (assembly GCA_949715065.1). Taxonomy (NCBI): domain Eukaryota; kingdom Metazoa; phylum Arthropoda; class Insecta; order Hemiptera; family Aphididae; genus Periphyllus; species Periphyllus acericola. Next base: position 13,815,552 of record OX454271.1, read on the forward strand.
ATACATATCGATTATTTATCCAAAACCTAGACTCAAACAGCGAAGTTTAATTTCGTTATCAAAATTAAAGTCAAAAGCAACACTGTTGCATTTTCTTAACATTCTACTTATTGTACTCTCTCCGCGGCAAGACCGCGTAAGTTTTTTTATTATTATAGCTATACTCGTCGTAAAACACCACCGGTATTGAACGTATTATAAATAGTTACTCAATTAATTTGGACAATTGAAATTAAACCCAAAATCTTCTCCACCATAATATACTCTATCATTTAAAAAACCGCATGCCATGTGGACGAGTAGTTTCGGATACTACCCGCGACCAACCAAGTAGGTACCATTTTACATTTATGTAATATATAAATAAATAGACGATAGAAAGTATGTATTGAACGAAAAGTGATTATTTAGCCATAAGAATCATATAATAAGTTGTCCCAAAAACATTTCTTTAAAATAGGCGAATATCATAAATAATTTGAATAATAATCTTTAAAATATATTATATATGAACACCGTACGTACATGCAACACATAATACATATGATATAAATTGCGGTAACCTGGTATCTTGCAATATTCTGATGAAAAATTATTTTTTTTTAAAGGAGAAAAAATTGGCAACAGCTTATACACCAACAAATATTTCGTTACCTATCATTCAGACGGGCGGGCGACATGAGTTTCTCCACGAGACGTATCAGCAAGTAAATAGTCAGATTTATAAACTATAATTAGTTCCTAGACGAGACGAAATAGGTCTACAAGAAAATATAAAACTGTATAAAAAAGTACATATTTTGTAAATGTCTTCATGGCAATAAAATTGAAATATTATGGTCAGTTCTTATTACACGATTATTTCAAATTGACGTACTTCTCTAATTTCTAAAATCTTGAAAAAACTAGAAACGTAATGTATATACAAAATATGAAAGTGTATAAACTAGACAAACAAATTCCCTTACCTCTATATATGCAGACTTGGAACAAACAACACAAAATTAAGTCGTAGGCACACTGAATATATATGGACGTCTATAAGGAGCGATTTATTGTACTCGAAGAACTTTTCGAATCACTAATAAGCGGAAATCGTTAAGAATTATTCTTAATTCTAATACCTGTAGTGTACCACTTACAACTCAATTGTGTACGAAAACGGCGGTACAGAAATTATAATGGTAAGTCGTTATCATTTTTTTTTACGATAAAATTATTTTGAAATATTTACCTAGGACAGTTTAAATAGTTGTGGTCATTTAAGAACATTGTTATAATTTGCTATAATAATATGTCGTTAAACATTATTTCGTTTAGTTGTAAATCGTTGGCCATTTCTAATGGAAATGTTTACAAAAATAAATTAGTTTACAACGTAACTCGTAACTGTAACTCTAAAATATATACTTAATAATGCATTATGTAGGTTGATGTATATGTAAATAAACACTGTATACGTTATATCATTGACTATAAATACTAGTATTTATAATCAATGGTTACATGCACACCTTGGCGCTTAGATGGAATGAAAATAATAACTTCTAACTACAAAAATGTTGCAGATTTTCGTGATTCTCGTCAACATTTTAAATTCTAACACTTATTAAAAAAAAACTATGACCAAAGGTTTTTCGATTATTATTATATTATTAATTATAATAAATTTAAAAAATTAATGTTTGGTGTTTTGTTTTTTTATATTCCCTCATCGTTCACAGCGCTCCATGCCTCTTTCACTCATTTACCACATCCTTACACACTTATACAATTTTATTAGTTAGTTATATTTTTTCTACACTGTAAATTCCCTAGAAATAATTTATATGGCAAAACAACGTTTGCGCGGGTCAGCTATATATATATGTACAAATGTAAATACATACTGTACCTTAATAAGTAAGATGCATATACTATACAAGGCTATATAATAAGTTATTATTAATAACTAGGGCTAGGATTTATATGCATTTCCATGTTTTTTTCCTTTAGTCCAAATTGATTGGTTGTCAGATTTGTCCACGATTTGGCTTATTCTCGTTTAAATAGAACCGTTTTTTTTTGCATATTTTTGCATATTTTGAACATAATGCATATAATTGCATATTCATAGATTTTTGAGAATTTGATTTTTTTTAACTTAAATTTTTAAATTTTTATAAGTTATTGTTAATTTTAAATGGTACTTCACGAAATCAACAGTTTTTGGTTTATCGTTTATCCATTGATTTGTCGTAAATATATAGCATAAATACTACCATTGTTTATAAATACTAATATTTATAATCAATGATACTATCCAATCTTATCTTAGGTCGGATAATATCCGTTCATAACCTTATCGTTGGTCGGGCGACTGATAAAATTACTTACACATTGTTATACAGTTAGACAGCACAGAAAAACTAAAATGGATTTCATACTAAAGAAGAATAAAGGATTAAAAACACTTTAAAATTCGTAGCATAATAAACGGTGAATATGAAGAGGAAGAAGAAAATATTAATATTAATTTAACTCCAGGACAAATCGCGTCATTTAAAATTCAGTGGCGGTTTTGGGGGTGAGGCAAGTGAGACACCGCCTCACTTCTAATTCTCAGGGATTTATTATTTTGAATACCTATTTAATTTAAAATATTTGATACAATATACATATATAAATATATTAGATATAAGTTGCAAAAATATAAACAAAAATTTGTAATACTTAAGACCGTTGATATGGACGCGTATCGTAAATCCGCGTTCCGTACAACCGCGATAGCAGTGTGCAATATACGCGTTGTATCGATATTAATAATATGATATATTATATACAGGGTGCGGCAGAGCCGACTGACGAGTTTAATGAGGTCATTAGCCTGTGATAAGATAAGAGCAGGCCTTTAAGTGGTATATTTTGAATTGTACGGTAATGCCGTTTTTATGCTCCATGAATGACCACTCCACTCTCTTAAAGTGACAGTGTGGTGTGCTGTGTCCCAATTTGGGGTGATCGGCCCCTACTTTTTTGAGGACGAGAACAGGACCGTCACTGTCACGTCCGCTCGTTATGTTGTGATGTTGGAAACTTATCTGCAGCATAGGTTGGAGGAAATGGCTGAAGAACATGATTTGGGAGATGTATGGTTTCAGCAAGACGGAGCTACAGCGCACACAGCTATAATTTCACTTGCTGTCTTGCGACAAATGTTCCCTGAGCGGTTAGTCTCTCTGAGAGGAGACATAGGCTGGCCAGCACGGTCCCCAGATTTAAGCATGTGTGATTTTTTCCTCTGGGGCTACCTTAAGGATAAGGTTTTCAGACATCGCCCACATACCATAGAAGAAATTAAACAGAAAATCACCGTGGAAGTCCAGGCAACCAGTCGATATGTGCCGAAAATCATATGAGAGCTTCAGAGATCGTCTACAACAGTGTATCAATGCTGACGGCCGCCATCTTGGAGATATAATTTTAAAAAATGGCATTAAATACTGATTTAAATAAAAAAAAAACCGTTTTCTCTAAGTTTTACTGTTCGTTATTTATAGCCCATCAAAACTCATCAGTCGGCTCTGCCGCACCCTGTATTATTATGATTGTGCATGCCGCCGGGTAAATAAAACTGTATACAGCCGCATTACTCGTTAGGTGGGGGAACCACGGCCGTTGTTTGTCTGTTATCAGTGTTATAATTTTATAATTTAATTATATGGTTACAGATGTACCTAAAATAATTTATTATCTATAATATTGTGAACATGATTACGATTTATAATATAATTATGTCCATTTTCCATGTGTTCGTGTAGTCGTAGGACGTGTAATAATTTTCTTCTTTGTTTAATTGTTCATATTCAAGTCATTTTCAAATCATTCATTCAATAAAAGTGTATTTAATATTTTGTTGCCTCATGCATAAATACATGCCTAAACCGCCATTGATTTAAATATGCTCCAATAACCTCGTGTGATGTGGAAACGAGTTATAGTCAGTATAAATCTATTCTACGTTCAAATCGCGGGTCGTTCGTATTTGAAAATTTGTAAACAACATATCATAATACTTAATAGCGTGTAATAATATAAACTAATATTTAATGTAATAATATGAACTAATAGTAATAGCTAGGGCTAGGAAAATGATGCACTAAAAACCTACAATAAAGACATAAAAAATTGCAAATAATGCTCCAAAAAAAGCATTTTAACCAGTTAGATGCAACAAACGATTAAATACTTGTCGGCATAACGTCGACAACTGATGTGACTCATGGGCCATAGCTCCACGATAAATAACAATACTCCGTACGTTAGCACGCGAATATAAACCCCCATGGAAACTCCTATAATTGGTGAATGCTAAATAATATTATTGTAATTTTAGACATAGTAAACAAGTCAATAAATATCGTTCTCATTGCGTCTGAAGTCCAGATAGTCAACGTAACCACAACTCCCTACTCGGTAATCACTTTGACAACATTTAAAAAAAGAATTTATTTTCAGAAATATTTTCCGATAAGGTGAAGCCACGAAATATATATAGTAATGAAAATAAATTGATAAAGAATAATTTAGATAAATAAGTACGTAAATGTTCTAATAATATCAAATATGCGTATAATTTACAAAAACTAAATAAAAAGCTAATAAACTGACACTAAAGTACCAAAAAAGCATTTATTTACAAATATCATAAGAAAATGCAAAAAAAGCAAAATCAAAATTGTAAATTTGAACTCTGTGATGTATGAATCGAATTTTGTTTTTGATTAGCTATGTCCTGGAGTACTAAGAAAGAAAATGCAAATGCTACAAAATCCTAGCCCTAGTAATAGCTAATAAGCAGGGCTAGGATTTGTATGCAACAGCATGTTTTTTTTGCGACTTCTGATTATCGATTTTGTCAGTTACGGAGAAAGATAAACACAATTAATAAAAGTATTTCGGTCAATATAAAATCCAAGATAAGATATAATTTATTTATATTATATTATATTATATTTTATTTTATTTCTCAATTATATTAATATTATAATATTATTATTATAATTAAGACAAACAGCCAACCACTGATGTATTTCAATAAATAAATATTTTTTTTGTAACTATATTTTTGTGTTTATCTTATAAAAATTAAAATGCATATTTTTGCATATTTTGGTAAATAAAATGCATATTTTACAATTTTTTATTGCATACAAATCCTAGCCCTGCTAATAAGTATTAATAATAAGTTATAATAAATAATACATTTTTTTTTAATAAATAATAATAATAAAAGTTTTTGCATATTTCTGCATATTTTGGTAAATAAAATGCATATTTTACAATTTGTTATTGCATATAAATCCTAGCCCTATTAATAACCATCGTTGTTGAAGCCTTTCTTTCTTTTCAATAAAAAAATAAAAAAAATAAACAAACAAGAGCACTAATGCCCGGTTGCACAAACGACCAATAACCAGTTATCGGACTAATAACTAGGTTATTGAATCGATAAAGATTATCTAAATAAAAGTTTTAGCATGTATTACAACAGTGGCGGCTATCTTCAAAATAATATGTGTTGCTGAAAATATTTCTGAGGACCCACCCTCCTTCAAATATTTATTAGCAAATACAAATTACCAATATTCAATTAGTGAGTACTGGTTCACATATATTTCCAATTTTTGGGTGTTATCATTGTTATCAACATTATAACTGCGTAATAATTTAAAAATAATTATAACCCTTCATTTCCCTCTAATTTACAAATTAGTTACAAAATAATTATATTTATAACTTATTACTTTGAATTAAAATAAGAACAACCGAATCAAAAAATATATATTGTCCCAACTGGGTTGTAATTTGTAAACACAATGACGGACGGGCGATGCAATTTTACGCTACGATCTGATAAATACGTACCTAATCAGGAAATATATTTAATAATACAAGCTATAACAGTCCGATGCAGTTTTATAGCATTTATTATTGTCTGATTTATTCCAGAACTTGTATTTAGTATTGTTTTGATTTAATTATAAGTCATATAATTATAAAAATTACCCAAGTACCCAACATCCATCCAACCACCTACCCATGAACCCACCCACCCACCAAATGTTGTATGTGTTGCTCAAGCAATACATGCACCATAGGATAACCGCCACTGTATTACAACACCAAAACCAAAAAATACGTATTTAATTTTGAATTTGAAAATGTGAATTTAGTTTTAGTACGGACCGCTTGGGATTACACCATAGAGTACTATAGAGACTAGAGAGAGTCTATTGTATACCGTACGTGTTCAGAAAGTAAAGTCGGCCAGTTTGAACAGAACTCATTTTACGAAACTATTGGTCGCGAGATGGCGTGAAATTCTAACCTCTAATTTATATTTTGTACGTTTTTATTTTATATATTTTATTATCAATATACTGTTATACGTTTATTGTTTTACTGTTTACTGATGTAAGATGTTTACTGTTGTAAAAACCGGTTATTTTTTTAATATAATAGATAAAATAGTATTTGGTGCAATATTCCCATTCTACAATAATATGTTGAAAAATGTATTAAATATAATAATGAATAAGATAGTACAATAGTACTTATTGTATGATGTAGTTACACTGCAAGTACACCTAGTAAATGCTTCAAATTGCGTTCGTTAGGGCCTCTCTATATTACCCTATGGATTACACCATAATATTATTATCTTTGAACATTGGTATTTATTTGAGGTTATGTTACAAAAATTATATTATCGTACTGCACCACCGAGCAAACGACATGCGATAGCACGCAACGAGCGGATAACAATTTGCAATTTCTACACAATTTGACGTTCGACGGTCCAACGATAAGTTCGCTGTTAAGTTTTACACTTTTGTCGGCGTCCGCCGCGCGGAATTCGAAAAATCCGTATTTCCCTCTGTTCGCTTTAAATCGAAGTACCTACTACTCCAAATGGCGGAATTCGTGCAGCATCGTAAAGAACAAATGATGGTCGAAATTCCCATGCTTAAAAGGCTATTCAGTGAGAAAACCGTGAAGTGAGTGAACTGCTTGATTTTACGCGGAGCTTGATGTAGGGGGTTTTTTTTTCATTCACCCATGGTGGTCACCTTGTTTACAGACGAATATTGAAAAAGCGAGAGAAATTTGAGTATGGATTGATGCGCCGTAACAAGACGAAGAATGATTTTCAAAATTACATTGTATATTTGAAATCTTTGATCAAAAAAGTGAAAAATGTAAGTGTAATCCTAATATTTTCAATTATTTAGAGTTAGATTTACTAAAATAATTTGTTTCACTAGATGGATACTTCTGAAGTTGAAGCCTCAAGGCTTATCAACAAGATCAATTCTCGCATCGTATTTCTTTATCGGTCTGCTCTTAAATATTACAGTCAAGATGTAAGCTTTTGGAAACAGTACATTAAGTTCTTAAATAAAATTGTGAGTATATTATTAGTTTATCAAGTAATTAGGGTTTATATATTTATCTGTGTATTTACCAATAGCTATACAATTCAATTTTAATACCCTATCATGGTAACTAAAAATAAAATTGTTATCTCTTTTAACTTTTGTAAAACTGCTCTGTTCAAAAATTAATTTATATATTTTCTCATATTACTTTACATAAGATTTATGATTTATATCTACTAACTTTTTTGTATACATCTCGATGTTTAGAATACTACTGTAATAAACAGAATGTTGACACATTATAGAAATTACATTTTACACTCTCCAGAACTGTATTATGATTTTGAATATAAAATACAACTGTCTCAAAGATACTGCTCAATCCTGGATAATTGTATTAAAAATTATTACACTTTTGCACTACTTAATATTTTGCAATGTAAGGAGTTGATATTTGTAAAACCTATAATTTAATAAAGCCAACAGAAGTATACATTATTTGGTGTACAGTCTTGCTATAGTAATATGATTTTATATTTATATTTAATTACTATGTAATATTTACAATTTGTCAATTCTAAATATCACATTTTCTTAAGATTAACAAAATTAATCAGCATTAAACATATCACATATTATACAATTTTAGACTTTATATATTGTTTATGCGTATAAACTTATATATACTTATTTATTTATGTATAATATATCTACCTAGTGAAATTAATCATTATATGTACTAACAAATATTTACAATTGCTGATGAATATAATCATTATACCCAATTTCTTATTTTTAATTAATTATAAATTTTTATGCTAATGATAATTCTTTATTTTCCAGAAACGAAATGAATTGGTACACACAGTCCTAGATAAAGCGTTGTCATTACATGGTAACATTTCTGATGAATTATATGTTTTTGCAGTAAAAAATGTATTTCCAAATATACAAAAACTTAGAGAATTGTATACTTCAGGACTACATACTCATACAAAGTCATCAGATTTACATTTTAATGCCTTTAAATATGAACTTGCTTATTCAGAGATTCTTCGGGGAAAAGTGTTGGAAAAACGTTAGTAGTCAGTTAAACTATTAAATAATTATGTTTTTGATAACTTTTATACAATTTATGCAATCTATTTTCAATTTAGGACAAGAGATCAACTTTGAAGATCCTGCATTTGATGGAACAGTAGCAACAATTATTTTTCAAACAGCTGCTAAAAATATAAAAGATGATACCAATGTTTTCTTTAAAATGTTACAAGAAGCTTCTCAGTATTTTTTTGCAAATAATTTAGCTATTGAAATTGAAAAGTAATGTTCTTATGCTTAAATCGTTAAATGTATTATTAATTTGTTAACAAATACATTAATAATTTATTGTTAATTAAGAATTATTTTAGAAAAAATGTATAGTTTAATAATGAATTTTTTTATAAAGCCATCATTTCATAACACAATCTTATCTACAAAATCATTGCATTTAAATAAAAATTAAGTATATCGAATGACATTTAAAAATATATCCATCCATATGCATTCACCCTCAGATTTGCTTCTTGCCCGGAAATCTTCATAATATATAGTATATAGTACTTTAGTCTTTGTCTCACCCACAATCAATCATCTGGGTTTAACTTGTATCCAAAGATCAACATTAGGTCAACAAATCAACTCTCACATGCAAGTAGCCCATTAATTTCTAAATGCCTTTTAATAAAATCAAATATTTTAAATTATGAAACAATTGTACTGTGCTCATTTAATTATTGTATTTTTATTAAATCTTTGGGTTTTTAGCAAATATTTTTTATAGCAAAAAAATTGTTTAAGTTTTAGTTCAATAATTTATGTTTCTGTTTTTTTTTTAGTTTTATGATTGATACTTTTGGTCGGGAACCACATTTTTGGCATGCATTTGCTATAAGTGAGTTGACAAATGTATCCATTCGTAAAGAAAAAATTAAAATAAAGTATGAACACATTAATTTATTTCAATAAATTTCAATTTTTTACTAAAATAGTGATATGTTGTTAATGTTCAAATTGTTTTTAGAAATTGTCTTGATAAGTATGATCAAGCATTGTCAGTTATTGACACAGATGTAATGTGGGACTACTATTTGACTACTATATTTCAATTAACATCTGATACTGAAAAAACACAAGTTTATAAAAGAAATCTACTAAGGCAATCCATGGTTAATGCTCACCAGAAAAATAAATTGAAACTAAAACATTATATTGAATGGGTAAGAAATAATTTTTTTTACCACTTAATGTCTTATTATATTCTGCGTTTTTTAATATAGATAGAAAAGTCAAAAGGATCTTCAATGTTCTTCGAAATTGTAGATTGGGCTTTAGAAAAATATCCAAATGATCAGAGTATTTTGGATATAAGAATTGAAAATTTGATCCATAGCGATAAACTACTCGCTTTTAAGATATTTCAAAAAAATATCCATATAGTCTCCCCGAAACTTTGGTTGATTATGGTAAAACATTTTTCAGATGAGCCACAAATAAGTGATATTTACAATATGGCATTTGATGATAACTGTACTAGTCTAGTTGATGTCAAAAAAAAACTTGGAACTGGTTATCTGTCATGGTTAAGCAAAAATAAATCTTTGACTGATTCTCGAAATGCATACAATAAATTAATGATAAACAACATTTGTAATGCGGGTTTATGTAGAGCTATGTTGGCTATTGAAGTTAAACAAAAGACAATTGATATAACAAAAGTCAGGCAGCATTTTGTATTGGCGTGTATGCAGTTTGGAAAAATAAGTATTGGTTAGTTACACTTCATCCTTCGGTATGCTATTTATAATTAATTTTTTTAAACAATAAATCTCATTTTATAGAATTGTGGATGGACCAAATTTTTTTTGAGCTGAAGTATGGGTCTCCAAAAATGGTCTCTACTATTTATCGTCAAGCATTAACAACTTTGAATAATAAAGAGTCAAATGAATTTGCTAAAGAATATGTGTTAAGAAGGGCTGCTACTTTTGATATATTACTATAGTTATAAGTACATAATGTAAAACTAAATTTAACGTGTTAATATAATGTATATGCATCCCAGAAATGTTTACAAAATTAATATAAATTGCCTTTTTTTTACAAACTATGATACGGAACTTTTTCATGTCTTGGTTGCGAATCTTTTCTCGACAATTGCTTTCGCCATCTATAGTAAAATTCACATACAGATGAATGATAACTAAATTCATTGCACTCGATTATTAATATTTATTATTTACTATTCTTACCTGTTTAATATACAAGCACAGCTCCAAGTACAAACGCATAAGCTTAAAACAAGTGTTGTACAGACCAAAGCAATTATTTTTGGTGAACTGTTATGAAATATTATTTTTATGATCGGATCTTGCATCATCCGTGTCCAGGTGGTCGATATTCCAACTACTTTTTATGGTAAATAGCTGTGAGTTAAAATTTGTGTAGATATAAAATTACTTTAAACAACCTTTAACCTCCATTTGATTTGTGACCCAAGTACTATTAATTTCAACACTCTTGATAACACATTTCCAAATGCCTTGGTAGTGTATGTTTTCTATCATTATTTTATCTGTATCAATCTGCAAATTTATTTTAGTTGAATATTGTGCGAATACCTAGTAACTACTAACTAGAGACCAGACTTATACACATTTGCATGTTGATGTTGTTTATATGCACGGTCATGAGAGTTTAAATTGTTAGTGTTTCAAATTAAACTGATTTCAACGATCAAAATGTATTCTCTCACATATATGTTTGAAGGGTAAACGCATGTTTCGTAAGTGCACATAATTTACATACTTCATAAAAAACTGAACTCTTATCTTTATAATATTTAACCTTTTAGTATACATATTACAGTATTACTTGACAAAATGTTGAAAGGACAAAAGGTCTAACGTTCATTAGTTTTAAAATATGTTATTTATAATAACTAAATTGCTACGATAGTTGGAAGAAATATCGTTTACTTTAAGGTTATACTATTTTTATTGGGTAGGAAATTTGGCAATTTAAATGAAATGCAAAAAAATAAATCTCAAGTTGCATAGATTTAGAAAAATAATATCAAATAGCTACACTTTTGTTTATTTTTTAATCCAATGCATATAAATGCATATTTTAGAAATATTTGAGCTCAATGCTTCATATTTTAAAAGTATCTAATCTTAACGTCGCATTTATTTTGGCATTTTTATTCTGCTCCATTCCATCGTATTTAGCACAGTTTTAATGAATATAATTCCAGTCTCTTTTAAGAACACCGTTGATGCTACTGAATTATATATACCGATGCTAGATTGGTTCCATAGTTTTTTATTACATAACTATCATTGACAACCCATTCTTGTGACAGCCCAGTGAATAAGTAACCCAGTGTTACTGCATTGCACCGGACCGGAACCGATTCTTTTATATATACCGATATTGGTTTGTCGTGAACTGACACCGCGTAAAGTTTCAACACGATTATTTCTGATTCCGGTGGTTGTACCACAAATGTATACACCCCCGAATCTTGAGTTGTACATGCATTTATAACTGAAACAAGCAAATTACCTATTGTAATATAATTCGTGGGCGAGTTTAAAACTTTAGAAAAAAAAAAAAAACGTTTGCACGACGATCGAACGCTGACGTTGTACACGGTCCTTTCCATCCATCCAACACCTTACACGACCGAAATCAAAATTGTGCTGGAGCTGAAGTCATCAATAATTGTGGCTACAGTTCGTTAATAGAATATCTGGCGACCCCAGTACCGTTGCAACTTGTTAATGTCGGACGTGGCATTTCCATTTCAGGAACGTACGTGTACAAATGGACTTCATCTCATACCAGTATTTCCTGACCTTTTTTTACTCAACACCCCTTTTGGATATTAAAAATTTCACCCCCCCCCCCCCCGGCGTGGTTTTTAAAAAAAATAAATAACGTTTTATTTTTAAAAAGCTATTTAATTAAAGAAAAAATATAATTTAACGCTACGATTTAGTCAATTAAAAATGTAAATACCTACCAATAGTATAAAATAATAACACAAAAAATACTTAAGTGACTAATGACTGGCCTGAAGTTGATGGTCTTCCTGGCTCAACAGATATCAGCATCAGTCTTAAGTCTCTTTTTTCACATATTTCTAATTTGCTTCTAAATTTGGTACTAAAGCTTTTATCGACTCGGTATGTCGACGGAAAAATGATAGATGAACGCCCCCTTAAAAATAAAAATGCCCACAAGGGGGCGGTATCGCCCACGTTGGGAATCAATGACTTATACGGACACTTGTACTGAAGACATGATATGTGAGGCCGTGAGCGTTACTATTCAAAATGTGCCCCATTACTGCCGGGGCGCCCTGCTCACCATGAGTGCAATGGTCGTCGGACGACTCCGCGGTCGGCCGCACGGATCTGCCGTTACGCAGCCAACCGAATCGGGCGCGCGGCGACTCGGCCTTCACGGCGTCCACAAACGGCCTGTCGCACGTCACCGTCAACCGGCCGCCGGCCGCGACCTCCACGTTGCGCGGCCTGCTCGCCAGCTGCGCGCGCACCGCGGCCCTCGTTTTGGCCGACACCTGCCCGCACTCGTGCTCGTTGCACCCGCCCGTCGACGTGGCCGGGCCCGCGCACGGCCTGCCCGACAAGTTGGGCCTGGGGCTGTCGCACCGCCGGCGGCGCACGCCCGTCCCGCCGCCGCACGGTTTCGTGCACAGGTCCCACTCGGACCACTCGCTCCAGCCGCCGTCCCTGGGCGGACCGTCCACGTCCGGCGGCGGCCGCCACCGCTCGTCGCAGTTCACCGTCCACGCGGTCCGGCCGCCGCGGTTGGCCACGGAAAAATACCGGACCAGCAACGGCCGCTCGGCCACGTTCCACGACCGCCGATAACCGACGCCGCTGTCCAGTCTCAAAGCGCTCTCGTTCCAACTGAAACCGTGTTAGCCGCGATCATACGTTGCGTGCGGGGGGCGCGCAGACGACCAGTGGCGAAACGAACGTGGTCTTTGAGAAGCAGTCGCTTCTCGATTTTTTAGGTCTAGGGGTGGGTGGGTCACTGGGTCGTGGGTGAAAACTGAAAATATAAAAGTGACAAACCATAACTAAGTACTAGTGTAATGGGGGCCACACACGTTCAGTTAAAACTGTGCGATCCGACTGTACACTTTTATCTGTACAGATAAATCGTACGTGTGTAGGTTAATGCGACGTAATTTTTAGAACTGTGCAGTTGATTGGAAATAAATTGAAAATACCAATTGATACAACTGTGGCGATTAAACTGTGCAGATAAGACAATGTGTGTGTAGACAAACTGACAACTGCGCAGTGTTTAGTGTCACTACAGACCCATGAAAAATGACTCCATGACTCAAATTCACGTGTAGTTCAAACTTTATTGTAAAATATTTTAATTAAAAAAATTAAATTACAACCTATTTTCTCTTTGTCGTTTAAACTTTAAATTATGGCAACAAAACTACGAGAGTGGACTGAAGAATTTATAGATAGTTATCGTTCTGAACCGTATCTTTGATTCATCCGCAAATAATTATTAAAATCTTTCGGAGTAATTTTTAGTTAATTTATTAAATTTGTATGTGAATATTCACTTCTTTTAAGTAACCATTGTTTACACCATAAGTAACGTTTTTTACCTTTTTTTATTTTTTAAAATACACATTAGCCCGAGAATTGCAACAGCATCATCTGTCGTCGCCATAGTAGCTCGACTACTAATACTGTTCAGTCGGATCGCACAGTTTTAACTGAACGTGTGTGGCCCCCTTAAGTGTTTATTACAATTTATAGAGATATTCAGATATAAGTACTATGGGTATAACTGTATTGGGTAATAATTTTGAAAAAAAATATATTTTAAGTATATAATAGGTACTTATAGATGGTGGGTGGGTGGGTATGTACATTTTAGGTTGCTTAAGAGTAATTTTAGGTTCGTTTCGTCACTGCAGACGACCAAGTGTGGCCAGTAACGGTGCTGCGTTTAACGTCCGCACCGAGTCCGACTTGTATGTCACGGGTCGAGGACGAAAATGGGCACTGCAGTAATACATGTGTACGTTGTCTACCTCGAATATGTACGATGCGGATAAGGTAGGAAGTAGCAAAAAACAAAATGGTATTCATCCGAAAAATAATTAAATATACACAGTTATGGAACAGTTCAAATGTGGGTGGCCCGTTTGGAGTCGAAAACAACCACCCCAGACTTACACTTATTTGTCGAACATTTAGTTTTACACTGCCGTTTTATCGATCTCGCCCAAAGATTCTTTCGTGGCCGACGCTTCTAAAATATCTACTTATGGCTCAGAACATACAGAAAAATGATTTCTCGAATAAAGTAGAAGAAAAGTGCCATTTTCATGTCCGAGTTCGTAGTATTGGCTGTCGGTAATACACACGGTCATTTTTTAGTTATATCATAATATACTTAAATATTATATCTACAACGTTCAATTGATATTTCATCGTATTCTATTTTATCAAATCACTTTATCCGCTCGAAGGTACATCATGTACAAATTATCCGGTTAATGCGCAAAATAAACATTTTATTAATAATATTTTTACTTTATCCAGTAGGCATGGGTAGTGTTCACATTACCCGATTATCGTACTTTACCCGTAACATATACATGTAAAAATAATTCATTAGCGATCAGTGTCATCGCGTCCGGAGCGCAAATAGTTGAGGGGCTTGTGAAGGGACACGGCTTAACTGTCCACAACAATCTCTAGAAGCCCAGTCGAAAAATTTGAATAGAATAAAAGTGATTGTTGAAAAATGTTGCCGGTATTTTTGATAAACGCGCATTTATGTTTTGTTAATAAAATATCCGTACCCCCGTATACATATTTTACGAGGCACCACATGTACACGATACTCTGGACGGAAATACTTCTAAAACGACGTGCGCTTATTTTTTTTTAAAAATTTCCGGGGGCCTAAGCATCTCTGACAATTCTTCCTATTCGCGCCACTGCATCTCTTGTACCTGCATCAGCTGCCCATAATATATTTGCGCAATGGACAGTGTGATGCGAATCACGCACGACTTGCAGACCTACGACGATTGCCGCGGCAGTGGTTAGTCGTAAAATGTTCACCTCATACTGATCCTGGTCCAAAGGCCAATTCCTGCGTTGACAACGTCACCGGTTTCCGACCGGTACGCGCCGTCGTCGAGTGTACTTTGTCCGACCGACGCAGGCCCACGGATCCCTTCGCGCGACATCGTCGTCCGGTTCCCGTCGATCTCCAGCACGTAGCGTTCGCTCAGTGTGCGCTTCATCAGCGCTATTCGAGTGACGCCTGCAGGGTTTCACGATCGGACGGCGTCGAGTTAACGGTGTCAAATGTATTATTTACTATTGGTCCTTGCGGTAAGTTTAACGATACGTTTCGTACGTCGACCCACGTTATACCGCGGGGGTGTTTCAGAACTATAGTTGACGATTGCGCTAACTTTTGCCACGACATTTCGTTCAAAACAGTTCCGAAACACCGTGGACGTTACATATGAAGGGTGCAGGAGAAAAACGGTAGTGGTCCTTTTTTTTCGATTTTGCGTTTATAGTTTGATTCGATAGCAAATCGGGAGTAGTATCGGGTGTTGAAATTGGTTCCGTGAAAAAAATATCTCATTTCGCTAACATTATCGGAAAAAGATTGGGTGTAACGGTGAAGAACGATTGTAGTCCATGCCGTTGTGGGGAAAACAGGTTGAAGTCCGACCCCGAAATATATATTATATGCTTATCGACTGTCGTAATATTGGATGTTGGAATAACGGACTGGTTTGTCCGAGAAGGTTTGAGAAAAAAAAAAAAACCCCGCTCGCCGCAGCGTACCGCAGGTAACTAGCTCAAGTCCGAGAGTGCTGCATTACTATATAGTCCAGGGGTCGGCAATAGGCGGCCCGCGGGCCAAGTCCGGCCCGTGGAGCGGAAATAACTGGACCGCCAAAAATATTTTTCAATTTTATCATTCTCCAAAATAACGTTTTTAAATATCGTTTAAGATTAACTGCTCTCTGCCTTGAAAACACTCAGCACATTAGTTCTTCACCAAGAGTAGGAAATTTTAAAAAACTGGCTCAAGACAAAAATTGTCATTTTTCTCATTAAACTTTTAACAATACAATTGTGAAATTATTATTATTATATTACATTTTGTATGGCCCCCGAACATTTTTTTTTCAAATTATCTGGACCGCCATAGAAATTAATTGCCGACCCTTGCTATAGTCGATTCAAAATGAGATGATGATTCGGCGGCGACCAGTTTTGGTCAGCCGCCGGTCATACTCCACAAGCATCGATCACGTGACCGAAGCAACGTTCTAACCAGCGAAAATTGGGAAAACTTTATATTTATTTTTAAATTATTTACACACATCGGCAGTCGATAGACTAATTAGAGCTCCCGTCCGCAACAAAAGCCACGCCCATGCGCACAACTTGGCCGCCGAGTCATCATCTCATTTTGAATCTACTATAGAGTATATTACACGCATACCTGTATGTCTCACGCGGAAAACGATTTCGTTCTGGGCCATTGTAAGACTTTTATTCGTCCGGACATTGATCGGTAAGTAGACGGAAAAATTGTCAGACTCGGAACTATGAACGAGACATTCTGTGGAAAGTTTAACGGTTACATTGAACATTCATACGATTCATTATTCATTATACATGTATATACAGGGTGTTCCTAAAATGGTTGAGGAACACTCTGTAAATACTATTTACAGCATACACGTCTATTGGCGTTCATCGTAAAAGTTCAAAGGGGAAGAATCCTCAAAATATAAATTAATTAAAAGTTTAATTTAATCTTATGCGTTTTAATAGGGACAAAAAAAATACGATAGTAAATTCAATTCAATCAAAATAACTGTAAATTCCAGTGTTTCGTACATTATAGTACATAGGTGGGTAGTAATAATAATATCATCCCCAAAAGGTGCTCGTGAACACGTTACAGTTATCATACATTACAATATATGTATTATGCTCTTCAGCAGAGACCTGACTAAAACGTGAGTAGAAACGAAAATGTTTTCCCGAAATCGCAACACATGCGTAAACCGATCGTTGGTCGCGATGCCAGATGATAATTTAGGCATGTTACGGATTTAGAGCTGGAATTGTGTAAAGGACATTAGATTTTACCCGCAAAATTATTTCTAAGGGTGAATAAATGAGAGTACTCATTTTTGTCAAGACACTCATACAACGTATGTGCTGAATAAGTATAATAAACAGGACATTGAAAATAGCGGTTGACACAACATATTCATGGGGGTTTATATCGATGGTTCAACTTCAAAGTTCATTTTGGCTGGACAAAAGTAGTACGCAATATAACTTTAATCGCGATTAAGCTAATTTAGCCATCGTGTTGGTCAAATTAGATTTGTAAGCTGCAATCATTTTACAAGGGATGGTTTAACGAAGCTGCGTTTTCGTTTTACCACTATTTTGTACACTAGGTATTATTATTTAAACTCGACTCGACGTTGACCTTCGGACGGGAAACGTGCGCCCACGAAGTAATTGTCGCCCTCGGCGGACAGCCCTATGAACGCGACGGGGCCCGCGGTGCCGCTGCGGTCGGCCCAACGGAGTATCTCTCCGTCCGCCGCGGTACTCACGGCCACGGCGGTCGCGTCCACCGCGAACTCGAACGACAACTCCGTCCACCGGCTGGCCATCACCAGGTGCGGGTACACGAGCTCCGCGGACGGCGCTGACCCGTTCTCGGCACCGCCGCCGTCCCGCGCCCGGAACAGCTCGATCTTCTCGCCGCCCACCCGGAGCAGATCGTACGACGGCGGCCGCGGGTCGCTGGCCCGCCGGAAGCGCAGCGACACGGTGCCGCGGTGGACGCCCGGCGCCCATCGCTTGAGTCCGACCCTCAAGCCGGGCGGCGCGTTCCTCCACTCGGGCAACACGTGCAGCCAGTGGACGCCGCCGCCGCCGCCGCCGCCCGTCAGCAACGTCCCGGAACCGTCTTCGGCGCCGTCGCTCGGACACGCGGGCACGTCGCACAAGTCCGTCGCGGCACCGTCGGTGTAGCACCACGCGCCCGTCGGGTCCCCGGTCGGGTTCCGGCAGTGGTTCGACGACCACGACTTGGACCCGTCCGGGAAAACGTATTTCTCGTCGCTGCCGACTTTCACCGCGGCGCTCTTCCGGTCGTCGGCGGTAAACATTTCAAAGGTTAACGCTTCGAAACAGTACGACGGGCACGTGGTAGATTTCGTCGTGCGAACACGGTACGTCCCGCCCGAAGTACCTATACGTTCTCCGGGACAACGTTTTGGGTGCGCGTAAGGTTCGCTCGACTAGAAACATGGACGGGGGTCGTGCTCACCCGCATATAATGTGACATATACTGCAGCGTTCTACTCGAAATTCGACATTTATTGAATAATAATAATCTGGGTGGTCCCGACGTTGATTGAAAGAAAACTTTCTGCTTTTCAAAAGAGCCGATGCCAAAACGATGGGAATAGTCATCGTTTTGGAATAAACGGAATCTGCATCTTTAGAACATACGGAAGGATTTGTCTTATACCAAGAAAAACCGCTCTTATAGTTCACAAGAAAAGGATCCAGAGAAGGATGTTTGTTTTAGTTTCTTGTAATCCTACAACTTTTTGCCAACAGAATATTTGCATGTTCTCGGTTACCGCGTGGATATGATTCGGAAGTGTTCGTGACGGAATTTACCATAGCCTGTATTTTATAACCATTTCTTCGTATTCGTAACGGAATTTACACGTGCTTGGACGCGGCTCGTGCAAAGAATCGCTTACGATTGATTTATAATAAATAGTTGCGCCAAATCATGTTTTCCGCTATGTATATTTGTAATTTATTTTATAAATGTACATCCCCCCCCTAGTGGCCACGAGTACAGAATATAACATACTCGTAATATGCAGTCGATTGACGAACAAAATAATGACTTAAAAATTGTTATCGAAATCGAGAAATTTTGAAATACAATCGAGTGTTATCGTTACACGGACGATTTTTACGTTATTCGCAGCACGAAGAAAAAAAAAATTGAAATAATGAAATAACGTCGATGTACATACCCATTTTATGCACGTGCGATTGGACACGGTCTTGTTAAGTGTGCCAATGTAATCCGTCGTGATCCCGACTATGCTGCATTCTGTAACATCCGTACCATATTTATATTATGTAAAGCAGGGTTTTCCAACCGGTGTGCCAGGAAATTTCACGATTATTAATAAACGTTTACGTTAAAAATTACGTTTAAAATGTTGGTATAACTAAAAATCTATCACAACTGAAGAACTTGGGAGACGACATGAGGGTATGCTTGTCAATCATTCGACCGCGAAGGAAGCTCATAATAAAGGGAAAACAGTCCCAAATTTCTCACTAAGACTAGATTTTTTATGACTTTGTAATGTATCTTTTTTTTCCATTTTAATAAATTTAATATTTATGATAATTGTAATAATATTATTTTTTCTATCCTAAATATACACACCATTTTAAATTGTTTGCTAGTAATATACTGATATACAACTACTTTGGTATTAATAATTAATACTATGAAAGCCTACTAAAAAAAAAATATGTATACATATATAAGTCATTGACAAGTGTGCCACGGCTAAAAATGGGTTGGGATTAGTGTGCCGCGAGGGAAAAAGGTTGGGAAACGCTGATGTAAGGAGTGTACGCACGATTATAATGAGATATTGTTTTACGTAAATTGTATTAATATTATCTTCGACCACTGGTCTCTCTAATCTGGTGCGACAGTGACCAAACTAATTAAAATTATTTATTTATTAGTAATTGAAGTACGAGTACCTTATGAGTTTATCATTTTAAAGTCAATCAGACGTAATATTACAAATTAAAAACATTTTCTCGCAAGCACGCAAATGCCCACTTACAAATGGTTAATGTTTATAGTCATCAAAAGTTTATCCATTCATACGCCTACTGCATAATATCATTAATTATTCGCAGTACTGATAATTATTTCAGTTATAAAGCGTACTCGTCGACCTCTCATATGCCGAAATACCGGATGCACATAGGTTAGTAAGACACGTTGCACTCACTCGTGTTCTGACATTTCCGAACTTGACATGATCTTTTTTCGAACGCGTTGCCAATCGCTACGAAACAATACGGTCCTTCGGAGTCTTTAGTCGGATTCCGGCAGAAGTTCTTGGCTTTCACGTAAGTGCCGTCGGTCAACGCGCTTTCCTTCACCGACTTGGCGGAAGACAAAAATGTATTTTTATTAATTTTCAACCGCAACGTGTGCGCATAGCTTTTGCCGCGGCCAGTTATTTTTTCTCATCCGAGTAAAAATGTCGTTTTCAAACTTTTTACGACCACTACGGTTGCGTTCATGACCGTGGTACGGTCAATAATATAAGCAAATTCGCCTAACCAGGGAGTTCCCTGCCCTGTACAGTAGCCGCAGTCGTAGTAAACAAGTACGCCGTGTGTTTGCGTATGTTATACTAACTTTTTGCACCGACGACACGTTCCAAGGGACGCACGGTTCGCCGTCTCTAGCGATCCACTGAGTTCCGCGGTAGTCCACGCTCGATTTCGATACCGAGCACTCGGGTAATGCAGCTTTGGGCAACGGGTGGTCTGCAACAAAACGAGTGGATTTGACTGTTGGGGAGAACGTACAAGAGACTAATGTAAAAAATCACTTT
Source organism: Periphyllus acericola (assembly GCA_949715065.1). NCBI lineage: Eukaryota > Metazoa > Arthropoda > Insecta > Hemiptera > Aphididae > Periphyllus > Periphyllus acericola. The sequence continues at coordinate 13,836,783 of OX454271.1, forward strand.
TTCCCATTCAAAACCACTCTCGGCCTTCGATACGTAGTCAGTCGCGCTGATAAACGGAAACTTAAGGGACTTTCACACTCTAAGATCGCGAGTAGCCCACCCATAAGAATTCTAGTTGAAAATCGGAAAATAGGTAAAATTTTATAAATATCATGTTTACGAAGGTACTAACCAATTACAAGTTTCACCCGAGAACGTGAATGGGGAGGAAAACATTTATTTATTTATCGATCAAGAAAGTAAAGTGAAAGGTAGATTTGCAAAAAAATTACCGGGATTCAGCCCCTACCAATCGCTTTTCGTTCGTTTGTTATGCCTGTATTACGTAGTGATGTATTGGACAGAATTATGAGTTAATATCATTTACTCAACAGTGCACATTTTTACAATACATTTGTAATAATATCATAAACCATGAGCATCTCTATCTACAGTCTTTATAACCGTAAATCATAAATGCCTTGCCATGAATATAATTATGTATACTCAGCAAAATGTTTCCTTTAATCGTTATGATCAATTATTGAAAACGTACATTCAGGTCCATCACGATACAGCGTCCAATGAGCAATGGTTTTCGATCCAATTGAAAACCAATGAAAGAATCTCAACTTGTAATCGGTTATATTTAAAATGACTGTCGTATTCGTATGATGTTTGTTTGTAATTTGCACTTGTAACGTTTTATCTACAATTCTAAAAAAAAAAAAAATAAGACAAAATTAGATATTATAAACAAGTTATTGATTTAATTAAGTTCAACGTGTTTAAATATATTTATAATATTTAACTTTCAACATTGAGCGTTATAAACAAAATAAATCAATCCAAATTATTATTAGGTTATTATTGATACCTACAATAACATACAATAACAAACGACTATTACGTATTACACATAAACAAGTACCTACTTCATTTTTAATTTTTTAAAGAATTTAAAAGCTTTAAATAAAAAATATTTGACTATTTGACAGCATTTCATTAGATCATAATGCAAATAACCTGATCGTATATTGATGCCATTCCCAGTATGATAATAGGTCCTTTTCGTACGACTGTTGAAAAATCAACTGTCCTTCATTTGTTGATTGTTCTTTGTAAATTATTTTTATTTGTTTTTCGGGTTGAGCTGCAATATTTATCTAAAAAATCGAAAACATAGAGCATTTCAATGCTATTTTCTGTCTTACTATTTACTCTATATACAAGATATTATGTATTGCCACGGACCCGTGCGGCAGCCGTTATCGAAACGGCTGTCGCCGACCGTGCTTTTACGTTCTCATCAACCACCAGACCGCGGCACGCATCGCCGTCACGACACCCCGATACCCATCCATTACTGGTGAGGGATCGGAAGCGGTCGCGACGACGTCCGCGGGGTACAATGAGACTGGTTGTCTGGACTTTTCGCTCGTCATGAGAATGGGTGAAACTCTACGCGAGGACACACAGGTACCGTTTCGGTACTATTCTCAATTATCTCGTTTGTTGTTCTGTTTCACGATTTGTACTAGTGTTCACACAATTAATAGAAATACATAAACCATATAAACATCTTAAAACCGTTTACTTGTTTTTTTTTCTTAATTTGTGTGTCACCACCGAACCTGACCCGGCCGCAACCCACGTGCACCGTGTCAGTATTATAGTATCATAATTTATAATCATTTTAAACACGGTCTTAATGGTTATTCAATTAATGTTTTATTTTCTGTAATGATTATCTAAATAATGGAAAACACGAGCAATCTCGGGTGGTGTCCCTACCCTTTAAAAAATGTTGGCGCCAGGGATGATTATTGCACCAAATGTTTTAAATTTCACAGCTATTTTTTAAGCTCCTTTTTATAACGTGCATAAATATGATATATAATATGTAATAATAATTATATATTTTATAACGGTAACTTAATAAAGATTGCAACTTACGATTAAACATGGTGTTTGTTTAGCGGGTGCAGTGTAATACGTAATGGACACCGAGACTATAGCTCGGACCGAAAATGACAATTCAGAATTGGAAATCATGGTTTTTCTCAGCGGAAACATTCTATAGGCATATTGGTTGTTGGTCACGTGTTCTTCTCGTCCTAAGACATAACGAAATTATAATACGTCCCCGCGAACAGTCATCTCTTAACGCCCACGTCGGACAGGGATGATTATAGGACATAATCAGAAATTTCTGAACGCGTATTGACGGTGTAAAAAGTACATAAATATTATTTGGCGACTTCCATAAGATCTGGATCTATAGATAGATTTAATCTATTAGCTCTATTATGAACTATAAAAACATGCACCATAAGGGGTTCATCGCGATTTTTTCACAAAGTGCCGACGATCTACACGTCCTTCTATAGACGATATAGAAGGACGTGTAGATCCAGCCTGCTATAAGTCTAGCCTCTAACCTGACCTGCAGCCGTTTGGTCGCATTCGGGAAACCGCACGGCCACCGGGGCACTTCGGTCACCGCCCGCGAAGCTCACGTACGCCACCGGTGAAAGGGTCGAGTTCAGCTCGAAACTCAACACTTCTCGGGCCCGGCCGGCCCGGGTGAGCACGACGAGACCGTTTCGCCACGACAAGTCCACGCGGACGGGCTTCGCCGGGGAGCGGGCAAACACTTCGGCCGGCACCGAAACCTCGAACCCGTCGCCGGACGGACCGTAACCGATCGGGTACGCGGTCAGCGACATCCGGAAGGGTTGATCGTGACCCGCGGCAGGGTCCCAGGACTTCAGTTCGAAACTAGCTTGACCCCCGTCCTCGCCTTCGGCCTGAGCAACTATCGAGGTGTAATGACCGTGTGCTGACCACTGCTGCAGGTCGCCACCGCGGTTGATCAAAGTCCATTCACTGCAACCGCCACCGTCGCAATCGGAGGTCTCGCAATAGTCCTGCAAAGTCGACCCATCCACCGACACGTAACACCACGGTCCGCCCGAGTCACCCGTCGGGTTCCGGCACCGGTTTCCAGCCGCGGCCCGGCTTCCGTCCGGGAATCTCGAGTCCACCGCGACCGCCGCCATCTTCACGTCCACCCATCTCAGACACGCGTTACCGGACTTGGTCGTGTTCGCTTTACCGCCGTATTCAACGCCGGCACCCGTCATCCTGCAACCTAACACGTATAGCGCATTAATAACGCGTATAGCACCGCCCCACAGATCCGAAAGTTTCATCGACAGTTTGAACTTGTAAGATCTGCACTGAAACCTCACGATAACTCGAGAATTTGGATGTCGCAAAAAAAGTCCTCTCAACATTTTTACTCGGTGTACGCACAATACTATATCTATATGAAAGTTTAAATTATCACCACTCCCTCTTGAACTTATTCCCAAGCCTAAAGTTTGTTCAAGTTTCTACTGACCTTATTCATATTCGGTACAGGTATCCAACACTTAATTTTAAATACTTGAAATAATTGAGTATTCTAATTCTAATTCTAATTATAAGCATACAATGAAATCTGAATCAAAAAATAATTTTTTGTTGCTCAGCAAAATTGATACACAATTGTAGACACCATTATGATAAATAGTTTTGAAACTACATTTTACATTTTTTCGTGTCTAGTTTACATCGATTTTTTTTCATTATTTTTTTTTTTTATTAGAAATAAGGCTTCAGACAAGGCTATAAAGATTTTTTCATTGCATAAATAGATATTTCAAATAATATATAAAGCTGCTTAATATTGAAAAAATCGTTCTGTCTTATTGTGTACAATGGATACAAGAGTCTCTGTTTAATTTTAAATACGACTGTCGATTTTATAGAGTTTATTTTTAATCTCAGTACTATTATTTTAAACGCTCGTTAATTCATTAATCGCCCAAATTATTTGTTATTTTTCACTGAAAGTTACAACATAAAACTTGATCATAAAATATGTAATTTAGTGTAATACTGTTGGAATTGCACAGAGGCACGGCACATGATTCCACTGGATTGTCTGCATTATAAGTGTAGCACCAGAGGTCTTCTCGCGTCCCGTTGGGGTTACGGCAATAATTCTTGGCCGACATTCGTGACCCGTCGGCGAAATCCGAATCATGTTCAGTCTACACAGGAATATCAAAATAAATATTTTGTCGTCGTTTTTTAAATTACATTAACACAAGGCAACAACATTTTACTGCCGGATAAGTTATTTTTACCCTAGGGTGAGTACTGTATAGATTTTGTGATTAATTAATGTAACACTGTTATAACCGTGAAAATAACGTTTAGAACCGTATATATTTTTCTAGAAATAAAAGAAAAAAAAAGTCGGTAATATTCTAATTCTGGGTGTAGTCTTACATCGTCTTATATTGTCTTCAGCCGATACATTTATTTGTATCTATTCAAAAGCAATAGTAATAAATGATTGAAATTGTGATTCTGAGCAAGATATTGAACAGTTGAACATCTTACTAATATTTAGTTATGTACAATATAACTCATCCGTTTTACTGATTACCAAATTTCAAATTTTAAAACTTTTATAAAAAAAAAAAAGGATAATTTAGCCAAATATTTCAATTTTAAAGACTAGATAATAATGTTTATTAAGAACAAACTTGGTTTACAATTCGTAAGCCAAAAGTAAAGTAAAAGGATCTCACTCCATTGAAAAAAAACTACCAAGAATATAGAATGATAATCTTCTTGAGAGCGTCAAATGTTTGGAGCATAACATTTTAATATTTACTCACAGAAAACGCTTGCGGAAAATAAATTATTTAAAACTAATGCGTTACTATATTCGTTCAACTTAAACTTAATATTCGTGATGTACACTTATTGTACATTATACAGACATGGTATATTCTTACTCCAATAGAATTCCACGGCCGACACAACGACTTAAATTTGGACGTAAACACGTTTCCTCGATATTCAACCCCAGAATGGGTCAATTTACATTTGTGGATATTTAATTCGCGCCTATAACGATAAGCTTCGATCGAAACGTACGACAGGTATAGTCCGACGTACAAGGTTTTGATCGCGTTCATTTCGTAGAAAAAAAAAGGAAATAATTGTTCACGAAAAAAAGAAACAACAAATTAAAAACAGAGAATTTATGAAAATAAATGCGTTGCCATGTTAAAAGTGATTGCGGTATTCGGTGATAATCGATTTTATTTCGACGGATTTTAATATGACTATAGGTATATTATACCAGGGATGGCCAACTTAAATAGTCTTGTGATCGACCTCTGCGTTTTCCCAGGTTGTCGCGATCGACTACTAGAGAAAAAAAAAGTTTGTCGATAACAAAAATATATTATGCGCGTCACACTTTGTTATTATTGCTGTTATTTAAAAAATAAATAATTATTAATAATGCTTAATTTCACAGTTTTAAACAAGACGTATTTTAATATATATGATTACAAATTAATAATTATTACTATTATGTTTATTTAATTATTCAATGAGATTATTTATTATACGAATAATTAATACGAACTCGATAAAGGCCGTTAATAGGAATTAATACGGGATATCCATCAGATTACGTAGTAGGTAGGTACGTAATGTAACTGTGGGTGGCTACTCGATATTAATGTATAATCTCGTTTTTCATAGTTATTTATTGCCTTTTTCTTAATCTAATTTTTATACGAGTATTCGTGGGTGAAACAGGGATACACAAATTTGCACAAAAAAAATATTTTGTTTGTGTTCCGAAAAAAATGTTTAAAAATTCAAGAAAATGCGTAAGGGAGTCGTGATCGACCTGTTGGTCACCTCTGGTATAGGTATACACTATATAATAATTAATAACATAAACGTAAGTACATGATATTCGTGTTTTTCTGCGCAAATAATCGTAAACAAAATTTTACATAAACATATTTGAAAAATCTTAAGAATTGAAATGTCGTTAAAAACCTATGTAATCATGCAGATAATGTTCTTTCCTTTCAATCTGATAACGATTAATAGGTCAATTTATACTCTCTGTCCTACCAACATAAACGCTCCGGTTTTTTATCTTTGTGTTTGTTATCAATTATAACGAAACTATATCAACATTCATTAGTGCAGTATTAATTAATATATACGAGTAGGTTCATCCGTGCTATTATACGAATGTTTCGAGTTAAGACAATGTATAATTTTCTTTTTAAACATTGTGCTATTTTTAATTTAACAAGTCTTTAAAATAATGACCTTTAGAAGAAAAAGAAACAAATTATTAGTATTTTAACGGTCCGTTCAATTGAGTGTCACCCCTTTTTTTATGGCTATAGTGCTCTTTATTGCTTTTTCTTATTACACTGGCTTAATTCGTTTTATTCATTTCGTGCATATAAAACTTACATAAAACGAGTTGATATTTACAAATGCAAACTTCAAAGTTAGTCCCTATATTACAAAGTCAAATGCGTACTATTATCGTTGTAACTTTTTTTTCTGTTATCTTATGGTGTTATTTTCTTTGAGTACGTATCGCGTCGTATTATTAGTAATTATTAGTAATTAGCTTCTAAAAAATTCAACGGTTTAAATATTACAATTTATAATAGTGTTTTCAGAGGTTAAAAAACGAATAGCGACCATGCAGGGAAAAAACATCGATTCATGTCCGCAACGAAAGCCATCGGATTTACAGTAAGCACACCATACAAAACGTAATGTACAACCGCTTCCTTCGTGCGCGGGACTGAAGAAATGTAATTTTTCATCGGATTACCACCGGACCGCAGACTCTAAACATCCGTTGTGTCTACATTTGCCGCACTTATCTCGCGCACTTTGACCCGGACAAATACAACAAAATAACACGACCGACGGTGTTAGTTGTAAATGTTTCTAATTCTCGTTAGTCGTTACCTACGGAAAATGCAATGTAGTGTACAGTTATGACACTAACTTGAAACGTTCGGGGACTCGCCGCGATTTAATTTTTCCTAAAATGAAATATTTTAAATCTGAAAATTTTATACTAAGTGTTGTAAGCATACCACGTATTACTAAAGCAATAACACGTATTGCTAAAAAAACAATAAGTAATTACTACGAGTGGTGTACTGATTAGAAACGACCACTTAAGAACTATTGGCCTTTCTAATCAAGGACATAATAGACCACCTCAGACGCACATCCTGGTATAATTTAGTATATAACCACACTCGGAAGCTCTCAAAAATCACTCTTTGATTGGGACTCACGAGTGTGGGATCAGTATATCAAATTGTCAATATCTTACAGTTGTTTTATAGGTTCAAATAAATATATAATTCTTTATACTTATTACCAGTATTCGTGTTTGAATTTGTTTGTTTAACCTAATTAATTTAGTAGCAATAAGTTAACTACAGTGAAAATCAACCGGTTCACAACATAAGTTTTACACGCAATTTTCAATTAGAATAATTCCAAAAGTATAATGGTCCGAATTTTGATTATTTTACATAAAAAATTTCAGAAAAATTGACATATAATATTAATAAAATTATGTAAATGATGCGTAAGAATTATTGTGTTTCCGTTTGAAAAAACAAAGTATGTATAGCCATAAGTTCGACCTGAAAAAAAAGTTATAGAAAACATAGGTTTTATGGTACGACCAATAAAGGGGTGGCATGTTGGTTAAAAAATCATCCAGTACAACCATATTCATCAAAAAAACCCTCGGAGGTACACATATCTGCGTCCGCAAAACGCTTTCCTCTGTATCTGTTCACCTTATGGGCACTAAGGGTACGGTCTTTTTTTCACTCGGTAACCGTTGTGATGATTAATGTGTTATTACTTGTATAAGCATTAAAATAATACTGTATACATTTGTGAAATTTAATATTTGCAAGTAAAATTTTTGGGAAATATCCTTCGTTAGTGAAACAGGACCGAGGAGCACCTTATGAATGTATTATTCCGTACGCACATCTGACGCGAAAGGCGCGTTTGGGTCGGACAGACCTTTGTGTACATGTGCCCATGTATGTATTCATGTAAGGGTTCCGGTGTGTAAATGATAACCTTAATTTAACGGTTAGAGATACGGTATAGAGAAACGAAAAAAAGGCGAACGTATATATAGCGTTGTTGTCGTCGTCGTCGTCGCCGTCGCTCGTTACGCGATAAACAACTACAATCAATTGAAAAGTTAGTTTTGTTTTTTGTTTTCTTGGCCGACGGAAAAAAAAAAAAATGGGGAAAAAATAGGGGTGGCCGCGTCGGGTTATTGTTCCCCCGGGTATCCTCCTCCTCCTCCCTCGCCCGCCGCGGCATACACTTACTGCGCTCGCGTTTATTACGGACCCGGGCCACGTCTGTTATTGGCCATTATAGTATAGTGACTTGAACGCGTATACCGCGTAGTCTACCCAATATCACGGCTGATCGAATGCGCCCGCTCGTGGTGCGCGCCGAGGAAAACGGGAAAAGCGCACACGACAGATTGCCTGTAGCACACGTGTTCTATCTGTGTGTACACACGCGTCCGTAGGTACGGCCGAAAAAAAGTTCGTGACGTTATTTAATAGTCGACCCGACGCGCGAAGATCCTCGCCGGGATTCCGTTTTCAGGTCACGTGCCTCACAAAACCATCATTGTTACGCTGGCGTATTATTCTTTTTTTATTACCACTCGAGTTATCGTTATTACTCGTTATTGTTCTTACACCGTTATCTTTTGTTTTTCGTTTTTTTTTTTTTATCGACGGCCGCAATACTGGTGTACACCGCCACATAAGGTTATTTGCTGCCGTCCGCGAATCGCGTGCCTACCCCGTGTTTATGCACGTACACCCGCGTATTACACACAGTGCATACCCTTTAATCGTATTGGTTGCCCGCTACGAAAGGGTAACATTAATTTGGATTAATGTTAGGAAACAATAACGGTGACGAGGTGCCGATGCACTGGATAAATATTAAATAATACGATAATAACAATAATGACATACTCGGGGCTCGCTTTGTCCTTGATCGATTGTCCGTCTTTTGTAATAACAATAATAAAGGGAAATGCTTGTTTGCATTCGCTAAACAAAGAACGCGCACGCGGCCATTACATGATTACCTTAAACACACAAACCAAACGATACGGTCCACAGGTTATGTATTATAATGTCCTTTATGGAATTCATATTAAAAAAAGTGACTTCTCCTGCGAAAAAGCCGCGCGCGGTGGTAGAAAAAAAAAACACTTCCGTCTTTAATAACTAATGACGTACCTAAACATATTTTAACATTAAGATTTTCGTGACACTTTCGAATTTGAAATTATGGTTTATAATGGAAAGTGATTAATTTTCTTTTAAAACACGTCAAGCTTTAATAAATTACTGTAACTACTGTGTTACATTAAACGTACCTAAATAAAAGTTTCTTTTGGTATAATTCTCAAATAATAGGGGGGAAAAAATTGACAACGCTTCGGTTTCTTGAAAATTCATGATATCTCTAAGTAAATGGAAACGTTATTGGAATTCAACCAATTTACTATTTTAATAATTTAATTAGTCATATAAAAAAAAATTATATGCTTATTTAAACGTTATAATCTGTTGCTAAACCTATTTTTATTTTTAAGTAAATGAAGAATAACTTTACTTGTTTTAATTAGGTTGAAAAGACAATGTGTAATAACGTGACGTTATAAGTTCAGATTAATATCACTACATCAAAGTTTGGGAATGTATGAATTATAAAAATATTGTAAGTACGTCTGGAGATATAAACTTTTGATTTATTTGCATTTTAAGGGTTTCGATATTATTATTACAGATGTAACAAAATTCCCTGCAGTGATAATTTTTCTAATTTAATTTATTATTGTTCATAAATCATATAATTAATAATTCAATTGAGGAGTGCGGAAAAAATTGAATAAATTTACTTTAATCAGATTTACCCAACCACAATAATGCCAGTAGCGTACTTTTGTCTTATTGTTATTTAATACGATTGGTGCGTGCAAGACTGAACATAACAAACTTAATTTCAACCGCAGCGCACCAATGTAGGCGTTATACAAATTACTTCTAACACAAATGTCAATTGTACACCCTTTTTTACATTTATTCCCGCACCCTTTACACATGATTCTAAAAAAACCAACCTACATACTCCCCTTCTGTTACGTATATAGGTATACAGGTGGTCGTGATGATTATTCAATAACACCTTTCGGTAAAACGAACGATATTTCAGAGTGTAAGAACTATACGTACCAAATAAATGTATTTTAATTTTTAGTAGAATTAAAGTAAATATAATACACAGTGCAATACAATATAAATTTAAATTTGTTATTTTTTTTTATACGATCCTGACTGACGTTTTTGAGACGATTAAAAACGATTATTTCTATTATATATTAAAATGTATTTATTAGTTCTATAATTTTGAATAAAATAATAACAAATAAAATTCGTATTATTTGGAGAATGTTTCTCCTGCACCTACATTCAACATTCAAAACCAAAAAAAATAATCCCTCGCCTAGTTTCAATATGTCGTCATATCGAATAACTAACCCTTCTAGAAGATCACATGATATTATTGTTAAATATTTGCTTATCTCTCCGGGTGTTCTGTGACAGTGTAAACTTTTCAAGCATATATTTTTACTTATTTTTTAATACCGAACTTGTATCGAAGTAATCCATTAGTCAAAAATAAAATAAACGCAAAGTTCTTTTACAGGGCACTGGCCATAATAAGGTTCAATAAGTAATAAATATATTTATAATATGCTGCAGCCTGCAGTATATACTGCACAGAAAATATTAATTAAAATTTCCGTGTTCGTTTGCGATCGCTTAAACGTTACAATTAATAATATTAATAATAGGTACGCGTTTTACTATGAGTGTTATGAGTTTATATATTTATTTATTTATTTAGACGGGCAGTAAACATATTTACAGTTGGTAGTACAACAATTTGTAAGATTATAAAGTACATACAGTTAAGCCAATAGGATATGTAAGGATAGATTAAAAACAGTGGTGGTTACATTTGCAAGACTATCAAAATTACACTTATTTACTATAATTGCATACATCTAATATCAGAAGCGTTGAGAGCCCAGCTCGTGGATTGAAACGATACGTTAAAAGTTGCCTAGTGCTGCGACTAGGGACTGAAAAATTAAATTTGGCAAGTAAAATGGACAATACATTTATCCGTTTAGTCATTTTAAAATTTGTAGATAAATCATATAGGTCTAGTCTTATATTGTCCTCGTATCTAATGGTTCAAGGTTTAAAAAAGCTAACAATATCTAACAAGAAGCATGCGTTTAATGCGATACACCACATCTAAAGGACACTATTCTCAAAAAAAAAAAAAACTATTTTGACGCGACGCAGTTATATTTGTATTGAACCTACTACGCCCGGGGGTGACCAACCCGTAGAATTCTAATCAAACACCGATCGTTCGTACGAACAACATATTGCTTTCATCAATGCAGTTGGATTATTGAAGTCTTTACAACATCGACGTCTAAAAGGCATGACTTTTTTATTTTTTTTTTATTTTAAGGTTTACAGGCTTCAACATCTTGGGTTATTAGCCAACATTAGGTTCATAAAAGAATATTTAAAAATTTACATTGGATTTGAACTAAAACTATATCTTATTAATAATATTGTCTTTGGTGATGAATTCGATGGTTTTTAGAGTTGATTCTTCGTTGAGGGCTTCTTTGATGTTGCGTGAAAGGCATGACTGTGTACGCGATTGTATAATTTGATAAGCGTTAGCAGCTCTTTTTATTGAATGCTAACGTTCCAGTTCCAAGTAACTTGTGGTTGGTACGCGGTCATCAAAAATCCGGCTTTTGTTTAACCACACACGATGAAGATTATTTCCGGCGGTTGTCGGTAAGGGTAGGGGTACGCGAGAAGACGCAATTTTTTTGGACTTTTACTCGATGATTAGCACAAATCATGTGCACTACGTGTTGTACGTATATAGTATCGTCGGTAAATACACCGTGTAGCGCGTGGCCAACGCGTTATCAGCTATTGTTGTACGTGCGCCGCGTTATGTGCGCGTGTGGGGTGTGTACATTATGTACTTATAATGCGCGCATATTAACAGTTAAGCCGTTGCGTTTTCACCCTTTTCGTAAGGACACGTGGCCCGTTTTCGAGCATTTTTTAAAAAATAATGTACTTGTAACGTAATATGTACAACGTGAATAAAAAAACCGAGGTTACGTTTTAGGAGTATAAGCATCGTCACGTGCGTGCTCGGCCATCATCAGAGCGTTCGACGTATTACTGTGTTACGAGATTTCAGATTACCATCGATCGTAGTAATGATGCGGTATAATAAGCTGGTAACCACCGACGAGTGTGCGCATAAATTGTATTTATACTCGCATACACTAGGTCACTACAGCTTCATCGGTTAAATAACGGTTGCAGCCTGCAGTAGACTTATTCGTGTGATATTCCCACCACCGTACCCGTAACTATATATAATACTAATTTCGCAGCGTAGGAACAACAAACCAGCCGTGTAACTGAATATAAAATATTATATAAAAGCACCATAACCATTTTTCGGTGGGAGGCAAAAGAGGATCAACATTTTTCCCAACATAACTATTATTGTTATATTAATTACTAATGCGCACATACATACTTAATGTTTATAATAATTATGTGTACATATTCGTTTATTGCCTGTTAATGCGGCCATTTTCGAAACCGGACTCGTGAAATATACTTGAACCTAGTATCTTACCGACCGTTAAAATTGAAAATGTTAAAAACAACTGTAAAAAAGTTCGAAAGAATATACTCGTATAGTGTTTTGCGAAAAAAACTGATATTTTTAAAGTATTTAAAAACAAATATCGTTTAGTTATTGATAAAGTACCTATATTTACGAATAGATTTAGATTTTAGGTCCCATGTATGGTTTTTAAACAAATTGTTAATGCTTGCAATGTACACTGTGCTCGTGCGCTGTGATCAAATATATTATTATCGCGATAAAATCGTACCAAAATTATGCGGTGAGCGGGAAAACAATCGGTGCACAATTCAAGTTGCATTTTTGTCGACGAAGGGTTAACTTTTGGGGTAATCACGTTATCGCACGTGTCATGTTTCTCATTAAAACTGCGATTTTTAAATATACTATTGTATAATTACAATACGCGCAGGTAAAACCACGAGTGTTTACACCCCCCACCGCCACCACCAAGGAATAGTAACCGGATCCACGGGGCATATGAGAGGGTAGAAACGCGTGAGGGACGTATGTATTGCTGTGCACGCGCGCGCGTGTGTGTGCGTGTTATACCGGGCGAATAAGGGGTTGAAGGCACACACAATTATTGTGTACGATACCTATATACGAGTACGTATGACTAAATATGTATATGTATTTATGAAGCCGACGAGGGACCCTCTCCTGTGCACATAATATATTACATTATCATATACACAATAATATAATGCAATAATACGGCGGGCCGCGACGAGCGTCTCATCGCCGCTGCGTATGCGGCCTTTTGTGTAATTGACTTGCCAAAACAATCAATTTAATCCCCGGCACCACCCCCATTGTGCGCGAGCGTATTCGCCGCCGCCGCCCTTTTGGCGCGCAAAGGCCATTAACGCATAAATTGCTAACGACTGTGCCGTAGGTTTTTCGTTGTGCCATGTTTACACGGACCTTTAACAACCTTTAAACAATGTACGTCCACGCGTGCGCGGCTTCGGCTTCGCCGACCGTCGCCGTCGAGTAGTACGTTCAAACGCGGCGCGCGCGCATAATTCGCATTGTCGTTTCGCGCACTCAGGGGCATTACGCGTGCATGTAACATATATTAAATATTAACACATGAATAAGTACACCCGCGAAAGTTACCGCTGTGACGGCATTCCTGTCGGCCTATGTATGACGCGCGACACGACCATAAGGATCGCGCACACGCATCTGCTGGCGAGTTTCAGGTTCGGACACCCTCCGAGCCACCGTGACACTCGCGTAGTCGACAACGGGGGTTCCGAAACGTCCGAATTGGTTCCCGAGTTGTCAAAAATTGCGGCTTACTAATAATAATAAACGGAAAACATTTATAACAACATTTTTTTAAAAATCCAAATCTTAAATTTAAAAATACAAAATAAATAATAATGAATATAAGGTATATTGTTTTTTTTTTAAGTCGTACATTTTCATATTTGTCCATTTCTGTTTTTATAAATACATGAGGCCCTCATTTTTAGACTTAAGGTCTTGTAGTTTGTTCATACTTCGCAATTTTATATAAGTTTTAATTTGAACTTCTACATCCATAAATTTAAATATGTTCAGATGTGCGGAATATCAGCAACTGTTGAACTTGCTGTGAAATGAAGGAAGGTTCGGCGACTATGACCGCGTTCTGTTGTACCAAAATATGGGCTGCAACCTTTTAATATGTAAACACAATTATAATATGCGAGTGTGAACGTCTTCCTTACAAGGCGAACTACGGCCGCGAATTTTTACGTCTAGGCGTTTGAACGCGTCAATCATCTGATCGATAAAAACGACGGTTTCGAGGTGTATATCGCTGGTAATCTATATCGTATAATGTGTGACGTAATAGAATCGTGAAAGTGGCTCGGCGAACGGAAAAACCATCCCGTAGCAGGAAGATCGTACATGGTAATATTTCTATATGGAAACGTCTGGACGTCAAGTTCAGATGCATATTTGTTCTAAAGACGGTTGTTAAAATAAAACTAAATTATTATATGTTGCAATAGCCATGCTGTATAAGGTTTTACCGCAAAATGTCTTTAAACGAATAAAAATAATATATTTTAGTTTTTTTTTTTCAATTACCTACTGAAGAATAATCGTGCATTATAATCCAAGTTGCTTATATTATCGGGTAGTACCCACCAGTACCTACGTATAGTGAGAATAATTTCTAGTCATTCCGCGGCTACGTACAGTTGTTTACTTGTATAGTTGTATCTATGCTAAAAGTGAAGTGATCATAGGTATAATAATACTGATTGCGGGCAGTTTTGGTGGTAGTGTTTGGTATTTTACAAAAATGGAGATGATTTAAATTTTGAGACAAAAAATGAAAAACGAAAAATCGGTGCTCGGACCAAACCAAAGTATTACGATACAGACGTATTGTGAATCGCGCCCCGTTGAATTTACTACAATAGTTATCCAAACGACCGCCTCGAGTTATTATTGTTTTTTCCTAAAAGTTTAAGCACGCATACAAATTATGTACACCGAATCCGCAATAAATATCTTTTTTTTTCTCGCGTGATAGCAACTGCTTAAATCACACACGCAATAGTATAGTGTACAGGTCCTTGCTGATCTTGCAGCCTACACATCCGAACGCATTTTATGTAAGGAACGCGATATTTAAATAAAACGACGATTAAAACTTTTAGTCAATCGATGTTTTGGGACTTATATACACGGTTAGAATGTAATCAACTGCTTTTAAATACGGCAACTATAAGTCGCTATTCGCAATCCCTATCACCCCCTTTTTTTTCTCGCTTTTTTTTTCGTCCTTCGCCGATTTCCTCTCTTTCGGAACGCCACAATTAAAACGAACATCTGTGTCAGTGCCGCGTCCCTCGGGACGTTGCCCGTTTCCCCAAATATACGTCACGGGGATTTAACAGTACGTCGTATATATGTTGTACTTGGTGTAATGCAGTGTCCGTTCGAGTTGATTATTTTCGACGTAATTACATTGATATTATCATCTCGGATTACATTTTAATCCACCGCCGTACTCCTCGTATATTTAAACACTTATACATGTACAGACGTATTATACGGTATCGTTTATGAATTGAGTTTCATACATACAGATGACGCGAAAAAGTTAATAACCTCAGAAAAAGAAAACACTTCCGATTACATAATACGATATAAATATACACCCTATGCGGGAAATGTTCGTATTCGTATCGGCAGGTTCCGTCCGACCGAGATCACTGTACGGTTCGGACAAGTCGAAAATATTGTCGTTAACATCTAACAGAATTATTATATTATACAAAATAAAAAAAATAATAAAAATACTTTTTCCCGTCGCTATTTATTTCCCTCGAAAATATAATATACGATTAACACCCTTAAATCTGTACTGGCAAGTGGAAATAATAAATAATATTCCTGTGAGTGTATACACGGGGGTAGGTGTGTTTATAACGATCCGAAATTGGTAATTTGGTCCCCCGGGTACCGTTCTCGGCTCGCGCTTATTTATCGCATTATAATACAACGACCACTGCTCGTTATCAACCGAGGGGCCCGGCACGATATTTATGTCGAATATAGATACATTTACAACGACGTCAAATCACGGCCGTCCAATATCGGTTTTTTATTATTTTTTTTTCAAAGATTTTTTTTTTCGACTTTTTGCGTCGTCCGTCATCAGCTTCGACACACACATATTTTTATAATTATCGTTATACGAATATATTAAATAATAACTTCGATGTAAAGTAAGTGTGTAACAATAACTTATAAGTTACAACTGCTTTGGAATACTGTAAAGTATCAACTACCAATAGCTTGAAATATTTAACAAGAAACACTAGTCCTGCCCCCCCTGCAAGGACGATCGAAATTATAAAATATTAATGATTAAAAAAACGTATGATTATAACACGCTATGTGTGCGGCCTGTTTTTGTTCGAAATCAATCCCGTCAAACTTTGATCGAACCGATAAATTCGTTTTCGTCTAGTGGGAATTCACGCGAGGTTATTGATGAGATATAACATACGTATATATATTTATATAGTGCAACTTTTGGAGTCGAACTGCGATCACGTATTATATACATTTGATCACAGGACCGTTACCGGTTTTCAATTTAAACGAAAAATAACAATACCGAAAAGTTTTACTTTAGACGAAAATAAGTATTTTGGTAAGTATGAGAATCTACCCCTGCACTGCACCCGTGGCCCCGTGGGGCGTGTTTGCAAAAGCTCAATAACATATAAATTATATTACACACACACACACATATATATGTGTACTTTATATGCGCTTCGCATGTTTGGAATAAACTCGATTTACGAAATGGCTTATAATGTATAAGGTATATTAGTTTCCGAATAAATCTACCGACGCGTATTTAGCATTATAATACAACTCCAGTGAATGTATTATAATCGTCGTTTGTTTTATTTCCGACGACAAAAATGAAACGACCCCGCATCGTCCACAATAGTACGACCTATTTTGATTTTTAATATAGTAAAACGTCGACGATAACAATTGGACAGTTGGTAAATCATGAATTAGCATATTAGCTATGATGAGATAGGGTTGGGGCTGCATATCAGCACATCATCTCTCGGTTTTTATTATTCATCACTTCCAAATTCTGCATTAAATAATTGTTGTACATAAATGTGTGTTCGCAGGTTTTACATTTATATATATAACGTGTTCGATACTCCGAAGTTCAATATTAAGCTATATCATATCGATGATAATTTTTTGACTATACCACTAATAATATATATAACAATGTGTGTACCTACAGGGTATATTAACTGTTGGTCATTGCGTGTTTTGCTGTCTGTAGTAAAGCGCAGTGTAAGTACATGCATATAATTTAATTCTGATTTTGAGTGTATAATAAAACAAGTATCGTATCTATATAAACGATATGATAACGTGATTTAATCAAAATAATGATTTAAATAATTACTCTGGATCTCAATCAGCATGAAACCACGGACCCTTAGCTAAAACTCAAATTCGACCTGAGTCCTATTTTTTGTATGTGCTTATAGGAGGTTACAAATTATACTTAAATTAGTTATCGCATGGATTTTTGAACTTGAGGAGACTAGTGAAACCATCTTTTTTTGTACGTAAACTCATTCAAGTTTGGCTGCATCCTCGACATTTTCAATTCGACCACCTATTGGGAATCACTGATATATTATACATATTTATATCAATCCTGAAATTGTGAAAGACATTTGGATGTTAAGGTTATCGAATGTTGATAATTGAGTACGGGCAGGATGGTCATGTAAATCCATCACTACCTTCTTATTCTTATAGAAGTATACGTATTAATTCGGAGTCTTAGGTTCGAGAATCCTTTATAGTAACGTAGTATCTGTTGCATTGTAAACAGAGTTCTTAGTTCTTGTATCTTAAACTCTGATGTCTTCTTTTATTCGCACGAGCAAAGGGAATACATATTTGATTGAAAAAATAATATTTATAAATTATATAATAATATTAGGATAACGTCTAGAAATTATTTTATCTGTCATTACAAAATGTATAAATTGCATATATTTAATATAGGTACATATTATAATATACACACGTATATACAGATTTATAAAATGTATAATACGCGCGTGCCCTTATTGTAATAATGTAATAATACAATGCGTAATGATGAATCAACCTTTTGCGGTGAAAAAAAACCCGTATAATCCTCGCCCCGACTTACGTACGTACGGGTAGGTACACACGTATTATAATATTGCGCGTGTTATTAAACTGCACGCGTATAATCCACCGGTAATCGCGGCGTGCACCAGCAGCCACATCGTCGAAGGATATTACGTATTTCGTTAACCGTAAGTTCGTAATCATAATGTATTACAATACGTTATAATATGCGTAAATACATGGGGGTCCATCGGGGGGGGACTTTGATAGAGTATTTGCCCCCCCCCCTCCCACCTAGGTAAAAATTATATGAACTTGAAGTTCAATGAATACTATCATGATATTACCTAATCACTAAGCAAATAATTTTTTGAAATCGATATGAAATAAGTATAAAAGTACACGATTGTTGTGTAGTAATTAGCGATAATTAACATAAAGTTACAAATTTTACCATAGTTTTAAGATTAAATTAGTGATTACTATAGTATCTTCCATAATACTTCACGATTAGTGTTCCAATTTGAAAAACAAAACTTTGTATTTCCACGGGACATTATTAAACGTGGCATAAAAAAAAATTGGGAATAATATAGTTCATATGGTACCTTGAACGTTGAACAAAATATTCAAATTAAAGAATTTCTACAGGCAAAGGGGGTCAACGCGTCTAAGATATCACCCTGCATTAAGTTCCCGGGTTGAAATAAAAATAATAGTCTTATAGCCTACACACAGTTAAGAGGAATCTATTACGTCCCGTCGATGCTCGTTGATCTGAAAAAAATGAACTGTAATTTTTGATCAGCTTTTGATCGCAAGGTTGAAACGCCAAGTACTTCGCCATTTACTTGGCCCGGAATTTATATGTAATAAGCAAAAATTTTGAATTATCGGAATGTAACACTACTCTTAAGGACGGTATGATGTGACCAAGTTGAATGTTAGAAGTCCGTAATAATTGACACAACGAATATTAATTATTTATTTTATTATAATCGTACATTACGCAAAAAGTGTAAGTTTCCTCACCACCTTAGCTTTATCTATCGACGACCAAGTGTGTGTACTATGTATGGTCGTGACATCTAAAAGCATGAGGTACTACACACGGCGCGTTTTTTTTTATCGTGGTTTCCCCGTGAGGGCCTAATCCACGTGCGTAACAAATGTTTACGTCGACCATTGTTATCTGCAGTGTTGCCCAAACGTATTTTGCAGTCGGTGAATGGTTCCAAGTGTTCGTGATTCTCTGCCGTGGAAACCTTATCGCGGGTACAGTCATCATAACAATTCCGCGTGAGTCTGCGGAGGATTGGGAAAGCGTAGGTGAGACTAATATCGATCCTCGTAGACGGTAGTCGGCACGTTACATCGGTGGCCTAACGGTCTTGCCACTGGCCGCGCGAGCATCCGCTGTTTCGGCAAATGTCCAAAACAGTGTTTGAGCAGCCAACGTCAGGTGATGAGTCCGATTTTAGGCGCTCAAACATCATGCGGACTTTAACGTCTAGAGACCAGTTCCCCTTCAAGACGGCGACACCGCAGCGGCGACGGAGAAAGGTACATAAATGAACAAATATAAAATCACGGAAAATATTTTTCTTCGGAAAATATTTCGATTTATCAACATTTTTAGACAAAACCATACATTACATTTATACATAATTTAACAAACGTCCAGTCTTGGCTTTGGGCAATTTGCGAATCCGATTGTTTCTGCGTTGCAAACGGATAAATTTATTATCAGTCTATTATATGTTATAATAATTCAACGAACCTACGAAGAAAACACGTCTGTACGATATCAAAGTCTGTACTGTACTTACTGTTCCTCTACCCGGTCGTACGTATCGTCATCAATAGTCATCTCCTGCACCCCGTAAGAATCTGCGTGTGTATACAAGGAAATTATTGTACAAGGAATTTACAAGAATTGAACAGTCCTTCGAGATAAAAAATACCTATTTCCTTTAACCATCCAAGCGTGTTTTTGGAGGTCTTTTATTTCCTTTCTTTGGAATTCCTTGAGAAAAATCATACAAAAGATCGATTGGCATTGCTTAGACAACCGTCTTTTTTCACTGACACTGAAGTCATAGCCTTTGGCTTGGCTCCTCAATATCTGCAATCATTCGTATAGTACGGTATTATACGAGCTTGGGATGACGTTACACGAAAGCGTCATATACATATTCTATAGATAATGAACCGGAAAATATAAAGTGTATAACGCGTTTACCGTCCACCTGCACCAATGCCCCATTCGTCCGCCCTCACAGTGGAGATACTATCCCTCTTACCGTCTACACGTACGTCCCTTGAAAAACGACCGCACTCGACATCCCTCCCCGCCCCCTCCCTCGCCGTCCCGCGCGCGGTCGTCGAAGTCGCGCGCGGTCGAGTTAACGGCCATAACCGCGTAACGTACCCGGGCTTTCGAGTTCACGGATTCGCCGATGACGCGTTCCGCGTACGGGAACGGATACCGCCCGGCCACCAGATAGTACAGGAGCACGCCGGCGGCCCATACGTCGGCCAACTGTCCGTGGTACGGCGTGTGGGACAGCAGCTCTGGCGACATGTACAACGCGGTGCCGCACACCGACCGGTTGAGGCCCACGCCGCACGGGGAAGGGATCCAGGGCTGCTTCGCGGGCGCGCAAAAGCCGAAGTCGGCCAGCCGGATGCGCCGCCGTCCGTCCAGGAGCACGTTGTCCAACTTCACGTCCCTGTGCGCGAACCCGTGAGCGTGCACGTACTCTAGCGCCGAGCACAGCTGCGAGAACCACTCGTACGCGACCAGCTCGGGCGTGTAGTCGACCTCTTGGCAGTAGTCCCACAGCGTGCCGTCCGGGAAGTAGTCCATGACCATGTACGTGCTGTTCGGTGGAGCACGGTGTTTCGCAACGGAAAAGAAAGAAAAAAACGCCGACGGTTAGAGTCATGCGGGGTCGTCAGATTTTGGGGAAATACGAATTCCTAACGTCCACCCGGAAGACTGTTTAGGCGCGAGCCACACCAAGATCGGACGATACGATACGGTCACCTCGATTACATATTGCGGTGGGCAGTAGTTTTTGTACCTTTTACGCGTTTCCAAAATCTCGTGGTACACGTTGAGGAACGGATGGTCAAACCGACCGGCGAACTTGATCTCGTTGTCTATCGACCGTTGGAGTTCCCTGTCCGCTCGGCCCTTAGACGACTTTTCGATCACCTTGATCGCCATCATGCTATGGTGTCGGTTGCTCCTCGCCAGCAAAACTGATCCGTAACCACCCTTGCCAATGGTTTGGGAAACCCTGTATCCTCGCTTTACAAGAGCGGGATGCTCGTGTGTAACAGTTGAGGGTTTTTCCACTGGTGCGGCCAAAATATCGTTGCCGCCGCCGCCGTCTCCCGAAGCTACGGCCAAAATATCGTTGCCGCCGCCGTCTCCTGATGCTACGGCCAAAATATCGTTACCGCCACCGTCTCCTGATGCTACGGCCAAAATATCGTTGCCGCCACCGTCTCCTGATGCTACGGCCAAAATATCGTTGCTGCCGCCGTCTCCTGATGCTACGGCCAAAATATCGTTACCGCCGCAGTCTCCTGATGCTACGGCCAAAACGTAGTCATCGCTACCGTTTCCTCCCGCTATGGCGGCCAAAGGGATTTCTTGTTCGTCGCTCTTAAAAGATTGATACAAAATGCACTCCGGTTAATAAAATTATTTACAAGACCAATACGAAAACTTCGTTTTGCTTAAATTATTCTGACCTTCCGCTCGGCGTCCTTATCGGATGAGTGTGTCCTTTTTGTTCTCATTTTCTTAGTAACCCATCGAGGCAGTTTCATCAAAGCACTTGCCATCCTTCTAAAACAACTCTTGATGCCGTTCTTCGACTTCGTTTCTACAATGCTTGAAGTCGCCATCTGTTTGATTAAGCAAGTACCCGGTTTCTTATTATACTGATATAATGTGATGCAGAGTTCAAGACCAATCACGAAAGTAACAATTGAAAAACGAAAATATTCGTAAAAAGCACGATTGTAAGAAAATATTTAAATCATACAATAGTAAACGGTTGTTAAACGTTCCAAATATGTCGAATGGCCTAATACTTTAAGATAGTTTATTGATAAAAATACAATTCGTCGATTTCGTTTCGATGGCGCATTATTCGAACCAGATCATAATTGCAATAACTAATAACTTATTTTATTCGAGCCATCTAAAATAAACTTAAACATGTATTAAAATTTAGCATCTAGAACGGAGACGGACACTCCATTTAAACTTCCCATGTGCAGCATTTGTTACATACATCAGCCATATCTGTTTAAACATTAATTAATCAATTCAAATATACGGCGACAGTCATAATAATAATAACATAAGACTCGTAGATGACGCGATATCTAATGGTATCTATTTTTTCGAAACAAACTCCGCAGTATATAACTTTGATATTATATTTAACGGTTTATATAATACTATTTATATAATACGGTTTATATACCTCGGTGTCCCAGACACAGCGTTGCCCGCGTATAATTATAAAGCTATTTATTATGCTTTAAAAAAAATTAGAAGAATGTTCAAGTATAGACACGTCACATACAGCATTTCAGCATTCAAATTCCATTAATAATTCAGTTTTTATCATAGCTTTACATGTGATTGAGAAGTTTTTTCTTAAACTTTACCACTATCTACAGCACTACAAAAAGTTAATATTGATTTGTCCATATTGTTATGAGCGAGTAACAGATGTATGTCAGATATTTAAAGAAATTCAAGAAAATGCCGATGATGAGTTTAAACAAACATTTTCTAACTCAGAAGAATCTATGTTAGAAGGAATTATTGAAGTACCAAGAACTGTAGGTCGACAAAGTGCACGTAACAATATTCCACGCGGCTTGTAATTCGTGTACCGCACGAAAATAACTAACCTATCTCAATGTGTTAGGCTTAGGACGCGTTAATAATCTGTGAAGCTCACGTCGATCAGTTTTCAAAGCGTATTCGAATAAAAGCGTGTTTACCGCAAGATGCAAAGGAAGTAAAATACGTCAGACGGCAGCGGCGACAACGGCGACAACGGCGACAACGACGACAACAGTAGCAGCACATATTCATCATTTCACATTATCTATGTTCACTGACCGACTACCGCCCGCCGGGCGCCGGTACCTATCGTGTGTTGCAATCGATTACCTGCCACTGGTTTTATTACCACTGGTTTTATTACCGCCGGTTATATAATTGATTGTTATGTATTAAATTGTGAATTCCACGTACTATTAGCACTATCGATACACCGATAAACAGCGATTGACTGTCAGGAAAAAAATACATACATAGTATAGCTATATAAAATGTATACAAACTTTTAAAAAACCCTTACTTTTACCCCCTTAGAGTTCGAATTTTGAAAAATCCTTTCTTAGAGCGCCCCTATATTGCTTAAGGAACCTCTGTACAAAATTTCAAGTCTCTAGACCCAGCTCGGCGTTTAGAGTGAATAGGGGCGGTCTCCTATATGTACATAGATTAACATCATAGATGGGTCGTAGTCCGCGGTCCGAATCGACAGCCTTCGATCGACTATGGGCGAAGATCGTTTAAATGGCCGGACTGTGTATGATAAGCCTTCATCGTGAAAGAGTGAACAAGGATATTTTCATTCAGGATGTCATTTATATTTGGGATAAAACGAAAAATTTTGCAGTTCTTACTTACCGATACCCAATAATATATATATTTGATTGGATTATTTGATTTTCTATTTTTTTTTTCCTACGCTTATTAAAATGTTTTCATATATGTTTATAACTACAAATATTACATGCACGTTTACATGTATTCGTGAAAACACCATTAAATCTTAACTATCTTACATTTGAGAATTTTTTATTTTGAACCTGCCTAAAATTTTACATTTTACCGTACACATGTATAATGTATATGCATACTGGTGCGGCATAATGCTCTGTACAATTGTACAATGCTCTGGACGGCCGGACGTCCGGCGAACGATTTCGTATTTCGAATGATATCATCATATCCGTCGCGGTGAAATCAGCAACTTTCAGTGCACCGGGTATTAAATTAAATCGTTTCATTCTATTCGCGCGCAAAGTCGATTTGTTGGCGTTTTCGGGTTAGCTTGTTTTTCGAGTGTTTTCCTTCTCTCGGGTACGATCTCTTTTTTTTATTTTTTTACGTTTATTTTATTTTTTACGAAAATTGTGAAATTCAATTTCACGGCCCGGTGGATGTGGATTCAATTTTTTTCTTCGAGTTAAATGAAAATTCCCTTCTCCCGCCCGTAGATGCCGCGAAAGGGGTGATCGTTTGTTAATAAAAACGTTAAAGCTAAATTGGTGTTTCCATGACTACAGCTAGATTATCTGGTTCGCTCATTGACTAAAGAACTTAAGCCTCCCCCCTTCCCGCGTGCCCTTTACGCCCGTGTACCGAATACCTCATGTAGAAACATTCTGTTCTCCTCCCTCTCCCTCGTGCTATTTCTGTTACACTATATTTTTCTTTCTTTTTCTTTCTTTTTTTTTTTTTGTAATTACTACCTACTTTTTCCGAACCCTTGAGGCTCTCACAAGAGATTATAGTCGTCAGGTGAACGACGGAGAGAGTGAGAGAAAGAGACAAATCGTTTCGGAATGAGTATGCGGGGGAAGAAAACCACGACGACGTGTATTTTAAGTGAGTTCAAACTGCAAATGATTAAAACAATGGCGTCGGCCGACCCGGGCTGTGACTAAACCAAGCAGAAACCCGAAAATCCACTTGACGAACATTTAAATTGTTACTCTGTTTCGGTGAATTGATTTTTCAAAACCCCACTAATTATATATTTGCTGAAAAACATAATTATAATATCGCAGTTAAATGTCGTGTTTACGTTATAATTGTTTACAGATTTATTAGAAAAATGTATTGACATTTTAAAATACTTCACTAACTTGTATGAATAAAATAATTATTTGAATGTCTTACGAATTAGTACCTATGTTTTCTCGGACATTTATAAAAAATAAATATTATTATAACTCTCTGTGAAACATGATTTATTTTATCGGACTAGAAAATGTATATCAGAATACTCGAATAAACTAAAAATCCTATTTTCAGTTGTAGTTTTACGTATTAACAATCAACAATTTATCAAAAAATTTAATTCGCTTTAAATGCCGTATGAAATTCTTCGAGTCTTTAAAAAAAAAATCTGTTTTTAACAGGGACAAGGACTACAAATAATTCATATTTAAAATTAATTTAATGCTTTAATTTAATGCGAGAATTTCAGTCATGGTCATTTTTCGTTACCCGCAGATGATCAATAAACGAAAAATCATAAAATTTACCTCAAACTTATTAAACTTCAAAAATAATGTGCGTATTTTAAACCTATTTTTCTTCCGACATTGAATAAATTAATGTAGTTATAATAATGATAATTAATTGTTTTGACATGTGCTATAATATTATTTAACAATATAATTTAAATATATGTATTTACAATCATACCATCGATTTCCTATCAATAAGTTTATTGTTATTAAAATGTTGGTCAATTCATTGCAGGGTTCTAATCAAAATGTTTACCCATAAAGTGTGACCATAAAATTACCGTTTAGCACTCAAATATACATAGCTCGTAGTTTAAACTTTACACGAATATACTTCGGTATGAACTTTTATCATTTTACACCTCGCACAAATGACATTAAAAAAATATATAACTGTCCCACTCCTCTTGACTTTTACAGATTGTCTGAACACTGATTTTAGATATTGAAATCGTCAAAACCAGTCAGAAATAATTAAATTATTCCCGTTCATACTGATTGAAGTGGACTACAAACTACTGGAATAGAGTAAATACATTTCTTGATATTTATATGAAACATAATAAACGTCGTATAGACAATTGTTATGTTGATCACCGCGTTTGATTTCTCTGAGGAACAATTAGTTTAATAAACCAACTGTCCCGGACGTTTGAATAATTAAACTATAATTAAATCACGTGGCAAGTAATTAAAATATATACAGAAAACACATTCAACTATATTACTATAAAGGTCAAACTAAATAATAATAATAGGATCTATAAAAGGTTTATGTGACACCCGAGGTTTATAATACGTTGACGTCAGCCACTGTGTATACGAAACTATAAGATTATATTTATTTTTTTTTATACCGTGTACTTCACTTTGGCCAAGTGATATACATTTAATGCAAACAAACATTGTACAATATAATAACCTTTCTTTTTTTCTTTTATAAATTAAATATTTTCGATTAATATAAAAACTTTCAAGTGACACGGAATGTAAACGTCTCTGTCATATTATGTTCAATTTACTTAAAAATATTTGGGGTTTTTTTTTTATTTTTATTTTACATTACTCGACTTATTTGAGAACGCGTTTTTTTTAACATTCCTTTAATTGAAATACCTATATATTTAATTGAAAATAAACACGTTTAAATAAATTAAGGGCCTTTGGTGTTGTTTGTTTTAAAATAAATCACATTATATCATATGGTTGAAAATTATACACTGTCGTTACGATGTATAGTCGATATGATATGGAGTTGGTATAATAAATTGAAAAATAAAACACATTTAATCAACATGAACTAACAAAAAATAAAAATAAATTATTAAATCCTCATGCAAATAAGTATTTATTAAACAAATATTATTAAAATAAATATTTGATTTGTATTGAAACTAATTTGATAAGACTCTAAGTCTATTTAATTTCTTTGCAGCACAAATTAACATGTTACAATTTTTTTTCTGGTACCTATTTAGGTTACCAATTGTTACCAATCTTTGGACTTTAAAACAACAATTTTATACTTACGGATGTGATCGAGTTTAATAATTATTTTTTGGTTAGATGTTTTTAAGATTGATGTTTTATTTATTTTTTTTTAAATTTTTGGTGGAATTATGAATTTATCTAGACATTTTTGGAATTGTTTACAATAAAATGTTGGTTGTAATTAGACATTTGAAATTGATCATTGTATCCATTTCGTTATTGTCCAATGTTACTTAATATATGAAAGATATCAATAAATATGTTAAGCGATAAAATAGTTAAATATACACGTATAGTACTTACCTATATTAAGAACCATCATCTGTATCAAATTTATTTTCGAAAAAGTTATTGTAATTTGAAACTTTTGAAAATCTAATCTGCTTGATAATAACAAAAGGAAAGTACAAATGTAATTTTGTGAAACAAAATCCTTGCTTCGCTCAGAATGTAAAGTATAATGAATACGAGTTATTTATATCAGACATTTATAATGCCAGTAAAAGAATCTCAGCTAATCATAATATGTTAGATCCTGGTGTGTTCAAAATTGTTCTTTAGGTCTCCAAAAACACCACACGGTGATGTACCCTAACGGTCCACATGATTTCGGAGTATTTAACTAAAACTTTAGGTTTTTCATTATATTATTGTTCTCAAATAATATTACATTTCGGAGTTGTTGCAATTTCGGACTGAGGCGTCGGTATATACGTGATAACATATTTATGACAACGTGATTGATATTATAGTGTGTCAGTGAACGAAGAATAACGAAAACTCGAGCCCGAGCACAAAAGATACACCAACCCCTTTCTAGAAAGTGCGACGCGAGACGTTTTGTTCGGCGAAGACCGTCTTCTACCAATCGCGGCGCAAACGGTGTAAGCGCGCGGATTTTGACGCGAAAAGGGTGATGATATACTTTCCGCGGGCGGGTTCGAACGGAGAGGGGAGGGCTAGCGGGGTAGGCGATGAAAAAGGGAATAATGATAAACGCGGACGGATGGGATAGGTATTATGACGTGCCCTCTCGCGCGGCCTTATGCCGCGAATAATCGAGCGCTTCGCCCGAGGACGCCGCCGCCGATTGTGCACTGTTACAAGCGTATGTTATTATGTACACGGCGGTGTGCATACAACCAGCTAGTGCCGCCGCTCGGTCCGCATTATCGGACTCATAAAATATTCAACGTCTCGCGAGCGCGATTAAACTTGCAGAGACGAATCATAATAATTACAATGGTTACATCTATTATATATACGTCGCGCCGGGGTGTGCAGCCGTGTTTGCGTTTTCCACTGATAAACTGTACGCGATCAAATCGAATCCGAGTGTACTGTACACGAGAACCCGACGCGGCCGAACCGCCCCAGCCGATGAATTTTTTCATTAATTATTACTACACGGTGCGTACAGTATTCCACGGCTTTCCATTGTCTCACGTTGGCGCGCGCCGTGATGCTCGGGGGGGGGGGGAGGCACGAAAACAAAACGTAATTGATCCACATTATAGAGGGTCTTGCATTTTTTTTTTAGTACATTTTACGATTAAATTGATAGATAAACCTAAAACCATCGCAGTTGAACTGGGAAAACAATTTGAGAGAGCAATCTTCTTCGCCTATTTGCCAAGATATATTTTTATATAGCCACTATAGTCAGTCTTCATTTTCACGAGAGTCGGGAAGGAAACGGTTGTTAAGACTATAGACAGTATAACTAGTAAACCATTGAGTCGAAACTTACTACGTACACCGAGTTATTCTTTGGATAACTTTTATCCTGTCTAGGAAATATTGAAACGTATAACTTTTCTGTTGTTGTTGTGATTATTATTATAACCTCTATACCGTTGAAACTCGGTGTGAATTCGAAAATAATCTGGAAACCAATATTCAGACGCACACCTGACAATGGCGCGGAAACTAACCCTAAACGTATAATATATTGACGACCTGGTCGAAATACCTAAAGACTCAACAAATCGTGTAAACAAATGTGTTTAAACGCTATAAAAAATTACAGTTATTATATTGTCAGCATAAAAAAATAATATTCTTTTTATTAAACATCGTCATACGCCCAAGTAACGATGTTTTATTTTTTTTATGAATCGTGGCCGTTTTGAACGGAGGCTTTGGATGATGTAGAAAAGTGCTCGCGTGTACGGCCGCGGATTCGTTTCGGAGGGCGTGGGGAGGGGGTGAGGGGAAACAATATTAATCAAAAAATATCAGGTTTACGGTGAAAAAAATTGTCTTTCCCGCGAGCGTACACCGTGCACACGCCGTAGATGTGTTCAACCGCCCGCGCACAGTAATCCTATTTGGGTAGCCGCCGCTACCGCTCCACGCGTGTATTCCCCGGCCGCCGGGACCGTTTCCGATTCGCTTTAAAAGCGACGTTTAAAAAACAGCTCGCAAAATGTCAACCGTTGACCTTAGCCGAACGCGTTCCCTCGGGGACCGTCTTTTAATTATACGACACGTCGCAGTCTCCTCGGGTTTCCTTTACACTCCGATCGCCACCCGAGGGTTGCCGTTTTCATTTAAATAATAATAATACACGACCGCCGTAGTGCAACAACGCGAGTGCGTGCGTGCGTGTCGCGCGTGCGCGTTTGTGTGCGTGTGTGTATAATAAAAACAATTTTTTTTTGTTTATTCATTTATTTAATTTATTATCATTGTATCATCGTTATCATATGTACTATAGATTCAAAGGGAAACTAGACGTACGTTTTCAACAATTGCTCAGGTTAAACAAATACGTCAACATGTTCACGCGGTATTAAACTTTTTACGTATACATAATATGTGTGTGAGCGTGAGTGTACGATTAAGTATCACGACGAAAAGTTTCAAAACAAAGTTTTACTGGGCTACAATATTCTACGTCCACGTCCTCGTAACTCGCGACGTCCGAGCGGTCGAACTATATAAATATGATATGCGATGCTCGCGTTTACGTACTATAACCGGTATATAACTATTGTCATCATCATCGTACAACACTCGTAACACCTGTACAACGTACAGACCTATGCACAATCAGGGCACTTGTGATTTCGTTTAAACATCGGTTGGGTGCATCGTGGTGTATTATAATATGTTGTCATACGGTGACGGAATATAAACGATAAAAAAAAGAAAACCGCAATAATCTTACCACCGGACTCTATGGTAGTATAATTATATCCGTCGGTACTTTCTACGATATTTCAACACGAACGAGCCTCTCGAAAAAACAAGAAAAATCACATATAAATATGTATATATTTACATTACGTAACGTAAGTATTCGTAAACTTCCGGTAAAAAATAAATAAATACATCGTACGTCTTACACGCTTATAAAAAGTCTGCAGCAGTTATATACTTATATCGTATCTCTAATAGAGTCTAGGATTGCTAGAAAACAAAACCCGTATACATATGCATATACACATATTATCGTAAATATGTGCACGTGGTTTTTTAATGAGTTGCACTCACTTTCTCGGTCGACTTGTGTGCTTTTAAAAAAAAGTTATTAAATCAATTTTATGAACTGAAGTCGTGACTATACACATTTGGAAAAACAAAATGATCATCTAAACTATTTTTCATCGTTAAGATTTTACTTTTTTTTTAAACAAGAATATGTATAAACATTAATTTATCGAGGAAGTGAACTGATCGAAGACACAATCATGTAGACCTGGACACTCGTTAAAACAATCACCCTGTATATATATACATACATGGTGGTACCTATTATAATGATAATAAATAATAATAATAATAATAATAATAATAATAATTAATAGTAATAATAATTAAAAGTAATCGATAATGATAATAAAGTGTACACTACATAATATTATACACGGTCGTCCTACGTATCCCGTTCGTCGGGGCACGTCTCGATGTCGATCTCGTCGTCCTCGTCGTCGTCGTCCATGTCGTCCGCACCACGGCCGCCGTCATCGTCGTCATCGTCGTCTCCACCGCCGTCGTCCGCGGCTGCCGCGGCCACCGCGGCGGCAGCAGCGGCCGCGGCCACCGTCACCGGGTACACCGGTCGGAAGGCGGATGAGTAGTCGGCCGCGGCGGCCACGACCGCGTTCCTGTTGACCAGCGCGCTGTGGTGGTGCGGGTCCAAGTCGAGCTTGGGCAGCCAACAGGGCAGCCCGCCGCCAGCCGAGTACGCGGCCGCCGCGGCCGCGGCCACGGCGAACGGGTTGGCGCGCTGTTGCCACACGTAGTCGACCATGGCCTGGTGCAGCGGCATGGACGGCACCTGCACCGGTACCGGGCCGGACTTTTTCTGCGGTTCCGGCGACTGCTGGTGGTGCTGGTGGTGCTGGTGGTGCTGGTGGTGCGACGTCGCGGCCGACCGGAGCACGGGCTGCGGCACGACGACCGGGACCGACGGCGGCGGGGCCGTGGACGCCGCGGACGGCGACGACGAGGACTGCTGCACCTGCATGGGCGTTTCCGACGAGGGCTGCTGCAGTTGCTGCTGCTGCTGCTGCTGCTGCTGATGCTGCAGTTGCCGTTGCTGTTGCAGCAGCGACGGCGGAGACGGTCTGGACACGGCCCGTTTGCGCGTGCCCCCGTTGAACATGGCCTTGACGTCCTCCCACGCGTGCACCACGTGGTCCGGCGGGTCGTCGCTGAGCTTCATGTGCCGGCGCCACGAGTTGAAGTTGGCCGCGTCCGGTTGCACGTACCTGGCGCCCGCGCCCGTCCGGTGCGAGTGGAATATGAACTTGTTGGGCGAGAAGAACAGGCCGCACGCGGTGCACCGGATGCACTTGGCCCGGGACGAGTTGTACCGGGACGGCAGGAACGAGCCGCGGCAGCCCCACGCGCACTCGTGGTGCACGGCGAACGCGAAGTCCTCCGGCAGCCGCGGCGGCGTGTTGTCGCCCAGGAACGAGTTGCACAGCCGCTCCGCCTCGCGCCTGGTGATCATGCCGCAGCGGCGCGACGACACCGGCATCGCACCGGCCCGGCGCAGCATCTCCAGCTGCACCGGGGTGCACTGCACGCACGTGATGCCCAGCGCCACCCGCCGGTTGTGGATCTCGTTGTAGCTGAACCGATGCAGCAGCGTGTTGCTGATCTGGGCCAGGCACAGCCGCTCCTGGTTGTCCATCTGCAGCGACACGATCGGCACCCCGTACAGGATCACCGTGCCCACCTGGTTCGACAGACAAAACAGAACCTGCTCAGATGCATTTTGCCGCGCGTTGTTCACGTTCCAAACCGCGACGATGAGACGACGAGTGGCCGATGTCTAATGCTCGTCCACTCTTTCGTCGGCTAATTTACAAGACACTCGGACACACCTTCTGGGCTTAGAAATACGCACTGCGATTTTGGACGACATCAATACAGTTTACTCCCGATTATCCGTGGAATAGGGTGGCAGGACATCCACGGATAAACGAATTCCGCGGATAATCCGCAAGATTAAATTTTATAATAAAAACTAAATTGGAAATTGAAATTGAAAATTATTATTACATATGTATTATTAAAAAAGATACACATGTACATGAGAGGGTCTAGTATTAAAGGAACATAACATAATGTGTATTAATAAAAGTACATACACGTGTATTAATATTAAATAAGCGTATTTTACGTCGTTTTCGAGTTATCGGCTATGACAAATTCACAACCCAATTAAACCTATAATGATTTATAATGGAAAGATACAATACGAATATATTTTTTTTGTATACATATAGGTATGTAGACGATTCCGTGGAAGACAGCGGATAATCGAGAGTAAACTGTATTACTGTGATACGGTAATCGGGGCGGTTACGACGGCGACGACTCTGGGTTATTAGAAAATATAAGAAATGCTCTGACTCTCGAATCGTGGAGAAAATGTTTTCCACTTACGTCTATTATCACACCGAAGACAGCGCGAGTCTTTTGGTCTCCGCACGGTTAAATACACTATCCACTGTTGATGAAAATAGTTTTGATTCTAAAAGTAATATACCTATAGGCTATAGAAACCTTGAGCTAAAAATTGTTCGCGATGAAAACATTTAAAACTGTCTCTATATTTTCTAAGTCTTTAGAGTTAGCTTATAAAATGTGTTCTTTATAATTTGTGCTCCTTACAATAAATATGAGTAAATCAATCATCACAGATCAGAATCTTAAATAATGTAATATTATTATTTTTGAAGTGATATTTCAATATAATCTGATTGGTTTATTTCGTTTACTGTGAGAATATGTAATGATGATGTATAGGGAATCTGTGCTTAAAAATTACTATTTTCTAACTAGAATAATTCTTCATTATGTCTCTGATAATGTAATTTTACTTATTCCGCAGTTCCTACAGCCGTAAGGTCATTTGAAAAATCGATCCACAATCTTGGTACCAATTTTATTTCTACAATTCAATGCGCTTTTTAAGTGTTTAAAGGAAACAAACGAAAATAACGTTTGTAGAGTTTTTCTTTTTAAGGCTGAAGCTATTGTCATTTACTCGCATCGTAAACTCGTTGTGAGCCTTCCGACCGGAACGTCAATTCCCCTATTAAAAGGTCGCTTCGCTCCCTCCGACCATTTATCCACGCCACTCGATGACTTCTAAATAAATATAATACAATAACTCCAGAGAAATTATTTGCTATAGGTTCTACAACCTTACATTCGAATTATTATTGTCCCTTATAAATAAAATCTACTTTTTTTCAGCTTATATTTTCAATGCAGTCTAAGCGAATCGTTTTAAAATTTATTTTCTTATTTTTCATCATAAAATAATGATTTATTTATGAACATTGACGGACACAGGAAAAAATTCATGAGTTAACCTCATAAGAACTTAATTGAAAATGTAATATCAACTTAATGAAATAAAAACTGGGGCACAACTGCACAAGAGGTAATGTTTATATTTTTTTAACTTACTTTGTTCGGTTTTGAATTATTGATCACTGGATTGAGCGCTCTCTGTGGTTCGGTTGGCTTATCATCCCTGTGATGACTTATTAACTGAAACCTCTGATCCATTTTCGCTAACGTCATTTTTCTAAAACGACAAAATAATTACACGTTATTGTAACGAAAACAATTAAATTATTTTTATCACATCTAATATAAATAAACTTATGTTTTCACAGCATTCACCGGAAAAAAAGTAACACATATAGATTTCCCATTTTCCGCATTTTTACGCATTATTAATTTCACATTTGTATCAAATCGATCGGAACGCAATTGATGAGTTCAATTAACGTCGTTGATAACCGATTATACCAGCTCTACGTGATTTTGAAAAGTAAAAATAAAGGATAAATTTATTTTTATGCCCGAGTTTTTTTATTTATTTAGATATAAATCTTAAAAGTTAAACTACTAAATTAGTCTAAATAAATAAATAATAACAGTTATGGGTTATTTCAAACTTTTGATCAGAGTTAATGTTATTTGTCTGAACTCTAGGTAAAGTAACGTAGGGTTTATTATACTTCCTCTACGGATTAATTATAAACACTTTCTGAAAGTAATAAATTTCAATTTTTATTTTCTGTAAATCAATTAAGAATATGACTTGTAATTTAAAGGATACATGTTTTTGTTCTAATCCTTAATTTAACAGTAACCAGGTGATATATTTTTTCTTGGAAATTGTTTACGGGGGGGGGGGGGACATCATGGTTTATCAACCAGATCAAAGCCTACATTCAAATGTACAATACCAGTTCAATCGATTTTTCGAACACTATAGTGTATAATTATAATTATTATGTGCATACACGTATAATGCATATAATATCGTTTGGTTGCGCTGTAGGCAGGCGCCCAGAATACGCACGGGACGAAAGTATAATACGCGTTAATAGGAATAATAATATTTTAATGGTGTGCGCGTATTGACGATCTCCGTGCTCGGGAAGCCTCTCCTTCGCGCATACATTTCTCTGTCGTGACGGGCGCGTCTTAATCGAACCGACTCGACGACGGTGGCAGGACGGGACGATAAGTGTTGCACAGTTGTACTCGAAATCATTAGCGCGTGGAAAACCGAAAAGGCGAAATTAATTAAACGAGAGCCGATTGAGTGGTACGCGTGTACACGACAGGAGGAGAGAACAGGACGGGTGTGTGCACCCCGTGTTTTGACGACTCTCGTTCGACGGGCGTGTTTGCTGCAGGAGTGGGCGCCAAGGGACCGGGAACGGTTACACAATTACACGGGGGCACGGCACAGAGGAGAGGGTTAATCTGACCCCGAACGGGGCACCCGTAATCCGTCGATAATTACTCGTTACATTTCGTGAAAGCGTTTTTCCTCGTCCGCGGACGAAACGTCCTATTTATTTATATATATTGTATTATATACATATAGGCGCAGCTGCTATTGGCTGTCGCGGTGAAGGGGTAAGTTTTAAGCTTTTATTTTGGTACACGCTCGTGTATACTGTACATACAATATGCAGTATAAAGTATATTATAATACACGGCTATATGAATGAGGCCGTCGGTAGGTTCTAATTAAAAATAACAAAAAAACTAGCGGGAGATGTATAAAGTGTAAGCTTGCGTATACAGGGTGACCGTTTTCAACGTGAACCGATATCGATTGCTCCGCGAAAACGTTTAGCAGTTAATCAATAATAGCTAATAATTTACTATTTTTATGCTAAGTATTCAGTATACAGTTCGAACTGTGACCATTGTGATTTACCGGCCGATCTGCAGTAATTATTGTTAGAGATTTGTATTTTTATACGGATTTTTACATAATATACTTCAGGTTTCAATACATTAATCAATATGAATTATTGATCATCAAGCGAATGAGTTAATTTGATGAAAACTAATTTTTAACACATTAACTAGTTAAAATGACCGTTGTATTAACTATTTCTAGTTATCACGAAATATAATTTGAAAATTAAAAATTAATCTGATATTTTTTATTTGACTACATTTCGAATAAAATATAATTAATACATACGTTTTTTCAACTATCACAATACAGATGTTAGTTATTTAAAAATTGAACTGAGTGTAGTATTCATTTTAAATGTATCTGCAGATGCAAGTTTTAAAATAAATCAACTTTTTCAACTAATTTAAATTCATATTTATCTTCGAATGAACTTGTAACACGAAGTGTAAAATTTATCACTATAGTAAACTATTTAGTTACATATATTTGCATATTTTAAAGACTAATTATTTTTAAATATTTGTACATTTTAATTAATATCACATTTATTATTAACATTGAATACGCAACATAGTGTCTATAAAAAAAATCGTTTTTAAGTAAATTTTCAAAAAAAATAATATTCTCTCGGCCCAAAAACAAGTTTGATTCTCATAATATATGTACTATTACACTTTAATAACTTTGTGCATTGTACACATTCTAAATGTTAACAACATTTTCTTTCTCATAATAGTACGTGGCATGCGCGCTTGTAAATCAATAAAATGTAACTGATGTAATATCAAATTTCCGAATCACTTCAATATTTATCGATTGCAGGTCGGAACAATCGCTCGGTATTTATACTTGTACAGACATAAGTAAACAAATATGAAGCTCGTTACAGTATATTATTTCTCTTTGTGTGTACCTAGTACCTACACTATGCAGTGAATGTTATACACAGCGTCTTAAATTATTTAAACGCGTTTCGTCTACACGTTGGCATCATCAACCTGGAGTCGTTCAATGCATTTTTAACCATATTCGCCGCCACGATTATTATTACCATTTCAACTCGGTCACGGGGCGGTGTCTTCAACTGTACACAAGAATAATAACGTTAAGCCCTTGTCCCCCTCGCGCACAAATTGTATAGCATACCGAAAAGGTAATTTCAATTTCTCTCTCTCACTCTGTATAGTTTATGTACGTACAGGGTGTCCCACAGGGATTTACACTGAGCGATATCTCCCATGGTAATGGAAATAATTAAATTCTGTTTTCACACAAGCATCCCTGGGCAAAGAACATTTTGTTGACAACAGCCTGGTAAATATAAGCAAGTGTATAAGTAAAAAAATTAAGTTTTTATTTTATAATTTTTGTGAAATTCAAAAATGGCCATTTTACTGGGCTTCTTATTCTGAACATTTCTACTGTTCAACTTTCGGTTTTCATTGGATTAATAATTTTCAATAATTTTTTTTAGTTTACAAAGAAATAATGTAAATTATTATCACCTCGTTATTTTTCCGATAAGGTTTGCTGATAATGTAATTATGATTTAAAATTGTGTAAATAGTACATTATGTTCTTGTAGACTAAAAAAATTATTAAAAATCATGAATCCAATGAAAGTTGAGCCGTCGAAATTATCAGAAAAGTTAGCCCTATGAAACGGCTATCTTCGACATTTATAAGAGCTATACAATTTTTAACTTCTTTAATAATACACTTATATTTATGAAACTATTATCAACAAAATTGCCTCTGTCCAGGGATGCTCATAAAAAAAATCTAAGTTTGATTATCATTATTAACATGGAATATATCGCTCTGTGCCTCTGTGTATAAATCCCGATGGGACACCCTGTATATATCTTACCGCACGTTTTTTTTTATAAAAATATGATTATTATTTACCTACGTACGGTCGAATGGAATTAAATATATTATAACTCTTACGAGAAATACGGTGTATTTACGAAAAAATTGATTACGATGTTTAAGTACGCCCGTTTTATGATGCATATTGAATAACGAATAATAAGTTACATTTGTTTTTTTTCTTTCGGGAAAGTCACGACAGTGTTTTTCCTTTTAATTTAACGTATATACTGAATTTAATAAATATTATAAAACATCACAGTACGAGTTAAGTACTATAAGAGACAGGAGTATAACGTACAAAAACAAGACACAATAATGCTAAGTTCAAAACCAATTATTTTAACTTTTAAGCTCCTTTCCGATTCAGTATACTCCATAATATTTAAATGTGGTAGCTGTTTTTATTTTAATTTTAAAGTTAGCTACATATATATATATATATATATATATATATATATATATATATATATATATAAATAGCTTAACTGTTACCTTACGCTTCGCTAACGTTAAATCTCCAAGACTTCAAGTATAAATCATAAGTACTTTCTTTTTTTTTAATTGATCTAAAACTTCGGCAACTGTGGCCATTAGATTTAGGTGAAGGGTAGTAACAGTTGGTTTTTGGACTGGTAGGTTTTTAATTTATGAAACACAATGTGTACATAGTGCTTGGCTTCGTCTCTAAAAACCCGGACGGTAGTTGACCGCTTAATAAGCACCTGCGTCAAACCATGCCACCAAAAAAAATATTTTTTAATCAGTAAGCAAATCTTATTATTTTTATATTTTAGTAGTAAATCAACATTTACTTGATGAAGTATAAAAATTAAAAACATAATGTTACTCCAAGTGTAATCTTAAAATAGCTTAGTGTTTTAATTGAATGTATACGAGATTAGAAAACGATTAAAAAACGTTTGATGCTTCGTAAAACGAAAAATAAATAAATACCTCAAGTCAATATTTTAAAATATTGTCCTAATCACATACTGTTATTTTGATAAAATTATAAATTTAAAAAAAAAATCTCAACTACTTATAGAAACAATAGATTTATCAATATTGAAATTAATTTAAAATGTTGAATGTCATTTTTACGGTTAAAAACTTTTCAATAATTAAATAAATAAAACAATACATCAAATCAAAAGTTAAGTGCAAAACAAAATGCTTATAAATGGCGTACCAGTTCATGAAAAGTGAAAATGTGAACATTTTGAACTTTTCAAATCCCAAGTACATCAGCCCCGCACACGAAGAACCAAATATGCGCAGAAATCCGCAACCTGCTGGTGTAGGCAAACGTCTCGTGCCGATTTACGCCTGCAGTTAAGTACTGAAATTACTTATTTATGAAAAAATTAACGCCCCATGGGGCTTATGTATGACATATAATTTTGTTATTATAATTGATGTGGTCCCTCGATTTTTTCGCGATCCGTTTTTTGTGTACAAGACAAATTGACGAAAACACATTTCGTAATTCCAACCTAATCAAACGTAAACACTTTTCATATTACATAATATATAGTTTTACGGATTTCACGCAACATAATATTATATTACGAATTTCTACGCCGTATATAATATGTAAAACGAAACCAGCCGATCGATCACATACTTTTCATTATAATATCAACACCTAGACAAATAGTTATTATTGAACAGTTTATAATACAGTTTATAATAATAGTTATTAATAATTATTATAGAACATATCGTGATGCATATATGACTGCAGATATTATACTTCCAAACTAAAGATAAACAATACCTATAATGTTTTTTATGAGTAGGTTAATTATTTAACTGAATTTTGTACTGCACATGAATTCAAATCAAACAACAATATTCAAATTTAAAGAGTACACCATCCTGTTCACAGCAATCATATCGTTGGTGTTTTCTTGAAATCGTTTTTGTCCCAGTACAGGTACGAGTTATCGGTATAATTTATAAAAATTTATTAAAACAAACATGTTCGTTGAAACGGTTACTTTTAGAGGTACACTCTTAGAATAATATTTCTATAAAACGAATCAAACCGAGGCGATGTTTTATTTTAGTTGAAACTTCCCGTGAAAGTCTCCGTGAAACAAATGCCCGGGTTGTTTAAGACGCGCTTATTGTTTACAATATGTTTATTTTTTAAGTTATTAAATGTTATGAAAATTAATCATACAAAATATGTACAATAATTATTGTAGGAAACTATGTTACAATTTTTATATTTTATTGAATGCGTCTGGTTTTCTAATAAAATTGTTAATTTCTTGCATGTTTTCGGTTTATTTTGGTCCCAGTGATTCGTCTATGTTGAAAATACTTAGGTTATTGGTTTATTGTGGCATTCCGTTGCTATATGCTTGACTGATAGGTTAACACCACAGGTATCAGGGATTAGGTTGCTCATAAGAAATTTCCCTTTTAGACTCGGATCAGGCGGATCGTGCATCATTATTTTTCCTCCGAGTTGTGTTCCGTTGCCTCGACCACGTGTGTTTGCCCCAGTTTATTTAAACCAAGTTTTCACTTGGGTTTTGATGTCCGAATAAGTAGCACTCTGTTCGCGTTCGGATGTGCCGCTTCTTTCGCTACTCGCTAACCTGGCACTTTGCTGAATTCCATACTTGTACGTCCAAATCAAAACTAATAAGTAAATAACCTTTGTTGTCGAAGTTATTGAAACAACGATCTACGTGCCGATAGAATAGTTACGACTCGCCAAACGGGACACAATCGTTTTTTTTTTTTTTTTACCGCGCCGCAGAAACGCTGAAGAGTTCCTTGTTCAAAAGTGACATTATTCCGGTAAACGAATCGCCGCGGGACGGTACGTGCGGACAGATGTTTACAATAATTATTAATAGTAATAATAACAATAGTCGTAACGATGATGATTATATCAATGATGACGATAATTATTCTATCGGCGCGCGCGCGAATCCAGCGGAATGCAAACCGCGCGGCCGAGTGTAATTTGATTTTCCGCCCGACAACAATAATAATCGCGTTTCCGCGGGGGCCCGGTCGAAACGTCATTACCTAAACCGTATACCATTATCGCCGCAATATAATCATCGGCATTATTATTACCATCGTGCGTGCGCAGACCGTAATGCGCGCGACGTGGAGAGCACGGTTGTGGCCGAATTAAAATATCGCGCTCGCGGGCGCCGCCGCAATAATTACGAGCCGTGGCGGCGGTGCGTGATGCGATCGTGCGTTTATCCCGGCGCACCGCGGCCAACGGCAAGGGGATGAAAAACAAGGGCGGCACGGGAAGGGCGCAGTTGTACTCCCGGCCGCCCCCGCGCGCCCCGTCCGATTGATTCGCGGCGTCGAGTCTATTACGAATCCTGTGGTACGATACCACCACTCGCGGCACATGTCGTGTAATATTACATTGTCACCACATGTATTACATACGCAGGACCAGGAACTTTTTATCTAAATCGTTATATTTTTCAAGTCTTTTTAGCAGGCATATGTCTAATTCGTCCGATATAATCATAAATGTTTCTACTCTAAACTTATCCTGCCCAGATAAATTTGTTTCTTCTTCAATTCGAATCATTTTTCTATTTTTTTCAATATTATACATTTTAGAAACAAATTTAGAAAGAGATAATGCCATTTTTCCTAAATCATTAAAATTATTTCTTATTGAACCAACATACTCCCGTAAAGATTTTAAAAGCTTAACAGCGACTGATAAATCAAGTGATTTCTCTTGTAGTTTAACACTAGTAAAGACCAAATGATGGTCGGCGATCGACACTCGTATGTTTCTACCAAAAACAATCTAGATACATAACTATAATGTATAACTATAAATAATTCAATATCAAATCTACAGATAACAAAATATTGTCGGAAATAAGTAAACGTAGTGTTCTAGCTGGTGCGGCGATTTCAATCAATTATTCCAGTCCGAGTAACACGGCGTAATACAAATAATAAAATTACAAAAATCATAGAAATGTATAACCAA
Source organism: Periphyllus acericola (assembly GCA_949715065.1). NCBI lineage: Eukaryota > Metazoa > Arthropoda > Insecta > Hemiptera > Aphididae > Periphyllus > Periphyllus acericola. The sequence continues at coordinate 13,878,620 of OX454271.1, forward strand.
AATAAAATTTAAACTTAAAATATTTTGAACTTGGTTTGAGATAAAAGGCCCCTTCGGGGTCTTAAATATTCCAGGGCATGGAGCCCGGGCTCCTAGGCCCCGTGCTTAATCCGGCCCTGTAACATACGTGTCATGTAACATACGTGTAGCCGCAATGATTCCGAACCGTTCGCCGAGGGGCTGTGCGGATTCGCTTTGATTCGCCGAAAGGTTACCATATATACGTCACCGCGCGCGGATACGACTCTCATGTGCGTAATACTCGCGGGGCGCAGTCGTTCGAGGGCACATTATAATGTGCTCGCACTGAAGTCCAGTGGTCTTCGACCCTCTCCACTGACTCGCGAACCGTCTTTTTTTACCATGACAAGGGATAAAAACGAAAGAAGTTAAGATTGCTTCACACGCTATGGTAGAAGAAGCAGTGCTCTTGTAAACCGAATAAACAAACATTTACACTCTAGCTGGTGTTTGAGGAGTTTAATTTTTATTACATGACGTTTATTATGATGTAGAAAAAATAATTAGTGCAACACCTGACTGTTTTGAAGTAAGATTTATTTATCGTGACAAGTTGTCAAAGTTTACGCGACCCACCGGCTGAAGATCACTGCAGTCTAAAACTCTAAACGGACGGGGTAACAAATATTTCACAACGCCCCCGTGACTGGGGAGGTTTCCGGAGGATCGAGACCATCGGAAACATTATTGACGTGCTAGTTTGCGTTAACCTTCGGATATTTTTTTTTCACTTCGAACTATTTAGCAGTGTACAGCGGGTGTTTATGATAATCTACGTTTACACGCAAACAAAAAAATATGCTATTAACGTGTACATTAACGTATTCGATTAGCCCCCTTAGGAGAGTTTTTTCTTTCGAAAATGTTTTTTAGATAGACCTAGAAAATTGCTGTTACATCACTGTTAAAAGCGAAATAAAAATAAAAAAGTCAACTAATATCTCGGAAAATCCAAACGAAAAGTGGATATCAAAACCATTGTCATATTATGTTAACGGAATTGTACATACTTTATTATTCTTCAAATGTTGTTTTGTGCATCATTTAATTTGTCAGTTCTCTATAGGCTATAAATAGATGCACGTTTGCATCATTAATTTATTACAAGTATAAATAAAAAAATTCGACCGCCTATACATTCAACTATACAATATAACAGCCACACTCTTGTCGCCCCACATAAATACGACCCTTACTCAAAACAATTATTACTTTTTAAGTACATGCGTGTAATCGATGAGATTTAATAAATGATTGAAGTCGAGTTTTTTAGTCCACGACCTGTTCATAATAATGTATTAATTATTAATGCATATCAAAACTTCAGAAAATATAATCACTAATCGCACTTCTCTAGGCAACACGTATAATTACTGCAGATTGTCCGATCGATAATGATTTGATTAATTTTACCGGTTAACCAGTAATAGATTACTATATATGTTTGTATGATTTGCGTTGTTCTATACTTATAAATGTTGGTGTTTTAATTTACAGGTTGTAAATAAACTATGACAAAATATAATACCATCCTGAATACACATCGCTACAATGATTGCTGCAGAAGCGCACCTATTGTCAACACACTTCCAACAGGACAAAATTCAAAACAAAAAACTACACGCATACGCGCATTGATTTGGAAAATTTTTAAACTTCATCAGCCGACTAATTCACATGTATATTTATGAAAACAAAAACAAAAATTGAATACAAAAGTACCTGTTTTTTTTGTATTTATAGCTGGTAGGTACTCGCGAAATCTACATCGTAAATGTTTCAATAATAAATATGAAATTTAATTGTTGGTTAGTATACACATTTTGGTTAATGGTGAAAAATTAAAAGGGTAGGAATTCAAAACTAATTGTATAAACATAATTGCGAATGCAGCTCATGCACACACATATTATATCTGTACATAATACAGGTAGGTATAGCGCATAATTATATAGTAGTTACGAGTTGTTTTGTTATTTTATTAAAAATTGATCGCATGCCTTCTGTTATTTGTATGACATTCACCCGTACATGGTAATTTATTTTTTTTATTAAAATCATTCAACGTACACACATTTATGATTTATCACGTAGCGCAATATGGCTTGTTTCACATGAAATAAAATAACCTATTTCTAGAAAATCAAGGGTTAATCGATTTTAATACTTGAATACTGTTACTGAAACTATAGTGCATGTCAATATGCTTTAAAATGTATTCTAATAAGTGCTAAACATTGATCAAAAAAAGTACTGTGCGCATAAATATACATTCGCGTGGCCATATTTTTAGTTAACAATTTCTGGGCTGATGACAAATGTTATTTATTTATTTCGTATAATAAGGATTTACGGTTATCAATAGGGACGATTTGACAATAATGGTACAAAATATAGTTTTTAATATTTACTTTTTTACGACATTGGTCCATTTTTTAAGCTCATGGATTATTCAATTTTGAGTTTGATAAAATATTCTAGATAAAGTTTTTTACCATAATATATATATACGAGTATAGGTATACATAATGGTTAGATATTGGTTATTTAAGTATCTGTTTAAAAAAATAAAGCGCTTTTCAATTGACAGGAGAAAAATAATCCTTTGCACTGTACAATCAGTGTGAATCAATAATATCGAAATTACAAATTTGCCAGTAATTTATCTACTAAAAAATATTTGAGCCCTATGCGCACACACATATCATTATTTTGTCAATGCATAATTCCATCTAACTGCCGTAGTACGTAAAATATATGCGGTACCATAATTATTCAGTGTCATTGCATCTAGTCATAAAGTTAAATAACCTATAACGAAGTAAAAAAGCTTTTCGCTGACGAGTGGATTCTTTATTAAATTAAAATAAATACCGATTTTTATTTATATTTATAGTAAAATACTACCTCAGGGCTCGGGTATACTTGCACAATGCACAGGAGTTGCACGGCTAAAGGGCCCTCTAAAAATCCCGTTACTGCTACCTAAATACTAAGTAACTATTTGCGATTAAGTTAAAGATCTGACTTAGAGAAATCAATCAGTTTTTGTCGTTTTAACATTGTACGACTTGAGTTATAAAAATGGATTGAAGTATAAATCTCAAAACTTGTAAGTCAGGTGTCATCCGTCGGATTGGAAATAATGAATTCGAAATAAACTGCTATACCTACGTATTTAGTTTGTATAGCCATTTATGATGGGTAAAAAACGTTTGCAAACTCTGTAAAATCCAGAGTAATATCACTTTAACTAATTAATATGTTAATGTGTTAATAATTTGTTGATACACTTTTGCGAACAATTGGTTCATTAATAAAAGCTCTTATGTGTTTTTTTAACTATATGATGAATATATATACGATTTTGTCATTTTCTTGGTCGGACTCTCGCTTAATGAACGTAAATTCAGTCTATTAAATTATAGCAAAGGATATTGTTTTTAAAAATCTATCGTGATCAACGGTTACAAGACAACTGCAGTGTTGGCCTGTATTTCAAAAAGGCGCGTGATCACACACGCTGTGCTGCCATTGTAGTTTTCGAAGGGCACCCCCCGGTCAACCGAGTCTTAAGGCAGATTACCCTAACCTAACCTAACCAGAGCTAAGAAAAAACTATAAAACATGCATGCAATAATTATGCACTGACAAAATGTGCGTTAAAAAATGCTATAATAGAATTTTTTTTAAAAATACAATTTATACAACTTATGGTTTTAAAAAAATGTCGGCTTGTTAAACCGTTGAAGTAGCGCCGATCATTTAGCTAGGCTGCCACCGCGGGTCGAATCTAGTCACGCCTACGCACACAAACACGCGTAAAAATATAAGCAAATTTCAAGTTCAAATTTTAAACTGCTAGAGCTTGCCCGCGTCGCGTATTTATGAAACGCGTGAATGCGAGCTATCCTCCCGGCGGAATTCGCCCGAGTATGTCGCGTATGCGTGTCGAGTACTTACCCCGTGACGGTACGTATGGCGTTGTATACTCGGCGGCTTTTGTTCAAGACTGCCGTGGGTCGTTTGCGCGATAGTGGTTAGGTCTCGACAGCGGCGGTCGTCCTGGTCGCGCGCGGTCACAACTCCCCGGTGCGGTGCATGTGCAGCGCGGTGGCGGGCCGAGGGTTGATTATTGTTAACGTTCGGCGAAAAGCTTCGGCGACGGCGGCGGTCTCGCCGTCCCTGGGCGGGACCGCGCCAGGATCCGATCCCGGCCAATGGCTGAGGCCGGGACGATTTGCCACGCGCGGTCCTGCCCGGCCGACCCTTCCGCGGGTGGTCCTTAAATACAGCGCGCGAACCACCCACACCCCCCGCTCGACCGAGGATCGCGCTAGCCCTTCCGCGCATCATTCCTCCTCGCCCGTCGCGCGAGCTTTGCGCGGTGGTTTCGGAATACATTTCGAAAAACCGCATCGCGCGACCGTGCACAGTGCACGCATCATATTATGTACCTCGGCGGGCACACCGTCGGCCGTGTTAAGTATGTAATACTTAATAAATATATAACCCTATACACATATACGAGTGTATTACAACTTGCAAACATTTATACGTACATACCGGGTGCGACCAGCCGACGTTTGTACTCTATTATATTTTATTTTTTTTTTGTTCTTCTCCGATACACTTGTGCGCAACGTCGACTCGGATGCGCACGGTATGTTGGTGTTCACTTTTGCGTCGTGCGAGCTGACATCGAACGAGAACCGTGACTGCCGAACAAAAAACTGACCGCGAGATTACGCAAACTTCCCTATTTGCGGTCCGAGAGGCCCGCTACTACCCCGCTCGGCCCGAACAATACGCGGGTACTTGGACGACGTAAAAATAACGTTTTCAACATCTATTATATTACGTACGATTGTAGAAACCAACTGACGCACAAGGCCCGCAGCCATGTCGTGTACAATCGTAAATTCGTCCAGTAAGTAAGGTACGTCGTTCGTGTGCTAAACACTATATGGACCCACGTACCGACTGCGGGTGAACGGTGACACGCAGGACACACGGTTTATGTTCATAAGTGGATAGTAGTAAGACATCACATGGAAAATTCTCCTTCCGCGACAATATGAGCAACTGCAGGACAACATTGGCAGTCGTTACGCGCGCCTCCGAGTATAATATTGTAGTTACCGCGGGAGATTAGATTTTTAAAGTGCATTCAAATCAAACAGTTTTCGATTGAATTAGAAGACCGACGTAGCGGATAAAAGAAAATGCTGTGAATCGTATTTGCCGGGATAGGAACCAAAAGCTACGCGGCCGTTTAACGTTTTCTGATCGATAAACGTAATGTTTTTCGAAAAAAAAAAATCCCATTATTACGCGTAAGCAATTCAAACGAATATAGAAAAGACATACATTTGTCAACTGCATCAGTGTCGAGCGTACCGATCGATACCGCACGCATTAATTGGTTCGGTCGTTTTATTATGTGAAAATTGAAATGCGGCACAAGTCCTCTCGTCTGCCGATTGACTTTAATTATGAGTGTTTGGGCTCACCGCACGTATTACGCTGGCACACAAATAAATTGTCACGCGCGGGATTAACCGTACGGTCTCATTAAATACCGTACGAATAGATTACTTACACGCACGCGAGCCCAGCAACGGTGTTTGTAGAAATGGCCGGAATACTACGACGAGGATCATACCACGAAGGGATGAACGTCTGTTGAGACCCGTCTGATAATTTGAAATTAAAATGTTCCGTCCCCGGCAACGTTACCGCTTGAGTCGTCTTAAGTTTTTCAATGGGCCAGTTGTCATTTTTCTCATCATCCGGATAATAAGTTTGATTCCATCCGACCTTACTCCGCGTCTCTTAGACGTCTTCAATTCAGGGGATTAATTGAAGTATAATTATTGCGGAGAAAACAAAGGAAACACAAACCGGTAGTGTCCCTGTTCAAGATAGGTAGATACTCCTGGAAAAGTTCAAAATATATAAATATAGATTTTCGCAGATCTAGAATGGGGCAAGATCGCTTAAGTGGATTAGCTTTGCTGCATGTACGCAGGGTCTATTGACATCAATGTTCAACAAATAATTATTATAATTATAATTGACAATTTTTCAAAAATGAAAAAAAATAATATAGATTTTATTTTGTAAGTAAAAACTGTTTTACTACTTTTCGAGTTGTGTTATTTTATTTACTATTCTCAAGCGATGTAAGATATACAAAATGGACCCGTGGGTTAATGTATTCAAGGTGGGCATACTCATGGAAAAAAAAGTATAATAATTATAAATTAAAAATTTAGTATCGTCCTCCCCACCTCCCCCCCCCCGGCAGTAGACTTAAGTGAAATAAGCCACTGCTATGGCGGCCTGGCTAACGTAATTTATCCCTCGGCGGACAACCCAAAAATTGCTACAGCTCCCACTTATGTCTTATATCGTAGTATACAATTTACCAACGGAGAACGAACCGATTGAAATAACGATTGTTTTCTCGGAAAACGAATCTCCATTAAACATTTAACGCAGTCTTGTGTAACTTAATAAATACATTTGCATGGGTACGCGGAAATTGTATTACGAAATATGAATCCGTTAATTTAATTCGAATTCAAAATACATGCAGTCGACGTCTGCTCAACAATAATAATATATTATTTCCTCGTGAATAAATCAATTACGTTCGGGTAGAACACCGCGCGCGACGATAATGAAATCTTAATTATTCAATTCGATTTGTGTGCAGAACACGAAGATTACGTCAAAACGCACGGAATACATTTGTACAATTTGTGCCTACACATTTACCATCGTAGGAATTGATTGTACTGTACAACACTGCATTATTATCACGGTTCATACCGGATTATTTTTATTGTCCGCCGAAAACAAAAACCAAGAGCAACTTTCAATTAATTAAACATGATAATATTATACGATGTGCGTGGGCGACGATAACAATACGAATGGCAATACTGCTGAAAATATTTTTAAGACCGTTTTTACATTAAATAAGTATATGCGACAACCGATAACTATCTATCATAAATAATGAAATCAAAAAAAAAAAAGTACCTATTACTTAAAAATTTGTAAAAAAAATATTGGCGAAGGAAACAATTTTATTTGCGAATAGTTGACCGTCGAAAATATCATACACACCGTTTACCTGCAGTGCGTATTGTAATTTCCATATAAAACTAATCAGCACGTGAGTTCCGTAACCGACGTTATTCGCAAAATAATTGTATATTGAATAATGTATAAATAATTTATTCTTACAGCTTTACACCGTTCATTCAATGGTGCTAACGAGTAGCGAACCAAAGCACCGTCTGTCTTAACTCTTATGGTAGCCTCGGTAATCATTTACAGCACGAACAATTCTATAGTTTTTCAGCCCCGGCTTGCGGGGTGATAATATTAAAATCGTCAACCCACTTGCGCTATCTAGGCGCGTGTTAAGAGAACGAAAAACATTAGCTTACACTAGGGTGACCAATGACCATACGTCCCGTTTAAAACGGGATAGTCCCTTTTTTGATCATCACGTCCCATTGTCCCGACAAATTTTGTACGGGACGCTTTTTATCCCGTTTCCGTTTTAATCCCGTTATTTCCATAATATTTAATTATCAATAAACAAATAAATACAACATCACGATCAGCAGTTTCAAAAATAATTACTGTATGTTTTCATCTATAAAATATGGTTTTTTTCCTACAAAATCAATTAAAAAACATTTATGACACTAAAGAAGAATAGAAAGGGAAAACATATCTGAATCAGAAGAATTAGAAATACTAAGTGGAAAAGTAAAAATAGAAAAACACAAATTTTTTAGTTGTCTGTATAAGCTAACTACTCTTAAAATTAAAGAAAAAAGATATATATACAAAAAAACAATTTATAGATAAAACGAACTTGTTTTATGACACGTTTTTGTTGTGCATTTGAAAAGTTCTTTTGAACAATTAAAAATATTTCGTTAGACCTTACACATAAATTGTCCAAAATTATACAAAAAATTAAAATTTTTATTTTGTGAAATGGATGTATATAATCTTTTTGATTAATATAATCATGTAGTTAATGTTATAAGTCATCCAAAAATTGTTAGTCCAGTTTTTTTTATATAAAAAAATGGTCAATCTATCTTACACTAGAAAGCCTATGTAATAATTATTATATAGGCCAGGGATGGCCAACGATGAGAGAGTCGTGAGCAGCACATAATATAAAGAAAAATAATATATAAGAGCCCAGAGTTGATTTTAATGGGTAGATTTAAAGGTTTAAAATTACTTACATTTTTAGAGAATCCTTTTTTAGTTGATGTTGTTGAAAATGGATGGCCAATATTAAAATCTATTTTAACGGTTACAGCAGTTTTGAATATTATCGATTATCATATATACGCAATAGTTAATCTCCATTAATTCAACTTTTAAAAATTATTTTCACTTCATGAAACTTAAAAGTATTTACTACTTTTTTTTCAACGCAACATTAAAGTATATTTACATAGAAAATTATAGCATTTTAGTTTGGTAACAACACATACATTATACATGTAAAATTGTTATTTATTATAGTTGTAGCAAACGGTATCAATGTAATTATAATAGGCTTTATAAATTAAAAATTAATAAATAAGTTAAAATTTATAAAATCATTACCTATTATATTATATCAAAAACACTATATTTTTTTAAAAAGCTTGCTAATAAAAATTTTTTATGTCTAACGATAAAACGCGAGCCTCAATTTGTCCACCCTGATATAGGATCTGTAGCTTACACCGAATATGTAGTGACCAATTAAACTCTGTAATTCTCTTGGGTTTTTCAAATTAATTATATTTAAAAATTCATCTTTCAGTATCAAAGTTAATTAGTCGTGTGTCACAGATATCTAATTTGCTAAATAGTTCAACATACCTACTTTTTTCAAACATTATAACTAAATAATACACTTTGAAATTTCATTCTAAGTTAATAATATTAAGAAAACATTTTTCATTGTTTCATTTTGGTTTAAAGCTCAATTATACTAAATATAATATATGTATGTTAATACTAATAAAGTAATAACTAATTAACTAATAACACTATTAACACTTCAACCATTTAGCATTTAGTCAACTTAATATGTATTACCACCGACAATGAAAAACTGGAATATTAAGCACATATAATACACTGTTTCTTAACATCAGTTAAAAAAATTACTAAATTTATTTTGAGTACAAAATTGAAAATACAAAGATGAACATTGTTTTATCGTTAATTATCTCTTTAATGAGTAATCATGTAAATTGACAACCTTTTTTCCTATTTCATTAGTAAATACTTTGAATCTGATTTTTAAAAATAGTTATTTATGTATAATTCAATAATACTTCCAGGTTCAGAATTTCTAAAATTTAATTTAAGTTTATAATAACACTTAATTTTTAAACCTTTTCATGATTAATTATCTATAATAATAATCAGCAACAACAAAGGATATAATTAAAGAGTTAAATGGAAGAGATGGTTCATTTGAAAGAAAAACAAGTTCTTATTTTCAATGTTTTTATATTTGTCATACATTAAAACATAACTATTCATGCATCAACTTTTCCTTCTGTCTAGCCAACTTCTTTTTGGAAACTTTCTTCTTTTCAGCCTCATCCTTGGGCACTTTAGCAACAAACTTCTGTTTTTCAGCAAGAATTACTTCAATGTGACAAGGTGAGCTCATGTAAGCTAAAAAAAAAGGGAACTTTTTAATTTACAAGCAATATTTAAAATATTTTTTTTTATGATGGTGCCGTGACTTAAACACCTAAACACCAAATCGCAAAAAAAAATCTAACATAATTAAACCAAGATAAAGTGTAGCCGCTGGGTTGCTTCTTTTATCACGCGATTCATGTCATACTTAATACTTAATTTAGCTCATATTCTTATTGTAAAAAATTAATTTACAGATTGTATATATACTTATAAAAAAAAAAAAATTAATAATATTAACTAAGTTAACTTGACTTAATTCTTAAAATACCTTGATATCATAATTCAATAATATTCAATAAGGCAAATAATGAATGAATAACTAATAATTTATTAAAAAAATATTTAAAGCAAACAAAATAATATAAAAGAAAGCATAATATGCTTTATTTAGCTCACTGTGCAAAACTTTGAGTATCTAACCAATGTACAAAAAATTATACAAATTACAATTGATAAATAGATAATTCAATTGTATTCTCAATATTAAAATTAATATTCAAGTGTTTAGGAGGGGAAACACATTATTTTGGTCAAAATAGATTAAATTCATTAATATATAAACAGTAGAACTACCCACAAGATTGACATACAGAAGATAAATTTAAATAATATACACTAAAAAATAATGTATTTTTGGGTAAGCACTAATAAAAATTACACCTTAGAATTGATTTATAATTTTAAAAAAACATAAGGGATAGGCAGTTATATTAAAACAAAATAATTAAGTAACCCCAAAAATAAACAAATAAAGTAAATTCAGTTCAGATTTTTTTTTTATATATATTTGTGTTTATTAACACATGTAAACACAATTGTTTTCTCTAACTAAATTTAAAAAGTAAAAATAAAATTTATAAATTAAATTAATCAAGCTATAAAAAATATTTAATGTTGCTTCACTTCTAGATAATTATTAATTAAAAAGCAAATAAAAAATGAGTTATTATTTAATTGCTAATAAAATATTAAAAGGTATATTATGGTTACTATGGCTTTTTAATTTAAAATCATTCAAAACTGATGAAATTAATCTATTCTTCAAAGACTTAGTTTAACAAAAATTAAATTGTTATATAGTTTTATACATTTGTTATAAAATAGACACTTTGGAAGTGAAAACAATTGTAATACAAATACGACTTTACTAAAATGTATACTTGGCAATGTTACATGTTTAGTATTCCTTCACTATTAAGATAATAATTTAAAACAATTTTGAAAATACTAGTCGGACAAAAAAATTCAAACATAAATATTAATGATAACACATAGCAATACCTAAACCATGAAAAAATGGAAATAATCAACTTACGGTTAATACGACCGTGGGCTCTGTAAGTACGTCTCCTCAAACAAGGAGCACGGTTTACTTGAATGTGTTCAACATAAAGACGATCTACATCTAGACCTTTGATGTCTGCATTGGATTCAGCGTTTCTCAGAAGTTGCAACAAGAATTCAGCAGACTTCTCTGGCCAACGTCCCTGAGTCATGCCCCACTGTTTGGCCTAAAAGAAAATCAAGATTTTAGTTTGACCATCATTCTTGCACTTTACTGTAACGCTCAAAGTCCTTACTTGTGCGCAACGACCAACACCGCCGTTGAACCTTCTGAAAGGTACACATTCTTTCTTGTCCTTAACGTTCTTCAAGTATTGTACAGCACGACGAAGAGGCATCTTCTTGATGGTCTTGGCCGACTCTCTTGTGTTCTAAAGATATGACAGTTTTATTTAGCGACCAAGCGACAAGCGGCGAATTCGCACAATACCGACAAAATAAAAGTTACTCTACCTTAAAATGAACTCTTAAATTGGAGCCCCTGGCCTTGCAGGACTTGGTTGGGTTTTTCGGTTCCTTAGCGTACTTGCCCATGGTTGGGTCTGTTGGGAAAAATAATAAGATTTCAATTAATGCCGATGTTTATTACAAAACTACGTTCAGCATAACACTGCGAATCAAATAATCATGGTTTGAAATGAAGTACAGAGAGAAATTTACGGATGGAAACGGATAAATAACGCAAGCTTACCTGAAAAAAAGACGAGAGCAGAAAAAGAACTAACACAAAAATTGGAAACAAATCTAATCTGTTTTGGTTTGACGACGAATCGAACGCATGACAATTTGAGGTTAGCCGACAGTGCAACCATCGCGATCGGACGCGCATGAAATTTTTTCCCACACGATTTCGAATTTATAAATTGTACCTACGCACATTTCGTTAGTTTTCAGATCTCAAATTTATTTTCCCGTTTGAAATCGTAATCATTACGACTGCGAATTATAGTCCAAGTCCATTATGTACGCGCAATGTGCAGTGCACGGGGCTTGATAATCGTTGTGTAAAAAAAAAGTTAAATTAATAAATCTGTTCATTTAAATCGAAACAAACGGGTTTTTTTTTTTTATTTCGTTTTCAACGCCGAGAATTTAAATCTCATTATTACATGGACATAAAATTAAAATGTCATAAGCATACGAATATACGATTGAATTTTGAGTACATTTTTAATGAAATCGCGAATTGCGTTGGCAAATGTTATTACGGGTGATATGATAAAAACGACAAATGTTCAACAGATGTCGGATTCATTAAACTATACGCAAAACACCGAATCCGTCGATTTCAGACATTATCTTTATTCAATCGAACGTAACAATTAATGTTTCACATTTACACTCTGTTATCAGACACACACTGGATGGTGGTGGGCGGTGGCAAAAAAAACTTCCGACGTTTAGTCGAATGGTTCAGTTGTAACACTCGCTCGTTATCACTAACAACGACAACGTCTCCCCCAGGCTCCAATCACCAGACATCCGAGTGTCCGACTGTTCCGTATTTCCGTGTTCCAAGACATTCCTCTGCCGGGGCCCGGGACGCTGATTCAAGGAAGAAATGTCGAAGAACAAATTGAACTTAACTTTACCTCCTGGTGTCGCGGACAACCAGCAGCCAGTTTCACCGTCCGCTCCATTGTCAGCCGCATCGGACACGGGGTAAATGGATTGTGAAGACAAAAACTATCCGGTCCTGTACATATGTGTCGTCGGTGTTATATTTTTAAATTTTTATTGTGCATAATAGATGTGACAAGCTGAGCGTAGCTAGTCTACAAGAACAGCTAGACCGAGTGGGAATGGACGATGAACAGCGTAAACGAATGGAGTTGTTCTTATGTCAAAAAGAAAAGATTGGCGGTGAACTGAGTGACGCTGATTTTGAGAAAATGAAAGACGGTGAACTGGGTGCTGGCAATGGCGGTGTAGTGATGAAAGTCAAACACAAATCTAGTGGTCTGATTATGGCTAGAAAAGTAATGTAATTTCATAATTTGTGTCGATTTCTTAATGTTTAAAGTGTTTTTTTTGTAGCTCATACATTTAGAAGTAAAACCTGCTATAAAGAAACAAATCATACGAGAACTCAAAATTTTGCACGAATGTAATCACGCACATATAGTTGGTTTTTATGGAGCATTTTACAGGTAATATCACCTGCTGTTAATAACAATTAATGATTGCTTATATTAATGTTATTAACATATGGTTGTAGTGATGGAGAAATCAGCATTTGTATGGAGTACATGGATGGTGGTTCTCTTGATCTCATATTGCAAAAAACTCGAATACCTGAGCCAATACTCGGAACTATAACTGCAGCTGTATGTTACTAATTATATTTTTTTCTGATGGATAAACATTAAATTCACTTTTCACTTTTACAGGTTGTTAAAGGGTTAATTTATCTTCGAGAACAGCATTCAATTATTCACAGGGATGTCAAACCTAGTAACATTTTAGTCAACAGTGCAGGAGAAATTAAAATATGTGATTTTGGTGTATCTGGTCAATTAATTGATTCTATGGCGAATTCATTTGTTGGAACTAGATCGTACATGTCTGTGAGTAAAACTAAACAATTTGTTTAAAATTAATCAAATAACTAATTGAAACCTTTTTTTAGCCTGAACGGTTACAAGGTACACAATATACATTACAAAGTGATATATGGTCCTTGGGTTTATCTTTGGTTGAAATGGCCATTGGTATGTATCCCATACCAGCACCTGATGCTAAGACCTTGGCTTCAATATTTGGACCGAGATCTCAGACGACTGAAACTATAGAAAACATAGAAGGTGATGTTTTTGGTAAGTCTTAGTTATACGTATATTTTTATTTTGTATGATGACATACTTTGTAATTTAAATCTTAACAAATTGTTAATAAATGCATATTTTTCATAAACTCTTTATGTATTGTAATCATATAATCTTACATTAGCTAATGGGAATGGGCCGAGACCAATGGCCATTTTTGAACTGCTCGATTACATTGTTAATGAGCCACCTCCTACGTTACCAGCTGGTATCTTCTCAGATGCCTTCAAAGATTTTGTAGACAGATGCTTAAAGAAAAATCCTAATGAAAGAGGAGATTTTAAAATGCTTATGGTAAGATAAAAACCAGACCATTTTATTAATGTTTCTTTCATTATTGCTAATAGTTGATACATTTATCATTTATTTGTAATTTCTTCATTGTATAAATTACATATTTTTTAGTAGTTAGAAATAATGATGTAGTTATTATTTAAATGCAATCATTGCATTAATCAGCAGCAGGCAATATCAAGTTGTTCTATAAACCTGGGATTCTTTTGTTATAAACTTTTATATTTTAAAATAATAATGTTGATCAATAGGAATACCCATTCGTGATTAATGATAAGACACTAGTTAGAAGTACAATCTATAAAAATAATGATTAATAAACTTCACGAGAAAACAGCATTCATAAAAATATATTATTTATTCATATCAGACATCATTTTTATGTAATCAATGATTTGAATATTTTCTGTTGTGTGAATAAAATTAAAATATCTTATAATATTAGGAATAAGACTGTATAAGAATATAATAATTTTCATTCAATGAACTTATTGAATACAATTCCAAAAAGTAGCACAGCTATGGATTTACTTTTTTATAGTAAGCCAAAGTAATAAATGCTTTTTTATTATGAATATAAAATAATATTCTTACAACTCTCATAAACTTAGTAAAATAAACAATTTATTCAGTTTTTTTCTTTATAAAATAAAATATGTCAGATAGATAACAGATAGATTAATTATTTTAATTACTATAATAATCTAGTATTAATATAGTAAATATAATTGATTATTAGTAGTTAATTATATTTTAATTATTGGAAAATTATTTTAACCTTTTCAATTTATATTCTTAAAAAGTATTAAGATTAATTTAGTTATTACTTCTCATTACTCTAGTAAATAGTTGTATGGAACATATTTAAAACCGATTATTGTATTAATTATTTTCATATTTTATAGGATCATCAATGGATAAAGAAAGCAGAGAGTGAACCTGTTGACATTGCAGGATGGGTTTGTAAGATTAAAGGTTTGACTCCGACTACTCCAACTAGAATGGCATCAAATTCGGCCTCATGAGTCTGCTCACTGCTCCTGATACAAAGGCTCACTGCTGCGGACTCCTATGTAGACAGAAATGTCTAGAGGTGCGCCCCTCCCAAGCTTCAAAATGTAATTGCTTTTGCCAAGTAATTGTTTTGTTTTATTATTATTATATTTATGTAGCTTTTGTTAGGGTGATAATTAATAATTATTTACTTAATAGGAAATTTAAATGTTAGTAACAAAATATTAGGAGCTAATTTATTATTAATCTCCTGGGTGTTTTTTATAAAAAAATTTCTACGTGTATTGTGTGATGAAAGCATTAATTTCTTATATCTATTGTTATATTATATAATTAGTTGAATCTTTTTTTATTTTTTTGAACCCTTATAATTTACTTTTCTCTCGCCACAGCAAATATAATATATATGCATTATACTGGAGTAGATACCTGGAAACCGTAACATTTTATTAGTAATAATATCGAACAAATAAATAACCAAAGTCCAATATAACAAGTTACAAACCAAAAAAATATTTCAAGTAAATAAAGTATTTTTGGTCTAATTGATTTTGCGATCTATGTTTCTTCAAACACTTCAACTTTAAGTTCAGAGTGATTTATTTTGTATATTTTTTTTTTTATTCTCAGTTATGAAGAATGTGTAGATATTTAATTTTAATTTTTTTACTTATTTTTATTAAATTGTACTTGTTTAATTTAATATAATTTAATTTACTAGTGTGAATATGTTTTATTTACTTAAGTTATTTATTTATGTTGTTCCTGCTACTTCATAGTATACTCTCAAATTCATTCAGCTCATTTTGCACCAAATTTATTGTCCCATATATCCCTACTGTTTTCCATATATTGTTATCTAAAATAACTAAATAAGATATCGGTACTGATTTGATGTAAATGCTTTTAGTTAATATTATCATTGTAGTATTTGCTATTGTGCTAAATCAATTATTATGTAATCTTGGTTATTTTTACCCATACATTTATTATTCGTTTATATTATAATGTAATTGTATTAATTTAAATGTAATAGTATAATTACATAGACTAGTACTTAAAAATGTATAATAATCAAAATGACATTGAGTGTCTTGGCATATCATTAGGCCAGTGGGAGCCTTAGTAGCGGGAGCAGTAAACTACATATTATTATATTATAATATTTAATGACAAAATGTTTAACAAAATCATAACATTTAATTTGTCATTTATTTTATTCCTAAACATAATTATTATTACTATTATTCATACGATTTATATATTGTATAATAGAGAAAATAAATTTACCTCTTTTAAATTTGAATTATTATAATTCAGTTTAAATATGTGTTAAATCTTTTAAAAAAATATATTCCAACTTCCATTGTAACTGATTATTTCTCTTTTGAATTTGAATTATTATAATTCAGTTTAAATATGTGTTAAATCTTTTAAAAAAATATATTCCAACTTCCATTGTAACTGATTATTTCTCCTATTTGCCATATACTTTTTAAGTTGCTTTAATTGGGCGTAAACATTTCTTATGTTTTTTTTAATAAGTTACAAAACCATTTGAAGTATTTACTCAATATTCATCCCTCTTATTTGTCTTAACATTTCACTAATAGCTAAAAATTTAATTGTTCATATAAAGGTTTGTTGATATACATACTATAAAATTAACTGAAAAGTTTAAAAATGCAAGATAAAGTTTATCAGTTGTTACAAAACATCAATATGTTTTCAATTGAAACTCATTTTTTGAAGGCCCTAACTAGTTGAAGAAAGAAAAACATTGAAATTTATCAAAATCTGATTCTATTCATAATAAATTATGTCACCCATCTATCCAAAGTATCAATTTTTTTAAAAATGCATTACTGTCTCATATCCTTTTGCTACGCCCCTGAATTTCTTAGTTGATTACTAAGAACTATCCTTCTATATTTTTTTTTGTAAACCTTGAATGAGATGTGTACAAGTGTTACTACAAATAATATAATTAACAAGTAAAAAATTGTGGTTATAGCATCCTTGATAATAACATAATTTATAATATTTTGTTATTTACTATTTCGTTCATGGATGGAAAAAATCAAGGTTCAATAGTGTGTCTAATTTACTTCCGTAACCAAATTCAGTATGTAATATACATTTAGATTTCTTTTATTTATTAACTACATCATGGCAATCTAAATAAATTTAAATAAACCCTTGTGTGAAATGATGTATTTAATACTTCAATGTAATGCTTTAAAAACAATTAACAACTGAGTTCAATGTTAAAACCTTGAGAATAAACTTAATCACACTCCACAAAGTTGCCATAAAAAGTCTTTGAAAAAAATGAATAGTTATTTGTCAGAAAAATTGACATTTCTTCTGCCTAGAGATGGATATTTAATTTGATTGTTTTCTAACTCATTCAATAATCTACTATAAATAATTTATTATTATATTGTTGTGTAAAAAGTTAATACATTTTGTTATATAGAATTAAGAGACATAATTTAAAACAATAGGTAATATGGGTTTATGTGACCTGCATTAACTATTCATTAACATTTTTAAAAGAACAAAAAAAACCTTTTTACCTTAAAAAAACAAATAAATTATGACTAGTTATACTATTATATATAATAAAAAAAATTAAATAATATTCTATTAATCACTTGTCAGCTAATACTCAATTGTATAAAATAATATACATTAGTAGGGATGAGAAGTTATAGGAGCTAAAATAAACAAAATATGCTAGGAAAAATTATGATATACGCATCAAAAATTTGAAAATATGCAAAAAATATATTATAATATGCTATTTTGTTAAATTTGATTCTATTAAAATATAAATAATTTTTAACTGAGGGATAAAAAAATTAATACTAGGTATAAATATGAGATGATAAATGATTGGTAGGTGTATTGGTATATTTATTGATAGTCAGGTGATTTAATCTAAAAAAATAAAAATACAGTTTTAAGTATTCTGGCAATTCGTCCATAGATGTGATTTCTGCATTTAAAATTTTTGATATATTTCGTAAAATACTGAATCCATTATTTTTTTCCAAAACATTATTTAGTTTTCTGTTTATTGCGTCGCCCACTTCACCAAATACGTCATTTATTTTGAACCGATTTAACGATAGATATTGAATCAGTTAATGAAATATGCACAAATATGCACAATAAAAACATGAATATGCAAAATTTAAATACCAAATTTCAATTCGTTAGGTTATAGAACAGATTTTTAGCTCACCTAGCTATAAATAGAAGATACAGAAAAAAATATGAAATCCTATAATTTCTCATCCCTATACATTAGTATTAAACATTCAAACCTACTGTAATAAAGGTTGTACACAGTAAAATGTTACGATTTAAAGTAAACATACTTACACAATATTATTAAAAAAATTACATTAAAGTTTAACTAATCCAAAATATTTAAAAACCATCGTGTAAAATAAACATATAAATGTATGCAATTTAAATGTAATCGCTTTAAAGTATAAATTAGTGTTCATTGTTACTAATAGACAATAGTAGGAACTTTTGATGGTTTTTTTGTGGTTGGCGTGTGGTTGTTGCGGTCGCTGGAACGACCACTTTTGAACTACTTTTTTGTGGTCCAGCCGTCGCCGACGTAACCACATCACGACCACAAATAATATAATAATATATGATCTACCTAGACCTTACCTACTGGCCAGTGGCCACTGTAAAAATGGATTCCGACGAAGAACCACTGTTGTTAGCACTTTTGTTACGCAGAAGACGTCGCGACGTCGGAAACCAAGACAATATTGGATTCATCCCATTATTGAAAATCGAGATGAAAGCCAGTTTTATTTGAATGTACGATGATAAATTTTTTAATTATTTCAGGATGAGTATATGTACTTTTGATTATTTGTTAAGTGAGCTAACTGAAAGCGTACAACGCAGCGACACAACCACGAGAAAAAGTATAAAAGCTGACGAACGTGTCGCACTTACTATAAGATAAATTATACTAGTTACATACCAAATTATTATACATTAAATGATTATTTACAACGTATCAAATTATTAAGTACATATTAACAAATTAACCATTTATGTAAATATCATAATTTTAATTGAAAATATTTGACAAAATTGAATCGTGATCATCATCGGTGGCCGGAGATGAAATGCTGTCTGGTGAAGTAATTGATTGAGTGTTAGTTGGCGAGATTTCTGGTGTATACGTATTCACTGTTGTAGGTGCCCGATATGGCTGGGATATTTTTCGCGTGGATACATCGGGTATTGTCTTGTTTCATACTCGGTCGTGTTATAACTATGACTTGGTGTATTATCCGAACAACTCATAGTTATAATTTTGAGTATTAGGTTGACTATATTTTTGAATTACATTCATTATTTCAGTTTGGGCTTGTATTTTTAAGTTATCATCAATGGATTTGATATTTGAATCGATCGTATGATGACGGTAAGAAATGTTTATCAATATCAATATTATCTAACTGTTCATCTTGTTTGCTCATATGATCGCATAAACGATGTGATAGTTGTTTAATTAACTCATTCTCATTATCTATACACAAATAACCGAACTGATAAATTATATGACAACCGTCATAGCAATAGTATTACATTTTTGATATAATTTTATGATAACTATTTATAAATATATATACACTGATGATATCGCGCTGGTGGCGAGTGGGTTTGAAAGTTTGGCTGGCGTGTCGCTCTTGTGTGTTGCGCTCAACCACTGCACCGACGGGCCACGATTTTGCGCGTGATACCGGCGACACGATGCGACTGCCGTCGGAAAGTGGTCCGCCTGTGTTCGACTGCGTTTTTCATATTACTTTACATGTAACTAATATATCACCCACGCACGACCACCGTTTTGTGGTTGTAAAGTGGCCCGTGTGTGTTGAGCCTAGTAACACTTATAAGGCTCACACCTAAGTAGTAATTCTATTTATGATTTATAGTAACGTACCGATCCGTGACGTTCGACCTATAACGTTGATATTAATATTATGCACGGGCGTAAGGCGGAAAATCGATTGGCACCATCAAGATTAATTGATCAATATTATTTTTGGATGAAAAAATGTGACAAAAAACTATTTTCCGTTTCATTACGTTTTCCGAAAACGTACAAAAATGTTCATCATAGATTTCAAAATGAACTGTTAGGTAAGGTTAAACAATATCTAAACAACCAGTGTATTTACTAAACTGGCGTCCACGCAGTTTGGTCATTTTTATACTTGGTTCCAATATTTTGAACATTAAATCAATTAATCATCTTGACCACGACAAAAATATTATAATCTGAATGTGTTTGAATTCACTTGGCAATCATAAATTAATGTAATATTAATGTATAGCTTACAAAATTTAATTTTAATATATTTTTCATTAATTATTATATAACATAATTATCATTTATCATTTAAGTATACTTTAATAAATTAAGAAATTGTAACCCATGTACATATACGTAAGTATTATTCCAATACAAATATTTTATCAATTTGATATTAGTAATGAACTAATAACCATTGATTTTTCATAATCAATGGTAATAAATAGTAACTCTCGTATCACCAGGTGGTCCCGCCGATGGGGGCTGGAAGCTGGTCATGACTATTTATTACAACTCAAAAACGTACGGGTCGTTAACGTGTATAGCATTTTTATACTTGTCGTACGTAATAATAATATACAGAAAAATATGCGAATGATATAATTTATGTATAATAAATTATTGCCGTAAAGGCCAAAACGAATAAATATAATCACGACTCACATCTTAGTTAGTTTATCTATTTATGTGTTATTTATATAGTTAATATAATCATGCCTCCGTAAAGTCCAATGTGTTTTTTTTTTCTTTGATTAAAGTTAAATCATTATATCATAGAAAATAAGTGTAGTCTTATCAAACTAATCATTTTATATTGTTTTATAAATCAATACAAGTGTAAACATAAATATCGTGTTGTAATACTTATTAGTTATTGCCTATACTATTCTTGAAGGTACGTATACTAGTGTATTTCAGTTAAAAGTATACATTGCCGTATTTTTTTCGAGTATTAAAGACTTAAAAAACAATAACTAACAATTTCTAAATTTCTATTATTACGGTTGATTTTTAAGTATTTTAAAAAAAGTGTGATAAATATTTGAACACCATACTTAACTCGTGTTTAATTTCCGATTCTGCATATTAGAAATACAGTTATTATAGGACAAATAAAGTAGAACACTTACCAGTAAGCAGTTACCACATGTTATAAAAACGATAAACGTATTTTGCTAATTCATCACAAAACTCTGACAATCTACAGCATTTGTAACTAATTCATTGTTAAGTAATAAAAATGCAAACCGGGTGGTTATTATTTCTACAGTTAGTATTGAGCAACGTACCTACTTGAAAGTTAAAGTAAAAGTATAGAAAGATTTTTAATTAGATACTCGCGTTAACTACACGAACCGAGAGATGAAACATTTATTAACTTCTGTCTTACGTGTTAAGACTTAATTATTTTCCATATTATATTCGGATGTGTAGCAAATCAAACTGAAAATAAATTAGTACTATCAGTTATGACATTGACTTTTGTACTTGAAACAGAACTACTGCAATATAATATAATATAATATGTCCTACCTACCATTATAATTCTATAGTATATCAACAATTGGTATTTTTTGAAAAACACTATTTTATTATGATAATTTTAATTAAACAAATGCAATAGCTATCTATAATATTAGTGACCAGTGTTTCGTATTGGTACACCGTGTAGTGTATAATATTTCGCTCGAATATTCTCCTATCGTTGTAAACTGTTATCCAATAATATTGACTGCCACCTGTCGGACTTACAGGTTAATACGACTTGCAAGCAACAAAGTTACAAATTGGCGAATACACGAAAACATGACGTATGCTGATTAAGTGAGTTATTATGACGATATTAAATCTATAAAATAGAATATAAGACTGTTGATTTTGTTTTACTTCCTAAGCATTAGGTACTGTATGTAGGAATAGATGTGTTTTTTTTATTATATAACTTTATGTTTAATTTTTCCAATGAATATATCTTTGTATATAATTCATTTTTATTTGTAATACTCGTTTACTTATATGCGCGTATTTCAATAATAATCATCATGACCAATTACTTGGTTATCCTCTTTACTTACTCCGATTTCCAAGTACCATTGGTTCTTGGGAAACGTTACACATTAGAATGTTACGTTATAGGTATAATAGAAAAATAATGTAGTGTTTATGGATGTTTTCTTGATTAAATTTAATTTATAGGAAATTATCATACATCCGACATAAAAAAAACTTAAAAATACATGTAATGTGTGAAGTTATACTTCAATGTCTTAATTTTAATAACCTGCAACTTACCTCGAACTCATATAAACCAACATTGTAAATAATTTTAATATATATTACACCTATTATTATTGTTACTTGACAACAATATTAGTTTTCAGTTGACAAAAAGAATATAGTTTAGAAACAGATTTTACCATTACGTTTTAGATGTAAAATATAAATAATTTCAATAATATTATGTTAGTAGTTTGATACCAAGAGGGTATAACTTTTCTGCGTGTCGCACACGAGTTAAATGTCATGTAGATAATGTGTAGTGTGTACTAATTGCATAACACGATGCAAATAGTAAAAACAGTACACTATGGAGTCATAGAAAAACAACTATTCTGTGGACTGTGGTGTAGAATTGCATCAGATTTAAATAAATAACTACATTTCCGACTAACATTAATAATTTAAGTTTAAGGTGTTAAGATTTTCAAAATAAAAATATAGGATCAATATTAACTATTTACACGCTTTGGCACTAGTGTAAAAATGGTTTCTCTAATAGTTAAAAGTTATTAAAAATATATTTCCAGGGGAATCGTAATACAATTCATAATTTTTCTATACTTTCATTTATGTAGTGCTCTTATAGGGATTTTAAAGATTTATTGAAAAACTATGAATTATACAGGAAGATTTTACAGGATTAATACAATAGTAATACAGGACGTCTGAGCACTCTATTTAAAATTTTTCGACTGTCAAGAATTCTCGAGTGTTCTTCATTTTGGATTCTTGAGCGTAATTAGTTCCGGGGGATACGAGTAGTAGTTATACGTCTTTAAAACAATTATTTTAAAATGTTTGGAAAGGGAAGATAATGAAATCTAATTACTTTTTAATCTCGTCTGTATCTGACTAAAATATGTATCCTATTTGATTAAATGAAATATTTCATAATGTAAATAACACAAGTGGTTCAAATATACGTTGGAAATAAAATGAAACAATGAAAGGAAAATAATAATAAATATATAACACGTACTACGTATATTATACTTATATAATATGATATAAACATATTGGACATTTTCTAATCTTAATTTATTATTGTTATCCACGGCCTTAACTGTAAACCATTCAAGTAAAACAACTTTCAAAACAATGATAGTGTTGCATTCTTACACCTTACTTGTTTATTTGTATTGTTGCAATTTTTGAAAAGTTGTTTCCATAAATTATCCTGGCCTGGGAGTCTTATGAATAATTATTAATAAATAAATAAAAATAAACAAAACTTTAAAAAAAAAACAGAAGGCTCTCCGAAACTCCGTCGCGGTCGGTGCGTAACTCCACACGATCACAGCTGACCGTGATAATAATTTTAGAGATTTTCAAAACTATTAACATTTAATGTGATACTACATATATTTTTTAGTGAAAGAAAATCTTAGAGAAACATGATCCCGGTCTATCAAAAAACAAGTGACTTCACATAGGGTTTTATTCAAGTACTACAGATTTTATGTTTCTCGATTATTAATAATACATGGTCAGATATTCTTCATATTTCAGTTGTATCTCTATGTTGTGGTTATTTTTATGGATAGTAGTATAATAATATAAAATATTATTTTGTTTTGCTATAAGCGTTGTCATAAATACTCATAACAGTTGAAGCTAATTTTCCAAGTATTATGAAAATATAACGAACACTTACCAGTTTCAATTCAAAAGCTGTACGGATAAGCATGATCGATTTTTTAATTTAATTTTAGACGGTAACAAATTTTCGTCGTACGACCTTAGACTTATAAAATATACTTTATATACTTAAGACAAACTATGAAGTTACAGTAGTTACACTGATATTTTGTACGTAAATCCAAGAATAACAATTGTTTAAACAATTGATACAAGTACAAAAATACAGAAATAAACTTGATTTAGTTCGTTCAACCACTAACCAGTAACGAATAATTTAGTATATTTTTCCAAACACAATATTCTATTTTCAACTATTTTGTTTTAACGAAATGCAACTCGAAATTACAGTCCAGTCATTTTATAATGTTATCATTGTTTTGTGACCGATAGAAATATAGAATTGCTGTTTTCGAGTAGCATTAATTAGCACGTTTTGTGCAAAAGTGTGACGCGTGTTTATCGCGTTAAACGCGTACGTACGTATAAAATAGACAAATACGCGTCGGAAACGGAAATGATACATTGTTCTCAAATTTCGATTTTATTTTCACGCCCGGGTCTCGTGTAAACCGCGACGGACAGCGAGCAATCCCGGGCCACCGGGTAACAAACAATGCAGACGTAATAACAACAATAATAATAATAACAATAATTATTATTATTATTATTATTATAACAGCAATTTGAAATGAAATAAGAGCACACCACGCGCATTCTATAATATTATGCTGCATCATTTGTATACAGCGTGGGACGTGGTGTTCTGCCGTGTCAACCGCTCAGTCATCGGCCAATCAGGGGCGTACTATTATAACTGTGCAAGTTATTTTATAGCGTAGCTTTTAAGGTTTTTACGTTCATTTTGTATTTTTCGCTACACATTTTCCAACTATTACTATTACTACATAATATGTTAGTTGTGTACACATCACTACTACTGCACGTTAGTAAACGATTTCGGCTGAACCATAAACTTCAATAATTGCTCCAATTGGATAAAATTTTTATATTGTTTTTTTTTTTTTTTGGATCGTTCCGCTTTTCGGAAACCAGTTTTCTTGCTCCGACATCGTCTAATTTTTTTAAAAAAAATAGTAACCATAATATTTTCAAATTTTAATTGATAGCAAATTTCATCGGTAAATTATTTAATTATTTTAACAGCTTTTCTCTAACCTTCAAAAGCTTATATTTATTCTATGTTTGAATTTCTTTTTTTTTTTTAACAGAAGTTACTAAAAATAATCATTCAATAATTAATAATTATTATTATACTTAATAACTAGTAGTCTTATTATTAAAAGAACGTGACAAATTTTCTGATTGTTAACATTTTAGACAAAATGTCTCATGATTTATATTGTAATTTGTAACACATAATTATATTGTATCGAAAGAAACACAAATACTTGCCGCTCCAAATAATAACAATAATTTGAAGAGATTTTTTTCATTTACATAGGAAAAACTAAATACTCCTAAGAAAATCAAAAATTTATTTTAAGAATAACCACATCTTAGTACTTTCCTAGTCTGTTTTATAGACTAAACAAGGTAATATATTATAATTTTGATGTAAAAATTATTTTCGACATTTGATCACAAAAAAAAAAAAAAAATAGAAAAAACAGCATTGTAAAATCAAATACATTCTTCTTATCGCTCAGAATCTTTAAAAGCCAGTGTTTAATAATTGTTTCTGCAACCTCTGTAGTTTTTCACAGTAAAAATGTATAAACCAGACGTCTACGCGTGAAAAATAACAAATAATCCAAACCGGCCCTGACGATATAATATGAAGCGCACATTAAATTGTAGCTCTTGAAAGCGCCAAAGACAGCGTAATATGCGTATCGTCTTGGGTTCGTAAGCTCAAATAACTATGGGGATACACGGAATTTAGCGATCCGCTGCAACTACGATACGTAAGATACATTTGTTTGTAATTAACGATTTGGAATAAAAATCTGTGATATTTTCTCTACGTTTCACCGGGCGTATGGGGAGTTAACGGAATGCTGAAAAGTACATTTTCGGACGAGTTACGTAAGTTTTTTGGAGTTGGAGTGTTAAATTGCGTACTAATCTTTATGGTTTTCCAATAGCAATACATCACCGGACGTAGGAAATATCGTACCGACCAGTGGCGGATTAAACGGGAAAAAAATGGACATTTGCCGCCTGGGCCCCTACCCGAAAAGGCCCCCGGGCCCCGGACCCAGTTTTCAGTCTTCATTAATTTTCATTTCAACAAAAAAATTAAAATAAAATTGGTGAATGGTCATTTTTGTTTGTGAAGTTTTAGATTGTAACACATCAAGTAATAATAATAAGAAATCAGTAATAATAATACTGTGTAGTGATGTGAATTGGTTATGTGACTATAGTTGCCCATATATTATACTGTCAAATATACACCGCGCACCGGCATGTATTTTTATTTATATTGTTAAGGTTATTTAGAAATTATATCCAGTTTGTACGATTTAAATAAATGTATTTATTTTTTATTTTGTTTCAATACCTATCTAGTTTAACAGTGTTTTAAGAGGGAGGCCCTCACGAGTTAGTATTAGTTACGACGATTCATATTTCTTGGGCCCCTTATATCGTATGCCGCCTGGGCCTTTTTCCTTAAATCCGCCACTGGTACCGACAAATGTAAATCAAAAAGCCCTCCCCCGGCACTAATTTCTCGAAAATAATACTCTTATACCACTCGCCGCACTGACGGACGGGTCGGCATGCATGCATATATATATACGTATATGTATTATTATTGTTGTTACGTAAACGCGGTCGATGGGATTAGATGCGAAGTAAAGGCGAAGGATGAATTGAGACGAAGTCGAGTAGTTGCTACCTACAAACCGACGAATTTATATTACGACGACGCGACGGGAACGTTATTTTCACGCGCTGTATGCGTGGGGCTACTGCGGCTACGTGTATACCGAGTGCTCTTGATGGCGGGGCATTTGTCGCGTGTACCAGCTGATGTCGTGTCGCCCGTGTACGTAGTGTAGCACCGACCACGGTCCATCTGCGAGTACATCGTACAAACGGTGGACCGGTACCGGAGAAATGTAGATGATGAACGAGAGGAAATTAACACGTAAAAAAAAAGTAAAAAGAAATATTTTCTAGGCTTAGCGGTCGGCCGACTGTTCGCCGTCGGGTACAATGTATAATTGATGTTAATGAACCCTAATTTGTTATTATTCGCCGAGTCAGCGCACGGCCTCATCGCGAGAGCGCGGGCTTTTATATTATATTTATTATTATTATTTATTAGGTATACGTATACAATAGTGTGCGATATCACTTGTGCGTGTGTGCGCTGTAATAATAATAGTTCAAAACGATTTATTTCCTCTGTTCAATAAATCCATCTCTCCTTTATCGCCGCATGACAAAAATATCGTTCGTAATATAATTAATAAGCAGGAAGGCGTTTTGGGTTCGAGGGGAGAGGAATTATATACAATGTTGCCTGTAGGGAACCCTATGTTTTACCGTAATATAAATTATAATATCGGTCCGGAGCACGTATTATGGTCGTTCGTTTATCAAGTATCTAAAATATCAGTATCAAATCACAAAATGAGTTTTCGTCGAGACATTGTGCATAACATCTACTGCCCGTTGGTCAATTAATAGTTTTCACTTTATTTCCCCAACGATCTTAACACACTTGTTGAATCATTCTAATCCAAGGCCTATCTAAGCAACCGATTTTAAATGTTTTATCAAAATTACGGTCATATGCATATTACATACGTGCATGCATTCCGATTTACCGATAATTTAATTTGAACGTAATATATGGATACTAGATCTTAACAAAATTCAAAATCATAAATAATATTACATATAGTATATATCCCACCGGGATTTACACAGTGCGATATATCCCGTGTGAATAGAGATAATCAAATTCTAGTTTTTTTTACGAGCAACCATGGGCAAAGGCAATTTTTCTGACCATAGTTTGGTAAATATAAGTGTATTATCAAAGAAGTGAAAAAATTAACTTTTTACATGATAGATTTTATAAATTTTGAAGATAGCCATTTCATAGGGCTTATTTTATTAATAATTTTCTTAGTTCCCAAAGAAAATAGTGCGCTATTTACACAATTTTAAATAACAATAACATTATCAGCAAACCTTATTGGAAAAATGATGAGGTGATAAAAATTTACATTATTTCTTTGTAAGCTAGAAAAATGATTAATCCGATGAAAACAGCGATGAGCGGTTTGATGAGCGCGCGTGACGAACAGATAAATATCATACGGCGTCACTATGCGCAATACGATTTCACAATCGTACATTAGCGCGTAGCTCCGTATTACGCAATAATAACAATAATATGACGAGGACGAGCTCTTTTAGAGTCTTAGAGATTTAGTGACGTCGAGAAGAGGGATGGCAGTCGGAAGGGACGACGATTGCCGGCGGAATGAATATTGCGAGTCGCGAGAGCGTGAAAGCTTGCACCGAAAAACGATGATTTCAGTCTCGTATATCATCGTGCGAAAACTTTTTTACGGTGTCGGAATACGCCTACAATACGCGCGCGCCGGTGACATTATTACCGTGGACAAGCGCTTTGTAAATTTATACGAACACGTGACTTAATATGTATATATGTGCCGACTCCGTTGTACGCATATATATATACTCGTATATATATATTCAACAATATAGGCACCAGTAGTCTACGTCAATACAACGTCTTTCCAAATGCACACAAGTACATAAACGGAATACAACCCACGCAATATTCGATAGAACTTTGCTTCGGGGTAGCTGCTTGTGTAGTACGAGCTGTACGCGTTCAATTGATACGGATAAAAGAACGGTACATTTTAGGTATATATGGTTAAAATATTGTATAATACCTATATAACTGTAGATATATATAAAAAAGTATAGTTGATACGGTGAATTGGCCGAGTGATATGTTAAACGTGATTTAATCTTGTTTATACTTTTTTGCTAACTGGCACAGCAGTCAGTATTGTAATGATTCAAAAGACGAAATCGGTATGCATATCGCACGCGTACACGGAGAGTTAAGTTGTTTTCCCTAACGTTTACGGTTTGTTTAAAAAAAAATAGATTACGACGAAAATATTGTAATTGTGAAAATCTTGGTTTTCAGCGTTCTCCGCTTCCTCGCTTCAACCGACCATGTCGAACACGTGTTCGTATTTATATCAATATTATTGTTGTTTCTGTACACTGCAAGGACATTGTCCAATTACGTATAGATCGTATCGGGTGTAACGCTTACGAACTACGGAGTACACGGTTTTATGCTTCGAATCACGCGAGTCCCCTCGATTTTGCCACCACCAACTCGTAACCGGATTTACGAGCAATTTTCTTTCTGACGTTAAACGCCACAGTGTATATACTACAACTATTAGTTAGTAGCTGTAGCAGTAGTAGTGCGAGTGTATTGTTTACACTGTTTTCAGTAAATGACTCAGTGTACATATTCATAGCATGGATGCTCATTTTGTACGCCGTACCCGGCAAGGCCTTATTTAGGGGTAGCAACAGGGGCCTGTTTCACCGGGAGGTATATTTTTCAGGATAACTACTGATTTTCTAAATTAAAAAATTTTTTATTCTAATATACATTTGTTTACTTGTTTCCTACATATTTATACGCATTATTTTCTTATTATACAACTTAAATCTTTTATAATGATATCATATTCATGGCTTATTAATCATTTTAGTATACCAGTTTTTTTTAAATTACAATATATTAATTATTACATTTTAGCTGCGCCAGGGTGTAGGCCAGTTCTTAAATATACAGCCCCTTTAGAATGAGAATATTGTCCGTCCGAACATTATATAAGATATATTACAGTATTTTTACACAATGTCACGTGGACATGGAAAATTTAAGTTTTCCTCGCAGGGCCCACAAGGAGATCGTCTTGGTTTTCATCCACGATGTCATAATCACTCGCCACTGTGGATAAAAAACGGTACCGCCTGCCTTTAATTACGTTGACATGGCTTGTATGACTATATTACACATTTATGCATGTCACACGCAATAAGGTGATAGTTTTCACGTTAATAATACTTTGATGGTATCATAAATTATATTTACACAATACTACAATACGGAAATAATGAAGACCATTACAGGTCGCAATCTTCGACTATTGGCTTATGGCTTTTGCCCGTTATCGTATATATGTTGTCGTGTGTACATTATATGCATTTACGTGTTATCCAAAAAATACCAAACGATCGTTGCATCGAAGTCGATTATGTATTCGTACAGTAAAATAATAATAATTTATTTGAATAGATTGTTGATACGGTGATTAGTGATTTGTGCGCGAGTGCGATTGAGCTCTACTCCAACCACATACCGTTACGTATATGTTTCAAAATGGGAAAGTTAAGGCATTTCGATTAAACACAATTAACACAACAAACAACTTGAATATCTAACCGATGTACAGAAATAGTTGATCATTCGCACCTAAGCCAAGTGTTTTTGAACGAAATGTTACTCTACTAGCACTTTACTGGTTTATCTCTCTTGCTATACTATCCGTTCGGCTCGTTTCAAGTGTTTCAACTAAAATTTCTAAAAAATAATAAACTACTTGTTCGGTACACAATATTTTTATGCATTGATATTTTCAGAAAAATATTTCGCTTCAGAATGTAAGATTTCATGTGCCATTAAAAAAAAAACATCCAACAATATTATGCGATGATGAGTGATGACTATATGGATTGCGCAATGCGAATACTTAGAAAATATATTATTAAACATCAAAATTGTGATAAAATAAATATGCTTTTATTGTTCAAAAGAAGATATTGTATTTTCTCCGAACTATTTCACACAATAAAGTTTTGTAATCATAGATGGCTTGGCGATTTCGTCGCATTAATATTTAATTTGCACTGGTTGAAAAAATATAATAAGCTATCCAATTACGTTGCACGCTCGTCGATAAACGATCCTCTCGATATACTCTGCGTGGAGTTCTCATGAACAAAAACAACGGTTGTTTTATCGTTAAGTAAAATAAAATTCCAATACGCATATTCGCAACGTTTGTCTTGTACTCGCGCGACCTCGGCACGCATAGAAAAAATAAATATTATTTCTCTCCATACGTGGATCTAGAAAAAAGAATAACATGTAATGTAGGGTTACAAGACGATCAAAACGAAAGAAAAATGTTCGCGAATGTACTGCATAATCGAAAATCACGCCCATATTCTTCTGCTCTTTTAGTGTACTCCCTGAAAGAGGCCCGGATTATACATATTTGGGGCCCTAGGGCCAGATTTTTTAGTGGGCCCCTAGAATAGTTTGTTTTTAGTATTTTTTTCTAAATCAATGTTTTTTTTTCTTTAATACAATAAAAACTTTATAAATATAAAACTAGAATATTCTTTTTTTTCTCGCTCTAAAGTCTAAATGATGCATAGTTTTTGATCAAATTTTTCTTCGTGGACCCCGGAGGCCATGGTCCCCCTTTGACCCCCTCCCTTAATCCGGGCCTGCCGCGAAACACGATGTACATGTTGTTGCTTCGTTGACCAATAAGTCCCGTGGCCCGCGAAAAGGTTTCAGACAAAGTTCAACTCGTTACACGATGCTCGCAGGCAGAGCCGGATTAAGTACTTTGGGGGCCGTAAGCAAATTATTTAGATGGGCCTAATTAATTACTTAATAAATATAGGTAATAAACAGGTATATACGAGTATATGAGTATATGAAGAATATTTTTTTCTATTAGTATAATATTCTATAATTATAATAGTCTTTCACCAAATTTAGGGGGGGGGGGATGAGTGAATACTACAAATAACAAAATATTATTATATTATATTACAAATAAATATAAAAAGATTTAACTCAAAACTATGATAAATTGAAAATTTTTATTTATAAAATATATTTTTAAATTATAAGTAAATACATAAATTATTATAACATTAGTCGCTGCTGTCATCGTCGCAACTATCAACTTGTTTATCAAAACATAATTCTTTTTTTCTGGATTTCTCATTTGCAAAATTTTGGATCACATCTTCAAAGTTTAGAGATTTTACAAATTCACTTTCAATACCTAAAATTCCAAGATTTTGTAGGTTATTTTGTGCTAATGAAGATCTTAAAACGTTTTTTAATAATTTTAATCGGCTAAATGATCTTTCTCCTGTACAGTTGGTACACATAAGAGAAAGATATAAACGTAACAACCGTTCAATATTTGGAAAACTCTAGGTCACATTTAAATCAATTATTATCTTATACATGTTAAGCAAAATATTTTTATTCTTATTTTCGTTCGTTGTAATTAATGATAAAGACGTTGACGAAAAACTTAAAAACTGTGTAAACTCATTTGTGAAATCATCAGGGAAATCTTTTGGATACCTTTCTAATAACTTTTTCATTCCTCCTTCTATGTCTTCAATTTGCATGTCTATTGAAATGTCTGATAATAACTTAAAATTATCCCTTACGGTAGTAATAATTAATTTTTAAAAACTAGACATTTTACGGGCCGAATTTTTTCGATGGCCGTAAGCAATGCTTATTTTGCTTGTAGGTAAATCCGGCCCTGCTCACAGGTGCACCGAAATACGAACGCAAAAACGGTACTGGTTTGAAATGCAGCGCGCGCTCGCCGCGTATAATATATAGTGACTCGCCGGGTCACACTCGCGCTCATAATCGGCCTGCATTACACATAACACAGTCCGTATCACACCGTAGAGGTATATATTTATTTATACGACTACGATGCGTCATAATATGTACGTACGCGCGACCAAAGGCTGGACAAACCCGCGGTGATTGGGGTCCAATAATTATTCCTGAATGCAAGCCAAAGGTCATCGTACGGGAAGCGCGCACGGTTTCATTGTAGCCGATCGCGCGTACAAAGAGATACGCGGTGATGGCAAATATAGTAACAACGGTTGTTGTCAACGTCGAAACCAGATAATTCCGCCGTTACTATTTTGTCGGCGACGAGGCGGAGAAGAATGAACGTAATGCGCTACACGCGGTACATAATACATAATAGCAGCACATTAAGAGGCACTAAATATCTGTGAGCGATTCACACATCTCAAACACGGCATTGTAATACCGTATTATATCATGTGTATCATCATATCGCGCGTAATATGTATTATTACGAGAAAATGCGTCACAAAGCGGTATTGTAACAGTGTAATAATAATAATAATAATAATAATAATAATAATAATAATAATAATAATAATAATGATAATCTTCGTGATCCTGACCGAACCGGTTACCGCGTAGATTTTGAATGGTGTTCTCGCTTTTCCTGAGATACTTGCCTCGAGTCGTGTTGCTGTACGCGTAGCACAACACGAGAAACGAACTGTTTGTTTAGAGGAGAAACTGTAAAATAAAGTATATACATATTTATACAGGCGGGTTTTACAAAAAACTATAATATAATATTACGTTTAAAATTCAAAATGTAAAGTAAATGATTCGAGTTTCTGTTTTTGGTCGACCCGTGCTCGTTCAGTCTGCCAACGTTCAAAGTTTTCGCATTCTCGCAAGCTCTTTGACCTAGAGAACCGTTTGTTGTTTCAGCTCCGAAACCGAACATATTAATATTATATTTCAAGAGAAATAAATCGCCATACTATAGTTGCTCTGCAGTCCTCGTGGTTATTACTGGAAAACCAAATTGGGAATTACATTTCCATCAAAACGCCAAATGTTTACAAAACCACTTTTCGAAGAAGTCATTAAAGGTTAAATATTATAACATCGTGAATTTCCAAGTACGAACATTTCATTCGTCGTTTTATTCATCAGTACATTCAAAGGATTTAATCCTTGTTTGAATTTTTAATCCGATCTGTGTACGCAGTACCGCCGAAGAAAACATTTAATACCGTTTTCATGTTGTGAATTCGTCCATCAACAGTATATCTAAATCAGACACAGGTTCATATATTTTACTCGGCAGTTATTGCAGGTGCATAATACCCATTATTAATTATTAGCTTATTACATTTCGACGTTGAGTCTGCACCGACGACGTGGTTCACTGCGGTTTTAACGAGTGAAAACTGTACCGTCACCGCAGTGACCTTTTTTGGCCGTAAAATGTCTCGAATAGGAATTTTTTTTTACTTTCGTGTTATCACGAAAGCTGTGCCACCTTAAGGGTGTTTATGGTCGATGTACAAAATGTTTCTCACCAAACAGAAACACCTTTTCTTCGCTACGGTATTTTATTGGGGTTGTTTTCTGTGAATCTTGAATTATTGAAAGTTTGAACGAGTAGTTTTTAAATCTATGTAAGTATTATGGTAAACAGTCTTATGACAAGGTAAAAGTATTGTAATAAACTGCTCTTACCTGACCTTCGGATAGACAGGAAAATAAAAATAAAAATAGTCTTATGATATAGTTTGTGAAAACACGCTACATACTAATTGCTTCCGATTCAAAATAACGCGAATCTTACGCATTCATGCGCAATTTAAAATTTGAATCACTCCGAAAGCCTTATCATCGGTCCGAACATTTACTGCGTAACATAGAAAATTCCTGAAAAATGTCTTGCGTAAAAAAATATGGGTGTTCCCATTCGAAAGCACAAATTATGCGAGCATTTTTACGACCAAAACATTGGGGTGAGCATCGTTAGAAAATCACCACCCTTGTATAATATACGCTCCACCGTGCGATTAGTAATTTTGAACCGTTCGTCGCGTATTATGATACGCACGTAAAGCGTGTACCGAATGCGACGAGAAGTCGAGAAGATAATAAATTATCGTGGAATATATTGCAATGCACCCCGGCGGATCTGCGACGAACGCTTGTTCACCACTGCGTACGCGCGCGTGATAAAACGTAATGTTGTCAACTGCAGCACATATTATTATTGTATATACTCCAGTGGTTTTCAACCTGTGCGTAGCGGCTCTCGGGGGCGTCGTCGGCAATCTGCAAGGGAGCCGCGTCCGCAGTAGAGACTTACCAGTGAAATCGCAACGCGTATATTGATGTAATTTTTTTTTTCTTGTGATAACAGAAGAAATAATATTATATGGATAAGTTTTTGAGTTCTGGTAGAAAACTTGATTTCGAACGGAAGCGTTATCGCTTATTGTTTGTTTTGAATTTATTTTTTTTTTGTTATCCTGATTCGTAACGGAGCCGTTATAATATCCTGTTTCCAAAACCGGAAGGACCCAAACAGGTTGAAAACCCCTGGTACACTACACGACAATAATATGGTTTTCGCGCCGGCGAGGATGTTACAAAATAAACGATGGTATACGCAAGAGCCCGTGTACGTACATATACGCGAGCTACACATTAACACTACACACGTCGCCGTAGGTGGCAAGACGAAATGACATAACTGCAGAATTAGAGAAATCCGCCGCGTGTCGGTTACGCGTTGTAAATTATTCACACGCGCCGTCGAGATTATTTGAACAATCGCGGTGCGGCGCGCAGTGTCGTCGGCATTTCGGTTTGTGCACTAATGTAGGTACATCAGCTATACGTTGAGGATGTGCCAAATCTAAGGTAGACCGGCGCACAGTCTTCCTCGCTATTCTGCGGACGACTTACACGTGACGACAATACACGATATGTACGCGATATTTTTATTTTTATTCATCGTCATCATTAGACCATCATTATTTGCACAGTACGCACAACATTCGACGATCACGATTTTATGATTATCTGCATCGCCATTGAGCTGAGCTCGAATTCAGAGACAGAGAGCAGTAACGGTTGCAGTGTACCTATACTAAAAAAGTACAACGAAGAGTAACTACATTTTACAATATTATGTACAATATACATTGTGCAGTATTATTAATTAAAATTTAAAAGTGTACGGACAGAAACGAGAGATAAAATCAAAAAAATGCAGTACAGGTTCAATCTGAAATATGCACTGCAGTGATTCGCCTTGCTGGACAGGTATTGTCTTATATAATTGCACCGAGGGACGCATCTTCACCGGGGGAAAATGAAAAATTTATGCTCATTTCAGGCAGAATTAGTATTATTTTTACGAAAAATCAAGCACACAGTAGTGCCAAACATGTATAAAGCCAATCGAAATAAACTGGACCTATAAATTATTTACCACGAATAATTCAAACGATTTTAAAACCAATTTTTAATTTAAAAATTTTAAAACCTTAAAATTACGCCCAGGGATAAATCCTCGACTTAGACTCCCCCTTAGATCTGTCCCTGATTGCACCTATAATGTGGATGCAATACGATGCACCTATGCATACATTTGTGAACATTGACATTTACGATTGTGGCGCCTATAAGGTGTATTTCGTCGACGAAAAGATCAAGTTTTTCCCCTTGCCGCTGTGCAGATAAAAAAAAGTATATTACAAATTACCCAGACAAGTCTTCGCAAACGGCCGCGGCACCCTTACTTCGCAGTCTGAATACGAATATCTTATGAGAAGAAAAAAAAAGTAGTAGATTTTCTTCGGAAAACAGCCGATTGTCAACAATTGTTATACCGAAAAAAAAACAAACACCGTTGTCTTTAGTACTCGCGCGATATAATATATATAAATATGTTACCGGCAAAGTGTTGAATATATAGGCATTCTTTAGAAATCCTACTGGAATTCTATAGAATCCCTTGTATTATTTGGCAATGTATTAAATTGTATAGTTATTTTAAATAACGCCTAGGCACTCTATAGCATTCCTATGATTTCTATAGAACGCGCCAATGCTGTGTTATGCAAAGTAAAAAAAAGTTAATCATTTTCATAACTTGTTAGAGAAATTTAATTTTAACAATATGCCATTATTAATATATTAACCTGTTTTTTTTTCTGTTGATTTATCACGTATTACTACTTCATTACAACATCTACCGATGATGCATGCCGTTCGAGTTACATAAAACATTGTGTTTCACACATAAATATTTTTTGGTTCGACATTATTTTACCTGTTTTCACAAATTGACATGATAAGCAACTTGTCTGCAGTAACATCGTATATTACACGATTGTTAACCGCATAAATGCGTATAAAGCGTATAAAAGTGTAATTTACTGAAATATAATTATATGTCAATTGTATGCATTATGCCTACCCGAGTTTCGGTATTCTGTATATGGAATACCTATATGGTCGTTATATAAATTGCATACTTTTTCCGCTCATTTTTGCCACATTCCGTAGAAAATCTATAGGTGTTTTATGGAATGCCGGATTCATCACTTTGCCTGAAATTTATATATAATTTTCAGTTTTGTGAACTACATTTCTAATAAAATCTCAGAATCTTAACTCTCTAGTTATGCACCCTTGGGCCCGATTACGTCACCCGATGGTCCATTGCACCCGCCGCGGCCCACCGGCGCAAAAGACGTTTAGAACGCAACAGGACGAAAGCGATTATCCTTATATTACAATACATGGGCTACGAAATCCGTTTAATACGGAATTTATCACAAACCGAAGTGCGCGGGAAAAAAATGAAGACCAAAAATATGAAATAATTTAAACAGTGGCGTATTCGCGTGCATGCGTTAAAAGCTCGAGCATACAGCGGCACTTTATTGGCAAGCAAATTTTAAAAGGTCATTTTTTTTTAAGATTTTTAATGTTTTGACTCGTGTGCGCTTTTCTATTATTAATTGAATGTGTGAACGGTCTATCCCATAATACAGGATATATATTTTTGATCGTATGAAGCTATTGTATTAATAGTAATATATTATCAACACTCGGACTTCTACGAATATTTTGTTAGTGAGGGCCGTCTCGCATACATTTAGCTGAGAAATATATAAAAAATAAAATAAATCGAAGACTGGTGATTGTTAGCACTTACAATGTAATCTTAAACGCAAAGTATAATTGGTGCAAAACCAGATAAGTCGATTATTTTTTTTTATATTCAATGTTGTCAAACAAACAGACGTGTCAAATTATTGAGTTATAACAATTGGTTTATACGTTTGGCGCAACAATCAGCTATTTGTTATGCTTATGGCTTATCCTGTAAATTTTTCAAAAGTCGAATTGTCTGCGGTTGTTGCGCCGAACACTTCAACTATTATCTTTTAACTTTTCAGGCATGTATAGAGCCGCGAAATTTCACAGGTCTGTACAAGCGGTAAACATGACATAAATAGGTACTAAAACACGCCCCTGAATATACGAGTATGAGCTGACCGACGACAACACTATGTGAAGGACGAAATCACAAACGAAAACAAAACAATAGCAGACTGCGGTGTACACAACGCTCGCGACCATATACACATAAGTAATGCGATAAATACGTTGTGATGTCGTACGGAATTTAAACGAGACGCGTTTTAATTTGAGCGGATGCGTTTCGTGTCGATATAAAAGCGCGTGTCTCGTGAACCGTCGGCGCGTTGCGTATACTCAATACTGTGCTCGTATATCGGTTGAAGGATCTGAGAAATCACGGGCGGCGCGAGTACACGGATGCATGGTGAAAAGTTATGTAAATCCCGTCGCACCGGGACGGTATATTTTTTATTTTTCGTTTCTATCGATTGCGACAACGTATTATTTCCCATCAACGTAGTCATGTAACGGCGATTTAATTGCGTTTGGTACGCCTA
Source organism: Periphyllus acericola (assembly GCA_949715065.1). Classification (NCBI taxonomy): domain Eukaryota; kingdom Metazoa; phylum Arthropoda; class Insecta; order Hemiptera; family Aphididae; genus Periphyllus; species Periphyllus acericola. Next base: position 13,917,623 of record OX454271.1, read on the forward strand.
TATGCTCGAATACTGTAAATACACTCGGGTACACCATAATCGTGCGCTACGATCTAGATTAATAACGCCCGATAGTAGCGCGTATTGTATCGCTATAGAATTTGACAAAACGGTTTTACGTTACACGAACGCGACGCGTAATATTCATAGCCACGTAATGGAGTCAAGCTGTTAGGTGCCCGATGGACGGAACTGTTAGTAAAAACGAAACGATTGCAGCGGACGCAGTTGAACACAAACCATATATATTATACATAGTGTATCGACTTGTTGCCCGCAATGAGACGAAAGAAAACGTGTGATCGCACATCCGAATTCGTTTTTAATCGAGAACAACGCGCAAGGGTTTCGAGTACGGAATGTCTTCATATGAGTATGATAATAATATATTATTATGCACCTGCTTTGGAATGTAAAAACAACATACATCGTCACGCGTTGTGCTATAAATAAAATGGAAACACGTATTATACCTCACGAGTACAGAGTAGTACCATTGAACAAGACGTGTCGATTTGGTATGCAAGGCTTAAACGTAAAAAAATATTGTCGAAAATCAGCGGAGCGGACTCAGCAAAATGTAAGCCCAATACCGTCTAGGGTCGCGCGGAGATAAGACTGTCGGATATAATATTATCAAAAACCGGCTCTTTTCAAGTGTTAAGCAAGCGTTTCGCATCAGTTTTTCGAAAATCGAGGCGAGAACTCAACAATAACAATTATGTCCATCGCATTAATGCTGCTCAAATATACTATTGTGGAAATAATAAAAACGTAAAATTCCTTGGCTCACATAACCATGCGAAGAAATAACACGTACTAAACAATGAACATATAAATGTGTATAATTTAGTCGTAAATTGTAATCATTTAACTCAAAATTGATCCCGCCTATTACAATGCATAAATTACGTAGGTATTCGTATTAATAATAATATTTACTTTCATTTGTAATTGAATGAAAAATAAATAATTGATAAATCTGATATAATTGTATATATACGACCGACGGTCTATATCGATTTACTTGTAAGAAGCATTAATTTGTAAACAAAATAAATAGTAATTTAAGCAAACACAATTATGAATTATGATTAAAATGAGCCCAACTGGTCTTTTAAAGATGAAACAATCTGAAAATGTGTGCAGACATAATAATATACCAACAATTATATATCTAGTACAGCTCTGAAGTTTGTGAAATCTATAATGCTTAATTTGTAACAAATATTAATACTATATGCGTTGACACTTTAGAAATTATTTATCTGAGTATTTCATTAGGGTAATTTTTCTGTGAAAAGTATTGAAATCAAAAGTCGAACGAGTAGTTTTTGAATTATTCTAATTTAAGTATTAAGAAAAATAACATTATAATACCTGATACTATGATATAATTTGTAATTAAATACTATTGCTGATTGCTACTAATTCGAGATTACGCGAATTTTACACTTATCGTAATTTAAAATTTGAATAACTCCTAAAGAATTGTTCCTAATTTTGAACACGTTAAATCAAAATTTCCGGAAAATTGAATTGAATAATGTTTTACGCAAACAAATATGGTGCTCCTATTTGAAAAACAAAAGTTTGTATTATTACTTAAGGCGGCGAGCACGTCTAAAAAATCACCCTGTGCATACGACTAATTGTTTCATCACGGACCGGTGATTTCCGTCGGATGTATGAGCTGTGTAAAACCCGTGTGCGGTAGTGCCGGTAGTGGTAAACCATCACTATATAATTAACTAGCTATGACCGCACGATGGTAAATAACAACAGGACGCGCGTGCGAAACGCTAATATATAATTACGGTCGGATATATTATAGTCTTTGGATGCGATAAGTAAGACGAGACCGCGCGGATAATGGTATACTGGAGGGAGGAAAATTAACGCTCGGCCATTTAGAATCACTAATAGCGCTTTTAAAATATTACCGGTAGTTTAACAAATGATCTATAAAAAAAGAACCAAACACTTAATTATATACCGCAGACGGCTTATAACTCGTGTACGGCTGCTGCGGAATTACATAGTAATCGGCAAACAACGATGAGATACTTTCGTAACGATAATAATTATTGTTAGTGGCCAATGTTACTCCGGATACGCGCAAGCACAACTGAATAATGACTTTAAGTATAATGTACATTATGATGGACGATATTATATTTTCGCAATCTGCAGTTATACATGCTGAATTAGCTTCTATGACTGCTCAGCGCATCGCAAGCACAAATGTAAGGAAAAAAATAAAAATAATATAATCATATTGCGTGGTATTAAATTGATTTCATAATAGCAAACGCAACATCGATTTTCTAATAATAACTTTTAGATTCTGTGTGAAACAAATAACAGTATAGAAAAGTATTGATTTTACCATGATGAGTGTTTTGTTTTTTTTCGTGTCCTTGTACACGATTTCGACCAGAAGAAGTGCTCCGAGCACCACGACCCTCTGGAAGGTTATTACTAGGAAGTAGTGTCTAATTGGTTGGAGGGGGGTTATTTTTTTTAATTTCTCAGCAGTTTTAAAAATAATTTGATAGGAACAGAGAAAAAATTACAAAAAACTTCAAATGAGATCGAGAGTCGAACCCTGCACCGTCTCTATAGTATGTTTGTCGTGTACTATCCACTTTTTTATGATACGTTTTACCGGAAAGTCACAGACAAATTTTACAAACGTTAGAAAATGAAATCTTGACGAAATCAGGTATTTCAACGAATTTTTATTACTCGAAATTATAGTATATAAAGTTCTTTGGTTGTCATTTTATATATACCAATTATAACGACTAGAAACATGTATCGAGTAGCTATTTATATAGGCATATAACAGACATTACATAATTTTCGAAACACTCAGAATCGTTTTTTCGAAAGCAAAGGACATTGGTATACGCTAGTTTCAAATTTGTGAAAGATCAATGTCTCTCGACCTAGGAGTTTCATCCGTTTTCTTAATTTTAATGCTATTTATGGCATTTGCGCGTTTATGATTGTGCGCACGCGGTAAGAGAATAATGTTGGTGCGTCTTCAGGCTTCTAATATGTACTTATATTCAGTTTAAATATTAATAACATCCGACGTGAAGAATCTAAAACGAATTGACTTTTAACACTTTTACACGATTAAGCTCCGAACAATGTGCGGTAAGCATAATAACGACGCGTAGAGCCGGTGCTTTACGATCGAGTACAATGTAATATTGTGTGAAAATATTCCAATTTAATTCAACACCTCGGAACGGGTCGTCGTATAGCTCGCAAACGACGCTCCCGTTACGAACGCACGTATACGTTACCGCGCGTAGGAACTCGTACGCATACAATATTGGGGTTAGGTTAGGGGAACGTTTTAGTTAATTGAAAACTGTTCGCACCATCAGTTCGCGTTTTAATATGTACACACGTTTATTTTTCGAGTGGTAGACATTCATTTTTGCTATGTAATTTCGTTCGTTGTAAAACGCGCACATTATTTGAACCCATCAACTGCAGTGCATAACTTGAATATTTTCCCTGTGCACCCGAGGAGTCCGTACTTCATCAGCACCAAAACACTAGACCCGGACCGATACCACCCGTTTATTACGTTGTACGATCATTATCGCGATACCTAATAAACACAGCGTACTATCATACTTAAATTACTGTTCAATAAACATGCGTACGTGTGTGTGTGTGTGTGTGTGTGTGTGTGTGTGTTGTTTGTATTAAATGGGGCTCAACGGAAAATACGTATTGTTCTTCTCGCCTTCTCGGAATCCAAAACAAACAGTACTCGCACGGGTTCGGTAAAAAATAAAATAAAAATCTACTGCACTGACATTTGACTTTGTCACATCGTTTTCTTATAACGCCGCTACACGACGATAATTCATATTTAAATAACGATAACAACAGTTAATAAAGCGAAATCGCTTGCTTTTACATAAGTGATGAAACTACACGCTAGTAAAATATATTATCGGAGATCAAAATGAATGTACCATAATTATGATGAAGTACGATATCGCTGCAGCGGTATTTATAAAAGAATTGTTTAAAATTGAACAAATTGAATTTCTGTAAATTTTCGCAATCGCACTGTTGCAATAACGGTGTTTTGATGAGATAAAACGCAATCTTCAAATCGCTCACGGAAAGATTAATTTTGTATATTCGTGCATCCTTTGTTTATCTGAAAAAAAACTCGAACACGAGCAATAACTCAAAACTCTTCAAATGTACTCGTATACAGACGTTTCCAGACAATACATGGATGCGGTACTGCAGCAGTAATACCTACGTTGAAAGTTTGAAACATCTAAACGGAAATCGAGAGAAATAATTTATACTGCAGCGTCCTGTGCCGCCTGTACTTATAACCTATCAAATAAAGTTTTGTGGAAACCGAGGAGTATAAGCTAATGTACATTAAGCCAATCCAACTATTAAGTGTGTTTTAGAATAATGCATTTTAGGCTTTAGTGAATTTAACTATAACGTATAACCTTTATAACGGTTTAACCAACATAAAATAAAAATATAAATAGGAAATGTGAGACACACCAAAAAAAAAATTCATGAATACGTGTGTTCGTCGATTTTAAAAGATAATGATCAAAAATAGTAGTAATATAAATCTGTTTGTACTTAAACTTCTGACGTCCAATTACATGACAATGAATGTAATAAAATTAAATTATAAACCAATTTAAAAAACACAAAGAATTGAACATCTGAAAGTTTATTTTTCGATGAATTTCCAATAAAATAAATCGAAACTTAATATTCAAGATTTGATAATGGCTTAAGATATCCACGAAACAAATTAAATCACGAGTACTGCGTCGATTGTATACACAAGTACATAAACGAAACGGTTTAATGATAATTTAATCGAATAAAAAAAATAAATAAAAACGACAACCTACAGAATAGTAATAAGAATTGTGTTATTTTGTATTTTATTGAAACATAATTATATACTATGTATAGGTTCAGTTCTACGATTAAATTATAACATGAACATTGACCATGCCTACTTTCAATATAGTTACACGGTGAGGGAGTAAATGTAAATATAAAACGTTAAGTATCATACCGAGGGTTTAAGTTAACGATACGGATTTTATTGTAATGAAAAATTTGGCTCGGGCAGAGGAAGAGGACAGCTCGCGTATTAAATGACATATTATGCATACGAATATCAGAGAATTAGTCATATTTTATGTCATCGTCTAGCCTGGTCATATAAACGGCGATTGCCGACTGTTATGTCACCCGATTTGAATTATATTACGACCGGTTGACTTAATTGGATATGCAATCGTATACCAGCGGGAAAAACGTGAGTTTCAAAACTAATACAGTAGTGGTAAATCGCGTTGGTCGGAAAAACTTGACAATTATCGTGATCAATTATTCAAATGATACGGGACGTGCGGGAGTGTGAGACCAACACGATTTCAGTTTTATTTTTGTTGCCGAAAAATATTTTCGATTGTTTCTATACCTCGATGTTTACAATTAGTTAATGTTTAACACTACTATTTGTAAAAATCGTTGTATCATACAGTATACATACACATACCGTTCCGCTAATCCAAATTTGAATTTATTAATGGATCATCGTGCTCAAGGCATTCATTTCTCTATTTTAAATTAATTATCAAAGTGTTTTTTTGTAATTTATCAATTTATCGAAAAAATATATGGGCATTAATGTTACATAACAGTAGCATTTCAAAGTATTAAGTGTATCAATATCATATTCCGAGATAATGAACTTACGATAAAAGAAAAAAGTCTCCCTTTTTACCGCTTCTGCACGTGTACATACGTATTAAATTGTAAGAAATTTTTAATAACCAATTGGGATTTTCGAAAGTTATATTAAAAATAGATTGTAAGTATAGGTAATTTATTGTCCTGTTTTTTTTTCTGTTGATAAAGTATTCCTAAAGTTTTAGGTAAAATCGGCCGACTGTCACCTATCCGGTCCGCGGCCTCTAGCTGCAATCATCATCGCGTAACAACAAGCACATGTACAGGGTGTCCCACCTGGGAGCGATATCTTCCGTGTGAATAGAGATAATCAAATTCCGTTTTTTTATGAGCATTCCTGGGCAAAGGCAATTTTGTTGACAATAGTTTGGTAAATATTTTTGTTTGATACTAGGTATTTTCTTGTGAGCTAGAAAAATTATTAAAAATCAAGAAGTTAATGAGAACTGAAAGTTGAACAGTCAACGTTTTAAGAAAAAGAAGGTCTATAAAATGGCTATCTTCAAAATGTATAAAAGTAATAAGATAAAAATTCAATTTTTCACTTCTTTAACAGTACACATGTACTTAACCAAACTTTTTTCAGCAAAATTGCCTTTGCCCGGGGACGCTCGTAAAAAAAAACGAACAATATTTCGTCATATCTATGTTAACACGGAAGATATCGCTCCGTGCAAATCCCGGTGGGACACCCTGTATATATATATATATATATATATATATAGGAGGTCGGTTAAAGATCGGTTGACGATGATGACGGGGACGACACGGGCTACGGTTTCGGTCGGAGATTGTGTCTGAATGTGCTGAATCGCGTGAACACCGAACAATACAATAATATAACGTTTATACGTATTTATATATATTCTTTTACACCGGGAAGAGATAAGTGGCGGAGTTGAATCGGACACGTGTACATGTGTACCGCTGGAGTCTTATATACCATGACCGGGGGGGACAAAGTTTTGTCGAATTTTGGCGCCGGTGCCGTTCGGTTGGCCGGCGTACTTGAACACGCGATACGGAGAATTTCCGAACTTACTCGGATAATCTCGCAAAACGGCGACGCGTAGTCGTTGCCGTGAAGCTGCGAACGCCGCGCTGCCGACGACCAGACGATATAATCAATAAAACCGAACCGGCAAAGGCGTCGCCGCCGATGAACGACGAATTGTTATCGTTCGACCACCCGAAGAGTGTATCTTATTCGTACGTCACGACGCGCTGTACGTGTTACGGATAGGATTTCTCTACGTTCTCGAACTTTCGACGGGCCTGTATTATAACGTGTATCAGGGATGGGCGACTTTAAGCTTACCACTGTACAGGGCCAGTTTTTAGACCTTTAAAATCTAGTGGGCCGGCGAGCGAAAATTAAAACTGTATATCGCGTATGCAATGTTTGCAAAATAAGGGTAAACCATGATAAACGTTTTCTCAATATGATATCAAATAATTATTGATTTCGAACTTTAGAGAATTCAATTTTTTCAAGGTAACGTAGGACAGATCAAAATGGTACGAAGGCCGGATACGCCCCGCGGGCCGCTAGTTGCCCACCCTCGATATATATAATCAATAGCACGACACTACGGACGATAGATTATCGGAGAGAGAAAAAACGATTTTAATTTAAAACGAGTTATTTGAGGCACGTGAAGAGTTTTCTTCCGTATAATGTTTTCATTACACCACCCTCCAGCGAATCGTTCGATTTTCACTTGCCCGTTATTGCCAACTCATCTCCGTTCGGATTGGCGATCGAAAAATAAAATAAAACCTCAACAAGTGGCCGGAGGCATTCCGTGGGCGGTTTATTCGTTACGCAGTTTAGTTGATCCTATATGTATACAAAATCAGCGGTCAAGACACTGCTGCGAATCTCGAGCGCCTTGGGTCGTTTCCCAGGGTTTTCGTAATCCTTAAAGATCCGTGTAATACACTAAATTCTCCGTTTTCCCTGTACTTATGAGGGTATCCGAGAAACAAGTTATTATCATTTTTAAGAACTACAAAACACGAGCTTATAACTTTTTAATATTGTATATGCTTGAATAAAATGTAATTGATCTTGATATAAATAAGTATACCAGTATTAATATTATAATAAGTGATGTGTTATGGTATCAGATGGATATTAGAATATATTTATTTATTTATTTATTTAGATTGTAAACGGGCCAGACTCAATATTACACCAATTAGATAATTATAACAATCGTCCGCAAATCATAATATTAAAATAATGAATTACAGTAAACAAATTATATAATTAACATTTTTTTCTTATCTGTACAAAATAAATGATGCATAAATATAGTTTCATGAGTAATTGAACGTTTATTAAAATTTATTCTGCTCGTATTATAAAATATGATTCCATAAGTTTTAACTATTTAAACGCTTGGCGATTAAATATGATAATAGCGTGAATAATAATTAAAACGAAAAAACAAATGTAGAAATATGTATTACGTTAAGCTTCTTTCGACCGAAAAAATAATACCTTAAGACGTCGGTGCGAAACTATACATCCAAGTATCTTGAGCGCGCATACCCTGAGTGGCTGAGTCTGTACTGCAGTCCTGAACCAGTGGTATAAGTGACGGTCATGTGCATAATATTTCGTGTGATAGCGTTTTTCTTTCGGGCGATCGCTGCGCGGTGCAAATGTTATTAATAGGGAACGGATTTAAATGCTCTAAATACCAAGAAAAATGTATTAAAAAAATACGATTTAATGCACTAATAACGAAAGTTTGAAATGCTCTTAAAATTATTTTTAACTTTGAAAAAATTTGTTTAGTTATATTTATATATATTCTTATTCTTATGTATTAATTATTCGTATTATTTTCATCATCTTCTAGTTCTCCTATTTTCTTTTTACCCTGAAAATTATTTCCAAAAAATAAATATACAATTCAGATAGATACATTCGTAATTAGGATTTAGGTAAATTGCTCATCTTATCTTTATCTAACTGTATGTATGTTGAATGTTCTTGAGTGTCTACACGTGTTAACAATAATTTCGTCTTGCATCAGTAAAAACATAATAAATATTTATTTTTATTCTTTTAGAATGAATGTTCACTAAATTTTTATCGAATTTTATCCATTCCTATATAAAAATAACTTAAAAACATAAAATAAAAAATGTCGCAAAAATACTCTAAAAAGTAAAAAAGTTTTAAAAATGCAAAACAAAAATTACATTTTTTAATTCCTCGATGTACAAATTGAACTTTGTGCTTGGAAAGCAATATTTTCGGACATTCAGAAAAAAATTCGATTCGCAACCAAATCCGTTCACCCGTTATTATCACGCTGTACGTTCACTTCATATGCTGACGCGCCGTAGAGTTTAACCGTACATGTAGGAGATCCCTATGGATTATATTACGTAGGTCCAACGACGCCGCTTTGACACGTCAAATCTTTTGAACTTTAAAGTCTGCAGACCACGCGTATGCACGCACCATCATCAGTAATAAATAATAATCCATAATAATAATCGCCATCGATGCGGTACGAGAGAAGACGCACCGTGGGTTTATTGATTTGTGCACGTACACTAGGGTGGTCCTTAATTTCACACATTTGAATTTTCATTGCTGGACCCTCCAATTTTTTTTATTATCATATAAAAGTTATATGGAAGAAATTTGGGCATAACTACTCATCCCTTTCCCGTGCCCCTAGAGGGCTGAATATAAGCCAAAGGGTAGTTTAAAGGTTTTTTTTATTTTATTCGAAAAACATATGATTTATCATAAAAATGTACTGTACTTAAATACGTCGTACACGTATAATTTAGAAATATAACCGCCCCTTTTCGCCCGTCATTTGGACGGGAAATCGGCATTTCAACAGCACTGCCAGTACAGAATATTGCTGTATCGTACGCGAACCGATGGGATGACGTGGGACCGTCTAAATCAGTGATTGGCAAAGTACGGCCCGCGAAAGTATTTAATCCGGCCCGCCGAGGGTCCATTGACATGGATAGTATATGGCCTGTATAGTATAAAAAAATTCCCGAAATATTCTGAAAATGATCGAAGAAAATAATTTTAAATATATAAATGGATTGGCGGGGATTGTGCGCGGTCGTACCCTCACAGCGTGGTTTAGGTAAATAGTAGATACTATGATAATAGGTATATAACTTTTTTTTTTTTTATTGATCTCAAAAGACCGCGGCGACTCTGGCCATTGGTCTACATTACATTACAATATTACAATATTATTATTATTACATTATTAACATTATAAATAGACATAAGTATTACCATTTATACATATATATGCATAGACTATAGAGGTTATATTACTTTATATAAGTTGGTTTTTTTTATAAACATAAATAATTTGCGTGTTGTGGTTGCTTCCGGGCTGAGTATTTCAAATAGATGGGTGGTGCCAAGGATTTGTATTCGGGCTTGCTGGTAGTTTCTGCACTCAGTAAGTATATGTTTAACTGTGAGTTGGACCCCACAGGTGGTGCAGTTGGGAGGGTTCTCTTTATTCATAAGATGTCGGTGGGTACATGAAGTATGACCAATTCTAAGTCTGTTTATTATTGTTTCTTGTCTTCTGGAATATCCAGGAGGAGGGGGCCATGGGATAATTGATTTTTTGATTTCATTGAGTTTAGTTGTTTGATTAGACCAATATTGTTGCCACCTATCGATTGTGTTATTTTTTATATATTTTCTTGCGTCGGTATAGGAGAAATTTGATATAGCGATTGCTTTAGATGATATGTGTGAGAGTTTGGCGGCCTCGTCAGCTTTTTCGTTGCCTGCTATATTGCAGTGTCCGGGGATCCACATGAAGGATATGTGTTTTCCGGCAGATCGTGCAATGTGGCAGGAGTTATGGATGTTTTTTGCTATATCAGTAGGGTTGGTTATATTTTTGAGGCTTGTTAATGCACTGAGTGAGTCACTAAGTATAATACATAGTTTGTCGTCGACTGATTGTGTAAAGTATTTGATGGCTTCTAGTATTGCTATGGCTTCAGCAGTGTATATTGAACAGTATATAACTTATATTTTTGTTCATATTAATATATTTCCCGGATCTCGGTTTGGTGCATACTTATCGTAGTTTTCGTATAATAATATGTATGATGTGCTTATGTGTGTAAGTTTAACTATAGTTTTTAAATTAATTATTATTTAAGGTAAAAGGTAATTTGTAACATTTATGTGTAATGCTTTAATGTTTTTATAATATTATGAATCAAAGCTTTAACACAAAATGCATTTTTTCTGTAATTCTGGCCCTCCTCTAGAATTTCTTAAACTTTGTGGCCCCCCATTAAAAAAGTTTGCCCACCACTGGTCTAAATGTACATGTAGAGCTGCGATAGATCCGCGGACGGGGGAACTTTGAACGCCGCGCCGTGGGTAGTAAATCGTTGATTATGACTAGTGGTCGGATTTTCATGATTTTACATATGTATTTGTTTCTAGTGCATGCAGTTAAATGGGAGTAAGATATCTTTACGATTCATAAGACACAGAATTCATAAGAAAAAATTTATTTTGCATAAAAAAGCATATTTTAAGGGTTAGAGAATATTCAACACGTTAGAAAATATTTGAGAATATTTTTGTAATATCGGCATAATGAACATATTTCACGTATATTGGCATTCTGATAAGTACAATATTCACTAAACGATTTATTTCTGGGTTCAGAAATGTTTCCAAATGTGAACAAATTAATCATTAATATTAAAAAAAATTATTTTTAAAAGCGCCATATCATATGTCCAGGTGTATAAAGAAATATTGCCCAATGTGCCATTACCCCCCAGAACCCGTATTAACTTGGTAAGGAACTTGGCTAGAAGCCGCTGTTTTTAATTTCGATAATTTTGTGGATGTGAAAAATGTTATTGACAAATTAAGTGAAGAAAAGTCGTCAGTCAGTATTGAAAAATGCAAAAACATATTACACCTACAGTCTGTAAAAAATTAGCTAATTTTTATTAAAACTAATTTTCTTCAAATTGTTACAACTATCAAAAGTTAAGAAAAGTTAGAAAATCAAATACGCCCTTAATTGATATTTGAAAATTAATTAAATTATATAAATGTAAAACCAAATTATTGTAACCCAAATTAATAAATAATAAATTAAAACGGAATTTTTTTTTTTATTATTAAAAGAATATTTTGCATATTTAAAGACATAAAATCATATATCTGGTATTTTAAAATAATATTACGAGAATATATTGTCTATTTTAAGCGACATAAAAATGTCATATTTTAAGGATTTTAAGAGAATATAAATCCGACCTCTAATTATGACTAATAATAAGTAAAGTCGTTCGAAATTTCTGGAATTTCATCCTCGCGAATCAACGCGAACGATCCGCGTGCAATATAACAAATTTTTGTATAATATGTACCATCAAATTAATTTCTTCACGAGTAATGGTATAAAACCTTCACTCCAATCGTTGATTATAGACTAATTATAGTTTATTCTATATAACCACTGATTTAATGCTTAATTGGTTTAACTTGGGTTAGCTTATGTTTAGGCACTTGGCAATATTTTCAACTACACAACATGCACTTTCCCCAAATAGTCGATAATTAATATGACGTGTACTAAATAAACGAATCGTGTGGTGAAACAAATTTTCATTTAGACCCCTAGACAGTCCTCAAAATTAGTGGTATGTAAAATTAAAATAAACATGAAAAATCATAAGTACCCTGAGTAAAAACACACAAGTGTTTAATAGTAAGTGTATATTAATAGCGTCACGTTTTTATAATTTTTCGCTTCGTTTGGTTCGTAGGTAATTATTTTACTAAAATCGAGTTATATATATAGTATAGTTATACACTGTGCATTATAATATAATACATCACGTTCAACACAATAATAATTGTTATCCATGTGAAATCGATCAATCTGCTGTCGAGATAATATTCTATTCAATAATAGTGCTGTCAATTAACCGTTAATTTGTTAACCCGACCCCGAAACCGGCGGTAGTACCAAGAATGATTTCAGCTAAACGTTTCAATATTCAGTCGTCGTCGCGGTCAACGCTCAGTAAACATTATTTATTTTCGGTAAAACGAAAACCACCTCCAGACTCCTAAGCAACTGTTTTCACGAAGACTGTTTTCCTATATAATCTCTAAACGGCAAACGCATATGTATATACATTACATACTCAAGACTTGACGACGGCAATACCAAGTTTTTGAATATTGTCTAAAACAATTATTACTTAAAAGTTTTATTGTATGATCTATTTTAATTCAGGAAACGCCACTATACGCAGTAACGTTAGAATTGTACACGTTAACCGCCATTTTGTTAATGTGCCGTGATTTTCATGTCATAATTTTCGTGCGACCCATCTTACGGTTGCACCATTCGTCTGCGGTCGCGTTACCACGGTACAGCGTGATGAATAGTTTGGACCACGTTTACCGGTTTAAACCGTATGTTTTTGGAGGAAAGTAATCCAGCATGTTTTTACCATTACCGGACGTTTTTCGTTTTCAGTGTCACCGAAACTCATTAATTGCTTGTGCTTTTCGATTAACTTTGAGCCGCGGTTTCTTCTCAAAGCAGTTTTTTTCTTTTTCGTTAAAGTATCCACCGGTTAATATAACTTCGGTCCCAGTCGTCCCATCAGACCAGAGGTCCCCAAACTATTTAGTCCCGTAGACTGTACTTCCCAATTTTTCTGCTTTTCATAGGCCCCTATTATATTGAATTTATTTTTTCAATATATTTAAAGTTTATTTTTATTTATTATCTTTATTAATTAGTTTTTTTATCACTTATTTAGTTAATGTAATCGTTAAAACTACATTACATGCAAATGCGATCTAGTGACATTCTTAGAAAAAATAAATTTCATTTATCTTCAGTATTATATTTTCAGTAGTCTGATGCTTTGATAGTAAGTTTGCAATATTTGGCTTCAAATTAATCTTAAATCTCCGTCTACTTCGCCTACCATTTAAGTACATGTCTGAAATGATTAAGAAAAGTGTCCCGATCTAATGAAAATGTCCAGTTTCGCATATTTTATTGATTACTTTTTGTAATTCTTATAAATACTTCGTATTAATTGTATGGTATGCGTAAGGGAGACCTGGACCATAGACAAACAGATGATAGATTATGGGTCAGTCATAAGCCAAGGTTTTTCGTTCAACTTGATAAATCATTTTAAACTAGTCAAAGTCGTAATTAATAAACTTATCGTATGTAATATAAGTGACTCGTTGTTATTACCAGTGAGGTACCTTTGGGTCACTACAGATCAAGACCAAACAAGTGCATCGTGAACGTTTCATACTGTTATTATAGTGTTTGTTAATTCACTAGAAGTCATCAGGCTCACTCGTGTGCGGGGTCAACTTGTACATTTTTCATTGTACTCGAATATTATTTGCGCGGACCCTTGCGTTCGTTACGGTAGCGCGGATGTAAAATCGGTTAAGTGCCGATCGAACGCTTGTGTTAATGTAGAGGCGGCATGGGCGGCCGTCGACATGAAAGCGGTTCCTTAATAGAATTATTATAATTATTCATCGCACGGTGTTGATGCTGCCAAATCGCCAAATCGTGTCCGTTTAAACGGCATTGCAGGTTATAACGTATACGATACGGATGGTATGTACGGGGCAATTAACATTGGTCGAGTACAGTGTTTACCGCCGATGCGCGATTACGTGGGCAATTTGGTTATTTGTTGTTATTATGTACACTCATGGCGCGGTCATATTGTGCTACATTTGAATATTTCTCTATCATTCTGTCGGGCCTACAGAAGCGATTTTTAAAAACTGCACTCACTATCGTAGTATCGTTAAGTGTACTGCATTTAGTCGTCATAGGCGCCTAGTTCCAACCGTCACAATAGTATTGCGTGCCACCACCGCACGAGCACCGATTTGTATTTTTTTATTAATGCATTAATTGTATTGAACTTTATTTATTGCAAACTATCACTGTTGTTGTTGTTATTATTATTACCAAATACTGACCGGTAAAGTGATGTGTTTTTATGTTGAATATTTACCCTGGATCCATGTATTTATTATGTTTTTAAATCGGCGATGGAGACCGGTCGTCAACCATGTATGAGGAGCAAGCACCTTACATGTGTGCCTGTTATTTAATGTAATCGGAAGATGGATCAGTCACATCTATATATTTGTATCATATTATATGTAAACCGTACGCTCAAATGCAATGCAAAGTTCTCATTTCTATTTATCAATGTCAAGGCGATAATAACATTGTTAAAAGAAATGTATACATACAAATCTACAAATTACAACGATGAACAATATTTGCAATACATAAAAATAAATACTTACGATCAAGAATGATATCCATACAATCATAATGTACTACAGTTAAAATCGAATTGTCATTTGAGAACACATTCAAATTTTTTTTTTTTTAAATAAACCATCATAAACTATTATCAATCTTTTTCAAGCTAATAGCTTGTGTCAGGGATAGAGAGTAATACATTAATAATTAAGAACGCAAATTATATTATATAAGTAACACATTAAGTTGATAAATAAAATAGAAGTTAAGAAAAAAAAAATTAACAAAAGAAAAAATTTTAAGTATGAAATATAGTATTAAATATAACAAAACATTTGAAGGACTTAAACTAATTGAGAAAACAACCAATGATACACAATTTTTTTAACATTACTTTTAGAATTGTGAATAAATTTTATATTGACATGGCACAGAGGCCCTAAATAGTTTACATAAGATTTACAAATTTATAATTTAATAATTATTTTTATACTTCTGGTATAGTATACAGAACACCAACTGTTTACAACATATCTAAGTAAGTATAATTTATTGATGATTGTATACTACATACTGATCAATTTGATCAGTTCAAATTTATTATTAGAAATAATTTACACATTATCTATCTTACACAATTGGCACTATGTGATAAATTTGTACCTATATGCATGAACACAATAACGTAAATTACACATTTAAACTTAAACAATAAAGAACAAAGCAATTATTTGACAATATTCAAAGAGTTTTTTTTAGATCAAAATCACTTGTATAGTTGTAAAATATTTTAGACGGGGATCACAAGCCGTAGATGTTCTAGTTTCGAATAAAAAGGGCCAACGGAAAAAAATCAACTTACAATTTACATACATCGTATATACCGTTCTATTATGATGTCAATAACAGGTATTAAATATGTATTTCAATACTGGCGGTCTACACCGAGTAGAATATAAGCAGGTATTGTCTGTTTAATATTTTTAACAGTAACATTTATCGAACGTACTAATGTACCAAGTATAGTAGCGTACATCATATATTGAATAGTATCAAAAGACATATAATTGTAATAACAAAAGCAGGTATAACGCATATCATATTATTTCCAGAATAGCTTTTTTCTTTTGAATATTATTTTACCGAAGACATATGGTGTGATGCAATTATTTTAAATTTGACAACTGAATAGCAAACGGGCCATTCGGTTTTAATTAACTCGCGTTCGTTGTTAACACAATTATTATAATAATAAATAATAAAAATCGAAATAATGTACACCGCGTAACCTGCAATTGTGTTAATATTTGTATTAAATTACTTGATACAGCTATTAAATTAAAAAATATGAATTATGAAATTGAATATAATAATATGATGTACCGATATCAACGTAACGCGTTATGATTCAAAATTGTTTGGTATCTATTAGTTATTTTGGAATTTTAGATACTCAGCAAGACCAAGGAGTGAAATAGTTTTACAATGATGTTTTCTCTATTTTTTTTTATGTGAATAAATTCTCAAGTACATTAAATCTGAATACTGCGTCTGCAGTAGTTTCATGCAGCAACTTTTGAGATGTTCAATTCGACAAATATTTAACCTATACGTTACCTTGAATACATTTTTTTTTGCTCTCAGTATTTTTCCTGAGCGTGAGATAAAAGTAAAAAAAAAAACTTGAAATTTTATCCTACAAATATACAATTATACAAATATTTTCATAAAATAAGTCAATTATATTATTTGGTTGGAACATTTTAAATCCATAACTCTAAGTCAGTTTATTTTGCGCTATGATTTCAAAGGACTGTCTTAGCAGTTTTTTTATTTTTATGAAAGTTTTAAAGTATTTGATAGTTGCTGCAAAATGATTGTTTTCACAAATGTTGACGATTTCGATTTTATGTCAATATTTAAGTGTGGCTCATTTTTTTATGTTAAAAAATAATTGATTATATTCCATGTTTTAAGATGCGTCGATTGTTTTCGAAAATTTGTTGTTGTTGATTATTATAAAAAACTTCAAGTTTTGTTCGGTCTTATATAATCGGTACGCTGTTACGCGTTTATGAAAAACCGTGAGGTACTATGAATATTGCGAATTGCCATCGTTTACGAGTGATACCTGTGTTCACAATATTACACGTTTAAAAATATATATCGTAACGGATAAAACAAATCCCTCGGGGCAGTATTGTACATATTATATAGTATATATGCGCTACGCGCGGCGTCTGAGAAATTCGGATATACCTTTAAGGTACCATAGCTATTATGTATATTATGGAAGTATGAGTCACCTATCAGACTAGAGTACCTATCTGTCATAATGTTGCCAAGACATGTCAATTATTTTTAAAAAAAACCATTTTTACAATCGACAAAGTATCTACGTCAATTTTGAGTTATTGTTATTATTTTTTTACGTTTAGCCTTAAACGATTTACCGAACGTTCTTCGTTGTCCCCGATCATCATCGCACGCGCAAAGCTGAAACATTTACACACTATTCACGCATATTTACGTTATTAGCTTATAGACTTTAGCACAATAGCTGTACAGTTGCCACTAACAATAGCAGCCACTTGAAAAATTGCACCTGCGCCTTACTTAATTTTTTTACGGCGAGGAACTTTTATCATAAGAAACATTATAACGTTTGGAACTCTTATCGTAATGATTAGGAGCGAAAAATATATTTTAAACGCTGTATTAATGCGGCTAAAATACGTTTTATCGAAAAGGAAATCGTGATACACCTCTAAACATTCGAGAGAACATATTTTATTTTTCTGAATCTATCCTTTCAGTTTGACAAAATAAAATTGAGTTCTATAGTTCGGTTATGCCGTATTTTATTGTCGATAAAAACATCTGTCACCGCCTTGGTTGAATTATGATCATTATACGCAATGCACGTTTGGCTAAATGCCAAACTGTTCATAATTATTCAATTAGTAAATATTGACGCTACTTCTGAAGTATTCAAAGTTCAAGGCTTCTATAAACATTCTGCTCAACCCAGAATATCTACGAGACTACGACCAATTAAATGTGACACACGCGTGACACGTACAGAAAATATTTGCATGAGTATACGCTTGGTACTACTTCCCGACTGTGGATTTCGTTATTATAATTGTTTTTCCTTTCCATTTTTAACACTTAATAACCTACTGCAGGGCATATGTCCCTAGTTTGTTTGATGAAATACCAGACTTCGGTATCCCCGCTTTTCGTGATCACCAATCAATACTTCATTCACATATACATTCACGATAAAACGAAAAAAGTACTCAAGTACCGGTCTATGAGTATGGTATTTAAATTTAAAAACTCCCATTTTAAAACATTTACTTTGTACCAAGCTTTCTTAATATTAAACGTCCAACTGAGTTGTTTGATTTTTAATATTAACCGATTGTTAGTAAAAACTATTTGCTAAACGATTTAATAAATAGTATATACTCGTTTTTCCGAACTGTGCATTATGAATTTCCAATACATCAAATTCTCGAATATCAATAGCTAATTAATTTATGTAATAATATTAATACTTGGATAGACACCGCATATGTTTTATTTACGCTTTACAAGCATAAATATATAATCTTAATTGAAATTCTAAGGATTATTCTGCGAATAGTTTCATTGGTTTGTGAGTATTTTGCGGTAACGTTTAATACTGCTAATTTAGGAGATAATACCAATTTCGTTTTTACGTTATGACTGATGATGTGAATGAAATTATGATTTTAAAACTTAAGTATCAATATAAAATTGTCGATGAAAATAAATATTTTTAGAATTCCGATACTCTTAGTGTCCCATCGCACTCACCAGCCACAGTTGAATAAAAAAAATAAAATGCATTTTCAACAGAACTTACAATTTATCATAAATATAACATTCGTATAACTATAACTTATAGTTATTCGTATGTTTAATATTTTAATACTTTTAGTATATAAGTATTAAATATACGTAAAGTAAGATTTATTTTTGTCAATCTTTTCTTATAGGTTTTAAATCGAATAATACTCTAAATCAGGGGTGTCCAACCTGTGGCAGATTTTAATGTGGCCCTAACTTCAATTTTAAAACCATCGATTAACTAAACATATTTTGAGAAAAAAACCATTTAAAAAATATAAAACTATAACATATTAAAAATAAAAAAAACCTTATGTTAATCGAATAGTATAATTACCTATGAGTGTGTTATTGGTATTTTAAAATTATTTTCTTCTTTTAATTGTAAATAAATGTAATATCGTGAAATTTTTTCTACCCACTATTCGCTATGGTAAAATTACAAGTAAAATAAGTTATTATAAAAATGTACGTGGCCCACGACAATTTCTACTCGCGTAATGTGGCCCAGTATTTCCAAAGGGTTTGACATCTCCGCTGTAAATTCTAATAAGTTGGTCGCCTGTAATTTCTTCAGAGTATAGACACCTGTTTATTTTTGTGTATTTAATAATCCACCTATGCGCAGGCAAAAAAAAAAAAATATCAAGTGACAGGAATACATTTTTCTCATTTAACCACGGATACGCTACTGCCATCATCACAAGGAGTACTTTAAACGCTATACGGCATATTATAGCTCTTACCAGTATTAGTACGCGTTTATGATATCTTATATAAGTTATAATCCTCATTCCAAGAAAAAATATGAGTTATGTGACCCAAGTATTTCAAATTTTTCGAACGTAATAAAAATATTTATTCAAACATGGGAATTTTACGATTTCGTGGAAAATGTCAGTCTTTGAACGTGCCGCAAGACTCTCTGTGGTGTTTCTATAATATATGCGAAAGTACAAATATTAAAAATACAATACAAATCTATTTGACCATATCTACATAAGAGTCGAAGCCAGTATTCAATTAAATTATTATGCAAATGTTAAAGAGAATCGATGTACCAATCGTACACGAACTACAAACGTACATTTCGTTCAAAAAGTTATTAAATAAGTCTAACCGATAAAAATAAGTAAGAACCATTAACGTCCATGTTTCTCTGTAGAGACGAATATCTTGGTGTTAGTGTTTGTACGTGGATGATTATAATTTTAAATGTTGAACATGAATTGAATAATAATTTGCCTTCGACGACGGTCTACGGATAGTTCAGATATAGATTTTTTATTTTATTGAAGTATTTATACAAGTATGAATTGCACATGGATATTTTGCAAATCTAAGCATTTAGATCAACTTGGGCCGAACCTTTTCAAAAGCTATAATTATTTAAGTTATTATGGATCTATTACGTTGATCCATTCCCTGTCCTTGTATGAATGATTTTTGTTTTTTTTTTTCTGTAAACAATTGATCTTGAAAATGCGGTTGAAGACAGTCGACTGTGATGTTGGTTTTATAATTATTAATATGATTTTATATCATTTGGTTATTCTACCAAAGACGAACAATGTGATTTCCGAAAAATTTTGGTATTTATCTCTGGCTTTCTGGCTTTCTTAATTTTATTAATAGTGTATAAAGTAACTATTATAATAATATCTAGTCTATACATTTTGCACATTATTTAGTAAACCGGACATAATTCAAACGCGGGCGTCATTTTAAATCGGATATAACGCGGATGATAAATCGTCGCATTCACTATTCAGTATTTTGACTTTATATAAATAACATTTTCAATTTATTTCCGTGGTTCGTTTATTGTATCATTTTTGACAAGAACAATTCTTGAAGGTTAGAACTTAATTTAATCATTTATTTGGAAATATCACATTTTATTGACGCGTTTGGAAAATAAAATAATAAATACCATTGCAGGGTTGTAACATTGAAGCGTTATTTTAAAATGTATAAAAGCAATTGTGTTCAATCTATGTAGGTTGGATGTTGAACTGCTGAATACGTTTTGAATGTTTTTACTGCTCCTAAAGTGTGAACCTACTTAAAAAATAAGGTCATTTCAATTATTGGTATTTATTTTAAAACCAATACGTGGGGCTACCTTTGCCCAGCTCAGAATGTAAAACGTGACAGAAATGAAGACAATTTTTCATTTTCCACTTATCATTGGATTATTGGAATGCCTAACGTACACGGTATACGCGTAAAAAATTGTTTTTATTATATGTTAAAGATTAAACATAACAATATTATGCGCGATTGCTCTTAGCAGTCTTAACTCCAGATAAGTTTGAAAATCTACAACAATTGCCATAATTCGCCTTTGAAAATATTTCCTTTTCGTCTTAGACTCATTTCGGCGATCATTATCCCTGTAATCTGCATCAGCTTGTTCCTTTTGGAATTCATTTAGAGTAAAGGTCAAGATGATGTTTGCCAATAACGAGAAACCCCTCGCTTGCGTTAGAGCTGCTTGGTACTGATTCCAAATTACTCCAGGTCGGTAACGTGGGACCGTGTCCTTCCTGGCATATTAAATTATTGTAAATTAAAGAAGTTTTTTTATTCATTTCTGGAACAATCGCTATCGGGAGAGGGGGAATGGTCTTTGGGAAGAAGTGTTTCGAGTTTATGGACTTTCTGAAAAAAATAACTCTAGGGAAACAGGTCATTCAGGAATTTCGGTCCGGGAAAAATACCATGAACCTACCAACGATGAACGATGTACCAATTGAATGATCCGTGAACGGCGTGAACGTTTCAGAGTATTTTATTAGTTGAACTATTATTTGTCGGTCCTATTTTAAATTATACGCACGTGAAGACATTACACACAAATATAATATGCCGAACCTCTTCATATTGTATGATTTTTTTAGTCTAGACTGATATACTGTAATCTATATGTCTGCCAGATGATGACTGCATTTTTACCATTCCGATCCGATTCTAACTCAAATATTTTGCTTACTGCAGAGTCAGAGCGCTCTGTCATCTATGAGTTTTTTTCCACTTCATTTCACCAGCGATTCCTGTATCGGACCCGTTGAAGCTTACTGGCTACTGCAGACTGGAAAATACCTCAAACGAATAAAAAAAACTCCCATCGCTGTTTAATGGTCGATTAGGACAAATTATTATCCTTGTCAGTATAGTTTATATTATAAACTGGTAAAGTCTCGGAATCCAGGCGTACACGACTACGTATAATAACGTATAATAATTTATTGCGTAACGATCGCTGTTGTTAATTTTAGATATTATTGTAGCGTATAATGCAGAAGAAACACTGGCCACCTCGCGGTGCATAATATTTTATTTTGCTTATTAATATTTTGAATGTACATTTGAAAGAAACAAAAAGGTTATCAACAACTTGAACGGCTATACATTTTAGAACTAATCGTACCACGTATGTGGCATGTGAATTATAAGAATAATAATAATAATGATATGTGCTGTGTCCCGTACGTAGTGTAATATTCTATTCAAATAGCGTAGTACTATGTATTTTATGAAATAATTGTATAATGATGCATTAATGTCAATTTGGGATAAAATATTAATTCGGATAACGTCAAACACGGTTAGGTGTAAAACACCACTGACGTTTTTGAACAAGGACAAAACAATTACATTCATTTGTCAACATAAGTATTAGATATACGAAGAATAATACATGCTAATATAAAAGATTAAAAAGTATGTGTTTACAACATTTAAAAGACTGTATTAAAAACCACTTGTACAATCATTCCTATTAAATGTTATTCGAGTCCATTCTCACATTAAGGTGTTACTTCAATAGAAGGACAATCCAATCTAAATGTTTACTTTAATATGAGTTTAATAGACTCAGGACACTCAAAATAACACACGCACTAACTCGGAACTCCTTTACTTATAGTTGTAAAGCAACACGGTACCTAATTGATATGGTAGCTGCCATGTGCGTAATAAGTAATAACGGTAAATTATTAATTTTTATAATATGTGAAATTTAAATTTTAAAACTACTCAAGCATTTATTAATAAATTTATTTATTTAATTTCGTGTATAACTATAAGTAACCAACTACGATTGGACCTTAATTAGTTAACTAATTAACGGTCGGTGTTAACCGTTTAGATATAGGTTAACTTTCCGCACCCGAACCTTATTACCTTTTGGTCGTACATCGATTACGAAAATAACAGGTATTTTTTAGAAGCCGATAGGCCATGAGTGATGACAGTTGATTTTTTATAGCATTTTCCTTATAGTTGAACGACTAAAATGCATACTAAGACGATGATTACCTAAAATATTCTAAATAAAAAAACTCGTTAGGTCTTATCATGTTATGATGTCATGATTCAAAGTATGAAAAAATAGAAAAAAAATCATTTGAAAATACTGAAGTGTTCATTCATATTCAACGATTTCAACGTCCCACCAAAGGTACCCGAGAATCAATTTGCACGTACCTTAATTAATGAAACCGGGAATCAATTAATACGTCCCCCAATTGAAAACGGGAATCAACTAATACATAAATTTAGTCTCGGGAATCGGCTCACCAACACCGAAATAGTACAGTGTTGGACTTGGAGGGTAGGGGCATAATTCATCAAATTATGATAAAAATAATTTATCAAACCCTCCAGAAAATGTTGTATTTTATATATTTTTATACGTCAGTTACATAAAATAACGATAACCTAAATCTAACACCTAAAAGCGGCTTATATAAGATTTTTCATTTTTATTGATATGAAAACCAAGAAGTATATTCTTATATTATATTTATCTCTACATTTAATGAATCGCATCTGTGCAAATATGTTTAATATTTGTTTAATATATCTCGCGAGATATAAATAATTTACAAAAGATATGAAAATAGAAAAATAGTTACTACTGTAGTATAAACTTTTAAAACATAAGTCAAACAATAATTGTATTCATTGTTTATTCGAATGAAAAATGTATTTGTTTGAATGCTGAGTAGTATGCAGAGTTATTTACACAAAAGATTAAATCAAATAGAAAAGGTTTACTAAAATTGTTTATAGTGTATACTTATGGTATTTTTATGACACAATAAATCAACAGTAAATGTTGGCAATGAATTTCTCGTTAAATAGTTCACTTTAATTAATAGAGGTCTTTACTTATTCGGAAGATAAAAAAAGAAAAGAAAATACTCATTTTAAAACATCTAGGTCGTTATCAACTATCGGTTATCGTCCGTTAAATATTTGTATTGTGGATTACGTTTAACAATACCATATTTGTAAAAAGCAATTTGTTAAGTGATTTGAACTTGTTGGTACTTTTTTAAAATGAAGCACCTATGCTATCGGTAATTTTTATGTTTTTAAAAGATTTGGACATTGTGAATTCTTCGTTTACAATAAAACATAATTGCAACAAATGTTATTTTAGAACAAACATTTTTGGTTATACATTTAGATATTTAGATTTAACCCGAAATAATAAACCAGTATTTACAACTTTTTAAGTATTAAAATTGTTGATGGGTGAATAAGTACACAAACGTTTTCAGGGACGCACCTCTGCCGTTTCAGTTCACTCGTTTAAACTTAACATTTATATAATAATTATGATCTAATAATGTTTCGATGTTCATGAACGTTTTGAAATGTTGTATTTTAGAATTTAAATTTTAAAATACATGTTATACCATTTTGAAACAAGCGAACATTTTACTAGGTACTCTGATAAAAAAGAAATAAGTCGTGCAAAAATATTGTCTTATAATGCCTTTAAATTATATTATATGTTATTTTTTTTTTCAAAAACACATTAACTGATAAAAAAAATGAATACTATCAAAACATCGGTTTATGTATGTACATATGCGCATTATGTGTACACAAAAATGTTTTAGTGGGGTTCACTAGAATTTAGAGATACACATCAGCAGTATGTGGAAAAATAATGTTTGTTATTTTTTGTTATAGAACATTTAATTTTTGTAACCTTTATAATATTTCCTTAAATATTGTACGTCAGCAAATGAGTAACATGTTATTGTGTTTTATACCAACGTTACCGGGAATTTCCATGAGCACGAAATGTGATGATTCTTCCGGTATGACCCCGGGTACCCTTCTCCCCAACTATACGAACAAGGGTTTCTTCTCCGTTGGCCGCACAAGCAGCGACCGTGGGAACTGGGTCCACAACACTTTCCCTTCGCCTCTCGCACT
This sequence comes from Periphyllus acericola, assembly GCA_949715065.1. Classification (NCBI taxonomy): domain Eukaryota; kingdom Metazoa; phylum Arthropoda; class Insecta; order Hemiptera; family Aphididae; genus Periphyllus; species Periphyllus acericola. The sequence continues at coordinate 13,942,867 of OX454271.1, forward strand.
GTTTACAAATCCTGAGTCTGTAGTCCTAGCAAAACAATCGCATTTGCGTATCTTTTATATATTTTTCTATACGCCGTAATATTTAGTGACGTATATGTGTATATATTATTATAATGTTCATAATTCAAAATTTCAAACGTTCAGCGTTTTTTTTTTTTGTGTTTTTTGTTCAACGCGCACGTGATTTTGGAATGGAAAAAAAAGAAAAAGATTTTTCTATGAAATCATCAATCCTGTATTTTCAACAAAAAAAAAAATACGCGCTGCTTGTACCTTATTATTTATTAATCTTATATTTGCTCGCGCGCACCTAGGAACATCAACTCTCGCCGCCAGTCACGCGGACATGTGTGATGCAAATTTCCGAACTCCAATTAACCGTGAACAGTTGACCATATAAGCATGACCAACGCGGTCATTCAAACGGGAAAAAGTAGCACCGTTGATTTTGAATACTATTTAGCATTTAGCAAGTGTCAATAATAGTAGGTACTACTATAATCAATGGAAATACTAAAAACCCGTATATTATGTTCGCTTTTGGCTCAATCGATTTATCAATATAAAATAATATTATTATATACTTGTAGGACTTGACTTTCTGGCTCTTGAGTATAGTTGAGTGGGGTTGAGTGAGGCGAATGAAAGTGACGAGCGTGCGTGAACGTACCGTGAAAACGTACTGTTTTTTTTTTTTTTCTTGTCGAAAGCTTTACACCAACCCTTATTGCGGGCTTCATTAAATATGGTTGTAATGTAAAATGACGTAATTTAGGCACGGGGTGAACTGGGCGTGCAGAAGGTGCCTTTACTTTGAAAAAGTTCTTTTAGTAATTCTGCCAGAAATATAATTGTTTGGTGACTATTTTATGTATAGGTTCTATGAACATTCATTTTTTCTAACACGCGATTACGTCATAACACTAAATAATAATTAGTAGTAGTTTACATTTTCACGTTTACCTTCATTTTACGTTTATTTTTAGTTTTCTTACTAAATTTATATTAGAAAACTTGACTAAGGCCTTTTTTAAAAGTGTACGTCAAATTAACTACGAGTACAATTTAACTAAGCGAAAATATTATTTTCTTTAGTTTCTTAAAGTGGCCCGATAAATATTTTAATTAGTCTTGCTCAAACGTTTGCACAACCTCCGAAAAAACTGAAATTCCTAGTTGATAAGGTTCATAGATAACCTGTAGTCTGTACCTGATGTAAACTTTTAGTTCAAAAAGAAAAAATGAACAATAAAATAATTTTAAAATGTGGTAAGCACCTACCTATTATATATATTATAATATATTATCACTTAACATTCCGACCGAATAATGAAAAATAAACCTACTCACTCGTATTTCTGATAATTTTAAACATGTATTATGTTTTAACAAAATACTTGCTACAGTCTCACACACGAGATATTGTACTTATTTTTAATATTACAACGAAGTAAGATAACATTAAACTATTCTGATGCCATTTTTCAAACACTATTTTTTACTGTGTCCCATTAAAAACCTTAATACATAGTAATGTACCATTGTGTAGGTACACACAATTATACGGTATTTATCTAGCGCTCAACGTTTTATATATTCACGTATATTTTCAAACCAAAACCTAATTAAAAAATATAGTATAATAATATGGCCTAGACCAAATTAACGACAAATCCTTTACGGCCATCAATTGAGCATTTCAACAATTAGAAACCATAATATTGTTACTCAAATAAAAAAAAAGCCCTATGTCTTCTATCAATAATTTTCAACCTATATCGGTTATATCAAATATAGCTAAAATATTTGAAAAAATCATAAAAACAAGATTAATATTTTATTTAGAATCGAATAATATACTTTTTAAAAATCAGTTTGGTTTTAGACCTAATAAAAGTACTGACCAAGCAATTGCTAATGTGACAAAATTTATCTACACTGCACTTGAAGAAAATAAAAAATGTGCAACAATTTATTTAGATCTTGTCAAAGCTTTCGATACCGTAAACCATGATAAACTTTTATATAAAATGCAAGAAATAGGTATAACCAGCTCTGCTTTATCTCTATTTGATTCTTATTTGAAAAACAGGAAACAATTGGTAAAAATAAATAACTGTATCTCTAATGAACAAATAATAAAATGCGGTGTACCACAAGGTACAACGCTATCGCCGGCTCTATTCAATATTCAATTAAACGACATTAAATTATTAAATCTAAAAAGCCACATAATATGTTACGCTGATGATACTGTATTAGTTTGTATAGGTAATACCTGGAATGAAGTTCTAAGATACATTGAGGATGATCTAAAATGTATTGATAACTGGCTATGTAATAATAATTTATTTCTTAACTTCGACAAATCTGCTATCATACTACATTCTTTATCTAAGCACACATTACCACCAATAAAAGACATAAAAATCCATGAATATAATTGTACAATAACAGACTCATGTTCCTGTAAATCAGTTATTGTAGTTAAAAACTATAAATATTTAGGTATAGAAATGTGTTCCGACATGAAATGGAAAATACAAATAAATTATATGTCTAACAAATTAAGAAAAATGATATACATAATAAAACAATTACGTGAGATATTACCATTGAAGGAAATTAGAAATTTATATTTAACACTATTTGAATCAATAATCACATACGGTATAATAGGATGGGGAGGGACATATGATAATGTTCTAATGCAGCTTCAGAAATGCCAAAACTCAATTATTAGGGTTGCGACTAAAAAAGATTGGAGATATCCAACAAAAAAACTATATGAAGATTTTAACGTTCTTAATATAAACAATTTATACATAAAAATTATTACTTTATACTTAAAAAAGCATAACCAATTATCTCCTATTAGCCATGAAGTTAATACTAGACACGCAGCTAGTAACTTTTCTTTAAATTGGCCAAAAAAAACCGGATGCCGTAAAGTATACCATTTCTTGGGAACTCAAATATATAATTTAATGCCTACCCATATAGCTAATATGCCATTACCTGCTTTTAAAAAACATATTTCCCACTGGCTCCAATATGAATATAATGCGAGTAAAATTTAAAATATTATAACCAATTAATTCCTATTTTATAATTCAATATCATATAATATTATTATATTCTTATTTCATTTTGTCTTATATCTCTCATGTTATATTTTAGATATGTAATATTTTATTTAGAATATTGTAAATTGATAACCCTGGGCCTCCACACGAGTTTTCTCAGTGAGGCCCAGTAATCTTTTTGATTTCAAATAAAATAAAAAAAATAAATAAAAATAAATATGAGCAATATGTATTTAAATATTATAAAAAACCTGTTTCACTATACACAATAACAACTGAAAACATGAGTTTATAGTTATATATTTATAGTAGTATATTATATATTTTGTTAATACAGTATGTGGTGTGAATAATTGTGTTCCCATCTAGAATTGACTTTTTTACCGGTATTTGTGTTTCGTACCATTTAAACATTGTTGAAGCAATTACGAGTATTGATTATTTATACTGAGAGTCGTTATAGGTATTTTGATATAGGATATTTATCGTAAACAAAAATGAGTATTGTTTTAAAAGTCACAGGAGATTATATGCGAGCTTCTATATACATTATACTTACACAAGATCATAGGACCACAGAAATATTGTAATGAAACTGCGTCGATTTGGTAAGTACTCGTCTATTCATTACAAGTAAATAAAGAAAAATATTTAGCGTGCGTTAAAATACTCGTGTTGTCACTAGAAACGTTTTGAGTATTTCAAAAGTTTGTATGGGTTTCGGTCAGTGTTGTATCAAGAAAAATGTAATCGTATATGTACGTACGTGTATGTTTGTATGGAAAGTCGATTATTAAAATCACACGTTTCACGGGCACGTGATAAGTGGGAGAGTCGTTTATACTTTATAGATTATACCCTGTAGGATTCTTGTTCGCGCTATAATTAGCAAGTTGTACATTTATTTTCTCGTGGTCATGAATAATGTATGAATCCGTAATAGGTATAGAAAATGAATTTGCCTCTGGTTACATTACTATAACTACTTTCAACGCGATCGTATTTCATCTTTAAAAATTCTATGCATTTGAATTTAAATCACACTAATTATACGCTCGTGTTCTTTTTTTATAGATCGGTGTTTATAATATAATAATAAAGTACATGGTTTTAATACATTTTAATCACTGCCAATATGATTTAATAATTATAATTGCGTACTCGTAAATTATGCTTTTACGTAGTGGACTACGTTTGTTTGTGCTCCGTTTACTTTAATTTTATTTCGGAATAATAAACACTCCACGTTACAATTATTGTTAATAGTTTAATTATCAATACTGCTCGTTCAGATGCGTATAAAACGATAGTGGATTACTCATGGTAGACTCACCGTTAAACTGTTTGCTCCTATTGGAATTCAAACATAATATTATTCATATCACTGTAAATGTAATGGTATCGATGGGACATCAATATTATATACTAAGCGACGCGCCAACGCATACGAGTCGTGTGTACAATGGACATATTGTGCGCATTCGAGGAACCCAAGCGCTTTTTTCTGGAATACATAAAACATTATGTTAACGACGTTGACATTGGCGTATATTTGTTATAGTACGTATTATTCGGTAAATATCGTGACCACTACAATATGGGACAGCTATTTAACTGTATAGTGTATATATTATAGTAGTATATATATATATATTATCGTGTCCATACTGGAGTGCAAGCGCTAACTGCTAAGGCCTTTCAAACTAAAATGCTTTTCTTCGCGTTGGAATGTGGTTGTTATTTTACACCATTTTTTTTTTTTTAATTATATACAATTGAACACAAAAATATCCTAAGATTTAAAAAATACGATTTTAGTACGGTTTTATCTCATATGTGTCGAATGCCAATATTCAGGGTTAGAACAACTTCCTTAAACACAAGAAACTATTGAAAATATCACTGCTATAACAGTATTGACAATTTTAAGATAATCTTTACACTACTGCTACAACAGCATTGTGTATAAATGTGACCCGTGACGTCAACGTTTAATATTACTCTCGTAATTTAATTAGATAAAATTAATAATTTTGTGTTCTATATGACTCGGAGATTTTATGTAAGATTAATCCTAGATTTTTTCATCTAGTGGTAAAATAACAGAATATTTAGTCCAATCAATGTTTATACATATTTTACCGTTAGCAAACTTATTATTTTCTCGAATGGCTCATTTGATTTTATATTTTATTTTTAAGATACACAATACTTGTTGTCTATATTTATATAATATTATGTATATTAGGTACACCAACCTTAACTCAAAATCATTTTTTTTTTTATCTGTAATGGTTTATCATTGCTTTTAAATATATACAAATAAATATATACGACTATTACAACAATAAAGCCCTACACTAGTACACTCGGAACCAGTATTTTACCACGTACGTTTCCCCAGCCCACCCCATTCGACTTTTTTAAATTTTTCCTTCACAGGGATTTAGTATGTAATTTGTATGAATTTGTATGCCCATACTTAAAATTTGTATGACGAGGGTTTTCTCGGAAAATCAATTTTTTTAAGGGAGGGCTAGGGAAACGTTCTCCCAGCCTAATTATAATTAAAATAAAGACAAAAATTTTATTTTATAAAATTTGTTCTGGTTTATTGTTTTTATTATTTTTCTTATCATATACCTAATAAAATTTTTAAATATTTTTGTAAATAAAAATAAAATAAACAAATTATTCTATGAACTAAGTACCTATACTTTATTATTTACATTTTCAACTATATTTAATTTATTACTTATTATTTAATATTTTTATTTTTATGTATAGTTTTTGGACGGAAGCCTCGTCGTTTAAGATATTATTTTGTATCTTAAGTTCTTACAATTAGTATAATGAATAAGAAAAATGACACGTAACATATGAATTTAATTTTAATTATAATTTGATAAATACGATGGAAAACCTCTAGTAAGTCATAATATGATACTCCCTAACGGCCTAACCGATAGTACATTTACGTGTAGTATGATTTTAGCTATTTTAATATTATTCGTATATTATCTTTCTAGTCTGATATACGAGTATAATAGTCAATTAATGATTCGTATCGGAATTTGTTGTCGGAACAAATGTTATTGTCAATATTTGTTTTTTATTTTACCTTTTTTTTTAAATTAATTTTTATATTTTATTACATTTTCGAGTTTATTCACAGAATATAATATATAAAATATGGTGGTAAGTATTTTGAATAGCTTTTCCATTTGGATGACTTATATTTTTGTATAATTGTTGAACCAACTTAATGTAAATATGACGAATCGGATAATTTGATCCGATGCGTCAGACACAATTTTAATAATAACCAAATTATTGGAAACGAACGGATTATCTGATGCAATCGGCGTTAATGACCGAATATGTATTGTTCGAAAATCAAAATACATGTTTGCTTTCATTCGCGTATTTCGATATTCGTAAGCTTTACCTAAAATCGAGGACCATAAAACTGGGAAATGTATGACGATTTACAAACATGTAAATGAAAATACAAAAGTACCTTGTGAATTTCTTATTTATACTATATAAAGAATAATTTTAATGTTAAATTATAATTTATTTACATGTTATTAAAAAAAAAAAAATCATTACTCTTATACAGAACTATTTGAAAATTCATTTTCTAAATGAAATAAACTGTTTAAATTCCTCTACTAGAAGCACGAGTATTATTTTAATTGTAAACTATTTAAAATCTATTACTACGAGTAAATACAATAATCGATGTACATAATAAATTAATAACTGTAAAAGAGGATGTAACCTACCTACATCATAATTTATTATTTTTATTTTACAATATTTTACACGTGAGAACCCTGTTATTCACGTGAGTATAGTTGGTATGATTGAAAAACATTTTGTTGATTTAGAAACAGAAAAATATATATTACTATAAGGTTACATGCATACATAGTTGGTAGGTGAAAGGCTATAAACTAAAAAGTAAAAGACATCCTAAGCAGTTAGACACTTAAGACACTTAGCAGTACTAACCATAGTCCATATGACTGTGTAAAATATATATAATATGTATTTTACTCCAATTTAGGGTATTAAATGTACAATAAAAACAAATAAATTGCAGAATTTAAAATATGTTTGGGTCTTTGAGTCAAAGAAGGGCATAAATTCAATAGGATTTAATCAAGATAAAATATTATTAAAATTAAGAGTTTTAAATTTATCTAATTCAAATTATTTAAATACAAATGGGCATACAAATTCATACAAATTACATACTAAATCCCTGTGAAAGAAAAATTTAAAAAAGTCGAATGGGGCGGGCTGGGGAAACGTACGTTATTTTACCGGTTTTTCCCCCTTGGTGGATGATAATACTAAACTAAATGATAGTTGTGATTTGTGAACAGTAATTGAATATTTCAGGGGCCTCGACATTATACATTTTGCAGTACCTCAAGCTTATATAGCGATATTTATACTTTCGTAATTTCAATACCTATGTGAAGATTTAATAGCCAATAATATACAGATTTACCGTGTATAATCAATGTATATAGAGAACAATAAATTGTTGGTTTTTTCCAATGTTTTTTTCTTTTTGTGCAAGATATACTATAGCAGTTTAAAATCGAAGAACTGTTTCAATACTCGACAGTCGACAGTTGAGCCTTTCTTGTGAAAGAAAACCATTTCTCCTCCTACTATAATGTTTTACTATAACGCCATATGAAATAATAATAAAAAAAAAATGTTTTACTATAAGGATGCAAGTGCTAACTCAGAAATTCACATTGTTGAAAGTAGGTACAATGATTGTTATTGCTTCTGAAATAGAAACAACAAATTCTATACACACAGCTGTTGCATCTATCACGTATACATGGTCATTTTTTAGACATACTCACCCCTTTCTTTGGCCGTAAAAATGCTTAAATTTTAATATTTTCCGATGTTCAAGTTACCATAAAAACTATATTTTCTACTATTTTTCTTATGCCACCTTAAGTATGTCTGTGGCGATAAAAACTTTTGTTTTTCAAATGAAAATACCATATTTGTATACAAAATATTATTCAGTTAATTTTTCTGGAATTTTTGATGTAACGCAGTCAAAATTTGGACCAAAACTTTCGGAGTTATTCAGATTTAAAATTTCACATGAAAATTGTGAAATTTGCGTTATCACGAATGAGAAGCAATTACCTTGTTGATTACATGTAATTATAAATTATATCATAATATCGGGTATTATAATACTATTTTTCTTAATACTTAAATTAGAATAATTCAAAAACTACTCTTTCGAATTTTGATCTCGATACATTACAATTCACAGAAAAATTTACACATTATACCTCCAAATTAATAATCTGCAAAGCCTGCTTACCCATCTATGGTCTCAATTATACCAAAACCTTTTACCTCATTTCGCTACTTGGTACAGAAGTATCAGCCCTACTATCCCATACACTCCTTGGTCTTAAAACATAATCTATCATATAAAACAATCAGTAATTGCTCCTGCCCTCGTTTTGGTCACACTTTCCTTCCCTCACATTCCTTCAAATTATCTCCCAACGACTATCCTTTCTGCGCTCTTCATCATAATCTTGCTATATGCGACATTAACCATATTCTCTTTGATTGTCCCTTTTTATCTCCAGAGCGCTTACGGTTCTTTTCATTTCTTAATTATCTTAACATTCCTCTTAATACTCAAAACATACTCTCTTCTTATTCAGTTACTGTCATTCTCACCACTTAATTGTTCATCCTTAATTCTAGACTACTTATATAGTCTTTCCCGATATTTTTAATCGTCGAGACTAATAATTGTATAACCTTTACTACAAAGTTTCAAAAAAAAAAAAATTAATATATAGGATCAATAATAACACGTGCACAAAATTGTATCAGCAAAATGTCTCGTATTTTTATTTAAAAAATGAAGCACCCTACGGCCTACATTAAACAAACCTTTTTTAATGAGTAATAATTACATTTTTTAATTCCTGACTACATAACACATATAGAATGTTTTTGTTTTTGTTTTTATTAAATATTTCAAATTAAATACAAACAAGAATTTTACGAGTAACAATGCTTTGATCTTTTTTTCATTGATGTTTAATTATATTACAAACAATAATTCATGAACCCATTTGCGCTAGGTGTGTTAAAAATCATGACAATAGCTTAATTAACTGAATTATCAGTATCTATATAACATACAATATACATAATACGACGTAAATTATTATATGAGACCATTTTGGTAGTTTAAATTGCTATTACATTTGTAAAGGAAAATAAACGGTTTTATCTCACAAAATAGTTATAGAACTATACCTAATCAATAATTTAACCGAGCCTTAAAAACAAATTAGTTTAGATTGCATGTAAATTATGTAAATTAAGTCTTAATTATTTACTTTCTCAATAATCAGCCATTTAATATCTTTAATATATTTAAGTAAAAAAAAACATTCAAAATAGTTTGATTATTTGAAAACTAAAAAGCCGTATGAGTAATTACACTGGTGAAATAGACCGCTTATCGGTAATAATTATATCGGTACAGTCCGTACTACAGTTATACTACAGTAGCCGTTTCGTTAAATTTCTAACTGTTTTTAAATTCATTAGGTTCCGAGAGGAGCATACAAAAATGTTTAATTATTTCCAGATTGAAATGCGTACATATCGTTAGAACAAAATGTGAAAACGGTCTGTATAACAGTAATAATTAGTTACGACCGAATACCAATTGATTTATAAAAAAGTATCATCGCAAACATATCATGCGAGTACATACATTAAATGTGTCTTGGCAGTCGTCGTAATAAACTAATATCAGATGCGACTAATATCAGAAACAAAGGAGCAGTGCCCAGAGCGGCAAGATTTAAAAAGCTGTACTAACATTTTAGAGCACTTTTTTCTAAATAAAAAGTTGATTCAGAAAACACATAGTTTAAAATATTTTCAAGCTATGGATTTTAAATAATTAATTTTTCCTGTTTAAACTTTAGGTTGAATAGAAATTCTGTGCAAACTATTTTATGTCTAATAATACCCGTCATATTATAGGAACGAGGACCAATATGTTCTTTGGGTATGTCATTTTTCGGTATTCTCATTAGTTAATTTTTTATTACGATTATTTAAAATATGAATTATATAACATTGGATAGACATTCTTGAAATAGATTAATATGTATAGGTTTTATCATTTTTTTTTTTCTGGTCTACACGATTTCGAATAGAAGTCCGTTCATCAGGTTATGGAATGATAGTTGATAACAAATTTTGACAGTCAATGCATTGGGAGGTCACTTTTGAATATTTGAACAGTTTTCTAAATAAGTGATGAGCATTGATGAAAAATTCCATATTTATAGATATGTTCATGTTTTATCAACTTTTTTTCAAAAAAATACCTGAATAGTATTGAAAAATACTATAGGGCTTGAAAATGGAATACAAGATTCTGCACACGCTTCTGTTTGTCGTAAACAAAAAGGAGTTTACCGAAAATTCGATAAGAGATCGTATTTAAAATAACTGGTGAAAAGTCCATTACAATTTATAGATTTTTCAAAAATGTTATAACATAACATCAAATACATGTTTATTGTTTTTAAGTGAGTTTCGTTAACTTGAAAACCTCCATGTCTTGAAAATTATGTATTACCCGTTTCTGAAAATCAGCTTGAATCACAGATGAGGAAAGGTAAATATATATTCAATATCTGTAGAAGTGTACCGTAAAATCGGACCCTGAATATTATATTTACAATCCACCTACACCCCGGAATAATGTATCTATATAATTTCTAGTTTCTTCACCCCGTTTCTTGTCCTACAGTTTTTTTTATTGAACTATCACAGCGAATACGCTACAAATATGTATTCTACGTACAAAAATACAACACCATACGGATACGAAATGTTGTGTTATATCGCGATATTTACTTGTTTATAAAAATGGCCGTTGTAGCTGCGAGAAAATGTACTGTTTTGCGAAATCCAGGGTCCTATATCTTATAAAATAACGTTTAACTAAATAAATGCATAAACATAAATTTGTCAGGAACATATTTATTATTTAATACAGAAAATATTGCTATAACTGATCCCAGTAGGTCACATGCAAATACGGGTATATCAAAAGCAACGGATGGAAAAAAATGAACGTCTCGTCATGGATTGTAATCCAACTTACGCGTATTATGTAATAGTGAACCGTATGTTTTATTAAAATGTAACGAGATAAATTGGTTATTGGATGATTTTTTTTATACACATTACGGCGAAATGAAATATGCTAAATGTCAATCATATTAACTTTAATTTATTTAATAATATAAAACTATTATAATATTATGCACCTCAACCTATTAGACTAAAAGAAAAACAAAACATTTTTTATTAAAATCTTTGACCGACAATGTGTTTTTTTTCTTTTTTGGATTTTTTGTATTACAGTTGAATACTTCTTTTTTAGGTTAACATTGTCGTAGAATATTGCGAGCATTACACGTTTTATAATAATTATTTAGTGTGTATTGTTAAAGTTATTAATTTAATCGTTATAAGATCAAAAAAATATTGTTGTATAATGTTTCTTACTATGATAAAAACATAATACAATTTTTAAAAAAAAAATCAAAATATAAGATTTGTTGTATTGTGTTTTACTTGATAGTATGATATTATATAATATATTTGTGCAAACATTAATAGAATATTAAAATGTAAAACTTAAAAAAATTGAAGAACTACGGTTTTAGAGGTTTGTAGCCATGGCATAATGTATGTGAAATTTATATTCAAATGATATAATTTATAAAAAATTAAATAATCTTTTCATAATCAGTTTTGAAACTCTACGAGAAATGTAAATGTAAATATAATTTAATAAAGAACAACCGTGGCTCGTGGCAATAGTCAATAATACTTTACTAACACTATTATACATCGAGTCATTTCATTAGATATTAGTCAAAGACTCTAATAAAAACCAATCGATATTTAAACACCATTATGTATTATCAGTTTTTAATATCAGTTAGTAATATTTAAGTAAATCGATCTTAGCATTAAATATGAATCATAAATATTCGCATATATCCATTGTACCATGCGTTGTCGCGTGTAAACTGTTTTATTTTTAATAAGCACATTTGTTCAAATTATTGTTAATTTACTTCAATATCATCGCGCAATGTTTTAACGGCAGGCGGAGGAAAAATTATAATAAATGTGACCCAGAAAAAATCGTTTCGAGTTTCGAATCTCGTTGTGCATGATGTTATAAACGCGTACGCAATGCGGCTGTATACGTATGGAGAGAGAGAGAGAGATACAGAGCAGGATGAATAACCCAAAGAAAAGTTTGATACGTTACAATAGCCAATCATAGTCTATTACACGTATACGTCACGACTACAGCTCGGCATCCCGGCCAAAGGGTTTTGTTAAATGGAGTGCGCGTGGACCCCCCGCCGACGCCTCGTCCACGAGCAGGGCACCGGGTGACCCCTGACGAACGGCTACGGCACCTACTGCACCGGGTTAACGAGCGACCGTTCGTCACACCCTGTACGCGCACGAATGACATCCGTTAACGATCAGCTTACAAACCGTTGTTGAAATTATTACGATTACGCGCGAAATACGACGACGGACTTGTAAAGAATAAATACGTCCATTGTTTGTGCGCGTTTAAATTTTATAGAATTCATACAGAGTAGGTGTATACGATATATATATATTTTATACGTATATAATGGGAACGATGCAGTTTCGTAACGTACGGAGTTCATACATATCGTTCAAAGCGTTGCGTGGAGCGTATACGAACGGAAAGCAACGAAATGCATTTACATTTAAGCGCAGAAACACGGGGAGGGGCGAACGCACGGAAAACTATTCGGACGTACTGTAACGCATAACAGTCTACAATCTTATATGTGCATACATATAATCTCAAATCTGATCATTTGTGTATACCGGCAACCGCGGTAATCAATTATCCGGTCCGTCGGCTGAATCACTTAACTGTGTGGTCAAATATTTTACACGTTTTATCGGTCAAATTCGTGGCAACATTTTTGGCGGGATGACTGTTTCACATGGTTTTGTCGATTTTACCTACTGTGTACGCACCGCATCGCGCGACCGGTGGGGCCGCGGCGCGCACGCATAAATTTACACGTCAAAAACGCAGACACCAGCCCAACGGGGTACCCTGGCCGGTATCGATTCGCCACTTGTGTTTTCGCTGTGATGAGAGTCCCGGGAGTCGACTGTGCAGGGTGTGGAACCTATGCACTTCGGGAACTGATTCGCGGGAGGTCGGGCGGGACACGGTTTTCTGTAATAATAAATTCCTACTGCACTAAAATAAAAAAAAAACTAGTCGTAAAAATGTTAGGTGTACGCTACAAGCTAATAAAAACGAATAAGACAAAAAAAATCACTTCCGTCACTTTACTATTCGCTGTAGCTTACCGAGGCACTGCGCAATCATTCAAGTTTTGTTCAGCTATTGGGTTTATTTTTACGGGAAATATTTTTCGCCGACCAAGTCTTCGAGATATTGTACGACGGTAAGTAATGTAATAGAAGCGACCGCGGTCATTGGACTTGCTACTGGGAAATTTACATTTTCAAGTCCTTACAAAGGTAATTTCGGTAATAGCTGACTAACCTTTGAACCGAGGGCGGTTCCGCTAGAGACTTTTAATTAATAACGATTGATAATTTTGTACGTGACAAAGTGGTCCTCGCTTTCCTCAATATTAATAATTAAGTTGACGCGAAATCTTTATCGGAGTGAAATATTTATACTTTTTTGTTTTCATTATTCCTGTGGAAGAGATGAATCGATTAAGAATCGTGTAAATTGACAAAATGACGAAAAAATGCCACATCAAACGTGTCACATTTTAAATGTCTCGCCGTACCACGTACTAGCGCGCAACAATTGTCGCCCGTTTTTGGAAAATCAGTGTCAGGGCCGCGGATCCGGTCGGCTTTTCGACAAGAAATTGGACGTTCCCGACCGACTTCGTCTCGTCGTCATACACGTGTAATATCGTATGTACATAATATGTTTATACATTGTACAATGGGTGGTAACGTTACACACACACACACTGCAGGGCCTAACGGTTGTCGGCGGCGACCGGATGGATTGAATTTGACGTCAAGGTCAAAAATATGGAGAAATAAAACATTATAACATTATAATATACCCTCCTCCGTCGGCCCGCTCAGGTACTTTCCCCTCTACCCTCGGGACCGCGACTACATTTTCTACGTCAATATTGTTTCGGTGTGTTTGGGCATAATCTGCACGCGCGCACGATTCGTAGCGTGAGCACGAACGCCGCGTGCACCGGTGGCAATCGGGCTTAAATTGTGTATATTTTGTATGCAGTTCGCGGTTATTTCACAGATTCACGTGGGAGTGTGTACAGTACACATAGTAATAATCGGGTATGCGGCGGTACAGTAAACATTCTCGTTACAACATCGCATCGACGTGGTTTGAAATAATTTTACAACTAAGATAAAACGTACTATAAGTATGTGGTGCGATTTTAAATTTAAAAAGCTACCAAACGTGTCCAACCGGAAATGCGTATACTACTATGTTACAAACGTTATTATCGCTCGTGTCGGTCAGTTGGAAATTAAAGTTAAATAGTGAATTAAACAATATTATTAAATAATATAACGTTGTCGCGAACGACGCGATAACGATGAGTGTCGTAAAGATTTTCAAAACTCTTATCGATCTGAAATATCATGAAATATGCAAGTTAAATAATATTATTATAATATTCACCTCATACCAATACTATGCGGATTCGATAAGTTGAAAACTATGATTTTTTAAATCGGATGAATTCGAATTATTTTGTACGTAAAATCAGTTGATTAACATTATTGACACGCTATTATGACAAATTATTATAATTATATATTTATCATTTTATAGATATGTTCTCGGCCAGTCTGACCTGAGGTATTAACTATTATGACATTATATGATAATATTTTCAGATGTAGTTCATCGGTGAAAAACATTTCTGTCGTGAATCACGCGTTGCCGATATTTTTTACCAAAGCATATGTTGCAGCTGCTGTGACGTATTTTTAATTTTTTCTGTGGGGGTTTTAAGAGTTTTACAACTGAATAATATTTTGCATTGTAGTGCAGTCTATAGATTAAAGTAAAATTCTGAAATATTAAATAACACAAGTATGAATTATTCAGTCAGACTCACGAAAGGGATTTTAATCATAAGTAAAAAAAGATTTTCTCGGTCACTAAACTTTGAATAAAGCAATTTATTCAAACAATTTCAATGATTTAAATATCGATGACTGTTCAAAAATACTATTTTATTCTAATTATTGTTTATTTTTAAACTTCGAAGAGCGGAGATTGGAGATCAGTCGGTTTTGTAAATAAACTAGAAACTGAGATGTCCATTTATAAAAAAAAAGGTTTGAAGTGTCAACGATATAAATGTTATTAATTAGTAATGTTACAAATTATTTCAAATTTAAATAATAACGAATGAGTAAAACGCGGTATTTTTCAGGACGCTTGAGTCTCAAGCCCTCGGAACCAATTTTCTTTTCAAATTTCGTTTATTGGTCAATGGTATAACGTGGTAACCGTGCGAATAACCGTTTATTACAACACGTTTTTATTTCACTTTCGTAATTCGTCAATTAACATTTAACATTATAAGTTTGAGACATACGCCACACGCTCACACACACACACACACACACACACACACACACACACACACACACACACACAATATTAGTTCATTATCTGAAACGTAGATGGCTGCCGTCTATAATCGCACATGCGGTTTTTTTTTTTTTGATACTGTTGTCTGTGCACTGCGCAGTCGAAAACGAATCGTAATCGATCGACACACACGTGTGGCGTTCACGGGTTAACAATGCGTGCCCGCGGTTGCATTCATCCCGTCACCCGTATGTTCCGTTGGCAAACATCGCCGCCTAAAATTATTACTTACGTCCGTGCCGGCGCGGAGTCCAATGGTCTTTTTCGATTTTTTTTTTTCGTCGTCCCCCTCGGCGACGCTTTCCGAAGGGCCGGACTTTACACGCGTTGTTAGCAAGTCGGCGGCCGACCCCTCGGGCCCGATGACGAAGGGGTAGTGGAAGTGGGGAGGAGGATAAGGTCAAGATCGGCCGGTGCCGAGTTTTGTCGGTCTCGTGGAGAACACGGATCGACGGTGTTGCGCGTGGTCGTCGCCCGCGTGCTGGGCGGGGTGTTCTCGGTGCAGGGGATAGAGGGGGCAGCGAGCGTGATTTCGGGGAATTCCGACGACGGCCTAGGGTGTACGTATAATGCGCGACGGGAATAAAAACGAACCGGGGAGAAGAGACACGGTGCTGCGAGAGAGAGGGAGGGAGATGGAGCGAGTGAGAGAGAAAGACGAGATATGGACGGTGTGAGAGAGAAAAAAAATAATCCAAATATTTCTAATCGAAAAAATAGTGGGGAACATTGGGCCGCGGTCGCGATACGCACAGAGTACAGGACTACAGACGTCCACAGTGCGACGTTCTCGGTTGTCCGGACACTTACATCACGCCGCCGTTCGGTACGTTCCAATCGTCAGCGTTTCGCCCGGTCGTAACGCGTCTCCGCCTCGCGGTCGCAATCGCGATACAGCAACACAGTACTCGTTATCATCGCCATTATTAAACTATCATAACTATTACTATTACTATCGCCGTAATTACGTCGTCGACCGTGCGTCTCGTGCAGCGTCGGGGTGACATGACAGTAGCCGTACGCCTACGCGATCGTCGATCGTTGGACAGCAGCTAACGACATCGACGACTGTTGATCCCGATATCGATCTCTCTCGAGAACCGTCGACACGCGCTACTCGCCGGCTGTTAAATATTCATCATACACTTAAGGTGTACGTAATACATTTTGATTTGTACAATCGGTGCCTCGCGTCCGATTATTGCTGTAGCGAGTGCGAGTGCGACTCGACGACGACGCGGTGTGTCCGTCTCGACTCGAATTCAAATTTGAACTAGTTTTCGTCCTGATCGTGCGCGTGCGCGCGTGACGTTTACTACTCGCGCCAGCCCGTGTCGCGCGCGCGTGCGTGTGTGTGTGCGTGTGCGTTCGAGTGTTTGTGGGCGCGCGAGCGCTCGTGTGAGCAGCGGCAGCCGAGGACTTCGACGGTGCACTGGTAAACGGGAATTTTTTTTATTTTTTTTTAATTAAACCACAAATTCTGGGATCTGAATGGACCGGAACTTACTTCCGCTTTCAGCCACCTCTGGTACGTTGTATTCACTAACGCGGGTGTTTAATAGTCGTGATTAAGTCGTTTCCGGTTCGTAAAATTATCCGTTCTGATGCGCTCAGAATCTGACCTCGTTCGAGGAAAGACCAAAGGGGTCCTTTCGGGACGAACTCGACTTACGCGCCGTAACCGTGTGGTGCACGTTTCAATATGACAGGATTACGCATTTTAATTCCGTCAAACTGTTTTTACCCTAGACGGTAGATGCTGTTGGTTCGCTGCGGTTTTTCAATATATGTAACCGACCGGGAAATTTTTTCTACTCGTCTTTAATTATTTCTGTATTACCTACCTCTTCGTTTCTGACTTCTGTGCTATCGACGTCTTAAGAATCTGGAGTGGGTACTGGTCCACGGCCCACCACTGTCTTCGTTTTTTTCGTGCCGCGCTTGTCTCTGCCGGACACATTATGCCGGGCATGGTGTGCGCGGTCGAGAGCAGACGAGTTGTCGTCGTCGTCGTGGACCAAGGACAAATATCTACTGCGTTCAAGGACGTGATTTCAAGGTCGTGTTTCCTTCCCGATCGGTTTTTTTCCGGTTTTGTTTATACCTCCGTGCGCGTGAGACGTGGTCGCCGTTGCAACGCATTCGATGTTCGCGCGTGCCAAACTTCGCGCCCCCCACTTCTCCATGTTTTTGTTCGGATCTCACGACCATTCGGTCTCTCATCCCCTTACGTTCCCTTTTCCGTCTCGCGAAAGTTCCTTGCGTACCGCCGAAGAATTTCATTATTATTATTATTGTTGTTTCGTCTATTATCTGCTGACCCCAGACAAATAATTTTGATATGGATGTACACACACACACATACACACAGACTTACAGTGGTAACACGGTATTATTATTTGCACATACTACATACGTACGGTTTATACAGAGCATTTTTCTTTTATCGCGAATCTCTAGGTAAAGTGATTTATCGGTTTTTTTACCGTGACATTTTTACAAGATATTTTCATAACTTTTATACATTTTTTTAAATTAATAATTTATTTTTAACAATATTCCTATGGGGTCTTTGAAAATTTTTTTATTCTACGAATTGATCCGTACGCGTGTTTGGGTGTGTGTGCGTGCGTGTGTGTGTGTGTGTGTGTGTGTATTGGTTCGTTTGAGTGCCATTGTCTGGTTTTATTAATTTCCCCATGAGACCACCTCCTGATGACGAGTGAATTACGATACGATTTCGGGCTATTCACGTGTAATATTATTGTTCGTGCTCGTTTTCATGCGCATTATTATGTTTATTTATGCTGCCGTTGGTCGTTACCATTCGCTCTGAGCGGTTCGACTGGCCAATTTGGGTTTGCGTTGACTGATCAAACCATAGTTTTCCCGGCAAAATCCAAGGATATGTTTTAAAAAAATCACAATACCACGACCGTCTGGTTTGATTTAATAATCCCAACGGTTTTGACGCAAACAGAAGCCGTTTTCTTTGTCAATAACCGCGTGTGTTACGTAGGTTCCACCGAGAAACGGTCTTGTGTGACATTCCCGAGGAACAACCAAATAAAAACAGACTCGTTTGTAACTTTTAGCTATTTTCGTCAGTTATAGATGATAATATTTTTAACTCATTAATTATAAATTATTATTATTGTCAACACGTAGCATGCAAGGGTTTATATTTGATGACTATTACGGTTTTAACTATAACCTAGATTGTTTTTCTGAAATGTATGAAAAATTATTTCGAACGTGGATGGGGGTTTTTTTAGAATAATTACTCTGACGTGTTTGAAATTAGTATGGCCCTATAAATGAAATTTTTTTATGATTAAAATAATTTTGTTTCAACCGTCAAAAAAATGTTTAAACATATTGAATTTACATTAATTGTGTACTCGACTCCGGAACGAACGGTTATTGCTTGGGGTGTTTGTGCTTTATCTTGTAATATATTCTGAAAACGTGTTATAAACACTGTTCAGTGTTCACCGAAGCCGATTAGAATTTAGAATTCTATGACGCGGAGCAATAATAATTTTTAGTGCGGGGTTTTCTCAAGTGGTAAATATTAAACAATATTGTTTTAAAATACCGTTGTCAAGTGTGATACGACGAATCCGTCGTGTTTACGTCGATCATTCAGCGACCCGTGTGTGTGTGTGAATACGGTTTTGTTGGCGTCTGCGTTTCCTCGGTACACGATTCAAACGGGGCTTCCCGTTGATTTTAGTTTACGTTTTACTTATATTAATCCAAAGTGCCTACTCATTATGATTTGTAACGATGTTTGGAAAATTGTAAGACCTATGTTTTCAAACTCATAATTTCATAGTTTTGTTTATATTTAATAGTTTGCAGCTTTTAGCTTGAAGACTTCCTCGTCGACTTATTTATAATAAAGTACAAGGTAGTTCTTATTATCTGTATCTCGGTTAATAACGGATGGGTTTTAACCATTTCAATACCCTTGTATTGTGGACGCACTTCGATTAAATATTTGATTGTTACATTTTTTTTTTCTCACTACATACTTTGGCGGCGATTAGTTTTGTATTTATTATGATTTATGAAATAAAATATACACAATATAAAACCATCGCGTCGGACGTGCGCAATAATAATAAATAATATGATACCGTAGTGAGGAGGAGGGAGGGGGATATTATTAGAGCCGAGACGATATTTCTACAACGCAGTAAGTGTATTCTGTTGCAGTAAGAGACGAATTTTTACAGTATACCTTTACCGCGTACCTGCATTGTACTGAAATATTATCGTGGGCCTGCGGTTCGAAAAATTCGAGTAATCCGAGACACCCTCAACAAACGTTTTACGCGGTTATAAATAGCTGTATATATATAATAATATTATATATTTCACCGGTGTGTTGGGTAGGTAGGTGGCAGGGGTGTGTACGCACAATGGAGAGAGCTGGTCAGGCCACCTCGCCGCCACCACCACCACCGTCCACCTCTACTTGTACCACACGCGCGTTCGCTGCAACCTACCTCACACCACTATTACTTAATGCGTAGCAGGAATAAAAATGTAATATCATGTCCGAACCACAATCGTCGTGTTCGGGTGTTCCTCCTGTACTCTGTAATCCTCCGTGCTCATATTTATATTCCACGCGTCTCTAAGAGAGAGAGAGAAATAAACTCGTTCTCACGTTTTTATGCACCCATTAAAAAACAAAAGTCTGTCCGTCGCACTACTGCTGCTGCGACATTGTCTGGCGAAATAATATATCTGCCGTAGTTTTATTTTTTTCATTTTTCGTTAGTCCTATTCAGTTTTATAGTATAGATGTTGTTTCGGAAAACGAAAATACGCAGACGCAATAATAATGACGATTCGTTTTCTGTTTCGGACGTTACTACCGGGCGAGCGCGTGCCTTATAATTTCGTCGTTTTCTGACCAGCGGAACACTTGAAACACAAACGCGCGTCCGTGTTACATAACACACAGGTACATGGTACATCCCGATAGTAACCGTGTGTCGTCCTGCGGTGTGCGTTTGCATACTGTTGTTGTTTTCGTTTTCAAAGACGACGTCCCTGCGCCCCATCAACCATGTGCATGGTAGGGTGTTCCTTTTGATAATTGTTTATTGTAAATAACCGCTGCACGGGACGATCGACCCACGACACGGCTTGTTGCCGTCGTCTGTAGTCGTACAACAGGTGCCACCGCGAACCTACCGTCTACCACTTGTGTGTCGTGTCGTACACGTTTATATTATTTTCGTATACCTATTCATTGGGCTCCCCGTAAATTGGGGTTTGTTGTTGTTATTATTTTCAAGGTTTTTGTCGAGTGGCTCTGAGGAACGGCATTATTTTTCGGGACGTGTGCGGAACGTTAGATAATACGAAGAACAGCCCGTATCAATGCGTATTAAGAATATGTGACACAACTCTTGTGGTGTGATGTATCTAGGTGGTAGATCGTCGAAACTTTTTAATGCTAGAGTAAAGATAGAGTCCTAACAAATTCGCGGCTCTCCGATTCAGTCGGTTTGATGATGTCTGATTTTTTAACCCAGACGATTCGGTAAACTTCGAATACGAGTCATGTGCTTCAAATGTATTAAAATGTTAAAAATGGAATGAAAAAACTTAGATTAGGAGGATACATTTTTAGACGCTAAATCGTCGAAGATTAATTCTAACTTTCAGTTTCAAAAACACAATGTTTTACAGTCTGTTTGATTTTTTTAAATCAGAATTTTTACATATTTTATTATTCCTATATCATATCTTATGAGTTATTGTTGGTATAAGCTCAGTCGTTGAAATTATAACTTGTAAACTTGTCCAGCAGTTTGTCGATTTACAAAATATGTACACTCTATCAGATAGTGACTTGATTGGTAGGTATGCAAACATTTTATTGACTACAATCATTGTTTGATTGCTCAAATATTATCAAAAATTTAGTTCCATAAGTGTTGAAATGTACCGTCAAAACTCAAGTGTTTTCTTTATTTAAAATTTTACCATTTATTTGACGTTTTTCTTTATAATTTCCTAATCTTCATTATTAGCTCGTATTTTTCCAAGATTTTAGTAAAAATAATAACGATGTTATTAAAATAAACGTCTATTTTTCATATTTTAACATTTATGAAATAAATACGCTATCTACACTAACCTAGCGTCCTAGCCCATAGTTTTACAATAATTTATATTAAATATTTTAATTTAGTATCATATAAAAGTAAAGTTGTATTGTTAAAATGTTGAAGAGATTAGACAAATTACATAATCTATTAAAAAACTTCCACAGTGCATTATTATTTATTACTAACCAGTAAACTTGTTACAGCACACGTATTATCAACACTTCTCATTAATGTAATTGCAATTCAATGAATATATTCAAGTAAATTAATGTATTTGGTAATTGTTTATTTTTATTTTTAGTTATTGTATATTCTTGTATTACTTAAGTTTTTACAGATGAATGTGTAATTTATTTTCTCAAATACGTCAGTTGGCTGAATTTCGTGAGTCTAAACAAATTCCATATACATTTATTTTATAATAAAGTTGTTTTCAAAATTATTCAGATTTTTAATAGTTTTAAGACTTTAAGAATTGTAAAGACGTACCTAATTGACATACATTTATTTACACCTATCAGAATATTCAAAATATTGTATTTCTATAATTATTATTTAATGTTATATTATATCTAATTACTTACCCAATTATTAATTGGAAGAGCTGAATTGTTTTATCTTATAGTAATTAAAAATTCACGTCGATACATTTGCATTATAGCTGATTATAATTTTATAAAACCAATATAGATAGGAAATTTGTATAAATATTAAAAAAAAAGTTTATGACTTCTACTGCAGTATTGTAAAATGCTCTTCGTTTTACTCTATTGTGTTGTTTAACCTTAATATAGAGTTGAATTGTGTTATTATACTCTTACAATAATTGTATATTTTAAGTTATTCCAATTATATTTTTCTGTCTTGATTCTAGTGACCTGTGATTTTTATGCTTATTACATAATATTATAGAATCCAAGTGTAAACATTTTATACGTGTATTACGCAGTCTGGAAAGTTTTGTTTTCCTACATTTTTGATTATACATATATGTCTAAGAATATTAAACCATTATCTCATTTGAATTCTTGGGTGTCATGTTATAGGTGCGTATGTTGTCTAGAGTTCTGAAATTTGTCGAAAACAATTATTTTAAGCTGCCTCGTGTAGGTATATGTGTATTTGAAAAAATTTCATTTGGTTTCGTATTCCGTAGTGGATTGGAGCGTACAATTTTTTAAACTAATTTAGTGCGCGAATTTCGTCTACATCGTGTGCTGCGCAATAATTATGTACGTATCTCAAAATGTATTTGGATTTGGTACGAACGCTACTTATTGATTTTTGATCAATGTTTTACTTATCAATGTTATTATTTTTTTTCGTTATTGAGGAAAATTTAAGTCTGTTATCTGCACTCTACACCGCATAATAACTAATAAGTAAAATATGAGATCAGTGAACATTTTTTTCTTCCGAGTAATTGCGTGTTTGGTGTACAGGATAAACGTGCTATATCGATAGAATTCATCTGATGTTAACAGTTTTCCGGAAAAATGCATTAGCATAGCTCCTTAATATTTCAGTTCGGGTAACATTGAAATTTTTTTAAGAATTTGGAAAAAAGCCCCAGCGTCCTTGAATTTTACCATTTTTTTTTGTCCATTCATTTTTACCGTTAAAAAAAGCATACATTGTTTTCACTTTTTGGATGTACGTACCTTGGATATTTTTTGGGCGGGTCCTTGGATGTGCGGCGCGTGGCCCATTCAGTAGGAATATAATATATTACGCGCGCGATCGGAAGTAATGATGGGTTTTTTTTTTTTTTAATTTTTTTTTTGTGACAACCTACACGCGTACGGGAAGTAGACGAAGAGTAATCTGGGACCGTTGTTGTTTGTGTTAACTGGAAAAAACGGACGTCCTCATAACATAATGCATGTGCAATTAATGTTTTGTACACATATTGTTGCTCAATTTGTGGGATTTAATGTAGTTTACATGACTGATAAACATCGTTTTCAAAGTGTAATTTACGTCCATCTAATCATCGGGTTCTGTTGTGTCTACTTTTTCACGTTCTCTCGTCCACTATAGTCGCTGTCCATTAAAACATTAAATGATTGCATTGTGCGCCATTGTGCAGTCGAAAGTACCCGAAGTTGTGTTATAATGGTTTATTAATTCGTAATCCATGTCGTTTATAATTATTTTACCATTGTGAAAAAGTGTTAATGTTCAACAAAATTATTGGTCACGACTACCTATAATGTTTACCGCACGTTTAGGTGATATCGTCGGGTATTTACGTACGTTGTTCGACATTGACCGTCATAAATTAAATATACCGGGTCTCCGTACCGTTGAGTTTCGAAAAAAAATATGCATTTTCAAAGTTTTTCGTTCTCGAACTGTATCGTTTTTAGAATTATGTCTCAAGATTTGTAGACGGAATTTCTTGAAAACTACTTGTCTTAATTTGCATGACCGTCGTAGATGCTGTATGAGTTTTCATGATTATGATTGTAATCGGTAATTTTTTCGAGCAATAGCCAATAGCCGTATCCTGTTTTCATTTATTTTATATTTTTATAAAAAAAATCCTACTTTATCTGTTCGGTCAAAGCTTTCGACCGGACAACTGACGAAAAAGACTGTTCCAATTAATTGTGATATTATTTTGCTTGACTTCTTGTCTTATTTTTAAATGGATAGTTCGTTGGTCACACAGTTGATGACGTACATAAACGTGTGCATATTATTTCTTGAATTTGATTTTTATTAGTTATCCAAGTAATTATCGTTTACGGCTTCGTTTTAAATTCATTGTTGCATGCGTTTAGATGATGTAGTGTTAACAGATAAAAAAAAGTGATATACATATACATAACATATACATATTATTTAACGCTAGATAATAAATTAATAACGAATAAGCAATAAGTATCAATGCAGTACAGACGGAATATGTTTTCCTATTTATACTTTTGGTTTTTTGTAAACAGTAGTAAATAAAACTATTATCAATAATATTACATTGTTTAATTATTAAGTTAAAATTATTTGTGACTCTCTTTGCAGTAGTGGTAACTCGATACAGTTGTTAATGTTATTACGCTTATTAGTTATCACTGATTATTGATGATTATGTTCAGTTAAAAATTTAATTTTAATGAACTTCATTATTTTGTGCAGTGTATTTTCATGTTATATTTCTACTACCGAATGTCTACCCATTATATTATATTTGCAGACTTGTATGTAGTTCATTTTTAGCCAGAAATTGAAGTAACAATTCTTTCATCTTGGCCTTCAAATCTAAATGGATACAATATGATTTACGAAATGAAATTCTAATTGGTATTATGTTCTTTTCAATTATTTCATAAATATAGCCATATAGGTGTATGTATTTTTTAATTAGTTCGATAAATACTGTTTGAAATGGGTATAATAATATATTTATTTAAATGATAATCGGTGATTAAGAGGAACACCGAGATAAAAACTAATCAAATATCAATGTGCCATGTCCCACATAATACTATAGTTAGGATTTTTTTTTTCATGTTAATTGTAATTAGGTCCGTTAATATTTTTTCCATTCCGCTATACATTGAAATCCATCGTAAAGTTGTTCGTTCTAATCCAACCATGACCAAACATAGATTTTTAACGCTTCGCAGTTTTGATCATATCGCCATACATTATTATTATTCATGCGGGACTTCCCAGTTCTTTTTGTCTAAGGTAAAAACAATTAACAGCCCAATTAATTACATCCGGAGGATAGATTTACGTATTGATGTGATTGTGTATGTACGTATGTGAGAACGAGTGATAATATTAATCACACAAACTATGAATATTAATGCGGCATTGAGGAAACAAAGTCATCCAGTTGCGCCATTATTAAATCCTTGGTCAGGGATCATGTATTTTTTTTGTATTTGATATTTGGAAGTTAATGGTCAATGTTGGTTGATTAATGTTGCAAAATCTCTTGCGGAACTGTTGTTTTCAAGTTTTCAACCATTAAAAGTGTGAATGCTATCTTAGTTACTGGGTGGAATATCCTTAGAACAATAACAATTAAGAAGGCATTGAAACATGTACTCATTGTTATTTGCACTAAAATGCACAGCCATCTGAGAAATGGGGTAATTATAAACCAAATTAAATTTTTTCGTATATCAGTATCCGTTCCGACAAGGTCGTTAAAATAAGAATTTTAAACCGTCCCCGCATAGGATTTCAATTCGGAGTAACTCGCTATTATTAATTGTGAACGTTTTTGAAGAACGTGGAACGGGAATAAAATGTAAAGATAAACGCGACTAATAAGCGGTCTCTACAATACTTTTATCTGTATGTTCACTCGTAAATATTCTGTTGCCTGTTATGCCGTACGGTTCCTATACTATTTATATATTATGATTTATGGTAAACTGATAACCGAAACAATGTGGGCTCACGAATAAATTCCAAAATATCCATTTAATTTACTATAGGAGCCATTAGCAGCTGTAGATAATATGAACTCGGTGCAATTGTATGGTGTAAGTCAATGGTGAACTACTTCTGGAAACTCGCATTATGGTACATTCATTGGAATGTGTGGGATACCTCGTATACCAATGATAATAATATTTGTTTCGGCTGTTTTTAAGTTAAAATATTATTGTTATAATTAGAGAGGGTCCTTTGTGATTTTCGATGAATTGTATTTTGATATCACGAACGAAATGCGCACCACCATTTTTCTGCGAATAGAAGGGGAAATAATTTAAACGACTGATCCTCGGAAGGAGATTCACATGAAATCGTTGGTCCGTAAAATTAATTAGCAACTCGTTGAAAGGACAGCAAAAATTCGACGGGCGTCGATCAATAAAAACCATCGAGTAGTTGTTGTATATAATAATATGTATACTCGTATAGGTGTGCGCATTCTTACATAATTCAATGTTCCACACAGAAATTGTTCGTCTGATTATAAATTTTTTCCGTCTTATTGTTTTCTACTCCGTATTTTTAAGGTTTCGGAAGAAAACATTAATTATACTTGACGGGATTTTTTTTAAATGTGTTATGCATACGTTAGATATATCTACTTCGATAACGTATTTCGTAATCATGTCTTGCTATCGTGATTTTTCTGTATCGCAAAGAATTGCTGAAAAGTTTTGAATTGCCGAGTGTTTAAACTGATTAAATGATGGTTATTGATTACAATGTTTTTTTTTAGTTTTTCTTCTGTAGTTGAGTTGATTATGATGGTTATGGGCTTATGGCACATTTAGTTCTACTTTTTTTGGCAGTAGTTTATCTCAATCGTTTTGAATACGCTAAGTATTTTGATAAATCTATTGATGAATTCAACAGTAAAATGTTACTAAATTAATTATTAAGTATTTCAATTATAATTATCTTTTAACCATTAGAATTCCGTCGAGTTTATATTTTTTTCGTTGTGCGTTATCGTGCAGTCATAAAATCTTAAGATTATAAATGCTACAAGAATAAATATATTTTCTTTATTTTATGTTCCTTTAATTGAATGTAATATTATTTTTGTTGTGGAAATTCTGTTTATTTAATTTAATCGGCTTAATTAATTTTATTATTATAGCATAGAAATTATTTTAAATAGAATACTACTTTATCATGGAATTGATCATTGATTAGTGATTACCATGTTTAATCTTAGTTTTCTAATAATAACAAGCATAGTGATTATCATTGGCATAGGAAGTTTCGTGTTTTAATATAAATTTATTTATGTTGTACAATTTTATCAGTGGGTCATATTTGTATTTCAGAATATTGTTTTATTAACAAGTTGCTTTACCATTGTCTCTTTTCAATTTTGTACGAAGAAAGGAAATGGGCATTATGAAAGCAAATATTGTGATTTTTATGTAATTTCAATGACGTATTAAATTTTTCTTTACTTACAAATTTCAGTTACAAATTGTATTACTGTTTTTATACACTTGTGTTATGGAAATGTATATTATTTATCAACTCACAGTTAACTTATGTGCTGTAGTTATTATTATGTATATCATTATACATTGTTGATGTCAAGTTATAAAATCTATTTGTTAGCGACGACGAGTCTATTTCCAATACGAATTCTTACTTTTTACTAAAACGCATTATGCAAATTCTAAACATTTCACACGTGAAACCTGCACATTGATGGTGAATTTATTTGTTTACTTTTTGATTTTGCGCGATAGGATGATGAATGCTAGACTTGACTTGTTAATTACAGGAAATACAGGAATTGCTTTTTTTTTTCTATTATTATTCAGCGATTGATCATTTTATTAAAATTCGTTTTGTTACACCTTTTTTTAGACAGGTTAGTTTACAAAGCGCCAATGATATACAAATTGCAGGAAATTTGAAACGTGTTCATGAATAACGTTTTTTGTCAGCTTGATTGGGCGTTGGAATTGAATTAGTTATTTCAGGGACAATTTTTGATTTTTTTCAGTTTAAGGTCGTTTTTTTTTGTTGAGTAGTATTAGATTTGAATTATTGGTTTGTATTATATATAATACAAATACCAATAGAAATTATTTCGGTAACTTATCAATTATCATTATTGTTCAATTTATACTTTGAGACTGAGTAATTCAATTACAATTATATTTATTCAATTCTATTGGAAATTGTATTATTATTTGGGTTGTATGTATTAAATATTAAATCAACGTGTCAGTGATTTGCTGATTTGCTTCAACGTCTGAAGAAAACATTGAAAAGTATTTCGTTGTGGTGTATAAATCAGCATAATGATTTGGAATTGGTGTCTGGCAGCAGTCGTAACCGAGAGCTTAAACTTTCGTTGCGACAATTCAATTAATTTGTCTTGTGCGCTACATTTTATCTGCCTGGTACTGACTTTGAGTTATTGACTGTGAAATCTTCTTGTATTTAAATACAATTTAGTGGTCAGAATGTTTGGGTGTTCAAATAATTGTCACTAAATTAGTAAAATATATCATAATTATATATAGTTACTGAAAAACGATAGAGATCAATGCCTTCGTGTGACTGTTATTTGTAATTTTCAATGAAATTATTTAAATCCAATCGGTACCCACTAACGATTTGTAGAACAATATAATGTAATTGTAATATATATTCAAGTCAAACTTCGTTATTAAACTTTGTTCGATTCTATGGATTTAAAATCACGAATAAATGCAAAAATGCATTCTTACACAATTTTAATTTTCATGACATAAATGTAGTGAACAATTTATTGTTTTTAACATGTAGATACTCGAGTGTTAAGACACAATAGAAAATAACATATTTGAAATGGTCAGCAACAGAGCGTTTTAAAGAGTCTATAGTCAATGAACCGTAATTAATGATATACATTTTTAACAATACTTAATCATACATTTATCTGGAAGTTGTATTCACTAATTATGTATATAATTATATAAACTATAATACTTTACTATCTAATAATTTTTTTTTTGTTGCTATTTAGCATTGCGTAAGTACGATAAAATAAAAACGTGTGTTATTTTTATTTATTTTATTTATTTTATTTATTTCTTCGAAAAGATAATGGGCTCCGCTGAACAGGTTCTTGCGGAGGTCCATAAATTATAATACGTTTCAATCATGTGTAGAATCAAAATACAAATTTTAGAAACTATTCGATTGTAGTGTATTATTTTACGTGCATATTTAATCTGGCCAGTTAGTTTCACAGTTGTGTTAGTGTAGTTTTCAAAATGCATACGAACCCGATGCTATGTGATGTTGTTCAGACTGACTTTCGAATTCTGTTCTATTTTATGAAGTATAAGATGCGTGTGCATTTGATTTAAATCTAGCATAAATGTTGGACACAATTTTTTAACTCCTTCGATATTATTTTCCGCGTTATAGATGATAATGTGAGTAGTTACATATTTCTACTGAAATGTACACGTGTTGTAGTCTATTCGTGTTCGGTAGGTCGGTCGCGTAAAGCAATAATGGACCGACAAAGTTCTACAGATTTGGTTACAATATTGGCAACCTCAGACGGTGCACATTATCAATTCCGTTGGTGCATTGAATACATGCATGTAATATTGTTATCAGACGTTATATGAATATTATGATGGTATTTTAATGTTTGAGATTACAATAAATTGTTGTTTGTACGTTTAAAGTGATCGTCTATTTCGACATTCACATCACATATTTTAATAATCACGGTGAATATGTTATATTTCATATTTTAATTTGCCATTGATGTTAACAAGGAGGAGACAACAACAAAAAGTATTGGCACCACCACACCGATTAAAGAAATTACATTTGTACGTTTTTAATTTGTTATTTAGTCGATGGACGTAATATCATTTTTATTTATGAGACTGAAAATAATTTTCAAATTAACGAGGCATTCCATTACTTCGTTTCATTGATTATTATAGGCTGTACCTATTTATAGCGATGACAATTTCAAAGACAGACTGTACATTTCACGATTTGCCCCTTTGTACGTTTAAATTGTATTTGTGTAATTAATTACCTGAGGTATTAAATCCAATATAATCGAATTGTTTAGTAATGAAATTTGACTTGAATACACTATAATTGCATTATACCGTTCTGTAAACGGTCTGTGCGGGTCGATTAGATTCAAATAATTTCCTTGAATATTGAACAAATAAAGCAACAAGTGGCATTGGTCTTATCGGTTTTTTTTTATGCAACTCTACTTGTTGCACTCCACCGTACACGGTACACGTAACGTCGTTACCGGTAACCGACAGTTTATAAGGTGAAAATCGTAAAAAAAAAAAGTCATCTGCAGTTATGTGAGTGGAACTTCGGTCTGGAGAACGTTGGTCGAAAGTTGGTTCGGTCGAACGTTGGTCGAAAAACGTACGCTTTCGGTATCTGCCGCGCACAACCCCTGCTGGTGGTGTGTATTTACCGTTAAAAAGTTCCCTATCGAACACCGCCAACAACGGCGATACACCCATTCGACGGTGGAGGGGGGGGGGAGGGGCGCGTTGTTGTTCATACCGTTCGCGTCTTGGCACCGCAAATTTATCCGGAATTCGACCGGTAACGTGATAAATATCCGGTAAAAAAAACCATTAGCGCTATCATGATTACCATTAATACTGCGTAACGTACGCGCGGGGAGTTCGATTGACAATCTCATTTTCGTACGTGGCCCGAGGCGGCTGCTGTCCATTTCAAGGTCTGCGCACACACGCACGCACGCACGCATACACGCGCACACGGACGGCACACACACACGCGTCGGGAAAAAAAAAAAATCTCGTTCCGCAGCAGCTCTTCACCACAGCCTTTCATTCCACATTCTAATGAACCCGGCCGACGGACGCGTGTCGTTTAGCTACACTCGCCACTCGTACGCAACGTGTTGTGCCGCGCAACATTAGCTCCAGAGGTCTCGCGCGTGATCAACGAACGATTATTCGGTTGTGCCGCTCTCTTAACGTCGCACGGTCGTCGGGTCTTCGAGGTGTTTAACGGCCCCGCGGTACTCGAAAGCTTACCCAATCGTCGTTTTTTTTCCCCCCCCTATTCGATCATCTCCTGTTCGCCGAGTGTTTTTTTACAACCCTTTCGCGTCGACGTGACTTCGAGCGCGTACCCGTACGGGGAAATAATAAAAAAAAAAAAAAAACCGTTTTTGCAGCAAGAGTCGGCGGCAGCAGCAGCAGCAGCATTGTGCGCGTGTGTCTCCGCCGATGTTGTGTAATTCAATGTTGTCGTTGTGATCGTTTTGCAGATGAAATCGACGTCGTCGCATCCCGAATACCTCTCATCTACACGACCGGTTAGAGATAAGTTATGATACCAGTTTTATGATATCCGACGGATACCACCAACCACCACCACGTCCTGAGTCTCGGCCCGGTTTGCGCTGACCAATAACACTACAATGGTGGTAGACCATAGTGGATCTAACAACAGTCCAGGTAATAATGATAACCGATTATTTCGTATTAATATTGTAGCACGTACAATTTATATCGTACCAGTGTTGGGCACGTTTTTCCCTATCGCTCCTCCGACCCAACGTGTTCCTGCACGCAAGTCCTGCGACGTATTTAGAATTCCGATCGCGCCGCTGTTGTCGTCGCGCATTCGCTTATTATTTGACTCTGCGTGTTATTTTTTTACCGTGCGCAGTCGCGTGGACATATTTATTATACGTGACGAGAAGAGATTATGTTGTTCGAAAATAATATATGTGTGACTGCGTCTGTACGACGTTCTCGGACAAATGGGTCTATTTGAAGTGTGAATAAAAGCCGATCGAATGTGCGCACATTTTCGATCGACACAACCGTGCGTTCGAGTTTTTAAAACCTGATTCACGCGATCGCGGTTAAGACGTACGCGTTAATCGTTTCCTTGCTATACAATAGTTGTCGCTTGGTGCTATTTCATAATTCTATCGATCGCCCGTTAAATCGATTTTCCTTTTACTTTTGCATCCTGCCCGTTCGTGTCGTCTCTCAGTTTAGTGTACGACACTATTACAACGATTACTTCACGTTGGACTTTTTCCTCGAACCGTTACAATGTCGTAAATCCCCAAAGGAAATGCGAAGAAACCATGTACGTCCGTTTAGTACTCGATGAGATTATTATACGGTACACTATGTTTGT
Organism: Periphyllus acericola; assembly: GCA_949715065.1. Classification (NCBI taxonomy): domain Eukaryota; kingdom Metazoa; phylum Arthropoda; class Insecta; order Hemiptera; family Aphididae; genus Periphyllus; species Periphyllus acericola. The sequence continues at coordinate 13,975,542 of OX454271.1, forward strand.
GCAGATAATTTGCGTACAGTATACGTGTTGTTCGTGATGGTGAACTCGCGCGTATCAAATTAGCGTTTTTTTTTTTAACTATTTGCCGAACGCGCACGGTCCCCCGCAACAATTATTGTCTCTTGGATTACAATGTAAAATATAACGTGATCCTCTCGCCGTCGACCGACGAAACGATAATAATGTTACGGGAAAACAGTACGAACGGGGCGGTGGTGTTTAGGAATTTCTGCCGCAATCCTCGAGCGCCGGTTGTTCCGCCGTCCGCATGTGCGCATTTCTCGAGGAGTTTAGTTTTTTCTCTCTCTCTCTCTCTCACACACACACACACACACACACATACACACTCTCCCCCCGAAACCCATTGTAGCATGTAGGTGGTAACACGTTATTCCGAAATGCGCAGTAGTATCCGTAGTATTAGTAGTAGTATAGGTGGTTACTGTAGTGTATAATGCAGGTATAGTGTTGGTAGTCGTTTGTGTTTGTCTCCATTCATGGTTGTGTGTTGTATAACAAAGTCTCTCTTCGGGACCACTATCGCAGCAGTCACCACGTGAATACGTTTAATACACGCGTTCGATTATGATCGGGGGGAAAAAAAAACCAAAATGTGTGTGTGTGTGTGTGTTGTACACATAATATGCGGAGAGGAAAACAATGCTATTGTATGGGTTCTTCTCCACTATACCCCTCTCTGCACTCTTCTCTACTACCTCTCTGCTCTTCTCTACGTATTTCGCTCTCCGCCCGCCGTCACCCTAGACATTATATTATATATTATTATTATTATTATTATTATTATTATATCGTATTCGTCGCGAGTAACCTACCACGGTGTCGGGAGTCTAAACGCGGCGTTTCTTCTCTCCGACTATCATCGCAATCCATCTCTGTCTACGAGGTATTTTGTTCGCTCGTATTTAAAACGTAATATTCGTATTGGCATACTGTAACCGCATAAGTCTACGTGAGTCAATTGTTTTTGGACAGGAGGGCAGGGGGACAATCAATCGAGTACAAAATTGTATGCGTTTCTTGTACGTATACGTGGTTTTTAATGGTCTTGATGTAAACTTAATTATCTCTCGCGTGCATTTGAAGAGGAATAAAGAGATTATAATAGAAGACTCATATTATTCAAAATGTTTACTTTTTGTTATTTGTAAACTAACATCACGTTCCGTAAATTATCGGTCTTACAATATTGTTGATGAAAGATCCATTCGTCGATGGCGTGATAGCACGGTCAGAGTACGGGTTGGATTTAATTACATTGAAAAGACACGATAATTTTTTTCTCCTGCGCTATCGGACGAGGGGCAAACGATAGTTTTGAAAGAGATCCTTTTCCCCGCCCTCGCACGTGGTATCATCACGCCCGTGCCGATACTTACGGTTTTTGTTGTCGGCCGGATATCGAAAACAACGGGGCGAGCACGTGAGTAATCTGTATCCTATAGTATGTTTGTCGACTTGACGCGGCCGGGCCGTATTAATGCGAAAAACTTCCGAGGTTCTCCTCTGCCGTAAAAGCCATCTAACCGATTCCCGGGCACATTTCGTCGCGCTGAAAATATTGATGAACGGACTGCTGAACTTTGGCTCCTGCGAGCTTGTCGGTTGCGATGGCGGCCGTCGCGCCGAACAAATCGTTAAACCGCTATTGTACAGAGGCACCTACATATCGTGCAAGTGTAGGCCACATTGTACGTTATACGCGCGCTGGGGTAGTGGAACGCGCCGTGTCGTGTCACCACTCTCGCGTCTGTGCGCCGCGGCCGTTGATGAATTCGGCCTTTGACGTGTGACAAAACGGGGTGTCGGCCCCAACGGGAGGTTACAATAAGAGAGAGAGAAAACTAAGCGAAAACTCGTATGCGTTTAACGTATCGTTTTATTATGTGCGCAAATCACGTGTGCGCCTTTTATCGTCTTACGAGGAATTTCCAGGATCTGCAACCGTGATTTATATGTAGGAGGTACCCGGTTCGCGGATAATGACGGTTTTCGATAAATCATCGGTTTGTTTCGTTATTATTTGAAACGCATTATTACGTAATTGTATAAACAGGACTTCAGTGCGTCAAATTAATCGTTCAAAAACCGTTATTACCCACCTATTTTCCTGTTACTCCCAAAGTTCCAGATAGCTTTTTTATTTTATCATATTTACCTAATGTTTTTGCTATTTATTTTAATGTCAAAGTTTACTAAAGTTAAGAAAAAATCGTTTTTTTTTTCCTATAACCAAGTAACCTTTGTAAGTTATATATAATTCAAGCTTATGGAAATCTATACATGTGTACATAGGATAGGTATATACTATAAAGGATTGTTCTGACATTTATTTGAAAAAACTTGAAAACTGTACAATGTTCAATTCATTTTTTTCCAATTCCTGTTAGTAAATGGTTCTAAAGTGTAATTAGAATATTGAAAAATTGTACATTCCTCTTGTCGTTTCCTGGGAAAATTATTCGATGATTCTATAAATAATAATAAATCGGAATCGCCCTAGTGTACGCTTAAAGTTTCTGTTGTCTTTTCGGTCGATTTTAGTGTTGTTGGTTGTCATCAGATTGTCAGAATAGTATTATTATTAAATATTAAGGACCACGGCCCGGGTAGTAAGTAGTAACCGCACGCGGTGTGTCACATGACATGGTTGGAATTCGTTTTCTTCCCCGTCTGTTGTCTCATATATTCTCGTACGGAATAAACAGTTATGTTTTTGGCAGGACGGATGAAGCAATAATTTTATTATTATCCATATTTTGTATGTTGTGTATATCATGTGTATTTCATCGGCTTTGCAAAAAAAAAAAGGTTGTAAAAAATATCGTTGTATAGTATTTTTTAAATTCTGAGTAAAACGAAGAATTTATTTATTTTCGGTTGTAGGCGATTATGCGTTGCATTTATTAATGTTCCGTTATTTCGTACAGTTTCCATTTTTTGGTACATCAACTAAATATTAAGTGCTCGAAAATTTTTTGAAAATGTTCTTGGCGAAGCAATGTATTGTATCTGATGATTTAGGTGATGGGAGGGTGGGGTGGTGTTCGAATCGCCTGACGTTATTTTAAGCATCGACCTTGAATATAAACACTATATTCGACATTTTATCAAACGAATAACGATTACGTGTGTCTATACATAATTATCACAAACGAAGGAAAATATAATCAGTTTTATTTTGTATTTATAAGCAAATGTTATTTAATGTATTTAAAAAAATGTTGACTTGTAACATACATACACGCCTATGATATTGTCTATTTTATTTCCTATCAATATATTGTCATTTTCGTCTTCTTAGTACCCAGTAGTACCTATTAGGCATTAGCACTATTTACGCTCCCTTTAAACGAGACTATAGTAGGGGGGTATACTGTGTACCAGGCAAATGTAAAATACTTTGTCAATTCTAATGAATTTGCATTTTATTTGTTTTCAGATTTGAAATTTAACAATGGCAGGGTGAAAAATCAAGAAAATATCGATCTCAAAATAAAGAGTAAGTCTATTACAGTTGTTGATTTTTGTGTTATTCTTGAATTCTGAAGTTTTTACTTTCAATATTTTGATGTACATTTTTTATTTCAATTCAGGCGGGACGTTAGAAAAATATGATAAAAAACTCGACGCCATCGAAAATGGTTCTTTTCCCCCTTCTAAGGAGGTGGCAGATTTCGAACAAGCTATTGAACTCACGGGTAATTATCAACTAAACGTTAGTGAACAACCAGTAAGGTGTAATAATCATGTTGATTTTTGTGCTTAGGCTATGGAAAATTCCATTATTTATTGTTGGTTGTGTGCGGTTTTGTCAGCACCAGCGAGGAAATGGATGTTATATGCATGTCATTCATATTACCATCAGCCCAATGTGATCTTAAGCTAAACACATCTTCCAAAGGATGGTTAAACTCAATTATATTCATTGGTGAGTATAATAATTATCTGACGTAACCTTACCATTTGCACTATTTATCTTTTAATGTGTTTGCAGGCATGATGGCCGGTGCATACATTTGGGGTTCTTTGGCCGATGCATTGGGACGCCGTAAAGTATTAATTGTTATCAGTTTTATGAACGCCTTGTGTATTGTGGCATCCACATTTGCTCAGTCTTATGGTGTATTCATGTTCTTTAGATTTCTAAATGGAGCAGCGTAAGTTAATGTGAACTTACCGAGTCAAACGCTTGTATAACTCTTATAATAATAAAACTACTTAAAATATTATAGATTGGGTGGTAGTGGCCCAGTTATATGGTCATATTTCGCTGAATTCCAGCCCAAAAACAAACGTGGTTCAATGCTGAGCTCAATGGCAGCGTTTTGGACTCTTGGAAACTTATTTGTTGCCAGTAAGTAATCATGTTGATTATCATAATAATTATATTTTTTACCACTCTATTTTTTTGTAGCCCTAGCATGGATTATCATACCTCTAGACATTGGCTACCGGTCTCCTTGGTTTTTATATAATTCTTGGAGAATATTTTTGGCCATTTGTTCTATTCCTAGCATACTTGTTGCTGTGTTCCTGTTCTTTTTACCAGAAAGTCCTAAGTTTCTGCTGACTCGTAATGATCACAAAAAAGCATTGGAAGTATTTAAACAAATTTATGCTACCAATACAGGAAATGATCCCGAAATGTATCCAGTAAGTTTTTTTTTGTTATGCTCTGAAATACAATTGCTCGTTATTACTTGATATTATTATTGTGTATAATTTATTTATTATACTTCTGCTAATGTTTGATTTGTATGTTTGACTACTGACTATGTAAATCAAAAACTTGAAAATATTTTTTTACTTCAATAATTTTGTGGATTATTTTCAAACATTGTTTTTAATGTTTTTATCATTGGTGAATATCAAAAGTTCATTGCAATTTTAAAATTGATTAAAGAAACTATTTTATACGAGTAATTCCTAACATACACATTTACTTTCAAATTAATAATAATTGTTTTGTTGTCCTAAGTCTAGTAAATAATATATCCATAGCGGTATGTACTATTTTAAAATTGTGTTTTTCAAATTATAGGTCAAATCATTGGTAACCAAGTCAAATGTTGTCGAACATGACAGTACGAAAAAAAAATCTCTTAAAAGTATGGCTGCAGAAGTAGGTCAAAATACAAAGATGATATTTATGCCTCCAATTTTAAAGTATACATGGATATCTATAGTGATCAATCTGAGTTTCCATATTGGGTATGTATGCCTGTTAATGGTTATAAATGCTGATTGTATTTAATTATAACTCTTTTTTAGTTATTATGGGCTCATGATGTGGTTCCCAGAGCTGTTTAATAGATTTGACGAATTTGCTCGAGCTCATAACGGAAGTGAACAAGCGCAAGTGTGCGAAGTATGTACCTTGCGCCAATAGAATATACTTTCGGTTGATTAATATTTGTTCGTATTTTATTATCGATTGGGTAGGTGACTGAATTTGTTGTGAAAACCGGATCACATTCGCATGTGGACTTATGTTCTGACAAAATCGAGAGTGGCGTTTTCCTTGAATCATTTATAACAGTGGCAGCTGCCATTCCTAGCAATATATTTGCAGTCTTAGGAATGGACACATTAGGCAGAAAGTTCTTTTTAGGTGAGTATCATTTATTTTAATGTATTCTGTGTATATTCTATTTTTCTTTTTTAAAATGCAGTATTCAGTACAATGGCATCTGGAATATGTGCGGTTGGTTTATCGCTTATCACAAGCAAAAGACAAAATTTAGTTGTGTCTGCCATATTTAGCAGTGCAATTAGTTGTGGTAATGCTGCTTTGGATTGTTTAATCACAGAAATATTTCCTACAAATTTAAGGTATCATTACATAAATACAAGTACTATTGACTGTATACCTAATGAAATTTTTTATTATAACACATTGTTTATTTTTTAAAGATTAAATATTGACTTTAAATGTTTACAGAGCTACTGGAATGGCCATATCTATGGTAGCTGCTAGACTTGGGGGTATAATTGGTAATATTGTTATCGCTGCACTATTAGATCTCTATTGTCCATTACCTACTTACATAGTAGCTGTACTTCTCATAGGTTTGTAATTTTTATTTTTATTTAAATATGAAGTGTATAAAATGAAATGTTTTTAATGTTCTTTCTGCATTCCAGGTGGAGGACTTTTATGCCTAATGTTGCCCAACACCACGAGAGAGCCATTAACGTGACCTAGTAGTGAAAAATATTAGGATACATTTAGAAATTTACTTTCATTTATTGACATGACATTTTGTTAGTTTTAACTCCCTTTCTTTATAGACCACATTATATGCACTTTTATTTATAAATACATAAAAAAAAAAAAAAAATCATTAATTAATATAATTGCATTCATAATATGTTGTTAACTGTATATTTTATAATGTGCGTACGCAAGTATGCATAAGTTTGTATAGATATTTTCTAGACAAAATTCTTAATATAATATTGTTTATTTTTCTTTATTTTTTTTTCGACTGTGAATTTCTTGTGAATATTCCTGTTTACCTTAATAATTAGATGCAGGTATATAGTTAAGTTATATTTAAACTATATTTTTATTTAAACTAGATGCTATTCTTAATTTTTTTTATGTTTGTCTAGCCATAGTCAAAAGTTTTATGTAATACCAAATATATAAGTACCTATAAACAGTTATTTTTGTTGCATGTATTTTTTAGTTAACACCTCTCAATCCTGGTAATTTCAAATAATATATCTTTGAACCATGACCATAAAAATGGTAAAATATCTATTACAGACCACAGTAAAGAATGATAGAAACTAAAGATTGATTGTATTGATTTTACCAAATCCAGAGCTAAACTCATCTGGTGTGTGTCCAAAACTCAACATTCCAGGGAGATATTTTATGATCGTTTTTTACTCAAAATATTGTCAATAGGATTAAAATGTCAGGAATAGAAAATATGGCCCGAGTTGAATTTAGGTCATATTTAAAATATGAAGCCCCTAACAGTATTTCTAGTATAATTTAGATGCCCCCAATGGCAACATAGCATCCATTTAGGTGGTTCCTTCTGAACGAGCTTGATTTAGGAAATGGTTTGAATATTTCAAATAATGATATTACTTAATTTATTATTAAAAAAAAAAATTGTATTCATTTTTTATTGTGTATAGTAGGTAATATTTGAATATCATGAGTGGTCGGTGGGTATCGTTCTGCAAAAATTGGACTACCGATTTCTACTGTACTCCACGCCATTGGATATGCTAAATCAGTATTTAAAAACTAGGAAAGTATAAGTTATAACGATTTGCTTTTTTATGTATGTTGTACATTATTTTACTATGCAAGTTAAATAAATAAATAAGATTTGTTGAATAGACGATTGATGGCCGTTATATATGTATTACACTTAATAGCGTTCATCGCCGCTGGAATGAAGATACGATGTTACCGATCACATAATTCTGTCAAGTGCCAAAGTAGATTTCTGTGTTTTTCTGGTAGGCTAGCGTTAAATGTATAGAACAGGGATGGCAAATAGGATTTTTTCAACGTGCCAATTTATGACATAATTAAAAAAAATTTTCAGCCGTGCTATAATTATTTTTATTAACACGGAAAAATACAAATGAAAAATGAATGATTATAATGTAGAAAACTATGAAAAAATGGAAATAATGTAAAAAAAATATTAAATTATTATTATTGTTTGTTAGAAACCTTTTTTGTGTCTGGTTGTGATATGACGTTTATTGCAAGGCAATAAATACATGCTGCCGTATCTCCCTCCGTTAATCTGTTCCTAGCCTTTGAATGTGTATGATTCAATACCGAAAAGAGACTTTCGCAAGCATAAGTTGAAGAAAAAATTGTCAACAACGAAACCGCCAATTTTTTGACGGAATAAAAATGATCTGGAATTATTATATTCCATACTTCTAATATTACGTTATCTGCAATCACCGCGATCTGTTTCTTCGTTGTGCATTCGATGACGTTTCCAATTCTTCGATACGGCTCTCGCATATTCACAAATTTGATCGTCCAAATTGGATAAGTTTGCAAATCGATTAACTGCATTTCTGAATTTTCTAATTCCATCCAATTAAGATGGTTAACCATCGAAATCGTGCACATCAAACGAACCGGGAAAATTAATAATTTTTATGAACTTTTCGATTTTTTTAAAATCACGAAATCTTTGCGAACACTCGAAGTTGCTTCGAGTGCCATCGAAAATCTCATGCGTGCCAATTATTTGCCATCGCTGGTGTAGAAGTACGTAAATATTGTATGTGTCTCATTTGTAATTGTTTCTGAACTATAAACGTGTTTGCGAGAATACGTGCGATGATCATCAGGCATCAGATATTTGTTGTGGTCGCTCTGAATTCTATGGTTAATCGTTGTAGGTAAGGACCAAGGACGCATTAGGTGTCTATTAAAAAAAAAAAAAACCAACAAAGTTTGTTTCGCGTTTTTTCGTGAGGAAAATGGTACTTTGGAAAACATCACTCATTGTCATTCTACCGCTTGCAGCTCGGGGAAACAAAACATTTTTTTTTTCTTTTCGTGTCCAACACAATGTCCTGTGTTATCGATTTTAAACTTTCGGAACGCTCCCCCTCGAAACAACTACAACAATAAAAAAAAAGGGAATCGTTGAAAAATCAAAAACGTCTACGCGGATGAATAATCGAGTGTGTACATATCGTATTAAGGGTAGGGCTGTGCGATAATTTTTATTGATCGATTATTTTTATCAATATTAAAATAATCGAGTTAATCGATTTATTCGATTATTATAATTATTATTATTATTATTATTTTCGATTATATTAAATTTACAATAATTTTTAAAAATAATAAAATTTAATACTGTAAAATCTTATCTTACTTAACAATGGAATAATGAAAGACAGGGTGATTTTCGATATATTTGAATCTTTGCTATAATATGTGTAGTATGTACTAAATGTCTAAATACACCCAGTTCCCAGTATAGAACAATTATACGAAGTATCCAAGTTTTTCATGTTTGCGCGAGTGTTAATTCTTCACTGTCAGGGGCGAACGCAGGAAAACATTTCGGGGGGGGGGGTTTTGAAAAAATGTAAAGTTTCATAAAAATTCTACTGTATTATGTATTACACTTTTGTCTTTTACTATTTATTTTAGGCACTTATAGTATATACATAATATACATATTACAATTATTACATATTATAGATTAATTAATTATTACAATTTGTCAATTTACATGATAAAACAAAATCTATACGTCTTGGAACTTTTGCTATTATATCAATGACCTCTTTGCAAGTCATTTCCACGTCTCTGTATAAGTTTAATAGCATCAATCCATTCAATCGATTAATGTCTTAATGTTAATGACAATTTTATATCATGTTAAAAACGAGTCTGTATCAAACATAACTTGCAACCAGTGCCGGGTTAACGAATATGCCGCCTGGGGGCATATTTTAAAATGACGCCCTTTATAAACCTGTACCCAGGCCCACGCCTAGGGCGGCATTTTTTAGAGGCGGCATTTAACATTTATGTATACTAGATAATTTTTAAAAAGATTCCTAGTACCTACTTATATAAAATCGTGTGTAGTGAAAAATAAAAATCAATAAAAAAATATAAAATTTGGTCAGTATGATACTATGATCGGACAAACATAAATGTGTGTTTACGCTTTTGGTCGACCGTCGACCGTAGCAAGTTGCGATGTTCTCTTGACGGTTTTTAATCGGTTCTGTGAATCAGTTTTGTCTGGCACCGATGACGTGTTTTGTTGTTTTCAATTTTAACTATACTACGCTATTACGCTATAATAATAATATGGTCTTTCTTTTTACTAATAATACGCTGAACGCTAATTCACGTAATAATTCTGTGGTAGGCGATTCGATATAAATATCTAATATAATATTACTGTTTTTATATTTTGTTATACACATTTTTCAATGAATAATAATTCTTTCTAAAAATTAAAATACATTAAAAAAATTCAAAACTTTCGTTTTCACCGTTAATAATTTGCCGCCCATAAAAAATTGCCGCCCGGGGCAACTGCCCCCTTTTCCCCCCCCCTTAACCCGGCACTGCTTGCAACCCCGCTTGTTTTATTTTATAACATAAAACATATTATAGATAGTTCATAGTTTATTATATAGATAGTTAACATTAATTCACATTACGATTTGCGTCAGATTGTGACTAAATGTGACATCTCGTGTTTTCGTCTTTTTATTGGTCGACTTGCCTACGATTTATCTGAATGTACATCAATCGAAACATTCGAATCTGAGGTATTATTTTTAATTTTCTGGTTTAAAAAACTTTAAAATTGTACTGATTTTTAATTTTTAATATTTTTATATTTGCTTTTAATATTACGTCATATACACTCATAAGTATAGCAATTAGCAATACGCTATTATACGACAATCAAAACTTTAGCGTATAGCGGTACAGCACTACGCCAAGAATGCGAGATGTTATGTAGTGTTCGTTGGCGGTGTGGTTTATATTGAACAATTATAAAATTTCTAGAATTATCTTGATTCTGGATAATACGGGTCGTTGCGAATTTCCGGCAGACTGTAATATTATGTGGGTAATTACTAATTACACTCGTCGTCTGTCTTAATAACGTACATCATCGAATTGGCGACGAAAGTTATAACATCCACACTTCAAAACTGCATTATCATTTATCATACATTTTTATGGTAATTTTACTGAACTGTATACATCAGTTTACAAACCATGGTGGACGAGAACCTTTTTAATAACTAATAATTTATTTAATTTTAATTTTTTTGAAATGTTATTAGTAGGGCCCGGATTTAAATGCACTTAAAACTATAAAGATATGCTCTAAAAAATAGCCAAAAATGCATTTTACCACAAAAATGACCTTAAAAATGCCATACATTTTTTTTATTCAAATTTTAATTTATAAATGAGACAGAATGTTGCTGAATTGAAAGTCGCGACTTTAATATTGCAAATTTTACAAAGTAAAATAGTCCCATCGGTTGTAAAGACGTCTCTTCCGAATTCGTTTACGTAGTCACGCAAGCGAGAAGTAGATGATTTTATTTTGGGCATTATTGAACACACTATTTAACACATTAAATTCACAAACACACGTAATACGAGCAACGACTGCGATATAACACGAACTGACTGATTATTTATTATTTTACCGAATACGGGTGATGATCTACAGTCAATAATAAATTAAGATGAGATAAAAACTAAATCGAAAAAAAAAATTGACAATGTGTATGGAAAAACCCAATAAACCTTCTTAAATATCAAGAAAATAATTTTTTGAATAGTCCAAGTTTTATATCTACATTGAACAAATATGCATTAAAAACCAACAAAATGATCCAATAATGCTAAAATATGTTCTAAAAATAAAAAAATATTGAAATATGCAAAAAAAAGCAAAATAAAAATTTCACCTTTGAAGTTCTCTGTTACATGAATCAAATTATAAACTTGGAAAGCATTGTCTAAGATTAACCAAAAAAAGATGCATTTTGCATTGAGATCCGGCCCCTAGTTATTAGTAATACATTTTGTAGGTCAGATAATTTATTTTTTGTTCCTGATATTTCGGGGGGGGGGGTTTCAACCCCCCCCCCCGCGTTCGCCCCTGTTCACTGTATAGTGTATATGCATTGTAATATTACAATAATATTAAATTATAAACGGATAACGATTTATTGGTGCGATTTAGTTTTTTTTACTCATTTCGTCATTCATAATATTTTCTTATTGTTTACACGGAGGTCGCTCGGTAAACACTATTTGACTACGAATTTATTACCATTAGCACAAGGAATTGCATTTTGTTTAAATACACAGATTACGGAAAACGGAAGTAAGTACTTTGTATTATTAAAACTCATATTATAAATTATCTATTGAAATAGTTTTATTTAAATCATTTACTCACAATTGTATAGAATTATAAGAAATTAAGTAAAATTAGTATTTGTATTTTATATTTTTTTAAGGTTATTCGATTCTAAATTAAATTAGGATTATTCGATTATTCGTATATTTAATAACTCGATTATTAATCGATTATTCGGTTATTCGATCGTTTAATTATTCGATTATTCTATCACTAAATAATACTCGATTAATCGATTAAAATCGAATATTATTAAAATAATACCTTTATGATACCTTTATCGATTCTTGATGGACGTATCTGAAAATAAATCTTGCGCACAACACGAATGTCCGATTCGAAATCCGTACCGTAAATTATAACTATGTAGGTGCCTACTGCCTACACACTACGCGGTGAATAACGACGACGAAGAGACAACTACTGAATCGTAAAAATGCAACTTTTCGGAAACCAAACGCAATTTCGGTTAGAACGAAGATTTTGACTGTCGGTTCGTCGTGTTCACCGCGTTGCCGTCACGTCACTTTGAACACTGCGTTTCCGATACTTACGAGTGAGCGCAATCGAACGGATTTATTTAGCTCGCCGGCACCACCGCAGTGCCGTGCGATTATCTTAACAAGTTGGCCGATCCGTCTCCAGACGGCAGAGACATCGTTTGAACTAGATAAAAACTCCGTGTCTGCAGATAAGTATGTAATAAGCTAGGGCTAGGGACCTCACGCTCTAAAAAACCTTAAAATATGCCTGCATTTATGCCCTTAAAAATAATCATATATGCTCTGAAAATAAAATGCATAAATATGCTCTTAAAAATATTTAATTTTCATTAAAAAACCAAAAATTACAAATTGTTTTACTATTATTTATTAATTATTATAATTTCTTATTACATATTTACATTTCTTCTTTTTTAAGTTTGCCTTTAAACAAAACAAAACAAAAACAAATAAAAAAATCAATTGATTCTGTTTATGAATTAATAATTTGAATACCCTAGGTAGATAGATGATTTAATAATTTTAATCTTTTTTTATTTTCAATTTATAGAAAATTCATATAAAATATTGTATTTTATGTGTAAAATATGTTAAATATGTACTAAAAATACAATTATAGCAAAATATGCAAAATAAAGATGATTGCCTTAAACTCCTATGGCTATGAAACAAATTTCTATATGACTTTGCTATGTTTTAAATGATTATTGAAAAATATGCAAACTCCTATAAGTCCCTAGCCCTAGTAATGACTAATAATTAATATTAAACCAACAGCTCCGATCGAACGAAGAACAATGGAAATAGATAAATAGCTTTGACTTTATCAACTGAATACTGATGCGAGTACTTATGCGACGTAAACGAATATAATATATATCCTCCCAGTAACTATATGAGGTAAGTACGAAAAGTATATTTATTATTATTACCACAAAACTAGAATTTACTCAATTACTTATGGTTGCTTTTTTTAAATTTAAAATATGCTATACAACGAGCTCTGTACAGTAATCTGATTAAAGCGTAATTATTTCGCTCGGATTTTAAGTAAGGAATAATACAGGACGGATACATAGGTACTTACCTCGCAAAACGTATGTTATAATAGGTATGCAACTCGTTTAATTCAACCTAACGTTATCACGGAAAACCAGAATCCGAGAACATAATAATGGAATTATTAATTACGTTTGTATCATATAATAGGTGTCTTCGTAATCAAGTAACTGGCGTACAAACAAATTTTGAATAATACTGTCTACGCAAGGTACAAAACTTAATTTCCGGTTAATTATATTATATATTATAATTCCAAGTACCTTTAGTGATGAAACTCGATTAAAGTATCAATAGGTGGGAACTGAAAGATGGTTCGAACTTGAAATAGTTTTTTTTTATGGTGCACAACTTTAACAAATCAATAGCGAACGAAGGTATACACATTACATTACCCATATATATTTTGCGATCAGTAAACTATTTATTTTCCGCGCCACTATTAGTCGCAGTTCTCAAAAAGTTCATGTTGGAAAATAGTTTATTTTAGAATTTAGACTCGTAGGAAGTATACAATTTTACCATGCATTTTTACAACGGCAAGTGCACGTACGCAGTATGACATTGAATGGTTTGAATCGGAGAGTTATAGTCCAAGACTGCCGCACCGGAAAACGGTCTTAATTCAGTTATTATAGTATGATATGCGTTCGAGGACACGGCAAGATTCAGGGAAATTCGGATTTCCAATTCAACCGCCTCGACGAACTTTGAACTTTAAACGTTTAAACTTAGAATTATCCCCACGTTAATTTCAACCGTATAATACTGCAAAGAACTGTACCCGGAGTTGCCCGTGGAAGGGAAATAAGTAAGTCCACGTAAGCCCCTTTTCCAATATCGTCGCCTTCACATAATTACGGTCGAGAAAAGTAGGTATTATTTTCTTCCTACGTTTATAATAATATTATGTGGGCCGAGAAGGGTAGTATAAGGAGTATGGATTACAGTGAGAAAATTCCGGCGAACGAGCACAATACCCCCCGTATCTGTACAAACGGTTCAAATCGATTTTGTTGAAAGATTCCTCTAATCACCTGGGACTTTGTGCTCCGATGTGTGGTTGGGTCAGCGTGCAGCACAATGCCGCGTCGTCTCTGAATAAAAGTTTCTTATATTACCTTAGACTCGTATAGTAGGTAAAGTATAAGTCACGGATAAGATGAGTATAAACTTAACATATAATACCTCGGATTTAATTTATATTATTTGGTATGGTAATATCTTGGCGTTTGAGTAAGAATAAAAAATATTTATTTAGTCTTCGGTGTGTCTTGTAGTATTGATATTTTAATGAATCAGAACGCATTGAACATTATATTTTCGACGTCTCGATATTCAAAACGATGTGTACACAATATATATACATTTATATAGCACGATAATTTAAATAAGTCAACTGTTGTTTATTTCACGCGGTATTCTTATTAATTATATTTTTATTCTCCCGGTGTTTGAACTAAGACTTGCCCGCGTTTGCCCATTTGATTCGATGGATTTTCTGTCATTTACATTTGCATAAATGAATAAGTTAATTAATTCAAAACGTTATCTTCCCAAGATTAACCAAGCTCATAGAATCTGGTCATATTCAAACTTACTTGGATGACCGTCAATTAAATTTCTTATTATACAATTTTTTTTTTCCGATGAATACCTATATTCTATAATACCTACTAATATGTTTTTGCCAATACATTTTAAGTGGTCATAAACTCACGATGAAGTAAATCATTTATGGTTAAAACTATAAGCTTGATTAAAATTGCCGTTTTAATTATGTTTGTGCACAAAGTAAATATTCCAATTTTTGATACACTTATGAGTGTATACCTATGATGTACAATTATTAATAATTAAATGTGCTCGTAACTTAATTAAATCGTTTTAGACGATGCTAAAATAATGTCAGCCACAAATTCAAAATATTCCTAATTATTGAGAGACGTATACTGTATAATATGGATTTTATATATTTCCTTTGTGTAAAAAAAACGTCTTATAGACATAACGAAAATGTTCAAGTTTGGTGTTTGAGTGTTTCAATATCTAAAAGTAATTAAAAAGTAAAAAGAAGACGGTTAGCAAACATAGCAAATATTCGAGTTGGCCAATTCGAATTTAATTAGAGAAATAATTAATTTTTCAGAGTTTCATTACTTCACAGTGGCAAAAAGCAGACATTTTTCGCACGTGGACGGTCAACTGTTGCGATTCCCACCCCCCTTCGGGATCGATAAAATAATGCTTACCACTTGGCACTTACCATCCGTCCGGATATCGTTTTATTTCACTGGATCTAACGGTTCAGTCGTTATCCTGGCCGGAACATAGTTTATTTCGAAAACCAAATTTGAAATTTTCACTGCTATTTTCATTCTAAGTCACTGTACGAAATAATAAAAACTGATGTCAATGGTTTTAACGTAAATAACTACATAGTTTATTGCAACATTTTCATCAATAATTTAAACATCCAGCGATCGAGGAATTTTGAAAAAGATTTTTCTTATCAATGTTAGTTTTTTAATCGATAAATGGATACTTTGGAAGATAAAACCACAGCCCACAAATATAATTTATGGTAAACCAAAATTATATTGGCCATCTGGTGTATAAAAAACGGTTTGAATGTTTTTTTTTGTATAACCGTACACGTTGTTCGATACATTCATCATTTTACGTGTCGATTAAATAAAACTTCTTTGGGAGATTTTTCAACTTTTCCTGTACAAGAAAGATATGACGTGGTTGAATGTACCTACGTGGATTGAGCTTATTCTTTATATTTTTCCGAGGAATTGAATAAACTTAATAAAGTCAAATTGAGTAATCGTGACTTGACTGCATAAATTTATAATATAGAGAAACTCAAGTGTAACGTAAACTAATATTGTATATACATACCTACCTACAGTAAGTTGAGTAAATAATTCGCACGTTGCACGAATTATTTAAAATTATTTACAAAATGCGTATATAAGTACTGAAAACGCAGATTAATTTATAACATTACTTTCAATGCATATTAAACTCGGTCAGTAATTTAGTATAATTGTCATACTCATTTACTCTGTGATCGTAATCACTTTTTAATGTAATAAGCACAAAAAATAAACGCTACACAATAATAGAGCCTTTATCAAAATAACTTTACTAATTATTATTTCTATTTACTTATTAACTTTGGAGTCATTTATATATTATATAATATATATGTTACTGTGACAGTTTAAGTGTTGAACCGGTAATCGTTTAGTTTATGAAATAATTAGATAAATAATAAACTTTAACAAGTTTTCTTATACATTCCTGTTGCTCACACCGTTTATGTGTTTAAAGTTAAATTGTACAAAATATGTAGGTACAATGTGGTTGCATTTAGTACAATTGGTTCTACACAAATTTGATTTAAGTCTAGAGGTAGGGGGGGGGAAGGCGACGAAACAAAATTCTTAATTTATAATTATTACACTTTCTTTTCACGAGTATGCCTATAAGCATTACTTCGGGACACGTTTAATTATAAAATGGTGTAGACATTTTTATACTCTTGAATACATACCTACTGGTCCATTTTGTATCTCTTATACCTCTTGAGAAATGTAAATAAAATAACACAATTCGAAAATTAATAAAAAAATATTTATTTAAAATATAAAATCTACGTTCCTTTTTTTCGTATTTGAAAAATTTTCAATTATTTGGTCAACATTGACGTACATGCAGCAAAGCTAATCCACTTAAGCGGTCTTGCCAAGATCTAAGCCATGTTTTTAATTATAATAAATGAAAAATGCAAATATAAGTATATTTATGGCAACTAAATTACCCGTGGCTTTATAAAAACGAGAAACTATTCAACTATTACGAAACAGAATTTCAGCAATTATAGTTTATGATTTTTCGTATAATAGACTACTTATAAATAAATATTTTTATTCCAACTTCTTATGGTTAATTGTTGTAGAACCTAATAAAAATAATTTTAAAATTGCTAAAGCTGAGGAATTTTATTATGGTCAGTATATCCTTCTAACCTAACCTACTAACATGCATTTAGAATTAAGCATTACCTTCTAAGAGTTTTTTCTTATCATAAAAAAATATATTCAAACCGCGGCTGTACTGTTGTAATACTATCTACAGCCGTGATTTAAACATATGATTCGGGCCATGGGGAGGGTCGATCGCCCCACCCCCCTCAAATACGCCACTGTTCTACTGTGCGTATCAAAATCTTTCTCAAAATGATCTCTATCGTTTAATTGTAACAGTTGTTTTGAAATTAATGGACGATAGGTTTTATGAACTTGGATGCTAAGATAATCTCAGTTCACGGTATTTTCAGAAAATTTCAGAAAGCGATTTGATAAATGATAAATGGATGTTTTGGAAGATTCAAAAAATCTATTAAATACCTGGCTTATAAAAATCGGTTTGAATGTCGTTTTGTATATTCGTACAATATACATACTTGTAATCAATAATCGATGTATCGATGTGATAAGGGCAATATTGACGAAATAAAACCAACACGTAACACGTTGTTATAGAACCAACAGGCAAAATTATTTTTGATCCGGTTCGGTCTTATCTTATACGCACGCTCCTACAGCTGAGTAAATAAGACATATTTTATTCGGGTGAGTTAACATATTCACAAAAAAATAGATGCTTTATTCATGCAAATATTTATTTACACACAATTTACGGAAAAAAAAAAATGGTGTCGTTTTTACATAAAAATTATACAAATATTTAACCAGAATCAGAATCATATTCGGATGACGACGTGTCCCCGGTATTTGTCGTCGCCAAATTGTTGTCCTCGTCCTCTTTCAAGAGGTCGTCTATAATATAGTCCAGTTCCCAACATTTATTCTCCTCTTCTATCGTACAGCGAATGAAATCCTTCCACACATCAGCGTCCACCCGGTCTACGCCCTCTATTATTAGGTTCTTGGCTTCGGACGGTTTGCAATAGTCTATGTTCGCGTTCACGTAATCCTTCACCGACGACCACGCCAGCACCATTGGGTTGAGCTCGCGATGGTTACGCGGCAGTCTTAGAACCGTCTTATGACCGGCTTTGGCGAGTTCGTCGATAACGTACTTTTTGTGGAGATATTTGATGTGTTTGACCCTGCGCAGAAGTTCCGGATAAAACATGTACTCGTCAATGACCTCGCCCTTGTCCTCCAACCACTTGACAATATCGTCCTTCTGGCTGTCCCTCGTCGGCGCCTTGTCGATCTGCATGGAGTGGTAAGGCGCATTGTCCATGACAATGACGGAATTGTGCCGGAGTAAAGGCAGAATGCTTTCCATCCACTTGTGAAATGTCTGCCCGCTGATTTCGCCACGGCAATCGCGCGGCTTTGTTATTGTTTCGTAACACAGCAGCCCGCCGGGGACGAACCCGTCTTCTGAACCAATGTGCAGCGCGACACCGCAAACGCCTGCGTTCACCAGCGTTTCGTCCAGGTAATAGATGTGACGTCCTTCTTCGCGGTACTTCCTTATGTTTCTCAGGTAATTTCTGCGAGACAGAACAATTCTATTGTTTTCGCTTAGACCTCCGGTAAGAGTTCCCTTGGTGATACGGAAGCCCAAGTCTTCAAGCAATTTCATCAAATTTTCGCTTGACACATTTGGCAAACTCTCGTTGGCGGACACGGCTCTGTGAATTTTGGCGAGCGTCGGAATTTCATGATTCAACCAGATACCGTTAACATGCCTACGGATTGCGTTCCACGATAACTCATCAAACGAATCACGAAAAGATTCATTTGCCTTTTTCTGTCGTCTTGGTAATATCATCGACTTTGAATTCATGTAATCTTTTAAGATTTTTCGTACTACTGGTTGAGTAGCACCTACACATTCCGAAATACTTTTCTTCATTTGTTTAATTTTAACTTCAGGGTCCATCGCCAAACTTGCCTCAAACATTTGTATGATACGTATTTTGTCGTACGAGGAAACGATCTGAAATAAAATAATTAAAATATAATATTTATTACCAAATGATGGCGTATTTATCACTACAATGATTTTATATATGTACGATGTTATAACGATTCCCTCGGGGAAAGAAATACTGGAATATATTTTTATGATTTTCGATTTTTTATTAAAGAATATGCAGTAAAAAAATACTTTATAAATACAAAATATGATCAAAGTAATACTAAACTATAGATCTATAACAGTTATAATGAAGTTTAGAATAATAAAATTATTAAAAATAATATAAATTGATAATTATATTGGTTTTGTTGTCTGCCCTGATTTACTAACCTTCGATGATTTCAGAATCTACAAGTAATATTGGTCCCTTCGTCATTCCTTCCTTTAAAACTAGTTGTGGTTATTTGTCATTCCTACCTAGATCTTACGTTTAGTCAATAACATTTCTACCAACCTTGATTTTTTCTGTACCACGTCTCGAGATAAATTTAAAGAAAATGTATTAATGTGCTTGAGAAATAAGGAACAGCAGTTGTGATTTTTAATCTATAAAAACGTGTTTTATATCCTGCATCACACCATTTACTTATCGTGTCTTTGGATACACATTGTTATTTTTCTTAATGATGAAAAAAAAAATAGGATCTTAATTATTTTTGGCGTAACATTAAACCTATCTTCATCTTATGGTGTCTGTTTTTTTTCTGGTAACCACATGTGGTACTATGACTGTTGAAATCGCCTACAATTATTTTTGTATCGCAGTTACTGAAATTTAATTGGTTTTTCAAAGACGAAAGCGATGTTTAGTGGATTGTACACCGATGTTATATTAAACCCATTATTTTCTCTTATTACTTTGGTTTTAATTACTTTTCATTGATGTCTTATACAAGGTACTCATTGTTAAGTAGGTATCTAATGATGTTGAGTTACTTATAAATAAATAATAATTGATGGTAGATAGATCATAAATGGTGTGGTTAATGCAATAAAAAAACTCAATACTTAATAATTAATATAATATTAATATATTATAAAAAAAAAAAAATAAATAAATAAATAAATATATATTATAATGTAAAGCGTTACGAGAAATGAATGATATTGAAATAAATTTGGAATTCAAAAATCACATTATTCGCATAGTTGTATCATAGATTAAATATACATAGATAGACCATAGGGCATAGGTATAGGGAAAATGGCAACCAATTTATTTAGTTTAACGATCTTTAAACAGATAGCGCTGCTCGTTTCGTCAATCGATTATTTGAAAAATATTTATAATAAAATTACTTTACCTAGGTAAAGGGCCTTGCCGTTCGTCCAAACCGGTTTTTACCATCTAGATTCTAGACCATAAAAGATAAAACCGTTTGCGCCACACAAGAGCGTTATTTCAGGTGATTTACGTGGTTTTCATTTTTTCTATTATTGCAAATATCAAATTTATCAAATTATCAAATTATTGTATAATTAAATTTTTTTTAAGTCGTTCCATAAAACACTTGCTTGTTACATTCCATATACATTCATTTTTTTCGATTTAAATTATAAAAAGTTCAGTATCGATCATATTATTCATATTTTTGATATATTATATATATATACAATAGTCAATATATGTACAAAAGAATAATTTTAATAAACATAAAAATGTAAAAAAAACGGGGTGGTAAAAACGCGTTGGACAAAAACGCAGTATAGCGCTCTCCATTCAAATTTCAAAACAATATGTTATTGGCATAAACGGCACAACGCGCTGTCGTCAAACCGCCGTGCGCAGCGGTTATTGACGGCGAGTGGCGATAAAACCGTTGTAGTATAGCTTGATCAATTTAATTATACCTGTTTTGGGGATGTGAAAATTGCGACTTTAAAACCATTGGGTCTGAACGGCGAAAAAACCTCAGTGTTACAGGGCCCTTATGTTTATAACGACTTTTAGATGGCGAAGAGAGGCGACCGTGATGCATACGGGCCTAATTGGCGTTCTTGTTCAAAAACTAATTTATTGCAAATTATTAAGACATTTTAATTGGACTTCTAAACATTTTAAAGGCCATTCCAATACATCTACCCAAAATAAATTAAAAATTTTAAAAAATGTATAGGTTTTTATATTTTAAACTGTCCAGTAAAGTAATAATAATAACTAAATGTATTTATATTTAAGAGTTTATAGTAAAATTACTTCTTATTTAATTTAATTACTTTTAATTTTTAATTTTCAACAATGGATTGGAGTTAATGGTCTTATAATATTTTTATTACATTGAAATATATATACATTATAATACATTATAATTTAATTGTGTATTTGTGTATAGGTTTTAAACATTTTTAAACTATGCGGAAGTAATAGTTACATATAAATATTTTATAAGTAAAAGTTACAATAAAAACACTTTTAATTTAATTTAATTTAATTATTTTTTATTTTCTATTTTCAACAATAAATTTGATACTTTACATTATGTTTTTATGTTTCTTTATTTACACCTTGTCTTTACTGGTAATTAGTTAAGTTTTTACTAGTTATTCCTAGCTTGGTTAGCTCCTTACTCTTACCTGAATTTTATAAACAACACATCATAGTATAACAATAAATTCATTATAATTTATACAAAATAATTATAGTTATTTGATTTTGATTTTATATTAGGTACCTACTACCACAAAAATGTTTGGAATATTGTTAAAAATATGATTCATATAATTATTGATAAATTACAATTTTCAAATTACTAAATTTAGATTAATTTATTTTACAATTTTAAAAGTAAAAAAAAGACATTCCTCCTAAAAATATTAACGTAAGTGTATAATTCGTAATTTCAAAATAACAAAATAAGCCTTGAGAAGACAAAACTATGACTTTATAATCGTAAAATATGCATAAAATCTTTTACCAGTAAAATTTAGGAATATACAAAAAAAAGCTCTAGAAAAATGTGTATTATTACACTGAAGATATTTTGTGTTTTCCATCACCCAGGACATTTTATTGGGCATTAATACTAATCACTAATCAGTAATCACTATATTAATTATTAACCAATAACAATAATTTGGGAATCTTAAATCGTGCCTTTAATAAACGTTCAATATTACACGGCAATTATATAAAATCATAATAATATTAAACGCGATACGTGTCGCAATCATAGACAAGTATATAGTAGACTAGCTGACCCGACACGGCGTTGCCCGTGTGTTAGTTTCCCTTTTGGCATTTTCATAGGCCGTGTATTAGTGTTTAATTTAATTGTATTGATAGTACTAATATTACGTGAAATTCACAATTTAATTGTTTGTGTGTGTGTGTGTGTGTGTTAATTGTTATAGCACTATTAGATTCATTGATAACATTTATTTATAGGATGTGAATATTGTTATTATTTTTTTATTATTATTATAGCACCTCTTTATAAACTACATTGGTTGTTATTTCGTTTGGGGCAAGAATGACTAAGCTTGTAGGGGAACTAACTCTGGAGCATGCCACATAAAATTTCCCATGTGTAAAGCAGTCATCACTCAAGTCAATCCCCGCTATCTTCAACGACTGCCCTTGCGACTTATTTATAGTCATTGCAAAAGATACCTTGATAGGAAACTGCAGTCTTTTAAATTCGAATGGATAGTTTGATGATAAAAGTGGTATACGTGGTATAAACGTTGATTTTCCTTGAGCACAACCTGTAATTATTGTTGCCTCAATTACATTTTTTTGGAGTGCTTTCACGCACAGTCTAGTACCATTACAGAGTTTGGGTGGGTGAAGATTTCTCAACAGCATAATTGGAGTTCCTACTTTAAGGACTAACTTATGTGCTGGAAAGCCTGGAGGATTAAGTGCGTTGAGGAACTCTACAGGATAGTGAACTGCGTCATTTGTCTTCAGTACCATGTCTATAGACTTATACTGCATTTCTGTTCCCTTAAATGATTTAAGAAGAATTTCATTAATCACAGCTGCCCTGTCATTTTTGGGGGTCAAAATAGCGCGCTCACATAACCAATCTATCGATTTGTTTTTTATATCGGCAATATCAGGATAAATTTGAACTATAAGTTCTTGTAGTGTTGTCACTACTAAACCTAAATCCTTAGTGATAACCAACTACCCAGCTAACTCGGGATCATCTCCATTTCCTATTTTGAGTAGAAGTTCAGAGAATTTTCCAGCTGTGACATCACCTCCCAGGTGGACCCTCATATTCTTTTTGAGAGAAAGTTGTTCTATTAACGGCCATAAATAAGAAGCTTTTATGCAAGCCTTAACTTCATCTGCTCGACTTCCTCTTGGTATAAATGGTAGAGTTTGCCTAAGTCTCCAGTTAAAAGAACAGTTACTCCTCCCATCACTTTATTATTATCTCTTATATCTTTAAGATCTATATCTCTATATCTATCTATATCTCTTATATCTTTAAGATCTATCGAGTGCCTCAAAACCTCTTTTATGCGCCATAGTGCTGTTAAGCTGTTAAACCCTATAAAATGTATGGTAAAATTGTTCCTTGGTTCGATGCTATGGTGTGGACCATAAATTCTATTAGTATGATATATATGCAACAAAAAAATCTAGGATTTAAATATCTTCTTACAAATCGTTTAAATCAAGATTTAATAGAAAATACCTTTTCAATTTTTCGTCAATGTGGTGGGTTTAATAGAAATCCGACTGCTCCTACTTTCAGAACATCATTTAAATTTCAAGCTACACATAACATCATGAAAGCAACTGATTTATCAAATTGTGAAACTGATTATGACTTTAATTTATTGGATCTAAGTTGAAAAAATAGTACACATCCTACCACTTCTAATAATTTAATCAATTCAGATTCAGAGTGTTCGGACTCATTTATATCATCATTTATATTTAATCTATGGGCTGACTGAGTAGGGCAGCACGTATTCACCATTTCACGTTATCTTTGTACTTTGACCGTCTACCACCCGTATCTATTGATTGTTATTATTAAATTCCACGTACTATTAGCACTATCAATACACTGAACAGCGATTAACACTTGGGAAAAAATACATATATATAGCTATATGAAATGTATACAAACTTTAAAAAAAACCCCCTTTTACCCCCTTAGATTTCGAATTTTGAAAAATCCTTTCTTAGTGCGCCTCTACATTGCTTAAGGAACCTCTGTACAAAATTTCAAGTCTCTAGACCCAGCGGTTTGGTCTGGGCGTTGATGAGTGAATAGGGGCCTATATGTATATAGATTACTGATTAGTAAAATGATAAAATGTGACGAGAGATAAAAATATCGTGCGTGGGGAGTCCAATAGGTATAATGTACGCATGCGCAGATTTTAGTACTACTAACGACCCTGTCGGGGTCCATTTGTACTAATCCGCCGGGGTCCAAAATGCCCGTATATTTGGTTGCCATATTTTAACACGGTATGCGCTATCTATGTATACTTAATCTATGGTTGTATACTCTGAAATACGTATATTGAATATCTCTAATCAGTCTCGCTACACCAACAGAGTGATACGGTGGAACGTCGATACATCGAAATGGTGTAATACAGGTGAAATACGCTCCCTCGCGAACACCTCGACTACCCGAAATAACCACCGTCGAACACCCCTCGATTTCATATCGTTCCTAACGCGCGGTACACATCAGCTGCACGGGTTATGGGTAGACTTGCCATTCGTCCCGGTTCTAACAGCACGTCCCGGTGTCCCGAAAATAACTTTAACATTGTATTATTCAACAACGAGATATGGAATAATATTATATGATTATCGTATTATGTTATCTAAATTTTATCGACACGGTTTCAGGTCGAAATCGATTTCAAATCCGTTCTACAGAAAAATATCAAAATCAGCTTATAACTTATAAATGTAAATAAAATGAATGTAGTTTATGTGAAAAAAATTGTATTGGTTTTTTAATTTTTTTTAAAAAAAAAAAAAAGGATATTCAATAATATGATGTGCCGGTTTGGTGATTTTAAAATCTGGCAACCCTAGTTGTGGGTGTTGCGCGCGGCCGTGGAGCGTCGAAAACGCACCCCGCGCGTTCGAAAACAACAAAATACAATTTACTTCGTGTACTCACGTTTGGCCACTCGTTGTTCGTCTTCGTTCTATCCGGTGGCGGCGGGCCGGCTTGTTCTGAAATGTTTTGTTCGGCGATGCGGTCCATGGTGGAGACCCGAGACGTGAGGTTCTACAGGAAACGAATGGTGTGGGTAGGCACGGCGCACGTGTTCGTCGATGGGCACGCGTGGAATGTTGTGAAAACGTGTTGCCGGCGTGGGGTTATCGGCGATCGGCACCGGGCGCTGCTGGAGTAACAACGCGACGTACATTTATATAAACGCGGTAGAGGGTGCGCGAACAAAACCAGTTTTCGACGGAATAACAGCCAGGGTCACGTCTATTGTGAGGCCAACATTTTTCGGTCCCGTCTCGACATTCCTCTTCGGGAAAATGAATCCTTATTTTTTTTTTCACGTTGTCGTCTTGCTTCTCCCCCCATACCCTCCACGCAGTTCCAGCTGTCGCGTTCCCCGGGCGCTCCGACCGCTGCCCTAACAATGTATCTTTTAAATAACACCCCTATTCCGCAAAATACTGATACCGCCCGTGGCGAATTTTACCCGAAGCGAGTCTCAGGTATACTGTAATAGTACTATGAAAATACTAAATTTCAACAATCCATTGGTACACTTCATCTTTGTATACAAATATTTTATTCCGTCATGGTCGATAAAATTTGGGTTTTGAGGAATTCCATGCATTCATCGTTTGATCAAAATAATTGAGAACTACCTTTGAAAATATCATACAAGTTATGAGTGAAGGACTGGGATCTTAATACTTGAAAAACTTAAAAAAAATGAACTCTAAAAATTACTTTAAATTAATTACAAAGAGCTTAAACACTTTTTAAAAATATAATACGAGTGTATTTTTGGTTTCTCAAATAGTATTTTCTCATGAAGTGTTATAGCAATAGTGTTAGTATTTTAATATATTACGAATGTGTACATTCACACGGCGTTTACGAGAATAACATTTATACTAAACGATATCATTGGACGTTGATACTACAGATAAAAATTACCCTTTTTGACATTTCAACTGTTGTCGGATAATATGGTACTATCCGACTATCGTCCAATATGCTATCTACCGTCAATATTGTATCGATGCTTATTAAAAGAAACAAATATGTACCATCTCATTTAATCTTTTTATGTACATAATTGTAAATATATTGTAAGTTTCAATTTGTGATAGCCAATAATCATAGTTGTTGTGGCTTTAATAAAATAAAAAAAAAATAAAAAATCAAGGCTTATAGCATAATACACTTCGATATATAAATATATACATAAATACTTTATCATTTTGCAATTAACTTTAAGCTTTTACCGAAATCCCAAATTTTATTATATTTATACATCTTTATCATTTATCATAGGCTTCTTACAAAAAAAAAAAAATTAAAAAAATAGTGTGTGTTTGTGAGTCGTTTTGATTATATTATGCGGTTTTACTGTGATTTATTTATTAATTATTATTTATAAGTTTGTCAATTATGAGTTATTTATATCGACACACAATTCAAGATGATGAGATGTGCGCATTTTTTTTTTAAAAATACGTGGCTTATTACCAACTGACCAAACAATATGTGGTGGTAAGTTGAAAAAAGTTCTGAAAAATAGTCGAAAACGTGATTCGGAGGGTAATATTTTTGAAAACAATGTACAATCAATGTATAAAATAGAGTGCCAAACATTTCACTCTATACGCAAAATAAATAACTTTTTTACGTATAAGGAGAAAAATGGCAAGTGTAACAGTGATTTAAATTTGTACGATATCGTAGAACTTGTGTGGTATTGGGTACTTCAAATAAAGATAATTCAAACTTCAATCCCAACTTCAAGAAGAGTGGTGGCGCTCGTTACAAAAACCAACCGAAGACCTGTTCGAATCATTCCTCGGAGCGGTCAGAAATTCGTATACATGACTACACGTCTACACAGTGTTACATGAAAAAATGTGACAAATTAGAAAAACTACATTATAAAGGTAATCCAATTTACATTTGTATATACGTTTTGATATCATACTAAACAACTAAACCAACATAAAATTACGGTGGATGGCATACAATCAAACGTGCGGTAAATAGCATTCGACGACTACTGATGGTTAAGTAATACGAATTACGTGTACCTACTTATTTTATATCTATATATATAAAAATAAGTGTACATTTTGAATAAATCTTATAGCTCAAGATCCACCGAACCGATTTCGATAAAAATTTCAGGGCATATTAAGATTGATATGTAGATGGTTTCTGTGAAGTTTGTACGCTGTGCGATATGTGGTTCCGGAGTTATGGCCTCTTAAGTGCACAATATTAATCACACACGCACGCACGATATTCAACAATATTATTGTGTTGCCGTGGAGAGATATATACACTCTATGTGGTTATTTTTTATTATTTGTTTCCGTGGCACGCGAGTCTATGGCATTAAAAGTTACGTTTTACGTAAAATTACTTACATGTAAAATTTAATCTTTTAAAAATCTTTCAACAATTCTATTTTCTATTAATTGGTTTGAGATTAAATGATATTGATTTTTACTCAATTTCAATGTTTTGGTGCTGCGAATTATTATAA
Organism: Periphyllus acericola; assembly: GCA_949715065.1. Lineage (NCBI taxonomy): Eukaryota > Metazoa > Arthropoda > Insecta > Hemiptera > Aphididae > Periphyllus > Periphyllus acericola. The sequence goes on from OX454271.1 coordinate 14,003,731, forward strand.
TTTTTGGCTATTAATTATTATTATAAAACTAACTCTAACTGTACAACTTACGTGCTATTCATTTATTTAAGGAATGTGGCTAGGGGACGGAAAAAAGAAAGAAGGTAAATAATTAACATCTGATTTAAGAATTTCATTTAGAGAAAGCAATAACTGCACACGAGCGAAGCCGGGTTATTCAGCTAGTTTGTTATATTTATATAAAAGCCATTTAGGAGTGTAAAAATCTTAAAATAAAATTTCAAATTCATATTTTGTATTGGAAAACTCCATAAATGGTCAAACAAGTTTAAAGTGCTCTAAAAAATGAAGAAAATAACCAAAAAACTAAAAATTGTCAAAAATTGCAAAAGAAATTTTCTTATTCTCGTTCAAAAGTACGTGTATCAGGTTTTTGAACGTATACGAGCATTTCCAGCAACCTTTGGGGAATAATGCAAAGTTCATCGAGATCCCAGCCATCTCAGTTGTGACAAATGAAAATAATGTATTCTGCAGCGTGAATACAGGGAACGCGGCACCGATGCGGTCGGCATATTTGCGGTTGCAACCTTTTTGGTCGTACTTGCGGTCCCTTGTTTTTTAAATATATATATTATATATACATACTTATATAAACTTAAATCAATTAAAAATGCACTCCACACTTGAACAAGCTTAGGGCTGGCAGTAAATAATAATATAATATTGACTGGCGTGTTTAAAAGTTGTTTTTTGGTTTTTCGAAATTATTGAAGTTTATTATCTTGTTATCATGCACATACATTTTATACGAGATTTCATCTAATAATATAATTATTTAATAATTTTGATATCCAATTAGCATAAGCTAGATTTTTAAGGCATTTCCTTAAGGCTTACCTTCGTTGTCTCGATTATTTCTAATTCAGACATGAGATGTATATTGGTAATTGTTCACACGCAAAATTATTATTTAAATGCTCAAATAATGCATAATTACTCGTGTAGCGTGATGATCAGGTCTACACTTCCAGTCTAAAACTGAAAACACGGTCATAATGATGGTACTGACATACATAATTATAATATATTATAATATAATGTATATAATACCTAATCTAAACGCTGATAAATATTGTTTCGATCGAACACAATTACAGTGAAACCTCCCTTAACGGACACCTCTAAATAGCGAACACTTCCAAATAACGGACGTTTTTCGGGGACGGGGACATTTTCACTATTTACGTATAGGAAAACCTCTAAATACAGGACACTCTAAATAACGGACACTTTTAATCTTCAATTAAGAATTATTTTGGAATACCTGAATAAAAACCTCAATTATTAAGTTATCTTCTGTGTGCGTTATTATACTGTATATGAAAATCTTATCTTATCCGTTCAGTCGTTGAAATATTATCGCGTCAACGAAATATTGTAACTAATGCATTGTCCTATGTGCGTTTAGTTGTGTTTGTGATGCCAATATACGAACGTTTAATAACTGTAGTGCGCTATGGCCAGTAAAAGAAAACGATTAACTCTAAAAGAAAAAATAGACATTCTGGAATTTCAAACATCAAATACAAAAATGGGCGTTCGTGCATTAGCAGACGAATTTAGTGTTAGTAATACACAAATTGCGGATATTATAGCAAATAAAGACGCTCTTTACAAAACTTGGGCTGAAAATGGAGAGGAGAAACGGAAATGGACAAAGCTACAATAAACAGAACCTCTATAATCGACTCTGAAGTATTAAACTGGTTTTCAAAATTACGAGAAAAAAATCTTCCTGTTTCAGTACCGATGCTTCAGGAAAAAAGTAAGCAAATCTTTGAAATGCACGGATTTGATTTTAAAGGTTCTAATGGCTGGCTTGATAATATATTTTCTTCTATCGAGGTACAGAATAGTTCATTGTTCTCAAACACAGTCCAATTAGAAAATGCCTTAACATACGAAATAACTACGCCTGAAATTAGTAAACAAACTAAAGTAACAGATTTTTTTCAGAAATGTTAGTTTTTATTTTTTTATTTAATTAATATAAAAATATGTAATATAAAATAAAACTATTGAATTTATTTATTAAAAAAAATGATTTCCTCTAAATAGCGGACAAAATTTCGGCGACCGAGAGTGTCCGCTATTCAGAGGTTTCACTGTATTTATATAACGAATATGAAAGTGCATGTCAGAATATAATATATATTGTAAAATGTAATTTGTAAATTGAAACGTATTGTTGTAAAAAATATTTGATATCAATAGTTACGCTTTGTTATAAATTCGAAATATGTTTTTACAAGTCAAGTGGAAGCTGCGTGTTTTTGTTTTTTTGTCGATTGTGAAATTTTCTCAAGTGTTGATACATTCTGAAATTTTTCACGAATATGTTATTCAAAAGTTTCATAATTCGACCATTCTATACATAGATTAGAGAAATTTTTCATAGAAACGGTACTTAAAATTATTTATGTTTCTAGTCATCCCGCAATAAAGTCACCAGAAGCCAAGGTTTCAACGCTGTGACGGTGGAGACGCGAGATTTGTGATATAATTTCCGGTCGGGGGGAAACGGTGCGATTTACGGCGCCGTTTACGGTTTTCAACAAAATCGATTTCGGCCATTCCGTTGTATACGTATTACAGTCCGGAAAATAATAATCCCACAGACTTGAAATTGTTCCCGACGGCCGCGATTATTTATTTAAATATTTTGTAGACCATATCCATCCGATTGAATCCCACATTTACACGGGTAAATAAAAACTTCAATTATTGGTCAGACTCTGTACATTTTTAGTCATATGCGGTCTTACCTTTGTGTAAATAATAAGTTCACGTGTAATATGAATTGCGCGTGTTCCATTCTGCAGAACAGCTATGGTAAACGCAACAGCGATCATAATTTGATCCTATACATCATGCTAGCCTTCAGCGATAGGAGAGTCGCGACTCGCGAGTCGCGCAATATAACAAAAAAATGTGTAAGAGCCGAAGGCAGGAAAAAAACTGATCTTAGGAAATAAGGAGTAAGGAAAAAGAATCCAGACTTCAAAAAACTCACAATAAAAATTGACTCGCAACAAATACGTTAGGTTAACTTAGATAAAAGTTATAAGAATTAAAAAATACGAGTATGTTAAAATTTAAACAATAATTACGTTTTCAGATATTATATCAAAAACAATATATTTTTCTGTAAATTTTTTCTATAAATTGTAATTTGATAAATATTATACTTCTTCAAATACATATTTATTATATTCATAAATCGTATTGGAAATAATACAATTATATTGGTGAAAATGGAAGTCGCGATGGACCTATGATGTGAGCCTCAGTTTGGCCACCTGGCTGCTATACAGAGTGTTTGCGCTTTCAAGTAACTCTAAATATCTCGGCCACAACTTACTTTTTATCGAGCCGTTTTATAATAATGTAATTAATATGGATTTAAGCATGTATATATAAAATTAGGGAGCTTAGATACAACTTGAGGGACCTAAGCCCTCCCCCTCACCAATAGCGCCTATGGTGAATAGTGATCATATTGTGTATATCTTAATGATTTTACGATTGATGAAAAATTGAAAAATACATCGGGTCATAGAAGAAATTCGTGGTTCCATTACATCTTACTTCAAATCAGTATTAAAATGTATCGAGAGATTCTGCTTTGTTAATGGATGTATTTCATAGAAATAAATTATTAATTACCTAAAATCCTTTTGTACCTTTGAATAGAATCTGAGAGTTGAGACTTTTACGATTCTCCGGACGCTATTTGAAGTATATAATCTCTTATTTTTCGTTTAACTACTAATTGGGGCGCAAACGGAACGATTGAAACGAAAAAAAGTTAACGTGGAGCAACATTGGAGTACGCCCTTGTACTATATACACAAAGGTTTTTTTATAATTTTACGGTACTTTGGTCGGCATTGTTTTATGAAAGCAATTATATTTTATTAATTGATAGAAATAATAACTGCTTTCAGATTAAACAAAAACGCCATAAACTCTATACAGGCTTATTTTGGCATTTGCCACTTTTCTGAAAATTATTTTTAATTATTTTTTTCGTTAGCGATCGGTAATTATACATATACTATCGGTAGTAACACACCGCTCTACTGTCATATTATTAATCAATATTTAATTGGTGAAAATAAAATAATTTTAAAAAACTTTTTGTGGACAAGTAGACAATATTATCATAGAATATAGATTTATATGATATTATTATAAGTATAGTTTTGTTGAGCTGGGAAATCTAAACACTCGTGTCGTTGACTTTTAAATTTGGCAATCCCATCGAAAAGTCAGACCCGGCGTCCTTGTGTCCATAAATATTTTATGTTATGAATTTATTACTATTATAAAACACGGACCATGGCATACAGGGTGATTTTTTAACCATGCTCGCCCCATTTTTTAAAGTTATTTAAATTAAGATTTTCTTTTAAATGTTCAAGTTACCTACCTATGATAACCATAAATTTTTTTTCGTGCTATTTTAAGGGTATCTTTTGGAAAATCTACAAACCTTTTTCTTAAATGGTAACGCCCTTTTTTACTGCGGTATTACATCGAGGTAATTTTTCAGTGAATATTGATTTATCGAAATCAAAATTCGAACAAGTAGTTTTTTAACTAATTTAATTTAAGTGCCTATTAAAGAAAATATTCGTATAATACCTAATACAATGATATGGTTTATAATGACATGTAATCGATAATCATTATTGATTCGAGATAACGAAAATTTCACACTTGCTCATAAGCAATTTTAAACTTTAAGAAATATTGGTCCGAATTTTGACCACGTAACATCAAAAATTCCACAACAATTATCTGAATAATAATATGCGTAAAAATATGGTGTTCTTGTTAGAAAAACTAAATTTGTATGGCCACAGTACACCTTTGATCTGACATGAAAAAAAATTATAGAAAACGTAGGTTCTATGGTAACTGTAAGAAAAAAATCAAAATTTAAAAGGTGGTGAGCATGGTTAAAAATCATACTGTACATATGAATTTACCACGATAATATATATATTATATTCACTACTATTACTATAGCTGGCTACAAAAATAGTATCGGGCATAGTTAGGACTATATAAAATAATATATTTTTCCAAAATCAAGACCAACTCGTATGAGTACAAAACATTTAATTGGTATGTAGTATTATTTTTTAAAATAATTTTTTTTTCTATGCTCAAAATCTAATTCATAAAACTACATAAGTATAATATTTTATATCACATTTCCCAAAAACAGTGACGGTGTCATCGATTCAACGTTTGAATTCATTTTTGGTTTAGGTAAGGTCTAAACGCCCGTATGCTCCGAAGTACTGACCTGAAGTCGTTAGAGATGTGAACAATGAAATTATTATCGATTCAGTTTTTTGTTAATATCGTTTAATGGAATTGCATAAATCATCATAAATGCCACTTGATAAAAAAAATAAATGAACAACAATTAAATAGTATATTCCTAATTTTCCGTTTCGCTCTTTCGCAGAGTGAAATAATCAATAATAAAATGCTTATACCTATCTATTGTTTACATCGTTCGGATAGTAATAGCTAGGGCTGGGATATTCATATATATTTTTATTTTTTTCCCCACCTATTAAAATATTTAGTCCTACGGATGGAAAACGTGTTTCGGGTGATATTGATTATTTTAATGTCATTTTTGTTTAGCGTTGTTTGTGTTTTTACATATTATCGGTATTCGGTCGTTGCAGCTTGTCAGTTTCAGGACATTTTTCGGCTGCACACGAAACGCTCGTCCCTCCGATGTTTAATCAGTAATCACTGTATAGCATACGAATAGTGTACCAACGTAAAAGCATTACTAAAGCAATTAAAAATTCATTAAAAAACTGGTAAACATTTGAACGATACAGTTTTGATGAAATAAAGACGTGTTTTCCAATTGTTTTCACACGCATTTATCGTCGTTTTTATATTCTGAGCGAAACAGCGAGAAATGTAATTTGGTCTTACCATGATGTATGTTTTTGTAATTTTTTAAGTTCTCTACAGTTTTCCCAATAATTACGGAAAGCTGACAAAAAATTGCAAAAAAACCCCAAACTTTACGGAATGCCAATTTTGATTTTTTTTCCATTGTAATTTAAAAAATAATAATCATATGGATTTGAAATCGTGCTTTTAAAGCCATTTGAAATTTGAGAGTTTTCCAAATTTTTTTTGTAAAATGTCATGAAAAAAATGTTGGTTGATTTTGATATTTTGAAATTTTTACACAATATTCCTCGTACATTGTTCTTACATGCGTAAAAAATCTCAAAAATCTGTAGTCATAATTTTTTTTTAATAAGCGTTTGAATTTAAAATATTGATAAAAATCAATAAAAACACGAATTATGCCTACTTTTTGTAGTTACAAGTTGATAAAAATGTTCATATCAATACTTAAAACATAAATATGTAATTTAATGAACTAGAGAAGTTACTCTTTCCGGTGAACCAAAAAAAAAAATTAACGGAAAAGTGTAAACATTTTTTATAAGCGTTAGAAAATTATATTTTGATGAAATAGGGTGTTTCCGTGATATCGAATAAACGGTGTTAGTTGTTTCATCGTTTTTTAAAATTCGATTCGGGGGGGGGGGCTTGACATTTGTACAGAACACTAATATAAACATTTTCTAGAAATGGTGTAAATTTCAACAATTTTTATGCTATTTATAGCCTTATAGGTATTTGAAATTTAGATAAAATGACAATGAAGACTATATGTTCTTTGTAGATATTTCGGTTTAAAAAGTTCTTTACACTTTTTTACGAATATAAACATTATAAATCTTATAGACAATATAAACATTATAGACCTCTTTTCCTCATAATCATTTTTTTGAAAGAAATAGTTCATCGGCTTCAAATTTAAAAGACCAAAATAGCAGTATAATTCACTTATCTTTGAAATCCTCCCTATCGTGTAGTCTCATCCGTCCTAGGAGCCTCGCCCTTTAATCAGGTAATTGCTACGTTGTTTTGTCTTTAACGAATGTTTCTTTTTTTTTAAGCAAAACAATACTCAACTTTATCTGTATAGAACTTTCAATTTCAATGTTTAAAGCTTGAAATTACAATGCACAATATAGTTCGCAACTATTATTCCAAATTAAACGATAATACCTAACCGATATTATAATAAAAATATCATACTAATCATAATATAGCGCGAACGCGTTTTATGTAGTCGTTTAGATAAACCCAGTACGCAATTCGTGTACCTACCCGCGTATTGGTTTTTTCGACTAACAAGAGCGTTTTTCATAATATTTATAAAATATATAATCATGACAATATTTAAGTTGAAAAAAAACGTTTTATACATTTTATTTGTATACCTTAGAATATATCGTTATCCTAGATTGGTTTAAACCGAAAAAGTTTAATAGAATTGGATTGCACAAAGCAATACCAACGGGCATTGATACTCGGTTACAAGCAATCAGAATTTGTTGAAATTTTAACAAGAAATCAAGTTGAGGAAGCCAGGGCCAGACGCCAGTGCATGCATGAGTAGGTACATCCAATTTCATTGAAACTCGTTAACATCGCAGACGTATTTTAAATAATTCTGTAAATATTAAATACAAATTACTAAGTGAGTAACTCGTATAAGTTATTTAAATTCGTTTTACTCTTTGCCGTCTGAGATATAAACCAGGAACGGAACCGGCGTATTTATATTACCTATATAGAATATGATTGAAGTTTGAACTAATGTATCTTGCATTATGATACATATTTTTTTACAGTTTACATTGTAAAACTTTCAATCACCAATTGAAACAATACTAATGACGTAGAAAGTAATAATTAATTTAAATATAACTAGCTTATTGGTAATAATATTTATATTATAAAGATAGACAACTGATTACTAATTAGCAATTTTTTTAATTATTATAACTTGAAGTCTAATATTCTTATATGAGAGGGGGGCAATATATATATATATATATAAATGTATAAAATAAGCTAATAGGAATTTTCTTATTATTAATCGACATAAAATTAGTTGTGTACAGAAATCTGTCATACTCTCAACAAAAACACTGGTGATAGGTCTTATCGTTTTAGAACGAAAAACTTTTAATTTTGAGTATGAAACTTAATAAACATCTTATACTTAAATAAACTCAATACCTACTAAGCTATATTAAAAAAAGCATTTTGATACAAAAAAGTCGAAAAGTGTAATTGAAAATCGGTATAGTTGTATATTTGTATAAATTATAAAGAAAATATTGAACTTGCATGAATAAAATTTTTGCCACAATTAATTTCAAATAGAATATTTGATACTTTTTTTGTGTACGGGGGCGTCAATTGCCCCTTTTGCCCCCCCCTGTATTCACCCTTGGTCAAATTCAAAGTATTAACTTGGCCAAATGTATTGGATATTTTACTATGCGGGCTGCACCGACACAAAGTTTACAAGTAAATGTATAATATAAATAAATTTTTATTATCTTACTTTTATTAGTTCAAGACCACGGGTAGCCGGGGCCCGGGGGAAATAAAAAATGTAGGTACCACGTGTAATTGGTTGGATAATTTGCACTATTTGTTTGTTTTATGCAATTGCTGAGAATTTTCAAATTTACTTTTGTTTTTAGCGATATCTTCAATATGAATTTCTGTGAACTGAGTCGTAACAGAAAATTGAGTGTATCTTTCGTTATACGGCTGCTTTGATGAATTGAAGAAACTTTCTTTTAAAACATTTATTTAGTGATAGTGTGTTAGCTAAGCATATGAGAGGGTTTCCGAAGAGAAACGATGATTGTCACAAAATACTGTTGCTAGGGATTAAGCTTTTCCCGAGGTATTAAAGTATTTCCATGATTTATTTCTAACAGTGCATCAAAAAATTATTGGCATATCTTGCATAAAACTCATTACTGCTTTGTGTCTCTCTGTTTTTATTGTTCTGTTGAAGTTAAAGTTTCACAACATCTGGTTTTTTTTTTGTGATTTGGAGGGCCATCGTTTCCATGTCCCCTCTCTTGTATCCGCACCGGATAGAAACTACAGATTCATGTAAAATTCTAGTCCATTATAGCTGGCTTCGTTTCGTTCCATTATTAATATTAGGTACCTGCCAATACAGGATAGACTAAATCAAGGGGGAAAATCCAAAGCCCAAGTGGTAGGCATTTGATCGGTCACCTAAATATTTATAACTGCCACGTGACCATGTCAGTATGTCACTGCGACTGCGGTGTGCTGATGACATATTATACGATAGCGTCGTACGATTTGTAGACGAATAAATTGTAAAAATAAAATTATATCCCTCGGAAGCGGTAATTAATTAATCTGTGAATCTATTAACCGATAATCTTCCATACTATGGTCGGCGAATAATATAACAGTCGTATAGTGTTGAGGTTTATTTTATAAAAAAATCAAAGTGTAAAAAATAAATAAAAATTGTAATGTGACGTGATGGACAGGCGGTAATCAAAAAACCGAAAAACCACCGGGGAAAGTATACATTAATTGTGTTCAAAACAGTTGGTAACGCTCGTGTGTTATCAGCTGAATGCATCAGCTGCTGGGCAGTCAACGAGTTTCGGTTATCACTATTACATGATACCTAAAATACTCGTAATAAAATATTATCAAATAATATACGATATACCTACTGCTGAAAAATTTCACTTCATTGGAATAATAAAAAAAACATTTTTCGGTTCGTTTTTACTTTTAATTACATAATTTATGGCATTATTTTTATTATCTGTATGGCTCTGATGGTTTGTTTTGAGGTCATGTCTTGCTACCGATAACTTTGCAAGATATTGTTTTTTTTAGTGTCGGTTATTATAATATCGGTTTCTAAAAAAATAACATTGCAACTGGTGAGTACTTGCTGTTTTTCTTAATTATATTATTTTATTTAACACGCGCTTTTCACATATTTCTCATTTCCTCGCAGAATACTGTTGTTCGATCCGAGCCAGTTACTTTTTTATTATTAATATTGTTACGTTGTTGTTGCTTTCAAAACAATTTAACTACGAACCATAATGTCTATTAATTTGGTTGTACTGTTATATTTTATTCATTGCGTATTTTATATCGCACTTGCTTTTACATTTTTACGTTTTATCAATTTTAACTTTTATCGTTCAAAATATGTTTCGTACATTATATCTGTACACTTTTTTTGATTCACGAATATCTTAGTCAATTTTATCATGTTTCGAATGTGAATGAATAATCAAAATGTTTTAACAGCGAGGTCTGATTGTTTTGAATTTTTATTGAATGCAATGTATTTCCAATGGTCATATTAAATATGGTTTTATTGTTATATATGTAATACGTAACATAAATCAGATTTATATGTGGAATTGTAGAATAATAATATTATAATATAGACAATTCAAATGATTTAATGATAAATATTATTTATTGACTGTTTATCTAAAATAAATTGATGAATTGCTATAATTATCTTTTCCATTTTCAAATCTAGTTTGTGTTAGTTAAGCAAGTTATAAATTGTTTTGTTTAACTTCCTACTTTAAAAATACACTTTCTAGCTGTTCAATTTTTTAATTTCCCAGTTTCAAAGTAACACTATTGGGTTAGTCTACTATATTCTCGAAATTATTATTAGACAACTAAATTTGATGTTAATTATGTTATGGTTTTATTAACAAAATTACGTTACATTCTAGATTCTAACAGAAGCAATAGGTTTTACAATAATGTGTTTTTTACGAGTTTTTTCGATTAATATTATGTATAGGGTTATAAAAAGTATCTCGCTATACACATGTTTAGGACATTGAACACATTTAGTACTTTTATTTCCCAATATCTTAGAAAAATTGAGTTATCCATATTGGACAGGGGCGGACGCAGGAAAAAATTTTGGGGGGGGGGTTTTGAAAACATTTTTTTCTAGCATATTTTAACGTCTTTTGAATAATTAATTGTTTTTAGGTACATAAGATAAAATAACTATTACGTTTTAAATTAATCATCTATTCATTTCGGGGGGGGGGGTTTGAACCCCCAAAACCCCCCCTGCGTCCGCCACTGATATTGGATCGTTTTTCAAATGCAAGAATTTCACCGGCTGTCGTTTATAAACGAATGAAATGCTTGAATTACTGATGAAGTGATGACTGATAGAATAGTATTTTTGTTTATGGAATTCGTTCGTAACACTTGTTCATGTTAGGGAATCTTTATTTTTCTATTTGTTTAATTATGGTTACCTTTTTTTTATGTATTTCAACGATCTTCTGAAATTGTTTACTCGTTATAAATTAAAGTTATGAGATTAAATTTATTCTTAACACATATTCGGTTATATTATTCGATTTTAAAGATTATAATATGCATTCAATCGTTTTGTTTGTTAATGTTGAGAATCAGCTATTGTTAGCGTAGTCTTTGTTTTGAAAATTGAGAAAAAATAAAACTTGCTCACAAATAGTTTTTTTTATTTCAACGAATATATAATATTATGTACCTAAAATTGTATAAGAACAATTTCTCAGTTCCAAGGTGAGAATGGGAGTTTATCGGGTTGGACTGACAGACTCTTGTGGTGTCAAAATGAACGATTCAAGTGGCTTATAAATGTTTTAAAAATCTACAGTAGATTAAAAAAAAACGTTATATTACGCAATAATTATCGGTTACTTACTAATTATATATAATATGTTTATCTCTGTCAAATAAAAATCCACGGACTCCCTTGAAAATTATTGTATAAAAATTATGGTTAAATAAGTGGATGCTTCAGCTGATTGAGCTCAATGATGACGTCTCGATTCTCTTAAAATAAGTTTTAATTAAAAAATTAAAAATTAATCCTCCATTAGGGACTTAATTGTTTTATTAGGTTAATTGTAAATTGTAATTGAATACCTGGCAGTATCATTGTTTTCAATACCGGCATGAAAATTATATCGTTCTACCGATGTGAAAGCTATACCGTAGTACCGGTATGAAAGTTATACCGTTCTACAGGTATGAAAGTTATACCGTAGAACTGGTATGACAATTGTGTGCTTAATTAAAATGAACCATAAACCTGATGTAAAAAAATTGTTATTTAGCATATACAAACCGTCGGTAAAATAATACTAGTTTTTGAAAATCTTGATGTTATAATGATTTTTGTTAATTCGTAGTGCGATTCGTAAACTATTTTTAAAATATTGCATTTTCGAAACTTAAACTATTCATTTTTATGTCACCGACCGACCGATCAGTTATGCCACAAATAATTCTGACGCACAATGCAAGTTAGTGTGCTTATTTAGTCAATGTTTGTAAAGAATTAAAAATTTATGTATATCAATATCTTTGCGATCAAGATTAATGCAAAGATTACCTTTAATATAATCATGGAGTTATTGATGGATTTTAATCATAATATATAGTTAATTGAATTTTGATTTATTGTATTTAAATGCGAAACGTATTATTTGTTACCTATTAATTATTATATACTGCTAATAGATTTCAACCGATCGTAAATCCTTTATCTTATAAATTATTTTATAACTACTTTTATTACGCACTGAATTCAAAATGTAGTCGATTATTTAATGGAAAATATGCGTTTGATTACACATAACCTTAGTTTATATTAAATAAAACAATAAAGTTCTTCTAATAAAGTTTAACATATAAATACATAAAATGTACCGTATAACTTTTTAGTATTTATTAATTTACGCTGAAATGGACAACAATTGCATTTATTTTCATTTTATAATTTATTCATTAATGGAATTATATTTAACAAAATTAATACTTGATAATTACGTAAACGGTTTACGTAGCTATAATATGATAAAATTGGTATGCATTGTTATAAAATAGTGGGAGACCATACGAGAGTTAATGAACTATAAAGGTATCTATTTACAATTCAACTTCACTTACCAAATCAAGACAGTAAATAACTTTATAAATATAACTAACATAATTAAAAAGTTGATGTTTAGCCCTTTAAATGTTTACATTACATTTATTTAATGTTTCTTATACTTTTATGTTAAATAACATTTTTTTTTCTTTAAACGAATACGTCTTACAAAAACTAGTTTAAAATAGTTATATGTAATCAGTAATCAGTACTAATCATTAAAAAATGGTGTGCGGTTTTTTTTTACCGCTTTAATATTCATTGCCTGTCACTGTGGTCAGCTTTTACGACCCAAAAAAACTAATACTCTTTTAAAAGAAACTTTTAATGTAATTGATTATTGAATTTTAAGTATTACATCCTATAGTATAAATGTGATGCATTGAATCGGAAAACTAATATTTTGACTTAATTATTTATTTCTGAGTCTCTAAGTGAGATATTGAAAAATATCGCTTTGAGCCATAATGTTTACATTACACGCACTTTAACGATTAATAATATTTTATATAGTAACAAATTTGATCTTCTGATTTCGATTATTATGTGACTATGCGCACTATTTTTTGTTTATATTTTTATACATGTTTTTAAAACCATCTTCATACTTATTTCTATAAACAAAAATGCGCATTCATTTAATTTATCGTTGGATCAGTATAACTTTACATATTTACTCTTAGGTACATAAAATACGGTTTCTTGTGTGTTTATTTTAACAGTATATTTGTAGTCAAACAATTTTATTGTTGACTGTACTGAATTATTTAAGACATAAATGTTTTTCGCTAGTTAACTTTATAGCTTTATTTTTATTGTTAAACAAAAGTGTATATATACGAAGCGCAAAGAGTATTAGTATAAAATATATCAAAGTAATTTCAATTTAACCCGGTAAATTGATTTTTGGGGTTAAAAAATAAAGCAAATTGATGAATAAAAATGTATGAAATGTAATCATTTTAAATAATGTGAGTTACGGGATTTAAGATCGCGATGACGATCGTGCTTAGAAAATTAATGATAATATTCTTGTTGTTCAATGCAGACAAACTTGCTTTGGGTTATCGAAAAGTAATTTTTGAACTACTAGACGGAAAGTTATGATTTTTGCGCCCGACGCGGAACAACTCTTGTGCGTGCGTGTGTACGTAATATTGATCGCGATTTTACACGATGAGAATTCTCTTAGGAGTCTGCGGAACGAGCGTTATCAATATTAATAACATTTCTAGTGTTCAACGTGTGCGGTATCTAATGTGACTATATTGATCATCGGTGCGCCTGACTCGGCTACGCGGGCGACACGGTATAATATATTATTATTGTTATTATTATTCGAGCAGCCGTTGTAGGTAATGTACGAAAATGTGTTTTCCCTCGTTCGTTTTATATTATATTGTGTAAAATAACACGCGTTAATAGTGTTCTTTAATAATGTTATAAACGAAAAAAAGTGCACGCGCTCTCGTAGCAGAGGGCCAAATATTCAGTGCGGGTATGTGTGCGTTAATAACATTGGCAGCTGGTGGAGCGCAAGCGCCGCTACGCCGTACAATGGGCGAGATGAACGAAAAAAGTCATCGGGCTTTGCAAACGCTGTGTTAGTCGCGCGCTAGTGTCACCGGAAGTCACGTACGTACGAGACGCACACACTTTTTTTCGCGCAGCACCCCGTCTTCTTTCTTTTTTTTTTTGGTAAAAATTATGAATTTATTCTCAAATTAGGTTATACGTTTTATCCATGTTATACTTCCATAATGTAAAATTTACACGTTCCCCCCGTCAAGAGTTCACCCGCTTAACGCTCCGAAACGTAACGTCGGTTTTTCACGGTGTTTAATTAAAAAAAAACCGGATGCCTTACGTCGTTTACGGCTTTAATCATATTTCTTTCTTTGTTATAAACGAAAATATTTTTCTTTTGCTTTCAGGTGAATTTTTAATAAACGAAAGTTAAAAAACAACCACCGAAATGGCGTTCGCCGGCCTCAAAAAGCAAATTAATAAAGCAAACCAGGTAAATATCTTATTGTATATTATTACGAATAGTTTTATGTTCCAAGTATGATCGCTTACACGTACGTCAATTTAGTTAGGTAACTCGAAAAACATTTATACCAACAGGTAAACATGAATTCATTTTTTTCTTTTCGATTTACAAAGAAATCAAAGACTTTTAGTATCATGTCGATTCAATGAAATTTTGTATGTAATAATCAAACTGTGAATTATGATATATTATATTGGTATAATTTGCATCGTCTTACGTCTTCAGTCTGACGGCGCATTATGTATGCAATATCAATACTACTCTTGATTTCATTTTTTGTTTGAAGAGTATCTAAATTTAATCGTCAAGCATTTTTTTTGAATAATGTTTCATTGTCGGTAACGCCCATATTTTTTAAATTTGCTTTTTTACTCGACCAGCGTTATTATTCACTTACAAAGAAAAAAGTTATTACCTACACTAGTTATTTTTTGAACTACTCGTGTATAGTGTTAAATCGAATCGTATCACCGAATTTACACGTGATTAATTATGTTTAACATAATTAGCGTGGTAAATACTAGTTACAAATAACTATTTTGAATAGAAATGAACTCGGGTATATTTTGATAATTGTGTAGAATACTTTTCTAAGAATTTGTTTGTTCGGGCCTCGACTGCCATCATTAGATTTTATAATTTATGATCTATATTTGGTCATAGCGAGCAGTTTTATGTTTTTATGTGAATAAATGAAGCAGGCAATAAATATGTTTGTTTCCGTTTAAAAGTTTAATCTTTCGAATAAATTAAACCAAGAAAGTACGATTTCCATGTAGCGCTATCTCACTGAAAAATAAATTTAAATTAAACAAACGACGATTTGGAGTGCGACATTGGCCCATATAATTACATTTAATGAGATTAACTTTCATGTTTTAATCTCTAAAAACTATATTTTGATTAATTAGTGTTGTGTGTTGACACAATGTTGCTTTAGTAACAGCAAACACAGGCGCGTCAAGAGCATCGGAACAATAATGATTCTTGATTTGTTTGCAATATAAATGTTTTTTCGTATTACTCTTTACATATTTTGCCATGATTTGTGTTGACTGTTTAAAAAAAAAAACGAAATTTTTATTCGTTTTGACGGAGAGAAGAAAATGTTAAAAATGAGGCCAAGGGAGTGTTGTAACGTTACGTTAGTGTGCGTATATGTATAAAAGTGTGTGGTGTGCGTCGGGTTGGGAGTCGAGAGCATTTTATTGATTAACAAAGCTCTGTATACCAACGGCTGGCGTGGAAGTGGTGTAGAGTTCTGACGATATTGGCGTGGGTCGAGGAGAGGGGTTGGTCGTGCGATTCTTATCTGTTGGTATCCATTCGCCACCTTGTTATAATAAGGGTATAAAAAGACAAGCGAAATATAATAAGAAAAACACTCAATTATATTTTCCTCATAAATGCATGCGCTTACATACAAACATTTAATAAAAAAATGAAATATAAAAATCTCGTAAAGAATACTAATTTATTTATTTAAACTTATTTAATATTTGCTTACGCGATTAAACATTTTTATTTTCAAGTGTATCCGATTAAGAGAATAATGAATTTTATTTTAAAATTGTCTGTATTATGTTATATAAAAAAAAAAGGAAAATTCAGTTATTTATGTACCCGGAATAAACGCAAAAGAATACATTTTTAACGTTGTTGAACTAGGTATTTTTTCTGCTAACGAAAAGATTTTATTTTTTATACATTTAAAAAAAATTTTTTATTCGCTGTACATTATTATTTTTATTTTATAGACGTTTTTAGTGTTTTTAAAAATCTTAGAGCACAAAAACAAAACTAATTCTACATGCTCCCTCAAGTATCCTTTACGCCATACGATTGGATTTGATTTGACAAATTATATAAATTTTGTTATTTTAATGATAAAATTGTTTGATAGTATACCTTAAAAAAACTGTTGAAAATATTACTTTTATTTTATTTTAACTGAACGTTTACTTGTACAAATGGATACTTTTTTAACAACAAAATGACTCATTTACTATGTTTGATTAAATATGCTGTAATGATTATAACATACTACCTTCATTTATTATTTAATTATTATAAATTATCCATTGATGTTTTTTTCATTCGTTAATTTATTGATGTACGATCGTTAAATAAACTCGCATTGGTATACACCCGCGGTAAATATATTAGTTTTTTCAGTACGCAAGTTTGTCCATTTGAAATTGTTTAATCGTAAAATGTAACTTAACGTATTAAATATAAATTGGTTTGTTCTTTTTAAAGTATACGATAATAATAGCTGTATAATCTGTTATGAAAGTACGAGTATTGTACGTAGAAAATATTACTATAGATATTAGATATATTATATTTCGTTTACATGCACGATACGGTCGTAAGTTATAAAATGACCTCATGGCACATTCAATAAATATCACATACACATGTTAAAGTAATGGAATTTGTACGAGCTATGCGTACACTGTTTTATCGATTTATCGAAAAATATTTTAATCTATTATTTTAATTTTATAGTACATGACTGAGAAAATAGGCGGTGTTGAGGGTACTAAACTCGATGTAGACTTCGTGGATATGGAAAGAGTAAGCACTTTTACGATAATTTGCTCTGTTTCTAACAATATGAAAATTTGACATAATTCCCCATGACCTAATGCATTTTTGTTTAGAAAACGGACGTTACGTATGAGTTGGTCGAAGAACTACAGATGAAAACCAAAGAATTCTTACAGCCTAATCCTACTGCCCGGGCTAAAATGGCGGCCGTAAAAGGAATATCTAAGCTCAGTGGTCAGGCAAAAGCGTCTACCTATCCGCAAGCCGAAGGGACGCTTGGCGACTGTCTGCTCATGTACGGTAAGAAGCTTGGCGACGACAGCTTGTTCGGCCAAGCACTGCAAGAGATGGGAGAAGCCCTTAAGCAGATGGCTGACGTTAAATACGCGTTAGATGATAATACTAAACAAAATTTCCTCGAACCTTTACATCATTTACAAACCAAAGATTTAAAAGAAGTGATGGTATGTAAAAAAAAAAAAAACTTGCACACTTTTCGAATTAACGTTACATAAATTCCAATGATTTTGTTTAGCATCATAGAAAGAAGCTGCAAGGAAGAAGATTAGATTACGATTGCAAACGTAGAAAACAAGCGAAAGGTTTGACGTTTTTCGTTGTTTTATACTTTATAATAATCAAATTATAACTGGTGAAAAATTCTGATTTGATTTTGATCTAGGTTCGCACGTTAGCGACGAGGAACTGAAACAAGCCGAAGAAAAATTCGCAGAATCGTTGCACAGTGCTCAGATAGGAATGTTTAACTTGCTAGACAACGACGTACGTTACACAAATTATTTTCCTCTAAAGTATTTTGTATTAAGTAACATTTGTATACGTATAAATTTTTTTTTTGTGTACACGTCGAAAGGTTGTTTGCTTGAAATTATTATGTGCGGATTTGCGTAGTGATAGTAAATGAAAGAACACGTTTACGATAATCGTTTCAGATAGAACAAATATCTCAGCTAACTACGTTTGCGGAAGGTCTACTCGAGTACCATCAACAGTGTTCCGAAATTTTGAAATTGGCATTTATGGAAATCCAGGAAAAGTACGTAAAAATTGTCTACCCTACCGGCTGACGGTTTTAAAAACAGCGGTTTGACTGTGGGTTTCTTGCAGACGCGACCAAGCCGCCAGTCGTCCGAAACTGGAATTCGTGCCAAAGACTTTGAACGATTTACATCCAGTTGATGTCATCCCGGACGATATTAATGGTAAATCATTATTACGACGTATCATTTTCATATTGCCTGTTAAATTCATTACGGGATATATAACTGCAATGCTCGCATTCATCGACAGAACGCACTCATATTCTGTTAACTTTAGTGTCTTTTAATATTTAACGGTGAATCCGCCGCGCCGAGGAAGCGTATATATATTATATATATATGCGGCTGTTCGGAAACGACGAGATACGCCGGCCGACATGATTGTTAATTACTAGCCTACACATAATATTGACGCATATGTATTTTATACGGTTTCCAGCAGAGGGAAATCGTAATATCGTTTTCTACATTCGTTTCATTATAATACAAAATATAACGGTTTTTTCAGACGAGTACGAGTTGATGGAACCACAGCTCGCACACGTCAAAGGTAAAAACCAAACAACGATGAGTAATACAAATATTTATATTTACCATTGAAATTAATACATTTTTTGTGTGATAGTTTGGTTTTAACCTAACATTGTTTTATTTTGTTGATAAATATTAACATACACGAAACGTACGCAGTTTAATTTTTAGTACGCCTTTATCATAGTCTCGACGGTCTTGTATATAGATCCTAAACCTATATAGTTTACCGTGCCTATTATTAGAACACGGAGTTCGTTTAAAATTCAATTGCGTTTTTGTTGAGTTTGAATTATGTTTGCCCGGTTTTTTTTATTTTCTATGTTTTCACTTAGACTTAAACAAACTCATCAATATAAAACGTAAACGATCGTACATTATATTAATGTATTAATGTATTATGTTTATGGCTTATGGTAATGAGATAAAATTGATGTTGTAGATTTGCGAAGTAAATACGTAATTATAAACAATTTTAAGTTGATCAATCATGAATTTTGCGTTTATCCGCTCCTTATAGTATTTTTTTCATTTTATCTAGCAAACACCATTAGACATATTGATTTAAGCATTTCATTTTTCAATCGGTTTTTTTCGATGCATATTTATTTATTTTTAGGACTTGTGTAACGGTTTGATTGTTGTTCTTACACTTTGCCTATTCGATAAACACCTTGGAATTTACGCCATCAAACAAATCAATACTTGTCGAGCGATTATCGCGCCAATAATAGACTTACTTATACCATCGTATAACGTTGTTGAGCTTATATTAACTATCCATAGAAACGTAGGTACTTGGGCTTAAATATAGTCGGCAGCGTAATGATAATACCTACGCCCTACGTCCGTATGAGAGGTACACCTAGCTGAATAGTGTCGTCGCTTTTATTTTTAAACTCTATGTTAGTATGTTAGTACGTAATTAACATTTATTAACAATTAAAATTGTATGTGTTGTGACCAAACGTGCTTTTGATAAAATGCTCAAATATAAAACATTAGGTGGTAGTTCACGAGCTTCGTCCCCGACCCACACAAAGTCTAACACGCTGGAATTAACGTCCGGAGCGAACCATCACGATAACCAGCATCAACAGCCTCATCATAACGGTATAACCTATTGTTTAATAGCATGTTGTAATAGTATGCCTTATATAGTTGCTAATTACATTAACTGTTGTCTGTTATGACGCTTGTAAATATTTAAATGCAACGCTCTTGCCGAGGTAACTCGGTGCTGGTGTAGTTTGCGGCCGTGCGCGCGTCCGCCACGCAACGATCGCGTTTAACGGTTGGTTTTGGTGTAAACGCATTTAGCTAATGTTGGAATGCATCCTCATCCCGCACACCGTATTATTTTGGGTGATGTTAAAAGCAACAATATTATTCGATCACCAGTTCAACGCTATACTGTCAGTAGCTGAAAATAGTAAAACAATAGTTTGCGACTTGAAAAATGTTATGCTGTAAAAATATTAGATATTAACACGTTATTACAAACGGTTCACATTTCGTTCTGTAAAAAATTTAAAATTTCATGCATTTAGACTCCAAAAAATATTAATGTATATAAGGTATGTCGTATGCGCATTTATATTGGGCAACATTTTTTTCTTTTTACGATTATTATGTGATAACGGTACATTAATATATCTTTCCTCAATTATTTGACATGCTCTCCAGAAACGGAATAGTTTTCATTGAAAGTATGTAGGTAGGTAATGATTCATTATTTCATTATACTATCCAATATTTACTACATACTTTCACATTTTAACATCATCTTTACCTAAATTAATTTTGGTTGCGAATTCTTCGTTGCACAATAACCATTAACTATATTATTTTCTTACTATCGCTTAGCTGCATACACTCATTAATAATGTAAACATGTGAAAATTCTGGTCAAATTAATGTTGTCCGTGAACAATAAAAGTGGTTATTAAAAATAATTAAAATTACTATGATAAGATTTTATTGCATCTGTTGCTGATTTATTCCGATGACGGCATGCGTTTCAATCAATATGCATGTATACATTTTTTTTGAACCTGAACACACTCGTTGTTAAAATAGGTTTTACTAAGAATACAACGTATTTGAATTCTCCGACTCATTCTATCGATCTTTAAATAAGTAACCAATTAAAAGTCGAATGCATAAAATTCTTAAAAAGAGTATTTATATCATTTGCAAATATTTAATTTGAACAAAATTCAGAATCCATAAATTGTTGCATGCTCAATTTCGAAATAATTAATAGTTTAAAAAAAAGTAGTTATGCTTATGTAGCACTGTATATATGTTTGTAACAGCTTTTTCTATTCGTACATTTTCTTTGAAAACTGTATTGACATTAATTAATACTATAGGTGCAATGTGTCATATGTACACGTGTTTTATAATTATAATTAGTATTTATTTCATATTTAACTCTATATTATAAGTATATTGTTAACAATAATTTTTATTCTATTGTTGTAGCATCGCCAGTTTCTTCTCCAATTAAGTCTGTTCAACGGCAAATACCACGCAACTCGCCATGTTGCTCTGCGTTATACGATTTTGAGGCTGAAAACCCCGGAGAATTAGGATTTAAGGTTAGCTATAAAATAACTAAAAAATTCGTCACATCGCGCGACCCCTGCGACTAAAACGACAATTTTAGATTCAACTACAGACGCGTATAAAACACGTGTTGTATACTGATTGGGCGCATACAAAATGTTTTATGTTACGGAGATTTCGAAGGGAGAAAAATCTGGAGTTATTAAAATTCCATAATCATGATTATATTGGGTTGTAAAATAAAGTCGTTGGGATTCGCTCTTTCGGCCTTTGGTGATCCCCAAGACTATAAAACCCGGTACGTTTGGAATTAATTATGGATTATGTGTACTTGCCCGCACCTGTTCGGGCCGCGCTTGGACGGAATCGAGAAAAGCTCTTTCAATTCAATTTTCAAAAAATATGGTCTGTACCGGTGAACTCATTGTAAATGTCAATGATCATTAATTATAATAGATAAGATCGAACTGTAAAACGCATCTCAAAAGGGACCGAGTATAAGATTGTTTTGTTTCGGTGCACAAAATATTATATTTAAGCCTACGTCTCGACCAGAGATCGTAAAAAATGATTATTATATCAAAGCACATTTCGCCTACAGGCATGGGCGAGCACAGGTCTTCTAGACGGGATGGGCGTTTGACTTTAAAATTATTATAAGGTATCATAAGTTTGTATCCTAAAAACAGTAACGGTCGTTGTTCATTCTTCACTTCCTTTAGTAAAAAAAAAAATGATACCGGCACGGTTAAAAATTGTCTTTTTTCTCTCCTGCGATAGAAAATCAATAAGTAATTCTCAGCAGCACATATTTTAACATTTTTTTTTTCTTTATGTAAATATCTTCTTATATCATTTCACACCGTTTCCGTCGTCTTGAGCGATTATTAGTGATTAACGGCTCGTTGTTCAATCGCATTCCAATGATTGATTTCAGAAGTCTATATCAGAAAAACGTATTCAATACCAATGTTCGAGATTTTGAATCACTTGGATGTGTACAATTTTCCTATTGTTAGAATTCGAAACTAATTAAAAGTATAAACTTGCGGTGGTGGGGAGGGGGTGAAGGAATGGTAATAACGATTTTCTTGAATATTTAGGATAAAACAATTTTAATAAAATAAAACCGTACGCGGATTGTTAACTCTGAACTGTAGAATTGCACGAGCTGACGAGAATAACCGGACGAAATACAATGGTGGGAAAATAGAGTGTAGTGGAGAAGTGCTTGGAATTCTCGTATAGCGTGTTAGTGCCAGATTTTCGGTCGAATAAACATCCGCATTGTTCCCGTGCTTCTACCGGAATCGTTTGTGTGGTTTAATATTTAACGTAGATACTTCATTTTTCATCAGGTACCTGTATTTCAAAGCGAGGATTGATTTACCTCGGAGCTCGGGTGTAAAGCGGGAAAATCGTTCGCTTCTTGCGTACAACCCACAAAGACGGGAATAGGTTAAACAATTGTTTTTCTAGTAACTACATGACATATGTTTAAGGTTGGAGTGGGAGGGGGGGAGCTCAATACATTTTTTTCTGATTAACACGCGAGATAATAAATGAACATTTTAAATAGTGATAAAAATATATATTTCAAGTACGTACTTAATTCCGATCTAAATCTAAAAGTTCCAGTGTCCGGATATTCGGTCGCGGAACTGGTTGTTTTCGGTTAGGTTCCGCCTAAAAGCTCCAAAAGCTTACCATCGCGGCCGGTGCCCGAGATTCGAAATTCAACCCCCCCCACCCCCGGGGGGACCATGCCGCTGCGACATCACACGTGGTATAACCCTCAATGATGGTTTTTTGAAATTTTCCAACAGGAGGGCGAGACAATAATACTGCTGAACAGGGTCGACGAGAACTGGTACGAGGGCAGCACCAACGGCCGCACCGGATACTTCCCGGTCACATACGTACAAGTGGTCGTGCCGTTGCCGTGAACCAGCGACGACGAGACGAGACTCACCCTCTGCAATACGCCTACGCACGTGGACGATGACAACAACCGTCAACGTCCGCGCTAACCCGCCGCCGTCGGAGTCGCCGCGTACAATTTACAAACTATATAGCCCTTTCGCAATAAAAAAAAAAAATTTAAACAAATAAATACCCGTAGAAATGGAAACAAACCATAGACCCGAACCGCCCCGACTCGACCGCCCTTCGAAAAAAAATAAAAAAAAAATCAGTTTCAACAGTTCAACACCAATAAATTCCATTAGGTCTTGCATTTCCGTTGTCCGTATTACAATACGTATAGGCGCGTGTAACAATATTATACTCATATCGCTGCTACTATTACTTTTACTACCACTATTACTACTGTATTATTGTTGTTGTTGTTGTTGTTGTTGTTAATGTTATTACGATAATCTTATCGAAACATCGCGTGTACACCCCCGTATACCCGTCGGCAGTCGCGACGAGATCGTCGTCGTTTTTCTTCTCGACTTTCCCGGACGTTTCACCGGCAGCGACGAGCCACGATTTCCTCTTGCCGCCGCCCCCCCCCCCCCGTCGCCACCTTTCCGTTCTCATGAAGTCATAACATTTTATAATATATTAGTGTTAGGCGTAGTGTTTTTCTCTCAATCTCGTACGTTACCGCGGCAGCGTCATTTCATAGGTAACCCTTCGTTTATTATACGTACCTTCCTACGTTTTACCTTTTCTCTTCTCAATATACTATGATAATATTATTATTATGTACACCTATATATTTATATATAATTAAATATGCATACATTACGGTGCCCGAGTCGACACGTGTTGTCGACGACGGGTTGTAGAGAGAACGCTCGCACGTTACGACCCCTGTGATCATCGGAGAACCTCGACCCCTTTATACTCTCAGCGGCCGCAGCGTATTCTCCTGTATCGTGTGGTTGATAATGTCTCCGCGCACTTCCATCCCACTCCGCACGGAAACGTAAACGTTCCGTCTTTAACGTTTCTGATTACCGAGTAATTTATTATTATTATTATTATTATTACTATACAATATTATATAATCTCATCCATTCGTTTTTTATATGAATTTATTATATATTATATATAATACGTACATAAATATATATCTTTCTCTTGAAATAACCGTTTCTTGACATTTCGCTTGTTACCATTTGCTAAACTAAATTTCTGTAAATATGTTTTCGGATAAACATTAGACAATAAATATGTTAAATAATAATTCAAGTGGATATTTTTAATAAAACATGATGGTAATATGTTATTATAATATATAAATATTTATTATATATTATTGTATGTTATCATTATTTGTATTACAATGTTGAGTGTGTATTTGTAGTGTAACCTACCAAGGGCCAAAAGAGATAGTATTGTCTAAATTATTAAACCCTTGAATATTATGTTTTATTCTCAAACATTTTTAATAACAAAAACTACTAATTTTTATGACTCACTAAATATACTTTTCGGCTATGCCTTATTCTTGTTCTCTTATAATAATAATAATTGACTTATGAATATATAGAAAATATGTTACTCCTAAAAAAAATTAAAAGTTCTTTATCACTTATATAAGTTGTAGATTTATCCTATCGAGTGTTGTTGTAAGCGTTGGACGTCTTCTTTATATAGTTATGTTATTGTGTACCTCAAATATTCATGTATTGAACTATTATAACAAACTTTTCATTTTTATGGAAAATAATATAAGTCCAAATTGACTGCGTTTTTTGGAAATCACATTATACATTGTTCTTGTTTTTTTATTGTATCCTTTGTCTCTTTGTAAAGAAAAAATAATAAATTGTTATCGATTAAAAGCTTAAAAAAAAAAAAACTAAAGATTTATTTCTAAATAATTTTTTTTACAATGAAGAGGATGGTATTTTTAAACCAAAGGTGAAGCAAGAGTATTATTCAAAATGGAACCTTATTTTCTGAAGAAATACCTTTGAAGGAAGCCTAAAAGCTTGAATTTTTAACATTAAGTTGTTAATAAAGTGACGATCAGTACCAAGATAACCATAGAAACACATTTAATACATCATATTTTAACAATGGTTCTTATGTAACTATTGCAATAGTATAACTTATAGTCCGGGTTAACAAATATGATTAGTAAGATGTATAAAAACAGTAAGTGTTACAGTTTTTCAGAGTAATATGACTTATTCAAAGTACCAGTTTGTGGCTGCATTCAAATTTGGTACTGAAAAAATATTATTTTAAAACCAACATGTTCTTCTTTTGTATGTACAAGATTTAGTATCGAAAACTCTAAATATACATCTTCATGTTTGATCGTAGGTGCACTAATGTGTAGGAGTAAAAAAAAATAGCGCGACTGCTGTGCGCAGGAATTAAGCCTCACTCAATATGCGTGGAATGGATTATGCTAATTGCAAAATAGAAAACAATACGCTTACACGTTCATCTTGAAAAGAAGTCCAAGATGTTTCTGATGAAAAAAATTTTTTTAACAACAGCCTTTTTTTGGCAAAACGAATGTCGATAGGATACGTCCCATGTAGCCAATGGCGTATATAGAAATTAATTTCGGGGGGAGGGGGTTATAAAAAAATGTATTCAACTAATATTATAAATTAACTTTATTTTAATAATAAATTATAATAACCAGAATATTCTATAAATTACATTAAAGCAAAAAATCCAATTTTCTTGGCTGGTTTGCAAAATTATTAATCACTTCTTCACAATCTTTTTAGCGTTGAAAACTATCTTTCCGATTATATTTTATCCCGTGTTGCGCTGTTGAGTTTAAGTTGATACATTGATCAAATAAATCCGTATGAGTGCCGTACCAACAAAAAAATTATATCTACTATATAAAAATAAGTCGGGTTTTCCTTCCTGACGTTATAACTCCAGAACGCACGAACCGATTTCCACGGTTTTGCATTCGTTGGAAAGGTCTCGGGCTCCGTGAGGTTTATAGCAAAGAAAATTCAGGAAAAATTTCAACATTTCAACAGAAAAGTGGGAATTGTGTTTGATTCGTGGGTTACCTTAGTAACCAAAGAATTACATCTCAAGATACAAGAGTTGTTGCCAGGCGATTTAGTGTCATACAAATCAATCGATACAATTTGCGATGCGAACGAAGCTGTAAATTATGCAACAGAGTTTTTGAAACCATTGGATTTGCCAGGCACGCTATCGCTCTATCTACAACTGAAAGTTGTATCAGTATCCGTTGTTATATATTTAAGTTGTTATATATTTATACCCATATCCTATCTATTTCTTTCTTTCTTTCTTCCTTCTGCCTTTAAGATTATATGACCTTTATTTTTACTGACTTAAGCGATATTGCATTTCAAGTAATTCATCCATTCCATAGACCGTTGTGAGAGTGAACAATCGTGTTGTGAATACTGCCCTGTACTGTTTTCGTTATTACAAATTATTGAATACAATTATAATTTTAATAATCCAAATAAATTGTTTTCGTGGCAATGGCAATGGCATGTAAAGGTATGGGCAACGGCCTAGATAATTCGGGTCATATACTTGCCAGTGATCATAACCCCCTTCGAAAGCTGTATATCTGATCGATGTTAAAGGATTCGGATAGAACCTGATATACTTCAGAATATAATCTATGTTGGTGATCTATAATTTCGATTGGAACACACCATGTTTTTCACACGGACAATTATACGTGCCATGCTCTCGAGTGGGTAAACCATCCAGTTTGTTTGTGTTAGCTAAAGATGGGCTAACAAAAAATATTGTTCACGCTATATATATTGTATCTATATAATATTGTTCGTGATATCTGACCGGCACGAACCGGCGACGCTCGGCAGGGGGTGCGCACCCCCGAACGAAAATCGGTATTGTTCACTTTTGAAACGGAGTACGAGCTATGGTAAATTTGTGTTGCCGCAAAGGACTGGACAGGGACACACCAGGTAGTCGTCCTAAGCCCGCGACCGTTTACCCATCGATATCTGGCATCAATGCGAGTATTTCTTTACGATACGTTTCTATTCACGGAGCGCGTCGCACATTCCTTCCATTTTTCGTACAATGAAACGTATAACACGGCAGTTTTGAAACTGTTTGCATTCAACGGTCGATGAAATTCCTCGAAACCCGAATATTACTGATCATTGTGCAGAACGTGTAACGTGAAACGAATAAAATATTAACCGTGCACGGAATACAATAAACAATATCAAGCGTTCCAATGCGTTGTAAAGATTTGATCAAAACGAAGTGATTCAAATCTAATGGCGTTTTCGAGGGATAATATTGTGTTGTACCCAAGCCGGATCATAATAATTGACCTCACCTTGGATGTGTACCGATTTTCGACGGTCGAAAACTGGTTCGGTTCGCCTACCATCTACCGTATTACCGACACCAGCGCTCGGTGTCGAATGCCGGAACGCCACCCTGAATGATTTTCATCACATCGTTTTCACGGCTCACCACGTGCGTGTCTACATTTGTTCGCCTCCGTGAACGCCTTGTCGCCGTACAGCATTCGTGTGTTTCTTTTTTTTTTGTTTTTGCAAACCACGTGCGATATGGACAGCAGTGACGAACAAGACATCTCGTACGAAGTCGGTCCATTGTCGGTTAAAAGGAGAAAAGGGAAGAGAGTAAGTACCTATTTTGATGTAAATTGTGTTTTGTTATTTTCGAAAGCGTGTTTGAAGCTCTCCCGAACCACTCTTATCACCATAGAATTTGAATATGTGAACTAGTAGACGTACAGAGAGAGAGAGAGAGAGAGATAAATCAAACACGCGTAATGTTCGAGTTATGCATTATTTTTCTTTCGACTTATCGAGCTTCCGGTGCATCATCAACGTTAATTATTAATATATAAAGGTTTATTGAGACTTGCTGACACAGTTAACAATCATAGGGCTGTTTCGTAGTTACACGGAGTTCAAGTTAGCGTGATGCCGTGATGGTAAATCGCGGAGAACTGGCGTCCTCTTACATACTGATTGTCGTCGACCATAGGCCTTGCAATATAAACTGTGGATGGGGTGGGGGGGAACTTAATGTATTGTTAGCTTATATTATGTTTCTGTAATAGTAATAGTAAAAGTAATATATATATATATTTATAATAGTAACAGTCGTTACAGTGTCACGTACTCATGTAGTAAGAGATAAAGGGTAGGTATAATCACGAACATATTACTATATTAGGACATTACAATATTTCTGGGCGTAAAGTGATAACGTCGGTTGATACGAATGATATGTAATTTCAGTTCGAAATTGATTTTACAGTATAATTGTTGATAATTATTAATTTGATCAATGTTACACATGGTGAAATGCTGTCGACTTGGAAATTATTACCTTAAAACCTATGTTACAACTTGCCAATTTGAAAATTTAAAATATACTTTTTCACAAAATTATATAATTTTATATTTTATTTGTGGATAATGTATTATAATAAATTGGTATAAATTGTACAAATTTGAATAGTTTTAGTTCAAACTTTTTTAATTTTGAGTGAACGATGTGAACGTATTGGTTTTATCATGGTGTGTGTCTGTGTACGCGATTTCTACCAGAAGAATTACTCTGAAGTATACAATACTAGATAGGTTTCTGAAAATAAATCTCATTTATACCCCGTCCAGTGAGAGAACGCGCTGATTCCCCTTCTCCGTCGTTCAGACGGCAGCCAGTGTCGGCTCAAGGATTTGCGGGGCCTGGTGCGAAATAATTTTTTTTATGAAGGAGTTCTCTTCCTGAACACTTAACAAAATATACAAAATGGCTATTGGGACACGATTCGGTCAATAGTAGGGCCCCTTAATAATTGTCTAAATAAATGTGCTTAATGAATAAGTATCCCCGATTTCATGAATTTGTTACGCTTACTGGACTAGCTATTGATTATTATTTATTACTTACAAGTTTTTAGTTTTCAAACCAACCGTACTTCAATGTTTATTAGTAGTGCGTCATACCTTATACTTCTACATTATATACAATATAAATAGTAAATAGTACGTATTCATTAAATGTTCTTAGCTTCTTGTCAACAATTTTAATTATTCTAATAGGTTCAATAGTATTTTAAATAAATAACCTTAAAATCCTCTTTTAATACATAAAATATTAAACAAAGAAAGAACATAAGAAAATAATTTTAACAATATTAATGGTCTATTTTAAAACAAATAAAATGTATACAATAACTAAATAAATGTTTTTTTTTCTGGCTTTTTGGTGCAAATTGGTCGATAAGTTGGCTGTATTCTAATGTTTCTGCTAATTCATTTTCAATTGAAAGAGTCGCTAGTCCAGAAAGTCTGTCTTGAGAAATAGTACTGCGAAGATAGTTTTTTATGATTTTCAATTTTGAAAAAGCTCTTTCTGCACCTGCAGAGGCCACAGGAATAGTCAACAGGATTCTAAGTGCATTGTTTTTATTAGGAAATGAACTACAAGATGTTTTAAGAATCTCAAGAGCTTGAAGGGCAGTAATATTTTCGTTTACCATGGTGCGAAAAATTATCAATTCATTGCATAAATCAGGTGCTTCGATAGGTTAGGTTAGGATTCACCATATGTTAGTGTCATTTGTAAATCTTGACAATGTTTAAATAACTCATCTTCCCTCATATTTTTCAACTGACCAATTCTGTACAAGAATCCAAATTGTTCATTGTAGTTAGTTATTTTTTCAAATCTTTTTTTCACTGATGTTTGGTCAACTAACACTAAAAAGACTTCACTCTGAAATGTTCTTCCTTGTTAGCCAAAGAATCATCTATATTCTCATAATCAAACATTTTGGTTTCTTTTCTAATTCTATTTTTTTTAAACTTTATTTCAATTCCCATTGGTGATATTATTTCTTCTGCTTTAACCTTAGCTAATGTATATCCATTTTCTTTATAATTTTCCAAAAAAATAATTAAACTATTTAGCAGACATGCTGAAACATCTAAATCAATTGTTACTGACTGTAGACTCTTACTTACAATATTTATTTCACATAAAATATCATACCATATTATCAAACTTAAAATAAATTCATAGCTACATATTTCTTTGGCTAAAGAATGTGTTTCACTTTTTATTTTTAAATCTTTTGTTGTATCCGAAATCTCCTCTAAAGCTTCAACAACTTCGTTTAATTGAAATTGGATGGCTTTCACAGCGTTCACACGATTGTCCCATTGGGTTTCTGCCCATTTTTGAATGCTCCCTAAGTACTATATTGGTAAGTAACAATATTTTAATTTAAAAAATTTATCAAAGTTTAGCGCCCCCATATTTCATATATAAGGTAAATGTGCAAAGCGCGGGGCCTTCGAAAGCGCGGGGCTTGGTGCCGGGGCACACCTCCCCCCCCCTTAAGCCAGTCTTACGGCAGCCGATCATATATCATTATATATCATATATTTATATGATATATAAATATACCGTCGGGTTTGACAGGAGGGGGGATATGCGTGAACACGAACCGATTTTGGCCGGTGCGCGGCGTGTTCTCTCGCTGGACAGAGTACGAGTATAGTAGTTACTTTGCGGAGTTATTTGAATTTCTCAACAGTTTTCCGATGAATTGAGAATAACAGAAAGAAATTAAACCAAAATCGAGCACTGTGCACCGTCTAATATTTTCGTCACACACTGTCCACTCGTTTATTTTTTATACACCTATGCAAGCTTTTTCCTAAGAGTTTCTTAACTTGTTTGTTATTTTGTAAATATTAATCGTATAGCTGCTCGAAACATACATATACTATCGAAATATTATTAGAAATCTCATAATTTTCGAATTTTTTTTTTTTATTATCAAAAGTTAAACCTACCTTATTAAAATATTTGTTTCCACTTCTATATTGATCACATTTAGATAAATAAACTGATTCATCCGACCTCTTTCACGTAGAATCGTTTTCGTGTCCGGCGTTTTAAATTTGTTTACTTATTATGAAATGGGCATGTTTACACATGTCCGTTGCGTCTCCGTTCCGTCCGTGTCCGTAATTTTAGATTTGTCGGAGACAATGTTTTGCGTAATTTCACTGATACGGATATGAAAAATACGACACTGAACAGGCACGGACCACGGACACGAAACGGTACTGTGTAAATCCAAAGCACTGATACTGAACGGACGGCACGGATACGGAACGGACACGGAACGGTTATGTGTAAACAGACCTTATTGTTATTATACGACCGAGCAAGATAAAGTATTATAGCAAGATAACCGGAAATAATATGACAATATGATTTTATTGGAAAAAGCACAGCCGCGTTATCGACTTCATCGTCATTCATTCGGGAAATAATAATTAGCTAGTTTATATGATAATGTACTGAGTGTATCTTGCAATCAGTGTACGCAGACTATGGTACACTCTATATTCATATTTTTACATGTTTATTTTGGTACA
The DNA here is from genome assembly GCA_949715065.1 of Periphyllus acericola. Taxonomy (NCBI): domain Eukaryota; kingdom Metazoa; phylum Arthropoda; class Insecta; order Hemiptera; family Aphididae; genus Periphyllus; species Periphyllus acericola. Next base: position 14,035,831 of record OX454271.1, read on the forward strand.
TCGCTCATTTTTCCCGCGACAAAATTATTATTCCTCGGTCCTGCCTTGAATATATAGTATATATTCGCACGGAAAATAATATTTTTAATAGTATTTCAATAACAATTGCACGATTCACGGCGCACAGAACCAATGGCCGACACGTAAAATACTTTTTTTTTTGGATTTGGGAAGGGGGCATAGGGGCCATCTAATATAGATTTATAATTGTGATCACTTATTTAATTATTTTACAATGGAAATGGATTTGCCTTCATGTTTTTCAGGTGGTAACTTAAATGTTAATATTTATTGTAAATTCATTATTAAAGAATTATTACTAAAATCGTTTGAGTCATATACTTTTGTAGAAAAACAGAATATTTTAAATAATGGTAGACCAACTCTTAGTGAACTATCTATTGTGTACTCATCGGTAGAATTCCATAAAGCAAGTATTCATGAACTTTGGTTATATCTTTGATCCACAGATCTATCGGATCGCAAATAACAAAATTAGCTTCATTGATTTTAACTATTACAGCCACAAGTGCAGGTGCTGAACGATCATTTTCAGGCTTTCAGCTATAAAAATAATTAAAACTCATTTAAGAAACTCACAATCTCAAAAATGACTTTCAGCATCATCACTTTTATTAATTTAAAAAAAAAATGTTGACCACTGTTCAAAAACTAAATTCATTCTATGATGACGTTCTTGAAGACTTTACAAAAAAAAAACAAGAAGAGTTGATTTATTATTAAAATAAAATTATAATTTGTATATAAACTGTTAAAAGTTATAAAATAAAGTCAAATTTATTAAAATCCATAAAATTAAAAGAAGTTGTATATACTTTTTTTAACAATTAAATGTAGTTGACTGTAGACTTACTAATACATTTTCAATACACTAGTTTTTCTGCTTAATCTTTCACAAAACCCACGATACGCCACTGAGTGAATACAATATATAAACGGTGATTAACTGTGAAATAAACCCTTCGCGTGTGTTAATTATTGCGATAAGGTAGAACATAAGAGCCTGGAGCCTTAATACACCTTAATTTAATTTTTAAATAATTTACTTAAAAAAAATATTCCGCGATTTCTTTTCCCACGGGATTTGTCGTAAAAGCGTATAACGTAAATGTAGCGACAAATAATCGTTATTTTGTAATAAATATTATACTCGTGTTTTAATATTATATCTATTTTCAGATTATTAGTCCACATGAAAGAAAACAAATCATAGAATTGTACAAGGCACATTCGGTGAAATATCCTAGTATGTCAATGAATCGAATAAAGAAAATTATTTCGTCTTATACGGAACTTAGTGGAACATCAATATATAGAATCTTAAAATATTACAAGGACACACAGTTGGTGATTAAACCAGCCCAAGAGAAAATGGCAAGAAAATATTTTCGTGATTCATTTGATGAGATATCAAGGAACGCAATTCGTAGGCATGTTCACGGTATTTGGTTGAGCCGTAAGATTCCAACAGCCGACTGTATTTTCAAAGCCGTGTCCGCCGATGAGAGTTTGCCAATGATGTTGCAGAGAAATTTGGTCAAATTGCTTAAAGATTTGGGCTTCCGTGTCGCCAAGGCAACTCGTACCGGAGGTCTAAAAGAAAAGAATAAAATTGTTCTGTCTCGCAGAAATTACCTGAGAAACATAAGGAAGTACCGCGAAGAAGGACGTCACATCTATTACCTGGACGAAACGCTGGTGAACGCAGGCGTTTGCGGTGTCGCGCTGCACATTGGTTCAGAAGACGGGTTCGTCCCCGGCGGGCTGCTGTGTTACGAAACAATAACAAAGCCGAGCGATTGCAGTGGCGAAATCAGCGGGCAGACATTTCACAAGTGGATGGAAAGCATTCTGCCTTTACTCCGGCACAATTCCGTCATTGTAATGGACAATGCGCCTTACCACTCCATGCAGATCGACAAGGCGCCGACGAGGGACAGCCAGAAGGACGATATTGTCAAGTGGTTGGAGGACAAGGGCGAGGTCATTGAACGGCCAATGGTTTATGCTGAACTTCTGAACAAGGTCAAACGCATCAAACATTTCCACAAAAAGTACGTTATCGACGAACTCGCCAAAGCCGGTCATAAGACGATTCTAAGACTGCCGCGTAACCATCGCGAGCTCAACCCAATGGTGCTGGCGTGGTCGTCGGTGAACGATTACGTGAACGCGAACATAGACTGTTGCAAACCGTTCGAAGCCAAGAACCTAATAATAGAGGGCATAAAACGGGTGAACGCTGATGTGTGGAAGGATTTCATTCGCCGTACGATAGAAGAGGAGAATAAATGTTGGGAACTGGACTATATTATAGACGACCTCTTGTACTCGGACGTGGACGAACAGTTGGCGATGAATATTACTGGAGACACGTCGTCGTCCGATTGTGATAGTGAATCCTGTTAAATATTTGTATAATTTTTATGTAAAAACGACACCATTTTTTTTTTTTCGTAAATTGTGTGTAAATAAATATTTGCATGAATAAAGCATCTATTTTTTTTTGAATATGTTAATTCATCCGAAAAATATTTTATAAATAAGTATCGTGTACACTTTATCTTTTTTTTTTAATTTTATAAATAAATAACCGCATAAATGAAGTATCTTTTTTTGTCGAATATGTAAATGAATCTGAAATATTCATACATCATACATAAATAAAACATCCAAACCCCGTTCTTATAAACCAGGTAATTAATAGATCATTGGATTGGCATAATTTGCGCTTGGGGACTGTGGCTTAATCTTGCAAAATATCTGTTTATCCATTAGACTGGGCCAAATCTTTTCCTCGGCTATTTGTTATTTAAATCACTCGAGAAATCCATTTTAAAGGACATCAGTTATTCCATATAGCATTATATAGGTACTGCCGCATGTGTAACCTATATGAAAATAATGTACGAGGTCTGTTCAAAAAGTACCAGGATTTTATTTTTAATTATTACAAAAATGAAGTTACATATTATTATTTAAAGATATCTCCTTCAAAATATTCTCCTCCGGACGATATGCAGTGGTTCCAGCGATCTTGCCATTTTTCAAATGCTCTTTCGAACTGTTCCAATGTAGCTTTTTTATATAGCTTATTATGTTTAGTTGCCGTATTCATTTGAATTTCCTCTACAACTTGAAACCGTTGTCCTTTAAGCGCAGATTTTAGTCTCGGGAAAAGAAAAAAAATCATATGGGGCCGGACCAGGAGAATAATGAGGGTGCGGAACCACAGGTATTTTTTTCAGCCAAAAACTCACGAATTGACAGTGCTGAATATGCTGGCGCATTGTCGTGGTGAAGAAACCAAGTTTCATTTCGCCATTTTTCTGGACGCTTTTTTAGAAATTTCTCGCGCAAACGTATCAATACATCTTAGTTGAACACTTGATTGACTGTTTGTCCTTAAGGTACAAATTTTATAACGAATCAAATAATACGCACAATACGTAAATCTTTACAAGCCTCGGTCCCCAGACAAAGCTCATTGTCGTATTCAGTATTCTTATAACACTGTTTCGACTGCTGCGCGTGTAATAACATTAATATTTGAGGCCGAAACGGCAGCGATATTATGTAAGGTGCTCACGAACAGCATTATTATTATTATAACGTTAGCGAATTATAAAATACTGTAAATACATACACTGTGTACTACTGAATGAAAAAGTGTAAATATTTTTGTTTTATTTTTTTACCGTCAGGTCCTAACAACGCGTTTATTGCTGCTGTAAAGGAGTTTTAAACGAAAATCTCGTTTCATATGTTAAAAGTACACTGAAATAAAATAGCTTTCAGGATGGTCGAAAATTCCGGAGGGAACGGGTGTCTGTCGAGAAACGGGTGTAAGTTCGGTCACACGGTCGTGTTTGGAAGGAATGAGAAATCGTCGAAACGACATTTTTAGAGCTCGGTTCAATAGTTTACCTGCGTAAATTCGGTGTTTTTTAGCTAGATCACAACCCAAATATAAATGCAACAAAACAATAATTTCAATAATGAAAACAACATTTTCGATTAAATGAAATACGTGTTGTTGTACACGTCATTAACTATTTAACAAATAATTATTGACAACAACGTAAAACAAAAGTCAAAAATAGATTATCGTTTTCTGCAACTGTTGATAATGTGTAACGTCGTACCAATATTACAGTCCGTCGGGAACGAATGATTTGTATGGTCTCCGTGACTACGAAATTATGCGATCTCAATATTTGTATTGGTTATATTTCTTCCGCTCCGTGATCCGTGCTTGTCCGTTTCGTGAAACCGAGGTTCCGTCAGGTGTGGACGCCTAATTTTCGCCGTTGCTCTTCACGTTCTCGGCCCGACGTATCGTTTGCCCGCCGTGGCTCGATAATCATACGCGATGAAAAAGTTTCATTGGTTTCTGTACGCCCTGCAGCTCAGCTCGGCCCTGCGCGTGTCGCCCGAAAAACGACGCGAGGAGATGGCGAGGTATGGGAACACGGACGGCGGAAGTGAACGCCACCCGCCGAACCGCGGTAAGTTAGTTCAGAGGTTCTCAAAGTCAAATGAATCACGGACCCCTACCTAAAGACCTACAGTCTTCAAGGACCCCCGGTTAGGTTGGATTGGGTTCCAGGTGTAATTTTTTTTTTTGCTCATCATTATTTTATTTTTCAGAAAACATGCAAAAAAAATTAATTTTAGTATACCTTTATTTTGTTTATTTTTAGTTATGTGTAAATTGTGTAAATATATAATTTCTGTTTTTAATTTTGAATTGATGAAACACCAGAGATAAAAATTATTTGTTTGGAACTTGGACTTGAAATTAAAAAAAAATCGTTAATGTACTCAAATATTTTTATTATTTTAAACATCTAGATAAACATATAAACACTATCAATGGGAAGAATGCATTTGTTTCTTACACTTAATAATGTCCGACGTTTTTGGAATAATTGTTGAAATTTTCAACCTCAATGCTGTTTCAACGTTCTTCAGTCGATTTCTCTTTACACTTTTTATGTTACAAAGTGTAGAAAATGTCTGTTCACACAAATAAGTCGTACAAAAAGGCACAAATTGTTTAAGGGCTTTGTTTGCTAAATCTGTGAATTCCGACCGGGCAAGAAACCAAAAATGACATAAATCATTTTCTTCTTTGAAGATTGTTTCCCAAGCTCTATTGCAAGACAAATCAACCAGTTGATCTTGTTCATTTTCAGAGAGGTTAGTAAGGCTAGAAACATCTTGTTGTTTGAAAGGGTGTCTCATCCAGTCATTGTTATTATCTGGAGCAGGAAAGTACTTCCTCAAAGCACTCGCTAAGTCGGTCATATGTTCGACAATCATATCTTGAACCTCAACAGGTAGATTGTCTTCTGATTTGGTTAGAAATTGTTGTAACACAGGCAATGATGCGTAAGACTTTCTTGCAATTCGATTTACCCACAGCTTTAGTTTTTCAATCATTGCTTCGATTTTGTCTTCTACTACGAATATGTTAGTATCAGGTCCTTGCAGCTTCATGTTCAAAACATTTAAATGTGTAAATAAATCTGCCATGTACGCAATTTTGCAGAGCCACGAAAAGTCATTAAGTTTTTCTCTTAAGATGAAATGTTTGTGTTTACCATCACAAAACAATATTCTTACTTCATCAGCTAGTTCGAAAAAACGCGTAAGAACGTTTCCTCGAGATAGCCAGCGAACCTCTGTGTGTAAAAATAGCTGTTCGTGTTCTCTTCCCATTTCCTGACATAGTTTAGTAAAAATGCGAGAGTTCAAGGGTCGAGACTTAATGTAGTTGACAATTTTGACGAGTTCGACAAATACAGTTTTAAGCTCAGTTGACATTTTCTTTACTGCCAAAGCCTCTCTATGTATTGCACAGTGTGTCCACTTGACATTTGGCGCTACTTGCATCACCCGAGCCATCAATCCAGTTTTACGACCCGCCATCGCTCCAGCTCAATCAGTAGTTAACCCAATACATTTATTCCAATCTAGTTCATTTTTTAAAATAAAATCATTAAGAGCTTCAAATACATCATTTGCATTGTTATGTATTACTTCTTTGCAAAATAACAGATCTTCAATGACATGTTTTTCGTGTTCATAACGGACAAAAGCTAGCAAGTGAGATTTATCAGTAAAATCTGTACTCTCGTCTAGTTGTAATGCGAACATTTCCGTAGATTTCAAACGTAAAATTAATTGGGAGTGCACATTTTCAGACATATCGTCAACCCTTCTCTTAACTGTGTCGTTTGATAATGAAATCAAACATATTTCTTTGGCCGCAGTTTCATTTAACATTATGCTGCACATACTTTTTGCAGCAGGCATGATAAGCTTCTCTCCTATGTTATAAGGTTTTCCCGACTTAGCAATCAACAGAGAAACAGCATATGATGCAATGGTTGCCTTTTCATTTGAAGTGCCAGTTGCAATTTTTTCAATTTTATTTTTTGAATTTTTCATTTCATTGCTTTTTATTTTAAAAAATTCTATTGACTTATCAGAAAACTCGAAGTGTTTTGATTTTAAATGCCTAACCAACTTAGAAGGTTTCATTGCTTCATTGGAAAGTATTTCGTAACACAAAACACATTGCGGTTTTTGTTCAATGTCTGTACCCGCTTGCACAAATCCCAGGTTTAAATATTCATCACAATATTTACGTTTTTTGGCGTTATTGATACTAGCACTAGATTTTGAGCAAGACGGCTTGTCAAGGTTAGGTGAGACAAGAGACTGTCTACCGCCTACATTAGTTTCAATCTGCACTTCAGTTGCACGTACAGTACCCGTCTTTAACCAACGATCCATAGCTGATTACGAAAGACCAACACTCAATTTTTTATTATTATACTGTAAATTTACCATATAATAATATTAATATATTATAATATTATAATATATTGTAGGACATATGTAATTATTAACACAAAATTCCACGACGCGACGTAAAACGATCGAGACGGCTGCGATGGGCAAACTAATATTAATTATTAAATAGTAAATACTATTATGGTATTATACGTATCTACGATTAATGATGAGCGATTGGCCTGTCTTTATGTTTGTTAGTTATCAGTTTTCACCGAGTATCGATAATAATACTGGTAAATACAAAATGGTAAAACTATTTATAATTTTGCTTATTTAATAGACGCGTGCATTCGAGTACGGCGTACATACGCACGCGCGCGTGTGTGTAATTAATGTCGAAACACAAGTAACAATTCAGAGACGACGTAAACGGTGCCACTCTGATGTCATCGGAATATTGCCGCCGGCTGAAATATGAGGGTTTGTTTACGAGATAATCATTTCGTACATTTCTTATTGGTTTATCACTATTATTTTTAGTATAAACACGGAATAATATTTATTGCGCCGCCTCACACGCCTCACCCTCAGAACCGCCACTGGTTCCGCGGACCCCCTAGTATGGGCTCACGGACCCCTGGGGGTCCGCGGACCACACTTTGAGAAACACTGAGTTAGTTGACCAGCATATCATTATATTACCGCGTCCCGGTATTACCACGAAACGCAATTGCTTTGCCCTCCCCTTAAACTTTTCCTACGGGCGCCCATGGTTGTCTCACGCAAACGCACGCGTCGATACTGCAGTGTTAGGCCACGCGCACACTGGATACGCTTTCGTACGAATTTGTTTTTGACGTACGAAAACAATCCGAACTTGTCCGGATTTCAATAACGTATTCGTACGTCGGAAATGGATAAATGAAAAATGGATAGTGAAAAATGTATTAGTTTAAAGGAGCACACAACACAAAAAATAAGTTTTTTTTATTTGAAAGAATGTTCAATTCTAAGGATAATGGTATAGGTTTTACGTTTCTACTCACATTCAATAAGTTATGAGCAATTGAAAAAAGACGTGTGACGTCACTGGGCCGGAGTCATCGTAATTGCCTATCTTATACGTGTAAAAGTTCCTCGCTTCACACAACGATTTATCAACCTAAACATTTTATTTTTGCAATTTAATTTACATGTAAATATATGGTTTTGTGTGTTTAAAACGATGCAAGTATCAGAATTGCAATACGATGTTTAGTTTTTTAAATATTAAAAATCTTAAAAGAGACATTTTGGTTAAACCGCACGTCATGGCGAGCGGCGCGTGGCGTTCGAACAACGGGTCCGCCGCGCGCTGCTCGCCATGACGTGCCGTTTAACCAAAATGTCTGTTTTAAGATTTTTAATACTTAAAAAACTAAACGTCATATTGAAATTCTGATTCTTGCATCGTCTTAAAAACATAAAACCACACATTTATACGTCAATTAAATTTAAAAAATAAAATTTTTAGGTTGATAAATCGTTGTGTGAAGCAAGGAACTTTTACACGTATAAGATAGGCAATTACGATGACTCCGGCCCAGTGACGTCACGCTGCTATTCTACATCTCTTAATATCTCTTAAAGTAATATTTTTTTTTACATCGTATCTTCACAAAATCATTTCATATAACCATAGCTACAATAATTTAACATTTAAAAAAAATTTAAAGAATTTTTTTATTTGTGTTGTGTGCTCCTTTAATTTACCAACACACATGTTTATGGGATCAAAGTGTTTCAAGGTATCACATACGTGACCTTCGTCGTAGGGCATGGCAAGAAATATCCAAAGAAATGGAAATTACTTTAAATCTTACAGAAAAAAATATATTAAATAAATTTAACTTTTCATTTAAATATATTCCCCGCACTCATTCGGTTCTACGATAGTGACCACGACGCAGTCGTCTCCGGATTAGAAAATAATTATCTTGAAGATACAGATTATTAATTGCGTTCCAGAACGTCACGAATGCGATATCACCGAAAAACTGACTATTTTACAGACAAAAACGTGTTCAGTGTGCGCATTCAATTCGTACGACCACTATTACGAAACAACTCGTACGAAACAAATTCGTATCCAATGTGCGCGTGGCCTTACTGGTTGGATCGTGTACATCAGTGGTTCTCGACCTTTTTTCTTTCACGTACCCCTTGGCCTCTCACCACGGCTTTACGGACCCCCAAATGTTAACTATTGAAGTATATGTTCACATAAAATAAGAATTCACGAAATAGCTAAGCCGAAAAGTTCGGAAATATTTGTTTATTTTGACCAGCATGTGCCGGACAATGTATGATGTGTATAATTTAAATAATATAATGTTAAAAATGTTATCTCAATGTGATCCTTGGGCTTGTTCATAGCGGGTATAAGATAATAATGGTCAATGGATTTAACGCTTATAATGATATATTTCGTATGAAAACAGAAAAACTGATTCACAAATATCAAATACAATTTTCACTTTTTCTGCAGACCCCCTTCATAGTATCATCTTCTTGTTGAGAACCGCTGGTATACATCATACCTGCACACCGAATAGAACTGTACGGAGTATGACGACGCGTGGACGTTATTTATTGGCCCCATTGTCGACGCCGCGCGTGCGAGCTTAATTTTTGAAATTGCCGCAACGGTCGCTCGTCTCCGCGGTCCTGCGTCTATATCGGCTGTACGGCGCACGTGAATTAGAGACTTAGACGCCCATAGCGGGGGCGCGTTTTGTCATCGGCACGTGTGATGTACAGGTTCGAGGTCAATGCGTTTAATAATTTTCGAACTTTTTAACGAATTTCCTACAACTATTGTGCTTCGATGCGATTATACTGGTTATCGTGTACAAATGAAAAAAGTCGATTTACGTAGGTCTACCAAACACTTACGTACGTACATAGGCAGCGGCTGGTTTTGCAAACGCAACCGGATCCCAATGAGACCCGGGGAAAAATAGAGGTGCCAATGTACACACCCTGCCATCCCCGAAACGGCGCCACTGAACCATGGACGGCCAACTGCTATAATATCATGGTTGGTCGCCAACCTTTTCAAACAAGTGAGCTACATTTGAAATGTTAAGCTCCTGGTGATCGATATCCAGGAGAATTCAGGTCTATAAGAAGAGATTTTTTTGATGAGCAAAAAAAAAAAATCCAAAACATTCCTAGAATACAATATATCCACATTATCCAATTATTTATCACGCGATCGACCAACGATGGTAAAATTAATTTTTATAACGATCGATTTATATTCCTGGAAAGATCGACCAGTCGATGGTTGGTGACCCCTGTTCTAAATAGTATACAGATCTATCCGGTGCGTAGGATTCGTGCAATTCGTGCGAAGTCGAAACCGACGGCACTTTGTGCGTTGTTCGAGAGCACTATAGCAGTGGTTCTCAACGGGGACGAATCGCCTTCCCCCCCATGGGCGGCGAAGGGTTACCGAGGGGCGATTAACTATTTTTGGGTGGTAGGGGGGCGGCGAGGGTGTTCATGCAAAAACGTTGTACATGGTGCGACCTAAAAATAATACATACTTGATAATCCTATAGCTATCTGTCATTATAAAAAATAATAGGTACTATGTTCAGCAATGCACAATAAATTATTTTTGATTTTTTTCCAATTTTTTATCTTTATTATTTTGGCGATTGTGCGTGCACATTATATTTTATTACACCGTATCGTCTTAAATTTTAGAATTCTCACATAAGGGGGCGTTAAAGAATTGATTGCTGCTCAAGTGGGCGGTAACTTAAGAAAGTTCGAGAGACACTGCACTATAGTAATGATAATGATTCTACAGACGACGCGTGGACTGTCCACCGACCGGTGCAGCTACGAAACTTCGATCGCCCGGAGACTCCTCCGGCCATCGGCTACAACTATCCGAGGGATAGAACGCCGCCGACCGGAAGTCGCGATAGCGCGGCCGAATGTCTCGGCGCTACCGCCGACAGTGAAGCAGGACGACTCCACGAAAACGGTAAATCACCGTGTACCACGTTTATAGTTTACTTCTAGATATAACGTTCGCGGAAGTTTGTAATTACTTGTGAATGATCGTATGATAATCATAAATGTGTTCTCGTCGGAAATGTTCGCGCGGAAAATTGCTTTTACGTTTCTCGATTCGCGACTGCCGATCACAACTTACACAGGATTCCACACGAGCCCTTGTCTTACTCGTTTAAAACGTCTACTTTTACTGCACTGTATACTTGTATGATATACGTATAAGACGACGCGAGTTTCCGGTTATTTTTTTCCATAAAAAACTCGCGATCGGATGAACATGACGGTTATGCGGCGTTACTGCTCACCTCGTAACCACGTAAACACTCGTGCCTACCAGTCAAGTGGCGGGAAGTTTGGATTTTTCGAAGTTACCCCTAGTGTCGTAATAATTTAGCGTGATAAAAAAAATAAAAAAAAAATGCTGGAAATCATGAACTTTTTTCGTCTTTTTTAGCTTATTTTATGACACATTTTGATAGCTCTACAATTGTATGTAAATGCGACGAGAAAACATTCCACTCGTACAATTAAAATATCAAACACATAATGTAGTAATAATAAAGTAAACAGATAACGACGTGGATATTAATGGTTTATATAGTCTTAATTGTGAACCAAGAGTGATACAGAAACAAAATTAGTATATTTTAGGCATTATAACGAGGGTATTTAGAATGGACGAGATTGAAATGAGGAAAAAATCGTATGGAAATAATTATGGAAAGATAGTACCTTTAGCGATTAGAGTGCATTGAAAACGGAAGAGATATAAGTGGACTGATTTTTGAGTTTAGATTAGTGATGATATGTGATAAGTAACAGTATTACTATGATCTGAGGGAGAGTTTTGATTGCTGGAAGTGCATAAGTCTTCGTTTAGGATCGATTGTGCGAAGGGGGTGCTTTTGGAGATATTTTTTTATCGAGAGCTCTCTCTTTTACATATACTATTATACTATTCCAGCTGTCCGTTGACGATGATGTAAACATTGTTCAGATAATTCAGTCACTGATACTTCACTAGGTGTGCTCGTACTACAACGCTATACGAGTGTATTAACCCCGAACTATGCTATTTTAACCGTTAAAATTTAACGTCGTATTACACGCATATTTTAATAATAATAATAATGTTCAAGTAAAGATAAAAGTACACTTAACCGTGTTTTTTTAAGTTACAAAATGCACTACGGTTAATCAATCGCTTTTGTTAAAGGCATAATTAATTCAATAGCAGTTTAATATATGCTGCGTTTTAAATACATTTTATGATCTCAAGTCAATTTCACTATTTTAATTACTGATAAATTATGTAGGTACCAGAAAAAAACATAATTTCATCCCACCTATAATCGTAATAATAATTAATGGTGAATTAAATTTTTATACAATACAGTAGAAAAAACTATCTGTATTTTAGTGTTGGTATTTTTTCAATAAAAATATAAATAAAACTGAGCTGTGTAACAAAATTATTTTTTACTTTAAACCAATATAAAACAAATATCTTCTAATGTACAGTATGGATTGTATATCTTAAATATTATGTGTGCAAAAAATCAGATAATTTTCACAAGCATTCGGTGATCGTCGTATACAATATGGAATATTCAATAATGATCCGTGTTAGGTTAGCCGGGATAGAATATCCCGTTATCTTACGTTAACGTGTACGATTTACGTTTTCCAGTGTTACCCGACCCCAAAAATGGCGGCGTGAACGAAGGACGGATTTCGTATCAGGTCGAAGAAGGACTACAGTCGATGCCATTGACGGAAGCGTCGCCTTCGATACAAATGGACAAAATGAACTCGTGGTCACCTCGTTTGTCGGTCACCGAACGCCGACATTGGTTCACGTCGCTAAATCCGTCGAGCAAGACACGATCTACAAATCGAAGACGACCCTTATCCTCCTCGTACCCTTCCCAATCTCTGCATTCTTCGTCTTTCCAGAATCCTTCTCCGTCCCCGAATCCTTCCTCGTTCCCGAATCCTTCCCCATCCCTGAATCCTTCCTCGTATTCAAGTTATTCGGCACTACCATATCCTTCCCCGTCCCCAAGTTATTCGGCACTACCGTATCCTTATACGATCTCATATCCTTCCCCGTCCTCAAGGTATTCGGTACCATCATATCCTTATAGGATCTCATATCCTTCCTCATCCTCTGCACAAGCGCTCCACAATTTGGTATCGCCGACGCCGTCACCCTATCATAACGACCCTTTCGTGAACATTTCACCACAACCGCAACCACCGTTACCCAGCGCAAACTTGGTCCAGAAAAAAATGCAGGCAGCAGCCGTGGTAACCAGTGACAACCGGGTCGACGGTAACAAGAACTTGATGGCAAAGTTTAGGACGGTCATAACGGTAGCGTCGTCGTCGTCAAACCAAGTCGATTATGTCACGAAAACGTACCTGATGGTGGTTGACGAGCACGGGATGATGCACATGAACTCCACCGCCGGTACGGCGTACTGGGATAACACTAAACATAAAATCAGATGAGTCGTCGCCGAGAGCCACGGGGGTCGGTTAGGTGAAGGAACCGTCGAAGCGGATCCGCGGACAACAATAATTATAAAACACACGTGCAGGATATAAACATAAATATAATTACTTTTTTTTCGCGTACATAGCCGGTCGTTCGAAATGCGTTATTTTTGTTCATTTTACGACGTGTACTGTATAAATTATTTAACTTCCGACATACCACGCGAGTGTATTATAACACGACGATCATAATATGCGCTATTGCTAATATCTTTTATAGAGTTACATTATTTATGTATTCAGAGTCGATCGGTTAATATCGGTTAAAGATCGCAAATATGATAATATTGTATAATAAAGTTTACACGTGCATTCACATTAAAAACGTTTAAAACTACGACTCGATAAACGGTACGATGAAATTAAAACTATGATATTGTTACGAGCCCCTCTTTCCTCTTATTATTATTATTATTATTATTATTATTATTATTATTATAATTATTAGTATTTATGTCATGTATTTAAAATACGGGGATTAACGCAAAGTAATCACTTTTGTTCAACGGACGTCTAACGCCGTCCGCCATGACAGAGACAGTCGGGTCTCAGTAGTTAACCTCAGTAGATGTATTATGTATATAATCTTTTCATAACCGATTCATTTTTAATAAACTATTCATTTTAACTAATAACTCGCGTGTTCTTAAACTCTTCCTAAACCAAACCTAATAACCAACTCTGGTGAGTCCGAAAACAGCGAACTCATAACGTTACGTGGAGCCGACGGAATCAACCTCACGGTGTCCACAACATCTGGTGGCAGCGGTGCTTTTTCGGAGCATTATCTGGATATTTGGTTATTTTGGACAAGAAGGGTACAAGACACAGGAAGTCAATTAATATTACACTACACACGTAGCTACGTAATATTCAAAATACGAGGTAATATATTTCGTCGTTATATACACAGAATATTACCGCGTCGTACATAGTACATACATATATGCACCATATAATTCACACGTTTCAATAAACGTCTTTGTCATACGCATTTATAATCGTACTCATATGAATGGTATGCGTCTGTATATTACATACATATAACATACACACGCGTCGAAACATAATACGACTGGAGTCAGCAATCAACGGTCGTACTGCGTAGCCGCCGCCGTGACATCAGTCTATACAGCCGCCGCCGTAGCAGCCAACATCGTGGTTGCCGCCGTGACGTCAGCCTGTGTAGCCGCCCGCGTAGCAGCCGCCGCCTTGAACGCAATAGCCCTGTACGCGGTCAACGACGGGAGTGGGTCAAACAGCCGAAGTAAAACAACAGCTGAGCATATTCCGGGACAACACCACGTACGAGATACTACAACCACGGGTACTATGCATTCAACGGTCGCAATCATTCTGGCAGGATTATTGTGAGTAATTATTCATAATATAATATACTAACGTAATATAAGTAAACAAATTGTAATTTTTTTTATTATTATTATTTACCTACATAGAATCTGACGCGAATTTTAAAATTGTATAAAATTTCAATGAATGTCCACGTACACAAGTGATAGTGACGATAGTAATTCTAACTTTAATTATTCCGACCCTGATTACGTTCCGCCGCGACGAACAAGCTTAGAGTCCCCGGGAGAAAATAGGAGAAACACTAGGTCTAGGACACGAAATTTAGGTAGACGCTCAAGCAGTTTAAACACTTTAATCTCTCTCATAAATTTTGAAGATAACACTCCAATTCTTAAACCAATAATTACAATGACAAATAAAGCTACACCACTGCTCCTAGACACGGCCATACATTTGGTACCCAAATTCAATGGGGAAGAAGCGGGAGAAATATATCCATTTTTAAACACATGTAGTTTTGTGATGAGATCGGTTAGCGAGGAGTCTCGTCCCACTTTGCTACAAGTAATAATATCGAAATTATCAGGTAAAGCTTATGCAGCGATCCAGCACAGGGAAATCACGACGTGGGAATCGGCAAAAGGATTGTTGGAACTAACGTTCTGTGCGAAACGTACTCCTGGTTATCTACAATTAGAGCTATCAGCAATGAGACATAAGAATGGAGAAACAGTACAAGAATACTCGGCAAGAGTAGAAAAAACGTTACATGAACTTTGTAATGTAAGCGCAAGCAATATATCTACCGCAGACGCTAAGGCAGTACACAGATACATAAAACAAGTCACCTTGACGTCGTATATAGAGGGCTTACCGTCTTCTATCAAAAATGTAATAAAATCGAAGAACTATGAGACATTGGAAGAAGCTATAAAAGCCAGCCTGGAAGAGGATAAAATTTACCAATTCAACAAAGATTCACAAAAAATATTTCATAATAAATATTTGGGCAATAATTCTATCAACAAATACTGTAAAAACTGTAAACGCAACAATCATAGTACAGCTGAATGCAAATATGCACGTCATACAATAGATACAGGTCAAAAAAGCTATGTACGGCAGACCGTATCAAATACGAATATGCAGTCAAAATTTTGCTCATATTGTAAAACTAAAGGACACACAGTCGAAGAATGCTATAAAAAAAAGAATTCCGATGCTCGAAAAGGAAATCAAAATGATCAAGCATCAACATCGGGAAACGACAAAGAACCGGGCAAGAGGGGTGTCCGTCCGGTTCGCGAACTAAAAGTAATCACCCAAAATTAAATGTTTTAAATGTAAAGGTAATGTTGAAAGATAATCACGTCAAATGCGAAATACCACAGTGTATCAAACGCACAGCAAATTTACTTTTGGATACAGGTTTAGAATTAAATCTCATTAAATTAGACACACTAATGGACGATGTTCTAGTGTCAGATAACAAAATCTATAACATGCAAGGTATAAATGATAAACTAGTTAATACAATGGGCAGTGTGATGTTAACAGTAATAGTAAACGACAAAGAATACGAAGCAGAATTTCAAGTGGTTGGTGCGACATTTCCGGTCACCGGCGATGGTATATTAGGGACTCCTTTTTTAAAGGGCAACCAAATGATCATCGATGTCGGCAAAGGGGAACTGATGACTTCAACTGACGTCTCCAATACAATACCACCACGTAGTGAAATGATCATCTCGATCAAAGTCGATGATGAAGATATAACTGAACAGCAGACTATCCTCATTCACGCACAAGAGTTAAACAAAAACGTATTATGTGCCAATGTGTTAAATTTAGTAAAAAACAAGAAAATACTTCTTAATGTGATGAACGCAACGGAAGAATCACAAACACTAGTTGTACCAAAACTTTCCGAGTTATCACACGAAATCTTTGACGTCATAACAATCAACAGTATACAGACTACCGAAATTCCAGAGAATAAATATAATCGCATTCAATTGATAAAAGATGCTATAAAATGCGATCACATGAACGCGGAAGAAAAAGAGGCCATAGAAAACCTATGTAGTGAGTTTTCGGATATCTTTTTCTTACAGGGTGATAAAATAAGATGCACCGAGGCAACTACACACGAAATAAAAACACCCAGTGGGACACAACCAATATATCAAAGGCCTTACCGCTTACCATATGCGCAAAAAGCAGAAATAGAAAAACAAATGGAACAACTTATTCAAGATGAGATAATCAGCCCAAGTGAAAGCCCATGGAATGCCCCTCTTTTAATTGTTCCCAAAAAGGAGGACTCGTTAGGAATGAAGAAATACAGAGTGGTAGTAGACTTTAGAAAATTGAACAATCTAACAATAGGAGATGCTTTTCCCATGCCAGACGTAACCTCAATCTTAGACCAATTAGGGAAAGCTAAATATTTCACCTGTTTAGACATGGCGAGTGGCTATCATCAGATACCAATACATCCGAACGACAAGGAAAAAACCGCGTTTAGTACGGATAAGAATCATTATGAGTTTAACCGAATGTGCTTTGGACTCAAAGGAGCGCCAGCAACGTTCCAAAGATTGATGAATAGAGTTTTACAGGGAATTAACGGCTATAGAACATTTGTCTATTTGGACGACATAATAGTCGTAAGTTCAACTCTGCAAGAACATATAAAGCGATTACGAGAAGTGTTTACAAGACTAAGAAAATTCAATCTACAACTACAACCACCCAAGTGTGAATTTTTGAGACATGAAGTAAACTACTTGGGACATGTCATTACGAAAGAAGGCGTAAGACCGGATACTAGAAAAGTAGAATGTATAAATAACTATCCTACTCCAAAAAATGCAAAAGATGTCAAATCCTTTCTCGGTTTAGTGGGTTATTATAGAAAGTTTATTCAAAACTTCAGTAAAATGGCAAAACCTTTAACTGAACTATTGAAACAGGGTCAACCGTTCAAATGGACAGATCTTTGCCAGGAAGCGTTCAGTTTCTTCAAGGAAATATTAACTAAAGAACCATTACTTCAACATCCGGACTTCAACAAACCATTCGTGGTAACAACGGACGCTAGTAATGTTGCGATTGGAGCAGTTCTTTCCCAAAGAAAGATCGGGTCAGACTTACCAATCAGCTATGCGTCTCGCACGCTGAATAAGGCGGAAAAGAACTATAGTACCACAGAAAAAGAATTGCTCGCAATTGTTTGGGCCACAAAACAATTCAGACCATATCTGTATGGTAGAAAGTTCACCATAGTGACTGATCACAGACCACTCTCCTGGTTATTTGGTGTAAAAGACCCAGGATCCAGATTGGTCAGATGGAGACTGCAGTTGGAGGAATTCGATTACGAAGTAATATATAAACCAGGTACTCAAAACACAAATTCGGACGCTCTAAGTAGAATAGGCGTAACGACCGTTTCACAAGAATCTGAAATGTCGAAAGAATATCAAGAATATATTGAAGAAAAATCAAAACGGCCAATACTAAACAGAAATGTTAAAGAAATAACAGGAGACTTATTTGAAGCTCATGAAGAATATGCTATAGGTCACTGTGTCTCACAGGATTTTCAAATGGACAAAGGAATATCTCTTGAATTTAGAAGGAGATTTGGACAAGTTGAAGAGCTCAAAGATCAAAATAAGCCAGTTACGGAAGTAGCAAGCATTATATCTAAGGAAAGAGTTATAATCTGTCTAATAACGAAAGAATACTTTTGGCAAAAGCCAACTTATGAAAACGTATTATTAATGTTAATGAACCTTAAGCAGTTTTGCATCACAAAAAACATTACGAAGTTAGCTATGCCTAAGATCGCTTGTGGCTTAGATGGACTTGAATGGCAGGAAATCAGAACAATGATCAGATACGTTTTCAAGAATACACAAACTCAAATATTAATATTCGACAATAACGAGTATTCAAATGAGGAAAAACTTAAGATAATAGAAGAGTTCCATAATACGCCAATGGGAGGACATCAAGGTGTATCTAGAACGATCAAAAGAATAAAGCAACATCACAATTGGTTGGGCTTAAAGAAAGACGTTCAAGCATATATATCATCATGCGCATCATGTCAAAAAAACAAAAGTACCAACACAACAATACAACAACCAATGATAATTACGACAACAGCGTCTAGACCATTCGAGAGAATAGCTTTGGACATTGTAGGTCCCTTACCAACATCAGATAAAAATAACTCTTACATACTAACAGCACAAGACGATCTGACAAAATTTTCAGCAGCATTTCCGTTACGCACACATGACGCGAGTAGTGTTGCTAAGGCGTTAGTTGAAGGATTCATTTGCCAACACGGCATTCCGGAAATCATCCTGACAGACTGTGGAACAGAATTCTTGAGTAAACTATTTAAAGAATGTTGTAATTTACTACAAATTGAAAAGATAAACACAACTCCCTATCATCCTCAGTCAAATGGAAGTTTGGAGAGATCGCACCGTACACTAACGGAATATCTGAGACACTTTGTACAGAGTCATCAAAAAAATTGGGACGATTATGTTGTATACGCGATGTTCGTATATAACACTACAATACACACCACGACCAAGTATCAGCCTTATGAACTGGTTTATGGTTTTCCTGCATCTGTCCCACATACTCTAAGTCGAGCTCCCACTATAAGCTACAATTACGATGATTATGCAGCAGAACTAAAACAGAAATTACAAGAATCACATAAAATAGTACGAGACACCATTATTTCATCTAAGGAAAAGTCAAAAGAGAAATACGATAAAAATAACTGTCAAATTGAGGTCAATGTCGGAGATAAAGTGTGGATTAAAAATCATAATCAAAAGGGAAAGTTGGCCCAAAAATGGTTAGGCCCTTTTCCAGTAATAAGCCTACACGAAAATGAAAATATTTCAATCCAAAGTGGTAGAAAAGAAATTAGACTACATAAAAACGAAATCAAGATTGCCAATTAAATTAGAATACCAATTAATCAATAATTATGCTAATGTTACAGATTCTCCATAAAGCTATATCCAATCTCAGCTCAGTTCAAGATAACTCCGTTACACAACCCAACGGGAATTTACTTTCATGCAATAAATCACTTGCGTGTTTTCAACTCGCAATGGCGGTTCTTAACATATATAAATATTACAAATTATAACGAAAAATATAGTAAAATTGATAACATGATGGAAGACGTTAAAGAATCCTGTAAGCTAGGCAAATCTCTAGAGATAAATTACGTTCAGCAAATCTGTTCCCAATATAGTAACCAAGCGCATAGTTTCTTATCGGAAATTAACAACAATAGGGAACACGTAATGAAAATTATAGAAACACCCAGGAATAATTATCGTACCAAAAGAGGTTTATTAAACATAGTAGGTAAAATAGCTAACGTTTTATTCGGTGTCTGCGACAGCACCGACGCTGAATATTTTTATAATAAAATCCATGAACTCGAATTTTCTAAAATCCGAATGTCCCAATTAGCGGATACGCAGACCCAAATAATGCAATCCATTATTTCCAATGTAAATTCTTCATTATTAGAAACAGAGGAACACCAAAAGAGACTAACTGATAAGTATAACTATTTACTCCATGAAATACAGGCAGAGAAGGTAGAAATAGGTATATTAAATTTCAAAGCAGCACTGGAGGAGAGGATTTCACTATTAAACATAATTCTCACACAATACGCGTTCGAAACAGAGAACTTAGTAAATATTATAAACATGGCCCTTCAAGGACAAGTTCACTCCAGCTTACTCGATGTAAGAACTTTTAAAAATCAAATTAAGGAAATTAAAACCCAACTACCCGTAGGAGAGGGCATACCTATTGATATAGAAAACTCTAGCTTGTCGGAACTGTTTCGGCTAATCTCTACTAGGGTAATTTTCGTCGAAAATGTCCTTATTTTTATCATGGAAATTCCTTTAGTTGTTAGTTATGAATTTATATTATATAAAACCATCCCTTTACCTGTAAATGTTTTAAACAATTCCTATATGTTAATAGTACCATCATCAGATTACATAGCAATAGAGAAATCAAAAATGTATTATTTAGAATTAAGCGAAACTGAATTATCTAGATGTAAGTTAATCACAAATATGTTAATCTGTCCTTATGATCAACAGTTACGTCATTTAGACGGATCTTGTGAGTTGACATTGTTTAGGAAGCAAAACATGTTGCCTGAATCATGTATTATAAAAAATATCAATTTTAGTTTTAATATTTGGCATAGACTAGAGAATACAAATTCATGGATCTATGTCACCACTAGAGATAATATTATTATTAAATGTAAAAATATTTTGGACACAGTAGCACTAAGCATAAATGCCACAGGTATTCTAGAATTAAGTAACGATTGTGAGGCTAATACCGACGATGGAACACTTCTAATTGCAAAGCGAAAAATAACTACGAAAATATTTACAGATTTTATTCCTCAATTAAACGTGGCTCTTGATAAGCTAACGCAATTAAATATCAAAGATATAATCTCGAATAGTTCAGCGATGATAGATTACGGAAATTCAAAGATAAAAGATAATTTGTATAAATTGTTGGAATACTCAAACTCTTTAAAGCACCTAAAGAACACTTTCCCAATGGATCGTACCATAGATACAAAAAATAATTATTTTTACATCCTTATTTTTGCATCCATCAGTAGCGGTTTAGCAGTTTTTTCAACAGTATTGTACATTACATTTAAGAATAATTGTAATAAAAAGGAAAATTGTATAGAGGAAGAGGCAAAACCAAAAGTATATGAAGAGCTAAGTATGACCTCTGCACCTACTCCAGGAAAATCTTTGCCCAGAATAGTTTAATAATATAATGGACAAAGATCTTCCATCTTACCCTGGGGGTGTTACGAGCCCCTCTTTCCTCTTATTATTATTATTATTATTATTATTATTATTATTATTATTATTATTATTATTATTATAATTATTAGTATTTATGTCATGTATTTAAAATACGGGGATTAACGCAAAGTAATCACTTTTGTTCAACGGACGTCTAACGCCGTCCGCCATGACAGAGACAGTCGGGTCTCAGTAGTTAACCTCAGTAGATGTATTATGTATATAATCTTTTCATAACCGATTCATTTTTAATAAACTATTCATTTTAACTAATAACTCGCGTGTTCTTAAACTCTTCCTAAACCAAACCTAATAACCAACTCTGGTGAGTCCGAAAACAGCGAACTCATAACGTTACGTGGAGCCGACGGAATCAACCTCACGGTGTCCACAACAATATCATATACACGCGCGGCCTCTTTGACGTTGTCCTGTATGTACATTATTTACCTAGAGTCCTAGACTAATAAACGATGGGGGTCGGGTGGAGGTACTGTGACAAACTGTTCTCGCCTGATCCTCGGTTCAAACAGGGGAAAATAAAAAATACTATAATATCATATTTGTGCAATGGTCTTAACTCTTAGTTGTAAGACACATACTGTAATACATAGTAAGTCACATTATTTTTAAAGTCACAATTACTCGCTCTATTCTGAAATTGTCAAAAAAAAAAAAAAATTATGTGACCAATTATTTTTTTAACTTTAGCGTGTATTTAAGATACAGCAATTTATATTCATAGTATATTTTTAACAGTATATAAAGTAGAAGTCGCTTATTAGAAACACTTTGGGACCGAATTGAAACGTGTCTATTAACCAATTGTTTCTAATAAGCGATTGGTTTGATTTATACTATGAAAAAAAAAAATAAAAAATACGCAAAACATTTATGTGTGTATGCATATTTAATTATGTATGTATATGTATATTTAACTATATATGTATTTTGTATAATTTAAAAAAAGTATGTATAAACTACAAATGTATAGGTATACTCGTATTTACTATATTACTTAAAATATTTATCGATCGAAATTGGTTTTTTTGCGTCAATTAACTTCATGATCATATTTTGATATGAATAATGCTGTTCAATAACTCGCACTTCTGTTTAGCATTTAAATTTTGACATTTCGACATTTTTAGATTTTAGATTTTTAGAGTAACGAAACACTAATCACTAGAGGTCGGATTTATATTCTCCTAAAATCCTTATAATATGATGTTTTTATGTCGGTTAAAATAGACTTTAAAAATCAGATTTTACATTTTTTACAGACTGTAGGTGTAACATGTTTTTGTATTTTTCAATACTGACTGACGACTTTTCTTCACTTAATTTGTCTATAACATTTTTTAAACCCTCAAATTATCGTAATTAAAAACAGCGGCTTCCAGCAAAGTTCCTCACCAAGTTAATACGGGTAATGGGAGGTAATGGCACATTGGGAAATATTTCTTTATACACCTGGACATGATATGGCTCTTTTAAAAATACTTTTTTAATATTAATGATTAATTTGTTCTCATTTGGAAACATTTCTGAACCCAAGCACTTTGGGAAAGAATGATGCGGAACTGTAGTTAGTGGTATAAGATGGGACTATAAATAAATTATGTGACCTCGTACTATGATTACTAAAGTTAAAACCAACAAGGGAAAGGAGCTCGGAAGAATCAATGTTACCATTCAGTAAATCGAACAAGAACATCAAGTCTGCAACTTTTCTTCTAATTTCGCATAAAGGCAACCCCAGATGGGTAGACTGTGGGTGATAAGTGTCACGGTCAATAGCTAAATTAAATTTATTACAGATCAATCTTAGAAATTTATACTGAACATTTTCTACCTGGTTAATATAGAGAGCATAATTTGGTGACCAAACCACAGAGCCAAATTCTAAGTGAGACCTAACAAGTGAGTAGTATAATATTTTCATTAGGTTAATGTTTTTGAAATTTTTAGTGTTTCTGTATATGAAACCTAAAATTTTGAAAAATGTATTTGTTCCCAAATGTATGTGTAAAGAGAAAGGACATATTTGATTCAAGTAAAATTCCTAAATCCCTAATATGATTGACTCTTGTAAGCAATATATGGTCGATTGAGTAATTAAACAAAATAGGTTTATGTAGGCGAGTATAAGTAATGATACTATACTATAGTTTGGAAACCTTTAACATATTTAATAATTAAATCCGGTTCGCCTTTAGACCTACGAGATTCGAGTTCTTTACGCAACGATTTCATGTAATTCCTCTGATGAATGGTACGATCGGAACTGATACCAATTGAAGAAGGTGGCTGAAGTGTAGATAATTTTTTTTTTGATTTCAAAATGTCGAAAACGTCAGCTTGAGAACCAAATACGGCTTTAATTGGGCGAGAGTAGTTTTGTCCGAGTTTACCAGGGCGTATTAGTTTTATAGGCTCGACAACGTTATCGCTGCCCATAATTGAATTTATAACATTGTTACCAGATTAAAATCATGGGCAATTTTATCACCGATAGCAGTTGAACTAGATTCTGGTATGTTATATAGTATTAAATTAGAAGCTCTTATATTTCGTTCGTTGACTTCATTTATTATGAACTCCTCAGAACGAGATGAAGAATTACTATTACTATTACTATTACTATTACTATTACTATTACTACCTGATGAATTTTTAAGTTCTCTGACCTCGGTTAGTAAACGGTTTATCAAGAGCTTCAGTTCTGGAATTTCACGTAAACCATTACTGCAGGATTCACAAAAATATTTCAAGTTCCGATTTTTGAGTGTTAAACATTTTAACTCACTAGCCGAAAGTCCCGTAATGTAACGCAAACAAAATGCAACACGCCAAATAAAAAGAAAATTGCGTACAAACATTATTTTCTTATTGTTGCAGAAATATTTAATACAATATGCTCTTTTTCCTACATTATAGTTCGCGGTATAACTGGGTTCCTACAAAGTTCTTTCGGAAAAAAATTTCCGTGCAACTTAAATCTAACCGTACGTTTATGTTAATGATGAGTAAATACTACCGAATAATAATCTTTAGCAACAGTAGGTACACTAGTACGAGTATGAAAATATAATAAGAACAATAAAATGATAATAACGTTTATATTTTAAAACGTAAACATCAACGGCGATAACAAAAAAGCAATAGAAAACACATGTGTTCGATATATGGTTTATTTTCCTATTACGAGGTGAAATTTCGTGGCGGCCGAAAAATATTATGGTTCACTTGAACCAGTATTTCATTTACTATACAGTATGCAATATTATTATATTACAAGCGAAACACGTCATACTGTTATATTACCGTACGAGTATGATTTATGTTTACCTCGATAATATTTGATTTTTACACAGTGCCGGCTCAAGGATTTGCGGGGCCTGGTGCGAAATAATTTTTTTTATGAAAGCGTTCTCTTCCTGAACACTTAACAAAATATACAAAATGGCTATTGGGACACGATTCGGTCAATAGTAGGGCCCCTTAATAATTGTTTAAATAAATGTGCTTAATGAATAAGTATCCCCGATTTCATGAATTTGTTACGCTTACTGGACTAGCTATTGATTATTATTTATTACTTACAAGTTTTTAGTTTTCAAACCAACCGTACTTCAATGTTTATTAGTAGTGCGTCATACCTTATACTTCTACATTATATACAATATAAATAGTAAATAGTACGTATTCATTAAATGTTCTTAGCTTCTTGTCAACAATTTTAATTATTCTAATAGGTTCAATAGTATTTTAAATAAATAACCTTAAAATCCTCTTTTAATACATAAAATATTAAACAAAGAAAGAACATGAGAAAATAATTTTAACAATATTACTGGTCTATTTTAAAACAAATAAAATGTATACAATAACTAAATAAATTTTTTTTTCTGGCTTTTTGATGTGCAAATTGGTCGATAAGTTGGCTGTATTCTAATGTTTCTGCTAATTAATTTTCAATTGAAAGAGTCGCTAGTCCAGAAAGTCTGTCTTGAGAAATGTTACTGCGAAGATAGTTTTTTTTGATTTTCAATTTCGAAAAAGCTCTTTCTGCACCTGCAGAGGCCACAGGAATAGTCAACAGGATTCTAAGTGTAATGTTTATATTAGGAAATGAACTACAAGATGTTTTAATAATCTCAAGAGCTTGAAGGGCAGTAATATTTTCGTTTACCATGGTGCGAAAAATTATCAATTCATTGTATAAATCAGGTGCTTCGATAGGTTAGGTTAGGATTCACCATATGTTAGTGTCATTTGTAAATCTTGACAATGTTTAAATAACTCATCTTCCCTCATATTTTTCAACTGACCAATTCTGTACAAGAATCCAAATTGTTCATTGTAGTTAGTTATTTTTTCAAATCTTTTTTTCACTGATGTTTGGTCAACTAACACTAAAAAGACTTCACTCTGAAATGTTCTTCCTTGTTAGCCAAAGAATCATCTATATTCTCATAATCAAACATTTTGGTTTCTTTTCTAATTCTATTTTTTTTAAACTTTATTTCAATTCCCATTGGTGATATTATTTCTTCTGCTTTAACCTTAGCTAATGTATATCCATTTTCTTTATAATTTTCCAAAAAAATAATTAAACTATTTAGCAGACATGCTGAAACATCTAAATCAATTGTTACTGACTGTAGACTCTTACTTACAATATTTATTTCACATAAAATATCATACCATATTATCAAACTTTAAATAAATTCATAGCTACATATTTCTTTGGCTAAAGAATGTGTTTCACTTTTTATTTTTAAATCTTTTGTTGTATCCGAAATCTCCTCTAAAGCTTCTACAACTTCGTTTAATTGAAATTGGATGGCTTTCACAGCGTTCACACGATTGTCCCATTGGGTTTCTGCCCATTTTTCAATGTTTATCGCATATGCCGTAGATACTAATAGACTGATTGCATAACGATTAACGATAATTCAATTCCGTTACAACGTACAATGTTTTCGTACAATATTTAATATGAAATAACTATAATAACAGTAGAAGAATAATTTTCAAATGCAAAAGATACTGAACATAGTACATATATTAAACTTATAATAAAATTAGGTTATTGAATAGTTAAATATATTTTTTTAAGTAACACATTTTTGAATGCTCCGTAAGTACTATATTGGTAGAACAATATTTTAATTTAAAAAATGTATTAAAGTTTAGCGCCCCCATTTCATATATAAGGTAAAGGTGCAAAGCGCGGGGCTTGGTGCGGGGGCACATCTCGCACCCCCCTTAAGCTGGCCCTGTTTTTACATAACACGTACATAATAAATGTATTATAGAAGAGAACCCCACAGACATTTATTATTAAAATTGGAATTCTTAAGTTACTACAGATATTTCAATAATTTAAATAGATATACTAATTTATCATATCATATTCTTCTGTAAATCAATGTTGCACCAGTAAATAGAGCTAAATGCTGGTGATTAGAGAATAATATGTTCATTCGCATTTGAGGTATGTTAAAATAACAGTAAGAGATCATCACTGGGCTAAGAAATTTTTTTTGAGTTGAATAAAGAAAATAATAACATTTTTACAGGTAAGACTTATACACAGGGCCAGTATCTTTGAGGGCTGCAATGGCTGCCAACAGGTTTTAATTTTGCTAGACAATTTAAGTGCAAATTTTATTTTAATAAATATAAAAGTCAGTAACCCACATTTTAATATTTTATATATGGTGGGGGGGGGGAGAGGTTGAACCACTTATTGCCTTAGAAAATACGAGTAGTATTTGTTTTTACATATAGTATCAGATATTATAATATAGAGCGTTTTAATCATTTTCCTGGGCCAAAAGATTCTGCCAATCCGTCGCAGCTTATAAATTATTTAATTGATAAGTAAAGAAATAAAATACAAATAAAATACATTTTCGACTGCAAATATCTATTTTATTAACCTTAGAAACGATTCCATCAAATAATTAACACTTATTGTAATAATCGTTAAAACGATATGTTTCAAAAATGTTATTTAAATATATAACGGTGCACTAATAAAATAAAATTAAATAACAAATTCATGTTTATAATTTCTAAAATAAATTAAATTTTTATTTTTTTGTATTAATTACTAATAAGTGTGCAATTCAAAAAGAACTTACAATTTTAAACTATTGAGGGTGTTAAATAAAAACCTAAATAGTTTATAATAGTAGTTTGAGTATCTATGGCAGCTCTTTTTTTTCTTAAAATGTAACAATATTCCATTATAAGAAAAAAAAAATTGAATATAAATTCCCTTCTTATAATAAATCTTAATTACCCTTTTTTTTATGAATGGTCCAGTACATAATATTAGACATTTCATTACAACAATAATTATACGTTCTAGAAGGGGAAAGAATACTGCATTATGGAAAATAATACATAAACATGATTACACTAAAATTTCATAGGTACATTTAAATGACTAAATGACTAGATATAATGGTTTAATGTAATAGTATATATTTATGTAACTTAATCAGTTTAGATTAAAACTAAATATGGCATTTTAAATTAACTAGAAATAAATAATAAAACAAAACAATATAAAAGTATAAAACATATGGTTCAAGAGTGGCACAGTTAGAAATTTAAAAAAATACCTTTTAACACTTGGTTATTTTTAAATGCATTTGTTGATTGTAATTAATCTTTTAAAATTTAATTTTATTTAAACATACTTTATTACCTATTTTAAGTTATGATAAATGTTAAGCTTACTTCTTAAATTCCAAACAAACCAATGTATTTTGTTTATTGATGTTGACTAATAAAAAATAACCAGCCTTAAAATCATACTGAAATTTACTCTGAATATCACCAACATTTTTTTGTTTCTTTTAAATAAATTTGGATACATATGTAATTTTTTTTTAAATGTAAAAAAAAGAAATTGATTGATTCCATGACTATCCCTAAGTCAAATCCATAAATATTTGAGTATTTATTGTAATTTTAACTACATAACGGTAATGAAATGTAGGAAGTTCTCTAAAAATATATATCAGGTATTTATAAAATGAGCATCATTGGTAAAAAAAAATTGACTTGGGAATGAAAAATCTCATTCAGTTGAACATTAAGTATGAACATTCATACTAATTAGTAATTACCAACTAAATTATTTAAAATACATTTTTATTTATATCAACTGATGCATTTAAAAAATATGAAAACATTTCATTCTTTTCAATTTCATGTTTATAATACGTTAAAATACAATGTAATTAACCAAGTTTTCTGTTAATACAGACAATCACTTATTAATTATACATAGTACATATTTTATCATTGATAAAGTAGAAAAAATACAACTTTTCACCATTTTTAATTTTTTAAATACTTAATAGTAATTATCAAATAAGAATGAACAAACTAAAAATTAATACCAGTTACATAAGTTATAAGTTTCACAATTTCAAAATAGTTAAACCCTCCTACATTTATCAAATTATTACTTAATTATATATTTTTGGCTGAAGAATAATTTTAAAAATGTGATACATGCTTGATATTTTCATTACTTCAATTAAACTTTACTTTTCTTGGATGAAGTTTGACTGATTGTCGATGCATGGTAGAGTTTGAGCAAATTTATTGCATCTTGAGCCTCTCGTTTTTCATAAAGAAACCGTCCACTAGCTTCTTTAATTTGATCTAGAAATGATCTATAAAAACATGCATGAAATCTTAAAACTTCAAATGTATTTATTGTAGTATTAAAAAAGTACCAATATTGAGAACATTATTTTAAATAAAAAAAATCGTAAGACTTTTAAAATAATATCTAAAACAGTAAATTAATGTTAAATCATTAGATTAATTTAATAAAATACATAATTTATGAATCAAAAAAAAAATATTATGAGGGCAAACTTTAAGATTACAATAAGAATTAAATTTTATAGTGTGTTATGTGCTTACAAACTGCAATAAAAATAATTACCAACTGCTCTTATTGTATATTAATTTTAAACACAAAGTTTAAAGTTGGGAAATTAAAATTATTGTTTTTGAAATGTTTGGTACTTAATTAAAACTAAAATTAATTCAATAAATCAATTAAAGACACAACTAACCTGTCAAAAGCCATATCAACCAAACTGTCTGGATCCATATCAGATAAAAGTTCGAGATCACAACCGCCTAAAAGGGCAATTTGACCTATATCATTTTGTAAACGTTTAATCAGACTGTATAAACTCTGTGTGCCATCAATTTGATCATCAGCCATCTTAATGCTATAGAAATGATATTAGACGGGTGTCATTACGAGAAAAAGTATATGATTTAATTAAACCAAAACTGTCAAGTCTTACCTTATATCGCTATATGAACACCATTTTTCATCGGGTTTTAAAATCATAATCAGTGTATTCTTTTCCAATGTGTCAAAATAATCATCTTCATCCACTTCAGTACCATCAGATTCAAGAACGACTTTAACTGTTTCACTAATGTTCAGTTTTTGTTGAGCTAAAGAAAATGATAAGATTAATTGATATATTTTGTTGACAATAAACTATTTCAAATGGCAAGATTTAAAAATACATTTTAACTAACCAATTTTTCTAGAACGATATATTTACCTTTAGTTATAAAATCAGGCAATGAACTTGCTACAATACCAATTTTTATTTCACGCTTTGAATCAATAATTTTGTATGGTTTTCCACAATATTCATCACTAGCCATATTACTTCAGTGCTAAATAAAAACAATGTCATTCTTGAATTAATGTGTAAATTAAATTATCTGAAAATTATCTAAATTTTATTCAACATTTAGAAATCTCATTTCTTGGTCATGTTATATTTAAATAGGTATTTGAAATTTATTTTAAAACATTTTCCATCTTGCCTCTTATTTAACAAACACAATGGTTAAAATCAATAAATTACTGTAGTTATTAGAACATTCTAGAAAATTGAGAACTAAGAAATAATACATTTAAATGAACACAATGGAATTGTAGCTAGTACATGCTACTTATGAACGAAAAATAAATAGCTGCAACAGTAACTAGAAAGATATACTTAGTCTATTACCAATTATTTTATAAAAATAACTATAAGGTAGATATGAATTATAGGTAAGTCAAGTAGTGTTATTAAATTGAATTGTACCATGTACAACAAATTATTGAGATTAAAGAATATATTATGGTGAATCGTAATTGCTTTTATAGCTATGTTTAGATTTGTGGTAATTTATTAAGCAGGCCAAGTGACGCAGTGGAACATGGAAGAGAACGAATACTTGGCATTGTTTAAAGGTATTGTCCACACTCAAATAGGGTACTCAAGAGATATATTGAGACATTTCCTCAAACATGTCCCACGTATCGGAGGATTGTGAAAATGATTATAAATCCTTGACCAAATAATAATCTTATTGAATGAAACCGAATTAAATCAAGTGCATACTAAAAGTACGACTGCCAGCTATGAAAAGACATCGTACCCGAATACTTGAACCAACGGACAATAGTTTTGTATACATGTGAGCTGTCTTACTTACACTCGAGTACCGCTAACATCGCATTACGATTACAGTTTACTAAGTCTTACCCTGTGAATGTACTCTACTTCAAGCTCATGAAATTCACGTTCCCGATTGTTCGAACGGGCAATCGCGATCAATGAGAGCTGTTCAAAATAAGTTTGGATAAGTGTTTACGGTGCACGTTTAGTTGAAACCACGTATTGCAAATGATTGTTTTGAGTAAATAATAATAATGGTATGTATTTATTTTTTAGAGTGCGATCATTACTTTGATAAAATCTACGACTCGAGGGAAAGCAAATCATGACGTCATAGATAACGCGGGGACGATTATAGGAGTTTATATCATCAAATGCATTCAGTTCCGGGGCCACTAACCGGGTTAGCGGTGCAAACAGTGGCGCGAGTTAAAAGATAACCGCAACGAATGTTGATAACTTAATTGTTTACAGACTTTACGGTTTGGTAGTTTTAAGTTTATGATGTTTGGTTTGCGGCGAATACCTTCAACTAACTTTAAACGAATGATTGCATGACATTTGCAAGCAAATGAAGTTCACGTAGTTCATACGTTTGTAGTTATTGAAGTAATTTTGTACTGGACTTCAGATCCAACTACCTATCAAGTTTTGTCAAGTTGTATGGAACAGCTAAAATATTTAACAGTTGATTTCGTATTCTTGGCCATCTTTAGTAACATAATTTAAATCATTGTGTTCGTTGGTATAATTTACTATACTCTGTCAGCTAGCTGTACGTTTGTTAATTGGTAAGAAGTTTGATATTATGTAGTTTATTAGTATTAAGCAATCTTTGTATTTCTTATACATGTACATAATTTTATCGGTGAAAATCAAAGATTTATTGATGTAGGTAGTACAAAATAATACGAAATTGAATATACAACGTATTTGAAACGTATGTGAAAAGAAACTTTTCTAGTGTTTATGGTCCTACTTACGAGCAAAATTTTGAAATTAAAATTGTATCACCTTTATGTTTAATTTATCAATGGCCAAATGAGATATATTAGATTAATTTATTGCTATCAATTTTTACCTTGATGTAATTCATTTTTACACAAAAAAGTAATTTTGTCAATTGCGCATAATGTCCTTTCATTTATGGTTCAATAAACTATTGATTGACAAATTACGTTAAGTCATTTTAAATTTTAACACCAACCACTAAAATTATATGGAAATCAGAGTATGACAGACATTTAGGTTTTATTAAAATAATTAATAATAAATAATAACTTACCTGATATATACCCTATACTGATCGAGTATTCAATAATCAAATACGAGTAATTCTCAACATATAATTTGGTTATATTTGACACATTTAGATTTTCTATTATTTGTTATAATTTTTAATTATTATTTATGCTATTTTTAATAGTGACATGTATTATGTTTTATGTACTTTCTAGTATTTGTAAGTAATAATATTGTTGCATTAAAAACTATCAAACATCATTTCAATCATTTTTAGTGTAAAAATATATTGTAACTATTGAGCTAAGATTGAAGATAATGAAACTAACATATTTGTATTTATTATGCTTATCTTATTATTAGGATTTAATGCCTTTTATTTAAATTTAAAAATTAAAATAGAAACTGAATTGGTATTGTTTAAAATAGATTAACAATACTCATTTTGATATTATCTAACAAATTATTTTTGTATAGTTAAACAAATCAATAATTTATCTTACTAAAATATTTTACATCGTTTTCAGATCTTGAAAATGGACAACGAAGGTGAAGTAAAAGAATATAGATGGGAAGGTGGCTATGAAAAAACATGGGAAGAAGTGAAAGAAGATGAAGGTGGAAATGTCGAATGGTCTGTTAAAGAAATTATTGAAAAGTCCAAGCGGTTGCTGGCAACTCGGCAGCCTAATGTTCGTCTTGGCATGATGCGACATTTGTTTCTTATTATAGATAGTTCTAATTCAATGCTTGAAAAAGATTTAAAACCTTCTAGACAAATGTGCACTTATAAATTGCTTCAAGATTTCCTTCAAGATTATTTTGATCAAAATCCAATTAGTCAGCTTGGTTTAATAACTACTAGAAATTCATCAGCAGAACGGATATCAGAACTATCGGGTAACAGAAAATATCATCTTGAAGAACTGAAAAAAACCTTGGGAGATTTTAATTATTGCAATGGCCTTATGTCTGTACAAAACTCATTAGAAATTGCCTTATCTTTTATGAAAATGTTGCCTTCTCATACTAGTCGAGAAATACTTATAATTGGGTCCAGTTTAAGTTCATGTGACCCAGGCGATATAAATTCTACCATAGAATCTCTTAAATCTTGCAATATTAGAGTTTCTATGATACATCTGGCTGCTGAGGTACGGATGTTTCGATATTTGTGTGATGAAACTAAAGGTAAACACAATGTTATTGTTGACGATGTACATTTTAAACACCTTCTTTGGTCATTGGTGGAACCTGTTCCTCTTCCAAATACAGTTGATGCATCATGTGTGAAAATGGGTTTTCCTCAAGAGTTGGATCAAAAGCCACCATTCACTACATGTTCCTGTCATTTAGCTGAAGGTGGAAAGCTTAATGCTAAGGGTTACTTTTGTCCACAGTGTAATAGCAAGTATTGTGAATTGCCTGTGGAGTGCAAATGTTGTGGTCTCATACTTGTATCTTCCTTACATCTCGCCAGATCGTTACATCATCTGGTTCCTATTAAGCCATTTATAAAAATAGAACTTGAAGAAGGTTCTAGTGCCTATTGTTATGGATGCAGAAAAAGAATAAAGGTTCCTGCTGAAAATGTATACATCTGTGAAACATGTAAAAAACATTATTGTGATGGATGTGACATTTATGTGCATAATACATTACACGTTTGTCCGGGATGTGCAGTCAAGCGTGATGAAAAAAGATAGTGTATGAACAATTTTTTATTAGAGTTTATTATTGATTCATTACTTGCTGTAAAAAATATACAATTCAAGAGTAATAATAATTTGAGTCTGTATTTTTTTTATTTATATTAAATAATAATAAAAGCGGTAAACATATTAACTATTAAAAAAGGTTAATAAATCAAATGTTGATTATGCAGTAAATATGGTGCAAGTAACTTTATTTATGTAAAAAAAAAATAATAAGAAGAAGTCTCGTGACTCAACAATCACAAATAGTGTTCATTTATAATTTATTATTAGAGGTAAAAGGATACTTATGAATTATTACAGAATATTCTTATAAATAAAATTATTATTATTATTTTTTTGTTTATTTAAAAAAAGAATATTTACACTCTATGCTTCAAAGCATAATAAGCAAATTTAAACATAAAATACAATAAAAAATAATTATACAACTTGATTACATGAGAAGGGAGGCCAGTAATAGAACCCAACATTATTATTATTTTTTTTTTCAATTAATTATTTGTCAATCATTTAATAAGTCACGACACCATTTTCTCTTTAGACGGCGTGGGGGATTGCTAGGAAGCGAGTTGGAAGCAAGTTCGGCGATTAAAGGATTGAAATGAAACTGAAATTTAGAGTGAAATTTTTTATAATGTTTTGTGGCTAATTGATTTACTGTTTCTATTTTAGTCATTTTGAAGTGTCGAATTTGATACGTACCAAGGTGCCTTGGAGGGTACGGATCTGAGATGGTTTAGCGCATTCCCAGATTTGGATTGCATAAGCCCAGATAGGCCTTAATTAGGATTTGTAGATGATTATTTTTTTGTGGAAGGGTAGTTTTGATTTCAGAATTGGTCTAAGTGAATTTGTCTATTGAGGGTTTTTCTTTTTGACTTGATATGAGGACCCCAGGTCAATCTTTTGTCTAGTATGACGCTGAGGTATTTTACTCCTGATGATATTGGGATTGGTATTCCTTGAAAATTGAGGGGGAGGGGTATGGACTTTTTTAGTGTGAATGGGACATAAATTGATTTGTCTGGATTAATCTTGATTTTCTAGTTGGATGACCATTTGTCTATTAAGTTTAAATGTGTTTGTAAACAATGTACAGTTTCTACTGGATCATTACCAGATGATAAAATTGCGGTGTCGTCAGCATAGGTGGCCATAATAGTATTTGGGGTTTTAGGGATATCAGCCGTGTGAATATTAAATAAATCGGGAGAAAGGGTGCTACCTTGGAGAAAATAATTATTTTACCTAATAATAAATGTATGTATATAAATCAGGACTAGTATATAATTTTGTAACTTGTGGGTTGAAAACGTTTGTGTTAATAATTTGAATAAATCAATATCATTTGAATTATTATAATAACAATTATATAATTAATATATAATAGTATAATTTATAATATAAATAATATACATTTATAACAAGTCAACATATAAGTGTGCTGTTCTAGTTATGTGAAATATTATCAAACAGGTAATAGTAATTTAGTGTATATGTTGTATCTATTGTCATATTACTATATTGACATTGGGTAATCGTAGTTTTCAAGAAATGGAAACTTCTTTCATGAACTTCAAACAGAAAGTGTAAGGTAAGGTCGTTTATAGGTTAATGAATTGATTTAGTGAAATGAAAACACTTCTATTAACACATTAATGGAAAAGGTGAACAAAGGTGTTGAAAGCTTGAAAAACAGATTTGGCCGAATAATATGGTATTCCAACAAGTTCTCTTTCAACCATTTTGAAAAATCCATGGAAACATAACTCAGCAAGTGCAAGAATCTTCTCAACTCAGCAAACTATATGATCTAGAACTAAAAAAGTATATATTATAAAAATAATAAGCGAACAAAACTAAATCATTATTTCTTTTAAATTATAAGATTAAAAATATAATTAAATTGTAACTTGATATTTTTTTTCCATGATAAATACACTCATTATAGAAGTGCATATAATGTACACATATGTATATGCAAGTATCCAAATAAAAAATAATTGAAAAAAAATTTGTAATCCTATGTTATATATCTATATTGTTATACTTATTCAACTTTGTTCTATAGTAGTTTCAATGTAATTTCATAATCAGCCTGATTGAACTGACCGCTACAAAAATGAAATCGAAAATTATCTTTAGACTTTTATAAAATCAATTTAATATTAAATATATTAATTAACGGTCAATTTTATTAGTTTATTTTTTCGTTAAAATTTATTTTCTGTACTCTTAAAATGTATTTGTGGCTCCGGTATAATTGTTTTTTGTTGGCTACAAATTACCGCCTGTGAAGAATCGAGAATTTCTTATCCTGTAGAGTCTTATGAATAAATAACATCAAAAATATTGCAAACTTTGTACCAAGCTGTCAAATTAGTCATGAAATACGGTAAGCAAAAATTATTAAAATAAATCCCTCCATAATAATTTTGTAAGTTACCTTAACTTACTTACGTCGATTTGGAACGCTATATCAATTTCTCGTTCTCTTCGTGTAAACAGTTTGAAGTGGTTTGTTGAGATTCCACGAAAACAAGTTTTGGTACGTAATGGGTGTAAAAATGTTGATAGAATAATATAATACGGTTTCGGGTTTTTAACTCACTTTAGAGGATTGCAAAAAATGGTTTTCTGCCCCTATCATACGCCCAACGAAGGGATTTAGACATTTTCTCGGTATGTCCAACGTACCGATCGATATAATAATGCGAAATAATAGTAACTCCAGTCTAGTAACTTACGTCAGCCGCACAAACGTGGAAACCGTCTACTGTGTAGGTGCAACACGCGAGGGATAAGATAAACCACGTTGGTCCGGAGATTGTTCGAGCATAGGGATGTGGGGGTTAAAAATACACTTATATTCGAATATTTTTTCACCCAAATTGTTCACTTATAGACACCCCGCGCGTCAACATGCTGGGATGGTGCCCTAAACGGCTGATCTTTTCGCCGCGACCAGAGCCCAACTTGGAATTTTGGGGCCCGGGTCTAATTTTTTGATGGGGCCCCAAAATTAATTATTATCTAAATTCTAAATCATCAATTTAAATTATAAATACAGTCTTTTCGCTATATGAGATTTTCATATTCAATTTATTTTAATAGATTGTAAAAAAAAATAATAATAAAATAATAATAATAAAAATAATTATACCATAAGTCTAAGTAATTATTTAAAGATGATTAATATAAATAATACGATGAAATTAAAAATATAAATATAAGTAAAAAATTTTGATCATACAGTTGCATTTTTCAACATAGTCAATGTAAATAATACAAAAATGTACATGGTTTAGAATTTATTACAATGGTTTTTTTCTAGATTTTAGTTCACTAAACTTTTGAATTAAATCTGAAAAATCAAGCGTGTTAGTTATTTCCCTTTCAGCAGATAGACGAACGAGTGAGTTTAATTTTTCTTGGTGAAGGGACGTTCTTCTGGCGTTTTCAATTAAATCTAATTTTGAATTTGTTCTTTCTGCTTCACAATTTGAAACTGGCAAAGTTAAATAAAGTCGTAGAGAAATGTATACATTTGGAAAGACTTCTTTTAAATTATTTTCATGTACATATAAGTAAATATTTTGAGGAGAAATTATTGGCAAATTTAACTGCATTATATAACTTGAAAAGTGCACAATTTCTTGTTTTATATTTGTTGTATCAATATCATCTTTAAATATGCTAATGAATATGGCGGAAGAAGTCTCTGATAACAATTGTGAACCGAATTTTGTAATAAACCTAAAAATATTACAAAGATTATCATATGCGCTTAACCTTTTATCAAGTTCAGTAACTAAACAATCAACAATAACGTAAAAAGTATCAACCTCAAACTTTCTTATTTCGCAAAAGTTTGAATTTTCTTCTATTGTACCATCCGAGAATTTTTTTTTCTAACAATTTTTTCTCCATAGATATTTGTTGATAATTCTTTTGCTTTGTTTTCAAAATATATAAACTTCTCTCTTAATGAAATAACATAAGTTTTTAATCCTTTTAATAAATTTACAGCTGTAAACAAATCTATTCCCGGTTTTTGAAGGTATTTACTAACACTGTTAAACTGCGATAAAATCTCACTCCACATAACTGCCATAAAAGCTGTTTTAAACTTTATCATTTTATTTTTTATTGATTTAGCCATATGACGATTTTCTTGTTTTTCGCTAACATTTTCAAAAATATCTGTTAATGTACATATAATTTGGTCATAATTTAAGATAATAGCTTTACACGACTCCGCGTGACACTCCCACCTAGTGTTACTTAAAGTTTTCAAAACAATTATTTTATCTTTTTCTTCCGATTGTAAACCAGTCAAAAGCAAATTCCATCTATACGTTGAGGCCACAAAAAATGCATACAATTTTTGAACAACACCAAAAAAATTGATTGCTTCTAAAAAGCATTTCATTGCATGTGTCCCTACTAAATTTAGGGAATGAGCAAAACAAGGTGCAAATAAAGCAACACTGCATTTTTTTTTATTTGAGCTTGTAAACCCTCATATATACCAGTCATATTATTAGCATTGTCGTATGATTGACCTCTACAATGTTGCAAATTAATATTATTATTTTCCAAAAAATGTATTACTTCTTCGGCCATTGAAATGCCAGTATGACTTAATATATGTATGTATGTTAAGAATCGCTCAACAACTAACCCTTTATAACAGTATCTAACAACAACAGCAAATTGATCTTTATGTGCTCTATCTGGAGTAGAATCTAAAATTAGACCGAAATATTTAGTTTCTTGTAACTGCTTAGTTATTTCTAATAAAACTTAATTTCCCATTAGATCAATTATTTCGTTACAAATTCGCATCGAAATATAAGATACATTTCCTGATCCTTTATTAGCGCGTTCATTCATATGTTGTTTTAAAAAAGGATCAAATTCGGAAATAACTTCGAGAATTCCAAGAAAATTTCCATTACTCGAAGAACCCAACCGCGAGTCATTACCCTCAAATGCTAACCCACGAACAGCCAAAAATTTAACAACAGATACTACACGGCGCAACACTTCAACCCAATACTTTTTTTCACTCAACATTTGTTCCGCCATAGTTTTGTCTATACGATGTTTAGTGTTTACACGATCTAACCAAGTTATCATTGATTTACGATGGTTTGCACTATTTTCGTGTTCTTTAACTTTTTCGTAAGATTTTTTCCAGTTGTTAAAACCAGGATTAATAAAACTTGAATTATTTGACTTATTAAATAGTTTACAAACAAAACAATAAACGTTGCCAGTGTGTTCAGAAAACATGAGCCATTTACGTATGTGTATTTCACCATTGGGCAATTTTAATTCGAATAATGATATATTTAACGAGCGATTAAAATTTTTAAATTTTTTTTCCGAAGATTTAAATTGTTTTGCATCCATATTCTGAAAAAATTCTGGTCCTTTTAGGCAACATAATTCTATAAAAGTGTTATTTAACACTAATGGCCACATTCCCGGATCTTGATATAATTCAATATCAAATTCAAAAATAAGATTATTTGAATTATCATTATTATTTGTAATCAAATCATCTTTATTATTTGTATTAGTTTCTACTTTGCTTGCACTGTTGATAGTTTCAAAAAAATTTGTTAATTTAGGTAATTTTCTTACCCTGTCTTCGGCCTCCTTCTTTAATTTTCGTTGTGAATAACCACTGAGATAATTCCTTTTTTTCTCAGACATTTTAAAATTGCAATAGTTTTTGGCATACACTAATAACGAATACAACTCACGAATTCGACTAAAAACTAATTTAATATCACGACAGTCAACGGAATATACCCATACCGATTGTACTAATGACAATAGCTGAACGCTCACAAAAACGGAAAACTGGTGATATTTCTAGATAATGCTAACTTAATCATAATGATAAAGTGCTTTTGGCCAACTTTATCTTAAAACTTAATACCTGTATCTAATTTTATCGATTAGAGAATAATCATAAATTCCATGACGATACGTGACAAACGAAACTACTTATACGTAAGCAATAATATCAAAATTTCAAAGTGCCACTTTACTGATTAAATATCAACAGAGGCCCGGGGCCCCAAATAAAATCGGGGCCCGGGGCTGCAGCCCCCCTAGCCCCCCCATAAGTTGGGCTCTGGCCGCGACCTTTCATCTTATCGTGGTGGAGAATACCTGCGTTGTACGGCCGAGGGGAGCAAAAGTACTACTATCATACCCAACTCCGATCGCAAACAACTTGACCTGAAAACAAAACCTTGGTCTGAGGTGCACGTCGAAGCATGGGGCGGATCTTTGGATCACAACCCCTGGCAAACCGTTCTAAGCGATTAGTATAAGGAGAGTTTACCACCTGACGAGCATTGAACAACGGCCTTCTCCGTGGCATGGCGGTGTGATGGCTCGGAAGTAAAATTTTGCGGCAGCTGTCCATTTCATTACTGCATTCTCGACCATGTTGAAGTCCGCTGGGGTGTATTACTCGAGCCGTCGCCAAAGCTCGCCACGTGGCATCTCCTTATGCAATCGCTTACCACCTCCGACCCAGGTCATTTACCGTCTTGGGGCTAGGATGTCGGTTGAATGTGAAGCGGCACTGAGACTTACGTCAGCCGCACAAACGTGGAAACCGTCTACTGTGTAGGTGCAACATGCGAGGGATAAGATAAACCACGTTGGTCCGGAGATTTTTCGAGCATAGGGTTGTGGGGGTTAAAAATACACTTATATTCGAATATTTTTTCACCCAAATTGTTAACATAAAGACACCCCGCGTGTCAACATGCTGTAATGGTGCCCTAAACGGCTGATCTTTTCGCCGCGACCTTTCATCTTATCGTGGTGGAGAATACCTGCGTTGTACGGCCGAGGGGAGCAAAAGTACTACTATCATACCCAACTCCGATCGCAAACAACTTGACCTGAAAACAAAACCTTGGTCTGAGGTGCACGTCGAAGCATGGGGCGGATCTTTGGATCACAACCCCTGGCAAACCGTTCTAAGCGATTAGTATAAGGAGAGTTTACCACCTGACGAGCATTGAACAACGGCCTTCTCCGTGGCATGGCGGTGAGATGGCTCGGAAGTAAAATTTTGCGGCAGCTGTCCATTTCATTACTGCATTCTCGACCATGTTGAAGTCCGCTGGGGTGTATTACTCGAGCCGTCGCCAAAGCTCGCCACGTGGCATCTCCTTATGCAATCGCTTACCACCTCCGACCTTGGTCATTTACCGTCTTGGGGCTAGGATGTCGGTTGAATGTGAAGCGGCACTGAGACTTACGTCAGCCGCACAAACGTGGAAACCGTCTACTGTGTAGGTGCAACATGCGAGGGATAAGATAAACCACGTTGGTCCGGAGATTTTTCGAGCATAGGGTTGTGGGGGTTAAAAATACACTTATATTCGATATTTTTTCACCCAAATTGTTCACTTATAGACACCCCGCGCGTCAACATGCTGGGATGGTGCCCTAAACGGCTGATCTTTTCGCCGCGACCTTTCATCTTATCGTGGTGGAGAATACCTGCGTTATACGGCCGAGGGGAGCAAAAGTACTACTATCATACCCAACTCCGATCGCAAACAACTTGACCTGAAAACAAAACCTTGGTCTGAGGTGCACGTCGAAGCATGGGGCGGATCTTTGGATCACAACCCCTGGCAAACCGTTCTAAGCGATTAGTATAAGGAGAGTTTACCACCTGACGAGCATTGAACAACGGCCTTCTCCGTGGCATAGCGGTGTGATGGCTCGGAAGTAAAATTTTGCGGCAGCTGTCCATTTCATTACTGCATTCTCGACCATGTTGAAGTCCGCTGGGGTGTATTACTCGAGCCGTCGCCAAAGCTCGCCACGTGGCATCTCCTTATGCAATCGCTTACCACCTCCGACCCAGGTCATTTACCGTCTTGGGGCTAGGATGTCGGTTGAATGTGAAGCGGCACTGAGACTTACGTCAGCCGCACAA
This sequence comes from Periphyllus acericola, assembly GCA_949715065.1. Lineage (NCBI taxonomy): Eukaryota > Metazoa > Arthropoda > Insecta > Hemiptera > Aphididae > Periphyllus > Periphyllus acericola. The sequence goes on from OX454271.1 coordinate 14,077,991, forward strand.
ACGTGGAAACCGTCTACTGTGTAGGTGCAACATGCGAGGGATAAGATAAACCACGTTGGTCCGGAGATTTTTCGAGCATAGGGTTGTGGGGGTTAAAAATACACTTATATTCGAATATTTTTTCACCAAAATTGTTAACATAAAGACACCCCGCGCGTCAACATGCTGTAATGGTGCCCTAAACGGCTGATCTTTTCGCCGCGACCTTTCATCTTATCGTGGTGGAGAATACCTGCGTTGTACAGTCGAGGGGAGCAAAAGTACTACTACTATCATACCCAACTCCGATCGCAAACAACTTGACCCGAAAACAAAACCTTGGTCTGAGGTGCACGTCGAAGCATGGGGCGGATCTTTGGATCACAACCCCTGGCAAACCGTTCTAAGCGATTAGTATAAGGAGAGTTTACCACCTGACGAGCATTGAACAACGGCTTTCTCCGTGGCATGGCGGTGCGATGGCTCGGAAGTAAAATTTTGCGGTAGCTGTCCATTTCATTACTGCATTCTCAACCATGGTGAAGTCCGCTGGGGTGTATTACTCGAGCCGTCGCACAAAGCTCGCCACGTGGCATCTCCTTATGCAATCGCTTACCACCTCCGACCCAGGTCATTAACCGTCTTGGGGCTAGGATGTCGGTTGAATGTGAAGCGGCACTGAGACTTTCGTCAGCCGCACAAACGTGGAAACCGTCTACTGTGTAGGTGCAACACGCGAGGGATAAGATAAACCACGTTGGTCCGGAGATTGTTCGAGCATAGGGTTGTGGGGGTTAAAAATACACTTATATTCGAATATTTTTTCACCCAAATTGTTCACATAAAGACATTCCGCGCGTCAACATGCTGTAATGGTGCCCTAAACGGCTGATCTTTTCGCCGCGACCTTTCATCTTATCGTGGTGGAGAATACCTGCGTTGTACAGTCGAGGGGAGCAAAAGTACTACTACTATCATACCCAACTCCGATCGCAAACAACTTGACCCGAAAACAAAACCTTGGTCTGAGGTGCACGTCGAAGCATGGGGCGGATCTTTGGATCACAACCCCTGGCAAACCGTTCTAAGCGATTAGTATAAGGAGAGTTTACCACCTGACGAGCATTGAACAACGGCTTTCTCCGTGGCATGGCGGTGCGATGGCTCGGAAGTAAAATTTTGCGGTAGCTGTCCATTTCATTACTGCATTCTCAACCATGGTGAAGTCCGCTGGGGTGTATTACTCGAGCCGTCGCCAAAGCTCGCCACGTGGCATCTCCTTATGCAATCGCTTACCACCTCCGACCCAGGTCATTAACCGTCTTGGGGCTAGGATGTCGGTTGAATGTGAAGCGGCACTGAGACTTTCGTCAGCCGCACAAACGTGGAAACCGTCTACTGTGTAGGTGTAACACGCGAGGGATAAGATAAACCACGTTGGTCCGGAGATTGTTCGAGCATAGGGTTGTGGGGGTTAAAAATACACTTATATTCGAATATTTTTTCACCCAAATTGTTCACATAAAGACATTCCGCGCGTCAACATGCTGTAATGGTGCCCTAAACGGCTGATCTTTTCGCCGCGACCTTTCATCTTATCGTGGTGGAGAATACCTGCGTTGTACGGCTGAGGGGAGCAAATTTACTACTATCATACCCAACTCCGATCGCAAACAACTTGACCTGAAAACAAAACCTTGGTCTGAGGTGCACGTCGAAGCATAGGGCGGATCTTTGGATCACAACCCCTGGCAAACCGTTCTAAGCGATTAGTATAAGGAGAGTTTACCACCTGACGAGCATTGAACAACGGCCTTCTCCGTGGCGGTGCGATGGCTCGGAAGTAAAATTTTGCGGCAGCTGTCCATTTCATTACTGCATTCTCGACCCTGGTGAAGTCCGCTGGGGTGTATTACTCGAGCCGTCGCCAAAGTTCGTCACGTGGCATCTCCTTATGCAATCGCTTACCACCTCCGACCCAGGTCATTTACCGTCTTGGGGCTAGGATTTCGGTTGAATGTGAAGCGGCACTGAGACTTACGTCAGCCGCACAAACGTGGAAACCGTCTACTGTGTAGGTGCAACACGCGAGGGATAAGATAAACCACGTTGGTCCGGAGATTGTTCGAGCATGGGGGTTGTGGGGGTTAAAAATACACTTATATTCGAATATTTTTTCACCCAAATTGTTCACTTATAGACACCCCGCGCGTCAACATGCTGGGATGGTGCCCTAAACGGCTGATCTTTTCGCCACGACCTTTCATCTTATCGTAGTGGAGAATACCTGCGTTGTACAGCCGAGGGGAGCAAAAGTACTACTATCATACCCAACTCCGATCGCAAACAACTTGACCTGAAAACAAAACCTTGGTCTGAGGTGCACGTCGAAGCATGGGGCGGATCTTTGGATCACAACCCCTGGCAAACCGTTCTAAGCGATTAGTATAAGGAGAGTTTACCACCTGACGAGCATTGAACAACGGCCTTCTCCGTGGCATGGCCGTGCGATTGCTCGGAAGTAAAATTTTGCGGCAGCTGTCCATTTCATTACTGCATTCTCGACCATGGTGAAGTCCGCTGGGGTGTATTACTCGAGCCGTCGCCAAAGTTCGTCACGTGGCATCTCCTTATGCAATCGCTTACCACCTCCGACCCAGGTCATTTACCGTCTTGGGGCTAGGATGTCGGTTGAATGTGAAGCGGCATTGAGACTTAGGTCAGCCGCACAAACGTGGAAACCGTCTACTGTGTAGGTGCAACACGCGAGGGATAAGATAAACCACGTTGGTCCGGAGATTGTTCGAGCATAGGGTTGTGGGGGTTAAAAATACACTTATATTCGAATATTTTTTCACCCAAATTGTTAACATAAAGACACCCCGCGTGTCAACATGCTGTAATGGTGCCCTAAACGGCTGATCTTTTCGCCGCGACCTTTCATCTTATCGTGGTGGAGAATACCTGCGTTGTACGGCCGAGGGGAGCAAAAGTACTACTATCATACCCAACTCCGATCGCAAACAACTTGACCTGAAAACAAAACCTTGGTCTGAGGTGCACGTCGAAGCATGGGGCGGATCTTTGGATCACAACCCCTGGCAAACCGTTCTAAGCGATTAGTATAAGGAGAGTTTACCACCTGACGAGCATTGAACAACGGCCTTCTCCGTGGCGGTGCGATGGCTCGGAAGTAAAATTTTGCGGCAGCTGTCCATTTCATTACTGCATTCTCGACCCTGGTGAAGTCCGCTGGGGTGTATTAATCGAGCCGTCGCCAAAGTTCGTCACGTGGCATCTCCTTATGCAATCGCTTACCACCTCCGACCCAGGTCATTTACCGTCTTGGGGCTAGGATGTCGGTTGAATGTGAAGCGGCACTGAGACTTACGTCAGCCGCACAAACGTGGAAACCGTCTACTGTGTAGGTGCAACACGCGAGGGATAAGATAAACCACGTTGGTCCGGAGATTGTTCGAGCATGGGGGTTGTGGGGGTTAAAAATACACTTATATTCGAATATTTTTTCACCCTTATTGTTCACATAAAGACAGCCCGCGCGTCAACTTGCTGTAATGGTGCCCTAAAAGGCTGATCTTTTCGCCGCGACCTTTCATCTTATCGTGGTGGAGAATACCTGCGTTGTACGGCCGAGGGGAGCAAAAGTACTACTATCATACCCAACTCCGATCGCAAACAACTTGAACTGAAAACAAAACCTTGGTCTGAGGTGCACGTCGAAGCATGGGGCAGATCTTTGGATCACAACCCCTGGCAAACCGTTCTAAGCGATTAGTATAAGGAGAGTTTACCACCTGACGAGCATTGAACAACGGCCTTCTCCGTGGCATGGCGGTGCGATGGCTCGGAAGTAAAATTTTGCGGCAGCTGTCCATTTCATTACTGCATTCTCGACCATGGTGAAGTTCGCTGGGGTGTATTACTCGAGCCGTCGCCAAAGCTCACCACGTGGCATCTCCTTATGCAATCGCTTACCACCTCCGACCCAGGTCATTTACCGTCTTGGGGCTAGGATGTCGGTTGAATGTGAAGCGGCACTGAGACTTACGTCAGCCGCACAAACGTGGAAACCGTCTACTGTGTAGGTGCAACACGCGAGGGATAAGATAAACCACGTTGGTCCGGAGATTTTTCAAGCATAGGGTTGTGGGGGTTAAAAATACACTTATATTCGAATATTTTTTCACCCAAATTGTTCACTTATAGGCACCCCGCGCGTCAACATGCTGGGATGGTGCCCTAAACGGCTGATCTTTTCGCCACGACCTTTCATCTTATCGTAGTGGAGAATACCTGCGTTGTACAGCCGAGGGGAGCAAAAGTACTACTATCATACCCAACTCCGATCGCAAACAATTTGACCTGAAAACAAAACCTTGGTCTGAGGTGCACGTCGAAGCATGGGGTGGATCTTAGGATCACAACCCCTGGCAAACCGTTCTAAGCGATTAGTATAAGGAGATTTTACCACCTGACGAGCATTGAACAACGGCCTTCTCCGTGGCATGGCGGTGCGATGGCTCGGAAGTAAAATTTTGCGGCAGCTGTCCATTTCATTACTGAATTCTCGACCATGGTAAAGTCCGCTGGGGTGTATTACTCGAGCCGTCGCCAAAGCTCGCCACGTGGCATCTCCTTATGCAATCGCTTACCACCTCCGACCCAGGTCATTTACCGTCTTGGGGCTAGGATGTCGGTTGAATGTGAAGCGGCACTGAGACTTACGTCAGCCGCACAAACGTGGAAACCGTCTACTGTGTAGGTGCTACACGCGAGGGATAAGATAAACCACGTTGGTCCGGAGATTGTTTGAGCATAGGGTTGTGGGGGTTAAAAATACACTTATATTCGAATATTTTTTCACCCAAATTGTTCACATAAAGACACCCCGCGCGTCAACATGCTGTAATGGTGCCCTAAACGGCTGATCTTTTCGCCGCGACCTTTCATCTTATCGTGGTGGAGAATACCTGCGTTGTACGGCCGAGGGGAGCAAAAGTACTACTATCATACCCAACTCCGATCGCAAACAACTTGACCTGAAAACAAAACCTTGGTCTGAGGTGCACGTCGAAGCATGGGGCGGATCTTTGGATCACAACCCCTGGCAAACCGTTCTAAGCGATTAGTATAAGGAGAGTTTACCACCTGACGAGCATTGAACAACGGCCTTCTCCGTGGCATGGCGGTGCGATTGCTCGGAAGTAAAATTTTGCGGCAGCTGTCCATTTCATTACTGCATTCTCGACCATGGTGAAGTCCGCTGGGGTGTATTACTCGAGCCGTCGCCAAAGCTCGCCACGTGGCATCTCCTTATGCAATCGCTTACCACCTCCGACCCAGGTCATTAACCGTCTTGGGGCTAGGATGTCGGTTGAATGTGAAGCGGCACTGAGACTTACGTCAGCCGCACAAACGTGGAAACCGTCTACTGTGTAGGTGCTACACGCGAGGGATAAGATAAACCACGTTGGTCCGGAGATTGTTCGAGCATAGGGTTGTGGGGGTTAAAAATACACTTATATTCGAATATTTTTTCACCCAAATTGTTCACATAAAGACATTCCGCGCGTCAACATGCTGTAATGGTGCCCTAAGCGGCTGATCTTTTCGACGCGACCTTTCATCTTATCGTGGTGGAGAATACCTGCGTTGTACGGCCGAGGGGAGCAAAAGTACTACTATCATACCCAACTCCGATCGCAAACAATTTGACCTGAAAACAAAACCTTGGTCTGAGGTGCACGTCAAAGCATGGGGTGGATCTTAGGATCACAACCCCTGGCAAACCGTTCTAAGCGATTAGTATAAGGAGATTTTACCACCTGACGAGCATTGAACAACGGCCTTCTCCGTGGCATGGCGGTGCGATGGCTCGGAAGTAAAATTTTGCGGCAGCTGTCCATTTCATTACTGAATTCTCGACCATGGTGAAGTCCGCTGGGGTGTATTACTCGAGCCGTCGCCAAAGCTCGCCACGTGGCATCTCCTTATGCAATCGCTTACCACCTCCGACCCAGGTCATTTACCGTCTTGGGGCTAGGATGTCGGTTGAATGTGAAGCGGCACTGAGACTTACGTCAGCCGCACAAACGTTGAAACCGTCTACTGTGTAGGTGCTACACGCGAGGGATAAGATAAACCACGTTGGTCCGGAGATTGTTCAAGCATGGGGGTTGAGGGTTTTAAAAATACACTTATATTCGAATATTTTTTCACCCTAATTGTCCACATAAAGACACCCCGCGCGTCAACATGCTGTAATGGTGCCCTAAACGGCTGATCTTTTCGCCGCGACCTTTCATCTTATCGTGGTGGAGAATACCTGCGTTGTACGGCCGAGGGGAGCAAAAGTACTACTATCATACCCAACTCCGATCGCAAACAACTTGACCTGAAAACAAAACCTTGGTCTGAGGTGCACGTCGAAGCATGGGGCGGATCTTTGGATCACAACCCCTGGCAAACCGTTCTAAGCGATTAGTATAAGGAGAGTTTACCACCTGACGAGCATTGAACAACGGCCTTCTCCGTGGCATGGCGGTGCGATTGCTCGGAAGTAAAATTTTGCGGCAGCTGTCCATTTCATTACTGCATTCTCGACCATGGTGAAGTCCGCTGGGGTGTATTACTCGAGCCGTCGCCAAAGCTCGCCACGTGGCATCTCCTTATGCAATCGCTTACCACCTCCGACCCAGGTCATTAACCGTCTTGGGGCTAGGATGTCGGTTGAATGTGAAGCGGCACTGAGACTTACGTCAGCCGCAAAAACGTGGAATCCGTCTACTGTGTAGGTGCTACACGCGAGGGATAAGATAAACCACGTTGGTCCGGAGATTGTTCGAGCATAGGGTTGTGGGGGTTAAAAATACACTTATATTCGAATATTTTTTCACCCAAATTGTTCACATAAAGACATTCCGCGCGTCAACATGCTGTAATGGTGCCCTAAGCGGCTGATCTTTTCGACGCGACCTTTCATCTTATCGTGGTGGAGAATACCTGCGTTGTATGGCCGAGGGGAGCAAAAGTACTACTATCATACCCAACTCCGATCGCAAACAATTTGACCTGAAAACAAAACCTTGGTCTGAGGTGCACGTCGAAGCATGGGGTGGATCTTAGGATCACAACCCCTGGCAAACCGTTCTAAACGATTAGTATAAGGAGATTTTACCACCTGACGAGCATTGAACAACGGCCTTCTCCGTGGCATGGCGGTGCGATGGCTCGGAAGTAAAATTTTGCGGCAGCTGTCCATTTCATAACTGAATTCTCGACCATGGTGAAGTCCGCTGGGGTGTATTACTCGAGCCGTCGCCAAAGCTCGCCACGTGGCATCTCCTTATGCAATCGCTTACCACCTCCGACCCAGGTCATTTACCGTCTTGGGGCTAGGATGTCGGTTGAATGTGAAGCGGCACTGAGACTTACGTCAGCCGCACAAACGTTGAAACCGTCTACTGTGTAGGTGCTACACGCGAGGGATAAGATAAACCACGTTGGTCCGGAGATTGTTCGAGCATAGGGTTGTGGGGGTTAAAAATACACTTATATTCGAATATTTTTTCACCCAAATTGTTCACATAAAGACACCCCGCGCGTCAACATGCTGTAATGGTGCCCTTAACGGCTGATCTTTTCGCCGCGACCTTTCATCTTATCGTGGTGGAGAATACCTGCGTTGTACGGCCGATTGGAGCAAAAGTACTACTATCATACCCAACTCCGATCGCAAACAACTTGACCTGAAAACAAAACCTTGGTCTGAGGTGCACGTCGAAGCATGGGGCGGATCTTTGGAGCACAACCCCTGGCAAACCGTTCTAAGCGATTAGTATAAGGAGAGTTTACCACCTGATGAGCATTGAACAACGGCCTTCTCCGTGGCATGGCGGTGCGATTGGTTCGGAAGTAAAATTTTGCGGCAGCTGTCCATTTCATTACTGCATTCTCGACCATGGTGAAGTCCGCTTGTGTGTATTACTCGAGCCGTCGCCAAAGCTCGCCACGTGGCATCACCTTATGCAATCGCTTACCACCTCAACCCAGGTCATTTACCGTCTTGGGGCTAGGATGTCGGTTGAATGTGAAGCGGCATTGAGACTTACGTCAGCCGCACAAACGTGGAACCCGTCTACTGTGTAGGTGCAACACGCGAGGGATAAGATAAACCACGTTGTTCCGGAGATTGTTCGAGCATGGGGGTTGTGGGGGTTAAAAATACACTTATATTCGAATATTTTTTCACCCTAATTGTTCACATAAAGACAGCCCGCGCGTCAACATGCTGTAATGGTGCCCTAAACGGCTGATCTTTTCACCGCGACCTTTCATCTTATCGTGGTGGAGAATACCTGCGTTGTACGGCCGAGGGGAGCAAAAGTACTACTATCATACCCAACTCCAATCGCAAACAACTTGACCTGAAAACAAAACCTTGGACTGAGGTGCACGTCGAAGCATGGGGCGGATCTTTGGATCACAACCCCTGGCAAACCGTTCTAAGCGATTAGTATAAGGAGAGTTTACCACCTGACGAGCATTGAACAACGGCCTTCTCCGTGGCATGGCGGTGCGATGGCTCGGAAGTAAAATTTTGCGGCAGCTGTCCATTTCATTACTGCATTCTCGACTATGGTGAAGTCCGCTGGGGTGTATTACTCGAGCCGTCGCCAAAGCTCGCCACGTGGCATCTCCTTATGCAATCGCTTACCACCTCCGACCCAGGTCATTAACCGTCTTGGGGCTAGGATGTCGGTTGAATGTGAAGCGGCACTGAGACTTACGTCAGCCGCACAAACGTGGAAACCGTCTACTGTGTAGGTGCAACACGCGAGGGATAAGATAAACCACGTTGGTCCGGAGATTGTTCGAGCATGGGGGTTGTGGGGGTTAAAAATACACTTATATTCGAATATTTTTTCACCCAAATTGTTCACTTATAGACACCCCGCGCGTCAACATGCTGTAATGGTGCCCTAAACGGCTGATCTTTTCGCCGCGACCTTTCATCTTATCGTGGTGGAGAATACCTGCGTTGTACGGCCGAGGGGAGCAAAAGTACTACTATCATACCCAACTCCAATCGCAAACAACTTGACCTGAAAACAAAACCTTGGTCTGAGGTGCACGTCGAAGCATGGGGCGGATCTTTGGATCACAACCCCTGGCAAACCGTTCTAAGCGATTAGTATAAGGAGAGTTTACCACCTGACGAGCATTGAACAACGGCCTTCTCCGTGGCATGGCGGTGCGATGGCTCGGAAGTAAAATTTTGCGGCAGCTGTCCATTTCATTACTGCATTCTCGACTATGGTGAAGTCCGCTGGGGTGTATTACTCGAGCCGTCGCCAAAGCTCGCCACGTGGCATCTCCTTATGCAATCGCTTACCACCTCCGACCCAGGTCATTAACCGTCTTGGGGCTAGGATGTCGGTTGAATGTGAAGCGGCACTGAGACTTACGTCAGCCGCACAAACGTGGAAACCCTCTACTGTGTAGGTGAATCTCGCGACGGATAAGATAAGTTAGGTTGTTCGAGCAAGTGGGCTAGGGATCTACAATTAGATGTCCATTTAAGAATGCCTTACATAACACCTATTATTGCTTTGAGAATCCCTGTGTTTCGTGAACGTGTGATGATAGCTTTGAAAAATTAGTTAACAAACAGTATATTTTTATTTTATCATGATCGCAATTGTCAGTACGTATTAACCGTGTATTTTGGTGTACTTTTATGACAGTTGGTAATTATTTCAATAGCATTTGTCTATCCTATGAATTATTTTTAAACCTTCGCACTTACAATTTTTTTTTTCTCGGAATCTCAACAAATAATATTGTCTACTTTACCACCTTTTTGTGCTGCACCATTCATTAATATTGATTTAATGTTGACAGAGAAGTGTAGGTACATCTTATAGCATTCGTCCCATGATTGAGTTGTAGCGATTGCATCTCCATCTGTCTTCGGCAATCCTACCATCCAAGTATTCAGTATTGTTACAGCATAATATAATCATGTGTACAACGTTAAACCAGTTTAATTATGAATTAATCTTAACATTTCATTTATTACTAACTTTTATCCGGATGTCGTTGGCATAAATAACGTGCTCTCGTATTACGCAGATACTCGTCATTCTTCTTTTTATTATCATTATATGCAAGATCAAATTCAACGTGAATATGGTCTTTTTAGTGAGGTTTGAGTTTTCTCGTGTGCACCTAATACATTTGAAGACAAATAATGATGAAAATTTCCAATTTAGCAACATAAAGTAACAGCTTATATTTAACCCTACAATGGATGGTGTTGCTTCTCGGCAACAACCGATAAGAACGGTTATAATCAGATATTTATCTATGTTAAGATAGTGTAAATTAGCTTTATTCACACCCAATTAAAATAATATATCATGTTATTTAGTTTCAAATCGATAGATAGCAGAACAATTTGGAATAATTAAACTTTATATTGTATTGTATATATATATTCCATATACTTTATATACAGAAATGTCAAGAAGCAATCAGGGAGCGCAACTTATGCAGGATTAATATATTACAAAACGCTACACAGGAGAACATACAGGCCTATCGAAATGCAAGGTCTCAAGCAAGTAAAATATTAAGACAGAGTAAGAGATTAGCTGAAAAGAAACTGATAGAGGACATTGAAATATACAAAAGAAATCCAAGATTATTTTTTTAGAAATGTAAATACGTAAAACTAGGTTATAAAGCAAGATTGACATTAATGAAGGATGATCAGGGAAACCTTATAACAGACACTAAGAAAAGTGTTCTGCACTTTATGGAATTTTTTAAGAAAATTTTAAATAGTATACAAGATAACATCACACCCTATGAAAAAATAATCTACCATACAGCGGAGCCAGAAGTCACAGAGCCTACATTGGATGAAGTTAAAACGGTATTAAATTCCCTTAAAAATAATAAATCCCCCGGCGAGGACAATATAAATTCGGAGTTAATAAAGCTGGCGGGAAATCATTTAGCAACTGAAATACATAAACTAATTTATAATGTATGGACTAGAGAAAAAATACCAACAAATTGGAATATGGCGATCATCTGCCCAATCTTCAAAAGTAGAAAATTACCGAGAAATCTCACTTTTGGACACCAGCTACAAAGCTCTGTCTCTGACAATCCTCAGCAGACTTGAAAAATATGCAACGGATATAATTGGAGAATACCAAAACGGATTTATAAGAGGGAAATCAACTACAAACCATATATTTACTATTCGACAAATTATGGAAAAATACTATGAATACAATAAAAAACTCCACATGGTTTTTGTTGATTTTAAACAAGCCTACGACAGCATAAATAGAGACCTGCTATGGATTGCTATGGCGAATCTAGGTATCCCAAATAAATTAATAAGAATGATAAAGATATGCAACTCCAACACACTCTGCAAAGTCCGATGGTAAGGGGAACTATCCTTTCATTTCGAAGTATAATCGGGATTAAAGCAGGGAGATGCCCTCTCTCCCTTTTTGTTTAACCTCGCCCTTGAAAAAGTTGTTAGAGATGTAGGGGAGGACCGAGTAATGGAGATTAATGAAAATATGACAATGTTGGCGTATGCGGATGATGTAGTCGTATTAGGAAATAGTCGTCAGGAGGTTGCACATACTGTAGAAAAATTAATTGCATTCAGTCGGAATATGGGACTTATAATTAACGAAGCAAAAACAAAATATATGCTTATGGCACGCCACGCGCCTATTATGAACGATTTAGTGGTCGGGCCATACACCTTTGAACGGGTCGATGACTTCAAAAATCTAGGAGTAAACATCAATCATAAAAACGACATGCACAATGAAATCAAACTTAGGATAAATTCGGCGAATCGTGCATATTTCTCACTGAATAAGCTGTTAACTTCGAGAATGTTATCATGGACGACAAAGGAAAAAATATATTTAGCTTACTTACGTCCAATAGTGACATATGCCTGCGAGACGTGGTCGACTACCCAAGGAGATGAGGAGAAACTCCTGATCTTCGAGAGGAAGGTGCTGAGGAAAATATACGGCCCTGCGAGAAATGAATTAACAGGAGATTATGAAAGAAGAATAAATACCAACTTAGAATCACTTTATAATAAACCAAATGTTAAATGCTTTCTAAAATTTAAACGTATGGAATGGGCCGGCGATGTATGGCGAGCTGAGGGAAGCATAATTCAAAAAGTACTGAATAATAACCTTACTGGCAAGCGTCCCAGGGGAAGACCTCGACAACGTTGGCGGGATAGATTAAATGCAGATATAAGAATGGTGGACGAAGCAGCAAGTTTCGAGACTGCCAGTGATCGTGACAAGTGGAGAGGTTTAGTAGATTATTGATTTTTGAAATTATTTTTTACGTATTCTATAAGTTTAGAACTATCCAAAAACAATTTTTGGATATAAAAAAAGCATGCATTGAAGGGTTAACGAAATGGTTCTTCACTTACCATACTGGGTTTTTCAGTATTGGTTCTTTTCTGAACATTGCTGTTCGATCCAGCTGCAGTGTACTGTCGTACGCAGTGGCGTAACTAAGGGCCCGCAGACCCTAAGTTGCGGGGTGGCCCACGGTAATTTTGGGCCTTTGCTCCTTTGTGGCAAGTAAATTTAAATCCCGCGAAAAAAAATAATTGAATTTTTCAAATCAAATTAGTGTTAATCTGAAATAATGAAATATTTTAAATAATAGTCTATTTCGGGGAAAAATCCAAAATTAAATTTCTTATTAGCACGATTAAATATACACGACTCGAAAAGTAGTACGATTGACAAATATTCGTCGTCTACAAGAGTCGTGTAGGACCGGCGCGACGCGGCGTTATACGAAATAATATGTTCGTAATCGTATAGTAAATGTTTTTAGAAACTAATAACGATAATTATTTATCAATTGTGGAACTCTTAAGTAGATATGATCCAATTTTATCAAAACTAATTGATAAAAAAAAACAGTTTAAAAATCAAATATTTAAGTCCCAAAATCCAAAACGAACTTATTGGGTTATTGTCATCTTCAGTAAAAAATTATACAATTTTGGAAATATTAAAATGTCCTTTTTTTTCGATTATTTGCGATACCACACAAGATATTACTAAGCAGGATCAACTAAGCATAGTTATTCGATATGTGACGGAGAAATTGGATTCAAATGGTATTCCTTGTAGTTTGAACATAAACGAGAGTTTTCTGGGATTCACTAACATAACAGACCAGAGCGCTAAAGAAATGGAAGATGCAATAATGAAGTCTTTTGAAGTCAACAACATACTAATTAATAAATATAGAGGTCATGGATATGACGAGGCAAGCGTAATGAGCGGCGTATACAACGGCTTGCAAAAACGAATTTATGAAAGAGAACCGAATGCTGTTTATGTTCATTGTGCCGCCCACAATTTAAATTTAGTACTTAAAGATGTAGTTTGTGTTCAACCGGTTCAAATATTTTTCAATAATATACAATAACTTTATACATTTTTTAGTTCAAGTATAAAAAGGTGGGATCTTCTTTTAAATATAAATTCGTTGTCAAGCCATAATAATAGAAGTAGTAATAGCAAAGTAGAAAAAAATCCTACATTAAAACGGCTTTGTTCAACTAGATGGTCTTCTCAGCATGACACATTATTTTCTGTTTATTTTCAATGTACAGATATCATGAAAGCGTTAAGCCGTATAATACTTACGAGCAAATCAAAAGATGAACGCAATGAAGCAAATGCATTGAAAAAGTACATGGAAACTTTTGAATTTATTCTAAATGTAATAATACAAAATAAAATATTAAACATAATTGATATTGTGTCAAAAAGTTTACAAAACATTAATATAGATATAGAAAAAGCGAGTAAGCTACTTAATAATTCATTAAGTAACTTAGAAAATTTGAGAAATCAGTTTAATGAAATAAAATCAGAAACAATCACGATTGCAGAAAAATGGGGCATAAATACATCGTTTTTGAAAAAAAGGAACAGACAATCAAAACAATTTTTTGACGAACTTTGTACTGACCAACGATTAACTGATCCCGAAAATAATTTCAAAATCAATGTACTTTACACAAATAATATAAATGACATTATAATTTCACAACTTCGTACACGTTTTATGGGTATGAATAATATTGTGAATAAGTTTTCCCAAAAATGTAGTACTATATTCAGATACAGAACTGACCAATTTTGCTAAAATTTTAGTTGAACAGTATTCAAATGATTTGTCTTTATCATTTGTACAGCAAATACTTTCATTCAGAAGGGTGCTATTTCAAAATATAAAAGAAGTTTCTAGCGTCAAAGAGTTAGCTGAATTATTAATTGTTCAAAATAATTGCATGTTACCAAGTGTTCCGGAAGTAGTCACCGTTTTAAAATTATTTCTTACTATACCAGTAACATCAGCTACAGCAGAACGTTCGTTCTCTAAATCAAAACTAATTAAGAATTATTTAAGAAGTACTATGGCACAACAACGTATATCAGATTTAAGTATATTGAGTATTGAAAACGAGAGAATGCGCAGTTTAGATATAAACATGTTAGTTGATAAGTTTGCCCAAAAAAATTCTAGAAGATCGCTAGAATTTAAATAGAATAATTCAGTAACATTAAGTAATTTATACATTAAATAATAATTGTGTAATATTAAATAAACATTATGACTTTCTATCATACTATAACAAAATTTTAATTAAAATAAGTGATTTATCTATATCAGATTAATGTTTTTAAACTAATATACCTAAACAATATTTTAGAGGCCCATTTTTATTTTTGCGAGGGGCCCAAATTTTTGTGTTTCGCCACTGGTCGTACCGGGCTTGTACTTGTCATACGCGCTGGACAATAGTCTTGCAGCGTTATAATTCGAGTCATTGAAAAATAATCCTATCATATTTTGAACGGCATTCTTATAAAGCTATAACATCATCGTTGTACAACGTCTTACATTTCCAAGCATATTATGAACAGTATACATAATAATATATTGTGCAAAATGTAATCACTTTCAACCGTTGTATATTTGCCCGAAAAACGTTGTAATTATTTTATATTAAAGTATCTCAACGCCTGGGCGCCCACCCGTTTTCCACAAAACAAATGGTATTATAGTACATATATTATAATGTATTTACTATGGGTCATCATTTGCGCTGTAGTCGTTGGCACGTCTGAATGGCTTATAGGGAATCGACGTTTCATCTTGTGATTGCTTTTGACAGTTGATCGCGACGGGTCTCCGAATAGTTTGATTGTCATTGATCTTCTCCTCGTCATCATTAGTTTGATAATATTCAAAAACTCGATTTAATTCGTATTGTGAACACGAATAACAATTGATGAAAAAAAAAACAATGAAATCATTAAACAATAAATAAATAAACAAATGATTACGGGTAACAACGGTTACTACGTAACGATGGCTAGTCTACATTTCATACCTGTCTAAAAACAATTTGGAACGGATGAAAAATGGACATAGCAATGTGGCGGCCGACTGTGAAAATGCGTACGTTAACTTATTCGAAGCGTTAAAATGTCGAACGAATCATTAAATCCCAAAACAATAGTTATAGTTGACTTCGAAAAGGCGCGGTTAATGCCATTCAACGTATACACATCATTTTACGATTATTAATTGTCGAGGCTGTTTTTTCCATAGAATTCGGAGAAACGTGCGGAATTTAAGATTTAAACAGACGTATCATTTACTCGAAATGCACTTTACGAGTTCGAATGAAAAAAAGTTCACTTGTGAAACTATAAAATCGTTTAGGCGATCAATTGTAACCTGTCGACTAATTTCACCCGCGGTCAATGCACGATGCTCTACTGCCTTTATATAAATTTATATACTATTTAAGAACTTATTGATGAAATTGTATTATAATATAATTGACTTATAGGTGTTTGCATGTTTTTCAATAATTCTAACATAGTCAAGTCAAATAGAAATTCGTTTCATACTAATATAGGAGTTTGAAGCAACCATTTGTATTTTGCATATTTTGCATATTTTACACGAATGTTACACAATGTTTAATATGAATTTTCCAGAAATTTAAGATAAAAAAATTTTAAAATGATTAAATATAAATGATTAAATAATCTATCTACCTATAGTGTTTTCCCAATTAATTGTGAGATGTAAAAAACATAAGATCGGTCTGTAGGGAATAGGCCGAACACGGTCAGGGTCATGATATCAATTCGTCTGTTCGTATTATATGTGTTTTCGTTAATGAAGTTAGTATAATATTCAAGACTGGATAAAGTTTTTTTAATTATGTAAAAGTTTTATATATATAATTTAGTATTTTAATAGTTTTATATACAATCGCCTCCAGTCATATGTTTCAAAATTCGATAGTTCGGTGTTTTTAAAAGATCAATCGGTACTATTTTGTAAGCTTAGTGAATTTTAAGTGAGTTCTGAAGCAAGCTCGAAGAAGAAGAAACGAAAATAATAAATAATGATAAATAAATTTGTAATTTTTGGTTTTTTAATGGAAAATAAAATATTTTTAAGAGCATGTTTGAACATTTTTGCATACTTATGGAGTATACGAGTATATGATAATCTTTAAAGGCATAAATGTATGCATATTTATGGTTTTTTAGAGCACGCAATCGCTAGTCCTAGTCATTACATTACAACTTTTTGGAAAATATAGTCGATGTGACGCACCCTCTTGTGGATTAAGATCGGTCGATGGAAACCCGGAGTTTGGAAACGAATTTATATTATTCTGAAATAAATTTCTACCGGAAGTCGATACCGGGTACCGTTGACGATTTCGGGACGTCTTGACTACTTAAGATAAATACTAGTCATAAACAGATAATTATATTCACCGTTTGTTTGAGACAACTTTTCAACGTATGAGATAACGCTCGATTGTTGCACGTCCTCGTGTTTTACTGCACTGGCCATCGGACGACTGGTTCTCGGATCTACTGGCCGTCGATTCCCTTGAAGATGGCCGGGACTGGTTCATCGCGATGGTTAGTGTTGTTCGGTACAGCGTTCTGGTTCATCGTCGTCGTTTGTTAAATGGTATTTTTATTAAAACTGTCTGCCGTTGAGTTTACTGTACATTTCATAGTATCGTAACTCAATAAACATTTCGAGTCGGGGTAGGCTGTGTAATGATTTGGAATGCAACTGTTGTTTTTAACGTTACTCTTTCGCTTAACTCATCGTATCCAATGACAACGTTTTCTGATTCACAATAATACGGCCGCAATAAAATATTACGCGAAACATTTATGCGGTGTTTTTTTTTCTTTTTTGCGAGGGGTTTAGAGTAATGTTATTTAAAAAGCTATTTGACATTTTTGTATTTCGCATGCTCACGAATCGCAACAAACTTGTGTTCTGTCAAACGTAGTTAAAGCTGAACTATTTACAAACAACCGCGTTCATCCGAAGCGGTTGCAGCTAGTGTCGGGTATTAATTTTAAGCTTACAAATGATATATTTACCCACGATTATCCGTAAATTATAAATGCAATCATGAACATCGATAGTGGTCACACGTAACGCACTATATTGCGTGATACACAAAACAGTATCTCCGAGCTGATCAAGAAGCATCCAAAGCAGCCTCATCTCCCAACACCCAAATCCTATACCTAAGCACGTTCTCAGATTTAAAAATACTTGTCCTCAAGACTCTATATCAAAAATGGCAAAATCACTGGACAAAACAAAACACAAAATTAAACACAATAAAAAACAATATTCAAGTATGGCAAAAGTCAGATCTAAACAGAAAAGATGAAACCATTTTAAATCGACTACGAATCGGGCACACCTTTGCAACACACAATCACCTCATGGCTAGTAAAGACCCTACTATATGTGAATCATGCGGTGAAGAATTCAACGTCAAACACATAATAACTCAATGTTTAAAGTACGCGGACTCAAGAACCAAACATCATATTCCATACCAATTAAGTGAAGCCTTACAACCCGATCTACAATCAAATAACAATATCATCAACTTCCTGAAGGATATTATCCTATATAATTTAATTTAAGCTACAACAAATGTAAAACCAATTCTTATGTATAATTATAACTAATGGCCTAGTAGCCGATGTTTTAAGATCAATAAAAAAAAAAAGTATCTCCTAAACAATATTAACTGATAATAATCATCACAATATCATGGTACCGTACGGTTCGAACGTTCGATTAAAGATTGATGATGAGTGATGACATTACAATATTGTACAACGAAATGTATCGGCCTCCATAGTGCCCTTGATTGGTCGTGTTGTACACTGTGCGTATACCATAGCAATCAGCCACAATGATTTGTTTCCGATTTCGAATTTCTAGCATTTCTATGCGCACGTAGTTTTATCACTTTAAGGTCCGTGCACTGCGCGGCGGGACCAGCTGCTCTCGGACTTGCAGTAAAATGGCGAACGGGCGAGGTATGAAAGTCGTACGTACGTGGCGGTCAGCGGCTGTGTTGTGTAACGCGCGATAAGATATTCTATTATTATACACGGTGCGTGGAGTACGCCCGCCGTCGACGGACATAATAATCTGTAATAATATGGTTTTAACGTGAGTATACCATAGGATTGTGGAAAAGCAAAACGTCGTGGTACAAGATAGATGTTCACGCGTGTAGTCCTGCTGCTCGAAATATTTTCTCGGCTATTTCGATGGCCCCCGAAAATTTTCAAAATGTCCTATTCGGCCCCCTCCAATAATATTAACCGGTGACCCCAGGGTGTTCGCGCTATTGACGTGCAGTGTTCCACGAGGCGATTGGACGAAACGTCGAACGGTATCCGGCCGAAATAGCGAGAGGAAAAAACAGCGAAAAACAAAAAGAATAGCGAATCGTAAGGGGAAAGGATTAAAATACGATATCCTGCAGTTTGGCCCTCTGTTCGACGGGTACATAGGCTTATACGCCGATTAGAGTGACCTTCCCATTTACCCGACACATGGTTACAGACCGTCCCGGTGACCCTCGACGTCACCAATTAAATGAGATAAAATAATCATCCCACATGATGTGCTGCACTGGTCAGCGGTTGGTCGTAGTAATCATTTTAATACGAAATATTACAAAATAAAATAAAAAAAACCGTAGCTGTGTAGGTCACTATCGAAGGTGGGCGAGTTGAAGAAAAAAATGTACAGTTGTTGGAGTTTAGTCAACATTAAGTATGTAAAGCTATATAAGTTAATAACAAACAATATATTCAACATTAAAAGTTTAAAGTTATAAGAACAGAATATCATAAGCTAAGCTTGCGGTTAAAAAGAAGTTAACTGATTAATTTTTAATCACTGTGTCATGTGAGACCTAGGTCTCACATGACACATCTAGAATCTAGATGGTTGAGAAAATAATAGTACATACTGTGGAAACTTGAAATTAGAGTTCTAGTAGAGTATAAGAAAAAAAAATTGACGACTCTGACCAAATCTCTCAATTATTAGCTATTAATTAATAATTAATATATGTACAGTATATAAGTAATAACTAATAAGTATATAGCTACTCTCTAGACTCAAGGACAACGGTATTATACATCCAATCTTATATTTTGGAGTCTGATCGACATGTTGAAAGAGCAGAGATATTGGGAAGGACTACAACAACATACACGGTGCCCCACCGGGATTTACAGAAAGCGATATCTCACGCGTTACTAGAGATAGTCAAATTCTGTTTTTTACTTTTTTCATGAGTACCCCTGGGCAAAGGCAATTTTGTTGAGAGTAGTTTTGTAAATATAAGCGTATAATTTAATAAGTTAAAAAAATAACTTTTTGTTTTATAATTTTAGTGAAATTCGAAGATAGCCATTTTATAGGACTTAATTTATGTAGGTATAGTATTTAGTAAACGTTTCCTTGCGATCGTTTTTCTTGATTGTATACATTATATTATAAAGACATTTTTTAGTAGGAAATGTATCAACGAGTTTGAACCAGGGCCGGGGTGTAATTTGCGGGTTGTTTTATTTATTTTTCCTCCCGTTGGCCTACCATTGAATTTACACACGTGTCGCACCTATGACTTATGCGTAAACGTTAAGATGTACTTCCTGTATATACGTAAGTTATAAACTTTTAAATTGTATTTTTGCTATTATAATACGTGTAATCACGCGTTATCTGTTTAACGATTTGATTTCGTTTAATTATTAAATATGTACACCTTCAACACTTCAACCCATAAATGCGCTGCTATATGAAATATAATTTTTATGGACTCAACATGATGAATAAAAAATCGCACGACAGACAAAAATGTGCGCCCGTTCAATTGTTGGCACAACTATTTATAAAATTCAAACGACGCCCCCGGCTTAAACGTATAATTACATCTCGACCGGATTCGGACGGCGCCGTTTACCTGCAGTGCGTACGATTTGCCACCTTGCCATTAGCACATATATGTTATCGTCATGTTGGATACATTGATACACATCACAATATTACATATATAGTCATGTAGGTATATATTGTATAATATGTGTATCGGTTTTTTTTTTTTTGCAAGCGGTGAAATGAAGGTAAATTTGTTGACCTCGAATAGTCGTTAAAACTGTTTTGTGTAAAGGACATTTTATGTTAATCGAACTCAAAGGTATGGGTTGCGATAAAAGAGTAAAAAGTGATATTTTTGCGATCCAGGGTTATTAAAACAACTATCTGATTGCACCGACCCGAAAGATGTCGTCTACGTTATACCTATCGGCTACCACGGCTGGGTTTTAATTTACATTCACATTGTGTGAATGTGATACGCGACAACATACTCTCATTACCCGCGTGGTAGAATCTCAAACATTATTGTAGGTTGAATCTTAAATAATTATAGTCATAAAATCGGGTGACAAAAAAAAAATGAATGTTAAATGAACCACTACGCGGTATCCTTTGCTTTTCATATTATTCGAACAAAAATATAACATAATGTATATTAATCTGCCGACATGCCCGGTTTCACCCGAGTTACCTGGTACATTTTTGTTGAGACACCAATGAATAAAATACATTTTCGTATATGTCATAGCACTTTTTCTGTGCTACTCTTTAAGCCTAGATCGCGAGAAAATCAGTTTTATAAATGGCAAAATATTAGGTTTTCACGATGAACAGGTTGTAATTCAAATTGAAGTTCTCCCAATAGACAATTATGAATAATGTCTACTTCTGACATAATTATTTCGATCCAGAATGGATAAATCTTCTTTTCTAATTCATAAATTAAAAACACGATGTACTAATTAATATATTTTCATAATTAATGAATTAATCAAGTGTTCTCATGTACGAGTACAATACACAAAACAAAAATGTTCAAGTATGTTATAAAAAAAATATCGGTGACTAGTGAGTGATTGAATAGTATTTGAATTATATATATGTATACATATATTTATGTACAGTGTACACGTGTACATGACAAAGTGACTGGCCGTCTGGCGGCTAGTCAATAGTCTAGTCCTGATGTACCAATCAATTTAAAATTTTGGGCCCCAAATCGCTTATCTTCAGTTCTTTTTTAAATAAAATGTATGCGCAATATATATTTAAAATAATGGTGTGTACAAGAGTATGTTATTTATGGCTCATGAGTAGTTGAATCATAAAATAACACTGTGTGGTAAAAAACATAATTATTCAGTATACTCGTACAAGGTCACTATACTTTTTCGATACGTCTAATTGAAGTTTAAAACTAAGTACCTACACAAATTAAAAAGAAATCATTTTGTATTTTTGATTAGTACAATTATGTATAGTAGAAAACTAAATGTTTTCAAGTCAAATATGACTGTAGTCGCTTCCAAGTTATGATAAAAAGTCAAAAGGTATAATACAACTAATTTTGTTTGCCTGTTGTCGGTGGGCTCCTCTTTCGAGTGGTTCTAGTGCAAGTGTCCTTGCATCAATATGAGTATGCGTACACATTTTATCGTTGTTTACCAACCGTAAAAATGTCCACCCAATATTGTAATCAATAAATCGCGTCACACGTGAGCAGCCGTAACATTATATTATTATCATCAACATCATCATCATCATCATCATCATCATTATCGTGGTCGTCGTCGGACGTATTTACGTGACATGCATACCCGTCTGACGAATATCGTACACAAGACTGCTCTAAGGACTTACAATGCCCGGGGCAAACCATCATTGCGAGGACCTCCTATAGTTTTCACCCTCTACCTAGGTATTGAAGTATAAATAAAACGTTTTATTATGATTATAATTTTTTTTCAACTATACAATAACTAAAAAGTAAATAATACATTTATATTATTCATGAATTCGAAATATATTATATCATTAATCAATAAATATATTTACAAACGAAACAAGGGATAGTGATTTCGGGTAAATTAAGAACTACAAATAAAATCTACTATTTATACTAAAAAGGAGTTCAGGACACCATAGCTTAGAAATCGATTTTTCGATAAAAACATCACCACTTACAAAAAAGCTAATACAGTAAGTGGCGTTGGAAGTATCACTAGCAGTCCATGCAAAATCCGTCCATTTCACCTATAAGTAAGGTTCAATGAAATTTTACGGGACAACGGAATAAATTGTGTATTGTTACTTGGTTATCCGTTGTTTGATTTTTGAGATCCTTCACTCTTGTCTTCGAGCCTTACTTCATCATACACTCTCTAACATTTTTTGCAGAAAATTAATCACGAAAAAATGGCAGTTGGCCTACGTTAAATTGTATGTGTTTACTCGGTACATTATTACACTAATGTTCGGAAAGAGGATTTTGTAAAATATGTATTCAAAGAAACTTGTCTAACTTTATGTCTAAGGCGGACTCTATAGATAATTTATAACACCCTTTTATTTATTTATTTATTTTAATTTTTTTTTTCTAGAAAGCATGAAGGTTTGTCACCGGAGATTTATGCCTGTTGCTGAGGTCGCCGATACCACCGATGAACTGGACGTGGTGGTAAGATCAGCGGCAGTGGTGGGCCTATCGCAAAGTGGCAGACCGCGATTGAACCGCCGGTACGGTGACCCTAGAACTGACGAGCGGCGAACTATTGCGGGCCGCCTTGTTGGCCGCCTTGTTTTTTGCAGAAAAAGAAGAATGTTCGTGGCCGGTCTTCTCACGCCTGCACCGGGCATAACCGCTGCACCACCTGACCGTGTAATAATTATGTAAAAACATGTACGTAATATGTATATTGTTTTGTGATATCGTACGCGAGTAAAGCATTCGTGAACAATTGTTAATTTGTGATCATTAAGTTTTTTTTACAACCATGGCCTAATAATCAAAAACAACGTAAAAACAGGACAAATTCTACGTTTAGCAGCACGAATTTGGTAACTACAATCATAATATTATTGAATATGGTTGTTTTGGAAGAACTCCATGATTTCTCAAGTACATATAGTAAAGTCTTAGGAGAAAATGTACTGAGCATCTATGCTTTTTTCTAGTAAAATGTATACTATTAATAGACTAATATTAGATTTACTATTTTACTACCCTCTCCGTGTCGACGTCGTTAGATACCATGGTACTGGTTTCGTTGGGAAATGTTTAAGTTATTGTTTTTAAGGCATTTAGTCCAAAAATTCTGCACCAGAAGCTCTAGGAACTTATAGTTTTACGGTCCTCAACAGGAATACGTTGAGGCCGATTGTTAAACACTTTTGTTAGTAATACGCCAGTTACATAGATAGTAAAAACTATACTTATACTATACATTACTGTACAAATGTATAATATGATAGCAAACAGCCTCATATTAGGTATATCACAATCGAATCATCGACGATGAGGTGGTATTATACTGGCATGTCCTACCCAGTATCCTTGTTCTTATTATCTGTGATATCCAAGTACCTATACTCAGTAATAGTTTGTGTACTTGTGTTTTTCTAGGGTGTGTTGAAAACATTTTTTGGGGTGTGGGACTAAGCAGGGGTCGGCAACCTCTTTCACTTCAGGGGCCATAATTTTTTAAAAAAATTAATTAAACGTTATAAAATCAAAATTTTAACACATAAAATAATTTCTACATTTATTTGCAGCTAACTGAACTAAAGGCATAGTCATAAATATTTTAAATATCGACACTCGAATGCTTCGTAATCACAAATTAGGATGTAAAATTAAAATTTTTAAACGCTACGCAAAATAAAATGTTCGCGGGTCGTCGGTGCCGGGCGCAAACCAACCGTCCTGGCGTAGTAATGCAAATAACCGTGTACACGGTGTCATCATAATAATAGTACACCGTTTGTATGACAATAGGTGAAATATTCATATCGGCCAAATTGAAATAAAATAAAATTTCACGCTACGACGATGTAGGCGTTCACGCTTCCGCTCTACAGGTATATTATTATGAAAGTTATAGGTTGTTCGTCAACACGATATACACGTGCGCGTAAAAAAAAAAAAAAAACCATGACATATTTGCGATTGATGATCATAATGCGCGGAATTATATTATTCAT
This sequence comes from Periphyllus acericola, assembly GCA_949715065.1. NCBI lineage: Eukaryota > Metazoa > Arthropoda > Insecta > Hemiptera > Aphididae > Periphyllus > Periphyllus acericola. The sequence goes on from OX454271.1 coordinate 14,102,561, forward strand.
CAAATTTCCGAAATAGTAATTTACGACAATGTCCTATACTTTTAAAAGACGAAATATTAACGTTATTACTTATGCAACGTTCGCAATATTATATGTTCACACGTGGAGACTATGCACTACGTGTGTTTGCACGCGGCAATTATCATATGAAACACTTATTAATGTTTAATGCATTATTTATACGAGCCCAAACGTCTTGTTGTTGATTTTATTCGATTACGAAGGCGCGTAAATTACACAGTTTTAATACCCATCCCCGCGGTGGACGACATACGTTCGCGTCGCGTCAGCGCGACAAATCGTTGTTTTCGACCGTCGGGTTGCAGTGTAAGATTTTGGCCTAATGCACCGCTGCGCGTTCGAGTTTTAATTACATTGTCTTCAGAAAGCTTTCCGTGAAAATGTCAGTGACAAACAAAGATTTTTACGAAGATGTGAGGCCCACGTTGATGTTGTACAAGATTATCGGCATAACAAGCCTTAAAAACGTGTTCTACGGCCGATTAGACTTCCAATGGGGATCCAATTTGATATGGCCCGTGGTACGTATTGAGAACTATAAGATTTACTTTACGATTTTCATACAATCATATAACGTTTTTACTTGAACGATTCCCGTCCGTTGCTACGTATACTTTATACCGGACAATTTGTTTGTAATGTTACTTTAGATCGCGATATTTATGACATGATCATAATTTATATTCGCACGCGAACGAATTCGTGTGGTACGTTATCGTATAGATAGTTATAAGACTCTAGGATTTCGTAGCATTGTCGAATTTAAACTAAAGCGACAGACTTTTTTTTAAGACCTGATTATGTCGAAACATTACATTTTGATAACCATTTCAAAATGATGATTTATCATTAAATTAATATAAAATATGATGTATAATATTTGTGTTTTGAAAGCATATTTCGGTAGAATACATTTTAGGAATTATACCAAGTATTGAACCGAAATACTATAATACAAACTAAAAAATGGCGAAACTCCTAGGTCGAGTGAGACTCCACGGTCGGGCGAGATACAGGGATACCGTTAATTGCTGTATTTTTCATTTGAGCTTGAATGCAATGTAACATTGCTCTTAAAAAAAACGATTCTGAGTGAAAGAAGTCGGATGCATCAGTTTAAATTGTTAATGATAGTTAATATAGCAGTAGAACCAAATATCTTAATTAGATAAGTATATAAGTTTTCTAAGTACGAACATATTTAAAACCAGGAAAATGGGTAAAACTATGTAAAATTGTATTTTTATTAATTTTGTCCTTTATTTTATAAACAGTCTTATTTTCATAATTATTAAAATAAAATTAATTTACAATACGGTCGGGAGAGATACAGAGATATTATTGCTATAAGTCTCACTTTCTTTAAAAAGTCTGCATTTAAAATGTAGTTAGATTCGAAAAATGAATTATTAATATTATGAGGCGTCTGAAGACAATATTATTACAATAACCACACGAATCTAATCGTCTAAAATGTACATAATTTAATATTATTATTATATGCGGGCATATTCAACCTGGGAAAAAATCTTATTATATCTCGGTACACAATCGTGCACATCAATGCATAGAAAATCTTATGAGATTTTTATTAAACGCTAATCATTAGATACATCGATAATATATGTATGTTTCGAGTCTCTACGAATAATCTATATAGCATAATAACTAATGAGCTAAACAACCGAATATCTTGTAACCATGAAAAGTAAACAAATGGATAGTGCGTGACAAAAAAATATAAATACAATAGACATCAATCTAGTTGAATTTTTTGCGCTGTTTTGTTACGTTTTTTCTCAGTTAATCGGAAAACTGTAGAGAAATTAAAAAAACAACCTCTTCAAAGTACCAACGAGACGAAATTTCCTTTCAGACAAATACCAAGTACAATAAGTTGTATACATCGGAGTAATCCTTCTGCTTGAAATCATGTACACAGACAAAAAAAAAACACACATCATGCGATAAACCAATACATTCCTCGTTTCACTCAGAATCTAGAATTATAAATAAATATATTGTTATGCTTATATAATCAGATAATAACGTTATTTTATAAGATTATCGATTTATCTATACTTTGTGTTTATCAGGAGTATCTTAATGACTAAGCAGTCCTACTGAAAATATAGTTTATCATTTATTGCATAGGTTCTATGAAAAAAAAATGACAAAGTTTTACCGACTAAAAATGCTAATTGCTTTTCCGGTTTCAAAGTCGAAAAATAAATAAAATGTATTGCAATCATGACATAAAGTTCATACAACACTGGAGTACGAGTACAAGTGGCAAAAGTTTTCGAGGGTCTGTGCTAAACTCATAAGTCATTAATAATTTTGACTAAATCCTCCTTCCCCCAAGTGAATTAATTCGCACTTTTAGCCATGCTTATTGATTTCAAAGCTGGCCAAAACAAATGTTTCCGAAATTTCATTAAGACTTGAATGGAAGAGAAAAATGGAAAGTTAATTTAATCATTTTTCTTGCTTCTAAGAAATTAAATTTAAAAAAATAAAATAAAAAAAAAAGTCTGTCATAAAATGAATAAATGTTTTGAAATAATAAGTGGTTAAAGTGGTTTGTTAAAAATACATACATAATATTTTATAATATATATATATATATAGATATATACATGTATAAGCTGTTACATAAATATAACAGCTCAGGTCCATTATATTGGTTATGATTCATTTAAGACTCCTCGTATGTTTCATAAAATATATCCACGTTGTTACGTCTTGCTAAGTATAACGTAAATATACGTATCGAATATAATTTGACGTTTAATAGATTGCAATGCGCTGCAAAAAATGTACAATCGAGCGAATTTCATAACACGCCGCCCGTCACCCGCGCACCGCGACGCATAATATACGTCCGTTTTGAATACCACACGCGTGCATAATGTTATAAAATAAATGCAATTTTTTTTTTTCACATTTCCAATCAAGGTGGCTTATCTAACGCCGTGCTATCTGCTGGTGACGAAAGCCGTCAAGTATCCGACGGCCACGCTGTGGTTTTGGACGGTCAACTTTATCGTGCGCGAGTTCTTCAGCCAACTGACTTCGATATACGTGGACACGCACCTGCCGAAGATCATCGAGAAGACCAATCGGTTCGACACGGAACACGGTCGGCCCACGGAACAGAGGACTCGGCCCCGTTACTACGTGATCGCCTACCTGGGATGCACGTTGACGTTACTCAGTTGCGCCTGTATTGACATTTTACTTAACAAGATGTCGGTTAAGGTCATCTTCGAATCGATGCTAAGGTATATAACCACTGCACGCGCGCACGAACGGCGTATAATACCTGCGGACCTGCACACCAAATGGTTCCCGGACGATTTGCTTTTAGGCCTTCTATGTACACACATTTTCTCAAAACACATATCAATCGATGGTTTAGAATTTGAAGTAAGGGCCGCGTTAAATTCTACCGCGGGTTGAACACCTCCGCACACTAGTAGGGAACAGAAACGTACATATTTTTTAGTTATATACCTAGCGATTCGATCCAGATAAACGAAACATACATATTCTCTGCGTATAGTCGTGGTTTTAAGGATAATTCGTTGAGCATTCCAAATTGTTTTTTAACAATTGTTTGCCTCTTAATGCTCACGGTTCAGTCGGTCTTTCGGTTCGATAACAACAATTATTCTAAAAATAACCGGAAACCTGCAGCGCCCCGCCATCAAGATGCGTCCTGAAAAAATGTTGCACCCCGAGGCGATTGCCTCTGTTGTCCACACGGTACGGTTACGACGCACCGCGGTGTATACCACGTACATCAGGGATGGACAACTGGCGGCCCGCGAACCTTTTTTATCCGGCTCGTGCTACATTTTCAAATCGCTTTTTAAAAATACTATATGTTAGGATTTTTCTGTATTCTGTTATTCAATTATTATACGTCGATATAACGAGTAAAACGTAGATATGAATTCTTTTCTAATGTTGAATAATAATTAAATGTACAAGAAATAAATGTAAACCGTAAACGTTTGATTGAACTTTTTTTTTTTTTTGCTTTCCAAGTTCTCCGGCCCGCTAGATTTCCACTTTCGAAAAATTGTCCCCTCCAGTAGCATTATTGAGTTGGCCGTCTCCCCGACCTGCACGGAGGCGCGTCATACCGCATAATACGCTTGTGCCCGCAGGTATATGAGCTCGATTTTCCCACTGCTGTACCTGCTGTTCTGCGACGAGATGTGCATGCGGTTCCGGTCGCTGCGAACGCGGTGGCGCACCGAGGTGACCAAGGTGCTCGCGTCCACGCCGCGGTCCACGTGCCAGGCGCTCGAGTCGGAGCGCCTGGCGCACGCGCAGCTCTGCGACCTCGTCGAGGAGATCCGCGTGGCGTTCGGGCCCCGGCTCACCACGTACCTGCTGTTCGTGTTCCTCGAGCACCTGGCCCGGTTCTACTTCGACACGTACGTGATGCCCACGTACCGGAGCAAGCACTCGGACCTGGAGAACAAGGGCGTCAGCATGCTGGAGTCGCTCATGTTCCTGGCGCACGCCTGGATCGGCACGTACCTGGTCGCCTACCTGTCCGACACGCTCACGGAATCCGTAATGACACGACACCGGTTATTCGTCGAACACCCGCACACGCGTGTCACAGACGTGCAAAAAAATGAACAACCGAGTGCAGCGGCGTAAGCGCGCGCATGTGCAGTGGCGCGCGCCGAGCTATACGAACAGGGGTAGCGACCGTAGCGAGCTGAAACCCAGTATGCCCGCCCGCCCAGGGACCGCGGGTACCTGTTCCCGTACGACAGTTGGTGCGCAATGCTCCGGGTTCCCGTAGCACACCATACCTTCGGGGTGCGAGTTTTGTTATGTTAACCCGGAAACACTGTCGTACGGGTGCCTACACGTTGAAAAATAGAGCGGACACACGAGCACCCGATATGGCCCCATGACGCATAACCGACCCTAGAATAGAGGGGTAGCAGCCACTAGCAGCTTCTACCCCTAACAGGAGTGTGTCCCACTGTACATGTGTTAGTGTGTGCGCGTGTGCGTGTGCATGCATGCTTGCATGTACGTGAGTTTGTTTGTGTGGTAACCGGTAGAATTGGCTAAGGGTAAAATAAACCCAACGAACGAAATTTCCATAGACGAATTATAAACATGGCTATCGAATAAATCGATCAAAAATTCTAGTTGGGAAAATGTCGGTTAAACGTGTATCAGTCTAGAAACAGTATTGCTACGATGAATGATAAATCTTATACTTACGAAAAATTGTTTGTAAAGAAATCATTAACACTAAAACTGATATAATTGTGTTTGAAAAAATTTGCATAGAAAACTTGGGAAAATAATAAAATATCTAGTATAGAATGATTTAGAAATATTACAAAGTGCACATTATTATATAATTAAACGGTGTAAATAAGAAAACAATAGAGTATGGACCTACTGTCCTAGGTTTAATGCCAGTGGTTTTATGTTTCCAACAGATAGCGAATATTATAGTGAGCTTAGAACTGTTCTATTTGTGTTTCTTTTCTTTTCATGCTTCAATAATTTCCGGAGAATTTCAGAAAATATTGGAAAGAAGCTCAATCTCCATAAGTATCCCTAGTTACGTTCTATGGTAGTATATTGTAAAAATCAGAAATTTAAAACCGTGTTCACTGCTTGAGTTATTTACAGGAATATTTTGATTAGCCCTATAAGTATACTCTCAATGCTAACGAATCTCCATCGTTTTCGTAGGTCGTTATTTAATATAAAAAAATAAAAACGCTGTAATATGCTATAATAACATATCTACCTATGAAAAAGACTGTCCATTGTCGATTTTCATTAATGCAACATAAAGAGATTTATCATTAACAATAATAGTTTATGTACGAAACACGCGCGAAGCACATTATGTAAATAACCTGTTTGCATAACAACATTTAGCTCTTACTGAATCCAACAAGTGAATTATATATTTTTAATGCATATTTGTTTTTTGTTCAGAATTCAGCTTCATTAAAATAATATTTTCTAGAGCAAAGAAATAATAACAGATTTAAGGAACATACCAATATGGAAATTACCACAAGACTGCTGTGAACAGGTATAATAAACAAAAGAATGCAATGTAGACAGTATTGGTTTATGAACATGATTTATGAGATTTGTGTTATAAGTTTTGATCAAAACACATTACATAATACATCTGGACAAGAGATACAAGAAGTATAACGAGTAAACTGCTCATCATGATTATTCTGTGTGTTATAACATGCATTTCAATTATTTATTTCGCTTATAAATTAATTAAAATAATAAATTCATGTTTAATCAACATATGGAGATGCATATTATATTACTCTGAGGTGTACATATCGGCTAGATAAAGTGTTTTAATTTATAAAATACCAACTGCAGATAGTTTACTACCGTCATTAAAACTACACACAAATTACTTGGATTAGAGTTTTTTTTTACAAACAATAAATCATTGACAGTTACTGTTCATGTAATATGATTTACGATCGTTTTCTAGTTTAATATTTACGTATATATAATATATATTTTCTTATAATTGTCGAGATTAATTGTAAACATACAACATTAATAAATCAAAAAATATATTTACTATCCTTAAAACTATAAATATTGAACATTTTTAGAAATAAACCTGACGATATTCATCTCGTATTTTAATTTTTTCTATAGTATTATGCATATTATGCAATGAACATTTTGATCGATGCAAATCTTAACTCTTAAATATCCACGAAATAATTAGCGAGCGCTAATTGAGACACGTCAAAATGAAAATAGGCTAACTAGTTCAGAACATTTTACTAGGCTTTACCAACATAGATATCACGCGAATATTATTGACTGCTACTGTAATGTATATTATAATAATGTGTGTACAGGTTACTTTCTTCATGTCTCAAGTGCAGAATTCGCAAACCGTTATAACAGCGTCTGGTCTCTTCACGGTCAACAAAACTATTTTATCGTCGGTAAGTATTTGGTCATCATTATAATTTATATTGGCGCAGTCCGTTGGCCGTAATTCTTTTGAAAGTGCACATAAAATTGTGTACAACCTTGTTCTGTACACTGCAGCAGATTCCCGTTGTGTCGAATCGAAAATTGGAGAACGGGTGAATGTTTGAAAAATCGAATGATTTATGTGAAGTACCCGAGTTTTCTGAAAAACACCGTTGAATTGTTGAGTGCAGTGAGAGTTTCGATGTGTTTACGATTTAATCGTACGTATCGACGCGATGTTCGACATAACGAGAATTTACGCAATACTAACAATTATAACCATCCACATTAAAATATAGGCACCTAGACGTATTTGTTATATTAAGGAACTAAAAAACGATGAAAATTCCAAAAGTACATCAATTTTTATCCGATATAATTGTTTATGTGCATTTTAATCGGTATGAAATGTTTATACACAGTGTCACGATTATCGATGAAATATGGAATTATTATTTTGCTATATTATTTGTACAGTTTAAAAAAGAAATCATAAGTTTATAAAATAAGAACATCCAACCAAGCATACTACTACGACTTGGGTGGGATGTGTCGGACAAGTGTTGACACGTCAAACGTGTAAGCTATTACGATCGCATTGTACTTACAATGTGCATTGTACTCTGGGTAGAGTTGTTTATGCAATTTCCCGAATTCCTTGAATTTCGTACTGTTGGCAATATCCGAGTAAAAAGTATGTCAGAGCCAGCGGTGGAGCCAGATCTTACCTATAGGTAAATTATACTTATACAATATAGGCTACAGGTGGGTCAGTTTGCGGTCAATTATTTTAAAGGGACGCCCATTGTGTTTACCATTAATTAGCGGACTAAACCGATGCATAAAAGAGCAACCCACTATACTGCAGTCAACGTATATTGTAATATTATTACATAACACACCATGTAGTATAACATACAAACAAACAAATAAATATACAAATATTTTAGTAGAAGTCTTTGAACTTTCAAATCATAACCTGCAGTTAGTCGTACAATATTTCTTAATTTAAACTCTTAATTTTATATTATACTATCATTCTGTATGGACGTCACCAGACAAGGTTTCATCTACCTACAGTAAATTAGATTTTTCTCATCCTCACTAAGTATACCTGGATTTTTGGAGCGTTTAGATCTTTTTCATCACTAAAAGTCTAAAAAAATGAGTGGTTTCAAAACAAGACATACCGCCATCAAGGTAAAACTACTCAATAGGGTTTTTAATCCATTTTGAATTGTAAAATGTTTTTAATGTTCTTACTCGCATGTTCTTTATTAATCATAAATCAAATCGGAAATTGCCAGCATATATCTGTGCATACACTTTTGAAGTGTCGACAAATCGTCGTGCATATATAACGCCAACGTAATTTCGAATACTTCGCGTGACATTGTACTTCTGAAATAACAATGATTTATACTGACATAGTATTATGTTTGGCTTGTTACTTGTTACTATATACTGGGTACAATTTGTTATTCATATTATAATCGAAAATATTTCAATTTGCATACTATAAATAACGCACATCAACTATACATGGTGCTCAATACGAATCGTCTTTGGGTTCTCGAAAAATAGCCAAAAAATAATTTACTATTGTTAATTTATTTTCGTAACTTGTAGAAATTATGTTATTTGATGAGCGGATAAAATGTAATTAAAATGCATGCAGATATCAAACTAACTTCAACTAAATAGTTTAGTCAACACCCATTATGTGTAAAATGAAATGTAGCTATATTAATAAAAAATGAAAAACACTCACAAAAAAAGAAAGCAGTCCTAAAATTCTAAATTTGTATATTGGTACATCATAATCATACAACATTGAAGTTATTGTAAATTGCATTTACGACTATAAGACTGAATTGGTTATATTAAAACTAAAGGTTAAAATCGAAAATCTACGGTTTAAAATAACTGATACATAGGTGGTACATGCATGATATATACGTATAACAGGTGCCTACACAATATGTACAAGATAATAAAGTCATAATATATTCTCAAGTTATTATAATGCATATATGATGAATTTATTACATTATAGATACATATTTTTATATGAAATGTATCTTGTTACAGTAAGTTATAATAATATATAATACACGTAAGATTATTATTATTTAATGTTTCGTAATTTATTCTCGTCTAATTATATTGCCAAGGTTTACTCAAACTATATCGATACATTTAAAATGCAAAAATACGATTTTTTATGCTTTAATTTCATCTGTATAATAAATATTTTAAAATGAAAATACATGTTTAATCGCGAGTCCTTCTAATTTGATAGCTGGTACTAATAGGACATCGCCGGTCGTTTAATTGGCATAATATATTTCAAGTACCAGCAGAGTCTTGATGTTGCACTATATATACAATTTGTCCATGACTATATATATCCAATATAATTAATATAATATGTATGGTTACATAAAAAAAGAATTTAGACTTTTTTCATTTTTTTTTTTTCAAATATCAATGAATATAAATGAAAAATAGACAACGTTCAAAGCAAATTATTTTATCTGTATTATTCTGAAATATATGTTTAATTGTTATAGTTTATTCTATGTAACCTGTTTAAAATACAAGAAACTCATAACTCTAAAAAGATATTACAAGCTTTCAAGTTGTTCGTTTTACTGTGCTTATTACAAAGATTTATTAAAACTGGTATTATATTGGAACTATATATCAAATATTATTTCATCGGTTCGTCACTTTAGGTTTGATGCATTTTCGTGGAATGTAAATTTATCATTAGGGTGCGGATTTAAATTCTCTGAAAAACAAGAAAAATTCCGTAAAAAATATATAATTGAATGCTCAATCTAATGAAAAGGTTAGAAAAGTGCCTTAAAAAATGCCAAAAAAATGCTCCAATTAAAAACTTTATTTAGTATTTAGATTACTAATTATCAAAGACTATACTTCTTCTTCTTTTATCTTCTTTTCATCCTGTAAATTATTTCCTTAAAAAAAATACCCAATTATTTGTACATTAATTGTATTATTTTTACCCTGTATTTCATTATAGTACTGGATAATCAGAAGGTGTTTAATATTTTCAAATATAATATAGATACATAATAAAAGTATAATTTTTTTGTCTTTAGGAAAATGTTTAAAATATAATTTATTACTTTTTCTTATAACATTTTGAAATATGTAAAATATGAAGAAAATACATTAAACCTAAATTCTCTAAAAATAATAAAAAGTTCTGAAAATGCAGAACATTATATATAAAACGAACTGTGTGCTTGGAAAGCATTGTTTAGGACCATTCAGAAAAAAATGTGAGTTTCATTGAATTCCGCATACTATTTATCATATAATATAAATTTTAAATTTATATTGCAAAACGATAATTTATTGTTATTTGATATACCAAAATACAATTATTTAAGACCAATACATAATGTTTAAAAGATATAAGAAAATGTTTGATCACATATTTTATCCTATTGAAAATATGCAGTAAGCTTCCGTGGGCATTATGTTATTCATTTAACTAGAAATTGTTGGCGAAAGAGTGAAAATTATATAGTGATGTATATTATTACAGTCCGAGTGCTGCATTTAAAGTTTTGTTCACGAAATCATATTCAATATATTACAACGGTTTACTTAAAACTTTCATGTTATTCAATAATTCATTGGAAATCGCCAACTATATTAAATTCGAAATTTGATAAATGCAATTTATTTATTCAATAAATGCATTTATATAATAATATAATATACAATATATAAAAATGTGTTGAATCATTTTTTTATTCATTTTGTCTTATTTGTTTTTAGATAATTATATCATTGGCTACGTACATTATAGTACTCATACAATTGTCGCCCGACTTGGGGCGCATATTTGTCGAATAAATTACGCAATATCAATAATCATAAGTTACAAACACATTTAGATATGTGATTTTACTAAACAATAATACTACACAATATCCCACGCACGACGGCGACTTAGTCGATGCACTCTTCGGGGCACGCCCATAAAATATAATGAAAAAAAAAAAAAAATGAAAAAAACACGCTGAGGAATTTTTCGTACACTTCAGGCATAATCGTTTGCCCTTCAAAAAATTCATATCAACAATCACCGTCACATGTTATTTACCCGTTTGGATTGATCTCGTTTTGGTCGAGCGTATTTTCGCCCAGGAAGTCGAGTCCAACGTAAAAGGAATGATAGGTTTTTTTTTATTTATATTATATTATTAACTTTACATCGGTAATTTTTCCCTCCATAATCCTCGCGGTTCCTTAGGGCGTATCCGTTAACCTTGCTCGCAATGCAAGGTAATCAGGACATGGGCGACAGTGCTTTTATAAATACGCCGGGCAGCGACACCGAACAGTACAGTTCTCGTTCACTAGTTGCCGTAGCACAAGACAATATTGAAGAAATCATGAGCCGATTTGTCGTAAGTACTCTTCTATACATTTTATAAAGTGCAATATTACCTACACACAACGCTTGGAAGTCTGGTTAACCGAAATAGTTAGGATTTTTGTTCGGGTTTCAGAGTTAAATAATTTACAGACACTTGGGAAAAATACGACCGATCGCGTTTCGCCGTGTAATATTTCATTAAAATACGCATGGAAGTATATTGAATCGAACGAATAATTCCAGAGTTTATCTTTAAAGTTTGCGTTAAACGGTCATTTAATATAAAGTCATGTACTCACGTTTTAGAACTTTAACATTGGTTTTTATTTTTAACACTACCTTTAATACACATTTAATATAAAAACTCGTGTACTTACATTTTGGACGTCAGTAATTTGTTTTTTTCTTAATACTTAATAATTTAAGTCAATCACGTTTAACATTCGTTGTTAGTTTTAGCAATGTCTTAAACTCGTATTTTGAAAATCTCTCGGTATATATTACTTTGAAAACGCGAAAATAATTTAGAAATAATTTCTCAGCCTCTTGGTTTACATTAATCGAGACGATATAATATATACAAATTTTTTTAAAAATTAAATATTGTTTATGTTCATTAAAACGCTTTTTACGCTATATACAATGTCCAAACAGAAGACAGAAACCGTTTGCACGAATTCGAATCCAATTTTAAGTCTATTCCAACGTATTCCGGTATAAATTACTAGTCTCGACTTCGAGTGCTCGAATATCAGTTAGGCGCAGCGTGTACATACTTTCGAGCATTTGATAGAATCGTTTACCTGTACACCAATAAACATTTGTTGACTTCAATCGGTTCGGAAAAATATGTTCGCGAAACAAAAACGCCGGTCGGCGCGGTCGTTTTCACGCAGCCCACGGCAGTATAGTGGTATAATAAACGTGTCTTAGGGTTACCGCGTTTACGGTCGGTATACCTTCGTCGAGGCTGCGAACGACTCGGGGTGGGAAAAACCGTTTGCAAGTGAAAAACGTTTCTCTCGTGTTCGCGCAGGTATTTGTCTTGATGGCGTTGACGTCTTCGGTGGCGCTGGTCGCCGCTCAACAGAACGCCGCCATCCTCTCCGACGCCCGGTACCTGTCCAACAACGGTCAGTTCGGCGCCGCGTACAAGCAGGGTGACGGTGTCGAGTTCAAGGAGGAGGCGGACGCGGAAGGCAACAGACGCGGATCCTACAGCTACGTGGACCCCAACGGCCAGAGGCGCACCGTCCACTACACGGCCGGCAAGGACGGCTTCAAGGCCACCGGCGATCATTTGCCCGTCGCCCCGACGCCCGTGCCCGTGCCAGCCGTGCCCGCCGTGCCCGCCGTCCCGTCTTCCAAGGCCTCGTGGCAAGACGAGTGGTGAGCATGTTATCAGTATATTATTATATGGCCAATTACCGTCTCACGCGACCGCGGCCCGACAGGGGTTCACACACTTCGCATCCGATCTGCGCGCGATGATCCCTTTTCCCGTTCACCCCATCGGTCCCGTGACGCCGGTCACACTATGTCATCTGCAGACAGCTCCAGACCGGTGTTCTGCGTCCGAAAAGCTATCGGTTGTCGTCGTCCAAACATATACTCGTATATACATTTCAAGTGCTGCGAAAAACGTGCGACTTCTAGATCTTTTCGATCCCCGCCGATCAATCGTTTTTTTTTTCGATCTCTACCCGCCGTCTTCTCAAAATCTGTATACTTTCAACCGAGTTCCAAAAACTGGTTTCGAACGGTCATTATATAATAAACGTTCTACGCTAGCCGCGTCATACTTTCCATTTGTTGTAAAAATCATTTCACGTTACAAGGGCACCCGCGTTTTTCTAATGGTCACCACGCGGTTAATATAATAATTATACCGCGGTCCGCGTACACGTCATAACCTGTCGGACGCGGAACAATTAATACAGTGAACACACAAACACAATTTATGTTTTAACTTTTCACCATCCGCTACCGTTTCGATGATTATATACCGAAAACCGTTCTAAAACGATCCTTGTCGAGCAGATAATGATTATCATTATACGTTTTTATTCGGTTGAAAACGAATAGCATTTTTTACCGCGACCCGGCTACGTGTTTTTTACACGCTCATATGTACATATCTTCGCATCAATGCCTAGAAGAATTATGTTATTTGTACTCCTACTGTACTCCTACTGTACCCGCCTACAGATTATCTACCTACCCGAGATTCCAACCGAAAAAGGGATTTTTTTCAAATGGTTTAATCATATTTTTTTTCAGGTCCCAACCACCAGCAGTCCAAAACCAATGGAACCAATGGAACTCGGCGCCTGCTGCTCAGCACGACGACGGACAATGGAACCAATGGAGTGCAGAGACCACACCTAAGTACGACGATGGTCAGTGGAGCCAATGGAGCCAGGAGTCATCCGACGACGGCCAATGGAACCAACAATGGAACTCCGCTCCGACGACGGCTTCGCCGAAACAAAGCCAGTGGAACCAATGGAACTCGATCCCGACCACCGCCAAGTGGAACCAATGGAACTCGGCACCGACCCCACCGCCCACGTCATACAACGTCAACCAGGCTTCCGGCAAATTCAACTTGAACAGATCTCCAGACGGTTTCAGCTACACGTTCAGTCAAAACTGATGCGCGCACCTATATGTACCTAAGCCCTAAGCAAATCTGAAATGTAACATATTATTATATATTGTTTTCTTCTGTCGATTTGTTTTTATATTTAATTAAAGACTAGTCCACAAAACAAAAAAAATAAATAAATAAATAAAATATATTTAATAAAAAAATAAACATAAAAAAATCAATAATCGTACACAGAGTTCTTTTTTATCATCATCGATCCCATCCAAGTACACTCTCGCGGGCATAGCGATGCGGTTGGAGATTGCGATCGACCGAGCCGATCGTTACTGCACCGCTTGCACCGTCGTTTGTGCGTCCGTAGTTGGTTCGTTCGTGGTGGTGAACGCGCCTTCGCCGGGCTCCTTCGTGGTTTGGCACTCACTCGCGTGGCGGTCGTCCGAGGTGGTAACGTGGTCTTCGCCGGGAACTCGGGTGTGGGCCTGCGGTACTTCGGAGACGGCGAGAACTTCTACGGCTTCATCCGAGTCGGTCCAATAGTCCGGGCCATAGTAACTGTCGTGTTCATCGGCACCCGTGTGATCGTCACCGTCTTCGGAGTCGAAGGCCGGACGATACTGATCGACGGTACCAAATCTTCCGGGGGCACATTGCGATATCGCGAGAACCAAGGAGAACACGACGGACACTGCCTGTAAACACGACAGACAGACGGAAATACATATAATACAATAACGTGAAATTATATTCGAAACTATTACGCGATTTAAGTAAAAAATAAAAACAAAAAAACCAACAACAACAACAACAACAAAAAATATATATATATATGTATATCTGCTCAGGCGGTACTCACGATTAAAGACTTCATGGTAACGGCTGGCGCGTGCGAGAACTATTCACGGTTAGTGCTTGGATATGATGGATGTCCGGAGGCTTTTATACGGGAGAAGGACGTGGAAAAAAAAACAAACAAGAGCGCTCTGGGGCACGTTCAATGTCAACCGGTCGGCGTGAATTAAATTCCATTATTCCGTGCGTTGGGCGTATTCTTCGTCGTCGATTCTAAATTAATACTTTGTTAAACGTTCTCGCGTGGTGACGCGAAGTTTTCTTCTTCGCGGCTAATCGTAGCTTACGTACCACCCCACTGAATATACAAAATCACCTTAGCTGCCATCCCCTTCAATCAATGCTTATGTTGTCATTTACTGCAGTGGAATTCATTTTCAAGAGAATAAGTTTAATCTCCCGGTACGTCCAAAAGACATCTCAAAATTAATAAAGATAATTTTTTAACCTAGGAAAGATGTACAAACTCGTCTTACGGATGGATGCGTAGTAGCGGCATTGCGCCATTTCAATAATTATTTTAATAATATACCTTCAAGGCTACGAGGAAAACCGAATTCGATTTAGTACGATGACGACATTATATATGGACTGCAGTCAGCAATTTATAGGAATGTGACGTGCGTGTATAAATCAACTTGAATAAATCAATATTTAATTTAAAACTGAAAAACAAAAGTTTTACGTATCAATGCATAAATCAGCTATTTTATTTAAACCTACAGTTAAAAACGGTAACATTTTATTTACCCCTGATTAAAAACCCCTCAACGGATTTTTTTTTTTAGTAGTGTTTGATGTTAGAAAATTAAAATGTTATTTTCAACCGTCTCAGAATTATAATAAATATAATCGTATGCTGGAATCAAGAAAATACTTACTTATAAATCAAACTTATTCAATGCGTTCCAATACATCGTTAAATCCAACTTGGCTTTCTGTGATGCGTGTAAATTAATTTTTAAAATTATACTATTTAAAATATTCCTTTCTCCTTAATTTATTATGACTTATACAAATAGTGAAGTATGTGTATCTCGTGATATGGTCATTGCTCTAAAATATTATAAAGAAACAGGAATAATGAGTTTAGAGATTTGTAAATAGTTAGACGTTTGTTTAAATAATAATAACTTAAGCAAATTTTTGTTAAATTCAATATTTTTTCAACAAATATTGAATTAAAGTCACTACCATAAGCATAAGTGTATGACATCATTCTTATAATATTGCAACTTGATTCATGATTTTTAATCATGGAAAAAAAATCAATATTTTTTAGAATTAAACAGAAATGGGTTGATAAAATAATTAATTAAACGGGTAAACGTGATACTAAAATTGTGGTCAAACTCACATGACTACATTATTATGTGACTATGACTATAATAGTTTAAATGGTTAATATTAATCGATTCTGTAATCATTTCTTTTAATCTATACATGTCACTGTAAGTATAGTTTTGTTTGGCTAATAAAAACGTAAAACAAAAAAAAATGAAATTGACATTTGATTATTCGTGGAAATGAAAAAATGTTTCCATGGTTTTTGAAAGATATTTTTCCAACTAGACGCGTTTTTGTTGTATAATATTATTAACAATGGTATTTATATCGTACCTTGCTACTTTATAGTGTATTTTCAGCAGAATTAATTTTCAAAAAATTAATTTTATTTTCAAAGAGTCAAATGGATCGAGCTCGTATTTCTAATCGATCGAACGCTTACAATATTTACTTAGAATATTTTCATCGACTATATTCGACAGTTTTAATGAAAAGTTTGGAAATGGGTTTGTTAAACTTGCCGTTAATATTTTACAATTTAACAGTCTTAAAAGGTTATTAATTTTGAACTGTCGAAAATTGTATTCGATCGGTTTTGAATTAACCAAGTTTGTCTTTTGAAATTTACAACAAAGTGAGCTTAGGTGATATTCTTTTCATTCAAAATGGTTTTAATGCGAAATTATGCAAAAAAAATATGTTTACAAAAATATTTAGGGATACGATATTTATGTAGGTCACTCGACCATTGTAATAGCTGGTGTATATAGGAGGTCATCCATTGATGGAACTCCATAATACGTAAATTTGCCAAACAGTGTTATGGCACATCTAAACGATTTTTTTATACCATAAGCTAAAATTATTATATAACCGCGTTATCATTCAAATCGACGGTATCGAAGTATTTTCTAATAAAAAAATTATAATAACTACCGTTTCAGTTTTAATGTTGTTCAACTCATCGAATTATTAAGACGTAGCTATAATAATTGGTTTACTGCAGATTCGTAATCGTTTATATGATAATTGTTACGCATAATATGTAATTTGCACATTTGTACCCATATACATTTGTACATTTGTACATACAACAAACGTTTCGAAATACGTACGTTCGACCCGACTAGGATTCGGGGGGCCCTAAAACACCGTGTTTGATTCTCGGTACACACATAATCGCATATTATAATATGATAATCACAGAACTTAGAACTCAGGCCATAACCAAACCGATAGAAACATAAAGAAACTATTTTTATTAGTGCAATATAACTATATTAAGTGTTAATATAATCGCTATTAATTAGAAACAAATCAGTGAGTTCATGCGGAGATATTTCCTCTGAGATGTATTACACTTATATTTGATATCACTAATCACTATAGTCTATAGCTATGGACATTGGACATTGTACAACGTGCAGGACGATCAACTGGTACTGTATACAGTAAAACTCGCTCAAGACGCTATTCAAGAGACCAGCTCTCCATAGCGTCTAAAGCGGTCTTATGTGGGAATTGAAAAAAAAAACTATTTATAAAATGATTTAAACATTTATAAAAAAAAACACATTTAATTGAACATAATTTAACTGGTAATACATTTATAAATTTAATAAATTTAATTTATAAATATTATTTTTCCTATGTAATTAAATTTAAAAAAAAATAAGTTTACACATATTTTAATCTTCCTCCTGGTCATCGTCTTCTTTCTCATTCTCTACTAAGTTCGTATCAGAGATAATTTCATCTGAAGTCCGAGTGCTACTGGTTACGAACTTGTCGTCCACTGTTTTAATCAGGAAGATGTTTTTGAAACTCCTCTTCTTCTAAATGTGAGCTACCAGCCTCTTCAGAGTCGTTCAACACACCAAATGCAGATTTCCGGAAACAGATTATTATTACATCAGACTTAAAAAATTAATAAAATAGGTGGTACTGTGAAATAATACTATAGTAGATGATGAGCTATTTTTCAAGAATAAAATCTTGTCACTGGCCACCGACAATCCCTCGTAAGAGAGGTAATTTTGAAAAGTATCCGAAATATTTGTTTTAATAAATATAAGAAAAAAGTAATTCCATAATGTTTATTTGAATATTTCTTATAAGTTTTCTTTTAAGTTTTATAAGTATTCATAAAAATACTTTGCGTATTTTTTTTTATGATTAACGTGAAACCTTTGAGTTTGTTGGGACTTTTTTGTTATTTTATTGGCGTTACAAAGGCAGTAAAAATGCAATCTACAAACAATAACAAAGATGTCAAAGTTATACGTTCATACTTTATGGGCTTATCATTTTTATTTTTCTCGTTAAACAAACAAAGAACTCCTAAGAAAAATACTGAAATGGTAATTTCTTCATTAGCACTATGGCGGTAGGCGCAGAAATAAGTGAACCTTCGCGGGAAACATCTTAAATATAATGCGACGATGTGAAAATATTTAACCGACCCGGCTTCGAATTCGTTTGGTTGATATTTGAAATGTTTTCTCTAGATTTCGTCGGCTACACAATATAATACCCCCACTTGTTTGTAATACAAGTGAACTTTTCATTTTATCCATTCGTAAGTTCGTATCGTAAATGCACAGTTAAAGTATAACGTATTTATATAATGAACATGTGTACGGGTTAAGAAATAACTTCACTTGCAAAACTCGGCTTCGGAAAAAAAAAAAGAACAAAAAAATTCACAACACGTGTATGAACCGCCCTTTGGATAACGCTTAACAGTCGGTTCGACATGTCGTTGCATACATACAGGATATTGACCTGTTTTTCACGCCTTATAGTCAACCTCACGGCTTTCCGGCGATCCCCGTAAATTATGTACATTACCTATGTGCAGTGTCTACGCACACGCGCCTATAGTCACTAACGGTATTCCCGTGCGATTGTTTCGAAAACGCTAAACAAAACATTCGCGTTACACATAGCGCGCGTCGTTATAACTCGACCGTCGACATTATTGTGTTAAGTGCACTTGGTACGTGTAAAACAAAATATTTTTACAAACGGAACATTATGTTATAGCTACATAATAACGCGCACCCACAAACCTGCACCCAGAGCGCCGCCGCCGCCTCCGTTGCGTAACAATAATAACTGCACGCAGCACATTGCTGCTGCAGTGGGAAATCAGACGATACATTATTTTTTTTCCTGTTCGTTACGTACGGATATAGGTGTAGTGCCTACGCGTGAACCAAACTGTCTGATCTGGAATGCAGATAAATGCGCGAAAATAGTTTTTTTTTTTTTTAATAAAATCGTTTGGCTTTTTTCCCAATCGGTTGTACCACTTGTACGCGAATAGGATAATGCATCGGGGGCCGTAAAACCCGTACGGGCGAGGATAATAATATCATCAGCAGTAGCTGCATAATATTATAATAATACATATTTTATTTTCGTAATAATTTATTCACGCCGTCACGTGTGTGTCACAACACGAAGCATAATACGCGCGCATATAACACAACAATATGAAAATATCTGATTACGTGTCAGCATCGGTAGAGTTCTATCGACTGGTCTCGTGTGCACTATGTAGGTGCATCGAAAACTCGAAAATCAATTTTGAACCAGTGCAACGCGTTTCGCTGTAAACGTAAACGTTACCCTAGATCAGTGGTCTTCAACCGGTGGGTCGCGACCCATTTTCGGGTCGCGTAAGTTTTAAAATTGGGTCCCGATAAGTCTTCTTTTATTAAAAAAAAAAAAATAAAGTTCATAAAATTTTATAAAGTGTAATGATAATTTTTCAATTATTTTACGTAGAGTATTAACAAATGAAGTTACAGATTAAAAACTATTGTAATATATTTTTATATTTATCAACAATATTATATAATTTATATTCTATAATATAATATTGAAATGGATATCAAATCGCACTGTACATGTTTCGTACACTGGTACGATTTTACATCTAGTATGACATTGGACATAATATTTTATGATTTTTGCTTTTTTTTTTCTTTTTTTCTACAAAGCTTACGTGGCCGTGGGTCGCGAAAAATGTAGGCCTAAAAAAAATGGGTCGCGAGTCCAAAAACGTTGAAGACCACTGCCCTAGATTCTGGAGGGTGGAACGAGAACGCTAAAAACTCTCTCGCCACGTCACACGAACAGAACGGTGGTATTTCGTTTTAAAAAATGACTTTTTTTTTTTACGACCAATACGTAATTCATTTGACGATACGAGAATAAAATGTATATTTCGGACATGACACGATGTGATGTGTCTACCAAAGAAGAAAAAAACGCTCCAGGAGTTCAACACTGATAGTCTTATTGTACCAGTGTGTTCAACAACAAGCCTTTAGGAATCTCAAAAAACATTGCTCAAAAATTTTCGACTGTATACTTGGCGCAGACCTAAGGTCGTGTTTCACTTATATAGTTGTATTCTAAACGACCTATAAATATATAAATAATAAATTAATTAAATATTCAAAACAAACGCGATGTACCACGTATATTTGTTATTTTGTAATGAAAAAGTCGTCGAAAAAAAAAACAAGTCAACCGCGAGAGAAAAAGATGCCAATAAAACATATACTTACGCAAATAAATCGTTTTATGTAAATTTCAATACAACGGTTTTCTCTGGACATACTTTGAATATGTACCTGCATCATGGTATATTATTTACGGTTTTCAGATTCACGTGCAAATACAAAAAAGTAAATTCATTTTGTCAATCGCTGAACATTTTCTGTATGATATAGAGTATAGACGATAAAACTATAAAAATAATTATTGGGTAATATGTTTCTTGAAAATATAAACATTTGAATGCAGAAATCGAAAGGATTGAAAAATAATGTTTTATATAATTTACGTACAATATAACAACAAAGTAACTAAAATTAAATCATCGGCTAACATTAATAGTAATATTCACATGCCAGTTCATCGTGTAGAGTTGATTAGATACCCGAATTCAGCACAGCTATATTTTTTCCTTGTCGTGCTATTATTTATTCGTACGTTTGTATTTTAATTCCATTTTATATGTGTTTAAATGTTATATTTGTAATCTACCTAATTTTATCGAGGAATAGCGACGTCTGACGGAACCCCAAATGAATTACAAATGCACAGAATATTTAAACAATATATTTTTATGATTTTTTTTTTTCATGATTTAAAAAATAAAACAGTCAAGGATTAGATAGATCATTTTTTATTTTCACTGGATCGTTTAAATTCGATCGATCATACGTAAGATACAGTACCTATGCAACGACGTGACCAAAATGTGGTCAAGGGGTTATGAATTACGATTGGGTTATGAATTACGATTTGTATTCCTAAGACGTGTGCCATCTAATACATTTTAGCTCCTTTATTAATGAGTAAAAATATAATTGTAAAAGATTTCGCGCTGAAAACAAATGTATAACATTTGATTCGAGCATCCACGCATTTTTCGTCCAATAAAATTGCAGCATTGTTACACGCAGACATCAACTTAAATCTTAATGGTGCAAGAAATTTAACGAATTTTAAAAACAATAATTCACGATACAAAATTGAACCGTAATTTTTAATAGATTTTTAATGTATCTAAATATGCCGATGATGGCATCATATAGGCATGTATTATAAATAAGTTACGTTACACATTATTATATACTGTTACGAAGAGAGCTGAACTGGTTACGTTCGAGCATCAATTGATCGTGTTTAAAATATTATGCCTACATAGTTACACAGATTACCATAGACTTCAAACTGTAAAAAACATTTACTGAATAATGAATAAACATACCGTTAATTGATACTTAACGCATAAGAACGGCACAAAAAGTTAAATAATATATTATATTCCGCATCATTAATAAATACCTTTAAGGAAAAATAAACTACAATAGGAGCAAAGGTCAGTATTCACAATGAGAAAGTACGTATAACTAATGTGTGTGTGTACAAGATTATACTTTATTGACACGGAATAAACGGAGCATTAGTTATTTATTTAATTCGTTATTGTCTCATTTATCTTTTGTACACGGTTTCATTGCAAATGAAATTCATATATTTTCTGCGTACTGCATTGCAAGAGACTGGTAAGAATAGTTTGAATAAAACAGTTTGATCTGAACCCGTGTTGCGTTTGTGAACACGTAAAAACGTTCAATGACGTAGATAGATAAAAGTCTATTTAAAACGATGAAAGTTCTACAGTCATAGATTGGTGGGATTTGAGTGTATAGGTTCCCAAATTATTTACAAACATTTAAACTTATGATGAACGTAGCAAAAATGCCTTGATCGGAAAAGGAATAAGACATATAAGGTTGTTCAGATTCACCCTTTTTGTGTAATGCCTTGATTGAAGGAACGATAGCAACAAATAAAAAAACAACCTTATTAAATCATTAAACCTCATAAAACGATAAATTTGTATGCAAAAAAATGATCCCATTATAACAATGTCGTAATTTATTGAGCATTTTTTTAAAATGTTTTATTTAATAAACGATATTCTAAATGTGTAGCACTGCGTCAATATTGATTACTTCATTAAGCGCCCACGACATATGTTTATTTCGTATAATGGTTGGTCAGTACAAATTATTAAGCCCACTTAACATGACATTTATAATATGTACCTGCTGTGCTGTTACACGTAAAAGCAATAAGCATGACATACAAACTTATTTATTGCACGTACTTAGTGTAGTTTCACGTATCACAGAATCCTGCAAAGCATGCGATAATTTATGCAAACATATAATACGCTGTGATTGTTTTGTACACGGTCCGTACGCAGGATACAACGGCCGAGTTGTGCAAAATTACAATAAACAAACATTTGAACACGACAACGGTTGCACTTGAAAACCAGCGATGCGGTTGAAAGCAAACGGAACATTTTTTCGCCGTATTTGGCCATTTTCGAAGCATGCTTTTTGATCGAAAACTTTACAGCTACCACAGGCGTATGTGGATGTTCGAAAAATGGACTGCTTTAAGTATCTACAGCCTGCATTTAACCGTTGAATGTCCAATCGACTGCGGAACTTCACAAAACTGTTTGTGTTCTTATAACTTCCACAACACATTGTTAAAATAAAAAATAAAAAAAAACAATAATTAAACTCATCATAGCATTATAATGGGCTCTCTTTCGTTTGGAATAATTGTTCTAAATACGCGCACCTAGTCAATAAAGTCTAGAATGGACTATCAGCCGTAACCTCGATGTGTATGTCCTTTTGGTTTTTTAATGTAGCACGCATTCCACTCCAACCACGATGCACTGCTATAGCATAGTTTACAAGTATTTACCAAGGACCTTATTTTTTATGCGGTTCGCCGATAATTATTGTGTCATTGATTGTAAGTAAGAACACAACATCGGGCTGGAGCCTGGATAAACAAATTAACAAACGAAATATTAATTCAAAAAGTTTTATTTTTATACTCTGTCGATTTATTCCTATACTCAATACTTTCTAACTCAATCTATAATATTTTACCTTTGAATGTTAAAAGTCACAGTTCAAATTGCGTATAGACGTAATCACAATTTTTTTTGTATTGCTCATGGATATTTAATATTATTAATGAATGGCACAGACGAAGACGTGTCACTATACGACAGCTCTAGTAACCGCTTTGTATTCACGAATAACTTCACGTGACAGTTTACTCATCAATGAACAATATTATTATAAGCTCTCATTTTTTTTTATTATAGTTTTTTGTAAATCGTAAATATTATATTTACACGCACTTATCGCGCTTTAGAGCAACGTCATATTAATCGCTAACATATATTCGATAAATTATTCTTAGTTTTAATCATTAAAAAACAAAAATAAGTGATATCCTAATATTCAAATATCTAGTAAAACCAGAATTGTCGGTCATTCAATAATGAATTAAAAAAACTGAGTTATTTAAATGCTCTGATGAGAACCAAAACAATTTTCCAAAAATGTAAAAATTCAGCCAAAGTGATATTTTAACATTTTTGTTTCCGTATAGTATCAATTTCAATTACTTTTTTTGCATTAAAATTAATTTTTAAATCGAGTTCGCTTACCTTAGTCAGACTCCATTAAAATTATTTATTTTTTAAAATTTTCAACTGAATTGACATTGAACGCTGAAATACAAAATAATCGTGATTATAATTATCAATAGCACTATCATTAGTACTATATGATATACATTTGTCGGTTAAATGCTTTAAATAATTATAAAACCTGTGATTTACCTAAGATAACCTTTATAATGTTATTTTAGTTCACATTATAGCCTGTTGGTAAGTTTACGATTCACAAATGGAATTTTTCTTAAATTATTAACATACGTACCGTGATCGTTTCAGATGTACGTATTAATTTAATATAAAATTGTACTTTCAAAATGAAATTAACAAATAATTTTTGTAAATAGCAAGGAAGTCCGATAAAAATCACAAAAAAATACTAATAATATTATATTATATGGTATACAATGATTGATGGTTTTGATTTCAAAACAGATTTACATTTACACATAATATATTATAATGTATTTCCTCTGTATTTTTGTCTTATTGTTTTAGCCTTGCACTTTGCTCTAGAACGCGCAAGGCGAGTAATATTTTATAACATTACGAGTCCGAATAGAAATGTAAATACATTAAATATATTAATTTACCTAACCTTATATTATAATACGATGTCTGTTTGTTTTGTGACCTCGGGTTAACGATCCACTTCTACAGTTATTAATTAACAACATACACGAACGCTTGAAATCGACTGATGTCATGTTAAAATTAACAATATAGCGTACTAAACAGTTAGCACTTTGTTACTTCGGTGATGAATGAGAAGCACGGGTTGTTTTTTTTCCACAATTAATAAAAGTGTATACAGGTAATTTTTAATAACGAGACTTTTTCGAATCGACAAAAATAACTTTTTGATTTTACCTATTACATATTGCTTCGGTGTTCGGAAAAAAAAAATTATCAAATCTGTAAGTATAATATTTTTACTGTTGCCAAAATTACTCTGTCGTACGATTTTTGCATAAATTTCAAACAAAAATATTACGGGAAAATAAAACGAATAACATTTTTATGTTTTCTTACGAATCGGACGATCGATGATTTAATTTTACGAGCCACACGAAATACGATTTCCATAAAACGCATTATGTGAACACGGAATTCGTTGAACTTAATATCGTATTAGTTATGTGTATGATATATTGTTATATCGTCAAGTGTCATTATATACAGTTATTCATTATCAGACATGAATTTTACAATCAACTCGGGTGTGTAAATATTATATGTTCGTGGGAAACGAACATTATAGGACATCGAACCACGATTAAAATATAAACTATGCTTAAAACTACGTTCACTACTAAACGTGTTACACCGTAAACATTGTCAACATTTATGAAATAATATTAGGTAATAACCGATTATTTGGGTGTCTTCTACTCGTATCGGGAGACGGGTGGAGGGTTAGGATTCGGAAATCGATTTCTGCCGAACGAATCTTTTCTTGTAATAAAACAACTTGTAATAAAATGAAACAATAGACGTATTGTTGTAATTCGTACGGGACAAATCGACGCGAAACGTACGATCGAAATGGTGGACCATTCATAAATCGTGTTGAAACGACCAACACGATAATTTTTAATAACGCGATACATTCCCGGTGTTATTAGACTAATCAAAACCAAGCCCTCGCAGACCGATTTCCTTCTCGAGCTTTGCGGGCAGAGTGTTTCCGATACATGCGTATTATATGTATATACGGTTGGTCTACTTATAATGTCTCGGTTCACAACGATTATCAATTCGTATATTTGTATTAATTATCGGACGTACGCTATCATCGGCGCTTCCGTTCTACAACGGAACCCAACAGATCGTGGGCTCTTATCACCGAGCGTACAAATAATGATATACACATGTATAATAACTAACCATTAATTCATAAACGCGTATTGTACACGGTTCGATGTCTGTGTCCCGTCCGTGGGGGGATAAAGAAAACGAAACCGTTTGTTCGGGAGATAAAACGTACCGTTTTAGTTACGCGCAGTCCACGCCGAAATCTTCATCGGAATCGGAACGAGTCTAATTTCACTGCAGTCACGATGTGGTCGAGAACCGTCAATTTTCCCGCAGCTTGTCTGTGGCTGCTGACCATCGCAAATTTCCAGTCGGGATCCACCACCCTGGTAGTCACGTGAGTAGTTCTATTTTTGACCGCGCGACCAACGTTTAACATCATTTAGCACACGTTTTCCATATTATTACCTTAGAACGCGGGGTGGCATCAAACTGTTGTTTAATCGCGAATGCATGTATAAGGGATGCATAATTATCGCATCTCTTACCCTTGCCCGGATGAAACGCGTTAAATTAAAAACACAAAACGTGATGGAAACTGTTTGAAAATACTTTAGATTGAAATACGGGGATGGACGGGAAAATTATTAAATTATTTTGTAAACACTTTTTAATACTTTTTTTTTTCTTTCGAGTATTTGCTACACTATGCTGCTTTTCGGTATTTCCCACTCTGTTGCGCCGCCCGTTCAATATAATCTGATTTCGTGGAAACAATAATGCAATTATAATAATAACTTGTACCGCAGTCAAGAAGACATCAGAACGGCCTTATATTCGTTTGCCCACTCGTTACGTGACAACGTGGACAAATTGGAGCGACATGAACGTCGTGAGAAACAGTCTGACGATCAAATGCAAAACATGTTGTTGACGATTGTGAACAAGCAGAGGGAGCTATTCGTCGAAGATGAAGATCTGAAAGCAGCCGTGAAGGGCTTGGAGCAGAGCTTACAAGTATTGACAGACGCCGAAAAGAATGAGGTGAGAGAAATATATTAGTTATACAAGGCTACATAAATATTGATATTGGACTATTGTTGTATTACATATGAATATATTTACTTAAACGTTCCTACACAATAGTAAGGATACCCAATGCATTCATTTTTATCGAATTATAATCGAAGAATGTAACTTGAACATTTTCCGTTTCCTTTTTTCCGAAAAATATTAAATAAATTGTTTTAGAGAATTTTCAATGTACATTTTAATCCACAATTCCGTCATACGATACCACTCTGGCACAATAAAATCGAAAAAATCGGAATGGTTGTAATAATAATACTTTGAATATCATTTAACTGTTTAAAAAAAAAAATGGGCGAAACTTTTAGATCGGGTAAGACACTGGGATGGGTCTTTTAAACTTGAAACGAATGTACCATCGCTGTTGAAAAAAACGGTTCTGAGTGAAGGAGGTCGAGTGGATGAGTTTATATCTCTAAAAATGGTCGAACCAAAGTTCTCAAAAAAGTAGACAAATTGAACTTTTAACGTTCTCAAATTTGCGAAACAAAAATGTTTTCGAAAATTATGAATTGTCTATTAAAAAATGCCAATATAATATACGTGTACTCTGTAAACGCTTGGAGTCGCTACGATTAACATTAAAACACATTAAATACACATTGCTCGTTTTACTCACCATCTAAAAAAAAAAAATGATAATATAATAATAAATGTTTAAATAATTGAAAATAACCGAATAGACTCGTCCCTTGTGGAACCAAGTAAAGGACGGGTAATGTCTAAGAATGAAGGTACAAACTGTAATATTTCCATTGTACAGTTTTTAACACATTTAGGCATTAAAAACTATAATCGTATGTGTAGGTCGCCAATTTGGCGAGTACGAAATCGATGTTCGAGAGCTTGGAGGAGCACATCGCTGCTGGCGGGGCGGAGTTGAAATCGATGTTGAAGGCGGAAAAACAGACCTCGAACCATTTGTACGAGTCGTTCAACGGCAAGCTGACAGCGATGTCGGAGCAAATGGACGCGATGCAGTCGCGGTTCGACTCGCTGGAACGGGCCCCGAAGTCTCAGGTGTCGAACGACGTGATCTACGAGCTGCTGCAGAAGATGGTGGCGGCGGAGCCGAGCACGCCGGCCAACGGGGACGGCGGCGGCGCGTTGGAACCGGCGGCCAACGCTACGTCGCAGCTGGTGCAGGAGACCAAGCACGCGGTCATCGAGGCGCTCAAGTCGCTGTCGGACCGGCTGGACGAGAGCGACCGGAAGCGCGTGGCGTCCGAGGCGGTGGTCGCGCAGATGGCGGAGTCGACGCGGGCGTTCCAGGACGACGCGCGGCACAGCTTCCAGTCGGTGCTGGACGGCGTGAAGACGCTGTCGGACGTGGAGAAAGTTCTCATGCAGACGGCCGACAACGTGCTGGACACGAAGCGGCGGATCGAGTACGGCACGCACCAGATACTGATGGACGTGACGGCCGTGGTGAACGACCGGTCCAAGGAGCTGAACGAGTCGGTGGACGCGGGCCTGCGGCTGGCGGTCAAGGCGGTGCTGGACGCGCAGTCCGTGGGCATGGCCAACCTCAGCGTGAAGATCGAGACGGAGATCAGCCAGGTGTGGAGGCAGATCGGCATCATGTACCAGACGCTCACCGACTCGGCGGCCACGCTGGCCACGCTCCAGAAGCAGACGGACGCGTTCGTCGACACCACGGCCACCTCGGTGGACGGCATGAACAACAAGGTGACGGCGATCGCGGGCCGCATGACCGAGGTGGACGAGAACCTCAACTACCTGCTGGGCAGGCTGTCGCTGGTCACGCAGGAGTTCAAGGAGATCAAGGTCGGGCTGGGCGACGCGCTGGAGAGCATCAGGGTCGGGCTGCAGACGGTGCAGGGCAACAAGCCGACCGTGGACTTGGGGCCCGGGCCCAACCCCATCGACGAGGAGCCGCTGTCCGAGAACCTTAACCAGAACACACTGTCGAAAACCGTCTACACGGTGTCCTGAGCGCAACCGCGGACACAACTATACAGTATGACCGATGCGACCGCAGTTATATAAACGGAAAAAATCACGTTCACCCATCCTGTAGGAATAAAAAAACAATACGTATGTACAATAGCCGCTTTACTCGGTGCTAACCGCGGGTATTATCATTATTTGTGTACGAATAAAGTTACACCAGATGTGAAATGCACGCTAATGAACAAAACACTTACAAACTAATAAAACTTGACATGGGTACTAACAAATGTTTATCCCAAAGACCAATGTAATTGCCAAGGCGCCTTGTTACGGACAAACACGTGGCAAAGACCAACCTGTGAATCAATAATAACAACAACAACAATCATTAAAATGTGTACGAATTATTTATAAATATAAAAATTAAATTTTTGCCCCACTCACTTCCCCCCCCCCCCGGTTATTGTTGGCGTGCGTCACATTATTCCGAACAAAATACCACAAATTATTCATTAAGCATACACTTAAGATTATGTACCTATAAAATACATCTTATAACAATTATATCGCATAATATGGAACTATTATTATTATTATTATTATTATTATTATTACAATACACTTGGTTAAGTAAATTCGAATACGTATTTGTCAACCTGTATACATGTTTAATGGCTAGAAGTTATGATACACTAAAATTATAAACTATTTCTTAACCGCGTTCACCTATATATACATATTAATGAAATCATTGTACGGTCTGACACCTGCGGATTGACCGATAATATTATAAGTAGTTATTTTATTTATTGTTGAATTATAAACGCGTGGTGATTCGCTTAAACTAGGGTTATGCTGTACGGAACACATGGAAAAATCATTATTTAAAAACGGTCGTCTTCCGAAAAACATTAATTTTAAGTGACATGAACATTGAACACATTGTATTATAAATAATAACGAATAAATGAATACATTATTTAGTATTCATTTTGTTTCGAATGAAACCTCGTTGAACTTAAGAGTAATTAAAATAATAATATCCAACATAAAAAAAACAGCCCATTGTTTTTAAATATCTAGCTGATTTCTTAATAACTCTGAGACTACTTTTATAACGATTTGTATTATATATTCCAGCAGTGACCAAAGGATCGTCGATCGTGATAGTGCATAAACTTTTTCTTTTATACTTGTTTTCATCTTTTTATATTATATAGTTTAACGATCGCAATATAATAGTGCGCACAATGACAACTTGATCTTGTGAATTTAACTATGAAGCATTGGTGTTGAAACTAATGACGAGGGAAACATAACAGCAGAACAGTAGAACGGAAATTGATGAGGAGTGGATGAACAATTCAAAGTTGGATCAGTTAGATTTTGTATTTTTATACACTCATGATCACGAATGAGTATTTAAAATACTTCATTCAGTGTACACCATCATCAGTTATTTTCAAGCATACCCTTTTAAGAAATTATAGTTTTTCATTTTACTGTAATAATATTTTAATGGTATTATACTTTAACATAATATTATGTTCTATAAGTTCTAAAAAAAAAAAAAAGTTTGAAAGTCAATTTTCTAAAAGCAAATACGATCGTTAGCTAAAACGATTTGGCCACCACGGTTTTATATTTACATCATCGATCACCAATATGGCGATACGTGCTGGCATGGTTGCGTTGTTAAATTACATTTTTTCTTCACGTTGATTGAGTATTGTGCTTATGATTACGGACTACGGCGATCTAGGTAAATATTAATCACTTAGCTTTATGAATTATGAGAGCTGTTAAAAAGACAACACGCGAACATTTGTCATTTTTTTTTCTCCTTTCTCACGCTACCATTACTCGTGAAAAGGTACCGAACTTTGCGTTAACGAAATTACTTGGTTTATAACTCTAAAAATAATGTTAAGTACTATGTATATTATATTTTCAATTAACTATATTTTCTTTCGCCTGTGATAATATTCACCGGCTATGCATGTAATCTTAGTTGAAATACCTGTTGTTGCAGCCAACAAGTTATGATATCATAATTGTTTTTTTTTTTATTTCAAAATTATTTTAATCGATGAAATGAGTTGAGTATTGGATCATTAAAACCGTTCAAGATTTAAGGAAAAATTCACGGCCAGAAATCGCTTATGTCTCATCCATGATTCATTGAGTTCTTTTTCGTACGCATATTTCAATAAGAAAATAGATTCTAAGAACAGATCAATTTATTCGTTTCTTTTATAGTATGCAATTGTAGTCGCTTAAACTTGAACCAAATATGGGTAACTATAACAGCGTTGATCAAATTTTTAGATTCTGAGCAAAACAAGATTTGTATTCATTTTATTATGTCTCATCTCGAAGTGTCGGAAAGGTAATAAATGTGTTCCAGAAGTTTTGAAACATCTCATCCCATGAGATCGGATATTGGATTCTGGTGTAACTTTGAGGTCGTTTTTCATTTCTCTCGGTAGATATACGTCGTTCTCGTCAAGCTGCACCAACTTTCGTCCGGGTAAGTATTTGCATTGTTATGCGACGCATCATTGCTTTCAAACCCATACGACGAACACGAAAAATTACAATGCCTCGAATTCGATATTTTTTTTTCAACCCGACAGTTATAAAATAAATTGTATTGTTGCTGATTTAAAAAAATGTGATTTTCCTATTCGAGTTTTTCGAATTTTTAAAACGTAAACATCTTCAATTGTTGTCGTTTTATTCATAGGAACTCTGCGTACACGGAAAACCAGTTGGTATTCAAACGTAAACAAATGTATACTGTTTCACGTCATATGGGTGACGGGGAATAGGCGCCCGAATAGCATAATAGTAGGAAAGACGGAAGCGTACATACATGTTCCTGATTTAGAACATGCTATTTTTTATTTATATCGTCATACATCGTAATAGTACAAAATTACGCCGACAGCTGACTTAACACTATATATATAGGTAGTAGGTGCATCGTACACGTTACCTAGTGCATTCCACATCATCACGAATTATTTACGAGTCGATATAATATCTCTTCTGCCAGTAATATAAATATGAATTATTTACTCATGTACGTAAATGTATCCAATTAAGATAATATTAATCCCGATTGACTTACAGTTATTGAATAATCTGCAAATGGCATTAATTGTTAGAAACCACAATTATCATAATCCAAATTAAGGTATGATGTGTGTAATTGTTTAAAGTATTGAAACACCTTTATTATTCTACAGCTATTAGATCTTGAATAATTTATTATATACTTAGGTGAACAACTGAAGAAGTTTCTACGGAGTTCGAGTTTCCAAAAACAACTTGTTGCTTTTGTGTACTTGCACACTTGTGCGAAACACCATCGCATCTGTAAGTAAATGATAGCTATACTTTTTTTCGATTTCAAGGAAAACAGTCGTTAAAAGTAGATAATATACCGTCTACCTGATAGGTACAACTTGACGATATACGTGTTACACGTCTTGTGCAAATCCACTTCAAATCATCGTATGTTGACACGTCATTTAAATCACTTCTAAAGTGGTTCGTTCTTACTCCACCATCGAATACTGTGATAATAAAATACTACAAATGTATTTTTACCGTTATTACGGTAACAAATTTCTCTAAACTTTAGAGGTATTACTTTAGAGCCTAAAGTTTATTTATTCATAAGATTGAAGTTGAAATGCATCTTTTTTATATATTTTGGAATTAATCAGAACCCAAAATCATATCTTCTCAATTTATTATATACCTTTATATTTACTGATATGGTCATTATTCACATAGGTATTTTTTTCTGTTACAAAATATCTGTAAATAATTCTGTTAACAATACCTTCATTGTTCAACCGTTTAACTTGTGTGTCAGATAAACGTCAAACCAGTGGCGCAACTAGGATCTTTTCAAGGGGGGTGACCGCCAGTAGCGTATACAGTATTTCCCCAATTCATTTCCAAATTTGTTAGTATACTATGTACAAGTGACAGTCGTCACGACTACTATTAAATATTTACCTATTATATTATTTTATTCAAACGATTTGAATCAAAACACCACCATAATTATTTCTGAATACACTACTGACGTCCAACGTTTTATTAACTAAACAATTTATATCACGTGAGTACGTGACACGTATGTTTAGATTAAAGTTACATATAATTTTAGTAATTGTCAAGAAGTTTACAAAATTAATAATTATTATACATATAACAATATTATAAATTTTAAATTACAAAGTCTAATCGTCTTTTATTCTTAGCTAATTCTTTTATAACGGCATCTATATCAACTTTAATTTCTCGGTGAATATGCAATGCTGCCAAACCATTTAGTCTATTATCTGCTGTTGAATTTCTGAGGTATGTTTTTATTCGCTTTAAAGTTGAAAATGACCTCTCGGCTTCACAAGATGTCACGGGTAACGTTAAAATAATTGTCAGTAGCTTATAAATGTTGGGATATAGGGCATTATTGTAATTACTGATCACTTCAATTGCAGTAACCATTTTTAAATTGGTTTCCAGTCGTAGTTTAATAACTTGATGATGCCAAATTTTTACTTCAGCTAAAACCGTTAATGAATCTTCCAGGTCATTACCATAAAATTCCACCAAATTGTCGATCAACTTTTCTTGTTGTTTATTAAGAGGTTAATTTGGAAAAAGCATTTGAAACCCTTTAGTAATTTCTTTATGATTAATAAATCTGTCATTTAACTGACTTATGAATGAATCTAAAAAAGGTATAAATAAAGAAACTAAAATAATCTTGAACCGTATTACTTGGAATATTTTGTCTATAAGTCTGTCTTTTTGTATTCTAGGCATTTTTATTTTAAAATCTAAATCATTTGATTTTCTCAGAAGTTCAACAAAACATTTTGAAAATTCTTCGTCGACATTATTCCTAACTGATTGTAATTGACGTACAACATTATCAATGTGGTCGAGAGCTTGAATTAAATCTATGTTAGGTTTTTGTAAATAGATACATAAAGATACTGTGTACTGAAATATATTTTTTAAAACAATAAGACCAACATTAAACTCACTTTCTTTTAGAGACAATAATAACATACGAGCTTTAATTGATGTATCGTTATCTGCCCAACTAATCATCTCTTCTAAACACGAATGTACAGCCGGAAGAAGTTGTTCAAACACTGCTACCGAGTCGTGCCTTTCAACCCATCTTGTCGAACATAATTGCTGTAGTTTTTCTTTTCGAGTCTGTGCTTGATTCAGTTCCTTGACATGTTTTGAAAATGCTGCTTGCCGCTTTGGAGTATTTAAAAATACGAAAACTTTTTCGATTGTGCCCATAGTATTTCGAATGCCTTGTAATCCACAAGCATATGAAACAGCCAAATTTAAACTGTGTGAACTGCAATGCACATATAAAGCTGTTTTATATTCTTTTTTTATGCATGCCTGAACACCATTGAATCGTCCACCCATCGATGCAGCTCCGTCGTAACCTTACCCTCTAAGATATTGCACTTCAATTTTCAGCTCAGTTAGTTCTTTAATAATTATACTTGCAAGTGCGCTTCCACTTAAGTCCATTACAGGAACAAATTTTAAAAAATGTTCTTTTACTATTTTAGTTTTAGAATCAAAATAACGAACACAAATTGAGAATTGCTCAATGCCAGCCACATCTGCCGTTTCGTCTGCTATAACCGAAAAGCATTTACTATTATTCACTTCATTAACGATTTCAGATAATATAATTTTATGACAAGAACCGATAATTTCGTTTTGAATCTTCCAACTTGTATACTGTGCATTTTTTGCGCAGTTAGTACTAGCTAATTGGTAAGATTCGTCACCAGACAATTTTGTTGCATTTAAATGAAATCGCATTAAAGCCCTCAAGTAACCATCTTTTTCTACCGGATTTTCTGTTGTTAATATTCCAAAATCACGATGTCCCCGTAAGGCAATTCCTTGTCTTCCACAAAAAATTACAGACTCGATTACAGGAATAATTATTTTCCTATTCAATTCCGTTTGTACTTTAGCAGCTTTATTTAATTGTAATTCGATAGAATCTTGTTTCCCAGTTTCAATGACAACAATGTTTTGATACTGTTCAACTGATTGGAGGTGATAATTACATTTTTCATGATGGTTCAATTTTTCTATTACCTTATACCACATTCTAAAAGGTTTAAGACAAAAATTTCCCAAAGTCTGAGACCCAATACCTCCTTCTATTTTATAAAATATAACGCAATACTTGCAATACGCTCCGTCATTTATTTGTGAATATGCTAGCCATTTTCATTTGTCTAACCAACTTAATTGAAACTTTAATTTTTTTTTATTGAACTCACTCGTTGGGAATACAAATGTTCTTTCTGGGGTCCATGTTTTTTGAAAATATTCAATCTTTTCCTTATTCGAAAGCTTTTGACTTTGTCCTACATATAATTTAATATCAAATAAACCAACCTGACTATCGTGATGAACATGTTCATGTTGTATTTGGATACTTGAACAAGAGTATTCATTATCCGGATTAGATTCTTCGATGTTTGTTTTCACATTCACAATAATTGATTGCGTCAATTCTTGTCGTGGTACTTTTTTGACAAAAAAGTCTGTTTACATACACGCTTACTCATTTTATTTAACCGACGCCGGCGACAATAACTATCGAACAACTGAACTGATATAATTTAAAAACACGTAGATAGTAGATACAGACAGTCTTGTGTTTTCAGTGTCGTTTTATCGCAATGATTAACAATAGAATAGTATACGTAGATTACATGGTTGTAACACATATATCTATACTGCACTATTATACTCGTATTAATAATAATGTATCGTTATTGTAATGTAATTACGTTATAATGTAATGTTATCGTATTAATAATAATGTTTTAATAATATATTTATTTTTAGTCATGATTATGTTCCGAATTTGTCGATAAACTATGGACAAAAGACTTAGTAACATTTATTAGTTATAAATTATAACACTAGATTTAGATTTTAAAAGATATTGAACATTTTTTTTCAATGGTTATTGAATATAATTAAATATAAATTTCCTATTATACGGTTCAAGGGGGGTGTCCAGACACCCAAAACATCCCCCTTGGTTGCGCTACTGCGTCAAACTGTATTGTGTAAATGCAGAAATGCAGTACAAAATCTTCCTATAGAAAGAAGATTTGGAACGATCAATGAGACGATATATTTTAATTTAAAAGCAATTATCATCAATAAATGATAATTAGTGATGCCTATTGGAGTAGGTAGTACTTAGTTGATTTATTTTATGAAAAATCAAATATATTTTTAAATTAAATTAATTTATATAACATCGAACGTGCAATGTTTTAATCACATTATATTTTAATGACCAAAACAACATTCAGACTATATTTAATGAAAAATAACTTTTATATTTACAAGAATACATTGAACAATTATCGTTATTCAACACATGTACATTAATCGTATCAATCAGACAAATAGTTATAATTTTTGCATGACAGTAAAAAATAAAAATACTAATTATTCTTATACAATCTATGTATTTACAGGCTTTACTTAAAATGTAAAATAAAGAATTGGAATTTGTGCTTTATTTAAATAGGCAGTCACATCAGAAAGCGCAGCAAGGTTAGGTCTGTTCGTTTAAAAATGATCAATGTAAAAAATTTGTTAAAAAAGTTTATTTGAATACCTTATTAAACTTCATAAAATGTCAACTCCCTAATTGTACTATACTTTTTTTTCTATTTATTCATTAACAATTGAACTTTTAATATGATGGAGAGCACATACAATTGTATTGTATAATTATTTATTGAAGTAATTACTAATTAGATAGCACTTGAGTAATTAGTCTACGAATTATCCATCATTATAATAGTTGTAATATCTAAATGCCTAGTTTCAATTATAGCGCTCTATAGCATTTACACTAAAAAATTAACCATTTTATACCTTTTTAGCATACTTTAAAAAATATTTCTCATAACTTAATTAGAACGCTTCGATTTCAATTTATGTGCCCGTAGACAGTGCAGCCTGACTTGAAAATTTTAGAGCCAGAGAATGTATCTATTACAAGGAGCCATATATGAAGGGGAAAAAATTAATTAATTTATGTACTAGCAGAGTACATGAGCTTCTATTATACTTCTACAGTTGATCATTGTAAATGGGCTTTTTTTAAGCTGCTTTGCAAATTTATTATGAATTCGGTTGAAACTGTCACAAATAAAAACTGTGAGTCAACAATAAATAATTAATACGAAAAAATGGGAGAGCCAGGCGGGAATCTTTCGAAATCAATACAGGGGCCAGTCACCTGTGCGGTAGTCATCGGGAATCAGGCCCATACGTCCGAAGCAGTTATTATAATTTCGGTTCCGCGCGAACGATAGGTTGTCCGTCGACACGCGTACGTACTTCAAAGATACAGCCTCGAATCCTGCACGCGCATATTATGCCCGATTGACGTTTCGAATCGGATGTAATACAATTGTATCGGTCGGCGACGTAAATAAAATATACAAAACAACATTACGGCGAAATGCTTTGCGCCAGTTTCCCCGTGACGTTACCTCGACGTTTTGATAACAGCGCGCTTAACGTGTAAGCCTTACGTACAAATACGTTTAAGTAGGTATAGTGAATATGCGTTTAAACGTAATAATATTATAGTATATATGTATATATCGTATGCGTACAAATAGTTTAAAAAAAACGGAGAAAAAAAAAATTTTAATATCAAAAATAATCTGTACATTATAATTTGCGTAGTAAATTGTTCGTATCGTGCGTCTCTCGTTTCCGCGCCGGCGTTCGTTAAGACGACTGCTGATCCGTGGTCTTCAACGGTTTCAGCGTTTCCGAGTCGTTGAGCGCTATGCCGTTGGCGTCTTCGCTCTTCGAGTTGGAGTTCCACGGCAACGTCTTCGCCGTCCCGAATATCAGAAACGCCGAGGCGCCCACCATGTACGTGCCGGCCAAAATCCAAAACACGATGCGCCATTGTTCGAACGTTTGCTGCAACGATCGGTTCAAAGAATATTATAACGGTCAATAATGGTAGTACGCGCTTCACACTGATAATGTCAGCGGCTCTGGCTGTATTTTTTTGATGAGGCGACTAATTTACAACACCTCCCCTTCCCCAATATATCGATATAAATAATAGAATCAATAACATTAACAAACAAAATTTTAGTTTTTAGATAGTAAAAATCCAACGGTTTTTGTCTTCATTTTTCGATCCCACCTCTATCGCTATCTTCTTATATATTTAAGAGTAGCTTTTAGTAAACTATGTAATTTGTGTCATTTAAATTATTATTCAGAGTTAAAGTGTGAATTTATAAAAAAAAAAAAAAATGTAAAGTAAGATAACTCCTGGGCCTCCACACGAGTTTTCTCAGTGAGGCCCAGTAATCTTTTCAAAATAAAATAAAAATATATCATATATGTATTATATTAGCTATTAAGTAATCAGTTTTTTGAAATTTGAAAACGGCCGCCGTTGTCGTCTCTATTTTTAGTATATTTATGGTGCATGAACCGAAAAAAGGCCTCAGTGAAACATGTGTGCATGCGCAACTCGTAGTATTTTCTGAACATGTGTGTGTGTATATTTTGTGTGAACATTACGCGCACACACTCAAAATACTGAAGCGGAGACGACGTGTATTTCGACGGAGCCTCAATATTTTATTTGTGTAGTGAATCGACGGCGCGGCGGGCGGCTATAATCTTTACCGCATACATAGTAATGTAATTTTCATAATTCAAAAATTCGAATTTTTTCCAAAAGAAACAAGTATAGATTAATTTGATTAAACGATTTGGGCCATTATCAGCGTTATCCATAACCAATAGTTAGTAATTAACATTATTCCTCCAAAAGTTTAAGTGAGGCGCCGCCTCCTTTGCCTCACCCCCAAAGCCGCCACTGGATAATGTTGAAAGCGCGTTCGACGCTCCTCGCGGCTACCGTATTATAATACTCACGTTGTTGTTCGTAAGTTTGCCCACGATGTACGAAGACAAGAATCCGCCGAACGAAGACAGCGTGTTTGCCATTCCGAATATTGTGCCTACATGATCAAACACACTTTTTATTATTTTCGACCGCGTAGGTGTTAATAGTTATTGTTATTATTATTAGAGCGCAGTGCATAAATACCGGAGAAATTCGGGGCTATGTCCAAACCGTTTCCCAGATAGCCACCGGTCACTGCTCCATTCAGCGTCAGCGCGGCGGTGAATATCAGCACCGACCACACTTTGTTGTCTCCGAAATACGCTTGCATGATCATCAGGATACCCGGTGTAAACACACCTGTACATAAGCGCGAACCGCTCGTAAGCGAATTTAATGGATTCAAAATGTGAACACCGACATTAGCAAGGTTGGGAGAGTTGATCAGATCCTTAATTACGTCAAGTTGCGATAGCCAAGTCGGCGAAACCCCAAAAGTGACCAGTTAAGTAAAAAAGTTAAAATAAAATTGGCTTTTGACCTTTCAACTCATCAATGTCCAGCTTTATCCAATCAGTATGATATAATGTGTACGACGCCGGTGTACGCAAAAAAATGTTTTATAATTACCGATGGCGGTGAATATTTTTCTGGTCCTTGTTTTGGATATTTTTTCGGAATTCAGAAGACGATCGGCAACTATCCCGGCGAGCAACGCCATCAGGTATTTGCCCAGATACGGAAGGCTGGACAGGAATCCGTTCTAGAATCGCCACAATAACGTTTATATATTATATTCGACAACCAATTAATAATATCATACGAATAGCTAATCACGATTATATCCTTACCGCTTTGATGTTGTAATGTAGTAAATACTTCATGTAAGTAGGCAACTGATTGACAATAGTAAAGTAACCGAAGACACTAGCTGCGTGTGTAATAACAATCGCCCACACGGGCAACGATGTAAGTATTTTTACCCACGGCAAACTACTGGGCTGAAAACATAATTAAAACATAATATAATACAACTATATTGATACCGCAGTCATTGTTTTCACAAAATCTAATCAATAATCATGAACTCACTAATTTAATTTACACTCTGTGTAATTGACAAGATAATTTACATTTATCTTATTAAAGATCAGTATTATTATTAGGGTTAGGGACGTCTAGCATTTACATATTTTTTTTTTTGAAGATTAAAAAAGTAGCAGAGTTAAATATAAACACTGTTCGTGATTTAAGAAATTTAAACCCTTAAGTCTTATTTTGCTCATTATTTAACGATTTTTTATTTTTAGAGCATATTCTAGCAGTAGGTACCTACCTATGTACCTTTTAAGTGCTACAAATGGTCATAAATGCTAATAATATTTTATGTTTCTTTATAAATGTGCAAGGCTCATTTCTCGTGTATATACCTATAGGTATATATACCATACACTCGTTTTCGATTTACATAAGTAGTTCAAATTCATACGCACCAAATCGTGATAGCCAGATAGCATAGTCATAAGCCCACAAACAAGTATTGAATTTGATCAATAAAAAACTCGAAACACTTAGAAAACAGTTTTTTTAAGCATATTAAGATGTGTTTTAGAGCTAGAAGACCCTAAGTCTAATTATTATATATTTTTACAGAAACGCAACCCTGGGGGAGAATAATTAAATGAGCAGTAAAAACATTTTTTTTTTTTTTGAAGAGTGAACTATAATATAATATTATACTTCGTGTTATAAAAAATGTAATTTATAAAACGTATATTAATTAATATTATTAAGGTTTTCATGTACATATAGTAAATTCGTCAAATTAATGCGACTGTTTGTGAAGTGCCTAGTAATATTTACAGATATATATTGTCGTTTGAGCCAAAAATTAATTGTCTAGTGTTTCTCCGACATCGATGGCCTCGAACACAACATTTATGATATTTTTCAAATCTATGTTCTTTTATCATTTTGTATTTGTGAGACTGCCAAACTTTTTATTTTTAATTATCTTCAAATAACGATATAGGTTGAGTAAAATATCTAGGACTGCAAAATGATATGTTTGCACCGCCAGTCAAATTATTATCAAAGCACTATTTTATATCAATAAATTATGGTAACGCGATATACTGGGACTCAAAAGTAATAAAAAACTCTAACTAAGAGTACGAAAATATCCACTTAAACTAAAAATATGTTCATCATTGAAAAATATAAACTCTATAGTCTATACGATCGTATTTCTCGTACTCATTATTCTTAAATAATAAATTTATTAATATAAACGATAAACGTCTGAGTGCATATTGTCACCAACTGAAATGCTACGTTCGGTACTTATTCAACGATAATTTGTAAATAAAAATGATAAATGTCTGAGTGTGCATCGTTGAATAATATAATACGTATTGTCACCGACTGAATCGCTATTTTCAGTAACGATCCATCAGCTGTCCGCGATAATGGTTTACAAATATAATTGCAGGTTATGTAGGTAGTCAGTACCTAGTTGAATATATTTTATTTTTATCTTCTAAAATAAATAAGAGATTTACCGCACTTGACGGTATAAATGTTTCTTTTTATACAAATAATGCTTATGAATTATTCAAACGTATATTTTCGCGGGCAAGATGAAAAACATTTGACTGTATACTTTGTGTGTAAATGAACTTCAACTAGAAAAGAGAATCATGTCTAATATAGGTATTTTTTACATGTTCGTTAATTATCAGTTATTTTCCATAGCCACTAGCATATTACTGAAAATAATATGACGAAAATAACAAGGCCACTAGATTATTGCAACTTCGACACGTTTTACACTGATCGTCGAATATTTATTTCAGTATATTTTTCATCGATAAAATCAACATATACATTTTCAATCGGCAAGTCCCCGCAAAAACATAAATGTCGTTAATACGTTATTGTTATTCGGTCACGTTATACATTTTTCATTTCACAATACTTAAAAATTGTATGCTACCTTGGTACCAGGACTGCTTTGCTTGGCAATTTGTGCTTCGATATAATTTCTTTCGTACTCGGAAATTCTCGGGTGGTCAGCTGGAGTCTCGAAGACTAAATTAAACCACATCACGCACCATGCGATGCCTACTAAGCCGGTTATGTAGAACACCGATTCCCATCCCCAGGCAGATATTAGTATACCACAAATCGGCAGGGTGATTGCTGCGCCTAAAGTAGACGCTAAAAAAAAAAAAAACAAAAAAAAAAAAATTAATGACCAAA
Organism: Periphyllus acericola; assembly: GCA_949715065.1. Classification (NCBI taxonomy): domain Eukaryota; kingdom Metazoa; phylum Arthropoda; class Insecta; order Hemiptera; family Aphididae; genus Periphyllus; species Periphyllus acericola. The sequence goes on from OX454271.1 coordinate 14,144,886, forward strand.
CTAATTTCAAACCTAAAGGTAAAATCGACGTTTAGATTTAAATGAAAAATTTTTTTGTAATGTTACATTAGTTAAAGTTATAAGTTAAATATTTATGATTATTAAATACGCGATCTTTGCCTGAATTGTTTTCTCCGTATAACTTATTTGAACAGTTAATTCAGTATCGTAACCGGCAAAAATCAAGTACCTAATACTTCATATATAATACTTTTATACGAATGTACATTAGAAAATACTCAAAATAAATGTATCAAAAAATGTAAATGTGCATACTTCAAATCTGTATAATAAAAAATAATTGACTACGAATTTTTTTTTTTTTTAGTTTTATGCTTACGTAATAAGCTATATATGTGTATAAAAAAAATTTGTCATTTTCATTATTGTCACAAAAAAATGTTAATTGACTGAGAAACAAGACAATATAAGATGATTGCATTTTATTTCACTGGTACGTCAAATTAAATTTTACTATACATTCTATTAAATGCATAAAAAAGCTATTTATTAATTTCTAGAGCTCAATTTCTTATGGTATAAATTAAAAAACTGTAAATGCGCATTTCTCCTTGTACGAGAAATAGTATATAGGTATATATAACTGTTAAACAAGTAGTACCTTAAGCGCTACTTGCAACAAAGTAATTTTGACCTACAGCTAAGGTGGCACATTTTGAATATTATCATCAATAAAAAAACGATGCGAGAAATTATGTAATTTACCCATCATGTTGGCCATGAACTTGCTGCGCTCGTTCGGTGGAATCCAATTGGCAGCGATTGGTAATATAGCCGGCCACGTTACTCCCTGAAGAGAGAGAGAAAGCGAAAAAGGGTTAGACATTATCAATTTATACAGTTCAAAATTCTTCTGTCGACAGTATGGGGCGGGAGAACTTTAAATCGATTTTTATTGGAAAAGAACAATTTAAATCATATATGTTTTTAGTAAGTATATTACACTATTATTCTTCATGTTCTAAAAAAGTTTTTTTTTATTATTATTATTCACAAAATACTTGTGATTAATTTTTGACCTACATACCAGATTACGTTATTAGGTAAAAAAAATTGATTAATTATTAGTCTGTCTGTATTTGATACTAAGTAAAAAAAATTGCCCTTGAAATGTATTTATACAGTGTGTTTATTTTTAAAGGTAACATGAAATATTTCAGTCCAAAGACCTAGGAATGATATGAAGTTTCTGAAGGATTTTTGATGATTTTTAAATTTTTATTTCTTTTAATGTACGCTGCGCAATATTCATGATTTTTTCAAATAGTAACAAGTGCTTTTAATACCAAACTTGGATAGACCGACATTTTTAAAGTCTTAACCATGGCTCTACAAATTGACCAAAATTGATTTAACCAAAGTTTGATAAACCAAAATTGACTGAATGACAGCGAGTTGATGTTTTTAATTTAAATCATTACATTTTTCAACGACTATCCAACGATTTTATATATTTCTGTGCGATTCCGCGTAATTTTTTTCCACTTGTATGTTTTTATATGATATCCTATTATTTTTAGCTAACAAACTGTCTTCGATTCCACCAATTATTTCTCTACCTTGCGGGTACCTCACCACTATTTCTTAAAGACAATTAAACTCGAACATAATAATTGTGAGGAGGGTGATATCGTTCTGCATACAAACTAGTAGTAGCTCAATTACTTGAAATAAGTTATTAATTCACATGGACACATAATATACCTACGTTATTCTTAGCAAACGATGAGTATTTTTTTTTTTAACAAAATTAATATAATCTTTAGAGATCATACGTCGTCTAGTTAATATTTTTATTTTAAATGGTTTTATAATTAATGATACTTATCAAATAATAGAATATTATGCTTAAAAGCATATGGGCGAAATAAGCAGAATCGCATAGATATGTGTAAAATCATAGAATAACCGTAGAAAAATGTAATGTTTTGAACTTAAACATTAACTCATTGTCATCCAGTCAATTTTGGTTTCAGAGCCATGGAGGTCGAAGAAACAAAAAAAAATTCAGTCAATCCGAGTTTGGCATTAAAAACACACGTTGAAAATTAAAAAGAATGCAAGTTGTATTGCGCATGTGCACACTAAAAGAAATACAATTTGAAAATCATCGAAAATAAGTATTTCTGTATTCCCTACCACCTCCCGAAAACTTCATATAAATCCGAGGTCCCTGGACTAAAGTATTTCGTGTTACCCAAAAAAAGGAAACACACGCTGTACTTATGTCTAAAATATAAAATATATGATTTACAGACAGAGATGCATATATATCATTAATGTAGTTCATTCAATTAATTAATAGTTACATTATTATCGAAAAATGTAAACCGTACGTATTGGGGAACGTATTGTTGGTTGTAGAATCTGATAGAAAAATATTTACTTAGTATATTTTCAGTATAATGCTGAAACACAATACTCACCAAAGTAAAACCCAAAAATACTCTGCATGCTATGATGCAGTAGTAGCCAATTTTCGCTGCCATAGGTGTCAATAAGGTGACCATGGACGCCAGCAGCATGGAGTAGCCGAATACCGGTCGGGCTCCGACCATTTCCGCCATACGACCACCTGGCAGTTCCGTAAGTACATAACCCCAGAAGAAGCTGCCCAGTATTACATTCTGTTCGTACTCAGACCAGTCGAATTTCATATTTTCGCCATGTGGCTTTGGATGCGTCCAACTCACGGAATTCTGAAAAAAACATTTACCTTTAGTATTTAAAAACATAAATACTGTTTAATACGGACAATAATACAATATTATCGATTTTTATCAATAGGCAATTTTATTTGAATCAGAATATCCATTAAAATAAGTTCTTCCGTTCCAATTTTTTTTTTTTTTTAAATAAAATAAGGCATTCCTAGCCTATGGCTATCTATATTTATGGATAATACTGAACAATATTAGTAAGTAACTATTTTAAAAAGATCGTTAATATATGTACCTATAAATTTAAGAATACAAACAGATGTATATACAGATGATTAATCTAAATAATTAAATGCAATTTATAACAAAATTAAACATAAACAGATTATAGACTGGAGATAGAATATTTTAACTAATGAGATCGTCAGGGCGGCCACGTTTTAGACGTCGTTGGAGTGGCGGTTTAATATGAAGATTGTAGTGAAGCGAGCCTGTTGAGTTGAGTTATGGAAACTTTTTGATAGGCATTTCCAAATTAGTTTACACTTATTATTATTAAGTTATTATTTTCCAATAGCCTATGATTGTACGGAATCTCAGAAATGTTATACTATGCGAAATATGAAAAATAAAAACTATTCATTTATCGTTTTGAATTTCGTATTTTCTTTACTTTTTTCTTGTAGAATTTTACGAATGAGACGATTGAATTCGAAAATAAAACGTAATGACAGTAGCAATCAATGTTTTATCACGCACAAATTATAGGTGGGTACCATTCATTGCAATTGTATGATTGTCATTGATTAAAACCATTAATCGAAATAGCCGTGGCAAATAATTCATTGAAATAGCCATCGGTAAAGGAATATTTACTTGTCTCTCTACCGTAAAAAAAACAGCGCAAATAATTTTTTTTTTTTATTATTTTTACAGCTTCAACTGCTAAGGTTATTAGCTTGCACGTGGATATTATTACATAGAATATATATATAAAAAAAAAAATAAAAATATAAAATGTTCCTTAAATTAGGTTGTACATGTGAATTTCTTTTAGGAATGTGATTATTTTGTTGGTGTTCTCATGGGTTGGGCTGAGGGCTTCGAAGAGGTTGTCGGGTATTTTTAATACTTTTCTGGTATCCGAGTGGTTACGACAGTGAATAAGGAGGTGCTTGACTGTGAGAGGTTCTCCGCATGTTTGGCACATTTCAGGTTCTTCTCTGCGCATAAGATGTCCATGGGACATCTTAGAGTGACCTATACGTAGTCTGTTGATAACCACTTCATCTTTGCGATTTGATGTAAGGGATTTGGGCCAGTATACGGTAGTATTTTTTATTTCTCTTAGTTTATTATTGGATGTACGCCGCCATTCGGATTCCCATGTATTGGTACAGAAGGTGCTAACATTCCTATGGATGTCAATGAGTGAGGAGTATGTGCGTGTTTCGGTCAGAGGGTTATTAATTGTTTCGCGAGCTATTTTGTCAGCTTTCTCATTGCCATCTATACCACAATGGCCTGGTGTCCATATAAACCGTATATTCTTGTTCGTTTTTTCAATGATGTTGCTTATTTTAATTGCTAGGGTGCTTGAGTGTAAGTTATACTTCAGATTGTTAAGGGCGCTGAGCGAATCTGTGCAAATGTCAATGGTCGAATCAGGCAGTTTAATGGCTAGGTTGACTCCCTCCAGGAGTGCAATGTATTCCGCCGTATAGATACTGTTATGGTCTTGTAGTTTGTATGATATGGATTTATCACCAATTACGATAGCGATCGCAACACCTGAGTTGGTTTTGGAGGCGTCTGTATAGATTAGTGGGTAGGACGGAGAAGAGTCTATGATGTCTTTGAATAAATTTTTATATATAATATTTAACGTTTCTTTTTTCTTATGATTTGCTAGACTGGTGTCCACAAGAAAGGTTGGCTCCTTCCAAGGAGGAACCACACTGCATTCTCGTTTGATAATTGAATTTGCATCAATATTAGTGAGCAACATTTCGTTCAACATCTTTAAACCTAGTGGTTTTTTTAGATTGGAATTGGAGTAAAATATATTTGCAAAACGATTTTGAATTAAAAATGGTAATGTTGAGTTTTCTGGGGAGGATAAGATGCGAGCGATGTAATTTAGAGCTAATTTGATTCTGCGAATGTGGAGGGGAGGTTCTCCAGAAATGGATAAAATGCTTGGAATGGGGCTGCTTCGAAATGCTCCGGTTGCAACTCTTAGACCACTGTTATGAATTATATCAATTGTTTTTAGAATATTGGGGTTTGAGTTGGTGTAGCAAATCGAGCCATAATCTAATTTAGATCTAACAAGAGATCTATATAAGTTGATTAAGACCTTACTTTCTGCTCCCCATTCAACATGGCTCAACGTTTTTAAGATATTAATACTTTTGGTTGCGCTTGTTTTGGTTTTAATTATATGTGGTTTCCAAGTAAGTTTGCTATCAAAAATCAAACCTAGAATTTTTATATTTTTTACAAAGGGTAATGGTGTATTTCCCAAAAATAATTTAGGTTCTGAAATTTGTTTCTTTTTGGTAAACATGATGCATTTGGTTTTTTCTGGTGAGAAAATAAAACCTGAGTAGAAGCACCACTTGGACAGGTCATTTAGGCAATCTTGAAGACGACGTGTCATTGATTTAATATTTTTCCCTTTAATATAGATGTTGGTGTCATCAGCAAACATAATTGATTTAACAGGATGTGAAATTTCGTCGGGTAGATTGTTGATTGCAGCTTGAAAAAGCAGAATGCTCAGGGGGGATCCTTGTGGGACTCCATTTTCGAGTACAAATTTGTCTGATATGTGGTCATTTATTTTAACTTGGAAAGAACGTTCATTCAGAAAACTTTTTATAAACTGTAACATCTGCCCATTAATGTGCCATTTGCTCAATATATTTAAAACTCTATGCCGCCAAACTGTATCGTATGCTTTTTGAAGGTCTAGACTAATGAGAATCATGGTTTGATTATTGGCGAAAGATTCGAGTATTTCCGTGCAAATAATTTGTGTTTGGTAAAACTAATACATATGTACGCGTATAGTGTAGCTCATATCCTTGGTTGTATGCGTTATTTATCAGCAAACTGTTCAATATAACCACTATTATTCATACTAGTCTATTGTCTAATCAAATTTTAATCATAATTGTTATTACAAAATAATATTAACTTGACAATTGTACTCATATTTACACACAAAACAAAAGTGATAACTGGCTGCTATCGACAAAAAATATTTTAATGTGTTCTCGAAAATAATATTAAATCCAATTATTTGTAATTAATATATTAAATACATTTAATAATATTTAATGGCAGTACATGAATATTTATTTTCAAAAATGTATATTTTCCTACGCGCACACCAGTGAAATGTCAAGCCTCATGTGTATAATTACGTGACACTTTAATGGCGGAAATTAAATATCAACCGCATTACATATTTAGACCACAGTCAATAATTGTCCATCTTTCTCCAGTCTTCGACAATACATTGAATAAAATAAACAGTAAACGTACGATTAATCCCTGTGTTCTACCGCTCACTCATTCTCCAAATAAGGAACGATAATCTTTGGATACCTATACGTTAAGGATTTTACACGTGACGGCGTGCATTCCGACTATCGTGCCGCGGGAATCGAGGAAAATAATAATGTAGACATAGCATGTAGATTATATAGAGAACTTCACAATATTATTATTAGAAAACCCCTACCACATAATATTCCGCGCTATTTCTCCACACTCAAATGTGTAAACAAAAATTACAGATTTTCCGGATTTTAATGCATCATCGGTTTCGAATGACTCAGCTTCAAGTACAAAACACATCTTGCTTAAATCCTAGGTTTCCTCTCACTCTCTCCCCCTATCTCCGTCTTTCCGGGGCTATGGTCTCATGATCGCAGTTTGTGTATAGAGCTTATATTAAAATTCATTAATTATGCCTTAGTCTTCCGTCTTGTGGCTTTCAATTAGACCTCAATTGACCGACTTAGTTGAGATTCTCCTTCGTATGTTCTACATATAGGTGAACACACGTGACATATTTACCATATTGTGGCATGTAGATATGGTCTTATAAACCTAAAAGTTAAAGTTATAGCTAGAGATGTATTCGATTGCATTGCTGTCAAAGTTGATCGTAATATTGTGTACAAATTTTCAAACAATACTATACTTTAAAACCAAACAAATAAATCATTTAAATTTCGTATAAAATAGACGTTTATATTAATTTTACATATTTTATTCGAAATATCAAGTTTTTACTAAATTTTATTTAAAAGTAAAACGTCATTATATTGATAAAAAAGTAAACTCAGGGTCTTAAGTTACCTATAGTTATTATAGAGTGCAATAAAAAGTAGAACTTTAGATTTCTCTAAAACATACGCTAACAGAATAAGAAAACAACCAAATTGATACTATAAATTAATAATGATGACAAATGTAAATTATGTATATATTTAAATAGACCGTGAGAACTTCAAAAACTAGTTTCGAAGTTGAAAATTAATTCATAAAATTCAAAAATATATCCAAGCGGTATAGAGTACAGTAATACGTGTAGGTCTACTTTCAGTTTTAAAATATGCAAAATCATATTAGATTAAAATTGTATCGATAAAAACTGTTTCTTCGTTTACTTGTCATTTTATCGAATCTACTGTACAGCATAATTATTATACAATATTCCCACGGTGAACATAATTTTCTTAAAAGGTGATTGTCTTGTACTTTCAAAACGCACGTAAATGTAAGCCAAATAAATATGGTTTATAAGCATACCTATCCTCTATTTTTTCTAATGAAATATTCCAATATTCGTGTGTAATAATTGAAAAATTAATTTCATATATTTTCAACATGATAATAGCTAGCTTACATGGAACGGAAATAATGTACGTTGAATTTGCATATAATATTTAAACAAATATGAATTGTCGTATATTTCGCAGGCGATATTAAAAAAACTACGTTAGGTATAACGATTTAATTTAAACTTTTACCAAACCAGTACATGAATTAGCATTATTGTTAAAATTTAAATGGGAAGATTATCCACGCATCGTGATATACTTACGCGCAACACAATGGAGTAAAGTTAACCGTTTCCCTAACAACGAGTTGATCGTCATCGTAAATTCATCGTAAGATTATAGTCAAAATCATGGTAAACGCATGATGCACGCACGCACATCAACTTGCCGCCGCCACGCCACCAACGACGAGTGTAACGTTTCGAACAACATTTACCATGACCCCCCAGTGATAAGAGATATCCACGATAAAATCTTAACCGATAAAAATATATGTTAATACTATTGAAGATTGTATTTTGAAGGGAATTTTTTAAAACATGGAATTTATCGTATCCTTGTTCTCATATGTTGTTTACAAATTTAATTTTTATATTATAAAACTTATTTATAGCTTAAATGAAACTAGTTTGAACCTCAAAGCGTTGTTCTTACGATTAAAAACTGTACCCATACCAGTATTGCGTACAGCTGATACTACACAGAAAATTTGATCTTATATTTTGATGCATTTTCATGATGGTTGAAAATTCGTTAAAATTTCCATTGTTGGACCACAAGAACAGTAAAAAGATACAAGCGACGGTGACAAACTAGAAAATGTTCAGCTTCACTGCAAAAACACTCGAATAATGGAAATGTTTTTGCCGGTTATGCCACTAACGATTACTCAGTAACTACTCGTATATAATCATGTTACATTTACTGTATCAGCTGATCTGCGTTAATGCAAAATCGGTTAGAAAAAAATCGTCGGTTGTACCCGTTTAGCAAAAACAAATTCCATGGTTAAACAAACAAAATCTTTTTAAAATAATTGTCGGTCCATTTGAAAATGTTACTGTTGATTCGGAGTACGAATAGGTACCTAATCTTTTTTTTTTTTTAATGTGATACTGCAGCCGATGTTTTGCACTTATCCCGACATAATAAAATGCTTATCATTATTTATTGGGTAATCAATAATTGCCGTATATACTAGTATTGGCGTGATTATGAGGAGAAATTGATGAGGTGAATTACAATATTATATCGATATCAAAATGTCGAAGGACATATCACATATAATTACAAAAATAACACGAATCGGAACGCAGCGCAACTTTAACTGTATCGTGATCTGTTAGCCTAAATTATTGCTGATAACCGACAAACTGCATTTTCATTTCCCCCGGGCTCCAACGAAGCTCTACAATATTTTAAAAAACAATTTATTATTAGCCGTGAATAATTATTAATTATTTATTACAGACGGTATGAAACACACATAAATCAGAATTTATAATGAATTTAATTTAATATACTACACCCTTAGGTTCATTAGATTGGTGGATAAAATATAACCTATAATTACATAGTGTCCTTTACAATTGTAAGAATTCGTGCTTCATTTGATCTAAATGTCGATACGTATTATTAAATAGCATTCACCTTTTACAATTATTATGTAATTAGCAATTATTGGTATCTACCATAACATACGTACATCTGCAGTAGCAGAGGTTATAATATTATTACACATAGGTACATACTCAGTACTGAATGATCAACTGCAATGTTAGACGTTATCGATAAAATACATATTTCAAAAAAGTATACTGTAGGCTGCAGTACATAACAATAAACATTATAATATATCTGTGTCTTTTCTACTAATCGTTTATTTACGTGTTTACGATTATTGGTTCACTTTAAAAACATTATTGTTATTATTTATAATTTTTGATTATTAATCATATTCTTTTTACTACATGTTGTTGTTGTTGTCGGACACACGATGTTAAAGGCGATTTGAAAGCAGATAATAAGATATTATAATAAGTATTCCGTTCACCGACGTAATGTGCTTGGTTCATTTGATTTGAAATTTTTATAGCGTGGAATACATTAATTAAAATTTGATACCTTGGAGAATAGGCAACGAAATTCCGGGATGTGTTGATAACTCACTATAAATCACTTACCGAGAAACAAAATAAATAATAATAATAATAATAGTTAAAAATTAGTTAATTTAAAAGCCAAAGTGCCCTTTGACCACAATATTATACTGTGTACTCTTTGGTTTATCATCTTTATATTATCCAAAATACTTTAACCTAATATAAAACTAGTTAAAAAATGTGGTAATGAGTCCAATTTCGAACGTGTGTGCATATCTGTTCTTGCATTACGTGATTTATTTACAAATGTATTTTCTTTGCTAGTTATACAATATAAATTTTCAGTTTCTTTTCATATAAAAATTCAAGATAAATAGAAAAAAAATTCTTATCCTTAGTTTTCTTTTTTGTCATTTGTTATTTGTATTCTCTATATGTTTGCTTGTAAATACGATATGCTACTGATTATGAAAACTATGAATCAAATATTGTAATTCATATATCTAAAAACGGTAACAATTAAACTCATAGTAATGGGTAATGACATAAAAAAAATGTAAATTAATTCATTTTTTTAAAAAAAAACTACAGAGTAAAACGTAGTTTTTAAAAGGAGCTTACAATAACTATCAGAATAGCTGAGTATTTATTATACGATTAATGCAATCAGATAAAATAAAACTTCACTGAGATAATATATACAAGGCGGCAAATAAAACGAAACCGCGCACAACGTCCCGTAAAAAAAACATCGACTCGAGGGTTCCAAAGGTCTATTGCAGTTACAGTTTTCCCTTGAACATTGTAGTTATTGTACAAAAATCTACATTATGGGTTACATCATCGCGAAGAAAATTTTCCAATAGTATTACACTGCTATATCCTTGACAGCCGTCGGTACCGTGTAAAGCTGCTTGCAGAGCATAGAAACGTTTTATAATACTGGTATATTATAATCGCTTAATAATTGCGGCATTTTGTTGTTCAAAAATCCGACATTAATATATTCCTAATCTATTTTCGGAATACACATGTGTACTGATTACGATTTGCATTCATTACTTATATATATATATTACTTATACTATAATTAAGCAAATTCTACAATGAACTTAACGTGGGGCAATCTCAGTATAATTTGATTACAATTTTGAAGAAAATGTAGCCACAGATTCAATGGCTGTCTATTAGGTATACGTCGTGTCAAAAATAAAAACCAAAGTAATGTAACCAAAACGATGAATTATTATATTTATGCTTGACGGTTAAATAATGGGATTCCAATAGTTATTTATTAATTATAATATTACCATTAAAAATATCAAATTCCATCATAAGCCAACAATACATAATTGTTTTATTGTTGTATTGTGCACATGTTCGTTAAAATATAGTTAATACAATAATCACTACTGCTTTTAATCAAAATATCCTGAATGAGATCATAATATTTTCCAGGTAATAAACAGATTGCACATTTTCTAAACATTTTTTATCGATGAATAATATCTGAAATCGGATAATTTATCGACCTTTTTTACACGTGCATTAGAAACGACAGTCAATGGTAAAATTGAAAATTATCGTTTAAAAATAAGTAAATAAGTTATATAAGTAATACCCATATAATCAACATTCAAAAATGATCAATTAATTCGATATATTCATTCGGGAGTGGAATCAATCAATATCTGCATACTATTATTTTATGGTAATTGAATTAAATATAAGTACTGAGAAATGTTTTCAAAGAGCTCACAAAAATAGAATATGATTACAAGAATATCGTCATAAGAAAACCAATGTTTTAGATTTGGTATGCGTCCAGAAACTTTCAGATTTCGTGCCAATGATGAGACCGCTAAAGCACCAACAATATGTTGTCGTAGAGAAGTGAAATTAAATTCAAGGTCAGCGTTAAGATTTGTTAGAATCAATTATATTTATAAGTAGTATTGAGTATTGACAATTGTTAAAATCGTGTAAGAATATAATTATTATTAACACGGAATACATTAGAATTGCACTTATCATATCGACAATAAGTTCCACCGCTGGAAAGTTCACTCGAGTTCCACCGTTGTCCCGGTGTCGTGACTTGTGATTAAGCAAATTATCACAACCATCCATATTCCTATACCTTTCAAAGTTGTGAACAATATTGCGAAAATTGATTATCTAGAGACTAGAGTCTAGTAGTACTAATTTCTAGTAATTTTATCTTTAGAAATATGACGAAAACAGCAACATTTTATCTGACCCAATATTCAATTTATAGTTTATACCATTACAATTAATCTGATTTACTTACATTGGTGTTGTTTAAGGTCAGTATTGAAAAATCAGTGTTTTGTTGTTCTATTGAAGTATTCAGTTTCTGAGGTACCATGTCTACGATGGCAATTGTGAAGTTAACTCGTAACATATAGTTGACCATAAATCCGAATAAAACCATGATATTTAATATTCGTGAACAGCTCATCGACGCTTCATAAAATCATAAATTTTCAGCATAAGTTATACAGTTTTTTATTTCATAAGCATATCATATTTTAACCTTGAAAATGGTATACTTACGAGTGTGTTTGTTCACCAAACCGGTCTCCACTGTGGCGGTTTCTTCTTTTTTCATTTTTCAAAAGTGATCAAAATGTTGTATAAAAAAAAAATCGATCACTTCAAATCTAAAAACATCACACAAAGTTAGTCGTTATCAAATTAGTTGACCTAGATATTAAATCTAAGTGCATATTTTGTACAATATGAAATAATGATTATGCAGCAATTGAGCATTGAGTATGATATAATGACAGTTCCAAATAAAGCTAGAAAAACAAGCTATATTTGTGTCCAAAGATATAATATTGAAAATGTTAGCTTACAACTCATATTTGTTTAGCTTAAATTAAATTATTTTCAACATTTCAATTCCAATAAAATCTTTTTATTAGTATTCAAGATTAATTTATTTGAAATATTCTAAGATCAAACTATGCATTTTTGTACTAAAATTTGATAAAAAAATAATTGAAGATTGCCTATCCTAATTTTAGATCTATAATAAAATTAAAAAATATCCTCTTGCGGTTTTGATCCTAATAGATATTATGAATTTTTTTTTTATTAGCTGTAGTTAGTTACTGGAATTTAACACGGATATATTAGTTTTTAAATACCTACTTATTAGCATACATTTTATAAGAATATAAGTTATATAGATAGCTGAGCCACTAAATAATACAGTATTTATTTTTACAAAATAAGTAACATAAAAGCCTTTAAACATGCAACGTACGACATTATGGCTTCTGGTTTTACTTAATACAATTACTTTATGTCAGAAAATTTAAGAAAATCAATAATTTAAAAACGAAAAAATCGATTTAATATTCAAATACAATTTAACTATAATACTAATTATTGTATATTTTTTATATGGTGAACTAAAACTTAAATCCTTTGTTATTATTCAATATTTTATAAGAAACAAAATGTGAATGTAGGTCTAAATTTACAAAATAAAAATAATTGATTTTACTTTCAATGTAAAATAGCGATTACACACCGTTGCGATAAGCGCATTATTTAATCGGTTGTACTTTAGACCACACAATTAATCGACCGAAGAACTACGCGGTTCAGGAACATAATATTTTTTATAAGATAATAATAACAAAATGAACAGAGTTTACCGTTACAAGTTCAACGTAGAAAGTCGATTTTTTACGTTTGCACGGAAAAGCTAGGTCAACTTCCATAACTGCAGTAATTCTTTCCGTCAGTGTGTCACAAAGTTAATCAATACAAATTATATCCAATGTTGTTTCATACGAATAAGACGTGAACAAATGTAAATCTAATAATGTTAAATGTTTATTCAATGTTCGAGTGCAGTTTACGTTCTTTTCGATGTTGTTCAAGCAAAATTGAACTCTCCTTGTTATTACAACAATTCCTGCAATGTTATTTTGTTGCGTCAACTGTATACGTGTTTTCTATATTTTACTTACATTTTAATTTGTCGAAGCCACACAACAAAATCCACACTGATTTTAATAATATAAGAAAGTAATTGTTATTGTTCGATATCGTTCAGCGTTTTTATAAACAAAATCAGTACAAGTAACAAATCAATTAACCATAAATAGGAAAAAAAATTAGTTAAAATGTTACATTTGAACTTGATGTATTTTTTTTTTATTCATTATATAAAACGTAACACAAATAAATAAACAAACTTTAAACGTTTTGATTGAAAAAAAAACTATCACCTTCATAAGTATAATTTAAATGATTCTAAAATTATGGGTTACGAATGAATTGAGGAACTATAATGGATTTACAACGATTTGTTCCAGTAAACAGTTTTTATCATACCAAACGAAAGATACACCCTATAATGGTTTATTAATGCAACACATCAATAAAGAGCTTAAATGCAAATTCAACGTATTTAGAAGCTTCTTTACCATGACATTTTTCATACTCTTTAGTAATTTTTAAAATTATCACAACAGACGAACGCTTTCGAAAAGTCATGGATCTAGTTTCCGCGCGTTAGAAATAAACAAATAACATTGAAAAAAATTGTATTTCAGATAAAGTAATTGTCGTATTTGCGTACATTTTTTTATAATAAGAACCGCTATTTCAGTCCGAAATAAGTGAAATGAGACAAGATTGTCGAATGTGGAACTGCGAACCAGACGACTTTCCGTATTTAATTTGATGCAAAAATTAACATATTCATACACTATGTCAAGTGTACTCATATGCAAATTAAAATTAAGACGTTGGAATTTTATATTTTTAAGTGTAATCGATGTAACACTAATGTACTTACGTGCCATGTTATTTTAAAATCGATAAATTTACGTTTGTACGTAATTTATTTTACCATGGCATTTTTATTCAGTTAAAATAGTGTTTTTTAAAAAGTTTTTAATGCTAATCGAATAACTAAAAAATCAATAAAACTGAGATTTTATTCGTTTTCTTTGTAAACGTACATATTTTTCTTTTTTTATACATATTGAAATAAGCCCGAGGCAGCAGCGGCCATTGGGTGACAGTACATATTTTGTAGTTGACTATAAATGATAAACATATTACATAATATTTTAAATTGTTTCAATTTTACGAATGAAAAACTTAAAAAAAATATAGAAATATACTAATAATAAAATATTTAATATTTTTAATAATAAACAACAACGAAAAGAAATTACCTTATCATACAAATTGCTAGGAAAAATAGAATTTTTATTAAATTGTAATATCTTATAGTATTAAAATGTGAATCAGTGTATAATTTATATTTATTGATTGGTTAATCATAAATTGCATCTGTAAAACTACGAATTGATTTTAAAATGTATAATGAGACTAAAAATGTTATCACTTCAATAAAAATAGATTGAAACGATTTGCAGATACAAAACGATATTTGGAATCTAAGAAAGAGAGAATATTATAAAAAGCAATACAACATTATTCTGTAAAAAAATGTACAGTCAACATTCATGTGTAATTATTCTGCAAACAAGAATCGCCAAATACATCTCATATAACATGTCAATATCAATTAATTTAATTAATTACTATGTCTGAAGAGTGAAGACCTGAAGTATCTTTGAGAAGTTCGATTAGATACGAAATATTCGTACAATAAAACCCCGGTAAATTATTTAATGCAATCTATAATTTGGATTAGTACTGAAATGAAGAGTGAATGATTTTAATCAAAAAATATTCATAGGTCTTTATGCAAAAAGAAAAATGTACATATATTGTACTAACACGATTATGCTATAGTGCCTGATTGGTAGTCATTGAACAGGTACATATATACTGCAAAATATGAATTAATAACAACTATACAATATGCTCGTAAAAGTTATTAAATTATACCAAATATATTCTATCAACTACGAGCCACGCATCGTAGTTCGAAAACAAGTATTCTACATTTTATTGAGTTAAAGAAAACTGTGAAGTTGTAACACCATAAAAACTGTTATTGTACATCAATTAAATTATTAAAATTATTTGATCTATTTATAGTTCATTATTTATATATCGTTATAATATTTTTGTAACTAAGGTTATGTGTGTCAGAGTTGGTCCAGTTATTAGGGCTGACGACATAGAGTTAGTACATGCATTATTATAGTTATCACTCATCGATAATGGTGCAAATTAAATAAGCCTAGAGGCGTATGAAGAGGTATTAACCGGACTATGAATATTCGTTTAGACAAATAAAAAAATGTAGACACATAAATAAAATGTATATTGTTCATCAAAACTTGCATAAAGTCATTATTGGTAGCATTTAAAACTGAAACATGTGTATCCCACGAGACTTATTAATTTAGAATGGTAAACATTAATAGCAATTCAGTGGCGTCATTTTTACTTTGGGTAGAGTAAGGCAATTGGAAAAAATTGTCGACCACTAAATTTCAAAAAAATAATGAAACACGATCGTGATGAATGAATAATGATGGTGCAGTAATGAAGATAATCCTATTAAATTTTTTTATACTTGAGCTCTTTAATTTAAATGAATGTGCTTAACAAAAATGTTAACCAATTATTAAAATTAGGTGCTCTTTAAAACCCGACTCATTGACATTGTTTTGTATCTACGCCTGCTTAAACGAAATTGTCAACTATTTAGAAGACATTTGGAAAATAAAATATATTTTTAATAAAAGAAATTGTGCTATGATATTTTTAAACTAATTGATTTCTTAGAATATGGTTTAGGTAGTCAACAGCAAAATAAAAATCAGAATCAAATATAATAACAATGGCACCATTATAAAAAATGTATGTACCTAATAAAAATAATGAAATAAATACATTGTTTATCAAATTCATTTTTTCTCAATATTATGCATTTTTGTTCATTTGTGAAAATGTCTTCTAATGAATGTATATAATTATAATTATGTATAGAGTGCATTATTACAGATACAATTTTAAAATATTTATTTTCCAAATAAATTAACTTTTTCTTAGTTATCAGCAACATTAAATCATCATTACTATATTAAATATATTCTTGAGATCCATTTCTCAACCGATAAACCACAGATTATATCATTTGTGTATTATATTTCCTAATGATATTATTTATAAATAAATCTGTAAATAGCCTATTTAGATTATATTATTATAATTCTCATTGTATATTCATATTTTTAATTTGCTTTAAACAATTTTACTGGATTAAACATAAGAAAAATTGTATTTTTAATATATTAAGAGGACTCCAGATTAAAAAATATGTAAAGTATAATGAAACATTTTAAGACGTAAAAAAATTAATTTTGATTTAATTACTGCAGAATTTCAAAATAATTGTTTAAACATTTTTAATGCATTACACTTCGATATTAAATACTTCACGGCGAATCTTAGAACTTTTTAAACTTATTAGTATGATGTATGAAATATTTCAATAAATGTCGATAACCTTTTATTTTTTTATTATTGTCCTGTTTTATTTCAATTTTGGAATAAAAGTTTGTGATAATTTATTTTTTTTAAATAATTCAACACACTCACGCATACACTTTTAATTGATAGTTTGTAAATTATAGGAAGGAAAAATGTTTAAAATGTTAATGCATTTTTTTAGAATAATGTTAAGTGTTTTTATTTCATATTTTAATCATTATTTTATTATTTTATGATCAATTTTTCTATGTTTTTAGGTCACCGTTACATTATTTGATAAAAACTACAACTTTAATTATGTACAGTGCGCATATTTCGGTATAATGAATTAAAAATGATACTGTAAATAGTCTGATACCGGTTAGTTTTTGTTAATTATTGTTATTTGTTTAAAGATGTTCCGGTTTAGAGTTGTATCAAACACTAACTGATTGTTGCCGAGTACGAACGTAGGTGTTCCTTCACATCCAAAGGAAATCGGGAAAACAAAAGAAGCCATTTACCAAAAAAAAAGGAGGTACTTGAAAAAAATAATCTTTCGGTGGTATGTTATCTACAACAGTATTATATAACCGTAACAGTTTAATCTCATTTGTATTTGCATTATTATATTTTACTGTGAAATATTAAACTTCATATAATTTATTATTTATTAAAATATGTTATATGTAAATCACGTGTTACTTCGTGACATACTCGTTTTCGTGTTTACAGCTAACCAAGCGTGTACTACCCACTACCACAAGATGATCTGGCGTTGGAATTCACCAGTTTTAATATGAAAAAATTTAAATAAATGGCATGAGTGCTTTAAACGATTAACGTATTAAAAATGATAGACCTAATACACAAACCTAAATCATAAAAAACATTTTACGCGATCGCAGGATGGATCGGGTATTCTTTTTTCAAAATCGGTCAAATTGTTATTAGTCGACGATTAAAATTAAAAATAATTAACCAAAGAAAGTTTGTACAAATCGATCTAGTGTATCATAATTCATAAGTAACATAATATGAATGTCAAGCAGGAGCCGGTTTTTTTATGTTTTAAATATATTAGCATCTATTTATTCTGAATATACAGATGAAAAAGCAGCGTGCGAATCGACGCGCAAAAGGTCGTACAAACACGCTATTATTACGCGTGTGACCATGAAAAAGAAGTAGAAAAATGTATCGCACTCTAGACATAGTACATAGTATAAGTACATACGCCTACACACATGCGCGCATGCAGTCCAAATTAATGAAACACACATATGCATATTTAAAAAAAAAAAAAATGTTTTCATGACAACAATTGATTACCAAAAAAACACCCAATACAAATAAGTACTAAAAAATAGAAGTATTTACGATGGCTATAAACTTATTATAAATTAAACGTTATTCTAAAAATCACTTTTCACGTACCGTTCAAATCAAATCCTGAGTAAGTTTAATTTTAAATTAATAATACCTATTATATTCAACCGCTTGCAGTTGCCTGCCTACCACCAGCCTATCCTTGAAGCTGGGGATAATATGCTGATGCGAGCAAAATCAATTCTAAATAACTGGTGCTTAGTCTATAAATATAAAATAAATAATTTATAATGATTCAATGCAATTTTTTTTATTTGTATGATTACATCTTAAGAGAAGAACAGCGGTTATTTATTGTGTTGTATTAATGTATTAAAAATGTATATTATAAGTATTTAAAACTATTATAAATTTGTGATTAAATATCATAGGAACTGCCGCTTATGACAATTTAAGATACGTATAATTTCTTCATGCTAAAAATATCAAAATAGACAACTAGTCTTAAAAACACGCCTATTAAGTAGAAACAATATTTTAGTGACGTTCCCCGATATACGATTAATTTAAGTCATTTTCTAAAATCTCCACCAACTGCATGCGATTCTACAAAAATACCTTACGTATGTTTTAGTGTGCAGTAGAAAACGCAAAAGTGTGCAGTATTCTATGTAAATATATACCTATTTGGTTAATCCACGTGCTCAATCTTGCACACGCACGCGAAAATGCGCGCAAAAACGTGTGTGTACACCTCGGGGACTCGGGAGAAAAAAAGGGGTACAGGAAAAAAGTTTTGTTTTTTTTAAAAAAAGAAAATAATTATTTCAAACTCACTGCGCGGCAGTGCGTCGGCGACGGGCGGCGTTGTATCGAAAACAAACCGTTGTCACAGTGATCTCCAATCGCGCGGGTCCGGTCACCCGGGTGGGTGAAAATAAATGCGAAGTCGTACGGAACCGAGAGGTGACGAAAATCTTTGACTTAAACTTTACGATTTCGATGCGAGACGTGAATGGAAAAACAAAAAAAAACGAATTTTCGCCGCGGACCACGTACGGACGGACGCACTGCGCGCGCACAACAACTACGCGCACACGTGTGTTCCGCGCGGTTATAAATGCTGTGCGTACGCGGACGTCGCGCGCGCTATCGTCGGCGAAGACGCGGCCGATGTTGTCCCGGTGGCGGCGGCGGCGGCAGCGGTGGCGGCGGCGGGAACGCGAGAACGGACTACGACGACGGTCACGAGTCGGCGGAGAGCGACTACGACCGCGACACACTGCGCCGCGGCGACCACGACGCCCGAGGCCCGGCCCGCGGCCGATCGTCGCTACAGGTGCGTCACGAGACGAAAAAGCCGCCGAAAACTATAATGTATGTATTTATATCATTGACTATAGAACAAACTATGTATAAAATATAATGTTTATTGATAATAATGTATTTATAGTGTAAATTATATTCTATAATCGATGGTATTATTAATGTAGTATTAATTCTATTGTTAACTGTCTACCCCGCCACAAGTTTTGCTTAAAGGAGTAGACGTATTGTATTTATTTATTTATTATATGATGTACTGTATAATGATAAAATAAATAAAATAAAAAAAAACAAAAAATTTAATAATTATTAAACGTTGACATTTTCGTGTACACAGGCACCTACTCTGCGCTACGTTTTTAACAGACGTTTGAAGCCCGGCAATGACGCACGTTGCGGTTTAATCCTTGGCTCTGCAGTATAATAATAATGTACGTATTCGGAGAATTGATTTAAATCTTGACTTTTAAAAAAACACAAATAAAGTAAAACGAAACTCAAAATAGGTAGTCACTAAACTTCCATCAAGTTTCTCCTGTAACTCCTCTCCCACACATTTGCTTGTTGTTATAAATAAGAATTGATTGGAAATACCTTATAAAAAAATAATCAAAATAATAAACAAAAGTGTCTGTTAAAAAATAATATTATATAAATGTGTTAAGTATTTATGTAAAATAATTATAATCTAAGATATATTTTGTTCGTGTTATTAACTGTTCTCACGGCTCTAGTGCTATATTTTAAAATTTAAAATTTAAATTTCGTAGAACACCCTTTTCGCTTTTTGTAAAACACACAGTTTAAGGCTCTGGGGTGCGTGCTCGGCGGGAAAGAAGGGAAAAAAGGAGAAGAAAAATATTCAACGTTACCATGTGCCTGAGTACCTCGCGGGAAAGAAACGAACCCACTGCCGACGGCACACCGGACGCTGACACAGGTCGATTATGACCGCCCTGGTGTCGCTTGACACGAAACGTTTAGAAGGTGAAAAAAATAAGTAAGACATAATACGTACAGGTGTATTATAATGCCATGCGAGCACAAGACTCGCATTATTTTCGATTTTTTTCGCACAGGTCTTAGGTATGTACCTGTATGACTACAGCTGCGGGATTTTTTTTCAGCACGTCACCTAGGGGAAACTATATAATGTATCGAAACGAAAGCGTTTTGAAGAGACTTTGACCGCGTTTCGTATGACGTGTCGAAACGTCTCAGAATAATTCGCGTCGTACCGTGTAGAGAATCGAAATCGATTACGATGACTGTAAATGAAACACATGACGTATTTCGAGAACGGACTAGTCAAGGTCGAGGGGGGATCGTGTAGGGGTAATCCGTTTTTTTCCCCGTCGCGCACCTATACAATAATATGTGTATGCGCACAGTCTACATAAAATGAATTGTTGTACTCTAATGCGATTTGAACACATTGTACGTACATGTGTACATATATGTAGGGTACACGCATTGTACAATGTACACGCTTTATCGTCGTCGTTGGCGGCGATTATAAAACGGATTATAGCCGGGTATTACACGTATAGGTACGACAGAATATTATACGCGACCTCGTCTTACTGTCGAGAACATGATTTTTTAAGCGAACGTTTTATTTTTTTTTTATTTTTTTTGTGTTCGTTTCCTCGACGCGCCGCGCTGGGGTATGCGGTTTCTTCTCCAGCAGCTGTTCGTTTTCTAATTTCGAAAACGTTTCAGATAAAAAACGAACACGTGACGTGTGTGTTTAATGTCAAGCGCGAGTTATCAGACGTTTCACACGTATATAACAATGTGTTTATGTATCATCACTATTACCTATTACTCGCAGGTCTTATTCTCTCTGCGCGTAGACTTAACGATTTTCATCGTACACGTTTGTACGCGCATAACGCATACACAATGCGACCCACGAGGATTTATACTAATTGTGGAAATATCTTACGGAAATTTGAATATTTAAATTCCGTTTTATTATAGTGCATTTCATCGCGCCCAAATAAAACGGTCTTCGACCTTTTGAGACGGAAGAACGCTTCGCATTGTATTGTACGCCGTCTCAAGGGGAGTCGCATCACGTAAAGAAAAAACCCATGAATACGTGACTGTAATGTTTCGATTTAACAAGAAATTAACGTGTACAACATGTAATAATATTAAGAACAACAAAAAATGAATTGTAAATAATCGATGAAATTGATAGTTTCAGATGTCTGATGATTGACGTTTTAAGTGTACGGCGTGCAGATTACAGTAAGTATAATTGGTGCGAGATTAAAATGTGGAGAAACACATAATATGCGTACCGCTAAGCTGCAAGGGTTATCCCGGGCCATTTTATTCGAGAAGGATTCGAGAACAAACGCGCTGCGGCCCGTTGGAAATCTCTGCAGGCCTAAGAATTGTTCAGTAATTTTGGATATTATTCGTTTTGAATGAACGATCGATTTACACACGGCCAACGCAGGAGATAGGTGCCCGGTCGTAAATCCTCGTCGGACACCTCAAACAACTATACAGGGTACTACGTGCACGCATATAGCGTACGGATGCACCGTTATGCACCGTCAAAAATACCAACGCGGCTGCGGCAGCGCTTCGGTTGTAGAACACGTCTCGGCGTGTATCGTGCATGTATAATAATGTTACGTGTACGACGGCAGACCGTGTGCGCGCGTCACGGATGAACGAGAAGGTCTGGTGGGTACTCCGGTGTTCTGTAACACGTCTTTTTTGCCGCGGACGTTTCCACGTGAACCATAATCGTTAGTGCTGCTGTTGTGTGTATGTGTGTATGCCAGCGTGTCTGTGTTAAAGTATACTGGCTTCCCACCTACTGTTTCTGTAATATACACAACATTATGTTGTCCCCACGAGGCCCTGAATGTGAGTAAATTGGCGTGTCATATACTCATATCGAGGAAAAAGAAAATAATCTACGTAAACATTTTTTTTTTTTAAAGTTTTGTCGACAAAATTTACATGATAATATGTGTTTAATTTTTTTTTTCCCCCGTTCAAAACCGTGTGTGTAATAAATATTATATTATTACAATATAATATATGTATGCACATCGCAGTACAGTCCGTTTGAGAGAAGAAAAAATTATTTCTACAACAAATTGAAGGTATATTTGTTGACAGCTTATACCTACTGTTTTCGCCCGAACGAACGCCCGAAGGTGAAGGATTATAAATAATGTTATTTCCGCGAAAATTCTTATAAAAGACCTTAAAACACCCGCATACATTCATGCAGATCAAAAAAAGACAATATTATTATTCTATGCTTTCAGTTCTTACTCCGCGTTTCATAAATAATTGGCGGTTTGCAATTTTCCCATAAACTTTGGTCGTCCGCTAAAAATGAACGTGTGTGGACACAAGGGACGTCAGTTTTAACCGGCAGTTTAAACTTACAATTAAAACTGATTGTGTATAGCCACCATAACAGTAGTACGAGTACAGTTATCATCTATGACTCTTATAAGTTATAAGACCAAGCAATTGCGTATTTGTCAAAAACATGTAGGTAAAAATATTTACGCGGATAACATGGCAACTGGCAAACTGATATTTTTCTATAATAAAGGATTTCCAAATTCTTCTAAGATGTCATGTCTTTGAAACTAAAATAACATATCCTTTATATTTTAAATTAAAACATATGCTGTCGAAATCATTAAATCATTTAATTATTAAATTTTTTAAACATATATAACAATTACCTTAATTATTTTTTGAAATTTATCCAAAAATTTATAATAATGCGTAACAAAAAGATAAAAATTATAGACTTACAGATAATTTGATCGAGTTATACGCAATTTCAGTACCTTCAACATTTTAGGTCTAGGTGAGACGCCCCTACTATAATGATCCCTGAATCGCATCCGTGAAAATATGAAAACAATAGTATGAAATAAATGTATTTAACGAACCTTTGATATTATTCTTTGACTTATTATTTGTGTTTTTACTTTTTTCCAATTTCATTAAAAGGTCATCCAAAGAGTTTTAGCTCCATTTTAAATGTGTCACCCTTGATTTCGACCGAATATAGGTCAATCTGAAGTTGTTTCTAAAATATAAAATTATTTATTACCAAAAAATATTAACACCACATACACATTAATAACAAAGTTAATAGTTATAACTTATAACATATGTATATATTTACTAATTTATGAACTTTAATAACATTTCAAATGTCTTGAAATAATATCAACTTTAAAAAGAGGACCATAATTTGAGAAGTTCAACCGATAACCTAGTTTTAAATTTATACATTCGTGTATTTTTAAGACAAATTAAATTTACTAAACATATACAATTTGAAATTACGAAAACATCTTTATGGCTTTTTTCTTCAAAAAAGAGTGTATGACGTCAATTGAAGTTAAGTGTTGTCGATAAATAATCACTTATTTTTAAATCACTATAAAACCAAAAAAAATTCTTGTCAACTTTTGAAAATAATTATAAATTAGGTCAATTAAAAATGCATTAATATAGGCACTTCAAACCCTTTTTTAAAATACTATAACAGTTTAATTAGATTTTTTAAAACAATCGTAGTTTATCGTCCAAAGTATCTAATAATACCTACCTGCGTCATATTACAAGAATCATATAAAATTATGAACACTACTTCAATGTATTTTAGTGAGGTGTAAAAATTAGAAAACTGAGTAAATAATTGTTTTATTTTATAAGTATATTATTAAATCGAAACAAATGATGTAAACGTGCCAATAAGAACATTAAAAACCGACAAACACGCCTCTGTTTTTTACAGCAGTCATTAGTCATTATTATTATTTATTAGGAAAAAAAAAATACAGCCAATGGCCAAGTTATTGTAATTAGGTACCAGTTAATATTAGCGTAAAATCTAAATGCACACTCGATAAGACTCGTTTCACGGAGTATATATAAGAAAGTAACAGGTTCCAATAATAAATTTAAAAAATACGAGTATATGTATTCCACCCAGCTCCGATTCATAATAATAGCTCCACAAATCACGATATCGATCGATTATTCAGGGAAAACCTTGTACCTATATTTTATGCATATTGCTTCTTGGTTATCGTACCTAGCGCCATATTTTTACAATTACATAACTCATGAATATAGATTTGAGATTTTTATCAAGTATAATAATTACTTTACTTACAGGCATTGGGCAATCACATTATCAAAACAATAAATCTAATAAAAAAATACTTAATATCCAGTGCGTTTCCTTTTAAAGGTAACGAGAGAAATTTCAGTCCAGAGACCTCGGATTGATATGGGGTTTTCGGGAGGAGGTACACAGAAATACACATTTGTTGATGATTTTCAAATTGTTATCTCTTATAGTGTGAGTATTTAATACCAAATTCGGATATACTAAATTTTTTTAAGTAATTTTAATCTCATAACCCTAACTCAAAAATCAAAATTAAGTGAATTACAACGAATTAATGTTTTAATTTAAATCATTAAATTTTCTAGTGACTTTACTATGATTTCCGTGCAATTTCCACGTATTTTTTTTTCACTCATATGTTTTTAAACATAACATCATATTATTTAGGAAAATAATATCTATCACACTGTCTTCGATTTCACCGATTACTTCCCTGTCTTGCCGGTAGCCCACCACTATTTCTTCAAGACGGTTCGAAAGAAGACTCGAACGAAATAATTGTGAGGAGGGTGATACCGATTAAGATATCGTTCTGCATACAATCTAGCAGCAGATCGAGAATTATGCTGGCACTCCCCATAAACTAAAATCATGTCAACTTTTTCATTGTTACTCGGAATTTTAAAATTAATTTGAAATTGTGGATTTAAAATTGTAATGACATGTGTCACATACGAGTAGATAATAACTTATGAATTTTAATAACCGAAATTCTATATCTTATCGAATGCTATATTTTATTATTAAAACTATCTGAAATAACTTATTAATGATGTAATTCATATGGACACATAATAAACGTTATTCTTAGCCACAAGATAAGTAAAATTTTGTTTATTTAACAAAAATAAAATAATCTTTAGAGATTATAAGTAATCTGGTAATTATTTCTATTTTGAACTATATTATAGTTAATAATATTTACCAAATAGCAGGATATTATGTTTAAAAACATATGACTAAAAAAAATACGTGGAATCGCACGGAAATTTGTAAAATCACAGGACAGTCATTGAAAAATGTAATGATTTAAATTAAAACATTAACTCGCTGTCATTCAGTCAATGTTGGTCTTAGATCCATGGTTATGAGATCAAAATTACTTAAAAAAAAATCCGTCTGCCCGAATTTGATATAAATACGCCTAAGACTATTTAAAAAAATACAATTTTAGTTGTATGCGCATGCGTACGCAAAAACAAAAATAAAAAAATTTTGAATCATCGAAAAATGTGTATATTCTGTATTCCCTACTTCCTCCCAAAAACCCCATATCTATCCGAGGTCTCTGGACTGAAATATTTCGTGTTACCTTTAAAATAAAATACACTGTAACCTAACTGTATAACACGTAGGACCTTAGGGAAGTATAAAGTCTATCACGTGATAAAAATATTTAAATTAATTTTCTAAATATTTTATTTATTATAATGTTTATATAGATTGTATTCTATAATCAATACATACAAGTATGAAATAAGATAAAATTGAATAATTCAATGCAATCAATTAATATTTTTAACGTCTAAGCAAATAAAATTTAAACACTTTAATGCAATCAAATAACTCAGACAATGTTGAACTATTTCAACTTCTTAAAAATATATACAACTATTTGAAATGTATGATAAAAAAATGCTACTTATACGTAAGTACCAAACTATAATATTATGAAAAATAAACTTGGACACTAGGCTATTATAATAAATTTGTTTTTCTTTGAAAATTAAAGAATGTCCAGTTTATATTAAACATAAATAACTGAAATTAGAAAGTAGCATCCTGTTGCACTAACCTATAATAATGTCATGAAGAAGAAATTGTTTTATTTGACGGAAATCCACTTTAATTCATTATACTGCTGAAATGTGATATAATTATATTTTATTCTTTCACGATTTCAATACAGATAGAAATACTTCCAACTTCATAAAATATATAGGTATTGATCAGAAAATATCAATGCTAAGATAACGATGAGTTCGGAGTTACTTACTGTAATGATATTAATTCAATAGTTCGGGAACCAGACATTTCAATGAAAGTGATTTAGTTTTTTTTCTTATTGCTTTCTTTCGTAAAACTAGTCCTTTCCATGAATCTTGGTCTTCCCTTTTCAAAAAATCTTAACCAATAAGCCTTTCAACTTATTGTCGAACTACCTTAATGGACATGTTAAATTTATTATTTTCGATTTTTTTTTATACCGACTAGTTTCTCGTCCATCGTTATTCTAAAAACAATTATAGATGTTTTAAAAATCAATACTTATGCGACAACAAAGAATTAATAATCGGTCAAGTTATTTCAACGCTTTTCGGTAAATACACGTATGACATAAGTGCCTATACAGTTAAAAAAAATAATCATTGCCTATTGAATAAGTATCAAAAGTTAAGTGAATTGTGGATTGTGGCTGTTTTCAATAGGGAGGAAAATTAATCATCCCTGCACAGAACCACGATAGCTTGCCCTGAAACTGGCAACCCGACACTCCAGAATAATACGGAGGTGTCAGGTCGAAGTCGAAGTCAACACATAACAAATGGCTGGTAGTCTTCTCTGCTTTAGAGACGAATGATAAAACTTTCTTACGAGAAAAACAAATTATAGATCAACGT
The DNA here is from genome assembly GCA_949715065.1 of Periphyllus acericola. Classification (NCBI taxonomy): domain Eukaryota; kingdom Metazoa; phylum Arthropoda; class Insecta; order Hemiptera; family Aphididae; genus Periphyllus; species Periphyllus acericola. The sequence goes on from OX454271.1 coordinate 14,172,450, forward strand.
TTTATTTAAAAACGAATTATATTATTAATATACATCTCGAATAATATTAATAATAGTACCTAAAAATTGTTTTATTGTTTATTCAAATAAGAAGAAGCTGTTTTTGAACTCTGATGAATTTGAAGAAGTGGTATAACCACCGAACTATTCTCACCTATTGATAATCTCTATATCAACCGACAACTACTGTTCTTGAAATAAAATATGATCTTCTTGGGGTTAAACATTTGGCCTAGTCTAATTTAAATTTTTAATGCATGTTTTACCTATGAAAATTATGATTATTAGTTTAAAATGCATATTATTTATTTTTGTTACCGTATTGATATCACTCGACGCCAACGATCAAATCGATAATTATAATTAGTAACGTATTCAATGAACTAAAACCCGTCTATCATAATACATACACTTTGCACTTCATACATTTATCCGATTTAAGAAATCTTGATATAATTGTTGTATATTTTCTTTGCACTTGATTTGTATTAATTAAATTAAAAATATGAATAATTAGGTACAGTTTTAAAATATTTACCAACTTTCCTAATATTTAGGTAGTACAATGAACATCAAACAATAATTGGTCAGCAAATTTAATTATCATGATTTCCAATTTCCAGGACAAGAGAGTGTCCCACCGGGGTTTACACAGAGCGGTATATCCCGTGTTAATAGGAATAGTCAAATTCTGTATTTTTTATGAGCATCTCTGTCCAAAGGCAATTTTGTAGACAATAGTTTGGTAAATATAAGTGTATTATTAAAGAATTTAAAAAAATAACAATTTATTTTATAGTTTTTGTAAAATTCAAAAATATCCATTATGTAGGACTTCTTTTTCTGAACATTTTGACGGTTCAACTTTCAGTTTCTATTGGATTCGTGATTTTTAATAACTTTTTTAGTGTACAAAGAAATAGTGTCAAATTGTTATTATTTATTAGCTCGTCATTTTTCAGATAAAGTTTGCTGTTAATGTAATTATTATTTAAAATTGTGTTACTAGTATACTACTTTCTTGTAAATTAGAAAAATTATTAAAAACTAAGAAGTTAATGAAAATTGAAAGTTGAACCGTCAAGATTTTCAAAAAAATAAGTCCTATAACATGGTTATTTTCGAATTTCACAAAAATTATAAAATAAAAAGTTAATTTTTTAACTTCTTTAATAATACACTTATATTTACCAAACTATTGTCAACAAAATTGCCTTTACACGTGGATGCTCATAAAAAATACCGAATTTGATTATCTCTATTAACACGGGAGATAAGGTTCCGTGTAAATTCCGGTGGGATACCGTGTATATACGATATTATACCTATATTATAATCATTTTTATTCTGTATTAGCCATCAAAAGTCATACCTAAATATTATATACGCGTGTGTAATAAACTAATAAGTAACTCGTATTCTTGAACAACTCATAATAATATAATACTGTTTTCCCAAAATTTGTCTTCTGCTTATAACTAATTTTCATGTTCTCAAGCAAAAATTTAAAAAAAAAACACTAACCATACAAATTCACATTTTTCAATTCACAACCTCAGTAATAAATAAACTCACTTTGTTGTATTTTCTTAGATAAATTGAATTCAACATACAATTGGATTGTTGATTTTAGACACAGAAATGTAAATATTGAAGTGTGTGTATTCTAAATTCAAATGTTTGTATTATTACAACATTTAATTTTGCTATTGTTATTGTTTCTCATAAAAATATTTACATCTAAATTATATTGTATCGCTTAATAATAATAATTTAATTTGATTATCAAATTTACTGACATACCGTTGACATGACTCACAAGTATAGTATATATATTATTATATTACGATCATATAATATTGTGTGGCCAGTCGGTAAACTACATGAATCTTATATACTTTTTTAATTAAATATTTTATGTTCTTATATCCTAGAATGGTATTATGTAGTTACCATAAGTTTTTTTGTTTAATCAACAATGCAATATTCGTGAACTTTTTTGAGGCCAACATTTTAAATGTTACAAAAGTTTTATATAGATCAAAAATTCAGCATTATCTGTTGATGCTATCAGTATTTATAATTTCTCGGCCAGTGTCTCTAGAAAATTAAGAACAATTTTCTAAACACAACTGTAATAATAATAATCAACCGGAGACCTGCTCGTTAGCAAATAATGATTTACGTTTTTTTAATTTTTCATACTATAATTCCTATATTTATATTTATATAATTTCTTCAACACATATATGTACATGTTTAGAAAATAAACTAACATTAACCTGGTAGTTGGTTTACCATATTAGAAACCAAATATTAAATAAATACCATAAGCTTAAACCAACAATAAGCAAAATGTAAATAAAGTACCTCATTTTTATATCTTTAGGCTAATGTCTAAGGATTTGACCTATATTCATATTTATTTTTTTTGTTCAATGTAGGGTCTATTATGTTGGTCGTCTAATACTCTAATGTAATCAAAATGCTCAGTTTCCTCTTAAACACCCCCCTCGGAATATTTTTCATTAACAATTTACGACTTTCAAGTATTTTAGATGTTATTTTAGTGCCAATAAATTAAACACGAACATTTTTAATCGTTTACTAGACGCCCTTACCTAACATACTTGGTACTATACATATAGCTGTACATATAGTGTAAAAAGGTAATATATTTAGCATTAGGTTCAATAGTCCATGTTACTGAAAATATATCATACATCGTATATCTATAGACTGTTGATAAATAAAAATATAATACTGCATATACCCACTACCCAGTGTCGTATTACCAATTATAGGCGAAAAAATCATCAGCCTCTTGACAAACATAAAAACTGTTATACTTCACTTTTCCCTGCGAGTGTAAGTTGTCAATTATTAAATTAACATAAAATTATTCATTAATTAATGTTTTTTTCTGTTTTTTCTTTATTTGAATGTTACTGTTTATATAACTGTTAATTTGTTTAGGTTAAAATCTGTACAGTATTACTTTATTAAAAGTTCTGTTTGACTCGCTTACAATAAATAAAAAATGGATAAATAATTAATTTATCAAAATTGGTCAGTAGAATTTAAAATTATTACTTTTTATTGGCTGGAAAAAAATTACAACTTATTCGAGAGGGGCCTCAAGATATTATCTGCCTACAATACTTCATACAGGTTTAAGCCGGCCCTGCGTTACCACGCATTTCCTCAAAGATTCTTATAATTAATTTAAAACTCAATAATTCTTTTGACCGACATTTTATTGAGCTTAAAAATTGCGTAACGCAAGAGTACCAGCATTCTCGTTATCGGTCATTATTCAATTTGCATTTAAAGGAAATCAAATGATAATGACTAGGTAATTAATATTCATATCTTACTAAGACCTACGTGTTTAGAGACAGGACGTTACACGAAAATAATACGTAAGCAGAAGTAAACGTCAGTATTATATCGAGTGATATGACAAAATTACATTTTTTATTAATAATCAAATGCATTTAGTTCAGCAAACATCGGTGCGCCGACAAGCCTGAGTACTATATAGTGGCCAAACGCCCGACGTGTCCAATGTCCGAATATTGACCGACATGTTTGTGCAAGAATGATCCGACGACCGGATCCGAAGGGATTATCCGAGTTTCTAAGTTTAAATTATTCTACGAAATGCAAATAAATTGTTAGAACTGTAAGGTTGAAAACAGTTTGAGTATAATGTATTAATACAGACGGGGTTTGCAAATGTATAATTAACACAAGAATATTATTGTATTTAACACTTGTAAATGTAATAAAAGTCTTTGAGAGTACAAATAAATGCGTGGTGAATTTTATACATTTTAATTTACAAGAAAAATCATCGATACTGTTCGCAAAAGAATAATTGTACGGTGCCCCCAGTCAAAAGAGTTAATTCTATTTTAACGATGCTTTTTTTATTGCATATTTTTATAGATCATTATAATCCACATCGATTGACGTTAAAAAACGAAAATAAAAAATTGATTAATTTTTTCATCAGATCTATGAGAAAAAGATTCATCAGCTATGGTACAAATAAGAATAACTCAACAAATTGTATTTATGTTAGAACATTTGCTCCTTATGAATTATTCATGTAATGTAACACTAATAATATTAATAATATATTGAGTGAAAGGGTTGTAGGGCAAAGTAATTTTGCTCAAAGGAATAAATTATGTATAGAATAGGGATCAGGTCTTAATTAAACACTGCCAAAAGTAGGTATTAACATTAAGACATGTAGAAACGGAATAATTCAAAATAATTACTTCCCAAAAGGAATAACACACTTATTGCACTTTTTACAAGTCTGAAGTTAATCGAATATTTTAAGTTTCAAGAAAACTCGTGTTTGAAGAACCAATTGCAGGAAAAGTATCTATCGAAATGTATTGGTAAACAATTTTATCTTTTGAATATATTGTAAACGGTTATTTTTTTAGTTTTCTCACAACAGCGTTTTTGTACTTGTTCCCTTTCACCCGAGTGCCGTCCAATTTATTGTTCAGGCAGAGGAATTTATGTGTTCAAGTGTGATAAAATAGTTAATACACAATGTAAGTACTACAGTGAAGTGTGCGTAGGTACTGCGCGTCCAATCGTAATTAGACATATTAGAACAGGCTGAACAGGAAAGAAAAAAAACGAATTTTCAAATATCTTATTCGTATTCCCGTATTATTTACTTTCGACAAAAGGGATGAAAAATGAAAACCAAAAAAAAAGTATAGGGTACCTATAATGTTAGTGTTCCGGTACCTATTCGGTGCGGCCACACGCTACATTTCCATGGCGTCGAAGACATTTCGAGAACGCTGGAGCTCCGCCACGAACAGCTGGGTGTATCTATAACTACGACCCCGTACCCGGTACCCTAACGGTGCCGATAGTCTTTTTTTCGAAAAAATATTCGTAATAAATTGTGTGCAGCTTTTCAAGCCGTGAACCCGTCCAGTAATCGTTTATTGATTCAATACCGAGTACCTACTTACGATCCAGCGTTTCTGGTGGTATTTATTCAAGACATGCAAAAGGTCAATAAAGGCTAAACAAACAAAGCGTATAGTAATACATAATAATAACGATATGTGTGTTTGCGCTTTGCGTGCACACTAGGTACCTACCGTTGCCCGTTGGCCTACAACAGTGATACCCAATCCGTCCGCGAAAAGTTTGTGCAACGCGTCGGTCTTTTCGCGGTGACGCGTTTACAAGTGGCCCGCGAAAAATGTCATTTTTTTTCATCCGAAACAAAACGCAACGAAATTGGTATATATTTTATAACTAGAGTACGGATTTTAAAGCTATAATGAACTAAAGAAAAGCACCAAAAAGAGGCATTGCAAATATTTATCACAGAAAAGTATTAAAATTATTTATTAGTTCATTGAATAATAATAAAAAAAAAAAAACTAAACTGTAATATTCTGAGTGGATCACTGGATTACCAACTAACGGCACGTGACTGAACACACAGGCAGTGGCGGATTTAACGGGGAAAAAATGGACATTTGCTGCCTGGGCCCCTACCCGAAAAGGCCCCCGGGTCCCGGACCCAGTCTTCAGTCTTCATTAATTTTAATTTCAACAAAAAAATTAAAATATAATTGGTGAATGGTCATTTCTGTTTGTGAAGTTTTTGATTGTAAAACAACAAGTAATAATAATAAGAAATCAGTAATAATAATACTGTGTAGTGTTGTAAATTGGTTACTTGACTATAGTTGCCCATATTATACTGCCAAATATACACCGCCCACCAGCATCTATTTTTATTTATATTGTTAAGGTTATTTAGAAATTATATCCAGTTTGTACGATTTAAATAAATGTATTTATTTTTTATTTTGTTTCAATACCTATCTAGTTTAACAGTGTTTTAAGAGGGAGGCCCTCACGAATTAGTATTTACGACGATTCATAATTCTTGGGCCCCCTATTCGTATGCCGCCTGGGCCTTTTTCCTTAAATCCGCCACTGCACACAGGGAAAGGTTGTCAAGAAATGATTCATGGAAAAGAGATTAATGATTGAACAAGTACCTAGGTACGTCTTTTAGAACATGCAATATCATTATCTAAATTACATCAATAAATGCATCCATAAATCAAACATAACGAGATAAAATCGTTATGATAAGATCGCGTTCGAGATAAAACGTTTATTTAGAACATGTAATTTAAAAGCAAAAAAAGTACCCAAAATACTCAAAAATCATTAATATAAAAAAACGGAAAAAAATACAAAAAAAATAAAAATAAAATTACGTGCAATTTATTCTAAGTATAAATCGAATTTGTAACTTTGTTTTAGAGCAATAGAGAAAAAAAGCAAATGCCTTCAAAATCCGTAGTCTATTTATTACCTATGACTCGCAAGGGATCGATTGTTTGAGCATAGGTTCCACAAAACGATGTGAAAAATAACCACTAACGGTCTTTGTCCAAAAAAACAAATGCCGCAGTCTGAATGGCTGCACCCGAGTTCCGTCCCATATATAAAAATTGAAATTAAAGGTATACTAGTTCCGTCCCAGCTTTTTTTAATGAACACACTAATTCCGTCCCAGGTTTTTCTTAATGGATAATATACTAATTCTGTCTTGTATCAAGTCAATGGAATGTTTTATCATGCCCACCCAAATATTTATCAATTTATAGAAGCTTTAAAATATATACAACAAGATTCCTACATCAAATTAAGAAGTACCCTAAAACGAAGGAACCCTATATTAGCTAAAGAAGATTTTATTAAAGAAAAAATGTACTCGTATAAATATAGTTCAGGTCAAATATCACGATTGGAATTTGTAAAAGAAATATCCTTTAAATTCAATCCAATTTCAAATGTTTAAAAATGTTTAATATTTATTGATTTTTATTATTTATATTATTACGATTAATTATAATTAAATTATGAAGATGTACTAATATTATGAATACCTATATTTTTTTGTAAATATTTTATAACAACAATACTATACATATTATATTTTATTATTATTTTAATTCTTCTTTTTTTTTAACCGGGACGGAATTGGTATGGGTCTTTTTTTTAACCGGGACGGAATTGGTATAAAAAAAGGTTCTCGGGACGGAACTCGGATGCATCCGTCTGAATAATGACAAATAAGTCATGTCTATATGGCCCGGATTTCGATGCAAAGCATGGGCACCCGTTGGGTGATGAGGCATGACGAGGCACTTCCCTCTCTCCTGGAAATATGATATTAACCCATGATGCAAAGTGAATCTTTTTTTGGGGTTGATCTAAGACAATGCTTACTAAACACATAATTCGTTTCATGTAAAATATTTTCTTTCAAAAGTAAAGTTCTTATTTAGCATTTTTCGATGGCCATTAGAAAGCCATTATGATTGTTGAAATAATTAGAAGTTATGTCATTATTTTGATTAAGAATATATTGAATTATATTGTTCATTCGCTGTGTAAATCGAATGGTTTTTGTAAAAAAAATATTTCATCATATAGTATCATCGTTTTAATCCAAGATTAACAAACTATATTTTATACTCGTTCACTTCTTTCGAACGAAATCATTCGACACATATTTCACATTCTGAAACTCTACATTTCTTTATAAGCTTCAAATATTGAATATCAAAAAACTAATATTTGAGTAGATAATTATTTTAAGCTAAGACTTGCGGATTAGTATAGTATACTAACATTTAGTGGCCCCTCCACAATGGCCACCTAGGCTTTAAGTACTTCAGAATAATTGACAAAAATGTTGTCTTATCTTGAAACTTGTACTAACAATCACTTAATGGAACACATGTAACCGAATGAAATAATGAAGTCTCAACTATAAAAATATTGCTTCCACGTTTGTTGGTTTTTGAAGAGTAGAGGGTCAAGTGATATGTTATAATTGCAACAGATGAATATGTTTGTGCTTATCCATTTATATAACAGCGTGACCAATTAGATTTTTAAAATTGTTCAACTCAAGTTACAAGGTTCACTAAAAAATTCAATACACCTTTGAGGAACGAGGGGTTCAAGTGGTTATAACAAATATTGATTAATTATGTCTATAACGTGAAAATCTGCATTAATATTACATTTGTACCTAAGAAACAATGAAAGAATGTTGAAAGAAAAATGTTGGGCGTCAATACATTTTAAGTATATCTAATCTCAATCAATTTGGTCAATGAATTTAATTTTTATCTCAAGTACTACATTCATTGATAAATGTGTAAACTATTCAGAGTGAAAAAATTGCAAGATGATTAATTCATTTATTGTAGTATTAAATAATTATCTGGGTAATGAACTTTATAATATGAAGTGTTTTGTTTAGAGATAAATACACATTTTAACCATCAATCGAATATACACTCAAAAATACTTAATGTTCATACATGACAGATATACATACAATGTTTTACCTGTACAAATGCAGTTTTAATATTAAATTTCTTTCTTTCCTTGCCATATAAGTTTGGTACAAATGTAATAACAAATAGATATAACAAATAGATAGTACAAAAACACTATCGATTATTTTGAACCATTTAAGTAATACATAATATATTCATTTAATACCTTCTCAATTAAGTGTATCATATTTTATTTGCCCAAATGTTTTGAGTATACATATTTCAATATTTATATCAGTGTTTGATTGAACAAATTAGTTTTTTTTATTTATTTTGAAACATAGAACCAAACATTTTTGAAAAAAGTAATAACTAGTGTTATATTTCAAAATGTCACAATTTAAAATATGATTGTTAAGTAATAAAAATAACTTCTGGAAAATAAAAATAGTGACATTTAAATTCAAAAATAAATTATTCAATGTTTAGAAGACATTCTCTTTTTTTTATTAATTCTTCCTTTATTCTTTCCTTTGGACGCTTTCCCACTGCCGCCAAATGTACTTTCAGTTGTGTTTTCTTTCATTCCTCTTTTTTTGCCACCAAATCCATATTTTGTATCTTTTCCTTTCCTTTTATGCTGTGACCTATAGAAGAAAATTTACAGAAATCAATATTTTTAATATCATAATATTTATAATTAAAATGGTACGACTTCAAGCAAAAATATAAAGTTTATGAAACAGAGTGCTCCTACTTATAATACTCAATAACAAGCTTAATTAAAGGTTATTAAATTGTTATTTAACAAACTTGTAAATGCCAAATGAAACATAGAAAAATTATGGAACAATATATTTATTTTAAGATTGAATTTCAAATGTATATTCGAGATAGGTATTTAAGACCCATAACTTTTAATAATTCTGATAAACTAAAATCCTAAATCAATTAGTTCTAAATTCAAATGCAAACCAAACTAGTTAAGAGCTTGAATGATAAAATTATCAAATCTTAAGTAAGATCTGCAATCTCTCGCTTATTAAAAAAGAAACTACACATACTAACATTTTTGATTTAAAAATAGCAATTCAGATATTTTCCTTAATATTTAGTTCCCGAATGTTGTATTTTTCAAACGAAAAAAAAATTTATTTAAATTTACATTACATTACAATTCTACAAATTGAAGGGTCTGGTACAAGAACCAGCTATCTCCATTTTTTTTAAATGCATGTTTTTACATTTTCTGAGAATAAATTCGTCTTCATTCAGAGCAATAACCGGGTATGTCCGTTCACTAGATAAGCTAATAATATACAAATGGAGATGTCTGGTATACAGCGTTCAGTGCATTAACCGGCTATCTCCAGAGATAACAATTTTGGTTATTTGTTTCTCCTAAAGAATTTCAAAAAGTGGAGATAGCTGGTTCTTGCTCCAGACTAGACCCTTTGGTTATGAAACACCACATTAAAAATATATAATATAAGAATGTAACTGAAAGAATTATCATAACATTATTTAATAACAATTAAAATACCTTGTAAGATTCTTTTTCTTTTCACTACCACCACCACCGCCTTCTTGTTTCTTATTTTTTTTTCCACCATCTTTTTCTAAAAAGTCTAAGTCATTTCTCAAACCCTTTCGGAACTTTTTAATATTTTCATTAAGTTCACGTTTCTGTTTATGTTTTTCTTGTACAGCTGCAACACGTTTCTCTTTGGCTAATTTCTTTTCTTGTCTAATACGTCTAATTTTTTCTGTTTGTTCTAAAGCAGTCTTCCTTTGTAGTAGTGAATGCCGTACTTTTTGCATATGTTCATCAGATTTAAACATTTCAGCAAAATAATCTTCAGGCCGATGTGTTGGTATATTATGCTTAATTAACAATTCTATACCACGCATAACAGCAGATTGTGCTTGACGGTGAAACAATGTTTCCCGTTTGAAATCATTTAATGCTACTTCATCAATTTTACCAGCTTTCAGGAACTGTTGTTGTTCAGTTATCTGTAACAATAAATCATTATAAATAAGGCAAGCATTGAACTTATTACATTTTAAAAGCTAAAATTATTCAAAACCTTTTAATTTATCAAAATTATACTTGATTTTCACTAGTGTTGGAATTAATCAAATGATTAGTAAATATTGAATAATTTACTGACTAGTAATTGAATATCGCTTGAACTGGTTGTAAATAACTACAAACTATAATATATTATTTATATATTTTATTTAAAATTGTAATTTGTTAAAATATAAATATAGTGAATGTAATATGCAGAACGACATATTTACAAAATCTTTACGTGATCATTAATTATTGGCTTATAGTGTTTATTTGTATGTTTTTGATTAATTAATTGAATTAATTAAAAAAATAATCAAATGATTCGATTATTTAATTTTAATAACTAAATTTTACAACAAATATTAGATAAAATCACGAATTTTCATTCCAGAAAAACTCCATTTCAAGAAAAAATGTAAGTTATAATTAAAGACCGGATTTTGCATAAAATAAATGTTGTTATTTTCAACATCATATACATGCAGTCAATGAGTGTCCACAAATCATTACTTGATTGATTAAATATCAAAATTTTATACTGCATATTTTTGCATATTCTGACGTTAATGCATGTTCTGCATATTTTTGCATATTTTAACAAAAACCGTATAAATATACAAATAAAAACACAGATCATAGATACGTTTATATAATATTATAATATCAAATATTTTACGTCTCAAAGAATATTCAGACGCTAAAAATAGTTCCATAGGTTGGTTGTATGGGTTTTATAGTGGAGACATTGCTTTACCTCTTTTATCTAATCTTGTTGATAAAATGCCCTAAACAACATAATTTGTACAACAACATATTATATTACAACCACTTCTACATTTATCCAAGACAATTATTGTTAGTAAGAATTACGCTGTAGACAAGACGTGAGTGTTGAGTGTACCTACGTGTTTTTTCGACAATAATTATTTTGTAATACACCAATTCATTTTTAAATAGTTAAAATGCCCAAAATTCCAAATTCAAAACTTGCATCAATTAGAAAATGGATTGAACCGTACAATATTTCTGGTGAGGTTTTCAAAATATTAAATAATACAACAGTTTTCTGTCAAAATTGTCAAAAATCAGTAACAGCAGAAAAAAAATTTCAAATTGATCAACATGCAAAATCATTTTTGCATGAAAAATGTTTAAACAAATCTTCTTCTAAACAAACCTTTGTTCATAAAGCATCAACATCGATAGAAAATCAATCACAATTTTTCAAAGAACTTTGTAATACATTAATTTCTTTAAACATACCTTTATATAAATTACAAAATCAAAACTTTAAATCTTTTTTGGAAAAGTACACTAAAAAACATATACCAGATGAAAGTACATTAAGAAAAAACTATTTAAATCAATGTTACACAGACGTTTTACAAAATATTCGAGAAATCATAGGCAGCTCATACATATTTTTTTCTGTTGATGAAACTACTGATCCTCGTGGAAAATATGTAGCAAATTTTATTGTTGGTAAATTAAATGCCGATTCGCCATCTAAATCGTATCTTTTAACATCGAAAGTTCTCGAAAAAACCAATAATTCAACTATAGCACAATTTGTAAACAATTCTCTTAAACTATTGTGGCCTGAAGGTAACAATGATGATAAAGTTTTGTTGATGTTATCTGATGCTGCTCCTTATATGACAAAAGCTGCACAAAATTTAAAACCATTTTATTCGAATCTTGTACATGTAACTTGTGTCGCACATGGTATTCACCGAATTGCTAAAAAAATTATAGATACTTTTGGTGACATTAATGATTTAATTAATAATGGAAAAAAGGTTTTCTCAAAGGCTCCGTATAGAATTCAATTATATAAAGAAATGTTGCCGAATACACATTTACCACCGCAGCCAATAATTACCCGTTGGGGTACTTGGCTAGAGTCAGCCTTTTTTTACGCAGATAATTTTGAAGAGTTCAAAAATGTGATTGAAAACTTAAAAGATAATGAAAAATGCATTCATAATTGTAAATCAATTTTTAATAAATTTAATGTAAAATATGATCTTGCTTACATTAAAGCAAATTTTTTATGTATCGTTGAAAGTATCAAAAAGCTTGAAACCTCTAATTTGTCCCTTGTAGACTCGTTAAAAATTTTAGAACAAGTGGAAAACTCTGTTAATGAACTTCCTACTAGTGCAAATAGTACAATAATTAAAACAAAATGTAAAAACGTTTTGAATAAAAATAAAGGATTAATGGTTTTAAAAGAAATTTCGAAAATACTTCAAGGTGACAGTGCTAATTTCGACGATTTATCTGTTCCAAATTATTCGCCGGATATACTAGCAAATTTTAAATATGCTCCAATCACCAGTGTTGATGTCGAACGCAGTTTTTCATCATACAAGTACATTCTTACAGATCGCCGTCATAATTTCACGGAAATAAACATGGAACATACTTTGATAACTTATTGTTTTTCAAATTAATAATTTACTACCTTCAATAAAATTGTTCGTACTTTTTTCCTATTTATATCAGTATATCACCAATGTATCTACTATTTAATTTTAATAAAATATTTTTTACAATATATCAATGTTTAAAAATTAAATTACAATTTAACAAAAAATTAAATTTTTGTACTATATTATACATGTAACTTTTTGTTTATGAAAAATGTAATAAAATTAATAAATAATTATCATTGCAAAATTAAAATCAAATATAAAATTGAAATTTTATTTTGCATGTTTTGCATTTTTTCCTTGCATATTTTGACTTTTTTTAGTGCATGTTTGCATGCATATTTTACAATTTAAAATGCATATAAATCCGGTCTTTAGTTATAATACACTAAGTAAATTGTGTATAGCAATAAATATATAGTAGGATAAACTAGAAAATATTTGATGGATTTTAATATGATTTATAGGAATAAAAATTATACTTATAATGTATACATAGAGATTATTACAAAAAATACATACTTCCATCGAAAGTTCAGGAGCCATTGGAGCTGCTTCAGCAACAATATCAAGTCGTTCGGACCATGGTAAACTGCTTTGAAAAGAACTAAGAGATTCTTTCAGTGCATCCTAAAAGTAAAATTAACAATAAATAATTTCATAAATTATACAACAATAAATTTCATAAATTATACAAAAGTTTATCATTTTAAGTTTAAAAAATAAATTAACAGCTATGAATGAATAATAAAAAGTTACAATAATTATAAAACTGAAGTTCTGAGGTAAATTTGTTCAACCAAACACTTACATCATTAAGAATGAGTCAGTGATAAAAAATATTTAAAAATGAGGAAAGTTACTTAAGAATGTACAGGTCGTAGCAGCATTAAGGAAAGTAATGAGAAAAAAGAAATGAAAATGCTTTTTTTCTTGTTAAGTAAATGGCATTAATTTACTTTTGTTTCACTAATACATAATTTATAATAACTTTGTAAAAACAAAATTATACTACTTACAACATTATTGATGAACACTTTATCATTTTCTACAGGTATATTTAAACCCGGTTTCAATTTTCCAGATGCATACAGTTCTAAAAGCTGCAAAAATAATTCAATATTAACATAAAATACAGCAAATTGATTATAATGAATATGTATTAAAAACATTTTACAATATTATATAAGTTAACTAATTGAAAAGGTATTATTATAGTTATAATAATGATAAACACGTACAAACAAGATTTAAATTGTGCATAATTTGTAGAACCAATTTTAAACCAAACGTATTAGTTTCAGATGTTGTTGTGCAAAAGTTAGTTAATTCAAATTAGGTAATAAAAATTTAAGAAAAATGAATGAATAACGCAATTACAAAACGTATTACAATTATGAAGACGGTGTTAGATTAGAATTATAATTAGTACTCAAACTGATCTGTTATGACTTACCTCTTCTTCGGAATCGGCATCTGAAGACATCATCATGTCGGGCATTACAATTTTTTTTTGTAAATCCAAATTGAATCAACTACGAAATGTTGTACGCAGCACACAAGACACAAACAATCGATCAACACGATCTGGTAAAGTGGTAACAAGTAACAACACGTGCTTAGTTTCAATGTTATCAATCCATCGATAACCGGTACACAGTACCAATGTGACCATAGAATAATGCCCTGCGATTTAGGCATTGATAACATTTAAATAGTGATACCAACCAAACACCCGTATCGTCAAAGATTAACATTTTCTCCGGATTCGAAAATTGAAATTACTATGAGAAAAATAATGATTATTCCGATTCATTTGTTAATAATCTTGCTTGAATTCTACACAATTAACCATAAAAACCAACTACTATTTATTCAACGGCCTAACACCTCTGGCACTGTCCACTTCAGACAAGTCTGTAACCATGATGTAAAGATCTACATTGTGTCGGTGACATACTAAGCGAAACTAATTAGTAATCAGTAATCAAGAATGTTATGATTCCACTATTTTATCAGTATGAATTAACTGAAACAACAACACACCATTCATCAATAATTAAATTAATATTAGATGACTTTAACTGCTGTAATATTATACTAAGATCATCTTCTTTCTAGATAAGAAGATGAAAAATACTCAAAATACATTTTTTAAATGTTTTAATTTTAATTTTATAAATGTATTTATTTAAGGAATTTATAATTTTTTTCTAACACATATTATTTTATCTAATTAATTTGTAAGGTTGACATTTTTTTCAAAAAAAAAAATTCTTTTCATAATTTTTTTTACTTTAGTAATAAAAAAAAAAATTATCTTTCTTATTATCTTATTTTTAATGCTGGATATACTAAACATTTAACAATTCAAGCTAAGACTTAAAACTGTAAGGTTTGATTTCAAACATTCTATTGTTATAGAGTTACAATATAGTTGATGTACTTACCACAGTTGTAAGACAAATTGAAATTGAAAAAATATATATTTATAACGAGATAAAAACCCATCAAAATGTACATACACCTAAATAATTATTATTATAAAAAGTATTGTGTTCAATTAAAATTTGAAAACTCATTATATATTATTTTGAAAATATATTATTTTTTCAATAATATATAATAATTTAGTAACTAGTTTTATTATAATTATTTGTTGACCACCCGACATTCAAAATTAGATGATCATATCCGTAACCATGCAGTCCCTTGATAGCTCGTTCAGCATCCATTTTGGATTTGAAGTTGACAAATGCATATCCTTTGCAAGCACCAGTAACTTTATTAGATGCTAAGAAAATCCTAGCAACTTGACCGAATTTGCTAACCAATTCACTTAAATCAGATTCAGATGTACTCTCAGACAGATTTTCAATACGAATGGCTGGTACTTCATCATAACCACGTGAGTATGGATCTCGTTTTCCAGCTGTATTTGTAGCTCCTTCTCTTGCGGATGGTGGAATATATGGTCTGAAATTAAATTGATTGTGAAAATTAAAGCTAGTAAAATTGTTTATATCTATCATTAAAATATGAAAACATACATTTCAGATCTTTAACTTTCACAGATAATAGTTAACTTATGTAACTTATAGCTTCAAGAGTTCTAATAAAAGAATGCCACACTCAAATGCGTTGTCTCAGTCTTATAAATGCACAACATAGCAAATCTGTGTTCAGTAGAACCAATTTGTTGTAGTTAGCTTTAGTATTAAAGTAAACTGACCTTTTATCAAATTAAAAGGGAAAAACATTATCTGAGTCTTTTCATAAGTTTTTACAATATTACAATTTTAAAAATTTTCTTCATCGCTTATTAATTAAAATATTGTAAAAACCTACAAGAAGACTTCGATAATAATTCAGTTTACTCTAATATTAAAACTAACTACACAGATTTGGTATATGCATAAGATGGAGATAACACATGCATATGTGGTGTGCTCTTAAATAATATATAAACAATTAATATTCTAACTTTTAATATGAATGAAAACATTTACCAGTACTAAATATATTATAAAAACATTAATCATAGAACTGGATTACTTTGAATTAAATATTTAAAACAACCAAGTCCAAATATAATTAATGTTTTCACCCAAACATTTGCATGTCTGTATGTAAAAGATAAATCAGATTAGAAAAGGTCTGAACCCTTTTAAATATGATAGTAAAAATTTTATTTTAAATTTATACCTGTTGGTACTTGTATTTTTTTCCGGCTCTGCTACTTTTTCTGGGACTAATTTTTTATCCTCTATAACCAATCCAGTACCTTTGAGGTGACATGAGAATGACCAATGCTCTCCTCCGCAATTTCGGCATTTTATGTTCATATTTACATTCTTTAACTTGTCTAATGGGTTATCTTCGACCTTATCGCCATCCTTTCCAGTCATGAATTGCATTTGAATTTCTTCTGCTGGAATTGTTGTTGACGTGTTTGGCCCGGGCTTATCATTACGAGAATCTCCAAATTTAGACCATGTCTTACGCTCAGCAATTGTTTTAGACACTAACCGTCGTTCAATTTTATATGTACGAACAACTTTCTCTTTCTTGTCATCTTTGTTCCAACGATATTCAGTTATAATTTTAGTATTGCCATGTTGTTCGACTTTTGATTGAGGCAATGTGGTTTTCTCCAAATGATCTTCTACTTCATCAGCCCAACTGGCTTTGATCAAATCTTTGTTGTGCATCTAGAAACAAACCGAGCAGAAAAATGTATTTATTAAAATTAACATATTTCAACGTCACAAGCGCTTCGTATTAATGATACGAGTTTTACATCGACTCACCTTCACGTAATCCAAATCGCTGACTATAGATAAAAATAATAAACGACGAACTTATCGAAGACTTGTGACGCTTTCACTGATGTCGCGTAAACTGTGCGAATCAAACACTGTAAATAAACTAAATATTTTACAATGCACCGTGCAGTCTTCACATTCACAATCACGTATTCACGTCTGGTTACTTGGTTATAGTAATAATAATATAGTACTCAGTAGGCCAGACTCCAGAGTCCACCACGCACAGATAAAAGATAATGCCACCGCGGCCGCAGATAGGTTAGAAAATGATCTCTTATCACTCTAATCCTTATCTCAGGGGAGAACTAGTAACGACAGTACGGTTGTTGATTGGTCGGCCGCGGCGGTAGCACGCTTGCACATCGACGTCCGATAGCGGGGCACAAGAGAATTCTTACCTCGAAATACGAAAAAGTCAAATACGAGTATGTTCGTAGCGCTCCTCGCGGATGCTTAACAGAACTGCTCGAAATATACCGCGTAAACTTTAAAATGTCTAAATGACAATAGGGGTACAGTTTACAGGACAATTTTTTAACCATGCTCGCCCACTTTTTAGGCAGTACATTTTTTGAAGA
The DNA here is from genome assembly GCA_949715065.1 of Periphyllus acericola. Taxonomy (NCBI): domain Eukaryota; kingdom Metazoa; phylum Arthropoda; class Insecta; order Hemiptera; family Aphididae; genus Periphyllus; species Periphyllus acericola. Next base: position 14,190,240 of record OX454271.1, read on the forward strand.
TGGTTTTCCTTTTTTTTTTTATAATGATCAATTTACCATGAACGCAATGTTTTCCACAACTCCTGTGGCGATATAAACTTTTTTTTTCCAAATAGCAACAACCTTTTTTCACCGCGGTATTATTTTGAGGTTGTTTTTCTGCGAATTTCGATGTATCAAATTCAAAATTCAGATGAGTAGTTTTTAAATTATTATGTAAAACTTCATTGGAAAAAATTTAAGTAATTTATACCTAGTCTCTCTTATCACCTATCATACCTAATATATAATATATACATAATTTGTAATTACATATTATCACTAATCGCTTCTGATTCGAGATAACGCGAGTTTTACATTTTTCATACCCAATTTTAAATTTGAATAATTCCGAAAGTATTTGTCCGAATTATGAATACGTTACATCAAGATTTCCATAAATATCAACTGAATAATATTTTTCGGAAATGATATGGTGTTCCATTTGAAAAAATGGAAAAGTTTATACACCCACAGAATACCCTTAAATTGGTATGGAAAAAAAGATATACAAAACAATTGAATTACTGTTCGGTTGATTCCTCCTCAACGGATTCGTTTGTGATCAGGAAGTTGTTTTTTAGACGGCGTTTCGCATAGGCAATTGAGGTACACGTGCCGTTTAAAATACGCCGCTGTCAATCCCGTCAAGGCATACTGTGTTAGAAACGAGAAGTGTATTGGTTTTACTATGATGTGTGTGTGTTTTTTTCCTATTCGTTGTTTCTGTGTGCATGACTCTTACCATAAGGATAGCTCCGATCACAGCAGTCATGTGAGATTTTTGATGGACAATTGTGTCTATAGTTGGTATTTTGTTTTATTGTTAGTTTAAAACAATTAAACAGATCGGAAACGTATTTTTATTTTTTTCTCAACTCAAAAAGGTATAATAGTTTTCGTGCATGATCTCCGACTGTCGTCAGACTTCCCCCGCACAACGGGTCACGATAGATAACGTATTACAGGACTGCTGAATCACTGTTTGGTCCGTAAAGTAAGTAAAAAAAACATCGACGGTACAAAATCAACGTTGAGTTAGGTTGTAATTTATATAGGTTATTCATTATCGTAAATATATATGTTACGGGTATGGTACGATAATCGAGTAATGTGAACACTACCCATGCTTATTGGATAAAGTAAAAATATTATTTATAAAATGTTTATTTTGTATATTAACCGGGTAATTTGTACATTATGTACCTTTGAGTGGATAAATTAGTTTTATAAAATAAAATAAAATAAAATATCAATTGAACTTGTTAGATATAATATTTAAGAATATTATGATAAAACGCACACACTGATATTGTTCAATCTCTAATGCACAATTCTTTTCCGGTGGTCGAGGTTTTAGAAAATGTCAGTGTAAAAGTAAATGTTTAACAAATAAATGTAAATTTAAATCCGGGGCTCTTTTGAAACTCCAAATTTCACCCACATTTGAACTGTTCCTATAAATAACTGTGTATATTTAATTTTTTTTCGGATTAAAATAATTTTGTTTTTTCTGCTTTTCACTTTATCCACATCAAACTGGATAATGCACACATTTCACATATTTTAGGCAGAAAATGTACATATTAGACTGTTTGTATGGATAAGGTATACAGTACCCATTTTCGTACTCTACCCGTAACATATGTAGCGGTTCTCAAACTGTGCTCCGCAATAGTAGTCTAGGGGCTCTGTGGCTCCCTGGGCATATCTGTATTAATTAAATTCAAATTATTATATTTGTTTAGTTACATTTTTATATTTATATTCAATGCATCCAGTACATTTATATTGTACACATTTATGCCGCACGTCGTGGAGCCGCTGTGCATTCGCGGTTGCGCTGCACGTAAATGATGAACAAATGAAACGTATCACAAGATTAAAACACCTTACGCTATAATAAATAATAATAATAATATAATATTTACACTAAAATATATAATATGTGTATATGTACAGTAAATTTGATAAAGATTTCAAACGGAAAGAGGGCGAGGGGAGGAAAAAATGATAAACCGAAGGATTCTAGATCGATGCGCGAACACACGCTCTTGGCGGGTGCGTTTCGAAACAGAAAAAGCGTTTGAAAAAAAAAAAACAAAAACAAAAGCTTTAAAGAAAAGTAAAAGTTAAGAGTTCAACGGATTTTGGAACCACGAGTCGAGGTCGTTGCTGCTGCTGCCACCGTCGGCGCGTGGACTGCGTGACGTGATCCGCAGGTCGTTGGGCAGATCGTAGCAGCGGCACACGCAGCACGAGGGGAATTTGAACCAGTCGGAGAATATGCCGCGGCAGTCGTTGGACGGGTCGTAGGCGAGCAGCCTGTGCAGACGGTACTGCTGTTCGCACCGGCAACCCTGGCGGCAGAACATCTGCTTGTTCTCGAACCTGCGCAACATGCACGCGCGAAACGCGACGTGGGGGAATAAGTGTTTACCGGTTCCGCATTTTACATATTTTACTCGTCCCACTCACGTGCATCGTTCCCAGTGGACGTACTGCTCGAACGGGTAGAGGTTGAGCAGCGCGAGCACTTCGCCCCGGGTGTTGTTCGCCCAGAACGGCGCGACCACTTCTTCCTTGACCGGACAAGCGTTGCTGCGGAAAAGAAAAGAAAAAACGAACCGCGTCCGCTTGTACATTACCTCGTCGATACGTGTACCGGCGGTGCGGTGGGGTGGAGAAGGTTGTAGGTGTCGGGGGGACGATCGCGTTGGAAGAGGACACGGGGCGACGCAGAGAAAGAATTCCGGAGAACGTTGATCATAACGTGTAATAACGTACAATGTGCATAGTAGACTGGACTACTATTATGCATAGTATTGTTGAACCAAATCGGTGGGAAAAAATTGAAATCTATTCTCTCTCGTTTTACCCGCGACGCCCATGTCTTGTAACCAGCCCTAGTAGTTTATACGCCCACGTACTTAATTTCGTCTTTAAACAGTTATCCCGCGCGCATAACATGTGCACGTTATCTCACTCTCGCCTGCGTCACTGCAGCACTCGTCCATCGCGCCGTTATCTTGCCGGCATAGCCCGCAATGCACTGGGAAACGGACCTATAATAATCTTACTGCCGGTATCCTTTTATCGCAGTGCGTACATTATATTTGAAGTTTCCCTACGTGTCGTGCAATCCTCCCCGGAAACTCCGTGCACTTTAGTGCATCTGCATCATATATAATATTCGATATACGTTTATATGGTTGTTAAACTACATAGGCAGCGGTTCCTTAACCTGTGGTCCGTGGCCCACGGGGGGTCCGCGGCAGCCCTAACACAGAACATACGTCAATAGTTTGCAAAGACGTGGATAGTGAACATTATCAACTTCTGTTGCACTCTGAAATTCGTTGGACATCCGAGGTTAAGTGTTCTCATTGTTTTTGAATTTTAATTCAAAGATAAGGTAAGACTTTTATCGAACATAAATCATTATTATATTAAGAATAAGTTTCGAAACCAAATAGAAAACGTAGAATCTGAACTACGATTAAAGCTTTCCAGTATTTGGCCTGATGTTCAAAAACTTGTGTCTCAAATGAAACACCAACCATACCATTGAGTAAATAAAAATTAAATTTCTAGAATATTATAAATAAAATAATTAAATGCAACATTTTTATAAAAAATTAAGTATCATGAAAATAATAATAAATGTGTATGTTTTGTTATGTCTTCTTATGTTATTTGCAGTATACAATTATTAATATGATTTTGGTTATGATAGCATGAGATGTTTTGTAAAAAAAAGAGATTCGAAAAAAAATTGGTTAAGGGTCCGCGATTTCTATAAATCTTTCATCGAGGGTCCGCGTTACACGAAAGGTTAAGAACCGCTGATGTAGAGTATCGTAACCTAACCCAACCGACTGCGACGAGTGCACGAAAACGATAGTTATAGAATAGTATGCAGGAATAACGGATGCGTGCTCGTCTGCACGTCTTAAGGCGCATATTATAGTATAAAATTGGGGGGGGGGGTTTTCAGTACTCACATGCCTTTTGATTTCTGAGGGTTTTCTGTGGTGGCCGACGATTCCTTGAAGAATCCCGGTTGTTCCACCTGGTCGGTGCGCTGGGTCGACGATATCGCTTCCGTCGTGGTTTCGAGCGACTCGTCATCCGTAGCGTCGTCCGTGCCGTCCTCTTCGCCGTCCTCGACGGTCGTGGTGAACACAGTTTCGGCCACGGTGGTGTTGATCGGCGGCCGGACGGTAGTGGTGGTGGTGCTGGTCGTGGTGCTGGTCGTGGTAAAGGTGCTGCTGGATATCGTGGTGGTGGTCGGCGCCGGTGGTGACGGCTGCAGGTCGTAACGGTTCAACGACGACTCCTCCCTGCGCCGGTTCCAGACGCCACCTTCAATGTCGTTGGTGTCCATCTCGGCGCGCAACACCGACATGTGTCGCTGTTCGCCGTACATGCGTTTCATCAGACCGTGATTCTCGAAAACGAACCGTCGGACTGCGTGCCTGTGTACACGATAAAATGCTACGTGTACATTTACGTGTGATTGGTGAACCGCTACACGGGGACGTGCGACGTGGAGCTCATATATAAAACAGGGGTTGAAAACTGTGCGATTCGCAGCCGTTTCTATACTGCCGATCGCAAAGCAGTAAAATCCACGTGTATTATCTACGTCCACCCTAACTATATATATACCTATACAATATCTATAACTATGTCTGCCTATCTGGGTACTGATGCCGTACAAGGATTTCTATGAAACTGTTATGAATTTTCAATGGAAATTCGAGATCGACTTGTCCTCGTTTAAGATGATATTGCGTATGCACCGCGTATAATTTAATGAAAACATCGATTTCGTTCGACCGGTTATGATTTATAACGTATAGCTCGCCTTTGTTCGCTATATAACTGTTCTCAAGGTCGTGTGACTTGCGCTATTTATGTGCTATTATGTTGTACGAACACTGCAACGGATATCCCTGCAGCTTTCCGACAACGGTCCATTGTTCAAATGGCCCCAAAAAAATAAACACGTACAACGTGTACACGCAGCTCTGTCCCAAAACACAAACTAATAATACGTGTATTCAGTACTACTAGTAGTAGGCAGTACTCTGTTGTCGCCAAACGATCTTCGATAGTCTTAAATATAGTTAAGTGTGTCGACAGTCTAACAACCTGTATCCCCCCGGGTTAAAATTGTAATGTTATGTTTAACAGTCTCGTACATATTTATAGTATGGTGTTCCGATCGATGTCGTATAGATAGACTCGAATAGGTAGACAATTATAGCGTGCAGCATGTTTAAGTCAAGCCCCTTGAGCGCGCCCGAGCCCGTGTTAGTCGACGGTATGATAATGAACCTATAAACTGAAGTCGAGATACGTGGATGGTTCATGAATTTTTTTTCATTATTTCGTCTTATTTTCGGACCGTCCATTCGTCGTGTTTCACAAAGTTACTCTAGAGTAGACGTGATGTATAAATATACCGTATACGCTGCACCGTACACGGTATATACGCGATACCGGTTATGTGTATATAGTATCGTCTCAATCATTACACCGGCCGTTCGAAAAATCGCGTCTGTTATTTATAACACTGCGACGACCGCAACGGCCGGTTACATGTTTAAGAAACATGTAACCGTATTACATAGTGATATTCAAATCAGACAGCGAATAATCCGTGCGGGTGTTTTTTTTTTTATCCACGTAAAACAAAATGCATTTATCACATGGTAATGAATGCGTAACAATTGAATACTTCTTGTCATCGCTCGTAAATCGTGTTGCCAAAATGTTAATTGCCTATTTGAGAACGTTGAGAAAATGTAATAATAAAATATACAAGTAAATTAATTCGTCTTTTTTAAATTACGATACACATACGAGTATCAGGCCAACATCAAAATATAATGTATACACCTGCATGCTACGTAAGTAACAGCTTCACGATGACCCCGAAGGGTTAGATGCACGAAAATACAAAACATGATTCGGTAATTTTGATTTTTTTTTTTGCACGCACTCACGTGGACACGAAATAAAAAAACAACACGTATCAGGTGCACGAGGGTCAAGTGTATTAGGCGTTCATAGATTGATCATTGATGCCAAATCGCGATTCTCTCGAGAAACAATGATTTAGTTTTTCTAATAAGTGTATGGCGATATAGTGTTGTTATATAGGTACTTATAGTTATGTGGTAAATGGCGCATGGTAAGCAATAAATAATGATAATAAATCATATGTTATATGTAGCTAACGGTTTATAACGACGGAAGACCGATATGACTTATAAAAATTAATTAATTGTTACACATAAAGTGTACATTGAAATGCTCAAATCAGAACGATACCGCAGTGTTTACAATGCACAAGTATACGATACAATAATTAATAAATATACTGTTGTTGAGATAATAAGTGTATATGAAAAGAAGAAAGAAAGCTCAAATATTCGTAGAACTACTATTACGATTGCAGCTGAGTAACAGTAAACAGTAACAGTAACAGTACAAAACGTGTTGTAGAAGAACGGAAATGTAATAAAAGAATGAAATCACTGTTACAAAGCGAAAATATACGTATATAAAAAATAACAACCATACATACTCGTATAAGCAGTTAAATATTCATTATTATGTAATTGAATATAATAATATAATCAATTGACGATTATGCAATAGTAAAGACGTCAAGCACTATAGAAAAATTAAGTAGTAAAATAAATATTAAAAGTAATTAGCTTAAATTATTACTAACGTGATCGTATAACTTGATGTATAGCGTGATGATGGTGTATAAAAACAGTTATTATGTCTGAATGAGATGACAGCGAAATTAATTAGCTTTGATCCAACGAAGAATCCTGACATTTTTGTGGGCAATAAAAATACTCTAGTTTTCCTTGAAAAGATTTTAACACTACGTAAATAAGACCATTTATACTTTCACCACGTCCCTATAGAATATGCGTCTTATCAGATCGCGATCACACAAACAAAGCAATTCACTGTTTAAATCTAGAACTTTCACTCGCTCATGTCACATTAGACATACTTTCACCTACATTTGAGCGTGCGTTACATAAATCATGACAAGCGATATAATGGACAAATTTTTTTTTTCCGCTCACAACAATAACCTACGGCAAACCTACGTGTTTTTGGGTGACAATGAGGTTTTTGCTTTCTAAAGGTTTTAGTCATTTGGGCTTTTATGTGTGTAAAATTGCGACTCGCGAATACGTTACCACGGGTACGTCGATCCAGGTACCATGCACCATGATTGAGTGTTGAAATCGCACGGCAAATCCGGAAACTTTGCTTTTGCATTTCGGTACGGTTTCGTGCACGTGCTGTAACCGTCATACCCGTAACCATTGAGCTCCAACGGCAGCTGAAACAAACAAACGCGCAATGTAGGTACATCGGGTTATTATTGTTTATCCCTCGGGCTCACGTAACATGATCCAAACATAATACGTTGCCGGGTTGGGGCGGGAGATGGGGAGGGGGTGGAGAAACACTTGGGATACGACATATTTTTCTTTTGATAATATTCGAGAAAATATGACCCGCTTTACGCGTGTTATATAGGTAGGAGCGGCGTATGTCGGGCAGAAGAAAGGAGCCGTGAAAGTTAAACGTTGGCATTGGAAACTGTGCCATGCGGCGGCCGGCCGACGGTGATTTTTATTGTGCACACAATGTCAAGGTGCCTCAACATTGCCAATGGACGGGCTGCGATTGTATTTTTCCGTCTCGTGGAACACACGTATAACATACGAATAGTATAATGTAACGTGTATACACACGGACACGGTGTTCAGTCACGGTTCCCCGACGTCGAAAAGAAAACGATCGGATTTCCAATCAAATAGTGTCCGACGAACACGTGCGTGTACGTACGGAATTATACAAGCGCGTGCATAAGACAACGCGCGGGCAAAAGCGTTGACGAGGATTTTGTGCAAAGACGAAAATATATTAACATATATTACTACGAAGCTATATTAGATATAATATAATATCGTTACGTGCGAAACGCAGTCAAAGACCTCTGGCAGTATCGGTTTCTATCGCTGCAAGGACGAATGAATTAATTAGCGCAGGTGCGGTATCAAAAAATAATACACGCGCTGCTGTATAATAATGACGTAGGTACTAGGTAGGTACGTGTACAGAGTGTCCCACGAGGATCGGCCGTAATACCTGTTCCTATGTATGATCGTAAAGATACATACAAATGCTGTTGTCTATGTACACGATGCGTTTCGATAATGGCCTCAGAATTATAATTAAGTACCTCTGTTTAGTCTAAAAAATTTTCGGTGGGTTAGGCCACCATTGCGCTAAATGCCTCAAACACAAAAACTGCGATTACCGAAAAAGGAGAATTCGATTATCTTCGTACAGAAGATACATTTATATCGAGGTTGGTAAAATCCCACGGTACGCCATGTATTACAAACGTAATGTTGCACAGAAACGTTTTTGTAAAATATACGTAGTACACGTTTCGCAGTATAAACTCGCGAATCGACGACCTCTGCAGCGCGCGCGGTTCATGACGAACGTTTTTTGACTATAATCTGGTCTGACCACATTCGGTCACGTTTCGCGTACTTCATGTTTCGCTCGTGAAAATCGCACTTCAAGATCACGGGCTAGCTAGCGCATTTGCGTACACTACGTAATATAATAATAATATATAATGCTGCAGTCTGCGGGGAGGATGGGAAGGAGAGAGGATGTCACACCTCTTCGGCTATTTTTCTTTTTCTACCGGTTCTATGAGTTTTCCGTATCGTCGTAAAAGGCGACTTCCCGTAACGGACTGTCCGTGAGATTAAGTACATACACGTTTTGGTAATAATTTATAATATATATTATGCACATCCGATCGCGCTATCCGAGCTGCGCGCGTGCTTATAGCCGAATGGATCGATTATAATAATTGTTATTATTTTGTTAAAATATACAAGTAAAATTATTTATATTTTTCCCATTTGAAAAAAGTACCGAGCGCTAAGCGTGTACGGCGTACGCGTATTTGTTATACGAATGAATAATACATTTATACTATACAGGGCGAGTCGCTGTGTCCCCTCGTTCCTATGCACGTTAGCAGCTGTGTGCAGAAAAACAGGAAAACACGGTGGCCCACTCTGTACGGTTTAATAAGACGTCGCAGCATCTAAACGTAATTTATTGACCATCTATGACCAGTCTCGCCGATCGACTATTCTTGTCGCGACCGATATTCGCTTACGCGCACCGGAACACGCGGCAATTAAACACTGAATGTGTTGAAAAAACAAATTTAATGTATTCGACTTAGGATTTACTAAATGGTAACGAGGGGTGGTGGTCAGCGGAAGATTCCCGAATCGTTCGGATGAGACGTTTCGATAATATTATATTATTTTATTGTGCGAAATAGGATGTCTTATTAGTTATTATTATTATACGCTTGGTCGGCGATCGTTTTCGTAGACATGTTCGGTGAATTCACCGGTGACCTTCATGTCTGCGTGAACGCGTGGACCTCTGTAGCAGGACTCTGCGGTTACAGGAGAACATAATACTTGCGCATAAATCAGAAGAGGGTGCAATTTGTGCGATGCAAGGATGCGTCATTTTTTTTTTCATTAAATCATCTGTTGCGGTCATTAATATTCCCTATACTGTCTATGCTCATACACACATATATGACTTATATAGATATAGATATAGATAGATAGATATAGATAGATATAGATTTATTTTGCATCCCACGAGGAAAATGTAAAGCATATGTAGTATATATGAGTATACGCAAGAAGACATCACATTTCGAACACTATTAACTCGGTCGAGGACGACGGTCCAGTTTGGTATCCACTCGGTTGCACGTGCGCGCGCACCGGAAAGGTGAAGCTCCGGCCTTCACCCTGCCTTGCCTATATATACATTGGTGGTCTTCCTCTTCCTGCTCCAACAATGCACGCGTTTTTACAAAATTTGATTTTATGTATCATAGATAAATATAAATACACACACACATCATACAGAATGTCTCAAACTTAAAACGATTTATATGATGGCGTTTTCATTATATACTTCCGTCACTTTAAAACGACAAGGATGTATGTGTACACACATATATGTGAGGTTTTATATGATCGGTGTGTATTGTTAAACAGCTAAGTCACAGAACGACGAGTCTAAGTAAATACTACGTAACGACGATCGTTTTGTACACGATGATGGAGCGTGCGGCGAGATTCTTCACGCGAGGAAATCGATTGCGAACGATAAAGGATCCCGCGCGTGTACACAATATAGCGACCGTCGTCGCCATTCACGATCAAAATATTATAATCACAGACCTATTAACTAAATGAGCTTATATTAATCAAACTGCAATGTTACTTATTCAATGCTCAGCGTACGTACAATATTAAAGGAGATGCTGTCTAAATCCAACAATAGTATCGAGTAATTGGAAAATATTTAACACTCATCGATTATTCCGGAGCCCTTTGGCCATTTACGGTCAACATGTGTCGGTTGAAAATATATTTTGTACCCATAGAAGGTTCCCCAATCGAGGTTCGCTAAGATCATTTATGTTACTATAGATATTTAACACCAACTTTAGTAGTACATATTACACTCCATATAGCCGGCCGCGCGAGTCCCAACATTTACTACGGTTTTACCGTCGGATGACCCGTGACCACTAAGAAGTTAGGTACTGCGGCGACGTTAACAGACGTACGGACATTATTGTCTTATAATCGATGTATTATTAGTATGTTATTATACACCGCAACTTAACCCGTCCTTTGCCGAAGGGTAGAAAAACGTAATAATAACCGTTTATATACGGGCGCACGGTAAAGTAAATCGAATAAAAACATTTTTCAACCTGGTCGCGGTGCTAGTGATCTGAATTGCGGTCGTCGAAATCAGTGACCGCGGACGAGCTTTAGACAAGTAAGTCGACTTGATCACGTTTAACGTACACGTACGGGAAGGTCGATAATTAAGTAACGTTAAGTGTAGGAGCAGAGAGAAAAAATAAAATAAACCTATTTCGTAACCGGTAATAATATAGCTTGTACTTACTGCCCAGAGGAATAGTATCTTTAAGTACATGAGTCGTCCACATGCAGTACACTGTAGGGGCGCGCGCGACCACGCACATGGGTTTGGACTGAGCTCGGCCGGGTGTCGCACGCGAGACTGGCAGACCGGACGGACCGACGCGGCGGCGACCACGAAACTGGGTCAGCAAGCTCCGTACGTGTAATGTGTATACCGTTACGTTTAGCCTACTCGGACAGCGGCGGCGGCGGCGGCGAAGAACAAGAAGAAGAAGAACGAGAAGTGAAGAACACGACATGAAGACGCGCGCGGCGGCGAAGGGGCGGGCGAGCGGCGCGCGGACCGTTCCCACACACACACACCGCGCCGCCGCCGCCGCCGAAGCGCCCGCGCACGTAACACGCACACGCACCATCGGCCGGGCCCGTCGCTCACTTTCACCGGCCGTCCGCCGCCCGAGCCGTTTATTATTTGTGTACACACATTATATTTACGTGTTTGTGTTTTTCGTCCGCAGTGGCGCAACACCAACCCGTGGTGAGGGGGGGGGGAGTCGAGGAGTCATGTGCTATTATAACCTAACACGGTTCGCGCGCGCAGGGCGCCCCTGCGGCCAATAACATTACACTCGCGCGCCCTAGATCGGTTCACCTGTATGGTACCCGCCGCGGGATTGCTTTCCTCGGAAAAAGAAGAAAAAATCTGTTAAAACAATGTTGGCGCAACGAACAAGTAATCGTCATGATTATTGCGTTATACAGTTTAACAATGATTACGGTCCCAGTGTACGGTCGCGATCCCTTATCTTATCAGATCAACTGCAATTATACTCTGATTTAGACGAGTTATATAAGTTATACATCCGTCGTCGTTGCAACGCATCACTTGGCTAAATGGCGCAATCTGCTTTCTCCATTTGTTATGAGTAGAACCAGAAATCGCGTTTGCATCTGCATGTTTGCAAACAGACAACTGTGTAACGCGAGTGCGGTGTTATGGAGGTGACACGGATGTGTGGTGTACCCACTTATTTTCCAACCCAAGTCAAAGGGTACACGATCTGTACTTGCTTATCATTTATCACTTATATCAGTTTGTTTATCGATAATGAATACGCAAAATTAGAAATCACAATATTTTCAAACTATATAGTGTACATCTAATCTAATCTATAATCCAATCGGGAAACAAATGCCTTTACGGACTCATAAGGATACTAGGGTCCCGATCCCTGTCGAGAGATATAAAGTTACAACTATATATAACACTTTTACGCCCCATAATTACATACGGAGCAGAAACATGGACATTAAGGAAAACGGAGGAAAACAAACTGATTATTTTGGAAAGGAAAATCTTAAGAAAGATCTTTGGCCCAGTAAAAGACGAGGAAACTGAGGGATGGAGAATAAGGAAAAACAAAGAACTAGAAGAACTCTTTCAGAAGCCAAACATATTAAAAACAATCCAGAGTAGGAGATTACAATGGGCGGGTCACGCATGGCGTAGTCAGAACCCACTACTACACGTAGTAATGACAGAGAACCCAAAAGGGAAAAGGCCCCTTGGACGACCTCGTTTAAGATGGGAAGATTCAATAAAGAAAGACGTGGAAGCGCTGAACGGTGGCCCAGATTGGAAAGCAAAAGCAGCTGACAGGGAATCATGGAGGATTGGTTGTTTGACGGGATGGTCCTAGTGGCCGATAATACCCAAGAAGAAGAAGAAGATATAATGTACATAAATATTATATTATAATTTAGGTATAACGTATAAGGTATATATATAACCACTGACATTCTTACGACTGCAACACTGAACATTGACGGGTCTAGGATTTGGTCTTGGAGGGAAGGGCGCTCAATTTTTTTTAAAACCACATTAAATAGATATTTATAAAAAAAAATATGTTATAATATTATTTTAAATAAGGGTTACTTTTTTATGCGGAGCCAGGTGGAGATCTCCCAGTTACATATATAATCTGTGAGAAAAACACTGTGTACATGACTCCGCATTTTTTTATTCTTAAGTTTTTAAGATTCTACGTCATCTAACTCTTAGTCTTTTTAACTAATTCAACTATAAATCTTATTACATTATAAACATTTTATTGAATAAATTAAAGAAAAAAAAATTATCCAAGATATTAATTGGTACGAAGATAAATTATGACGGCTACAGTCCATAAAAGGTGATTAAGGGTCTCACATTTTTTAGTACATTTTGCAAGTGTATGTATAAATACACAATATTAGAGACAATGGCATTAAACGTGTCTGCACCATACTCGAGACATTTTTCGTTGCTTGGGGTTAGTATTTGAAAAGCCCACATAAGCCCTCCTCAATCTCCGTCTATTGGTTGCGCCAATGAAATGTATATACAATTATTTTTTATGTACCATACCGTACGTGTGAAGTACGATAATGATAAAATTAACGACAATAAATAATATAACAATGCGCGCATGCACGTGTGCTATTATTATTATTATAATGACGACGAGACGCGTTTTGCGCGAGATAAAGGTACACGTATACGGTATACCCTATATATGACTATGTATATGATTATCGAGTATATATTTTGTGTATTATATTAAGTGTTCTGCCGCGGCGTGGTACCTCGGCACGATCGAACGCATTTTCCTTTTTTTGCGCTTTATGTTTTGTTATGTTTTTTTTTCGCCCTAAACGAAACGTTTGTTTTTTGCCGCACATGCATGTAGAAATCGAATTCGACCGAGATACATCGCCGCGGCGGCGACACGCTCGCTAAATTTGTGATATTAGTAATGTACATGTACGAGTGAGTACCTGCCGGTATTATACGTATATTTATTATGCATAAATGCGTTTGTCCGTGAAAATAATAATTTTCTTTCGCACTTCGAAACGTGTTTCCGCCACCCTCGCGATCGAATTCGTGTACATGCGGTCAGCTGTTCCCATTAATTCCGTTTACTTGGCACGTCGATTCGCTGTGTATCCGATTTAAGTTCTTCGGACCGTAATCGGGCCCCCCGGACTATTAATCATTATCAGCGACACCGCGGTGTGCAGCCGACGGTCGCCTTGTGTCTTACACCGTACGATTACTCTGCACTTTGTGTCTTACACGTGATCACTGACTGCATTTGTTCACGCTCCTACTCTCCTAGGGAATATTTTTATCAACCCTATTACCGACTCGGTAAGTACACATGATAAACCTTGATCAAACCGTGTACCGGTATACCAATTCATTATGATATAATTTTACCGCCTCCGAAGGAAAATTATGGCTTTATGTTGTTCTACACGGCACGCGTGTCGAACACGAGTACGATAACTTGATTTCCATTTTCCGGTATGCTGAATTTTATCGTTTGCTGCGTTTAAGTCTCCGGGCACGATCGCTCGACTTGGCCGATTTGGCGTACGTTCAAGTTTATATACGTACTTGTAGCTGTATAAAATAATGCAATTGCGCGTCAAAACATATTCTCTCAGACTCGTAGTCCACCATTTTTCAGATGGAAGCTATATCAACACCACGGCAGACTGGCAACAATTCGGAATATTTAAGATTTGATCGAATCATCGAATTTGTGATCTTTGCGTTAATTAGGTGTACTAACATTTGACGGTTGTACCATCGGTTTATCAAATGGTCATATGGTCACATTAACTTGAATAGCACTTCGACATTACACTCTTATCCGCATACAAAGTGATAGTGATCCATACAGATTTTGGGTTATTAAAAATAAAAAACGGATAGGTACCCAAATTCTAAAATGTATTAATTAGTTTTCATTGTAAAGAAATATTTTAAGTTGGTACCTATATGAAATGTTTTGGCATTTGAAAATTAAAAATTAATACCGGAAGTTCACCGAACAATAAAAATGATAAAAAATATAAAACATTAAAAATTGCATATCTTCAAGTGTACATAGAAAAAAGTTAGTGGGTAGTGGGTACATTTCAAAATAAATGACTTGTACTTACTAATAAAACCACCAAAACAAAACTTTGTATGAGTGCGGATATTCCTACCAGCCGATTATAATACCTGATATTGGCTAACATAAAATATTATGTATACGTAATTATTTATATTAATTTTTTTTATATGTTATATATTTTTAATGAAGTGGCATAGGAAAAATAAACGGGCTCTAAAGAAATTAATATAATATATTATTTTATGTTAAAAATATGCCTAATATACAATCTGATAGTATACTGCAGATCGATCGACTGTAAAGGGTCTGAGAGAAAGCTTTTTAAAAATACAATTGTTCCAAAATCTTCCTGCTTATCTATAAATACATTTCAAAACTAGTTTTATGCTGTATGGTTTGAATTGTTTAGCCAGTTAGAAAAATTATTACTCTTATATAGTTTAGTATAACTGCGGTTTATGACCTTCTCTTAAGGGCAACGAACGTTTGGACAAAAAAAATATTTAACTGTAATATATTTTCGTTACGTACCTAGTATATACACAATGTACATTATAGAATAGTCACGACTGTACAATTAAAATGTTCATCTGTAAAAATAAAGTCCTAATCGGATTACCAGAAAACGTCAACTATGCCCGTGTACAACTACTCAATGTTTGTATGTACGCGCTCGTTTCTATTTTATCAGAATTGTTTATAGACGATGAATCTATTTTTATAATTATATGCTGTTTTCTGTAAGATTTCTGAGTGTTTCTCTAAAACCAATTATTAAAATAACTTGAAATTTAAAAAGTGTCATTCTTAAAACAGGGTTTTATTAACAATATTCAAATGAGTCTTATGAAAACATAGACTACACGCACTAGTACAAATGACAAATGTACAAACGAATATGGTAACTGTATATTCTTATGGAAACAAAATTATTTTCATTGTACAATTAGATTACTAATTCTTCGTTATCCACAATTAATGTATAAGTATTAGGCATTGATCAGCATATATATATACTTAATACCGAAATTTACTTTCAAAGTGTATACTCATATATTTATAAGTTTATAACTATAATATATTATATATATTTATGTACGCAGGATCTACACATAAATATTATTACCTATGAATATATGATATACCACAAACGTATGGTGTTAACTATAAACAACATATTTTTTAAATTTATTGTTAGCTGAACCAAACACCACACCTTTTATTAAAAAAAATCAAGTTTTCTCTAAATTCGCACCACACAAACTTTCCACTATTTTTTGAACCATTTGTTATTTGTGTGAGTCATAATAACACAACATATATTATAATTTATAATTATACATGATGTAAACAGTTACCGTATACCTACTTCAATCCCGTAGATAAACCTATCATATATGAAATCTCAATTTTCTAAGTAGGAAAACATACCAAATGCACCATCATTAATATCAGTCTTTAAATAGTAGTTTTTTGGAGTGTTTTTGGTAGCTAGATTTAAAGACTCTTCAGAAATGTAATCCTTTTGAATTATGAACATCAATTACTTAAGCTTGTATGTGAAATGTGAATAACTTTTTAAAGCCCTCTATAATTCACATTTATTCACATTCATGTACCAAGTCTTATTTGGGGTGGAAAAGAATTTAAAAAATATATAATATGTTTAATTTATATTTCAAGAAATTTCATGAGTGGTAAACCTCCTTAGCCATCTCAATAAATTTGAGGCTGAAATATATTATATTTCAATTAAAAATTGTATTGTTTTTAAGTACTATAATGTGAAACAATACACTTAAAGTTTGCTAATTTTTCAAAACGGTTTGGACTTAATTTGTTAATACATACCAGCTTAAAAAATATAATATAATATCCAATTTCTTTTACCGTTTAGTGTAAGTAACTTCACTTCAACTATTTACTTTCAATTTTATCAGTTATCTATCTGTATTATTAATTTATAGATACCTGGAAAATAATAAGCCATTAACAAATATAAACACAACAAGATTTATTTGAAATTAATTCAGTATATTTATAACATACATAATAGTATATAATTATTTAAAAAAAAACATATTTTATAGGGTAAATTATAGCTCACAAACACATATAATAAATTCAATAAACAATTAAATGCATTCACAACATACATTTAAACCTAAAATAATACTTTTTAATATCTACATTATTTTAAAAGTTTACAACAAATAACCATTTCCCATCAATACTCACATAACCTATACTTTCATTATAGAAATATTATGGTAATAGAATATGGTGTTAGTTGTGTATTTTAAGATCCCTTGTGTAAGCATGGACAAATTATTGAATGTTTTTCATTTGGATGTGTATTCAATGATATTTTATAAATTAACTTTGTAAATGTATAATTAAATTAAAAATAAAGTTCATGATAAGAAACGTTTCTATATTTCAGAAATAAAAAGTTCAGTCTTAAAGATACCTTGGAGACTGTTTTAAAATACATTGTAATACATAAGACAAGTGAAAAATTATTTGTTATTTATATATTACCTTTAATACATAATGATAGAAAAAATAAATTAGAATACACAACAGAATAATAATATGCCAAATAACAAAGTTGGAAATAAAGAGAGAAATATGTGGTAAAACATAATTATTTAATTTATCGAACTAACGAAATGCTAGGAGTCAGAAATAAAAAAATAAAATAATTCATATAACAAGATACAAGCCTCTTATGTATAATAGAATAATTGTATTAAAGAATTAGAATTTTTTAATTTACGAAGTGATTTACATCTAATTTTAGAATTTAATTTCAAATATGTTTATGATATCTTATACTCCATGAATTATCATAGTTAGTTATATTTTTAAGATAATAATATTTTATACACATTATATTATTTTAAAATTTAAATTTTTTTTTTATAATTTGCTGTTGAAGTACTTAGTGGTCAATAAGGTGATGAAGTAGTTATTAGTTTAAGGAGTTAAAATAAAAATAAAATTCAATTTAAATTCAATAAATATCTTAAATTACTAATTAAGCTTTACTTTAAAATGTTGTAAAAAATATTAAGACTATTAATGATAAAAAGTATTATTTATAGGTAAATGTATAGTATATCACTCATTATTGTTTTTAATATATTATGCATTAAATATGTTATAAGCAATACTATACAAAACAAAATTTTCATAAAAAAAACCAACAACCAACAAATGTATAAGGGTTCTATAATATATAACTCAATGGTAATTCCCAGATTAGTTAAATAGCAATAGTATCAATAATAATAATAATAATAATAATAATAATAATAATAATAATAATAATATAGTAATAATAAAAATAATAATTAAGCTACAATTTTTTGGACGGAACAATGAATCAACTTTGTTTTTTAAAGTGGTGTTGGAGAAGGAACCCACAGTGTTTTACTTTGTTCTAAATCAACTGCCGCTTTAATTTGTGTACACATATAAGCCACATTAACTCCAGCTGGTATAATGGCTACAATATAATATTTTACATTTAAACATTTATAAAATATCATCATACAATATAATATTTTTAATGATTTTTACATACCAGAAATGTAGTGTCGATATTCAGATTCTAACTTCAATGCATGTTCATACATTTCTTTTGCTGCTTTAGCAGAAATTTTATCATGAGATGATCGAGAATCTTTAGCTTCTTTTACTTGTTTAGTAGATTTAAACTTAATTAACAAAACAATAGGATATATATGATGACGATGAAGCCTTTCTACACTAGTAAGACCAATGTCAATTATACAATGACAATTCTGTAAAATAATCATTAATTTTGATTAGTATAAAATGGCTGTTACATATTTTACATAAATTTAAATTTTTACTTTGCTACAAGCCTCTTTGAGTCCAGGGACAGACACGCATTCGTAAATTGACCCTTTTTTCCGATAATCTATGAACATACTATCAGCAACTCCTTTCTCCATTGATGCTTGAGAACAGTGTTTGGCTTCTGGTATATATCGCATGAATAAATCAGGAAAATCTACTATTAATTTATCAGTTACACAATCTGCAAGAGGTCCAACTACCATCACTGGACGAATGCTTGGTTCAGCTAGAAAAATACAATTATCTAATATCCTCCATTGTTTTTTCTATGAAATTAAAACATACAATTTAACCTGATAACTCTTTGATAAGAAGCAATTACAAGAGAGTCGTCATGTAAAGTACCAGAGTCACTACTATACCATCCCAAGTTAATATTTGAAAAACTAGCCAACTCCTTGGAATTGCTGCGTTGATGCTTTTTACGCCTGAAGAAACTACGTCTTGTAGCACGTCTCGCATCACCTTCTAATTCACCACCACTACGTCTAATTAAAAGTTCTTCCTCAACTCTATAAAAAATGAAATCAAAATGAAATTAACAAAAATGAAATAATTTTTGAGATCAAAAATAATTACTTGTATTTGCTAGGTATGATTCCACATTGTTGCTTATAACCATTGTGATCGACTAACCATGCTCTCCAATTTCCCGGGACTCCATTAAACATTGTGTTATCAACATAAAGAACATCATCTTTATGAAATTGTAATTGAGAAGTATTATTAGGTATATCAACTAAATCAATTGTACGGTCAAATAGAACTCTTATGAAAAAGCTATCACCAGGCTTATCTTTGATTTCATTATATTCTATTAATAGAAATAAATAATTAGTAATAACTAATAAGTAAAATTTATTATTTAATATTTTGTAACAAAATTAACACTTACTGTCAATTGAATATTGAGCAAGAACTGTGACTTTTTCAGCCGGCTTAGCTAATTCATAAGCTGCTTCTTCAGCTGTTGCCTCTCTTAAATCTGTTCCATTATATTCAAGAATACGATCACCAGTACTATGAAAAATATGAACACAAAATATAAATTAAAAATTTAAGTAACCAAATTTAAATTAACTTTACCGTAAACCTGCACCATATGCCAGCGAATTCACAGTCACACTGTGTACAAAGATTCCAACTGCATTGCCACCAACTAGACTTATTCCCAAGTTACTACACTTTCTTGTCTCCATAATAAAACAGCGTGGCTCATAAGCCACCCTCAAACTTCTATCTGTATTTCGATCACTCTTTCTGCGAGTTAATGTAGCCATACCATGAGTTATAACTGAACCACAAATTGCCTTTCTATTAACTGTAGGCGAGTTGCATGGAGTTGGTGTTTCTGAACGACTACTAGTTGAACTTTCAGCACCTTCTAGTTCTTGGTATTCTAAAAATAAAAATAATATTAATAAACTCTTAGAAATTTTTTATGTATAAATATACAATCATTGAAACATTAGTAAATACATACTATCAGGATTATATTGAACTAGCATTGTTATTGAGTTTCCACACTGCCGTAATACATTTGCAGCTAACTGATAAGTTGCACTCCTCATGTTAATTCCACAAACTTCAAGTAATTGATCACCAATTTGTAGACCAACTTTGGACGCCACACTTGCTTCACTAACAGTAGATACAAAAACTCCACCACTATCAATACAAGATATTTGAATTCCAAGGGGTTCAACAGATTTCTCTATACTTATCCATCTCAATTCTCCGGGTATTGGACCACTTCCTACACCTCTTAATAACGGTTCCTTTAAATACCTAACATATACATAGTAATTTTATTACAATTATTAATAAATATTAAATAATAATTTAGTTTTAATACTAACTTTGTTGTCCAACCATAATCAGGTAATGATTGTCGCTTGTTGGCAGGCAAAGCAATTTGTCCAGGATTAAGAACTTCTACTCTAAAAGTAGGCATTGGACTGTCCCTTTCACTACATATGGATCTATCAATACTTCCTGTGGATATACCACCAACACCACCCCCACTACTTTTACTTGCAACACTTGGGTTGGAAGGTATTCTAAATAAGTTACAAAAAATAATACTATTTTGTCTCAATTGAGATTTAAGTATACCATATAATTAAATACCTAAATCTGGGATTCTCTCTTTTTCTAGGAAAAGTTCCAACTTCATAACTGTGATACGATTCAGGCATGTCTTCACCACGATAACCTATATTATTCATAATGCGATGAGGAGATCTAGTTGTATGTCTATTGTAGTGCATATCAACAGATGGTGAGTGACCATGATGAAACTTAAAACAAAAATAATCAACATAACACTTCTATACAATTTTTACTATTTCAGCTTTGTTTTTTTACTTGTGACACATGACTATAAGGAGGTTCAAAACAATACAGCATTGATTCTCCACTATGAGATGGTGATGGTTGAGAATATCTAGTATATTGTGGTGTGAAAAAATGATGAGCACTAGTAGATGGTGGTCCGTACATATGTGATATAGGTCTTACTGTTGGGCCATCTCCAGCATTACTTTCGGTATCACTATTGGTATATTTACCAATTTTCTTTTTAGCATAATACTCCATTACATCTCTCCCTACATTACCAGATCTAATAAATAAATAAAGTCAAATTAAACACGTATACAATTTAATAAATATTTTGCTTTAAATATTTACCTGACAGAAAAGTCTATAGATGAAGTATCAGTTTTTGAATTATTTTGTGATGACCAAGATGGAGGATTATTTAACAGAACTGACAAAGGTAATCGTTCTTTATTTTTACGAGGATGAAGTATGGTACCAGTTCCATGTTCAATTACAGGGCCACTTCTAGCTTTTGGCCAAGTACCACCATTTTTATCTAATTCTTTAGATTTTCTATGACGACTATATAAAATATTAGTCATCAAGTATGTTAAGTGAAATAAATAATAATAAAATAATTACCTAGAATGTTTATTAGTAGTAGGTGCAGGATGAGGTCTGAAAGCATCAATTACAGAATCTAACTCTGCAATAGCATCATCTTGATCTCGCTCTGAGATAGAATTGTTGACAGGAGAAGGATTTCTTTGAGGTTTTTCTGGTACATCAAGCATCACTCTTCTAGACTGAATATATTGAGGTTTCTGATAAGATTCTTGATATCGTGAATAACTAGATTTATCTGTTTGTGTTGTACTGTTAGTATACTTTTTATAAATATCACGATTGGGTCCAGAACCACAATTTCCAGCACAATAAGTTGATTTTAAAGTTGTAATAGTTAGCACATCGCCAGGTTCATGCAATAATAACATAGCTTCTCTTGAATTTTTTATATTATCTACTGAAGTATTATTAATCTAAAAACAAAACAGAGTTAACAAAATATGAGGATAATTTGTTTATAGTTTAAATAATTAACTTACACTTAATACCCTATCACCAACATCTATATTTCCATCTTTAGCAGCTAGAGATCCAGGTGTTATTTTATTAATGTATATACCAGTTTCCAACGAGATTCCATGATCATAATTATTTACTTGAAGTTGAGTGGTAAAAAGACTTCTAGAAGGAGAAGCAGGTTTTCTTCGCCTTACGACTAAAGTAGCACTGCTTAATGATCTCATAGTCTCCAAAACTAATCGTTTGCTAATTGCTGTACAATCAAGACTATTCACTCTTAATATACAATCATTTACTCTGAAAAAAAATATATACATAAATATTAAGCAATATTATAAATGTGTTTGCATTTTAAAGATTTTAAAATTTAAGTAGTATATTTTACCTCAATTTCCTTGCTGCTATGCTTCCTTTATTGACAGATGATATGTAGATTGCATTATCATTGGGATATAATGGGTCATCTCTACCGCCTAGTAAATCAATACCTAAATCTTCATTTGATCCAAGGACACCCTGAAAATGTTCACATAAAATATTACTAATATTTAAATTGTATAATTATTTTAATAATACTTACTAAATCAATATTTAAAATTTCAGTTTCCCAATCTTGGAGGTCAGTATCTATGGCAGAATCTTGGCTGTATCGACCAGTTGCTTGTAGTTGTAACAAACGAGCTTCTTTTTCTAACTGAGCTTCCATTTTTTCTCTACAAAGTAAATATATTATTAGAAATAAAGAAAAAATGTATTTTATTAAAATATATTTGAATGTTTTTATACTTAAGATCATTGAGTTCTTTAGCAGTATCACTCTTTTGTTTCATTATATCATCACAGTCCCTCATAGCACGGGCTAACTTGCTTACAGCATCATCTCGCTGTTTTCTTAAACTATCACAGAGTGTTCGTATACTTTCACGTTCTAACACAATTTTATCTCGTTCACTAAAAGCCCAATCACGACGTCTTTTAGACACTTCTGCTTCTTCCAATGATTCATCTAATTCTGCATGATACTTATCAGCTAATTTTCTTAAACGTTCAATTTCCTGGTTCGCTTGATCTAAATTATCCATACGTTCTTTTTGACAAGAGTTAAATAAATCTAAAGAAGCTACTTGTTCCCTTGAATTATTTCGATTTTCTCTTTCTCTAATAAAGCCATAGTCAAAATGACTTTTAAACTCTCTCTGAGATTCATTTTTGGCTGTTATTTCTCCAAACCTTTCTTGATAATCATTACATTCTTTAAGTGCTTTATCTCGGTCATGTAATGCTGATGATATTTCACGCTTTAATGATTCAACATGTAGTAGTAGTGGTCTTTTTTCTTCTCTACAAGTTTTTATTTCATTTTCCAGTGCTTTATTTTTATTGTAAGCTTGAGTTAAATCTTCTGAGAGTTTTTCAAGTTCATTATGAACACTATCACGTTCACTCATGATAAGCCTATATTCTTTAACAGCAGCATCATGAACTTTATTCAATTCTTTAAGTTCCTTGCTACTTTTTACACTATAAGCAACAGCTGCTTTCATTTCTTTAACAGCTTCCTCATGTTGTTGTTGAACTTTTTGTATAGCTTCTTGAAGATCATTACGTTCACGAAGTGTTAAATCCCATTGACGGATTGCAGCTGTACACTGTTGTTTTAGCCCATCTCTTTCTCGTAGAGCTATATCTCGTTCTTTAAATAATTCGTTGCATTGTTTTTTAAGTTGATTGATTTCATCATTCATCATATCCATTTTATCAACAGCTGCTGAATGAGTAGTGCGTAAGTCTTCATATCCCTTTCTTAAAGTGTCATAATCTTCTAATCTTGATTCATACGACATAAAGTGATCAAGTGAATCTCCACTTGTCGTATCATCTTCAGGAATGTCCTAAAAAAATAAACATAACATTTTTTTAAAACATAAATTATTTAATTGTTTCATTGCATAAATGTTGGTTCACAAATTATAAAATTTTAAGTTATAATCATTAACAATAAAAATAAAATAACAGAATGAACTAGTATCATTTTCAAGAAAAAAAAATATAACAATAGTAACTAAAAATAGAATAAATGTATTAATGTTCAAAAATCAAAATGTATCTGTTCATAATATCTATTAAAACAAAATAAGAATTTAACTAGAAATTGGATCTTATATTTCGACGATAAATAAAAATATAATAATACTTGTCAACAATTATGATATGCCATAACATGAAAAAAACCAATATATAAGCCATACCTAACTTATATAAAATATTGGCATAATCAGGGAAGGTAATTTTTTAGTATGTTTAGTCCCTTCGGTATGATAATTCCCTTCTACACATTATGAACTATTTATCTAATTTTAAGCAACAATAGTTACTTAAATGTGAAATCCCTCTCTCCAACATAACCTCATAAAGTCGTAACATACTAAAGTAGTAATGTATGATAAATAAATAATTATTTTTACATTTTTAAGAACAATAAAATTAACAAAAATTAATTTCTTTTAATATATATTTTATATATATATATATTACTTCAAAATATTTTCTAAAAAAATGTATTTATCTTGATGAGTAAAAAACAATAAGGCATTACTAATTAAATAGTCAGACTTAAGTATCTTGATAATCAGAGTTATCACTAAAAAAGTAAAAAAAGTCTCCCAAATCAATAAATACTGCTGTGATTACCACTGAATTAAAAATGAACAAGAAATTTCTTAAAATTCCTAAAAATACAAAAAACTTACTATAACATGTCTTTTATGTATAGTACATGTCTTTTATGTATAGAAGTTTAAAACTTAAATATGGATATTAGTTATCGTTAATATTAGTTAGGTTAGTTATAGTTCATATTTAAAAGTATAGTAATAATACCTGTTGAGATCTGTCCGAAATTTGTTTCTCAACAGCTAATTTGGCACGCAGTGAAGATGATTCTTGAGCAGCTTGTTCAATTTGGTTGATCATCACTTGATTTTGACCCCGATAATAATCTAATTCTTTTCTCGTTTGATCATATCTCCTAACTGTATCACCATGTTGCCTAAATAATTCATATAAAATGTATAAAGTACCTCTAAAACATTAATATTTTATTTCGGAATAGTTATGTACCGTTTTAACATCATCAACTCATGCATTGCTTTATCACATTGTTGCTTCAATCCATCATAATCTCGTTCTCTGTTGCTATTAGCATCTCTATTTCGATCATTACTTCTGTCTGAATAACTTCGAGTAAGCATATCTACCAGAAATAAAAAATAAAAACAATAAATAATTACGAAGTAATGAATTAAACATACCAGTATTTTTGGAATTTTCAATCGTACTATTTGACGACATCTTATGTTTGAATATATTTATAAGTCTCATTCACGATGTCATTTTTTAATTTTTATGTCTCGATCATATCGTTTTATAATATTTATAACGGGATATACTGAATTCATCCATAACTAATAGTACATAAACATGAAAAAAAAAATATTTTAAGTAGACATTCGATGTAAGACCAACAGATTTATACAGAACTTAAATTACTTGTAGATAGAATAAAATATAATAAAACAAATAAAACAAAACATATAATTCGAAGACCAATTAAAATAAAATATAAATAATCGCTCACTGTATTGTATTATTATTTTCTCGAAAATACAGATACCTAAATTGTTAAAAACATATGTTAAATGGGGCTACAATAAGTACCTTAACAATTTACGCTTAACCGTGGTTCAACCGTTCGACTGATATTAAATGTTATCAATACTGTTATTCTGTGTTATCTATACTTTAAATCACGGTCTTTTCATCTTTTACACGTGTGACATGTCACAAGTCAGTAGTCACATCACACATGGGTACATGGTCGTGTTTTGACGTGTTTTAATTTCGAATGTGTTAAATGATGTTCATCGAGTAAAATTAGTGCGAAATTCGTAAATATTGTCTAAGTAGCAGCACATTTTATTAAGCTAGTTTTGTATAATGGTTATCAGTATAGGATTTGAAGGTAGTGCAAACAAACTAGGAATTGGAATCGTTAAAGATGGTGAAGTTCTATCAAACTGTAGAAGAACGTACATAACACCACCTGGAGAAGGTTTGAAACTCTTTATATTTTCCAATAATTGCCATGTATAAAAACCTATATAGTTCTGTTAAGTGTTAATTATTTTTAGGATTCTTACCTCGAGAAACTGCTCAACACCATCAAAACAATATTATATCATTATTAGAAGAAACACTTAAGATGGCTGGTATTCAACCTAACGAGATTAATATTGTATGTTTTACCAAAGGTCCTGGAATTGGAGCTCCGTTGGTTACTGTTGCTGCTGTTGCACGTACTGTTGCTCAGCTTTGGAATAAACCTCTAATACCAGTCAACCATTGCATTGCACGTATCCTTTTTAGATATATAAGATTAGGGCTTTAACAAATCTTATCTAGAGTACTTCATTTTTTTCATATTTGTTAATTTACTAATATACTGTACTAATTACAAATCTAGTGTGCTTATAACATTTTACCATTTTCAAGTTTGTGAATTTCTTGCAATAAGTGTTCTGTAAACTGCTTAATTTTTATTTTTTTCAAAAATGTATATTATTTCTTATACATCTGCATATTGTTTATCTTAGTTGTATTATATTTATAATATTAAATTAAGACTTAACTGTTTTTTAAAAAGGTTTATGCAAAAATGTAATATTTAAAATTATCCTTAACAATTATTGGCTAGATATAGAAATGGGTCGCTTAATTACTGGCAGTGACAATCCTACTGTTTTATATGTTAGTGGTGGAAATACTCAAGTTATTGCATATTCTGGGAATCGTTATAGAATATTTGGGGAAACAATAGATATTGCTGTTGGAAATTGTTTAGATCGATTCGCGAGAGTGTTAAAATTATCCAATGATCCTAGTCCTGGATACAATATTGAACAACTAGCTAAAAAGTAGTAAAAAACATAAATAAACATAAGAATTATAAAATTATATCTTTATTTCATTTTAGAGGTTCAAAGTACCACAAATTACCTTACGTTGTAAAAGGTATGGATGTATCATTTTCCGGTATACTTTCCTACATAGAAGAAAAAGCTCCATTATTAATATCATCAGGGGAATATACTCCAGAAGATTTATGTTTTTCACTTCAAGAAACTCTTTTTGCTATGCTCATTGAAACTACTGGTAAATAAAAATTTAGTTGAATTTAAATATTATTTTTAAACTAACAGTTTTTCTTCTATAGGAAAATGGATAGCAATTTTAACTTTACCTTCATTTTTATTATTTTTTTTTTTTTTAGAGAGAGCAATGTCTCACTGCCAGTCCAAAGAAGTACTAATTGTTGGAGGTGTAGGCTGCAATGAAAGATTACAAGAAATGATGAAAGTTATGTGCGATGAGAGAGGTGCAATATTATATGCCACTGATGAAAGGTTTTATGATCAAATAATGAATTATGATAGATTAATAAATTATCTTGGAAGTTTTTACTTATTGACTTAAAATATACTGATTTAATTATAGTGACTAATAGCTTATACTCAATAACATAAATAAAATAAAGCTAGTCAAGATAATTTATAAATTTTAATTTTAATAAAAAGCTATTTATATATAAATATGTATATGTGTATTTATATATTTAACAGATTTTGCATAGACAATGGAGTAATGATTGCTCATACAGGAGCATTGATGCATAAAAGTGGATATAAGATTCAATGGGAAGATACATTTTGTACTCAAAGGTAAAATCTATACTTGAAATTTTTAAATGATCTTAGTTAAATTCTAAAGTCAAATATTTTATCCTTAGGTTTAGAACAGATGAAGTTGAAGTTACATGGAGATCATGAAAATATGTAATTAGTTTTTTTTTATGTACAATAAATTATTTTTATTTATGATTATACCAATAACCAAAGTATTCTTGCTACAACGCAAATTATTAAAGCAAATACAGGCCATGCTGAATAAATATTATTGATTTTTTGAAGTTTATCTTTGAATACTTTTGTTGGTTGGTGAACTTTTTCAGCAATCAGACAATGTTTTTTTGATGACTTCACAATCACTTTCATTTTCTTTCCCATTGCTTCTGATTCTTTTGGAACTAATACCTAAAAATTATTAATAGTTATTTTAAGGTTAATCCTTAACTTAAATATATTATTAAAAGTTAACACGTAGCAATAAATAATTTTTATGTATTTTTATAAATAATTTATAAATTTAAAGTTAGCAACATTATGAGTTCATAGTTAGCTTCTCTAAAATCAAATTTTATATTTATACAAAACATTTACTGTTCAAAGGCCTGTATGAATGTGACTTTAGTTATTTAGTCATATGTACTTATTTGCTTATTATGTCTTAAATTTGGCATATCAAAATAGTATATTTTGTGCATGAATTCAGAAAATATTAATTATTACTTATAAGTTATATTATACTAACTGCACCTGAGTCATAGATTTATTTTTATATATATGTTTACTGTAAATAATAAATTTATGTACAAAATTAGACAAGTTACTGGTTGGGCTGATATTCAGAAGAGAAAGTAGACATGTTTTAAGTATTGATAATTTATTGATATCACTGTTTATTACAACCAAAAAATTTACACAAAGTAGAATTAAGTACCTTATATATCTTATAATATACTGTAAAAATTAAATTCTACAGTTTAAGCCTATAGAAACTATAGATTAGATTTTAATACTGGTAGTTTTTGACTTTTTAAATGTCAATAACGACCATATTATAACACCAATAATTATATATTTCATATATTTTCAAAATAATGCTTAAATTCTATCATTCATAATACAAAACTTAATTATTTTCAAATAATTCAATCTGTGATACATTTATCAGAATCTAATACAATTAATTTGAAGAGCTAACCTGTTCATAATACTTGTTGTGGCCTATTAATTCATTGCCACTTTTAGCCTCTTCAGTTATCAAAATATCCTGAATTTCTCCAACTCTATCGTCATAAGTGGTATAGGAATGAAATAATTCTGTAAGACGTTTCGTTCGTATTTTAACCTGAAAAAAAAATTAAATGAGATTATAATAACATTATAAATTATAATTGTTTTATAAACTCTTGTTTACCATGTCAGTTGGAATTTTTGGCAGTCTAGCAGCAGGAGTACCTTTCCTTGGATAAAATTGATTAATAAATAAACTAGGAAATTTATATTTTTCACAAATATACATTGTTTCAGAAAAATCTTCTTCTGTTTCAGTCGGAAAACCACAAATAATGTCTGTTGCAATGGAAACTCCAGGAACTCTATAATAATAAAGAATAAAATAAAATGTTTAAGTAATGAAATGGAATGACTAGAACAGTTTAAATTTACTTTTTTCTTAAAAAATTAACAACGGCTTCAAATTCTTCAATCGAGTATTCACGTTTCATATCTCCTAAAACTTGATTACTTCCAGACTGAACAGGAACATGGAGAAAAGCATAGACTCTAGGGTGAGATAATATCTTTGCTATTTCCTACAAAATACATTTTCATAAGATTCAAACTAATGCAGTAAATAATAAATTGTTAACAAACAAGTATATTTACAACAAACCTCTAGGTGATTAAGTATGTATGGAGGATTAGTCATACCAATACGCATCATACAACCTTCAGGTATGATTGCCACCAAACGCCAAAGGAGTTCTGGTAGGTTAGTTTCTATGTCTAGCCCATATGCACCAGTATCTTCACTTGTTAACCATAATTCAACAGCACCATCATTAAATGATTCTACAGCTCTTTGAACAATTTCATCTAAAATATACATTGTTAATAGTAGTAGAACCATGATGATTATAATTTTAAATTACCAGGAGGATAACTGCCAAGATTACCCCTGGCATGTTTTGTTTTACAATAAGTACACTGATTTAGGCAACCAGTGCTAATTGCAATAATTTCAATAAATTTATTTTTACGAATTTTTGGTAACTGCAATCTAGCACCACCATCTTTTTTTCCATTTTTTTTCTTTTGTCCCAACAGTCGAATAGTATGTCCTTTTATTTATTAAAAATAAATAAAAAATATTGTTTCAAATAGAAAAAAATGTTTAACAAACCTTTTAATGTTTCTTCCACTACTTCTACTACCCTATCTATTTGTTGAACACCAATTACACTCAGGCTTTGGATAAAAGATGACTTTTGATCTCCTTGAGGAACACAACCAGCTACTACTACAAATTTTCCAGATTTTTTTCCAGCAGTTATTTCATTTCTAAAATGATCTTCTGCTGGATTTTTCACTGTACAACTATTAAGTATCCACAAATCCGCTATTGTCTTATCATCTATTATAACATGTAACTTCAATGTACAAATATAATCATACTAAGGGGTTTTCCTAAAATACATCTTACCAGTAATTTTATATCCATAATGTAAAAGAAGACCAGCCATGTATTCACCATCTGAACTGTTGTGCGAACAACCCCAAGTTTTAATAAATATTGTTTGGGTACCGGGAACTTGAGACGACGGATTATAGTCTACTTCTTGTACTGGCCTGTCTTTAACTTTATGGCGTAAATTAACTACATTTCGAGGTTTGTTTCTACCAATTTCAGCAGCATCAGCCACAGACAATATTAAATCTTCGATATCGTTTACATCATCCATTACTTTATTTAATCACCTCCACTTTGAATATTTTCGTTTGCTCGTAGTTAATTATTTTACCTAAATAAACACCAAATCATTTTAAACACGTATAGTATTTCAGTGTTTGTATATTCTCTGTACGCCGGGGCCCGGGACGCCGGGTTTATCATACATAAACAATAAATGCTATTTACTAATCACAAACAAATTGAATTATTGTTGATAAATATTACACCATTGATAACAGACTTTTTATAGATTATTTTATACAGAAGCAGATAGAATATCACGATTATCTATATTCTATACGATTATATTAAAAATGTTTTATTGTTGATAATCGTTCATATGAAATATGTCCGATTTTACTACAGAATACATATTTTGTAATACTTAGATGATGACTAATGATAAGACTAATAATTAAATAGGTACTATAGATAATTCAGAAAATTAATACTGAAAATATGAATTATGATATTGATATTAATAGAGATGTAATGATCAACATGCATACGGTTTATAATGTACTTTTTGTTCGAAATATTTATTTTTTTTTAAATTTAATTATTCTCGACAAAACACTAATTGCTTTAACTACAGTCTACAGAACAACTTTTTATTGTAATACTAGATAACTATAATTACCTATACAATACTTTGTTTGTGTAAATGTACATAGATAATCCAGATTGTATTATAACCATCTTTATCACGGTGTAAAAAAGTTGTATGTTTATTTATCATTTTATGTATATACGTGTTGTGTAGGTACAGCGCCGGAGCGGTTTTTTCCCTGTGATAACCAACGACTACTAACTAAAAGCAGCGGTAGAAAGACACATATACGTAAACTTTCCTGCCACCCGCCAAGTACGCCAAATTCCGACCTGCGTGGGGAATTGCCATCTACACCCCCTTCCGTTACCTCGATGAACTTAGATAGTTAAAAATGTCGATTTTGTCTCAACGATGGTAAACAATAGTCAACGTCTGTTTTTTCAGTACAGTAAACAAATAAAACATGTTTGTATCAAGCACATTTTTTTATTTTATTTTTATTGATATTTAAAAGAAGCACGATCTATACAACTATTGCATAAATACGTCACAGTTCATGATAGCAAAACATGTATAAATATATACATGAAAGTTTGAAAGGTCGCAGGGAACATTCGCAGGAATCGATTAATCTTGTTATGTTAGTTTGAGTTAATCATTATTTTGATAAATTGTGGCATTTTATAACGTTTCAACTTTTATGGTAAGTTAGCATATTGCAAAGGCTGGAAAGCGAGATTTTTAAAACGAGATTTTTTGCGCAACACATTCAGTAACTTTTTTCACAAGGAGATAAAAGCGCAGGCAGTGCCATCTAGGCGATTTACTATTGAAATACGATAAAAGCAGGATTAAAGCGCAACTGGCAGGGTTGAGTTTTGATTTACAGGGGGAAGTTGATGTATGGTTCATTATCATTACATAGCCGCAAAAACTACGATTACATATGACCGACGTTAAGAAAAATTTTACATTCCAGGATTTTTATGCGTAAAATTAAAATAATGTTAATAATGATATGACAATGGTCAATGGGTACCTATATTCTTTCACATCGTCGGAGAAATGATTAAGCAGAGACATTTCGGTTTGCTTTTGCGTAGTTTATTGTAACCTGCAGCAAAGTGAAATTTCCTTTGGTCAGTTTTATTTTATGGCAGGATGTTGATGGCCGATGGATGTAAGTTTCCGATAGCAACGCATTACTCCTAATGGTTTTTTATACTGTAAAAATTAAATTGGGAATTGGGTCGATTATTATGAAAAAACTTTACTCAATTTCATATGGGGAGGGGCTTAGCAAAGCCCCCTCAAACATTTACAAATTTAACAATATTGAATATCGAAATAGGTATTGCAGTATAGTTACTGGATCTGATATAGAATTAAGCTCATTTTCTTAAAATAACAGAAGAATACCGTTTTAAAAAAGTGTAATATTTTTTTCGATATTCAATGTTAGACGAGTGTTTATAATAAAATTTTATAAATAAAATGTATTTTATGATAATACTATATTCTATATTTGTTGTTACTTTTTGCTCTAAAACCATACATATTAATGATTCCGATTTATATGTTATGTGATGAACTGATGAATATATTGCTGTATTGGTATTTTAAACTTAATCTCGTAAAAACAGTTCTGTCGTGAAAATGGTTGGGTGAATCAAAGTGGCAAATTTTGACGGTTTTTTTTTTAATTTTCGACATTTTTTTGTTATTATTAAGAAAATTATTGTCAGGTGGTCTGAACCATAATCCCCCCTCGTCGGCTCATTAAGTCTCAGAGGTTGAGGCATCAGAACCGCCCTTTTTTATACTACTTAGCCACTTAGGCGGATTTCTATTAAATAAATTCCGTAAATAATTTAAGTAAAATATAGTTTTAATTAAAATATAGAAATGAAGATTTAATTAATTTAATTTTGAACAGACATGAGATATCTTATATTTTATAACAAGAATAACAGTAAAAAACCACGACAAGAATACAAAATGGATTTTGTCATTATTAAAAGTTAAAAGTTTAAAACCACAGTTGTCTGGTTATGAGATAAAATGTTTTAGCCACTATCACGGGTTATAAACTTATATTGATAAAGTAAGGTTAGGTTTATATTTTGAATTTGATAGGATTATGCTCTAATATAAATAATAATATTGTCCGTATTGTTGAAAACAATAATTTTGAATACTTTATATCAGTTATCACACAACAGAACACCACTGAATAACATTCATCATGGGGTTTTGAACGTTGGAATTTCTGTTTTGCCATTGATATTTACGTTTAATAAAGAATAGTAATAATTATGTTCTGTGATTGTAATACGTATGGTTAAATTTTAAAAACCGTTAATTTGTTTATAAGTTTAGTTTGTTACCTCTATTGTTTTTTGTTAACGTACCATTTTTCAGCTTTTATTATTTTGTAATAATGGATTCCAAATCGAATAAATATGAAATAATCGAATTTTTAGGCGAAGGACAGGTGAATATTTTCAAATAAATTTTTGGTTACAATTCTTTTTAGAAGTTTTGCTGCATAGATAAATTAAATATACTATTTAGATACGGATTATATGAATATAATATTTTATACCTATATTTTTTAATATTTACCTTATACTGATCTAAGCTAGGGGTGCTATTAATTCCTAGATTTGCACGTTGATTTTTGATAATTAATTTAGACCTTTTATGGGATTGAGGAATTAACATTTAATTTTAACTTGTACATGTTAATGATTACCATTATATATATTATTGTTACAATATTTCACTATCAAACATAATTGCAATGTGCTCTCGGTTAGTTTTATTTAAGAAATAACAGTTAATAATAAATAAATGTGGTATTATGTTTATTTAAAATATTTGAATGGTATTAAACTAAATATTTACTATTTGTAATTAAATATATTTTGATTTTAATTGTTTAGTTTGCCACAGTATATAAAGCTAAAGATTCAGCTACAGGCAATATTGTTGCTGTTAAAAAGGTATTTTTGGTATATTTAAAATTTTACCCTTCTAAAATAATTTTTTTTTTTTGATTTAGATTAAAGTTGGTACTGTAGAAGATGCCAAAGATGGTGTTAATCGTACTGCTCTAAGAGAAATAAAACTTCTTATCGAACTGGATCATGAAAATATTATTGCTTTGTTTGGTATGACATTAAATAATATTAAAAAACAATTTAAACTACATATTTGTTTATTATTTAAAATCATTTTTCTAGATGTTTTCGGTCATTTATCAAATATATCTTTAGTTTACGATTTTATGGACACAGATCTTGAAGTTATTATTAAAGATTCATCAATAGTATTTACACAGTCTCACATAAAAGCATATACTATAATGACTCTTAAAGGATTAGAATATTTGCATATGAATTGGATTTTACATAGAGTAAGAATTAAGAATATTACTTATTAGTTAGATAAAATTACCAATATTGATTCATTGCAGGATTTAAAACCAAATAACTTGCTAGTCAATAAAAAAGGTGTGTTGAAAATTGCTGATTTTGGTTTAGCAAAAAGATTTGGAACACCAGATCGTTTACATACACATAGAGTAGTAACTAGATTTTATCGAGCACCTGAACTCTTATTCGGAGCTCGAGCATATGGACCTGCGGTTGACACTTGGGCAGTTGGATGTATTGTAGCAGAACTCTTGCTTAGAGTTCCTTTTTTACCTGGTGAATCTGATTTAGACCAATTAACCAAGATATTTACTACACTTGGTTCTCCAAATGAAGAAACATGGCCTGTAATTATTTTAAATAATTTGACAATATTCATAGTCAATTAGATATTGAAACTTGTGATAGCAATTAATAATTATATTTTTTCAGAATGTTTCTACATTGTCAGACTATGTGGTATTCAAAAAGTTTCCATCAATTCCTCTACGAGAAATATTTACAGCAGCTCCTAATGAACTGCTAGATGTTATTGGCAGTATGCTTAATGTGAACCCATTGCAAAGACCTACGTGTTCGGAAGCATTACAAATGCCTTATTTTAGGTGGATAATCATTTCTTTTAAGGATAATATATTATCAGATTTAAATTTTTTCAATCAATTTAAATAATTTAAACTGATTTTCAGTAACCGACCACCACCTTCATTAGGAAGTCAACTACCTCTACCAGCTAGCCTTAGAGAAAGTAATCTAGCCGATGAACAGGATACTAAGGGACAGAAACGAAAATTTACTGATTATTCAGAAGGAGGCAATTATAATTTTAACTAACATAATATATACAATTTTTTTATTAATTAAGAGCAAAATATTTTTCTTAATACTTATTGATTATTAATATATTTAATATAATGTTACAATTAATTTGAATAAGAATTATGATTTGTTTCAGGAACACAACCAAAACGTTTAGTCTTTGATAACGTCGTCTAAGTATGTTAAATTTACAGTATACACACATAAGAAAACCTTACATTACATTATAAATCATATTTTTGTACACATAAAATAAATTTAATTGTCACCATCATTGCTAGTGGTTATAATTGATGGTATACACGATTTATCTGACAAAACACCATGTTCAATTAAGAAATTTTCTACATCATTAGCGTAAAAATCATCACCTAGCTCGTCGGTGACTCGTACAAAATTCCCAATAAGTTGCCCTGCTCTGTATGCAAGTAAAGCTGGAACACCACACTTTTTGAAGTTTAAACTCATTCCTGCATTTGATCCAATTAACTTACAAAATTTTGTTTTTTGAAATTCATTGCTCAGAACTTTTAAACATAAATTCATGTTTGAGCATGTTGGTACATTGTGTTCATAAACATGTACAATGACGGTTACATTGAGATTTTCATTTTCAATTGCATTTAAGAAATCGTCTCCAGTTAACAAATCATAGACTTTACCGAATACTGGTGCTTCTTCAGTTTTAGCCATCATTTCCTTCATACGTTTCTTACGATATTCAGCAAGGAATAGGTCATCCAATTCGTCAAGTTCTGACTTGCACGTTAAAGCCATACTATTTATCTGCTTTATCACATCCTTTTCATGTTGTACTCTTTGCGCAGTTTGCTGTCGTTTGTATTGTTCCCAGTCATTTAGAACACCTTTTGGTCCAGTGTTTGATGATGTTCCATCCCAGTCTGATGTGGACTGTTTGGGAGGATCTCTGTCAAGCATTGGTTCATCTTCATCACTGCTACTACAGTAGTTATGCAATTTTTCACCAAGTAACTTACTTTCCAAGTCCGTCATTATAAATCAACTAACACAAAAATGATTGGATACTATATAGTGAGCTAGTAAAAAAATGAAATTGTGTTAATATTTTCACCTGAATACAAATACTTAAGAGTAAATAGTACGCATCAAACTTTAATCAATATATTATTTTAACGATTATGTTATCACTGTAAAAACTGAGAACTTCCTACTTAAGACCATCCCTCCTGCAATATGCTTATGCCAGTATGAGTGTATACTCAATACTGTATACTGTATGACACATTGGCAGTTGGCACTATGGCAGTAAATTAATAGAAAAATGATAATCAATTGTTTTTCGATTTAGTAGCCAATAATGCCAACATTGAAAAGAAAAAGTATTGTAGGAAATCTGAACATTATCACAATTTTTATTTATTTCCATTAATATATATCATTGATATTTAATCAATGTATATATTCAAAATATGTATAATCAAATCAAGCCACTAATCACTAATCAGTTATAATTTTATAAATTATTATTGTTGGCGATGGACATGATTTCTTATTGTAACATTAGTAATGTTATGCTTTTATAGCAACCGCTAATGTTTAACTGTGTAAAATTACACTTTTTGTTATTTTCTTTTTACAAGAAAACAATAAATATAAGTTTTCATGTAAGCCAGGGGCTATAAAAGTATTATTTATTAAGTGAATACCTAGTGCAGCTGTGTTTCAGCTGTTTAGTGTTTTATGAAAAATGTTGTGTATCCTTACATCACATTTTAATATCGTATAAGGTCACTGAGATTTTAATGATAAATTCATTAGATGATTTAATAAGAAATATTTTGTGTGGTATTACTCAAAAGTACTGTCTGTTAACCAAGGATTATAACTAAAAAATATAGTATATAAGAGATTACAGAGATAACATTTGTCCAAAAATTTAAAAAAAAAAAAAGTAAAAAGTTGATAAATAATATAAGAGTAAAAATAAATCTACAATTATATGAAAATAAAGCGGATAATCAATCTGGACCAGTAGAGGATTTAGAGTTTGAAATGTTTTATTCATGAAAAACATCCAGTAAATTAATAACATCGAAAATTAAAAAATGGCAAAGGGATATTCTGTACTGGAAAAATCTATGAAATATGTATGCTTTTTAGGAATATATGAATCAATGCAGATAATAAAATAATAATTATCGATGAGAATATCATTAATTGTATTGATGTTAACAAAGTCTAACCACAAGAATGAAAAAATTTATCGATAGTCTCGTTTTTCCAATCGCACAATAGTTCATAAGAGAAGAAATTATGATGTATGGGGTAGAAGAAAATTTAACTGACAAAAGATGGTGATATTTATCAGTAGGAACTAGTGGACTGGGGCATAAATTAACAGAAATAGAATCATAAGAATTCGAAGCAGTGGCCTAGCCAGGAATTTTGTAATGGGGGAGGGGGTTCTAATTCCCATAACAATAACAAATTATTAATTACAAAAATTAGATAAATAACTAAAATTAATAAAAAATTATTTAATACAATCTATAACAAGAGTAGCCAACTTTAATAGACTTCAGACCGACTTCTTAGTTATCTCAGGCTATCACGATCGACAAAAAAAAAAGGTAGTCAATAAACAAAAATGTATATGCGTGTTACAATTATTTTATTACTTTTATTTAGAATATATATAAGTATTAATAACATATATACATAAGATACACAAATTTACAAAAAAAAAAAACAATTGGCTTGTTTTCTGAAAAAATTTAAAGATAGACTCAAACACATGTTGCGATCGACCTGTTTGGCCACCCCTGATCTATAATATATTTATAGTGTTGGTTATATTTTTTTTGGATGTGCACTACTTCATTAAAAACTCACGAGCCACCATTGATCAAGTATAACGGCTGTTGGCTTAAATAAATATGGTAAATGGGGTTGGCCTCTTAGCCACCTCTTAGCCTCTGATTCAAAGAACAAAATAGAACAGGATCCAGTAGAATTTGTGTTTAAAATAGTGTTGCACTAAAAAACATTTAATAATGATAGTTTCACATTAAATGTAGCTTCAGTTGAGGATAAATTTGAGTTGTTTAATTTGGGTAAATTGAAATCGCCAAAAAATAATAAGTCAACATTAGGATAATTTTCGAAAAACGATAAATATAAGTTTGTAAGGGAGTTTATAGGGCATAATATAATTATTTGATTGTGATTTATTTTCACTAAAACGAAAATGAAATCTAAAGAATTATTGTCAATAGGTAATATACTGGGGAGGAATATATTATTAACAGAAATTAATATTTAATACACCACTTCCTTTAGTAAATGAGCTATAATTAGGGTTCCTAATACATCTAAAAGTTGAGAAATTTGAAAAAGCAAGTTCAAAGCTATTTACAGAATTGTGTAACCAGGTTTCAGTTAAAATGAATGCATCAAAAGTTAGGAGGGAGCTTTTTAAGTATGATGTTTTGTATTAAGACCTCTGACATTCTGGAAGTAACAGTGAAAAAAGAGATCATGAAGCCTTCAAAGTATTTAATTAATAAGTTTGGTTCACTGTTTGATAATTTGATTTTTATACAGACCTTTCTCAAATTATGAATGTATACTATTGTTTAATATGCTATAGTTTGTATGTTTGTAAATTTAAATGGCAGACCATATATTTTAATTAAAATTATGTTAAGGACTTCATTGAATTTCATGATTTAATTTCTGTAAAATATAACATTAAGTATACAAAGCATTAATTTATATTTACTAAAATATAGTAATGCTAATAACTATTAAACATTTCTGTTTTAATTTTAATAATTTCTTGAGTTTGAATAAATCTTTTAACTAGTGCTTTATATTGTGGCCCATCTACTTGATTATATTTATCTTGCAACCTTTTCAAGTTTTCAAATTTTTCTAAATTTTCAGCATATTCTTTTTTCCTGGCATTGTACTGTGCTTCTAATGATTCATATGAATTTTCTGATTTAGGAAACATGCTGATAATATTACTCAGCAGTTTACTATAAAAAAAAAGTTATTAAATTAATCAAAATAATTAATTAGACAGTTATTACTTACTTTGAACTATGGTTTACTACATTTGTTCGTTCAACCAACTGTTTCATTTTTTCAATATTAACAAGTCTACTATCCTGTAGTTTAAATATAGAATGATAAATATCATTCCGGTTATCTGCGAATGTGTTCAAAAGTGACAACAGAGTATTTAGTTTATTTTTTAATATACTGGGCAGTTCTGTTCTTATTTCAATTAATTTTAAGAGATCTATAAAAAAAATTAAAATTATATATTATATTATTATATATAATAAAAAAATGTTTTTTTTTTGAATTGATTGTTATTATTGACTATTAACAGCTTACGTTCAGGAACACAGTTTTTATCTGCAATAATCCCAGCAGATTCTTTTTGAATGCATTCTCCAATACAATTTTCAAATTTTTCTTTTTCAGCATCCGTCAATTCCGCAATTGTGTAAAGTGATTCATCATTTTTAAATAGTCTGTAATGAGTAGTAATTCGTGTGCATTTTTCCTTTAACATAGTGTCTTGAATGTGCCTTAATGAATTAACGATTATACGGTGCTTCAGATATTCAAGTTCATTAAGTCGCATCACATTCAATGTTTCTTTTATGTTGGTATCTTTATCGTCAACAGGATTTCCCCGAATCATTTTTTCGTATTTCTTGATTTTATTAGTCATAGTTTAAACTGGAAAATTATAATAACAGCAAACTACTAATGTAAGAATTAGGAAATTTCACAATTAATCGGGTAGCAGACGACAAATCTGCGCGACTGTAATCTGTAAATGTAATTCTGACTTCTGTTATAACTTATAGGGATGGGCAAAAAACATCGATGTTTTTGGTCGATATATCGATGTTTTACCATCGATGTTTAGTCTCTGATAAATCGAAAAAAACATCGAGGTTATGGTCCGATGTTTTTTTTATATAATTAATTTTTTTAGTAGGGACTAGGGGCGGTTATCCGAAAAAAGATCCCTCGAATTGCTATGCAACACCACCTCAAGTTGGCGACATGGTAATCACCTTTCAACTATTAGATTTAATACTATTAGATTCATTTTACATAACAGTTTTTTATAATTGACATTTGACAAGTATTTTATACGTATTTAAAAAAAATAAAGTTGAACAATGGTATTTTAACTCTTGAATTCATTATTTAATTAGGAAACTAATACGCACTGCACTGTACAGATAAAATGGTGTGCATCAGATATTAGCCCTAAAGGCTGAAGGGAAAAAAATGTTTCGATGTTTTTACACCGATACATCGAACACATCGATATTTCAAAAAACGATGTATCGATACATCGAAAATCGATGTTCAAACATTTTTGCCCATCCCTAGTCCTTACAGGCTACAGTGAGTTCTGTACGACTGTACAACTTAAATAAAATGGCCGTGCTTCGTACCGAAGATAACGCAACATGAATTACCATAGATAATACATAATTATGTATTATCTATGTGAATAACAGATTTTGATGAAAAAAAAAAACCGGAAGATACCACGGAGTACTGTGTGGGAGGTACGCAGTTGTAATATTTTCTCATAGTTCCATGCACGGTATAAAATGTACGTTATCTATACAATCGTGGTTCGGTCTTCCATGCCAGTTGGCACTATCGCAATTCGCAGTATCGCCCACGAACCGTACGGTAAATCGTTATTGCAGAGAAATCCCAAGTTTTTATTACGATAAATCCTCACTTTACTTACCGAGTGTCAGTGTACGTGAAGTGTTCCGGTTGACTGTACGTGAAAAAAAAATTGTGTAGCGTTACGTTTTTATTCCCATTACATTTTTTAATTCGCATTTCAGCCCACTATAATACCGGTATGACATTATTAATTAGCATTTAAATGACAGATGTTCAAACTACATAATGATGCGGTTTTGTTTTCTCAATAGCACCGAACAAAATGGAGAACGTGTTGGAAAAGCAGTTGATGAAAGTTGCGGAATCAATTGAACAGAAAATTGATCAAGAAATTCAGCGTCTCGATGAATTAGATTTAGACAGTATCGAAAACATTCGCGAACACCGTTTACAACAAATGAAAAAAATGATTAAAAAAAAAGAAGAATGGATGGCTAAAGTAAATACATAGTGTTAATCTATTTCTTAGTAAATGTTCTTATTTTAGTTAAATTCTAAATTACAGGGGCATGGGGACTATGAAGAATTGAGTGATGAGAAGCAGTTTTTTGAAAAGTCTAAACTCAGTCCGAATATGGTATTGCATTTTTATAAAGATGGATCAACTCGTTGCAAAATAGTTGATCATCATATGAAATTATTATGCACACAGCATTTGGAAAC
Source organism: Periphyllus acericola (assembly GCA_949715065.1). NCBI lineage: Eukaryota > Metazoa > Arthropoda > Insecta > Hemiptera > Aphididae > Periphyllus > Periphyllus acericola. The sequence goes on from OX454271.1 coordinate 14,232,469, forward strand.
ACGATTCTGTAAACTAAATGTTACACGTTTTCCATTCCTAACAGATCGCATGAAAATTCGTGTTATACCTACTATAGTTTCTGTTGTTAATAGTATATCTAAAGACTTCATTGTTGGTTTTACTGAATTAGGAAATTGTGATGATTTCTCTACAGAGATGTTGGAATGGCGTTTGGCCAAATCACAAGTTATTGATTATAAGGGTGACTTGCTGAATCCACCAGATGTCACAAAAAACAATCGAACATTATTAATGGAAAAGAAAAAGACAATAAGAGGTCAATTAGGAAATGATTCTGATGGTCTAGATTCAGATTAAACCTAACTCCCAAGTCAAATGATTGAACTAATTTTTAAATTATACTAATATAAATGTTAACAGATTTTAATACTTTTATAATTTTCCAAACATTGTGATTAGAAATAATAAGTAAAAAAAATTCTATTTATGATTATGATCTCATATCTGAGTGACTTGTAAAATCATAATTATTAAAAAATAATTAATATTATAATTTTTTTCACCCATTTTTATTATTTATATCACCTTGCTATACAAAATAATCACTTGATGCTAATTAATTCATCTTATCAGAGCTTACTTGGTTATGTATAATTATAATTCATGCTACATAAATGTGAAATTAATATACTCAAACTAAATTTGGTAAACAAAAACAAGTATATCTGTACAATTTTTCATGGTTTTTCAAATTGTTTTTAAATACAGATTTAATTAATTATAATTAAATTATAATTCATTATGTAATACATAGGTTTATAAATAACATATTTACTCAAATTGTTTTTTTTTTATTAATTAGATTAAAAATAACACCTTAACACAAAAAATACATATTTAAATGTTGATAAATAAATATTTTACTTATTTTTATAAAAAAATTGTATTTAGTTTAATCCAATATTATGGTACCAGTGTCACTATCTCCATCAGAAACAACTGAAAAAAAGATAACAATATAAATTATTATTGCAACATATTTCTGAAATAAATTAACCTTTAAACATTTGAACACTTACTATAATTTCCAATAACTGGTCTAACATCATCTAATTTATACTGTTTAATAACTTGAACATCATCATCACTTTCTTCACTTTCTTCACTCGATGACGATTCAGTACTTTCAGGATCTATGACTATTAGTTTGTCATCTTGTTTTATTTTAATGTCATTAATTTGATTTATATTATTTCGACATTTTGTAATTGCAGTACCTGTTGTTATCTTAATTACATCTTGATCAACTTCCATTTTTTCTAAATCATTAAAATAATATGTTAGTACTTGTTGGTTGTAAGCTATTTCAGTTTAACTGTTATTTTGATTACTAATATGTACACAATTTTTTCATATTTTAAAATTTACTATGTAAAACAGCAGCAAAAGCTAATAGCTTATAAATATAAAAAAATAATTTTAAACAAAACTATTATTTGCTAGTAATTGGTATTAGTTTAGCAACTAATAATATATAAATGAGACATCAAAAATTATGTTTTCATTCAGCAATCAAGATACCCAATAAATAAATCATTTTAAACCTTCAGTTTCTTCATTAGTATTTTCTCGAGTAAGTGGTCCAACAAAATTGAATTTATCAGATAAACTTAATTTTAGACCACATTCTTCAGAAATGTTTGGTTCGAGTCCTTTTAAAGACTTACTAGAACTACTGAAACAAAAATCATAATATAAAGGTAATAAATACACAGCAGTCAAATTAATTTTAAATATTGAACTGAACTCCTTTTTCCAAACCACATAATATAAAAGTTTAAGTAAAGTTTTCAGTTCAAATCAATCCTAACAATTTGATTTAAATTTCAAAAAAGTGTTGAAAATTATTTACCGATTTTTTATATCAATTTGTATAGCAGATTTAACTTTATCTACAAGTTGAACAGCAATGGTAGCTGCCTGATTGGAACAATTCATAAGAAGCTCTTGACTTAAACATGCACATCCTTCAATGTCTACACCACATAATTCTCTGTGATTGTTAAAACAAATAGACAACTTGTTATCACATACTTTGTCTTCCAAAAGTGATGGATCCAAAATAATAAAGTCGCTAAAATAAAATGTTTTAAGTTGCTTTAAAATATTATTATCAATACTTAAAAGTATATAGATAACTTACTATTTTTCAAAAATTGCAAAGCTTGTTATAACTGGATGGTGATGGAGTGATAATGGAATAGGATCTCTTTCTGAGCTAGAATAGACAATTACTTTTTCTCCAGTTGAAACAACATCTGGATATCGAAAATGCATTAAAGCAGCAAGAGTTGCTATTGAACAACATCCTAAAGTATTGCCATCTATGTTTAGAACACTTAGGTCTACTTTAATTTTCCATACCTACAGAGGTAAATTTAAAATTAATTTATAATTTGATGCTTATGAGTTAACTTGACTATTTATTAAATTCCCTATAACTATAATTTTAACATTCATTATAAAAATTGGTTTTCATGGAATATTTTTGTTAGTAATTGTTTTATTTCTGCTCGGAACGAATAATATTTGTGAGCAATTGTGACAATTTTATAATATATATTTTAAGAGTATTACAAAATCAATGGTACAACTAAATTTTCTAATGATTGGCAATGCTATTCTGGATTATAAAAAAATAAATATCAAAATATCATGCAGAACAATTGGATTTCGAACCTGTACATTATTCGTCTTCTAGTTTATTTTTAAAATACTTAATATTTTATTTTAATATAATCGAAGCAATTTTCTTTGTCCACTAATTTAAAAACATTTAAAAGTTTTTCTTAGTCAAGATCACAAATATTATGTGTATATATTTAATGACTTTAATCATGAGGAATCTTACTTTTTCCTCAGCAATTATACATAATGCTTCTAGATCTACACATTTAGAATCCTTATAAAATCTTTCTAAAACTTGATTAATTTTAGTTAAATCAGTAAGCTTGTTATCTCCGGCTAGTTCAGCCGATATTTGTAGAACACCTTCATTTGGACGACTTTGGTTGGGTTGATATATTTCACAACTAACTTGGGCAAATACTCGAGTAGTGCCGAGCGTCACTAAACAATTTCCCCAGTCAAGACCAAATTCAATAATTAAATTTCTATATTCATCTTTTTTACGACCATCAAGACGCTAAAAAAAAAAAAGATTATTACAGTAACTAGTTAATTCAAACAATAAAAGTTTATTAGTGTTGATTTTTTTATATAATAACATAAGGGGATTACTTTGGTTAGAAAACAAGTGATACCTCTAGGTTTTAATTATTATTTTTGGCTTTAGTATAAGAATATAAAATTTAAACATGATAACATTTATGTATTTAAACTAGATTTAAATAATTTATAATTAACCATTATTGCTCGAAAAAAGTTAACTTATGTTTACCACCTAGAGAATTAGAGAAACTAAGTAAAACCACTAACGGAATTGTGTAAATATTTAACACTTCTTACAGGGAAAATATGCATAAGAAAACAAGACTTAAGGAAACTAAAATTACTGATTACATAGACATAAATAAAATAAATAATGAAAATGCAAGATAAATTATCAAACTTGTAAATAAACCATAATTTCAATAAAATTATGTATACAAAAAATAATACACTTACAATTTTTTGTGATGCAGCTTCCAACAGAAAATTCTTTTCGCAATCAGACATAGGATTCATATTCATTTTGTGTTTAAAATTAAATACGACTTATACAACAAAGGTCCATTTGAAAATTTGAAATGTGCACAAGTCACAGACACAAACCGAGCCCGGACTCCGGAAATCTAACATAACCTTTTTCTGTGATAATATTATCTTTGGAAGTGATAATAAATTCAATGTTGATTATAGATACAAAATACAAAATATTCCGAACAGTGATTCTACCTTTGACTTGGTCGTTTTTCGATTTTCTAAAGTGGTTGAGTGCATTGTGTATGTTCTGTGACAAAACGTATTTAAATGCTAACCTCAAAATTTTGTTATCACCATTGTTTATATTCGCCGATGAGAAGCATAACAATTCAGTTGTAGACTACTGAACATCAGTTCGATAAACTATATTATTTTTCTTCCGTAATTAAATATTTGAAAACGATTGTTTAATTTTTATTTAAGGCACTGTAGAATAATTTTTTAAAATGTCTTATAAAGTTCCACAGAAAGTACAAAAGGTTATGGTACAACCTATTAACCTTATCTTTCGACATTTGCAAAATCGTGCCAAGGTTCAGGTGAGTTTTTGGATATAATCATGCAAGACTTATGTTATTGTTCATTGTTGTGGTATTCTTAGGTATGGCTTCAAGAGAAAATTCATTTAAGGATCGAGGGACATATTGTTGGCTTTGATGAATATATGAATTTGGTGTTGGATGAAGCTTGTGAAGTCAACACTAAGATTGACTCGCGCAAACCAGTTGGGCGCATATTGCTGAAAGGAGAAAACATAACTCTAATACAAAATATGACTCCTTCTATTGGTTAAAACTCTTAAATTTAATTCATGTATTTTAATATACCCTTTGTAATATAATTATTTAATAATAAAATTCCTTAATACTTTTAAAAGAAAAATAATATCTTACTTGTTATTTGTTATTCAACATCAGAAAACTCTATTTTTAAGTTTCTTTAGTAATTATATTTTTTAATTCTTGCCATGTGTAAGAAACAACTAAATAAGAAATTGATGCTATATGCAAGGATGATGTAATCTAAAAATTTTTTTTGTGTTTTTGATATGGACATAAAATTAAAAATATGAATTGACAAATAATAATTTATCTTATTGATAAGACATAGAATATATTTTAAGATTTTAGCAACTAAATAATATATTAATTCTTATATCATATAAATAATTTTGATGTACAAAATTGTATACTTAGTCAATCAACCAGGTAATAATTCTTAGCAATTCTCTCCTCAGTTTAATTGGCATCCAGAACCAACTTAATTGCCAATATTCCAGCCCACCTCATTGGTAAACATATAGTACCTGAGGGTTGCTGTGGCTACTGTAATATATAAAGCAATGAACATGCTAACAAGGTTGCTGAACTTGCTCAAGAATTAACTGTGTTCATAGTTAACAAAAATTAGTGATGTTTGTTTAACTACTATAAAATATGGTTCACAATTTTAATACCAATAACATTATGTACTACTGGGCCTCGGCCCGTTTTATTCTACTGAATAAACTATTATTATTATTATTACCAATTTGGTTATACCTAACTAATGAACATTTAAAAAAATAAATTGTTGTTTTAGTTTAAGAAGAAATATGTCATAAAAGTTATATGTTCAATATTATAACTTATACAAATTTGGAGAGTGTAAAAAAAGATATTTTTTGTGTAAAAGCAATACACAGTTGATGCCACTCTAGATTTAAACTCTGGTGAATTCAGTCCCTGCCCACTTATCCAAAAAAACTTCCCTCTCATAATCACATAATTTCCCTTTCTTCTCATACCAGGACGTAAGAAACACAGTGAGAAAACTGATGGTAAAAATAGATGAAAACTAAATCGAACAATATTTTAAATTGAACAATATAAAAATAATCATGACTGCCATTTCATTTATCTTAATCTCACAACCCTCAACTTCTTATACAAAATAAATTGTAAGCACTTATAATAATTAATTAACTATAAAATATATTTATAGTTATTATAGTGTTTACTCATGTAAAAAAAAACCTTTGTAAATACTTTTAATTTTAATGTTTCGTCTAATGGACATTATATACTCTGTCTCAGAAATAATAATGAAAAAATCAATTACACCTATTATAACCTTTATTAAAGTTTACATAACTATTTATTAAGGTGGCTCTAAATATTTTTAGATTCGGACATTCCTCCAATTTAAGCACTATACATTTGCAGGTCTGATTAAATTATGATAAGCACATAAAAAAGTATAAAATTACGAATGCAATGTATTTATTTGAAAATTATTAAAACTTAATTATTTTACATTTCACATTCAAATTTATAATGACATTGAAAGTCAAAATCCTTAAAAGTATAGTATGTATGCGACTGGTATCATTTCATAACCTTAACGTCTTTGATTCCATGATCCAGCCATTGGAGGTCCTCCACGTCCCATGGGAGGACCACCACGACCCATTGGAGGTCCACCACGGCCTCGGCCTCGTCCAACTAAAATACAACATTCATATTGATCATAGAAGTTAAAATTGTTTTTCATACATTATATATTAAAGATATACCTGACGATCGTATCATTCCACTTTTACCACGTCCGGCTGCTCCACCCATAGTCATTTTACTTTTAAACATAGGAGCATTCCGCAGCATATCTGGTAATATAATAAAACGTACTTTTGATCCTCTTACATAAACATTCTCCATCTGGGCGACGCGGCCATCTCTATATGTAACAGTAACGTGCGAAACCTAAATAAATAAGAAAAATATAATTATCAAATAAGGTATTAAAAATATACGAAAAGAAAGATGGGTGTTCTTTTTACTCTAAAGAACAGTACGCTTAACAGGTTACCTGACAGTTCATGTTGTCTTCTGCCTCTATCAGTTTGCCGCGATATACTTCGCCATCGATCGTTTCGCAAGTTACGATATGTCCCTCGGCTTCATGCAACACTTTAATAGGAACACCAATCGACATTGTTGTATAGTAATTTAACGAATATTATCGAAACGTATCAAAACGTTAGAACTTTAACGCAGCTTGTTCAAAATATTATCAACAACATACAACACAATATACATACGCGAACATAACGATATGAAGTTGGCGAATACTTATAACAACCGCATAAACATGAATATAACCTTAAAAATAATGGTAACACAGTAAACGGATGGTGACCACTGCAATTATATAATGAGAAAAATATGTTTAGAGTGATAATAACTATCAAGAGATTGAATTATCATTTATCAATTATCTCTAAAAATTATTTACATTTGTAGATTACTGATTAGTACTGTGGTAACTTGGACGGATGCGGGACGTGAAAGTTATTTTACTGTGTTTTCATCGTTGGACCATCGTTTTCCGAACTTTTTTCAATCATTCGTACTAAAATGAATACGACCAACCAGTACAGCATGCGGTGGGATGATTTTTCATCTCATTTCACCAGTGCATTCGAATCTTTGCGGAATGATGAACAATTTGTTGATGTTACTCTGTGTTGTGAAGACCAGTTCATAAAAGCTCACAAAGTCATATTATCCGCTTGCAGTCCTTACTTTAAAAAAATACTCATGGTAATATTAATATTTTTTCTTGTATTAATTTTATAATTCACATAAATGGAACTGTAGTACTTGATTTATTTATTTATAATTATAATTAACTACATTTATTTTACCGTGTGTAGACAAATCCATCGAAACATGTAACAGTTATTATGCACAATGTGGAATATGGTCTTATGAAGACGTTGGTCGACTTTATGTATTTGGGTGAAGTACTTGTTAATCAAAATAATGTTGACAGGTTATTTGAACTTGCCAAAACATTTAATGTTCGCGGATTTCAAAATGGCTTCAATAAAAATGAAGTAAGTATAAAATCAATTATAAATCCTTTGTCCTGTCCTAGTGAACGGTTACCTATTTAATTTAAACAATATCAGTAATTTTCTCATTAGATCAATTTTATTATTTAGATATATAAAGTTTATTATCTGTATATATTATAATGTCTTCAACTTAATAATTCATTCATAGAAATACTAAATTGAAATCTAATATATCTTAAATAATCTTATAATTTTTATAGATTATTGCCCATTAATTTTAATAAAATGAAATTATTAAGGTTTTGTTCATAATTTAGCTACAAAAAATGTTTCTGTTCAAGAAAATATATCAATTAATATAACAAAATTAAATGTATTTCAGAATTCAATTATGCCATCATTATGTGAAAATGTAGAGCAAGATGTAACAAAAAATGAAGTTATTGATTCAATGGATAATCATGAAGATGGATTGTTTGCTAATCAGCTTGATCAACTAAATCAACTTGTGAACCCTAATGAAATAATTGTAAGTAAAATTTATTTTTTATGTAAATGATATTATTTTAAATTATATATTTCATTCATTAGAAACGAAGAAAATTAGAAATAAGTTATTGGCAACAATCTTCTGAAACAAGTTCATCGACACAACTTGAAAAACAAAGGTGCCATTCTTTGGATCCAAGGCCATGTCCTGAGTGTGGACGTCAGTATAGCAGCTTGTCTAATTTACGACAACATATTGAATTAATTCATAAACCTGGTTGTGTTGTGTGTCCCTTATGTGGAAAAACATTTAAAAATAAGCTTTATCTGCGTCGTCATTTTATTAGTTTTCATGAAATGTTACCATCCAAAATGCAAAATACATCAGACCCAACTACTCCATATGCTTCTAATTCAGTACACTATCAATCTAATCAAAGTCAACAACAATTACAAATCAAAGAACAGTCAAATAGTCAACAGTTAAGTTCTACTTGTTTTGATCAAAGTATACACCCGCGCTAATTATAGCTAAATGTTTAGATGAGTCTACTTTTTTAAATACTTATTGTTACAAATTTTGATTGTGTAATATCAAAATCTATGTCTTATACAGTACGATTATGTAATAACAAAATCTTTGTACGTGCAATTATATTAAATGTATACACATCATTAAAAAGTTGCTATTTCATGATCTCCAAATTAAGTATTACAAGATGTAACATAATTTTTAATTTTCTACATGAATCATGGCTAATTTTTATTCTATCTAATTTTACTTATAAAACCATTAAGAAAATTAATAAAACCATTAGATGGTGCTAGTTCTTGTTAAAGCCTGAATTATATTGGATTTACTTAGATCAATTCATTTTCTAATAACTCAACTTCTGGTACAAATACTGTTTACGAAAAGTTCAAATTATGATCTAAAACGCTACAATATAGTAGAATTTCCTATTTGTGTCACATTTATGCTGTAGTGTGTGCAAGCGAATCAATTGTGGTGTTCACGCTGTACTTTTGTTTTTAATTCGAAAGGGGAAAATATGGCAATATATATATTTGTGTAAATCAGTGCAATTCCTAAATAATAATGATTTTTTTCATCATAATAGGATCTTGATTATAAACTAATACATTACAGTATATATATTTATATTTATGTTCAAAATATTAGCAAACTAAAAATTATTCTGACTATTTTACATATATATTATATGTGAATGATAAATTTCTGTTCCAGAATTATATATCTATAATGTATATTGGCCTACTCCTCATAATTATTATTCAAATACTTTATTGCATTTATATAAATCTGTGTAATACAAATCTTATATATCTTATTATTATTAATTTATTTTCAATGTTTAATTTTTACACATGTTTATATATTGATATTTAAAAAATGTATTTTAATTATTTATTTATACTCAAGTGTTTTTACGGGTTGTGTTACTTTAGGTATCATCTCATGATATTGTTATAAAAACCTTATTTAAACTATAGAAACTACGTAGTAAATTATATTATTTTTATGAGATATATTAATTCCTATATAAGCAAATTGTTATTTACTATAACTAATATTTCTGTGACATCTTCTATCGCAAATAAGATACTTATTTTACTTTATTCAAACTTTTCAATGGCTAACTTGGGATTTTCTACAACAACGTTGGATATACTGATTATACTTAAAATGTAATGAGAGATGCTTTAGATAAATACAAAATTTATTTTAGTCACCAAGTGATAAATATCCCACTAAATTAATTTTATTATCAGGCACATACTCAAAAACGTTTTAAATGTACACTAAAAAAATATAAACATAAATATTTTAACCTTCCTGACTCCTTTGTATTGTATCAAAGACTGGGTACCGTTTATCTACAATTAAAAGGACTACATGTACAACATTGTTCAGATACAATCCTAGTTGACGTAGTGTACATCATAATAATAATATAAGAATATAAGACATTCTTTGATTTATCTAAACTCAACATCTTCGTGGTTAATTAGAACACAGTGAGTGCCACATAATTTATTTAATTTATTTTAACCAGATGAAAAGTGTATAAAATAGAAATAATCATGAATGTTTATACATTAGCCATTGAAGCTTAACGTTATTTAACTTATGCATTAAGAAATTTGTTTAATATATATGCCCATAACAAATAAACATAATTTGTATCAAATAAGTGGTACCCGCTTTTATATTTCATTGAAAATATCTTTTGTATAGTATTGTTAAATAGCTTTAATTAAAAATATAAAACTACTTTTATTAATATTTTAATAAATTAATTTATTTTATATTAAATGTATCTTTAAAAATAGTTAAATTGTACAGTTTATCAAAATTGAAATTAAATAAAAAAAAACTTAAATAATTTTTGTTTAATATAAAGTACCTGTATAATAGTTTTTAAGGTAAAATAAATATAAAATAGTAATTACTAATATATTTGAATACTTCAGTTATTTCAGTTTCTTAATATTTTTATACCATCAAAATAATTTTTATTTTAACTTTTTTGTTTTCATATTTAATCCATTGTGCCATCAGTGAAAAAAAAAATATAACTCCTATAATTTACTACCATCATGATCATCATCATCATCATTATAATCTCATCACAACTCCTTAATCACAGTGATGGTGGAAAATCCTTGAACCAAAAATGAGTTAGTACAATGTATTAGTGTATGAATAAGTATAATGTGATTTACAAAATGATGTTGAATGTAACCTAATGGAACTAGGTAGGTCAGGTTAGGCAGCAAGTATTTGTTAAATTTAATTTCACTTGAAACATATGGTACATAGCTTCGTTTATTAGGAAAATAAACATTGATTACCATTAGATATAGTAAATTCACGGATGTTTGTTTTTAATAAAATAGTATATTTCAATGTATAAAGCAATTAACCCTAAATTGTTACTTCTTATTTTATAATGTATCATTAACACATAAATGACTTTCTTATAATATAATATTAAGAGATTTAACAATAAGACTAGGAACTAATATTAGCTCGAGTTAGCAAAAATTATAGGACTAATTAATTTTTTTACAATTTATTTTATTTATTGTACCTTAAAATAAATAAAAGGTATATAAATATAAATTGTAAATCAATTTTAATAAATATTTGTAAATAGTTTGTTATATATTATAAGTGGAATTAAAATTAAAATATCTAATTTCTAAAAAAATTAACAATAAATACTATAAAAAAAAACAAGAACACATTAGTGAAAAAAAATATCAATTAATTATAATACAACAGTCATGGGTTATTATTTTAATCTATTAATCATCATGACACAAAAAAAAATGATCAAGCATGACATTATTTTACAATGAACTGAAACAATTTTTGATTTCAATTAAAATTAATGTGGCACATTTAAAAATTGTGTACATAAGTCTCAGTTTGTTGATTCTCTATTAGTCTTCTATGATTCTCTATGTGATTCTCTACTAGTATTCAGTAATAAACGAAAAAAAAATTATCAGTACAATAATTTATTAGATAAGGAAGAAACTAAGTTTTAATTTGAACACATACAATGTAGAGATATATGTTAAGATAACACAAATAAAAAGTATAGATATCGTAAAAAAACATATTAGTATGGCATAATGTGTTATATTTTTATACATGTCAAATAATAGCAATTGAATCATTAGGACTATTGAAAATGGATGAATTAATAAAAGAAACTCAATTAGTGATTCAATATTACTTAATAATTACATTTTTGTTACATATATACTTTAATTTGATTTGTAAGTGTTTATGTAAAAATATTTACATTTAAGTTTATTTTAGTTTTTATATGTATTAACAGCTCGTATAGCACAACATAATATCAATGCCAATACTAAACCAAAGAACTCAACTGAACCAATAGCAACCAATATGACTAGTAGTATAATCATACTCTTCCGCGATGTATACAATAATTTCTCGGTGCATCCCTGAAAAAAAAATTTTTATTTTTCCGAGTATTTCAGGACAACGTATCTTATTATTTAATAATTTATAAATGAATGATATATCATTGAATTTACGTCTAGACCAGCGGTTCCCAACCTTTTTAGTTTCGCGGACCACTAATTTTGTAAAAAAATATTTGAAGCCCACCCATAGCATACCTATTTACGTTTTCATAAACTTATAATATATAATATTTAATATTATACCTATGGCTCGCGGCCCAGTACCATGCTGCTCGCGGCCCATGGGTTGGGAACCGCTGGTCTAGACATAATAGAATTCAAATGTAGTTCACATTCTATGCTATCAACTGAAAGGTTTAATTCAAATTTATGTGACAAGTGTTTTAAGAAATTATATTGGACATTATTCAAACGTTGAATCTGGCCGGTTTGGTAGGGGCTCCAAATTATAGATCCGTATTCAATATCTGAACGAACAAGTGCACAATACAGTGCTTTCAGACAAATAATGTTATTAAAATCACAGCACTGTCGTCTGACAAATCCTAGCATACGCATAGCTTTTGAATATATATAGGATATATGTTCATTGAATGAGAGATCATCAGAAAGTATTATACCAAGATCTTTAATAGAAGAAACTAATTTAATTGTATGTCCTTCTAAGGTATAGTTATAAATTAGAGGGTTTTTACGTCTGGAAAACGATATTACAGCACATTTATCGATATTTATTTTTAATTTGTTAAAAATTTGGTACACCAATTTGAAAATTTTACAAGATCAGACTGTAGTTTTTCTTGGTCATTAACAGAATCCACCTTAATATACATTTTCAAATCATCGGCAAACAACGAAAATGTACAAAAGTTAAAAATGTGTTTAACATCGTTTATAAATAATAAGAATAGCAATGGTGACAAGTGTCCTCCTTGTGGGACACCCGAAGGTGTAGCGAATGGAGATTTTGATTTAAAAATTGGTAACACAAAACTAGATTTCCAGGGCTGTGGGAAAACGCCATCAGATAGAGATTTGTTAAAAAGTAAATATAAGGGATAAGCTAATGCGTAACGACATTGAAATAAAATTATTGGTGGCAGTTGATCAGGACCATATGTCTTATCTATACTTAGGTTATTAAGGCCCTCAAATACCTCAGCTAATGAAATATTTAAAGAAGATAAATTAATATGTAAATTTACGTTTATGTTCGTTTGATGCGAATAAATAACTGTAAATAACCATGTAAATAACCATGCTCACCTCTTTTTAAAGCTGTAAAAATGATATAATAATGATAAGTAGTATTTTTTTTATTAAATATTCAAATTGCCATAAAAATTATGTTTTTCCATACATTTTTTTCATGCCATATTAAGCATATTAAGGGGGTCCTGTGCTGATACAAACTTTTATTTTCAAACAAGAACACCTTTTTTTACAGTGGTATTTTATTGAGGACGTTTTTCAGTGAACTTTAATGAATCAAAATCAAAATTCGAACAAGTAATTTTAGAATTATTCTTATTTAAGTATTAAGTAAAATAGTTTCATAATAACTTATATTATATTATTTGTAATTACTAATTCTGGATAACGCAAATTTTGCACTTTACAAACAAAATTACAAATTTGAATGACACTTAAATTATTGGTCTGAATTCTGATTATGTTTATTAAAAATTCTAGAAAAAATAACTGGATAATATTTTGTTTCCATTTGAAAAATAAAGTTTGTTTCACCATAAGCCCCCTTCTTAAGTTGGCATGAAAAAAAGTAATAGGAAATTAAGATTTTATGGTAGTTTGAGCATTAAAAAGAAAAATTCAAATTTAAGGATTTTTACAACCAAAAAAGGGAGGTGCATATGGTTAAAAAATCATCCTTTATAGAGGGAGGGTACTCAATGGTTTATAAGGCAAACATTTTAAATGTTTATTTTTTCAATTAAATTCAGCACCAACATAGATGTTTTATAGTCTTTTATAAAATTAATGGTATCAGGTAAAGTATTTTAACCAGTTGATTAATGCAAATACATATACTATTCAATCATACTAAAATAAAAAAATTTAGTATATATTATATATATACCATGAAATCATGGTGGCAAGTTTTAAATTATTGATAACTTTAAATACATTTTCACAATACATTAGTTTGAATCCTTAACTTGATTCAACAATAAATATAATTCAATACTGAAATAAAAAACTGGCAAAATGAGTGTTGTTTGGCACATATATAATATGGTTAGGTTAATTAACAGCTTAATAAAATGTAATACTTTAATTTTAGTTTTTACTAATAGACTGAACTTCATTAATTATATTATCTACTGTTCTGTAAATGGCAAAATACAATAAAGAGTGGATTGATAACTTTGATAGCAAATATACATAATATAGTTTCTGCCTAAAAATTATTAGTATAGCCAGTTGTCCAAAGTAGATTGTGATTGGAGCATAAGACACTCTGATGTTTGAATTTAGTACATTTTAGTAGTATTGTAGGCCATATTGCGATAGCTGATTATGTAACAGATAGTATGGATTGGGTCATCAACCATAAATATTCATAATTATATCATAACTATTTTATTGCTTATAATTGACTAGTTAAGTATCAAATATGGTGTTTGAATACATTTCGTAAGCAAGATAATACTGTTTATGCAAGGTTTTATGGTTTAAATTTTAAAGCAATAGTTATTTTCCAAAAAATATTTAAAATTTAAATGAAATGTTCTTCAAATTTTACAATGCAGTTTCATTATATAATAATAAATTTAATCTAAAGCAGAAATTACTCTAAGGGAAACAATTTAATGTAACAGATATTTTGGGTTCGCAAGATTTAATTTAACTAAAAATATTTTAAATTTTAGCATCATTGTCTTTTTATTTTAGGTTTTTACATCAATAACCTGTCATTGTCGAAATTGACTGATAATCATATTTTCAGGAAACAGATATATAAATTAGATGATGAGTAGGATTTGACATTTTGAAAACTATTAAGTTTCCTGGTAGACTACGGAACCCTAAAAATAAAAGGTCATTCAAATCATATCTGTGGCAAAAAAAATAATAATTATATAATAATAATAATTGATAACGAATGCTAGTAAAATATAGTTAAAAATAACAATGTACATCCAAGTTCAATACAAATTGAAAAACAATAAGTTTTTGTTTTACATATACATATTTTATCTTTAAAGCGTAATAAAAAATAATCATACCTCAGAATAAATAAATTCAGAAATTGGTCCTGAAGCCACAGCAGTTTGTGCAGATGAACATTTATCACCTTTACAACATGATGCAGGAATTTTATATGACTGTTCTGGAGAACTTATAGCTAGTCCTAAACTTTCGGTCTGTGGGTTATTATATTTGCTTCCAGCCCAATCAGATGGACCAGATGCACCACAACATTCTAACTAAAATAACATAATAAACATTTAAAGTTAATAAATAAACCAATATTTGAAATACATACACAATTCAATTATTAAAACCTTTATTTTAAAAAATGATTGAGTAAAGAAAAAAGAAATTAATAAATATAAAGGATCCGTCTAATATAGACATCTTATATCACTCCTTAAGTCAGCGATTCCAAAAGTGTATTCCGCGGGAAAATGCCAAAGGTTATACAAGGTATGTGAAAATATTAAGAAATTACTTTAATATTAATTCCTTTTGGAAAATAAAAATGTTTTAATACAAGTATATATTACGCTATTGCCATGCAATGTGAGGAAATTATGGATAAGAAAATTCCATGAATTATTTTGGGCAATAGAAATCTATAGATATTAACAATATTGAATTGAAAGATATGAGAAGGTACCTTGAAATCAGACAAATTTTAGCCCCTGGTCATTGGGGTTCCTCGAAAGCAAATTATTTTACAAGGATGCTGTAATTGTAAAAGTTTAGAACCCACTGACTTAAGTAATATGATATAGCTCATATGTTGAACCTGTAAAGTGGAGACAACGCTTTAATAGCCTCTACACAACAATAATACAGGCAGGAGAAAAGAACAAGTAGTCGTGATTGACCATCTAGGCTTGATAATTCAAGAATGAAGACCTAATAGTTCAAAGGAACATGTTTGGGAGTTCACGGAAGTGAAAGTCTGAGAAAAGATATCCAAAAATGAAGCTCTGAGAATGGAATCCACTAATCACTATATCATTTGAACGCGGGACATCCCTTAATATTAATTAGTTATAAGATCAAAACAGGATATATTATAGTAAAACATTTAATACTAGACACAGTGATAGTCTTGGAGAAAACTGTTTAAAATTTTCAAAAGGATTAAGAAAACTTATTGAAAATGTAAATAATGGAAGAACAGAAACTAAAAATGGGAATAATGGAAATGAAAGAATAAAAAAATTAATAAGATATTTTGAAGGATTAAGGAAGTAATCAACTGATTGTCACCCACAAAGATAATAACATTTATAATTTACAAATAGAAAATAGTATTTTTCATATGTTAATACTTACACCACTTTGTATAGCATCAAATGTTTCAGTACGACTTTCGATCACACTATATTCTGATTGAACAGTTGTTTTAACAGTGTATCTGAGTAATTCTTCTAACTTATCATTATTTGCATAAATCCATACAGCAGCTGATATTTGAGCCACAAGAACAGTTAGTAATAGACAGAAATACTGTAAATAAAATCTCATTTTATGTTTTTAAGTAACGTTCTTAAACAATTAATTTTTTTTTGCCTTACAAGAACAAGTGAATATTGAGATTCACTAATAGCAGCGGCACAACCAAGAAATCCGACAATCAGAAGCAAAACTCCAACAAACAGAATTAAATATACACCAGTATAGTAACTAGCTTCATCTTGAGCCATGCTTATGGAAAACATTGGATCGATCCACATCCATACTGCAAGTAACATTAACAGGATGCCACATGACTGTAATGAAATGACAATCAATCAATATTTTATTTATATTTTTTAATCAATTTACTTATTTGTTTTAATATTTTACAATATAAATATGAGACACATATAGAAATTCATACATACATTTAACTATGTAGAATTTAAACAGTATGCAATGTAATACATTTTAATTATGTGGTTCTAGTATAAGGCACTTTTTCTCAAGTTAGTCAAGTATAATTTTTAAATTCAGCACTCAGGTGCACAACATATTGCGCTCAGTGGTTGGTTAATTTGTGAAAATGTATTCTTGATCTCATCCCGTCTAGGTCATTATCTTTAAAACTTAACTTTTAAGTGCATACATATTTGAAAACAATTTCACTCATCAGACTCGTGGAGAAAAATGAGTAACACACCTATGAGTGCCCATATATGGAAGGTTGCATGAACTATTTTTCAACCCCACAGATGTGCAACGCGAAGATGTAACTCTTGAGAGTTTCGAATGACGTCTTCAGCAAACGGGCTGCTGGCGGGAAAACGATAGGAAAAAAGTATTTCGTCGAGCAGCGAGCGAAGCGACCTAAACGGCGGGAAGTCAGGAGAACAACAGCGTTCCAACTCACCAAATAGAGGACGTTGAGAAGAGTGACTACGTGTTTCATGAACGCATAGCAGCCGGTCAAAGCCATCTTGTGTTCGTTTCACTTGTCCGTCGCACTATATAAATTAATCGAGAGCATAGACAACCCGTACGTTGTCGTCGAATGACCGCGATGGCGCGAACGCTAACTGCATAGATAAGTATAATATAGTAAACTGTAGTTTGTTTGACAGCTTCGACGCTTCGAGCTTTCCTTAAATGGTCATGGCGTTGTCAAAACTACGGTAATTACTATCTTACCATCGTTCCATTCGTAATCACTACTGCGTTATCAGTGTTTACTGTTTTATTGTTGATATGTACAGCGCGCAAACCATAACTTACACCACAGATTATGAAAAATATAAATTTTTTTAAAATCTGTGTTTGTAGGACAGTCAGAAACTCAGAACTGTTGTTCTACCAATTCAGTTAAATACTTGAATTTGATCATTGTAAACAGCAAATTGTAATGAGTACTGATCGTGAAAAACTATTAGAAATTTCTGTTGAAAGTTGAAACTAATAATGGTGTTTGCGATAATTTATCACAGCTTATGCGTGTACTATATAGTACAAAACTGCTAGTAATCCTCATGTAAATTTAATCGTACAGTTAAAAAATACTGTGGTCAATGAAATGCACACAGACCAATCAAATTAAGCAAATTTAAATGGACATCAAGATTAAATAAATAGGTATCTGAAACAAGTTGATGACGAAAAAACATTTGTGGGTGTAACAATAACGAATTTTCTAGAATGGAACATGATATTAGTAAATTGGCCGACGCACTAGAGCAGTAGTACCCACATTGTAACCTTTTTAGTTCTGCTATATGATTATAATGTAGAAAATTATTTCTCATATATTATTTAACATATAATGATATGGGAGTATTTGTGGATGATTCTTTATATTTAACTGTAATATACTAAGTTAAGTAGTTACATAATTACGCATGTTACATATTGTCCATGTGTAAAAATGTATAATTTTATTCTTAATGATTACTTTTAAGGAAAATAGAAACATCTTTAAGGTACTTTTTGTGTCAAATGTTGTGCAGAAGCAACATTTAAGGCAATGTTATAGTAACTGCGTGGTTTTGTATAATTTATTATAAAGTTGATTGATTAATTTTAAGTTTCGTTTTCAAATATGTACGTTTTCAAACATTGTTTCATAATTTCATTATATTATTTTATTTTGTAGAGTAAAAATGATAATATTGTCGATTTATAAATACCACCGTCCACCAGCCTTGATCAGGAAGTCTTAAAGTTATTTGAGGCCTCAAATCCTAATATATTTCGGGGACCTTTAAAAACTTAAATTTTGATTTATTGATCATTGTATTAACATATAATTTATTAAAAGCTAAATAAATTTTTTTTATCAATTTATCAGTAAAAAGTCAATTCTTGTTTGAATCAACTACTTTATTGTTTATTTAAAAAAGTACTTTAATTTCAATTAAAACATAAATATAAATACAAGATTTTTTTTAAATTAAAACATTTTAAAGTTAAAAATAAATTAAATTCATAAAATCCAAACTTAAAAAGCTAACATAAATAAGAGTTTTATTTAACCAAAATTATATATGTATGAGAAATTTTAATTTATTACTCGCTGAAATAATGTAAACATTTTTTGTTATGAAAACACCTGCACACTGAATTTTTAAAATATTACAAATATATTTTTTTTATAAACAAAATGTTACCACCAATTCACGTGGAACTTTGTTCTACACTGTTCAAAAATATGATAAATACAGAATTCCTTTTTCTAAACCTTAACTTTATGAATTTCTTTAAATAAACGGCTATCAAAAATCAAAAACAATATATATAGTTTACTCTACTTTCTCGTAAATGTTGCTTCGGACACAGAATTTTAACAAAAACATAATTTATGAATAAAAAGGGGTGAACGTGCTAAACAAATCACCCGGGTAAGGATTTTGTATTACAAAAACCATAAGAAATTTGATAAAATTAACTTATTTTCTTGAGGTCGCATTTGTCACCGTATATAAACGTCCAACATTGTAAATGTGCGATTGTATTGAGTTATTAGAATAAAATAACCAGTTTAAAATATCTGACTTAAAGGAAAGAACATTATCTGTGTCTTTTAGTAATTATTTACGATATATATATTTTTTTAAAGCTAGTTAAGGGTGTGTAAAATGTTACTATTTTGAAAAATTTAAAATTTATCACACTCAGTACAGTAAGATAATGAAAGAGAATGAAAACTTGGAGAAAGAAAATAAAGAGATATTATATACGAGCCCAGAAGTATGTGTTGAAAGAGTAAAAGAAATTGAAATTTATGCGTTCCGTCAAAATCGTAAGCAAAATGGTTCACATTTGACATTTCACGGATGCGGGATGTCAAACACAACGTCAAAATACCTAACTTTTGTGAAGTATTACCACGGATTACATGAAAAATTTAAATTATTGTAATATTATATAATCTGTGCGTAATGCGTATGTTATGGCGTAACTATAACTTAACTTTTAAATATAACCATTGATTATAAATACTATTTATAATCAATGCTATAACTATAACTATGTATATAATATAGTAACCACAACAATATTTCCCTTGAACAATAGCGACCAAAGGCGGCCGATCGGTCAGTGTTCCCGGTTACGCAGTTCGACGGGATTCTGGCAGAAAGACGTACTTTTTGGCTACACTGTAAGCTGTAAGTTTTCCAATCCGTCGTGATAAGTGAAAATCGCAGTAAAGATGACAAATACAACCTTGGGTCAATTCCAAGTTAATTCTGTTAAAGACATTTAAGTGAAGAGCAACATTGAAGAAAAAAAAAATATATATAATAATACGTCAGTGATTTTAATAGACCCCGGCGCGAGACAAAAGATTGCTATTACTAAAATGAACTTTTGGAGTTGACAGTGCGTCGTAGTCGTCCGTGATAGTGTACTAGCGTTGAATCTTGTGCGACACCCGTTTTTCAACCATCGTCATCGATTAAGTCACGAACTTTTGAGTTGAAATCTTTCAGTAATGTCCACACCAGCCAGAAGGAGATTGATGCGGGACTTTAAAAGGTAAATTTACATCCTCAGGACGTTGCACTGTTGATTGATTGAAACTAAAAATAATGATTAATTACTAGATTACAGGAAGACCCTCCAACTGGCGTCAGTGGAGCACCTACTGACAACGATATTATGATGTGGAATGCCGTTATATTTGGGTAAACTTATATTTCTGCTCTGTAGTACTGATCTTGATAAATGGGTCGTTTTAATTATTTTCAATTATTATTGTCTAGGCCACATGATACACCTTTCGAAGATGGTACATTCAAGCTAACTATCAGGTTCACTGAAGAATATCCGAATAAAGCACCAGCAGTACGATTTGTCTCAAAAATGTTTCATCCAAATGTGTATGCTGATGGTGGAATATGCCTAGATATTTTACAAAATAGATGGAGTCCTACATATGATGTATCTGCCATACTTACTTCAATTCAAGTATGTTCTTTTTAATTTATAAGTAGTAGCATGAATTTACTTTACTGAACACTTATCAAGTTTATTTCTTTATACATATAGATTAAATAATTTAAATTTCCGTAAACACTTATGTTATTATCAATACCCAAAGTTTATTTTGTAAAATTACTTTTAGACCTACAGGTAACTTTTTTTTTAATAAAATTATTAAAATTTTAAGTTTTTTTACTGTTACATGAGACTACTTTGTTTTGTCGTTTGTCACAATCCTGTTATCCAAAACTACCAAAAATTAGATACTTTCCTACCATCATGGAATACTTCATTTTTTTTTAAAAAAATTGAATAACAAGTCATACTTTGTCACAACTTAAATCTTATTTCTCCCCAATTTCATGTTTGTCCTTAACACTTAACTGTTTATTCATATTTTGAAAATTTAAATTTTTTTTATATTTTTCAGTCTTTACTTAGTGATCCGAATCCAAATTCTCCAGCTAACTCAATGGCCGCTCAGTTATACAAGGAAAATCGACGTGAATATGAAAAAAGAGTGAAAGCTTGTGTAGAACAGAGTTTTATTGATTAATTTTTTAAAGTTGCATATATTTTTTCATCCTTAGTATTTATCGAATATAAAGAAAAATATAATATATATGATATGTATTCACATTTCCAAAAATTCAATATTTTTATTTTATGAATTCAATTTTTTTCTTTTATTTGATGAAACATTGTTATATTTTGAGGCTTAAAACTAACATAATAAATATAAATTAAATATATAATATAATATTGAAATGATCAAAAATGTTTGAATTAATTAGTGAATAAGTAATATTTCAAGAATCCCTTGTTTATATATCACTCTAATTACACAGTATACTTTAGTTGCTGATGTTATGTTTAGTCTTATGTGAACACTTATAATTCTTATAATTCTTGATAGAAAAACTGTATCATTCACTCAAAAATGTTGTTTGTAATTATATTTTTCTAGTTGAAAATGTGTTGATCATCATGTTGATATTTAAACTTTTAGTATTATCTGATATCACTTGGCTTTGCCTGTGATTAAAACTTTATTATCAGATAATGAACAGGCTGGAATATTGCATTAGTTAATGTTCTATATTATTTAGTGTACCTCATTGTAATTTTACTTTAAATGATTTTGTTGTATTGTGTATATTAAAAAAGAAAAAAGATACCTATTTTAAACCACAATTATACTTGTTAACCATATGGTTAATTTTTGATTAAATTGATTATCAGGCCATCATAGATTTACCAGAACTTCTAATTATTTAATATGGTAATCCAAAATGCTTTCGAACTGGCCCGTTAACATAACGATATATATGCTTTAATAATACATCAGTTTAAATGTACTTATTTTCTAAAAGAAATTATTAAGTTATAAACAATAGAATACAGTGTATAATATAAAATAGTAAGTAAACAATTCCTATCTATCTATTGCATTACCTCTCTGTCCCCCTCCCAAGCAATATTGGCTCATGATTCAGAGACCCTATCTCAGATTTGGCTAGTCAAAAAAAAAATTTTTTTTGACCACTGCTTTATTAATGTCAACACCGATATGAACCAAATTCTGACTATTTCAGATTCTAATTGACATTTTTTTAAATTTAATTGCATGGTTGTAACTTCATTTTGAAATAATTATTTACTTAAGTCATCCCATCAAAACCGATTACAATCATTTGAACATCTTAAATATAAGCCAAATTGAAATGTTTCACTAAGAAATACTTTTTTAGTCAAAAATATCTTAAAAATACATACATAATAATATATACACAGAAAAACAGGAATTTCCATTAAAACTTTTGGATTTTTTATGATTGATGAAGTGGGTTCTGATTACACGTGAAAAAAAAATTAACAAATATACATATTTTATGTCTAAATAATTTATTTTATTAAATAAATGAGTATTTACTATACTACTTATGTTGTACAATGTTCAAATGTAAACTATCAGTTTTACATCAAGTAGTAATCTAAGTACGAAAAAAAAATACCAATTTATGTACAACTTAGTACTGACCAATACATTTTAAATGTCAAGTATATTCATATTAAACAGTCAATAATATATATACAACAATCTTTAGTGTAGTTGTTAAAAAAAATATCAAAATTATCTTATAAACACACTCTATCCTTAAAAGGATAAGAAGCAAACTTGAATGCAACAATAGTATAAAAGTGGCTATTCAAATTAAAAAAATAATAAAATAAAATGTCAGTTAAAGGTCTGCCAGGATATGGTATCTCCAAAAAGGTAGGTAATATACACTAAAGATTATAATCAGATTATTGGTTCACTTGATTGCCAATATTAACTTGAAGTTCTTCGTGATGTCTTTCTTTTTTCAAAAGTTCTATAATAATTTCACCTTCATTCGATTTTGATAACTTCAAATTATATGTGTTGGTCTAAAATAACAAATTATGATTCATTTTAACAGAAAAATAAATATCAGTTATCAATTACCATCATTAAAGTAGACAAAAAATATCGAGAAACTTCTTCTTGCGATAATCCTCCAACTAATTCCTTAAATGTTTTCTGTTCGCCTATTGATTTAAAGCAGTTTAACAATCTTGTTCCATATTCATGTATATCAAATTCAGTTCTTTTTTCTTCGTCTTCCAAAATTGGCCGAAGGTTGTCATGCCACTGATTAACTCGTTTCAACATTAGAGCTTGTTCATTTATCTAATAAAAAAATAAACAGTGAAATGTAGAATCTGTGTAGTGTAAGCCCTAACTTACAATATCATGTTGGTCTTGTTCATATTGCTCCATATCTCTGTGAATATCCTGATAAGTCAAGAAATTTTCTTGGTTAGCTTCTTCCATTTGTTCATCCATTATATCCATAGCAACATTGTCATCAAAACCATCATAGGGAATACTACTATTAAAACCTCTAAAACCGGGTTCATCTACGCAGAAATAAAACAAATACATGCAAAACCTATAAATATTAAAACCATATTCTGCTATGCGAAAATAGGGATATACTAATAATTTCAGATTAAAAGATTAAAGTAAACCTTGATTGAACAATTATTTGAAGTCTACACATTAACACATTAAATAAATATTTCTTAACTATTGTCACAGAATAGAGCTAAATGTCGGAAATATATCCAATGACAAAATTGAACTATAACAATATTTACATCTTATTTAATATTGAGAATCAACAAGAAAGCTCAGAATATTAATATGGAAGTGTCTTGGGTTCCCCACTAAATTTTGATCCTCATTCAGTTTGCCCCTGGACAAAGCTTTTAAATTACTTATTATTATAACAAGTTATAATAAAAAAATACTATGAATATATATTATAGCATATAACCAAATCAATGAAATTATTGGCTACCAAAACAGTTTAAAACATATTTGGTAAATTTATTTTGAAGATTTTTATGATTAATAAATAGATTAACGATTATACAAATATTAAGAGACAATATTCAGGTAAATAATTTTAAATATTTAGAAATTTTTTTTACAACATACCACCGCTTTTTAATTTGTTTTCCATTTCCTCGTCATGATCTAGGATATAACAGTTGCAAGAAATTATAATATTTATTATAATATTGAAAGTCTAATAAAAATAAAATTGTAAAAACTTACAGTCAAATTTTTCTTTTTCTGCTTCTAAACACCATAAATAATATTATAAATATGAAATACATGGATTGAATATTATTAAAATTTACCTATAATTTGCTTGATTTTCCGTTTAGAAGCCTCTGATTTTTGAACAAACTGAATCAATCGGACTTTTTGTCTAAAAGTAGAATTAACGGGTAAACCCATTTTTAATAATATTAATTGACTCCTCAATTCTCCAATTGTATAAGTTGGTAACCATACTGTTCCATTATCCTAATAACATTTTAAAACCAAACACAGTGTTAATATTTTTAGTATTCACTTGAAATTTTGTAATGATAAAATTAGTCACAACAATTATAATTTTACTAACTACAAAAAATAATATCATTATATTAATATAATATATATATATATATATAAAAAAACTCAAGACACATTAACTATTAGAAAATATGTAGTAAGTAATACCACTATTTGTTTTTTTTTATTACTGTGATGGTACCAATTAGCATCAATCCTAAGCAGAAAACTTATTGAAATGTACATGAATAATATAATGTTAAAACATAATACATACCTAAATGTTTAGCTATGTATTACACCATTTTCTATATTAATTGCTCACCAATGAAATGACAGAAAAATAAAAAAACTACTAATATGGTGAATCTTATTCTTACTTCTTTTTTAGAACTTTTTTTGGCGTTGCCAATAGGCTTTTCTAATATATTATCCTTGTCCTTAGTAACATCATGATTAGCCTCAAACCACATGTCCTTTTCAACTTCAGAAGGGATTTTACTAACATTTAATATATTTGCTGGTCTGTGAAATAATATAAGCACTGCAATATTAAGAGCTCTAATATTAATACAATTTGTTTTTATTTACTTTGGTAACATTGCATTGGCAACACAAACTTCATCATTAACTGTTTGATCAAAAATAACTGGATCGGAGGTATTTGGACTTGGACATAAGTCATCAGAGACACCTGCGTCATCTATCTCCATTACATGCATTGGTAACTAAATATAACAATTAAGTATTTAAAAAGTGTTGAGCTATATTTAAAATTAATTTTAATGTACTGGATCAGTGCTTTTTCGGTATTTTATTGTAGTTGCACTTTCTTTATTTTTATAAGTAGGACAATCAAATTCTTCATTCACAGCTAAATCACGATTTAAGGGATAATTTAACCTAAAAATATAAAAATAAATTAAAGAAATGAAAGAAATGATTTTTGTAAAATAATCTTACAGGAAGTCATATTTTTTTCCTATATTTTCTCCATTTCCAATACAAATATAAGGCAATAGTGTACTGTATTTATTTTCAACTTTAATGTTAGCATTGAGTACAATTCTTGGTAGAGAAGGCTTTTTAGTCATATTTATATTTCTGCAGTCATAATTGTTACCTTAGTTTAAACAATTAGATAAATAATATTATTATAAAATTAAAATATTAATTTATAATACAAAAACAATTATTTTTATACTTACAAGAACCTTCAAATTTTTGAACAATAGGTCCAAAAGAAGGATAAAATTTGACTTTTTTTTCTTTGGGTTTCTTTACATTGCATTCCACATTTGCCTTTTTACCATTTTCTTTATTTTCTTCATTTTCTGTATTTTTATGACTAATTTGGCAATTATTATTAACAATTTTTTGAATATACAGGGAGTCAGTTTCATTGGGATTCACACAGAGCGATACCTCCCGTATTAATAGAAATTATCAAATTCTGATTTATTTATGAGCATCCCTGGACAATGGAAATTTTGTTGATACTAGTTTGTTAAATATAAGTATATTATTTAAGAAGTTAAAAAATTAACTTTTAATTATATCATTTTTGTGAAATTCAAAGATATTTTATAGGGTTTTTTTTAGTTAACAAAGAAATAATATTAATTATTATCACCTAGTGATTTTAGGTTTGCAGATAATGTTATAATTATTTAAAATTATGCAAATAGAACACTTATAAACTAGAAAAATTATTAAAAATCAAGAAGTTAATGAAAATTGAATCATCAAAATGTTGAGAAAATCAAACCCTATAAAATAACGAATTTTAAAATGCATAAAATAAAAATATAATTTTTTAACTTTTTTTATTATATACTTATAATATATAATATATATTATTTACCTAACTATTAAATATCTTAACTCAATCGAAGCGATACCAAAGTTCCAATTTGGGTTCAAATCACACCACTCTACAACACAGCAACTACGTCTCACTGAAACAATTAGTAACGGTTTTGAAAATAAAAATCACACAGGTGCAGTTTTTTTAGACATTGCAAAAGCGTTTGATCGTGTTTGGCATGATGGTCTTTTCTATAAATTAAAATGCGTAAACATACCAAAATATATTCTGCACATATCAAAATCCTTTCTCAACGACAGACGCTTTGTTGTCAGAATAAATGAAACGCAATCATCCTGCAGACCTATTCAAGCTGGAGTTCCTCAGGGTTCCAAACTAGGACCTATTCTGTTCAATTTCTACATCTCAGATATTCCAAAAACTACGGACACAAACATCGCCCTATTTGCTGACGATACCACCATCTGGCATCTACTGCAATTCTTCGGATACTCAGATAATTACCACCGCACTCCAAAAACATCTCAATAAAATCTCATTATGGTGCCAAAAATGGAAAATTATCATAAACCCTTCAAAAAGCCAAGTGGTATTTTTTTCCCTACGCAGAACACAAACACCTCAACCAGTTAAATTCGACAACGAGCCAATTGATTGGAAATCGTCGGTAAAATACTTAGGCGTTATCCTCGATAAGAAACTAAACTGGTGGCCTCACATATCGGCCAAACTCCAGCAAGCATACCAACGACTAGGGATTCTCTTTCCAATATTAAATAGAAAATCAACTATTAGTAAAAAATGCTCACTTTTTATATATAAGCAAGTACTAAGACCTTTAATTTTATACGAAGGTCCTATATGGGGCAGTTGTGCAAATAGTCACATAAATAAAATTCAAATTTACCAAAACAAAATACTCCGCATAATAACTGAAGCTCCTTGGTTCGTACGCAACAAAGCCCTGCATAATGACTTGAAAATCCCTACTATTGACGAGCACATAAACCATTTAGCAAACAGATTTTTTCATTCTCTTACGAACTTGAATGTCGCCGCCCACTACAATTTAATCGAAGGCCCACCAAAAATTCGCCGCCTCAAGAGAGGAAGACCCCACGACCGCATTAATTGTCCTACCGCTAATCGCTGATACATCAAAAACATCATTCCAGAAAAATTCTAGTTTTATTAATAATTAATTTTAGTATTATATCGCACTTATGTAAGTAAGAAAATTGTATATTTATATTATTATAAATAGGTTTAAATAGCTAGTCTAGCTAGGATGCCTTAATAAAAAAAAAAAAAACCTAACTAGTGTTTCCAAATTTTTCCTTTGCCCAGGGATACTAAAAAAAAACAGAATTTCTCTGTTTAACTCAGTGGTTCACGAATGAAAAAATTAAAATTTAAAAAAATGAGAGAAATTATACTTCATATTTTTTGTTATTAACGGCTTAGCACCTAACAGCCAGATAATACACTTTCGCGACCGATGACAATTTATGTACGGATATAAATAACATTCGGTCATGCGGGTATAGCTGAATTGTGATAAATATTTATCTGCGTTTTTCCACTATAAATTATAATACTACTATACTTTTTCTATTATTCTTTTACTCGTATTATATATTTTATTAGTCATATCGTAAGTTAGTACACTACGCGACTTCGTAAAGAAAGTGTTTTCTTGTGCGTTGTTTGATTAATTAACATTTATTTGTTTGTATAATATTACTATTAAACATGTCACCGAAAAGAAATTACAATGATGAATACATTAAATTTGGTTATACAGATATGACAATAAATAAGGAAATAAGACCACAATGCGTGATTTGTTCAACATTTCTCAGTGATGATGTACTAAAACCTGCAAAATTGGAACGACATTTGAAGACAGTCCGCCCAAAATTTTAGTGATCGTTCTCGAGAATTCTTTGAAGGTAAGAAGGAAAACTTTAAAAAAATGAAACTTGGGACAAGTGATACGAGATTTGAAACCTCTGAAAAAGTGCTGCATGCCTCATGAGATCTCCCTATTAATTGCAAAATCTAAAAAACTTCATATTATTGGTGAAACCTTGATTAAACCGTATTTTTTGAAAGCCACTGAAGAGATTTTAGGTAAGGAAACAGCAAAAAAAATACAAGACATTCCTTTATCGAATAACACTGTAAAATCGTGAATAGGAAATATGTCACAAGACATTGAAGAACAGCTTATATGTCTCATAAAAAAATCTCCCTGGTTTGCTCTTCAATGTGACGAAAGTACAAATGTAGCACTATGTTGTCAATTGCTAATTTTAGTTCGATTTTTAAGTGGAGATAATACAATCAAAGAAGAATTATTACTCTCACAAGTATTAGAAACTACGTCAAGAGGGGTTGACGTTATGAAAATAATTCTTGATTATTTTGAAAAAAATAAACTATTGTGGGAAAATCTTGTACCAATGGCACTCCTGCTCGGGTCACGTTCAGGTTTAGCTACATTGGTAAAACAAAAAAATCCAACCACATTAACAACGCATTGTATTATATTATATGTATATTGTATGTATTGTATAATACATCGTCAAGCGATGGCGTTCAAAACATTACCAAAAGACCTAACTTTTGCGATGAAAATATCCATACAGTAAGTCAATGCTGTTAAAAATAGTGCACTCAATACACATGTTTTTCAAAAATTATGAGCAAATATGGACGCTGAGTATGAAACAAGATGGCTTTCGAAAGGAAATATGTTGGCACGTTTATTTGAGATTCAAGAGGAGAGTTGAAGGTTTGTTTATTCGATAAAGGTATGAACTATTTACATGAGCAACTTTGAGAGCCAAAAATTGTATATCTTGCGGATATATTTGCCCATTTAAATCATCTAAATTTGCAACTGCAAGGTTCTGGTAATGTTAAACTTGAAGGTTCTGCAAATATTTTCGTACTTGAAGATAAAGTTTGTGCTTTTATCTGCAAGATAAATCTTTGGATTGACAAAACTCAGGTGAAAAATTATTCTTTATTTCCTACACTGCGAATTCTTATTGATGACAAACACTACAAATGTTTTACAGAAGACATTCAGAATAATGTATTAGATCACTTAATGTCACAATGTATTAGAGTCCTTAACAAGGAATTTACTAGATACTTTCCAGAATATGGTGTAGTAGACACTGGTGTTGTTAAGAAGTTACATTGTAATTCATAATATTTTCACTGTCAAAGTCAATAACGTTCAAGAAGAAATGCAAGAAGAATTAATAGATCATCAGAACAACAGCAACTTGAAGAGTTTGTTTGAATATAATACAAACTTAGAAAAATGTTGGTGTAAAAAGGCCATGGGATATCCAAACATTCGGCAAACAGCACATTTACGTTTCCTCATGGTTTTTTCAACCACATATTTATGTGAGCAAGGATTTTCTTCATTATTATCTATAAAAAATAAACAACAAAATCATCTGAATTCAAGTGATGATATGCGACTGGCACTAAGCAACAGCATCTTTCCAAGAATTCCACAACTGGTAAAAGAAGCATGCCCTAATAAGTCACATTAATTAAGTAATCAATAATATAAATCTGTTATATGATTTTCTCATTGAATAAGTTAATTAATATAAGTTCATAAAATGTAACATTTGAATTTGTATCACCTTTTTTTATTAAATTAAATTTTTAAACAAATAAGTTAAAATATTTTTCCCCGACATAAACTGTATTTCTGATTTTATTTGGTACCTAGAAATTATAAACTATAAAAAAAATAAGTGATTTAAAAAGTGGTAGGGGGGATTTAAATCAGGTAGTGGTCCATGACAGTGAAAAATTTATAAAAGTGGTCCGTGCCTATTGTTTAAGTTGGGAACCACTGGTCTAATACATGAGACATGCTCTGTGTAAATCCTAGTTACTTTCTATACAAACCATTATCTTTTAAATAGAATAAGGAACATAATGAGTACCTAAAATTATTCCAGGAAAAAATTAGCATTCAGTAAAAATTTCAAGTTTTTATGATAATTATTTTTTGGGTTGTAATAAAATAAAAATGTATTTTGTCAAAAATCGGTATTCCGTAATTGTTGTTGTCATTCTGTAATTTCTCATCACCTCTTCTTAGTTAAACTTAGGAAAACAGTTGGGAAATAAATAATGACCAAAAAACCCAAATTCACATGAATAAACAACATTTTCTAATAGAGTCCTTTAGAATTGAAGATACTATATGACATCATGATATAACCAAATCAGTTCTCGATTTTCTTAGAATTTAAAATAAAAGAACTGAAAAAAAATACCAGGTACTCATTATGTACTTTTATGTTAGAGAAAGGCTAATAAAAATTTGAACGAAAAAAATCTTTTTTTTTATAAATAAAAGTATGTTCAAGCAAAATCAAATGCCATTGAATACAATACAAAATTATATCAACAAAAAGATTGTTTAGAAGGATATAAAAAAAAGCTTGTATAGAAAAATAATATGAAATATAAAATGTATATGAGATGCTTAACTTACTAAGCTCGAAATTTTCCAGCTAAATTCATCATAGTATCAATAACTTGATCAACTTTTTTTTGATAAATAAATATAACATTT
Organism: Periphyllus acericola; assembly: GCA_949715065.1. NCBI lineage: Eukaryota > Metazoa > Arthropoda > Insecta > Hemiptera > Aphididae > Periphyllus > Periphyllus acericola. The sequence continues at coordinate 14,264,025 of OX454271.1, forward strand.
TGCATCATTAATGCAGCTTCCACAAAGACCTTAGAATCACCCAACTCAGAAGAGTCTTTCAAATGAAATAAATATGAATCTAACTCCTGAAATAAATTAAAGTAGAAAACATTTTTTACACAGTTATAGAATAAAGAATTACCTTTAGAAGATCATATTTTAGAGGTTCACTATGTGTTTTACTTGAAATATTTTCAATTGGACGTAATAGATTTTTAAATGCTTCATCAAAATCACTGTCATCTTGATAATTGTGTAAAGATGAATCTGTTGTAAACATTTAATTTATTAGTTTTGTTATTTATTAAAATTATATAATCAGTATTTCTTAAATTACCATCTAATATTTTTTTTTTTTTAATTGTGGCATCTTCTGTTTCATTTTGTTCTTCATTTTTAGATCGCATTCCTCTTTTTTGAGAATTAGCCATATTTATGTATGACACCGAATCTGAAAAATATTGTCACGTAAATTATTACTATAGTCAAATAGCTAATGAAAGTTTATAGAAGGTTAGTGTATTGGGTAGCTTTATTGGCTTAGAAATAAATTAGAATATATAAAATGATCTTTTCAATGGCAATAACATTAGTTTTCATTAATTACTGCGATAAATTATAATACATTTAGTGCAGCCAGTGTTAGTTCTATTGCATAGAATGCTGACTCCAAAGTATGGGCACGCTCATTTATAATAGGGTATTATTAATACACATGTGTGTTCTGAGGGCCAAGATTAAATATAAAAAAAAAAAGGTTTTACTTTAAATTTATTAATAATACACAAATTAATTTTTATTTATAATAAGACTTTCTTTAGTACTTTATACAGTATTTTATCCTTTTTTTATTTATATTTAAAATCAATTTTTCTTTCTCTTTCAACAAACTTTTCTAATACTTTACCGTAACATTTAGGGCTCATTTTTAAATCTTCTAATATTTTTTTTTCAATAGATTCCAATATTCTAAGAGAAGATAGTTTATCTTTACATTGAGTTGGCTTACAATATGTTTTTATTCTTTTAAGGGCTCAAATGTTTCCTTTAAAAACATTTAGAAATTAAGTCACATATAAGTTATAACACATTCAGTTTCTACCACAGCCATAGTATTATATAAAATAATATACATATATGTTGTACAATATAAAACAGTATAAAAGATTAACAAAACAAAATATTGAAAAAATTGTCAAATACAATACAATCACAAAATAATATGACACAAACCACTGGCAAAGCACAAATAAATGAGCATGCCCTGGGTAGTTAGTACTTCTGCTGCTAGTGTGGCGGGTTTTCACAGAGTTGCTGGTATTTCACAGTGATAATAAGTGTTGTGTAGCTCGCACACAGCTATTGCTTGCTTTGTCAAGTTAGAATAAAATCATAATGAACACAAGTAAGTATAACAGATGACATTTTTTCCATACATTATGATTTTTTTTAAATAAATTTCAATGAATAATATTTATATCATTATATTATATTAAAATATTATAATATTTTACAATCAAAAGTTTCATATTATTGATTATAAAATAATTGTTGTACTTTTTTTACTTTTATTTTTATACTTAAGTATGCCCAAAAAATTTCCCACCGAGTGCAGAGCTGTATAATATAATATAATAATATCCTTCACACGGAAGTTAAAGTAAATATAATAATGGATATAGTAATCCTCTCCTATAAACTTATATAAGCTATAATTCTGAAACCAATTATTCGAATAACTTATAATTTAAGGTATGTACCAAAGAATAACTATTATGATATTTTATACAAATTAAAATTTCAAGTTCAGAATTGTTTTTCCTGGCCAGTTAAGAGATGAAAATACTAATTTATCTGTTAATGTATTAACTGAATTTTATGAAATCGGCATTTGGCAGACAGTTATATACAACAAAGCAGTGTAATTAAAATAGTTAATGAATGTAATCCAAATGTATTCCCAAATATATATAAACTATAGCAAAAACTTATCATACTGACAATTCCTTCATGTGAGGAGAAGAGGTCATTTTCCACACTTAATAAAAAGTTACTAAAGAAATTCCACATCAGAAAGAAGACTCAATTCAAAACATTCCTCAGATTTAATTTTATAAACTCTAAAGTACAGTAATTGTTATTACAGCAGTATACATGTTTTTCATACCTTTATTTTTTACATTTAATTATCATTTAATTTTACATTATAATTACAATATCAACTTTAATCTAAAAATAAAATATAATTATACTCTTGAATCCCAATAATTCCTGGTCAAGCCACAGATTCGGTGTCATTAAAGATACTATTTAATGAACCTAAAAAGGTTAACAAACAAATGAAAATTTCAATTTGGGTATTCAATAATAGAATTTCCTTATAAATTAAATTTATTTTCTTTTTTTGTTGTGTAGTAGTATTTAATTTATATTTAATTTTTCAAAATATCACATATTTTAATAATATCTTAAGTTTTGACAAATCACTCAGAATAATAGTTTATTAATAAATAAAATATTAAATTTATTGTGTAACCTCTTAATATTATGATAGATGCTACTAAATTGTAAACATGAAAGTTTTCGTTAATATTTACATTTTTATTATAACCATTTGTAGTGAAATCATCTTGTTGGGCATATAATCATAGGCACAAATAGGATAGGACCTAGCCCCCCTGATTGAATCTAAGTCCCCCTACACAAATCTTTCCGAATTATCATTAATTATTTAATGTAGTAATAAATTTGACAGTGAACCTTGCTACTTGAGAAAGATCATTTACCGCCATGCAAAGATTGAAAAAATGGATGAGGAGATGAACAATATTGCAAAAATGATATTAATTATTTTTATATTTTATAATTTTTAGTTTTAATTAATATTCTTAAACATGTTTTGAGTATTAAATTATTTTGCTGACTAAATTTATTAACATTGTAGTTTAATTAGTAATTAATAATAAATATTTATATTTAATAATATGTAACAATATTGTTAACAATTATTATTTGTCAGTAGTGGTAATATTTTGTTTTGATGGTGAAAGAGTATGGGAGATTTTATATTGCTATTCTCTATTTTTGCCGTATCATATAACATTATTATTTAGTAACTAATTAGCAAAGAAATGCTTTTTCAATTGAGATAAATGTAAAATATTGCATAGTGAACTGAGATTTTAGTATAAAGTGATTTAATTATCAAATATCAAACAGGTCACACCTAATCTAAAAACCAAATATTTTAAATACACAACAAAATAATTTATTAAAATAACTGTTAACTTAATAACATCTAGCTGTTCTAGGTTATAATTTTAAGTATGTAATTATAAAGTATTTAATCTGATTTATATAGATTCTTGGATCCAACCAGTCAATCAAAAATTTGGATTCAGTTAATTTATCTCAAAATCATTAAATAGAAACATATAGTATTAGTATGAAACCATAAAATAGAGTGTAGACTAGGGGTCTCCAAACTATGGCCCGCAAAGAAGTTTTAACCCCCCCCCCTAAAAAAAAAGTTCCACTTAACTTTGCCAAAAAAATCATTTCTGAACTTAAAATCCCATTCTAACCACGGTTTTCTGGCTTTGACTAAAATGTATGATTTGCAAAATCTCTTTAATTATGATATCAGATATTAAGAAGTTGCATACCACCTTTTAAATGGAAACAAATGATTTGCAATATAATGACTAATGATTTATTGAAAAACAAATATTGCAAAGAGACTTGAGTTGATTTTACTTGCAATATGTGAAAAAAAGCTTTTTCTAAAATAAAATTCAACATACCGAATATAGATCGGACATATCTGACAAACATAAGGTATCAATTATGAAAATTAGAACCAGTCAGTTACAACCGAAATTTGATGAACTATTAGCGAAATAAAATAAATTTCGTACTTTTCATTAATAAAAAAATTTTAATTTATAAATTATTATTAAAATGAATTAACATTTACATTATAAAAGTTAAAGTAAAAGTTATAGTGATAATTAAAATAAAAACTTACAAGATATTAAAGCAATTCAAAATATAAGTAAAATTTGATTAAGCATAATATAAACATTATAAGTTTAATAAATACATATTTTTTTTTAGAATTTGTATTTCATTGAAACGACCGTTAGGTATAAATATAAATAAACCGGTTCGTAAATGACTTGTCACTTGGGAGGGGTAGAGTGCAGTTAAGCACTTGTATCCCTTTCTCTAAGAGAATAATCACGTGTGTGGACTTCACTCCCAGTGGAGTAGGTCCAGTGGGGAGTAGTGTAGAGTAATCAGAACGATGGTGGAAGAAGAGACAACATAATTTATTCTGAAGAATGTTTTTTTGCACTGAACCAGGTTCGAACTGATGACTGCGTGCGTCATAGTTGTGACCACTGCACCACACTGCTCCTTAATAAATACATATTAAAGCAATATACCAATTGTGTTTATTATTATTTAACCATATTTAACATTGATAATTGTATATATTAAATTATATATATAGATATTATACAGAATAGGTAAATCAACTAACAAAAAAAAATTAGTAATCAATATGAGTAACAGTAAATTTTTATAAGAATAAATACAAATTATTCAGAAGTATGATTTTAATTTAAAAAATTACCAATGACATTTGAGTATTTTAGCAACATTCTCTAAGAATGATAAATGATTAGCATATAAATTCAGTTTCCTATCTAAATCTACCCATTTAACTCCAACTGCATCATCTCCAGCATGAAGTTTTAACATTCCTACATGTATCCCTTTATCATCATGAAAAAGGGTTGCAATAGTTTCCATCCAAGCATTATCTGTATTTCTAGGGTCGTCCACATATCCACGAAAAACTTCAATACCGCCTTTAAATACTTCTTCTAATTCTTTTTTTATTTTTACTGTATCTTCTTCAGATTTTCCTAGCAAATCCATTGCTTCTTCCATGAATTCTCTTTTCAAAGTAGTTGAAACTACTTCTCCAGTATCAACCATACCGCCAGGCAATGCCCACTCACCAGAATCTTTTCTTTGAATGGCAACAAACTGAAGAATAGGTTTATTACTTGCTGTATGACATACATGTTCAGTTCCATGTTTTTTCCAACGAGTAACAATTGGATCAGCAGCATGATTTGGACCCCAGCGTCCTAGAACTCCCCGACCAATTAGACCAGTTCGGCCACAAGGATTTAGAGGATAACCATTTTGTATATCATATTTTCCAGTAAAACTAATTCTATTAACATTATTATCAACACAATTCCAATTGGGTTTAAATTCAAAAGCATTTAAATCTTGATCGGCCCACAATTGACCAATAACAAATGTTGATGTAAACATTGGTGGATTGTACATGGAATATGTGGAATGCCAATGAACTTTATCATCGGGTACGTGAAATCGAATAATTTTTCCGTCTGTTCCAGGATAAACACTGTTTTTACACTTAACATGAAGCATGATTCTGTTGAGGATTTTCATAAATTTTCTAAGAAAAATAAAAGCATATGTTTGGATTGGATTTATATTTTAACTTGCTAAAAATAACTATTTCATATGACATAAACACATAAGAAGTTTTTTGAAAACTTGACTGCAAAAACATCTTATATGATAAAATACTTGATACTTAATCAACAGTATTATTAAATTAAGATGAATAGAATGTAATATACTATAAGATTATTTTTCTTACAAATAGTTAACTTTTTATTTTATAATTATTGTGAAAATTCGAAGTTCACCATTTATAAGGCTTTTTTTAAAAAATGTCTACAGTTCAACTTTCAGTTTTCATTGGTTTCATGATTTTTAATATTTTTTTTTAGTTTACAAAGAAATAATGTAAATTATTATCACTTTGTCATTTTAGGTTTGCTGATAATGTTATTATTATTAAAATTATGTAAAATTATGTACACTATTTTCTTGTAAACTATAAAAATTATGAAAAATCGAGAAGTTATGAAAATTGAACCATCAAAATTTGAGAAAATTAAACCCTATAAAATGGCTATCTTCAAAAATTTATTTAAGATAATTTTTTAACTTTTTTAATAATTCACTTATATTTGACAAACTATTGTTAGCAAAATTGCCTTTGCCCAAAGATGCTCAAACAGAATTTGTCTATCTAACAAAGGACATATCGCTCTATGTACATCCAGGTGGGACACATTATCATAGAAACCATCGTACAAGTTTAAAACTTTGAAGTTATTTCTTCTAATTATTGACTAAGAAGTTCAATGATTCAGTAATCAGATTTTTTATTTAGTAAAATTAAAAAATTGGCTGATAATACTCAAATACATAGAGTAAAATTAATATTAAACATGGTGTTTTGTAAAACCACGACATATAAGTCTTGAAATTAACAATACCCACGTGAGAATTTAAATTGATTAAATGGTACATACAGCATCTTACACCCGGGGTTGGAAACTGGCCGATCGCGGTCCAAATCCGGACTGTGGAAAGTAGAAAACTGGACCAGCAACATATCTTAATTTAATAGTTTAATATAGATTTTAATTTAATATTATTTTTATAATAAATAATAAATAAAAAACTTGTATCTAAATAAATTCACAGATTTTCCCCTTGATATACATTGCGTCATTGATTATAAATACTAGTATTTATAATCAATGATCGCGTATAAACTGTTCTCCAAAAATTCCCAAATTCCAAAAACTGGCCAAGGTAAGAAAATTGCATTAAATTGCTGAATAATTTTTTTCTTTAATAATTATATTTAGTAAATTTTAATTTTAAGTCATAAATATTATGTTTTGAATACAAAAATAAAACAATGCTATAATAGTATAAAGATAACAATTTATTTTCTCAGGACCTCGTTTATTTGTTATTATAATCTTCCGGCCTCCAATAGAAATTATTTGCCAACTTTTGTCTTAGACTTAAAGAGTATACAAAAATGTTAAGCTTGAGGTTGTAGGCAATATGAGGGAATAATTAGTTTTACTTATAGTTAAAAAGGAACATTAGAAATGTATGTACGGATATATTCATATAATGAACAGAAACAAAATCAAAGAACTCTATTAGAAGTTGGTAAAGATATGGAAAAAAAAATTGTGAAAATGTCAGATATTATCAATAATGACTCATTGATATTTTTATCGAGTGAAGACTAAGCATTTTAGAAAATATTGATAATCTATAAGTAATTATTTACATAAGATACAAAAGTGTTTGGGAAACACTGAAATAAAAAATGGACTAATGTCTATATAATTAAAATTAATTGCATTATATCTTAAATAATTTATATTTCAGATAACAGACTCGAAAATTCATAACCAATATAGTAAATTAATCACGCACATAAAGTATGTGAGATATCAGAAAACATTGACAGCACTCAAAATGTTTTAAATTTATGAAATATTATATCAATATGAATACATTCATTTTGATAAAGGCGTGTTAATTGAATTTACTAACTTATTAAAGTTATACTACTTATTAAATTTACATACAAATTAACTATGCTTAAAGTGGATACTGGAAAGGTATATAATAAAATGTAAATATATAATAATCCAATCATTAACTTCTTACAGAATTTACATTTCATAGAAATATATTAACTGTTTAGTTGTACTATTTCTTTTATACCTATACATTTTGTAGAACAGAGGAAATAATTATCAAAATAATAATTTTAACTTAAGTCTTAACTACATAGGTAGGCAGTTCATATTTAACAACAAACAAAATGACAGTTCAATTGAAAATTGGCAACAGAAATATTTCAATCAATATAATATGGTTACGTGATAATTGCAGGTAAACATTAATCAAAATAAAATTATATTTTCCTCAAAATAATATTTTTTAACCTCTTATTGTTATACCTATTTATTACTATATACAGGTGTACAGAATGTTATGATCATGGAAATAAAAGTAGAAGAACAACAATTCAACAATTTCTGGAAAACATGAATGTTAAAATTCAAGTTCATAACCAGGTTGATAATAGTTTAAACATTGAATGTAAGAAATTGTATACCTATAAGTTACTTTATAAAATATCTAGGTTGGTTTTAAAATACTGAAATACAAATTTTTGAATTTAAGGGTCTGATGGTCATAAATCTACTTATTATATTGATTGGGTTATTGACACGTGGACTGGAAAAAAAACACAGATTGAACCATACACTTGTATTGGAGAAGAACTTGAAAACTTACCAACAAAAATATCTTTTAATGATTTAACTCAAAAAGAGGGCCAAAAAATGTTAATTAAATCAATTTTAAAATATGGAGTTGGAATGGTAAAAGATGTAAGTATATATATTTTACATACATTTTACAAATTTCACACAGATATATGACAGCAATTAAACAGAAGGAGTCAATCACAAATTAAAAAAAAAATCGAACATAGATTGAGCATTGACTTGTTTATATTTCATAGCTACAAGTTTTTTCATAAAATTTGTTTGCAGCCCATAAAAAAAATATTCATCTTAAAGTCGCAAACAACTTATTTAAGAGTTAGAAAATCAAATTTTGACAAAATCAAATACTACGAGTTTTGATTATACAATATTATAATATAAGCTGGTCCACCCGACCTCTTTCACTCTGAATTGTTTTTCGAGAGCAATAGTACATTAGGTTAAAATTTAAAAGATCCAACCCTAGGATGTATCTTACCTTGGAGGTTTGCCCGCTATTTACTTTGTAGTAAAAAAAATGAAAGTAAGTAAAAGCTTTTAAAGGAAATCTTATAGCTAATAATATAAATTAATATGACAGCTAAGGTTTTATAATGGAGATGACACTGATTAATATTACAATGTTAATAGTTCTGAGATTTTAGTAAGGTCGTGTGACCATTTATTGCTTAACTATACCATTGATACATGTATCTTTACTTTTGAAATAAGAGCAATAATGAAATTATGTTATTTTAAATTAAAACAATGAACAATTTTTATATATATATTATATAGGTAGAACCAACTTTGGAAGCAACAGAAAAATTAGTTAGATTCATAGCACAACCAGAACAAACTATATATGGCACAATGTGGACCGTAGGATCTGATGAAACTCATAAGGATCCAGCATATTCAAATGGGCCATTGATTGTACATAATGATACTACATATTTCAGTGAAAGCGCAGGGTAAAAATCTTAAGAATTATTTTTTTTTTATGTGTAATTGTAATTGCAATTATTTTCTACAAATAACTTAATTGGATACAAACTTTAGTTTTTCATTTAAGTTTTTCATAACTGAGTTTTGTAATTTAGTTTGCAAGTATTTCATATGCTAAAAAGGGACATCAATGGCAAAGGAGGTTTAAGTACCACAGTTGATGGGTTTAAAGTCGCAGAAATATTAAGACAAGAAAATCCATTGCATTTTAAAAATCTAACCGAAATTGAAATAGAAACTGAATACATAGAGCCAGGTCAATATTTAAAGTGGACTGGACCTGTTATAAGAATCAATCGTAATACTAATGAAATAGCTCAAATCAGGTAAATTATTAATATAAATATGGGAAGTTATAATCATAATTAAATGACAAAAATGTTTTTACTAAAATTTTTAGATTTAATATATGTGATCGCAGTCCACAACCATCAGACCGCATCGATGAGTTTTATGAGAGTTATGCTCACTTTGTTGAAATATTAAAAAGGGAAGAATTATACTGGAACCATTGTTTGCAACCAGGAACTGTAACAATTTATAACAATTGGAGAATTTTACATGGTAGAACATCGTTTACTGGAGGACGATACTTTGGGGGTTGTTATATATCGATGACGGAATTTTTAAGTAAAGCTAGAACATTACAAGTAATATCATAAATGTTGAAATTTTAAGACATAAAGTAGTAAAAATTATAGAGAATAAATCAAAAACTATAATATAAATACGCATAGTAATAATTGTTGTATTATTTTTGGATGGTATACAATTTGATTAACATATTAGTATACTTTTTGCTTAAGTTCAAATTTAAATGAATTAGTACACTACATTATTCAATTGAGTAGTTTTTTTTTAGAAAATTTACATTCTGTATTACATAACAGAATAAGTAAAAAAGATGACTGACATAATACTATATACATAAAAAAAAAAAACAACACATGAAGCACAAGATGAGGGAAATCATCCAGTGACGGTACCCTCCAATTATATAGTTAAATCAAAATTTATAAAAATTTAAGTTTACAATGAGTAACAAATAAAAATAAATAAAAACAAATACTTACTTGTTGAATTTTGATAATTTATTGATTGGATTATTTCAGAGTAATTACTTAAATTCAAACTCAACAACTGGCAAGTGCCAGTCAGTATAGGCACAGTTTAGCATAGAACGTATAACAACGAATTAAGATATAATATATATTATATAAGTAATATTGCGTATATTGCGTATATTTAGTTTGTGGTTAGAGTTCAGTGTTTATTAATCGTTATTGTTGTATAAACCGTTCATCCTATGCGTTAACAGTAAACACAAACGTTACTAACTACCGTCGATATAACTTATGTTATAATTTATATCATGAAGTTTACAGTGTTTACACAGAACAATAGAGCAGTGGTTCCCAATTAGTATGAAGCCACGGTATCCTGGCTAAAATTTAAATTGGTCGTGATACTCCTTATTTGTGAATACTTACTTTTCAATTTTGTAATTTGTTTAATAATAAAAATGAAAAAAAAAATGTTTATGATTTATTTTAATTTTAAACAATTACCTTTTTGTAATAATATAAACACAGATTATCTCAAAATATACAATTTAAAGATATTTACTTGATAAAACACTAGTAACACTAATAATCGAGCTTCAATTGTGATGATTCCAAAATACCCGGAATTTCAAACGACAACGAATTAAATAATTTCACTAAAATGTAATAACATTTTTTTTTTTCACTTCTACACTGTACAGTGTACACAACCGCGGACCCACTAACATCAACACGCGGACCACCAATTGGGAACCACTGCTATAGAGTATGGACTATGGTATAGACTAGGGCGGCTTGGTTATTGTATAAATTGATATCAAATACAAACTTTTGGCGGGAACGGAGTTTATTTGATACGACGTCAAACGAACCATGGCTGTAATCTACATCAGTGGCGTATTTAGAAATGTATAATGGGAGGGGCAGAGGCAAAATATTTATGCTTACCATTTCAAAATAATGTCATAATTCATGACCAAATAACTAAAGTACACGTGTTTAATAAAAACATAAAATTTAATTAGTAAGACAATTAGGTAATATAACAAGTTTTTATATTATTTTTCATTATTTATAAAGCAGTGGCGTAGCGTGTGCGTATGCTGTGTATGCACAGCATACACTTCACAAATTGAAAAAATAATTTTTTTTTATATTAATAATGTAATATTTTTATAAAAAATGTTTGATTCTATTAATTTAATATTTTGTATATTTTCTTCTAAGTTCATTAGGATTGATTAATCCGCAACATTACGGCCTCGTCGCGGTCGCGCTATTGTCCGCTATATTTATATCTAATGGCTAGTACCTATCATGTAACATGTTCATTATGTACGCAGTATGCACGTTGTCGATTGCATACGGGTACAGACATTCAGCGACAGCTATTTATATTTCTTATCGATAATATCAATCACAAAACATACAATGCTCGCGGTCGTGTTTTCGTCACTCGTGTATGCAGGTTCAGTATTGCATACGCTATCGCATAGAGCCGTCTATCGTATATTTTGCCGGCTATAATGCTATATTAAAGAATTATTATTTTTCATCAAGAAATTCCCAAGAACAAAATCGTCTTTCATCATTATCTATGTTGTCAATTGAAAAAAGATTATTGGTAGAGTTGAAAAAAAAATCTACGTTTCATGATGAAGTAATAAAAGCTTTCCTTACTAAAAATAGAAGAATTGATTTAATATATAAGTAATTTTGTAGTTAACAAGTTTATTATTTTTAAAAAGTTATTTATTTTTTTGTTTATTAAATATAATATTGTGATATGTACTAAGGTAATATATATTCAAAATTACGTAAAACTTTGTACGTTTCAAGTTATATTTTAAAGTAAGTATAGGGGGGTGTGGGGGGCATAGCCCCCCGTGATTTTATTAACTTACAACTTCAAAGCATACACTAAGCTGAAACGCACGCTACGCCACTGTTATAAAGACTGAATACGCTTGAGGTGTTTATCAGCATATATGTCAACTACTTCATATCTTATCATTATTTCTGGATGTATATTGTGCAATGCGAACCCGCTCAATCGATTTTCCCCCATAGTTGATCTTAAGACTTAAGTAGGTTTTGAGTTTTGATTCTCTTTTGTGAAGAAAATGACGGTTTGGATGTGCATGTAGCCACAGGAATGGTCGCGAACAGTTTTAAAAGTTTTTTAATGTTTGGGTTACAATCCAATTTGAGGTAAAAATGAGGTTACTAGTGTCAGACGAGACACAAAATTGCATAAAAATACGGTAATTTGGGTTGGGAGCGGACACGAGCGCATTGTGCCCCCCTTAAATACGCCATTAATCTACATACATTGATACATTATATCATAGTCCGTGGCACGACGTAGAGAAGATATCTCGTGAGTAGAAGGTCTTTACATCGTGCCATCGTGGTCCGTGGACAAAATACATAATTTATTTTCTATGGTGGACAACGCATTAGCAATTAGCCACACGCAGACCGCAGTTGTGCGGACTGCGGAGTCGAGACTCTCAACTTGAGAGTGTAGATTGCAGACGTCAGACGCCGCACCCGAGGCTCAGACAGTTGATAGCGTGCAGTTACCTACTGCAGTTAACCAGTGACAACTGTTGTCAAATTGTCTTATGTCTATTGTCCGTTGATATTGGTCACTGCAGTTGTGTGCACTGTTGTAGTTATACCATTCAACCATTGTACTATATAGTTATGGAATATTTGAATCTGTATACTTAAATTGTCGAGTAGCAAGTAAGGTATATGAGCTCACGGTTTTAGCTTTTAGTGTCGAACTGTCGTATCGTGTTGCAACGGTCTACACCAAATGGCAGATACAATATAGCAATAGCATCAGCTCTGAATTTTCGTAGATCGGCGACCGAAGATTGTTACTGACATTGCACTGGGCACCGAACCATTATTTTTTTCAACTGTCTACCATATATCATAACAAGACACGAGTAATAGGATTATAGGAATCTAGTCAATGAAGTTCACATTATATTGATACCAAGAAAATTACGGATTCGTTTCTCGTAAAAAACTTATGAAATTGAATCATTTCTGTGAATTCCGACCGATCAAGAATAATTAGGTATAGCTTTAAAAGACCAAATTGCGGAATTGTTAACAAAATTAATTTACGAAAAATGTTTCATTCAATTTTTATCTGTTTCGTTCTAAAATAGAAATATTATACGAACTTTTTAATTTTTTGGCGATCTATTCAAAGTTCTTCACAACCCATAAAAAATGAATGGGAAACGCCGCCTTGTTGTAGTATAAAATATACATAATCGATTAAACGAAAGAGTAGCGACTGCAGTGTAGCGCATGGGAAAACGAAAGGGTAGGTACATCGTACATAGATTGGTTACGGTCACGAATTATTCATAAATATAAATATTCATATTGTTCATATATTCATTATATACATACGAGTATATATTTTAGGTACCTATACACTTATTCGTTGTTTCGGTGAAGGACGTCGAGTTATGGTTTCTCCGCACGCCCCTGTCTTATTACTCTCTCGCTGAACTAATTATAAGCTCTATGGATAATACCTCTATGATAATACTCTAAAGTCTAAACTCTATACACCAGAGGTATTCAAACTGTGCGTCGCGGGAGTTGTATCTTATAATTGAAAACCAATAAATATCTACAATAATCATTCGCTATTCGCTAACACATAGCTTTAATTAATATTGATTTATTGATTTATTAATTTTTTCTACAACTATGTACTTATTTATAAATTTTTCATATATTTAATATGGTAAATAAATAATTAGTATAAAATATAAATTACATTCATATTATAAACATTGATTTTTTTGTCATTTTATAATTTGGGAGCCGCGGCCGTTAACATTTTGTGAACACTCAAAGGAGCCATGGGATGAAAAAGTTTGAATATCTCTGATTTACACTATAGTATTTGCCATTTTTCTCTGTAGACCAGTAGACCTATTTATCTGGTATTCAGGTCCATGATTTTTCCACGCTACGGCTGTGTAGCCGTGGCGGCCTACCGGCTACCGCCTACACCCCTGAATCATGATGGATAATATTAATATAATTTACGCGTATTTAGATTTTAGATAGTTTATCTATAAAGCCGTGTCATACGGTTATCATAATTAAGTGTTAGTAACTTAAAGTTTCAGTGTCGACTACCGAGATTCAAAATAAATCCCCGTAAATACACGGGTGTATACCAAATAGTCGTAGCCTCGTAGGTAGACACCAAATTGGATGCAAATTCTAAGCACAGTCTATTAAAAGGACAGAGTTTCTCAACCGGGGGTATGTGAGAAGATATGAGGGTGTACACGTAAAAAAAATTGGTAAAGATGGAATTAGTAAAATATGATGTATTTGAAATGGTTTATTGAAATATTGAATAATTTTTACATTTTTTGTCACTCAATTAAAAATCGAGTTTTCGTAAAAATATTATACAAGTGTATAATACTTTAATACTACTATAGTATTATAGTTACAGTAGTAACATGTATAGGTAGTAATAATGTTAAATAAAAGTGGAAAATGTAACAGCTGAGGGTACGTAAAGCAGTGGTGAGAGGTCAGGGGTAAGTGTGTAGAAAAAGGTTGAGAAACAGAGAAATGGAGTAATACTACCGTTTATGGCTTACCACAGAATAAGTTAAATTATTATTATAATTATGTACTTATTCTGTGATACTTTCTACTCTGTAAAAAAAATTTTTTTTTTTTATGTTATATAGAAGAATACATACAATTTGTAAGTTTTTTTTTCAAAAAGCATGAATAATATTTAAATTTATGACATGAGTGACTTCAGTGGCGCCCACACGTTATACCAGGTGTGGCTTAAGCCACACTTATTTTTGGGGTGGGTGCCTGATGGCATTTGGAAGTTGAAACACATTTAAAAATGGTGAATTCAAAAATATTATTTCGATAAGAACAAACGTGTTATTGGTATATGATTGGGGTGGTGGGTATAGTGAAAAATATTTAAGCCATACGGCCCCACTTATTATAAAACCTCTGTGCGCCACTGAGTGACTTGATTAAAAGGAGTTAGCCAGTAGTAACACTTTCGACTTTTATTTATTTTTTAATTTAAGCTAAATCTCGACACCATTTGCTCTTTAGCCTCCCTCGGGGGATAGTCTGGGAATTGGGATGATGTTAGAATTAAGGGCAAGTATTAGGGGATTTGGATGGTTTGCAAGGCATGAGTGAAAGATTTTGATTTTTTGCTGCGTCTCATGATTGATTCCTGTAAGACCAAATTGGTTTTAGAAGAGTTATATATAATAGTACTTTGAAATAAGTAGGTTATTTTTTAGGGGTAAGTTTGGAATGTTTGCCTGGAAGATGGTGATACGTCTGGCGATCAACAAAAGTATTTTTTGCTCGAGAAGTTCGGCCCAAGCTAGGCGTTTATCTAATATAAATTCTAAATAACAGATTATTGGAGGTCGATGTATTGTATAAATATTTTATCACATTTAATTTATCAGTGTTGTTATCATTTATCAGTGTAAATAGTGTAATGATTATATTTCTAAGTAGTTTAGGGCAATGAAACTGAAGTTTAAATTTTTTTAATAAAATATCGTTTTAGAGCTCAATAAATATGGATGTAATTAATAAATTTCGATCTACTGTCACAAATACTATGTCACAGCTATCTACAGTACTTCCTGGTAATCCTGTTACTAGGGAGTATGAAGCTACAAAGCATATTGCAAGTGCAGGTGTTGGTATGTATTATTTTTTGGTTTACCATAAAATTACTAAGTTATAATATACGTTTAGTAAATAAATTATTTAAAATTAGGACTGCTGTGGAAAATCTATAGCGGTTATAAAAAATCAACACAACAACCGGCATCTATATTTCTATTAGAAAAAAGACAACTGGATAAATGGTCCAAGGCTGAACGAGAACATATATTAGAAGTCGTTAAAAAAGGAGTTGCCCAACTAACTAGACTTAAACATCCTCAAGTTCTTACTGTTCAATATACTTTAGAAGAATCTAGGTGTGTACGATTAGAGTATATTTAATGTAAAGTAATATACTTATACAGTTTTAAAATTCCAGAGAAAGCTTAGCTTTTGCAACAGAACCTGTCTTCTGTAGTCTAGCTAATGTTCTTGGTAAAATGGAAAATACCCCTCAGCCTGTACCAAAAGATCTACAAGATTATAATCTATTTGATATTGATATTAAATATGGTCTTATGCAACTTGGTCAAGGTCTTGCATTTTTACATAATGATGCTAAGCTACTTCATCACAACCTCTGCCCTGAAAATGTTGTAATTAATGAACAAGGTGCTTGGAAAATATTTGGTTTTGATTTTTGCTCTCAAAGTACCAATCCAGTTGATCCTAACGTAAGAACCAAATTAAAGTCTCGATTAGCTCTGAGTTGACAACTAATACATTTTCATGTTTGTATGTTAGCCTACATGGCCTAGCTGGGATTATAAGATAGATGTTCATCCTTGGGCACAACCAAATCTAGATTATTTAGCACCTGAATTAGGATGTAACCACAGCCAAATTAAAGCCAATGATATGTTTTCATTGGGAATATTAGTTTTTGCCATTTATAACAAAGGAAATGCACCATTACTAGCGAACCATGACTGGGCCACATATAAACGCAATATGCAAGAAGTATAAAATTAGTTGTCTATTGTTAAATTATGGTTTATTTAATTGTAAGACTTCAATTTCCAGATTAAAAATAATTCACCTAAATTGACAAATGTTGTTGTTGGTCTTCGGGAACCATTAGGATTATTATTAAGTTTTAGATCAGATGAAAGACCTGATGAACATGAATTTTTAAAAGTGAGATATTTATTTATGGTCAATGCAAATACTAACTATTTATATTTCTATAGATTGAATTTTTTAATGATGTTGGTGTTAAAACTTTAAACTATTTGGATTCATTATTTCAATGGGATAATTTACAAAAATCACAATTTTATAAAGGCTTACCTCAAATTATGGAAAAGTTACCTCATAGAATTTGTCTTAATAGGTAACTAAAAATTAAAATAAGTATTTGATATGAATAAGTCAATGTAATATTTGTTTATAAAAATGTCTAGGGTTCTTCCGTGTCTAGTAAAAGATTGTGTCAATCCTGTAATGATTCCATTTGTTTTGCCAAATATTTTCTATGTATGTGAAAACTGTACCAAAGATGAGTTTGTTAATCATGTTTTACCATGCTTAAAGCCAATTATGAAAGTTCATGAACCAGTTCAAGTATGTATTGTACAATCTGCATTTATTCAATAATTATAATTTCATCATGTTATAGGTTCCATTCATTTTTCTTCAAAAAATGGAATTATTATTAAAACTAGCACCATCAGAAGATATAAAATCTGACATTTTACCAATGTTGTATAAAACACTGGAATTAGACTCAAAACCTGTACAAGAAACTTGTCTGTCAGTCATCCCATCATTAGCTGCTCTTGTGGATGGCCCTTCCATGAAAAATGCATTGTTACCAAGGATAAAAAGATTATGTTTGTCAACTTCAGATCTTTCAGTTAGTTAAACAAATTCTTATACAATTTAATACATTATTAATGGGATTATTTTATTACCATACAGTAGATTTCCATTTATATTTTTAAAGATGTTATAGTATGTCATATTTTAGCTAATAATAGTCTTGCTAACAGACATATAATTTGTTACATTCTAATGTTTTAAAATTAGATAATCTTTATTGTATACTGATTGATTTAAACAACCAAATAATATATTTAATCCAGTACTGAAATATCTAATTATACTTCATACTGTAAAAAAATTCTTATTAAACATTTTCCATTAAGTGATTATATCTGATTTAAAAACATGTTGTTACTCAAATTTTATTTTTTTATTTTAGATTCTAAATTTCAAATTTCAACTATTTTTATTTTTTAAATTTTTTTCAGAAAGTAAAACTTTACTAAACATTATTTCATGCTGAAACCTTTATAGATCAAAAATAGTGTTCATTTCTGTAACTTTCAGACTGTAAATTTGGACCAAAAGTTTCAGATAGTATTATTTTTGATAGGAAGTTAAATATAGTAAAGATCATATAGACTTACTTGTCTCTTTGGTAAAAATATAAAAACTCTAAATCATATGTAAAATTTCCCCCGTGAATAATTTATATTGTATTGCTTTAATAAATATACTTTTTTATGTATTACATAAAATTTATTTTTATTTAATTTGTAGGTTCGTGTTAAATGCCTTGTGTGCATAGGAAAATTAATTGAATATTTGGATAGATGGTTAGTACTAGATGACATAATTCCATTTTTACCACAAATACCTTCCAAAGATCCAGCTGTAATTATGGGCATTTTAGGTAATTAACTCAAGCATATTTTTTGTATAAAGAATAATTTGATTTTTGTACATTGTAGGCGTGTATAGAATTATTCTTTCGCACAAAAAAATGAATATTACGAAAGAAACAATGGCTCTTAGTATTTTACCATTTTTAATACCTATGTGTATTGAGAATACATTAACACTGAATCAATTTAATGTTTTAATATCAATTGTTAAAGAAATGGTAGCTAGTGTGGAAACTGAACATCGAGCTAAATTACAACAACTAAATGAACAAAACAGGTAAATTAACACTTATTTTTTAAAATATATTTAAATTAATATTCTATCAAATTATTATAATATACTCTGTGTGAATTCTGCTTCAAAATAAATAATTTTTTATATTTTTATAGAACAATTCCAAATAGTTTAACTTTAGAACACGAAACAACTAAGTCAAATGGTTTTACAAATGAATTTCAATTTGAGACTCATACTGAAAAACCTTCTATGCAACTATCTGGATTTGGTGACATAACAAATAATTTATCATCAAACTATGATAACACAAAGTATGTTTTACACGGATTTTAAACTTATGTATTAGTTTACTAAATTATAAAATAATGAGATACCTAATCATTTTGCATTGATTTGTTTATTATGGGAAATATTTCTTGTAAATTTGGTACTTATTAGAAACCGTAGTAAAATTTAAAATTAATTTTTAATATTTCACTATTATGATCAATGCCAGTTTTCTATTATTTCACAATACCGTCAAACTTATTACAAAATCATTATCAATTCATAATTTTATATTCTTAGTTTATCTTTTCATTATTAAATTATTCCAATTAATTAATGTTTGTAATTTTATTTTATACTATTTGCCAGTACTAAGCAAATTTAATTTTGTTTATAAAATATGTCACTGTCTAAAATAGTTTTTAATAATAATTTAAATATTTATAGTTTATATGTACTGTTAATGTTTTTATCATCTAAGATAATTGGATTATTAGTTTGAAATTACTAGAAAAATATACTTTTATTAAAAAAATTATTATAGTGCAGTTCTAATAATATTCAAAACTAATATTATTTTAATTCTTGCAGTCTATAAATATAATAATTAATACATTTTTTTGTTTATTTTATTCTAGGACAAAAAAATCTCAAGATGTATCATTCCAAATGTTTCAGCAAGATTTTACTCTTACTCCGCGAGTAGAAAAATCTAACAAAACCAGTCCAGTACCCAAGGATCTCACATCTAGTTTAATCGATTCAAATATAAATCAAATTAGTTGGTCAAATAAAATGAAACCTACCACAAGTTCATTATCTCAATCAAAATCAATGGGATTTGAAAATAAACCAGCAAATCTTCAAGGTAGACTATTAGGATTTGAAAATAATTCAGTTACTTCTCAAACTAAACCAATGTCACTTCAAAATTCTGCTAATAATTGGAATGACTTATGGATTAAACAGGAAGAAACCCCACAAGTTAAACAGTTATCGTTATCTGATATTAATGATTTATTAAGTTGATGATGATAAAGTATTCAAACTACAAAACAGTGAATGTTACCTAACTTACTTATTGACTTTATTTTAGTATTTTTATTTTTAAGATTTTAGTCAGTGAACTTATTTTTAGGGATGAGTATATTGATTCCCCAATTCTTGATCTTAATATTATACTGTTTCATTGACTTAACAAGAATTGGAATAGACATATTTGAAAACCTTAACTTTATTAATTTAAAATTTGAATTATTTAATCATTCTTGATTCTTAGAAAATGTATAGTATTATTTATATTTATTATTGTTATTTAAAAAAAAAAAAAACACAATAATTAATTTTGTATACAATCAAAAACAGAATTGAGAATCAAAAAAATCCATCAGTAAAAAATAGTATTATTAACAAATTATTACTTCAAAAATTTAGTAAAATATTTAGATTTTCTGAAAAATATTTAAACTGGTAAATTACTAAATTTACTCATCCCAAATAGTTTTTCTTATTTGTGAGCTTAATATAGTATTAACAGTAGAAACCATTAATAACAATAATGAAGAGACCTTTAAAAAAATACAATATTCCAATATTTTCTGCCAAACTGCCAAGTGATGCTACAAGACATACTACTGTGACCATAAAAGTTATGATGATAGTCATACTTACAGATATGTCATCTAAAATTGCGTCGTTATAAACTTTTTCTACTGTATAACGTGATTTTTTTTTATTTATTTTTACACATACAAATAATATATTAATTTAATTATTAATTCATTTTTACAGAAAAAAAAGAAAAGATGACCCTATAGGTAAAGTGACTGATATTTAAATATAATTAATATAAATACTATGTGTATGTATTAAATGATAAGTTACATAATTAGCCACAAAAATAGGTACCCACTATATACATTTTAGTTGTAAATTGTATCCTTTATAATTTTTGAAAAATTATATTGATTTATACTAAACTAATATTAAAATTTATAAAACTCAACTATAAGTATTAACTTAATCGGGGGAAAAATCATATAGGTACATGAATACTTTTACACTTGCTAGTCACCGTTATGATTTGTCTATTAGATAATGATTTTTTTAAACCCTTTCTCTTATTTATTAGCTTTTTTATTTGTAAATAATGCATTCTGATACTATTCTTCAAAGTAATGATTTTTTGAAATTAAAATAAAATCATTTAACCAAGTCATAATTACATACAAATAATATGTTGCACTGTATTCGTAGGCGTGCGCAAACTTAAATTCCTGGTTAAGCCTGGAACAATTTACAGTGCCCCTAAATTTTTTTGAATCCATCAACATACATTTCAATTGTATATTAAAGACATTGTAATATTTATAATATAGGTAAAGTAGGCACATAAAACCATGTTAAATGTAGGTACATGCAACACATATGGAAGTTAAAAAAATAATAAAAATTGGCTTAAATCATATAACATAAATATGAATCCAATTATGTATATCTGTGTACTTATATTATATTTATGTAATTATGTATATCTGATATTGATAGGTATCACACTGTCGTGACAAATAAAATGTCTATGATCTCCACAAACATAATATTATTATATTAAAATACATATGTACATTTTACTGTACCCCTAAAATATTTCTGGTCAAGTCTTGACTCGACCAGCTCACCCTGTGCGCACGCCAATGACTGCATTTGGACATTATTCAATTTGAGTTAGTTGTATTATTTTTTTTTTTTTTTTTACTGCCTATGGCATCTTTATTTAAACGACTGAGAGTCTTTATAAATACTATACATTATGTGTAGTACAATATGATAATTCCTTAAGTAATAGTATTATGATAATAATGAATTACCTAAAATATATATATTATACATGAACGTGTTTGGGGTTGTATCTCCAGTGAAATAGCCCCTATCCTTAGCCTAAGTTACTTAAACTAAGTCGTATGGCTTTAGGCGTTTGAGGCGCCTAATGTCTTGTAAGTTGTCTAGAAGTTTTTTTGCACTTGCATTGGGATGCAGTTCGAGTTTTTTCGCATGTTTGTTGGCAAACTTTTTGATTTCATCCTGGATGGATGATATATTCAAGTCTCGATGTATGATTTCATTCCTGTCGTACCGGTATGCCGCAACAATGGTGCAAAGGGCGATATTCTGACTTCGATGTTGGATTTGCTGGCACATCCCCACAGTTAGTTGTATTATTTAATATTTTTTTCAGTGGGTGTTGTGGTCGAGCGGTATAAGGTGGCTGTGTCTAAACACACAGTCGCTGGTTTGAACCCTGCCACCAGCGGTTTCGCTTTCTGGGCGGGATGACCGCTTCGAGAGAAGAAACCGCTACCACTCCCTCATCTAATTTAACCAAATGTGGTCCAAAAAAAAACCTCATATGGGGGCTAATGGTTTCAGTTGACGGGGGCCCTCCTTAACAAATAGATCAATAATAAAAAAAAATTTATTTTGCATTTTTGCATAAAATTAAACTATAAAAGTATATATTTAATATTATAATTAGTATTGTGTATTGAATATTGATATTATAATTTGAAATGTTAAACTTACATCTTAATTTATTATTATCACTATTGTGACATTCCAATGTAATTATTGATTGAAGTATTAATAATAAAAAATAACCATTAATAACCATATTGAGTGATTAATCATTATTTATATGTTTAAACCTAATTCCTTACAGAATTAGGTGCAATGTCATTGTTAGGGGAAGTGTGCACTGTAAATATTTTAATTAATTTGGTATTATAATATTATATTTGAAAGTACTCATATTTGCTGTATAATATGCTCTAAATAAAATTATAAATTTATTTACTTTAAAATATAGATGCATTTCCTCTGTAGTTTGGATATAATGTATATGTCATGAAGATTATACTCAAAAATAAGTACCTAGTATTATTTATACTTTCCCTTGAAGAATTACTGGTTACTCCACTGATTAGTTGGTATAATACTGTATTTATTTGCGGACTAAGGAGTGAGTTGGGATGACTTGAGGATTCAACTCGCTTACGAAAAACCAAATCAATACTTGATAAACAGATTTTTAAATTTCTCTCCTAAAATGTCTTATCTAGAATCTTAATTTTGTGAATCCAATGATTGTAGATAATTTTACACAATTTTACAATTTTTAAACAAAATTATATAACTCATAAATGGTGTTATGGCATGAATAAAAATATGCAATAATCAAGATATTATACAACCATTAAAAACATTAAAGTATATTATTTTATTTTTGGATGGTTTCATACAAAAAGCATTTGATTGATCTCGATTTAGTGACCTGCCCCTGCAGGGACTTACTAATTATAAGCGATAGGGTGATGAAATAATTTCATTATCCTTACGATTTAAAATCAGTCAATCTTTGAAGTAGGTACTCTGTATACCTTGAACAGGTATACATATTAAATCATTATATAAAAATCAAAGTAGTTTTATAATTGTACATGTTTAGCATATAAAAATGTATACAATATATTATGTATATAATATTAAATTTATATGTAGGCTGTGGTCTGATATGCTATCTACGTTTAAATGTTTTGAAAAATGGCAAGTTTAATAATTTTGTCAGAATTATAATGTGAAATAAAAATCACATAAAAATTATAAAATTAAAAACAAATCATGATTTAAATTAGGTATAATGTTTAAGTAAAAATAATAGAAAAATATGGCCTCAGGGAAATGTCATTAATTTAAACTTATCCAATAAAACAATAGGTTTATGCATAGGTATTATTTAAGTAAATAGCATACCATATCACAAAACAAATTAGTTTCACAGCCAATGATTATTTTAAAAATATACAATAATATGATACAAAACTTGGATAACTATTTATTAATATTGGTGTAAAGCGTAAACAATTATTAAAAAATCCTATTCATAAAAATATTCAATAATATCATATAAATTATAAGGTACGAGAACAATAATGGTCGATAGCTGGAACCAATTTTTTTTGTCTACATACCTATAAATATACTATAATTGTATAATACGATTAACATCATGAGCATTAGGTATAGTTTTTATGTATATTTTTCGATATTGATGTAAATTAATTTTCTTATATAAATTTTCGTCAAAATGACGTTAACATATTTTTTTTATAAAATTATCGAAATATTGAATAACTATTTAATATTGATTATAAAATAATAAAAAATGTACATATACCTACATTATATATATATATATAAATATAATTTAAAAATGGATACAGCATTACAGCTATTAAAGCGTTCTGATTTTCACGAATAAAACAATTTATATAGGTACCTAACATGATCGCGTTACAGGTTTTAATATAGAAACAAAAACATCGATTCGTCCACAACCGCATGTAATTAGTGTGTGTACTAATTAAAATTAAAAATTAAAAACAAAAAAAAGCAAATGGTACTAAATCAAAAATTTGGAAACTTGACTTCTTTGGCTGACTTGTTGTTTTCGGCAACCCAGACCGAACCACTTTGAGCTTTCTGTAATACGTGAATTAACGCACGTCCAACACTTTGGGCACTGAAACATAAATTATTAAAAATTTACTTTGCCAACTCAATTTTTTTTAACGATATCCTCATAAGCATAGCAGGATCATTTATGTCTTAAGGTTTGGGGGGGGCTAAGACATGTTTAAATTTAAGTTAATGAAATACACAATAATAACATTAATAATTTGAATGGACTACAATCTTGGAAGGACAGGCTTAGATTTTCCAAGTCTCGCTAAATACGCTTATAGATATATATTTGATGGTGGTGATTGACTTACGCCTGGGGCGCTTGAGACGCGACGTCTTTATCCCAGAGATGTATAAAATTAGGTGACAATAACGCTACTTTTACATCTTCGGGTATAGCGTCGGTTAACGTCATTCCTGGACATAAAGCTATCACTCGAATTCCCGTTAAATTCGTGTGATAAGGATCCTAGAATATATAAATCAACAAATATATATATTTACTACAAATATAACGTATGTCGTATAATGTAAAAAAAACGTAAACATAACTGAAATATATTAATTAATTTCGTTATATGTATATATTGTATACTAGAACGTTTAACCCTATTTCGTCCACCTCTATGAGAAACGTATTATGTTAACCGTAATTAAATTAAAATCAAAACTAATTTTTATTATAATAAAAGATAATTCATATGAATGTTTTTCACTAATGTGTGCGTTAATCGAACAATAAAATTAACGGTCTATTCAGTAGTAAATACTGAATAAATATTCAACTCCACGTACACTGTTAAAATTAATATGTAGATAATAGATATAGGTCATGTTAACATATTTTTCCCACTGGACTACATAAAATATAAATTATTTGTATGATAGTATCACATATTCATATACTTACTCCAAATGACCTTATGAAACCAATAAGAGCATGTTTGGTTGCTGTATAAATAGGCATGCTAGGACATGGCTTATAACCCATCGTAGATGAAGTTACAACCACTGTACCACCACGACCTCCTTTGTCCTTGCCCATAAGTTGCATTGCCAGCAGTGTTCCTCTGATTACACCATTCTACATTTAGCAGGTTTATATTTAGTAATATATTTTGACAAGGACACCTCAAATACTATACCCAGGTACGAGTATTAAAACAACGGGAAAATAGTAAAAATAGTAAATCAATAACAGAGATTATTATTATAATTTACATATTACATATATCTATATTTTTTGTACATCTATCAAAATCGTCAGCACTGCAATTTAAGTTTAAGCCCGTGAAGCAAAATGTGCTGAGGCACTAGTTTGTAAATATTATTTAAGTCACATGAGGAGGGCGGACTAACGGGAAGTTACTGCATATAAGTACAGTTAAAACCGTAAATATAAAACGACTAATATAATTGCTTGTATTTTAAAGCTTAATAAAATTTATTTCCTCGAAAAATATAATATATATTGGATTCGAATAAAATATAGGTACCTAGGGAATTGCCATGTTAAGTAATACCTGATAGCACTCGGATTATCATCCAGTCAGATGACAGTATATGTATATGTATAATGTGTAAGTTCAATTGTAGGTTGTAGGTAGGTAGTTTATATTATTTTAAATTTGAATATGTTCATAATCGCCGATAAGTTATTGAAAATAAGGAATAACGTTTTTTATTATATATATAAAAAAAAAACATATTTATAATAAATAATTTTGAGACTTCTCTTGAACTAATATAAGTTATAATTTAAGAAACAACAGTGATTTATTTTAGTTGAATACTTGAATGCTAAACATTGAACAATGAAAGCGTAAGTAAAAGGGTGTGGACTCCGTGGTAGGTCATCGAACTCAAAAGACGTGCGTGACCGAAAAGGTCGATGCAGGAAAACAGGTTCCATTTCAGTTCATAGGGGTGTAACGTAGTCGTTTTTAAGGGGTTAATTTATAAAGTAAAATAATAAATTTATCACACCGAAGTAATAATTCAATTTTATATGCTGATAATTAATTATTTATTATCATTAAAACAAATAAGCAAATGGCGAAATTCAGATTTGATGAACATTCAATTATACTAAAATAGATCAAATCAACCTAAGGATGCATTAATACTAAATTGTAAACTTGTTTTGGCAAACAGTATGGTCAGTACCACGAATATGTTATAATTTATAAATTATATCATTAGCGAGTAGAAGGGTGAATAATGAATATTATGCATTTATGCATAATACCATTACTAACATAGTTGAATATGAAATGATGATACTAATACACTCATAAAACATAAATTATTATTTAAACATTCCCCAACATTTAATTTAAAAATATTGTAAGTGTATTCTTAGATAATTTATGTCATAATAATAAAATCATTTTACTGCAAGCTCTGTGATAATAATATATGCGTCTTGGTCTTGGTGCCATACAATCAGAATACAATAAAATACCTATTCTATGAAAATACTCTTGCATGGGTATTAGACCAACACTCGGAAGAGCACGAGAAGTGTGGAAGGGGATGTATTTACTTATTCGATGTTACATAAGTAATAGTTGCACCCATTACCATTTATTGGATTATGATAAACATACGTATTGATCCTACATGATAATACAAAACTGCAGTGGCGTAAATAGGAAAAATTGTCGGGAAAGCTTAAGGCCTCAGACATTTAAAAAAAATTGAATGTACATCATTATAGTAGTATTTCTGTGATTTGGTCCCAAGTATTGTATAGGTATACATATAATAGGTACCTTATAGATACCAAAAATATATATTGAAACATACAAACAAATATTTTATAAATATCAGTGAAAACAACTTTTATCAAAAATTACCTTTATTCTATTCTTATTTTTTATGGGGGTTTCTAGAGATTTGGGGTGGCTAAGCTACTTGCACCACTGCTCAACAGACAAGAGATTCGTAATTTGTTTTTATTGAAAATATTCATAAAGACAATTTTATTTACTTTTGATTTCCAAATCATATTGATTTTTTAAGATGATGTATGTTATTATATTGGATTTGACTAGCACTTAATACTTAATAGGGTTTTGATTCAATTTTTTTTAGCATAGAATAAAGGATAGGAAAAAGTCAAAAGTGAAATATTTGTTCTTTCATTTTAGATTAGTTTAGAATGGTTATCTATTTCTTCATACGTCTTAAGCAGCCAAGCTCTAAATAATTGTAATATATTAGTGTTTTACCAAATTCACATCGACTTCGAATTCCCAAAATCGGTCGTTGAAAACTCCCGCATTGTTCACGACTATATCCAGTCCACCGAAAGCCGCAATCGTTTTTCGAAACGCATCTATGATTAGAAAAAAGCATAATTTAAAACTTGATAGCATTCGGTCACTAAATATTTATAAATATATACATTTATATATTTATTATAACAAAGTGTTACATATATATTGCAGACGCTGCACCATATTAAATATTATAATGTAAAATGGACTATCTAGTGACAATATTTTATTAGCTATAGAGTGAAATACCAGTTTTACGATGTATACTAAACCTCAAAAGTAACTGATACCGATTTACGGCACACTTTAACATTTAGCTAACGAAATAAATCATTATGATTATAATTAAATCTAACAAGCCGTATAGGAATTACAAAATATATAGGCGTATTTACATTAACCACAAATTAAATAAACAAATTAATACTTTATATTTATGTGAACTGCGTGTAACGTGTTCATAATGATATATTTTTAAAAAAAACATTTCGTATAATTTAACTACTGCCTTCTCGTGGGGATTATTATACTAATATACTTATACCGTTATTTGTTATTGCCTTATTGGCCATTATAGTACTTTTATCCCATATTGTAATAAGTTTTTTGAAAACATTGTAACTTGATATAATTATAACTGTATCTGACCGTTTAAGCATAAAAATAACTACGGTTGTAAAAAATGTAGGTACACCATTAGGTGAGTTTTTTTTGTGATACTCGCGAAATTCCTTCTTATTTTGTTTGCGCTATACTGCAGTAGCAGACTGCAGCAGTGACAGAAAATTGCTA
This sequence comes from Periphyllus acericola, assembly GCA_949715065.1. Lineage (NCBI taxonomy): Eukaryota > Metazoa > Arthropoda > Insecta > Hemiptera > Aphididae > Periphyllus > Periphyllus acericola. The sequence goes on from OX454271.1 coordinate 14,292,798, forward strand.
TGAGATATATAAAATATTTACCTTGAAATTGTGGATAATCGGTGACATCGCACGGACAAAATATCACTTTGGCATTTCCAAATTTGGCACCCAACAAGTCGGCCAATTTGACGCCTACATCCTCATTGATGTCACATATGGATACCTTATAATAAATAATTAATAATTATTATGTATTCAATATCAAAGGTTCTAGATTTGGAGACATTGCACTGTAAAATACTCTTATTAGCACTTTTATCATACACGATAGTTACATTGTACATTGTATATCTACAAATATTTGAAATAAGAGATAAATCGTCTTACTAAAAAACATTAAACTAAAATATTCAATTGTTTCAATTTATTTTGGTAACAAAAAACCAATTATATTTTGGTGAAGTGCTAAGGTCAGATCCTATCTATAAATCAAAAATATCATTCGTATTTTTCTCTTGGAATTTGATCGCATTCCTAACAAATGCCATATCTATAAGAATGCAATCGAAAAATAAAAATATAAAAAAACATGTTGTATAGTCAAATGTCGGACAATGGAAAGTATTTATATCTATTTTATACGTAGGTAGAACGTTTATCACTTACTTGACTTACCTAAGTTACTTTATACGTTTTAGCTAGAGTTTCATTCTAATAAGACTAATTATACAACTTATAAGAAAATTCCATGATTTATTCAATCTAACTTCTTAACTTCTATTATACTTTTGTGCAAGCGTTCATAAATCATATTATATTGGTAAACCCAGGCCCGTGCGCAGGATTTCAGAATGGGGGGTGTTTTGAAAAAAAAAATGTATAACACAGATACATGAATAATTAGCAAATAGTATTATAACATATTTATATTTATTATTAATTTTGTAAGTATCTATATTAAAAATGTATTTTAACAATACTATAAATTACAAATTTTATTGTCATTATATTTTATCGATAACGGCAACTATGATGAAAGTCGATAAAACAGCAAACGTGAAGACAACACTATATTAAATTATTATAGTATTGTACTGCTATGCATTATCATTTATTAAAAATAAGATTAGAAAATATTACATATAGGTGATAGATCAATAATGAAAAACACGATTTTTTTACCATGGGGGGATTTGAACCCCCCCCCCCCCCCTTGCGTACGGCCGCACGGGCCTGGGTAAACCACATATCCCGTGATTGCATTCATACTTCATAGTGAGTGTACTATACAAATAGACGATTAATATAAGAATAATAAATCAAACATCAACCCCAGGACTTGAAGGATAAACAGAACCGAACTATTATATAGGTTCCTCATTTAAATCGAACCGACCGGTCGCGATCTCTTGTGAAAATCTAGTTTTTTATAAGAACAAATTGAATTATGTGTAAAACAACAATATAAAGACAAAAAAATTATATTCTACGGGCCTATTTAATAGGACTATACATGGGATCCCAGAGGTTGAGACTCTTTTGCGCACATATTAATATATTTATTAAATTTATGGCAACTCGTTTGCGCACAAAATTATGAACAATGGAAACCTCCTTATAGGTACGGTTTTGGGTGTACAGGGTGTCTTAAAGTATAACAATTATTTTCAATCATGGTTTCCCATCAGTTGTCTATCAGTTATCTATTAGTAATAGGGACTTCATAATCGTGATTTCTGTGCTCATCAAGTGCATGAGTCGTGATTGAACTTTTACGTATGCGCCAAAATATTTCATGCAATTGTATACATGAACTTGTCAATGCAGTTAGTAGGAAAAAACTTAAGTGTAAAAATATTTCATGCAGATTTTGAAAAAGCTGCACACAATGCTGTTCTTCAGAGTTTTCCGCAATGTAAAATAGTTTGCTGTAAATTCCATTTAGGACAAAGTTGGTTCAGGCGTTTGCAGAAAAATAAAAGTTTATTTAAAGAATACTCAAAAAATGATTCTGAAGTTGGAAGGTGGCTTAAATATTTTTTCGGTTTACCTTATTTAGACCCTAATGACGTTTCGGACGCATTTACTGAAATAATTTCAATAGCACCATGTAACGTAAGTATGGATTTTCCTGACTATATATTAAAAAATTATGTTGATGTTGATGCTGATTTTGAGCCAGAATTATGGGCTAGTTAACCAGACAATAGCCCAAGAACAACGAACGGAGCTGAAAACTTTCACATGCATTTCAATAGTCAATTTTATACCCCCCACCCTCATATTCACCAAATTATTCAAACACTTATGGAAATTCAAGTCGATACTGATTTAAAAATTAATTCACTAAAAAAAAATAAAGGAAATACCCGTAGAAAAGAAGTAAAAACAAAATTATATGAAAAAAATATACTCTGATTATAAATCTAAAAAAGTTGACATTTTAACATATTTAATGCAAACGCGTACCAATATATAAACATCAAAATTATTTTAATTATTTAATTATTTAACTTAATTGTCAACAAATTATTGCAATTGTAAATAAAATTATTTTAGGTACACAGGTTATGTACACCCTTACGTGGGTAAATTTCTTCGAAAAAAGGTTTCTATTGTTCGCAAATTGTGCGCAAATGAGTTGTGTTTTTGTGCGCAAACGAGTCGTGAAAAATGTAAATGTGCGCAAACGGGTTGTAGCCGATCCCAGAGGGACCAAAAACGGGAATTCCCACCCTGGACTTCATATATAAATTTGAAAATTTGAATTTTTATTATCGTTTAAGTAAATATTTCATTGATATTTTGACTAAATTTGAATTTAAGATTGACGAAAAAAAAACAATACATTTGTGATGTATACTTAATACTTATGCATACCATCATAATTATATTTGATGAACTTCTTTTTAATGCAATTTTTGGTATTTTATTTCACTATACACCTCCCTGATAAACTTCTTACTGGCGTTCATGGGACTATAGTTTTCAAAATTGTAGAAGTCTCATAATTTTATTTAATAATAATTAATATTATATTTAATAATTTATATGGTGTAACAATGTATGGACAATTTTTGTTTTTAAGTGCATATTTTGAAATTTACCTATTAAGGTGGAGCCGCAGCGGGCGTAATATATTTTTATAATTTAGTCACGTAGATACCAACAGTAAATCAGAGTGGTTTTCGGGTTTTATGTTGACCGGCTTTAAGACAATAAGACATTGATTTTGAGGGGTTCCGAAGTTTAGCACTCAAAAATATATTATATATATGCTGTATACGATATATCAATATATGTATACGTATCAAGTATTTCCGAGGAAGGTGTTTCTCATTTTATCGGTTAAAGAACCAATATATAGATTACTTTTCAACTAATATTTTTTTACTTAATGTTCGGTAAAATAACAATAATTACATACATAAATGCACTGCTACACGTATAATGAAGTAACTTTTTTGGAACCGGAAAATTGTTGATGAAGTCCAAATTTTCCGGTTGTTTGTGTATGCCCTCCGAGTTCAGAACGTGTTCCAAAAAAAAAAAATTCAGAAGAACCGATTTAGAATATTTCAGTATGGCGAGTTAGTCTGAATATTTTAAGACACTCGAGAACCTTATCTTGTGGTGGGTCTGGTGTTAGTACCGGTCCATTGAAAATACTACTTTATCGTCTAGGTATAAACTTACACGGAACGAATCTAAAAAAAAAATTTGACTGTTTTCGAGAACTAAATGGTGATTTCTGTAATCGAGCTACGTGGTCACGTCGTGTATAGCTGAGCAGCCTCTTGTGGTTAAATATAAATTGATATATCATAGAAATGGATCGGGAGTTTCGAAAAGGGCGAGAGGACTGAAGCGGTAGGTTCCTATCACCACCCCCGTCAACGGCAACTGACACGTAGACGTAAAGAACAATAAACGTATAGAAAGCGGTGACGGCTATATCAGGTAATACGTATAATAACGTATTACCTACACCTCCCACGTATATATTACGCGTACGCATAATGTTATTATTGTAACATCTTACTTTGGCTCCGTTTTTCAGCAGCTCCTCGCAGTACGCGCGACCGATGCCGGCGGCCCCGCCTGTAACCATGGCGACCTTACCCTTAATGTCCATCGATCGTCTGGCTGTTGCGGCGGTCCGGTTGCACCGCGGTTATTCCCGCGCTGTGGTATCTACCGGGCGAGACGTTTGCGTTGTTGTTACAATCGAACGCGAACGATTATATAGTGCACAGGCAGACAGGTACACGATTCAGAGCAGCAGGTTCGTATAAAAAAAAACACTAATATATACGTACGGATCGCGACGTATATGTGTTACAGACACGCCGCTACAATTCTAATTCCTATTTTTTCGGTCGTTGTTGTCGCGCCGGGAAGTTAAAGCTGAATATTATGTGACAATATAGATTACCACCTCCTATACGTATATTATATAAGCGCGCGATGTCCCGTGACACCAGACTCGGACGATGATCACCGGGTGCAAAACGTCTTTCGGGGAAAATACGTAAACGCGCGAGCGACACGCGAGGGTGCAGATGCCGTGTGTTGTTATAGGTCTCGAACACGGGGTTGGCGGAGAGGAAAAAAAAAAAAAATACAAAAAATACGAAAACACAAAAAAAACGACTTTTGGCGGTCGCCGCGTTACTGTTACCGGGAACCCGCGTCTGCGTACGTCCACCACACGTACACTATTACGCGCGCGTGACGACGGCCTCGCCCTCGACGGCGAACGACGCCGCCTAACCGCCCGACTGCGGGTGTCCGGCGCGTCGCCAAAGACGCCGCCGGCCGGCGCGATACGGACGGACGAGAGCTTTGCGCCACGGACCGCGGGGAGCGCTGCGCGAAAACCGCGCGGTCACGCCGACGGCGGCGGGATCCGCCGGGAACACCAGTGGTAAACAGACCGAGGACGGAACACGGGACGGATACGCTCAATGGACGGCTTGTCATGGCGCACGGTACCCATGCAGGGCGGATGGGCGTGTATTCCGAAAGGCCGGAGAAAAATTCCGTTTTCGTGTCTGCTGTTGTGCTAACCCTTAGATCTAAGTGTAGACCACCGGTAGAAGAAATCATTTACAGAAACAGAGAAGTGCTCGTGTCACTGTTAATCATTCGGAATTATTGTCGGCTAGAGGCTACCGGTAGAAAACATAACTCATACTCATACATATGCAATGATTCGATCAAATTCAAAATTAATTAATGCAATATTGCATATTGTAAATATATTTTAAATTTAAAATAAAATTGTTCACTGTCATGGACGCATCGGCCCATGTTTTGTCAAAATATGTAGTGGCCCACCGGGAAGGTCCCGGTATTCCGGTGGGCCTATCCGTCCCTGGGAGGATCCCGACCTTTTCAGACTCACGGCACCCGAAACCATTTTCTATGAATTCGGAGGCACCCTGTAGTAGTATATCCAGTGATGTAGTCGTAATTTTTTTAGTGAGTATACGCTTAAATGTGTTTGATATATAAACGTGGGGGGCTTCGCCCCCCACACCCCCCTATGTATCCTTCGTTATTATTATATTTATATTTGTAGTTGCATTTACATACGTCATTATATTACGATACCTTGCCGCAATTAAACCTCTAAAGTTAACAATCATTCTCCTAGATATTTATTAATATACAGATAGGATTTTCAAGTTTCAATAAATAAGATATACTATATATATTATTAATTATTATTAAATAATAAAAACAAGAAACAGGATTAGGTATAGGAAAATATTAAGTTATAAAAATATAAAATTTATCACACTCTCTTTGAAATCATTATTGAAGACTATTTAAAGACAATTTAATTACCTCAGCACATTTGCTTCACTGGCCTATATTACACAATTTATATTTGTGACTTTTTATACTTTATATTAGTCGTCACTCGTCAGCTATTACTACACTATTACTAAAGAATAAATGCATTTCCATACGCGTATACCCGCGTATCATGTGTTATTCTATAAGTATACGCACTTACAGAAAAACAGAGAAGTGGGTATACGCCGTATACCCGCGTATACGCCCTACTACACCACTGAGTATATCGTGTATATATAACTTCGGTTTTCTATAGCTCAAGGCGTGTAACCAACACACACATATTTTACGCACGTATTGTACACGCATAACTCTATTTTATAAAAAATTAAACACTTTTAACATTGATTATAAATTAGTGAAAAAATAAATAAGTACATTTAACGAAACTATAGTTGAATGAAAATTAAAATAAATCGAACATCACAGTATTACCACGGATTATATAAAAAACAATAGGTTGTATTACTTATTGTACATTAAACGATTAAACACATGCACGATAATTTTTTTTTTTGACTGTGCAAATATGTATGTTCAGTGGCGTATTTTGAGTATTTTTTTGGGGGGTGTCCTGATTCCTGACAATACTTTATCTCCACAAATATTAACATAGTTCCATAAAAAATTCATACCTGATTATAAAACATCCTAATACCTTATATAAGTGATAATTTTTTTGTAAAAAAATCTTAGGATTGCTACTTAAATATTTATTAAAATAAAATTATGACAGGAATAAAGTATAAACAATTTTACTGAATAAAATAAAACAAATCACTTAAATTTACTGAGTATTTTTTCGTAAAAGTTTAATTTATTTTGTATATTCATATATTATTATAGATATATTAAAAAAAAAAAAGTACTTATATTACAAAGCTTCAACCTTACAACAGTAAAGGTAGACGTCTTTTTTTTGTTGCCAATTCGTCCAATACTTGTTTACTTTCAATGCGATCCTTCCGATTGATTGATAACATGGCTAATCCATTTAGCCTTTTCTAAATAAAACAATTATTAATTTATTTAATTTTATAATTATGATTTAGACTTAGTTAAAAAAACTATAAACTTACTTGGCCCATAGTATAACGTAAGTAAGTCTTTATCTTTTTAAGTGATGAAAAGGATCTTTCGTTCTGCGCAGTTGAAACTGGTAGTGTCGCAAAAATTGTTAACAATTTAAATATACGAGTATTAGGGTATATTTCCGAATTACATAGAGACAAAGCTTCCATTGCGTTTCTATAGTTAGTTGCTTCTAAATTTCTCAGTCTTCTTTGCCACAAATTATACTCCGATAATAACACTGTCTTGGAAGATGAACAAAGATCTTCCATGTATGTTTCAGTTAATGACAAAAATTTTTTTTCATCCGTATTAAGACTTACGAGTGAACTAAAATTAGCTAAAATAGATTTATGACTGGTAAATCGAGCTTTTAATAGCTCAATAAATGTTTCAATATAAGGTATAAATATAGCGATTCTATACTATACTTCTATTGAATCTGTTTTAACATTAACACGGTTTGTTTGTCTTTTTGTATTTCTAGGGATACTTATATTAACACCAAATGTATTACCAAGACAAACAGCATTTTCAAAAATATTTTGGAAAGTAGAATCAGCATTTTTTCGAAAACCTTCAAGTTCTTTTACTGTATCCTCTGCTAATTTGATCGCTTCGCCAAGGTCAATATTAACCCGTTGAAGATGTTTCGATAAAAGAAGACCAACACTAAAACATTTAGCCACTATAAGCATAGAAATAATAAACTCACCTTCTAAATTCTAATATTGCACTACGCAGATTGCTGGCTTGCGAAGAAGTCTCAACATCTTTCCACTCTGATATAAGGTTTAATGATTCTATTACTTGTTCAAATAACTCCTCAAAATCATTCACTGCATGGTAACGTTAAAGCCATCGGGTAGCGCAAAGACGTTTTAATGATTTTTTTGAGATTTTTTTCATCACTGTTTTCAATTTGAGTTTTTAAAATATCTTTTCTTTTAGGAAAAATGAAAAAATCCCGAGCTTTAGAAATGGTCCCCAAACAATTTCTTATTCCATGTACTTTGCAAGAGTTTGAAACCGCTAAGTTAAGGACATGTGCGGAACAATGCACATAGAGAGCAAGAGGATGAGTTTTACGAATTAAGGCTTGAACGCCGTTAAATTCTCCTGACATCGCAGCCGCGCCGTCATAACCTTGTCCTCGCATGTACTTTGTTTCTATTCCAAAAGTGTGTAAGCTTTCTAATATTAATGTTGCCAAACCTTTTCCTGTCGTATCAAACGTAGGTATGAATTGAATAAACTCCTATTTTACTATCATATTTTTTTTATCTAGGTATCTTGCACACAATGCTACTTGTTCGATGTTCGCAATGTCAGCTGTTTCATCGGCAAGTATTGAAAAACATTGAGCAGAGTTTACTCTATTCACAATTTGTTTTAATAAAATTTGGTTACACGATTCGATGATTTCGTTTTGAATCGTCGCACTAGTGTATTTTAAATGTCCATTACTTTCTAAAAATAATTTAAGATTTTCATCACCACGAGCCCTATACCGTAAAATTTCCCGAAAATTTCCTTCATTGTTTTCATTTTCGTCATCAGTTTGGTCGATCATTAATTTTCCGGAATCTCTGTGACCCCTAATTGCTATATTCTGCCTGCCGCATAAAATTATTGCTTCAATTATCGAAGTTAAAAGTTCGTGATTTTTTATTATTTGATTCTTTCTACTGGAGAATAGTTTTACTGATATGTCTTCATTAATATTTTTTTGTACTTTAAGAAAATGTTCAGAATCGGATAAACAGGTTTTGTGATAATTTGTTTCACTATGGTTTTGAAATCCTTCCAGTGCACTGCAGTGCTTTTCTCCAGTTATCAAATTTAGTCAATACAAAAGAATTTGGCTTTTTTGAATTATATCCAACACCAGACTTAACGAATGCTACACAAAATTTACAAAAAGCACCGCATTCTTTTTCGGAATAACATAGCCATGGATACTTCAAAAGCCACCAATATTGAAACTTTAAATTTACTTGCTTGTTTTTTTTCATATACATTTTTATTGGAAATTTGTAATTGATATCGGGCACCCATAGATTATTCATAATATCAGAAATTTCATTTTGTGATAATGTACGGTTTATATAAAATCTTATATCACATACATTCGTAACACTAGTAGAATCAGGTATAGTTTTTGAGACGAGAGATATAGTGGTTGAATCATCTTTTTTTTTTATTGAGGAAATTGCTTGAAAATGTGCTCGCTTTTTGGAGGGGGGTGACAATGAACGTGACGTATCTTCTAATTCAGGCGTAATACATGAGAAAATATCTTGCTTAGAATTAGGTTGACTACTACAGTTAGATATTTTCATAAAAGATGAAATAGAAGTTTGTTTCTTTTGTGCAATTTTCACTGTTTTTAAAAAACAATAATATTATTAAATACTCTTTAGTTTTATATTAAATTTATTAATTTAACTATTCTTTTTACATATTATAGTTAGTAGTTTTGTACGAGTCCTTACACCTTAAAGGCTTAAAAACTAGAAAAATAAATTACTATAATGTTGTACTCACGTAAATTTGACGTATTTACGACATCAACAGTTCACAGTAGAAAATAAAATCGTTGTACTTCGAGTATACTGTACACAGTACACTTTATATCGTTCGCCTTTGCTATAGTAGTCAGTAGATAATAATAATTTTTGAATTCGAAGAAAAATAATAAGGCGATAGCCAATAATACGGTTCGCCCGACATCACCAAACGTCCGGCAAACGATAATACAATTTTAAGAATTACGTAGATCACCGTTTACTGGAAGTTAAAATAATATTTTGCTAATGGCTAATACCTATTATATCTGGTATTAGATTAAATATCTATTATTTAATTTTTATAAAGCCGTTTTAAAATATTTTGTTATTCGTTAAAAATATTTTGTAAAACTTTAGTAATGAATAGAACTAGAAAAAAAATTGGGGGGGTTTAACCCCCAGGACACCCCCCCCCCCTAAATACGCCACTGTGTATGTTTGCTTTATATTTGAAACAATTCAAGTTTGCGGCACTCTGGTAGGGACCTTTGATATAGGGCAATAGACGGTTACCACATTTTACTTGGAAAACATTATTTTTTTACAATTTTTGTGGAAACTAATCGTTCTTACATTCGTACAACTCCTTATATTGCTAAAATGCTAACCTCCAGTCTTAACATTTTATGACTTACACACTTGGCAAGAAGGCATTTTATTTTGAACTAGCCGACCCGTCACAGCTTCGCCCGTGATTGGTTGTTTATTTTGCCTTCGGACCATGATATGTAGAATTTTTTATTCAAATATTATTGTTTAATGTGATCGGCAAGTAAATATAAAAAACGGTTAATGAAAACGGATTGAAATTTTTCTAGCGTTATAAATGATAAAAATAAATACAGATAAAAAAGAAATAATTTATGGTTGATAATGAATTTGATTGAAGTTGATGAAGAAAAAAAAAGAATTAAAATAAGAATTTTATAAGACTTCTGAGTATATGATGTTTTTTGTTATATTTCCTGTTGAAATTAAAATCATAAGATGATTCGGGTGTCCAGTTCGAGAAAATGCCACGTATAATTGCCCATGTGAAAAGCACTCTGTACGAAGATCTACGCCAACGTACTTGAATGTTTGACCTTGTGCTTTGTTTATGGTGATGGCAAAAGAAACTTTAACCGGGAATTGAAGCCGTTTGAAAGAAAACGGCAAGTCAGAGGGAATCATGGGAATTCTTGGAATAAATGCAATTTCTCCTTTCGCTGGCCCTGTAAGAATTACGGCTTCTATAATATTATTTCGCAACGATTTTATTTGTAATCTTGTACCGTTACATAAGTTCGGTGGTTGAAGATTACGTAATAATGTAATTGGAGCACCAATTTTTAATTTTAATTTATGAGGAGGAAATCCCGAAGGAGAAAGAGAATTGAGAAATTCTTGTGGATAATGAATAGCATCATCTGTTGATGTAACTGTATCAATAGATAGATATTCACGTGAGTGTCCATCGAATTTTAGAAGGATGATATCATTAATTTCTTCTGCTGTTACATTTCTTGGAGAGATAATAGCTCTTTCATATAACCACTGATAAGATTTATTGGACAGATTAAAAATGTCAGGATAAACTGTAGAAATCAACTCTTCCACGTTATTGACCACCCGTCCAATCGTGTGATTGACAGAAATGTAACCATTTTCATTTTCTAAAGTTCCATTTCCAATTTTCAACAACTGTGCTGGAAAAATATCGTCCCCTCCGCATAAATAAACTCTCATGTTTGTTCGCAAATAAAGTTTTTCAACATAGTTCCATATAGGGGAAGATTTTAAGCAAGCATTAACGACATCAGCTCGAGTACCTTTAGGGATTACTGGTAAGGTTTGACGGAAATCACCAGCGAAAACAAATGTTATGCCACCCATGACCCATAAACTTATTATTACACCTAAGATCTTTCAATGTTCGATCAATTGCTTCGATATGTGATCTGTGACTCATTGTACACTCATCCCACACAACGAATGAGGTTTCTTGAAGAATTTTTCCAAGAGGGCCATTTTTACGAATCGGACAAACGTATTCTGTATCAAATAATACATTTAACGGTAACTTGAAAGTCGAGTGAGCAGTTCTGCCGCCACTAAGTAGAGTTGCTGCTATACCAGATGAAGCTACTGCTAATGCAACTTTACCTGAGGATCTAATTTGAGCCAACAACAAATTAATTAGGAATGTTTTTCCTGTACCACCCGGAGCATCTAAAAAAAAACTCTTCCTTGATGATTCATTACGCTTTCTGTAATAACATTAAAAGCATATTTTTGATCATTTACTAATTTTGGTAAATTGATTTCTACAAATTCTTGTAATCGGTTATTATCGTAAGAACGCAAAATTGAGAATTCAAAAGGATCAGATGCATTTTCATTTCGAACAGGTGATTTATCTATTAAATGATGCACTTGACCCTGAATTTTAAAAGAGGGCATGAAGTTCCCTTCACTTATTTCGTTTGCTCCAAACGATGTCATTTGAAACAGAGTGTTATACCGTCTAGAATTATCAAAGAAATGTTTTGATAGAGGGTGAGAATTATCAATTAAACTTTTAATTAGGTCTGGAAGATCCTCAAATTGGTGTAAAACAACTTTACCGTCAGCGCAGCAAAGTCCATGGGTTTCATCTTTCCATTTTTTTGCATGGCACTTAGGACATAATATAGTCATTCGTCCAATTTGAAGCGCTTTAATATTTAAATAATCAATCTCGGATTGATAATTAAACGCTGATTTCATACTTAAAGCGTTACGTTGGTCCTGTGCAAGTGTTTGAGAACGTTCTGGTGAATTATCTTTTTGCCTTCTGTTATACATTCGAGTTGCATTGGCAGTTTTTCTGCCAATGCGTGCTCTTGGCGCTCTCGGCATGATGATGAATTGGCCACTTACCCGAAATTTAACTGTATTAGCATGCCCAATATACCTTTATAAGAATAATCAAAAAGTAGGTGAAAAAACTAAGCACAAATTATGCTCGTAATGGGCGTATAGCAAATAACCACACTCGACGCCTACCAAGCTCAGACTGAGCCCGTGATGCCACGTGCGGTGAGCTATGTGCTATTAATGCTAGATAATAGCGTTTAACAATGTAGGTATACAAACACATAATAAAAATAGATATACTGACATATAAATATACATACTTGTAAATAATTGTTATTACCAATTGTAATTTGTAACTAATGGCAACAGTTGCCGGGTTGTTATAAAGATCAAAAAAAAAATTAGATAAAACACTATGTGTGGAAAAATGCGTATAAAAACTTTTATGAACTTTTTTTACTGACAAAAGTGTTACTAAAACCTTCAGCAAAGTGTCAGGTTTCAGCCAAAAAAAATTTCAGCCAAATCGGTCCAGTAGTTTTCTCGGTTAGCGCGGTCGAAGAAAAACCCTTACAATTTTACGATTTTACAATTTACCGACCCGACAGACGTTGTGCTGTCTTAATTATGAATATTGAATTTGAACTGGTATAATTAATAAAAAAGTGTTTATTATTCTAATGCTTTATGATATACAACATTCTTAGTTTTTTTTCTTACGTGTTTATAAATAGTTTTGTTGGTATTCCGCCATGAGAACAAACGACATATAACTGGCCATGTGAAAAACATGGATTTTCAAGATTGTTGCTGCAAACACTTAGCGATTGCCCTTGTGATTTATTTATCGACATTGCAAATGCTAGCCGCACTGGAAAATGCAACCGTTTAAAGTCGAATGTATTATATAAAAATATATAAATGTAGAAATATAGGATGATTTCACGTCGTAGAATAAAAGTATACTTTTCCAAAATATTAGATTGTTTGCAACTGACCTCTGTGCAAAATACTAATGAATTTATTGCTGTTGTGGAAACGCAACATTTGTTTAATACAGTTATTATATAATACGCGGTGGCCGGTGACTGTCCTTAGATTTTTGCCTTCTCCTTTGTTTTTTTCATTTGTGTTACCATGGTTACCCATAAGTATACCTATGAACGTTTTGAATTTCTCGTTCAGGTCCAATTTTTTAAATTTTTCTCTCCGTAAGAACCATCCTCGTACTTCAAGGAATATTATAAAAAAAGAATTAGCGAAATCGGTTCAGCTGCTCTCAAGATTTGCGCTTAGCAACACATTCAGCGATTCATTTTTATATTATAGATTTTAGAATGTAAATTTGTTAAAGGACCGTTGCTTTAGAGTTTAGACTTTAGTATGGGAACATAATACGTATGTCGTCGTTTTTCGAATTAATCGGTAGTTTTCAATAAATTACGAGAAAAATCTGACCACGAAAACTTGTGATATCATCAATAATACTCAAATAATTTGTACTTCTTTTCAAGTTTCACGTTATTCTGTAGCTTGGCAGAGTCGGAAACGTGACAACATATGGGTTACTACTTAATATTTTAATATTTTCAAAAGTGTTGACTTTTTTCATATCACAGATATTCAATAACTAAATGGGCCAAATGTAAACATTACATATTTACATCGACCTTCGCTCGGAATTCGATGGTACAACATTTCATTTCAAAATGTTAAGCACTACAAGTCTTCAATATTATGAAAAGTAATTAAGTCAGGGAACTAAAACCTCCAACACTAGGTACCAATACATAGAATTTCACTGAAAACTGACGGTATGTGCCTCGAATGGCATACTTCAATGAAATCGAGGATCACTGTGTCGGTGCAGTTAATTAACTGGCCCTAAGGAGCATTATCGTTAAAGGATGCGGCAAAAAATGCAGAATGATAAGGCTGAAAATTCCACCGTGGGACCATTTTCATACCATCGCCTACAACCGACCGTTTAGCTTGTGGTTATCATGTGACTACATCTTTGTGGACCGATGCTCAAACATTGAGCAACACAACCACCTGTTGCAGGTGGTTCCGACGCCAGACGGTTGGGTGTTTTAGGTCGGACTTCAAAAGTTAATTATGCCGAAGATCACACCGCATTTACTTTATTAAAGCACCACTGGTTTTAACTGCCGCACCACCAGCAAGTTTGAGAGCAACCCTTGCCACCAGTTCAATTGTAATAACCATCAACCAACATTAATTCTACCAATGCGGTCGAAAACTCCTGTTAAAATTGTGTACTTTTTTTCATTGGCCCGAAGGCAAAATTTATAATTTGTTAATAATATTTTGACCATATAAGCATTTTTTTTATGTTTAGTCTAATTATTCATTAAGTGTTTATGTGTTGATTATATGATGCAGTTTTTAATTATGAATAGCACCAACTTCTAACCTTAGAGAAAATTTAGTATTGATTTTACCACCGTTATTTATCATGAAACTAAAGTAAGTTGAAGAGTTGACCAATACTAAACCATTCACTTATATTATAAACATTGTATATTCTCTAGAGATTAGAAGTAATGAAAAATTAAGTAATATCATTGATTATAAATAATACTATTTGATTATATGAATAACACAATAATGGACAAAATGATAATCAGAAAACTTATATTTATAGTTGATATTTAGAATTGGAAAAAATAATAAGATAGGGTTCTTCTTGGGCGCCCAGATGCACTATGATTTAGGTGAGAATGAAAAAAAAATTTCAGCATTAAAAAAATATCAAAAAATATTGAATGGAAGTTAATTGTCCTATTCGAAGGTGTGCAAAGCAACAATCTGTGTATCAAGCACCTTGGAATGTTTAAGTAATGAGGGATTACAGGGGGACAATATGTCAGAGGACTATTAAAATATCAAGTGACAAAATGTATTAATTTTTTTTGTTACTATAAAAAATAATAATACAGGTAAAGGTACTCATGGTTGTTGTTATATAATCATAAGTTCTTCAGCATTAAACAACTTTTAAATAAATTATAAATTATTGGATAATTTGTCGATACTTAGGAAAAAGAAACTTTTAAGATAACAAGTGAATGTTCAAAGTATTTATTTTACCTTGATTTACAGGCTCGCCCCACACATTTTAAAATGTATTTAATTAAATATTAAAAAAAAAAAAAATATATGTATAAATATTTATCATAAGATTAAAAAAAAATTCAGATAATAAGATTTCTTACATCCCGTAAAAACATAAAATGTGTTGAATATTTTACATGCTCTTAAAAACTAGTATAGTAAATAACACAAACACAGCAACTGAAGTGTGGATTCTCAACTTTTAAACATGAATAAAAATCAGTATTAAATATCATTAAAATATCTTTGAAGATTTAAACTATTGATGACTATGAGTGTGTAATTGTAAATACATGATTACTAGTAGTTGAATTAGTAATTATCTACTCACAAATAACCTCATAGATTATAATCATTATTATTGTTTAAATAATTAGGGGTTTTTAGTACTTAAAATAAAACAAAGTCTAAATAACTATTTTAAGAGTATATTATAATATAATAAATAGTATATAAAATATGCCTAAATGTGATATCGCTTTCTGAACCATGAAATTAAATGAAAATTTAACAAAAATTACAAAACAAAATGACCTGTAAAACTTATTTTTTTTGTGGTATTTGTTAAAGCCACAAATGAAAGGGATAGACAATTCCCTAACGTTTTAAGTAAAATCTAGGCGTCGGTCTGAGGGGCTGTATAATAGCAGCATGGAAATATTATCCTCAGGCAACGACCAATGAAGCGACGTTGTTGTTGCTGTTGTACTGCTTGCATTGGCTGTGTTGGTTGTACCGGCACGACAGCTGTAGGTTGGTAGCGAGGCGCAAGGTACAAACTATTCCATGGTTCAGACAGCGGCGATGGCTAGAATGTGCTACCCTCGGGTGGCTGAGACATTTTCATGTTATCCTTAAGAGTCATTAATCTTCTAAGCTCTTGCAGAACAGTCTTGATTGTATAATCTCGTTGCCATCTAGCTAACACTGGCACTTGTCTATTATCCACCTAAATTAAAATAACCATCAAATAAATAAAAGACACTATTACTGATTTTTATAAAATTGACATGCAAATTTAAAAGTTTTTATCACTGCATATTAATTGAGCTCAAAATTAAACACTAATTAAAAAAACAATTTTATATTATAAACCATGATTGAAATAAAGAAATTGTATGTATTTTTTTTCGAATATGAAGCCAAAGTCAACGTTAGTATAGAGGGTATAATTCTAAACATTTTTACAGTTTAAAAACAATATTTTTAACAGTTTAAATCAGTTATTTTACTAAATAATTATAAACTGTGCAGGTAGTGGAAAATTGTGATTTTTGATGGTGTAAAATGTAGTTTAGGAAGTATATTTAATAAAGCAATGGCAGCTTGTAGATAAATTAAAATTAAACTAATTCATTTTTCAATTAAAAAATTGATAAAATAAAATAAGAAGATATATCATAAAATAACCCCGGAAAGCTATTGAATTTAATTATTAAAACATTTAAGTACATTTTATTGCTGGATGTTTACTGATTATGGTTAATGAGCAGCAACATTGTAATAGTTATCAAACCATGAAAAACATAAAAATAAGCAGACATTTGCTGGAAATATGAATAATTGTCAATCCTCCGTATGCCATGCTTTACATATTATTTAGATTTAAAATATAGATAACAAAAATCTATTGGCCCTACCACAAATACAATTTATAATAAATAGTAAATCTTTATATAATTTTTTTTCAAACATTCGTTACTCAAGATCCATAAACAGCCACTGATAAAACATTGTAATGATGGGGTGACATGGCTGAGCGGAAAAGGCGGCTTTATATACTACTAAAATCACATAGTCACAAGCAGTTTTGCTTTTCAGAGAGAAGCTACCACCACCACTTCTCCCCAAACCTACTGTTCTAAAAACATGAGTTTGACTCACAAAAAGTACCCGCATACTATAAAACCACAGCTAATGGCAATAGTTGATCGGAATTTCTTGTAACATTGAAATAGAATAATAAAAAATATAAAATTGATTTATAAATTTAACTATTTAAATTGTTTCTCAACCTTTTTATTGGCATGACCCCCAAAATAAGTTTAACCTCACATCCCTTTGGTGATACTTATTTGCATTGGCATTTTTGGTTTTACCAGTTAAAACATATCCAAGTAGTTAATTAACGGTTTTTTATGAACATAACAGTTTAGTTATTTTTAACTAACCTGATATTTTGTCTATGGGATTATGACCCTCAAAGTTTAGAAACAATGCTTTAAAATTATCTCGTAACTAGTCATCTACAATATCAGCTGTATATATAAAATGGTATCTTATAACTATAAGCATGAAATATTTTATTAAAAATAAAATAAAAACTGTAGATAACACTAATCAAATATAATATTAAGATATTTTTTTTTTATAATAAGATTATTTAAGATATAAAAAGAATAGTATTATTTCTAACCGTTCTCTAAATTATTTTGTTACGGCTAAGCATTAATAATACAATTATTAGACTACCAACTTATTTGATACTAAAAATAAATAAATAATTAGTCAGAGTATAAATCTACATTACAGGGCCATCTTAATATTTAAGATTTGAAGATTTTTGTGGCTAAAAACAATGATTTCTTTAAATGTTCTGGTTGGACTTTGTTTTGAAGTTAAAATTTAAATCTAGTGCAATATGTCAAAATAATTTGCATTAAGTAGCAGTCTATACTCTGTCCCACAAGAGATCATGCCAGTTCTGCTCATGTGTAATGAAATATGACTGACCACCTGGGCCGGCATATACCCTCCATGCTTTTAAATTAACTGATGATGAACGACCGTGGCGTTGATGACAGTCATAGCGGTGGCAAATGCAAAAATTTGGTGAGATATGCACAGAGGGCAGAGGCAACTAGTTTTAGTTTTTGCGCGGCATGATCTCTCGTAGGACCGAGTATACATGAATATAGAATTAATCACAGGTTTATTACGGTCAAAGGCAATCATTTTAACAATAGATGTTTTTGGATAGTATTTTCACATTTAACAGATAAATGGTATCCTGTATTTATGAAATGCCATATTATCCATTAGACTATGGTGATAATAGTGAATAACTTTTAAGTCTAAGTAATACACTTCTTTTTATGGTAAACTACACTTCTAAAATCAAAAAACAGAAAGGCCCAGTGAGGTAGATTTATTCTCTCAGATTAGAAATATAGTTTAATATTATAGTACCTATGTTAAAATGGTCAAAAAAAATCAGGTTAGTACAAAAGTTATTCAATAATAAAACTTACCAATCCAGTTGTATTATGAACACAATTCATGTTAATGCGTGTAACAAACCGAGCGACAGGTGCGTCATCTGGATACATAGGACCACATTCTACTTTTAAACTATACATACGATTTTCATAAGGAGTCTACAAATCAAACATAATTATTAATATTAAAATAGCTAAATAATAGGTAAAAAAAAATATATATATATACCCTAGGTGGTCCAATAATCATTCCAGTCCATTGAGTTAAAGTCATATCATCATCTTTTTCAAGACCCCAACTGATTGTGCCATCTCCTACACCTTTTTGACCTTGCTCTAGTTCTTCCAACAGTCTAAAATTTCGTGGGATCACTAAAAAAAAAACACAACAATTTATCATTAAAATCTCACATGTAATGCACAAGATAAAAACATAGAAAACAATAACTTGTCAAAGTCTGGTAGTGTAAAATGAAAATAAAAAAGAAGATATTTTCGAATTTGAATCGTAACCGGAAGTTACGGATGGAACAAGGGCTAAAAAAACGACCGGTCGAAGAGTCCGGAACGTCAGCGTATGATGTGGCGGTATGACGTCCAACGATGAACCAACAAAATATATGATACAATAGATGCGTCCGACCGACAATGAATTTCGCTAGAATCCGAAATTCGAAAGAGAAACGAAGTTCACTGGTCTGTCCCACGGGACTCGGCCACGCTGTCCGCGCGAGTGGTCTCTTGGTAGAAAACGACGACACGGGGAGACGGCGGCGGACAGCCGGCGCACGACCGGCATCACGAACAGAGTGCATTTCGGCCGTCGTCGGCGCCGCCGGCGATCACGTCATCTTCCGCCGGGGAGGACGGCGACGCACACCGTCGTCCACGGATCGTCGAATCGGCAAAGCGGACGAGTTCGGACGGTCAGCAGAATACGGCCGAAACGACCGGTGACCGCGCACGAACCGACGGCGAAGTCGGTACGCGCGGCCTCGTGTGTGTGCGTGTGTGTGTACGCGTGAGTATGTAATAATGTTGTGAGGCACTCACCCACTGTATTCGTTATGGCCATTGTCGAGCGGAACGATTGCGAACGGACTTCTGTGTGCGCGGAGAATGTCGCTGCGGCAAACGACAAAGGGGGTTGACGAGAGAGAAAAAAAAAAAAATTTATAGTGAATTCGGCGATATGGCCGTGTAATGTGTACCTACCACATCAAGGTATCACAAGCACAGAAACAGAATTAGGGAAATGATGTTCGACGGCGGCGGCCGCTGACGATTGGCTCGCTCTCGTGCCGCAGTGTCACTAATATTCTTGTACGAAGACAATCCCCTCGCGTGCACGCACTGCTCAGCGTGTCTTATCACCCGAAACATCTCGATACGCGTTCGGTAACAATTAACCAGTAATCTGTAACCACCCGGCACAATGTTACTGCACGAATTGTCGTAATCGACGATTGCTATCCGGCTACGTTTATTCAGATTTCCGAAGTTTTTACTCTTTACTACCCTGCTTTCTATTCATCTACGTCACGAAGAATCAGGGATTAGGCCTAAGGGTAAACCCGACGACGGGTTTCCGTTTATAATAATGGTCATATTGTGCGATCATCAATTACTTATTCACAAATAAAAAGAATTACATTTTAATAGCTTTCTCATAATTGTAACTATTCGGTGAAGGAGTTACAATTATGTCAAGGGTGTTTTCTTTTTTAAACGGCAAATTGGCAAGATGTATTGCCGATGATATTTTTGTTAAGTACTTAAGTGTTACAAGTTAGATGAATTGAGAGGAGTAGTAGAATACTTCTAGGAGTGATTTTAAGTTATTACTCATTGGGAGCGAAGGCAAAGTGGTATATGGATAGGTACAACTAAAGATTTTGAAAAGCAGTATTCTAGAGTTCCAAGATATGTGGTATGGTTAACGAAAAAAGTAATATTGAGGGTGAATAACTGAATAGAAGATAACAGACCTTTGGACGAATAATGTGGAACTAAGAGGAATGATGAGGGAACCGTAGAAAAACTATGATGGATTGGATAAGGAAAGAGTATCTGATGGGAAGTTAAGAAAAAGCACAAAGTATTAACCACAAAAAAAAAAAAATATATTGAGATGGTTCAGATATGTTATCAGGAGTGGTTATGTAGAGTAGAGTTTTTCAATATATGTGCAATACACACATTTGTTTATTTGTATCATATGTGTTCTGAGGTTTATTAAAAGGGTTTAAAACCTCTGATGTAGTTAATAAAGATAGAAGGAGAAAAATACCAAGGAAGATAATTCTTTCATGATACACAGGAATTTACATAGAGCAATATATCTCCCGTGTTAACAGAGATAATCAAATTCTGGTTTTTTCATGTGCATCCCTCGGCAAAGGCAATTTTGTTGACAATAGTTTGGTAAATATAGATGTAATATTAAAGGAGTTAAGAAATTCATTTTTTATCTTACAATTTTTGTGAAATTCGAGGAAAGCCATTTTATAGGGCTTCTTTTCTGGAAAATTACACCGGTTCAACTTTCAAATTTCATTGGATTCATGATTTTTAATATTTTTTTTAATTAACAAGAAAATAGTGTACTAGTGTGGAGTACATGTTAAATAATAATAACATTATCAGTAAACCTATAATATAATTGGAAAAATGACTAGGTGATAATCTAAATTATTCTCTTATATTTATCCAACTTTTGTCAACAAAATTTCCTTTACCCAGGGATGCTTATAAAAACAGAATTTGACTATCTAACTATATTGGAGATATTGATCCATATAAATCCCGGTGGGACACCCTGTGGAACAGCGGTTCTCAAACTTTTACTACAATGGCACCCTTGGAAAATGGTTTGCTTTCGCGTAACCCCAAAAATTTATATCAATTTTAGGGTATGTGAATATAGTTTTTAAATTTCCTATTGTTAGTATTGACAGCTCTCTGAAGCCTAAAACAACACATGGAATTTTATTCTTTACTTTCCTTCTGTTGCTATATGCTATTGTACACGGGTACAAACTCGTGTTTAAAAAAAAAAAGAAAAACTTATTTAATTTTTTTCAAATTAAATAACATAGAAGAAATTTCTTAATTATTTCACATATCTTATGAAACCATTGAGATTGTCTACATCACTGTTTCCCAACCTGGGGGGCGTGTAGACATTTCTTGGGAGGCGTAAGCAGTCATTACAAAATACCGTTTTTATTTTAAAATATATGGAAAATATGAAAAATTAATGACAACCGGTTATTGAGTATTGATAAAGAGACATAAATATAATCAATAAAGATATTGATAAAGTATTAATAAACAAACATTGAGCCAGACATAAAAAAAATTGTATAAAGAAAAGTGTTGCCAGCCTTTACATTAATAAATTGTAAATTTCATTAAATTATAATACTTACTATTTTACTATGATTTATATTTTATAATTATTATCATTAATAAAATTGAATTCATTTCGGATATTTTATAATTTCTTTGTAGAGTACACAAAAAAGTGATATATTTTTCATGTTATAGAAGGGGGGGGGGGGCGCGAGAATTTCGAAAATCTACAAAGGGGGCATGGAATAAAATAGGTTGGGAACCACTGGTCTACATGGAACCACTGATATAGAGGACGTGAGAGAGGGTAGTTAGTGTAAATGAATGAGGTGCAAGACTGGTTTGTGTGGAGGGGCTCAACGAGAGTGGCTGATCTTATACAATTGGAAGAGAAGGGGAGAATGTAAAAAAGATGGATAAAATATTATAAAAACATATTTAATATTAAATAAAAAATTTATGTAAATAAAACTTAAGCAAATTATAAACAAATATTAGTAGACAAAAATTTAAATTAAATTTTTAATTTTTTTATAACACTTTCTTCAAATCCAATTTTTTTATTAATTCGAATATATTCAACTCCATTTAATACTTGGGTTAAAATCCAGCGAGGGACTTTTTCTTGAAGAAGATTAAAGTGCGCTTTCCAATCTTCTAAAAATTGAAATAAACAATTTTAAAATGAAATAATGAAGAAAAGTTTAGTAAATAATTACGGTCTGCCATAACTTCAGGATAACTCTGATTTAACTGATCAATGACTTTTTTTAACGGCAAAACATTTTTCTTAAGTTGTACAAAATAAGTATGCATCCTTTGAGCAATATCTGGTAATCTGTTTATAATTTCATCTTCATCTAATTGACCTAATGAACTTGTCATTAACTCTTTATTTTTTTTGTCTTGTTTATCTTGAACCTATAAAAATATAATCGTAATAATATTTAATTATATAAATGCTACTTTATTCAAATTCTAATATTAATCAATTCAATAAACTACCTTTGATAAAAATGATTTAGGAATACCATTAAGTGCTTCTTTAAAAGCACTTTTTGCATCTTCTGTTGGCATTTTTACATCATCAGTTGAAACTATTTTTTCATTTACACCTTTGTTTTCTTCATTCTTTGATGGAAAAGTCCGGTTTAAAAGATTATTGTAGACAAATAATGCATGAGATCGATCTAAATTTAATATAGCCAGGGTTAATTAAGTCTTTAATTAAATTGAATGTAAAAAGATATATACAATGTACAGTCCATCCATTTAAGTGGTCAAAACTTTGTCAATATTTTTTTTTCAGAGTTTAAAATATTTATAAAACTTAAAATTTAATTTAATATCCTTTACTTTTTTTAAATCTTGATGATTTAATAAGTTTAATATACATTTATTTGTCAGTCTTTTTAACATCGAGTTAAACAAGTCTGACTGCATATTTTAAGTACTATACTTGATATATCTTTAGCAGTTGCGATTTTTGGTTTGTCAATTTCAATTTTGGGCAATGATGAAGGAGGAATATCAGCAACAGATTCAATATCAAATTCAGGATGCCATCTTTTTATTTTATCTTCATCAATAACAATAGGTGGAGTTAATTTACTCAAATATTCCTAGAGAAATATTAATTCAGTTATTTAAAATGAATTACATTATTATACCTATATAATATTACTTTATGATATTTTTTCATAATATCAAGTAATGAATTAGAAAATTTATTTTTCCTCCAAGTTGTTAATTTAGTCAAGTCAACATTATCTTCATTCTCCAACCCTAATTAATATCAAAGTTCAATTTTCACACAATAAAATTATAATTAAATATTTACCATAAACCGGCGCAATTTCTAGTTCGAAACTAGTTTTATCTCTTGAAGATTTCATCAGTGAAAGATCAAAGAAATCTGGTACTATTGTTTTAATTTGTGCCAAATGTAATTCAGTAAAGTTTCTAAAAATTAAATTAATACATGAATTATTATAAGTGGTTAATAAATTACAACTATAGTTCAATTACTTTCTTGTCATTTGTTGAACACATCGTTTAAGTTTATTAAAAGTAATTTTTTCTTTTCTTTTAAAAATCACGGATAATACAGTTTCAATAGCTTTGAATAATTCATCTAAATTACGGTACTTCAACGGCAAAGGTAATGCTTTAGGATCAGCTAATGCCGAGAACCGATTAGTTGGTGTTAGAGCCAAAAGAGATTCAATTTCATCCAATAATTTTCCAGGCGAAACATTTACTTTGGGTAGTGTTCCCCGAGTTTCCATCATCAATTTACTTGGACTAATCATAGATTGTTCTGAGCTTGGGAACAGGACAACAGGGTTTAGTCTAGGTTGTTTTTTGGGACTTAATCCAGGACTTATAAGATTAGTATCAGCCATGAGGTCAATAGATTTAAATGAAGATAAATATAGACTTTTGGCAGCTTCCACTTTAGATTCAGCAACTCTAAGATCATTTTGACATTGTTCCACTGAACTTAATTTTTCTTGTAATTTCTTAAAGTTGTGTTTACGACGAGCAATTTTGCGGAATTCGCCCAAATCTAATTCCTAAAATGTAAATTGAAGAGTGATGTATTGAATAAATACTTTAACATTTGTACTTGGTTAACTCAAAGTTAAAGGGACTGGAAAAAAAGTTTGAGGTATCCAAATAAAATTTCAAAATATGTATTTTTTTAAAACAGTACAATATATTCATTCCTATGTATTTATTACAATATGTAATAAAAAATATTTACTATTTATAATTTATATATTATGTATTTTAAAAAGGTATGTTTAAAAGTGTTTAAACAAAAATTAGGTTAGAAAATGATTAAAAAAAGGTATTTATTTTTGTTTGAGTTTGTCTGTGGATTATTAATTACTATATTTTATTTAAAGCTTCGAAAAGTTCATCACTGACCTTTGGTTTACTTGTTTATTTTCGATAAATTGCATCAATTCATTATAATGCATCTGTGTTTGTGTAATCTAGAAATGGGGGGTTCAAAATATTTATTTTTTTCATCCAATGATTGAGTTCATCGAAACTTTGAGTTATTAACAAAAATATTTGAGTTAAACAAGAATTTTTCGCATTGTTTAAATAGGAGATTCTGGAGACTGGGAAAAAAGTTTGAGATATCAACGATTTTGAGTTGAAGAAGTTCGACTGTATTTAATTATTTTTAAACATAAAATAGTTATACAAGGTGATTTATAGACATGCTCAACCCCCTTTTCTTTTCAATGTCTATGTTACCATAAAAACTTTGTCTTTTCACGCCATCTCAAGTATGTCCTGTGGTGATTCAAAGTATTATTTTTCAAATGGAACACCCCATTTTCACTGGGGCCATTTTTTTGTGAATTTTGATGTACCAAAATCAAAATTCTAACGAGTAGTTTTTGTATTATTCTAATTTAAGTACTAAGGAAAATAGCGTAATAATACCTAATATTAGGATATAATTTGTAATTACATGGTAACGTTAATTGCTATTGATTTGAGATAATGCAAATTTTACACTTTACATATACAATTTTAAATTTAAATAATATTTTGCGTAAAAAATATGGTGTTCCCATTAGAGGCATTAAAAAAATCATTGTGGAAAATATAGTTTTTCATAGTAACTTGAACATTGAAAATGAAAATTTCAAATTAAACATTATTACAGTAAAAAATGGGGGTGAGCATATCTAACAATCCCTGTAAATCTGCATTAAAAAGTTCACAAAGAATACCAGAATAATTTTAAAAAAATTTTTTATCAGTTCATTTTTGGTATTTTTTTTAGTTTTCTTTAGGTCAAAAAAAAGTAATTTTAAAATATTTTTGTAATTTTATGATTTAGGGCATGATAACTAATATATCATAAAGCTAAACTTAAGCCATTTTATATGATTTAAAAAAAAATAGAAGATCTAGCAGAGATAATTTTATGATTTAAGTTTTTAAAATTAAAATATGAAAAAACCAATTATTTTATGAATATTTAAGGTTATTTTTTAATTATTATACACTAATCATTGCTCAAAATTGATAGTTGAATCTGATAATTTATCATTGCTTTCAAATTAAAATAAATACACATAGAAAATATTAAAGACTTACACTTGAAACTATTATCTAACTTGATTTATGTATAACTTTTATTAACTGTACTATTTAAACTATGAGTTAATAATACCTAGGTTCTTATAGTAGTTAAATAATTATATTTAAAAACATACTTTACGTAATTTAGCCTTAATAGATGGTGATTGATCTGGAGTTCTGGCTCTTTCTGGTTTAGTTTCATTTGTTTCCAAAGTATTATCAGTATTTGTATTAGTCGAATAAGTTACATTTAGATTATCCTGAAAAATTGTTTGTGTCTTATCAGATTCCACCTGAAAAATAATAAACGAGCTTACAACAATGATGAAAATTGAATTAATATGATATACTTTATATTTTGTTCAAGCTGCACTAAACAATTTATTAACCGGGAAATAAAAAATTATTTTATCATGGTCAACATCATATTTGTAGACAATTATTTCTTAAATAATAATAATACATTTTAAGCATGAACGAAAAATATTATTATTAATAATAAACTTAATTTTTATAATAATGATCCATATAACCCTTTAGTTATTAACTAATCTTCTGGTTTTTTTTAATTAATATACATTTTTGATTTTTTCTTGTTTTTTTTTTACAAAAATGGATTAAAATATACTGTGTTTCAAAAGTAACGATGATTTTTGAAAAAATTCTACAAATTGATTCACAAATGATAGCCATTGAAGCTCTAATCCATTTGACTAATTAATTTTATTAATTTGGGTATGATGTTTTTTTTACTATTAACTTTTACATTTAACTTTAACAATTTAATTAAAAAGGAAAATGTTATGATATAATATAGATGCAAAAAGTAATTGATAGAAAATTTGGAAATTCTGACAACCTATCATAATAATAATTATAATATAATCAGGTCCACATACAATTAGCAAGCATATTAATTTGACAAAGTAATTTTCACTATCAGACTTGCAGTTAATTTATAAAATTTTTAACGAAAAGTTTATTAACTGTTTCGGAAAAATGTATGTTAAAGAAATAATAAAATATATCGGTCACAATTATAAAAAGCAAAATCATTCAATTTTAAACCCTAATGATATGTCAACACGATTGACATATTTTAAATTCAAATTGTAAATTATCAGAAATAAATGAAACATACCTTTTGTTTTTTTATGGTTTGTTGTGAAGAACTATCAAATGACAATTGTCTACTTAGTTTGACGATTCCAATAGTACTGTTCATTTGTGATTTTTTATACACACCATCTTCATTAGTAGGTCGTTTCTGGCTCTTGACATAACCATCCAAAGTGTTTTGTTTAGTATCCATATTTGCTGTAACAACTATTTTTGTCAGACCAACTAAACAAAGGTTAATTCCTTCGCTAGAACTTACTTACGTGTGAAAAGATTGGGCATAAATAGCAGAACTCCACTTACTTTCTTCTAAATCGCAGTGAATTGCGACGTTCCCAATTATGATTTGTGATAGTGTGTTGTTATTTTCGACCCACGATTATAGATATAGGCGATATCGGATTTTCAGTAACAACAATTTGTTATGAATAGGTCTTTGTTGCCTATCTTGGATATCTTCATTTGTGCTCCGACATATACACCTGTGGTGATACCCCTGTTCTACCTCTGAGATAAGAATTTCCAAAATTTGATGAGAATTTCAAAAATCATATCTGCCAACGTCAAAAAAAAAAAATCCCACCAATCAAGCTGCTGCTTTGTTACCAACGTTATAACAAAAAATTCCCGAATTTCCAACTCAATATCAATATTTTTGAAAAATTGAAAACGGTTCTTGCTATAAAAAAAAAACTGCGGCCCACGAGAGATCAGTACCGCATTCCGACCAAAACTCGTCCGATTTGACGCATACCCCCACTCAGCGTCCGACCGGCTGCGTTCCGATAACGGTCGGCAACGGCTATACACCGTGGGTTGAAAAAACACGTGTATGCAGTCTGTTGTCGTAGTGCTGTCGCCTCTAGTGACTGTTGTTTATTTACTTGCGCGCCTACTGTGGTATTTTGTGTTTTTTTATTTGCATTGTAGTAGTATTTTTAAAATGAATGCAAACGAATTTTATTCCGTCAATGTGAACAAACCTGCTGATCAAAATTCTGTTCAAAATCCTGGTCAAAATGAGAGTGAGGAATTGTTATGTTCGCCCGTTAAAAGGAATCCAAATGGACGAGTAAGAATTTTTAACTATATTATATTTTAGATCCTAAATTAAATATCAATAGCAAAAAAGTCCGGATTAATTTTTTAATGTTATACAAAAATGTCGAAAATACAAAATATTCTTTTATATTTTAATTTAAAATTAAATTCGATTTTTATGTATCTAAATACACCAAAAATTAAACTGCTTCAGAATATGAAATTAAAACTGTATGTTGTCATTCAGAAATTTAGGAAACTTAAAAAATGATAAGAATAAACAGTATTATTAGTTTAATTTTTGTAAAAAAAATTGTTTTTAACGACTTGAAATTATAAATAAAAAATTATTAATTATATTAAAAATAAATTCCGTTTTAAAGGAGTTTAAAGTTACGTTTTTTATTTTTATTATTTTATTTGTTTTAGTTTGTCGGAAGCAAACAGAAATTAATGATTATTAATATGTACAAAACCAAAATTCAAGAGCAGCCTGATATAAAATATAAACCATTAATTGCCTTTTTAACCAAAGTGTCCGGCATTGGACGTGATACAGTATGTAAGACAATAAGCGATTATAAAAGTAATAGTCCATTGAAGTCACCAAATAAAAAAAAAATTCGTCCTACAATCAATGATAAGATCGATGATTTCAACAAAAATGCAATCAGGCAAAAAATTCATTGTTTTTGGTTAAGGAATGAGATACCAACATTAAAAAAAATTGTACAAGCAATCAATAATGATCCAGACTTACCAAATATACCTAGAACATCATTGCAACGTGTTTTAAAAGAATTGGGCTTTGAGTACACAAAAAGGAATCGAAACAACGCACTTACTGAGAGAGGAGATTTGGTAGTATGGCGACAAAAATGTATCATAGACATACGTCGTTACAGAAATGAAGGTCGAACAGTATACTATTTGGACGAAACATGGGTGAATGCCGGCGATTGTTGTAGCAAGGTGTGGATGGACAAAACAATAAAATCGCATAGGGATGCATTCCTCAAGGGAATGTCTACTGGCCCAAAAAATCCCACTGGCAAGGGCAAGCGATTGATCGTCGTACACATCGGCTCAGCGGAGGGTTTTGTCGAGGGTGGTCTGCTGTGTTTTGAATCAAAAAAAAACACGGCAGACTACCACGATGAAATGAATGAATGGTGAAACATTTCACGAGTGGTTTCGCGGAGTATTGCCCAAACTAAAAGAGAACTCAATTATAGTTATGGACAATGCATCGTACCATTCTGTCAAAAAGGACCCCCTCCCTACAATGGCTTGGAAGAAGAACCAAATTATCGAATGGTTAACATCGAAAGGTTGCATTGTCGATACGTCGTTGGTGAAACATCATTTGATGGAAAAGGTCACGGAAATTAGACATCATTACGACAAATATGTCATTGATGAAGAAGCATTAAAATCTGGTAAAAAAGTTTTGCGTCTTCCGCCTTACCATTGCGAACTGAATGCAATAGAGTTGGCGTGGTCAGTTGTTAAAAATCACGTAAAAAAACATAACACAACTTTTAAAATTGACGATGTACGTAAATTATTAATTGATGGCATTAAACTTGTAACACCAGTCATGTGGGCCAATTTTGTAAGTCATACTATCAAAGAAGAAGATAAATTATGCAGTGTCGATAACAATTCAGACGAATTATTGGATCAAGAACCATCACATATAATGGAAATTACAGGAGATACTTCTTCTGATTTCTCCGATTAATTTTTATGTATATTTTGTAAATAAATTTTGTTTAATTTTCAAATACTTTTTATTGTAAATTTGTAATGTTTTTTTGTGTATTAAAAATTGCCTACACTATAACATAGTTTTTAAAAAAATTTTTTATACCTGTGACATGTACGTATTAAACATTTTTATAATATATTAATAACGAAAAAAATAGTAACAGTAACTATGCATCACTCTGTATACACGTCGCAGCGCGCCACTAATGCGGCACATAGTGCGGGAAATCGAGTTTCGTGCCGTCGCTGCCGGTAATTCTATTTTTATACATGCGCGTGATGGTACTGATCTCTCGTGGGCCGCAGTATATATAATTCCATGTAGACCAATTCGACCTCTGTGGATAATTGGTCATAGGGTCAATAGGCGATCGATAAAACGCAAAAGAGATTGGAAAATTTTAAATTTTTAGAAACTTTTCTTATTAGTTGTGAGTTGTGACCAATATACTCTTGAGTGCCAGAATACCCATTTATACCCAGTGTCCTACATATAGGACACCAGTTTATATAATTGTTATAAATTCTATTTTTAAATTTTTTCCCCGAAAATCGTTGTTATCGATTACAGCAGAGTATAGAGATTAGCTTTAAACAGTTATCGTTTATTTTAATGTGAAATGTTATTTTAAAATAAGTTGTTTTCGTCAGAGAATTTTTCGATCATCACATTTTCAAAGTAAGTAAACTATTTTTTTTCTGTCCATAATATAAATGTATTTCACTATAAAATGTTGAAAAGTGTGTACCTAATATATTGCACGTATCATAATGCAGTTTTATTACTCACATTTTTATTTATAAACATAATAATAGCAGTGTCCTATATGTAGGACATTGGGAATATATATGTCGCCAATTATTTGTAATGTAATTATTTTATATTTATTATTTTGATAGAAAACTGACTGTACACGAAGTTGCTGCGTTATTGGAAGAAGGAGATGTAGATAATATTTTGGATAATATGAATGAAATATTTATGGAACCACCTGAAAATACAAATAATGAAATAACTGATGAAGATTCTGACGACGAAGGACCTATAGGCTATAGGTAATCTAAATCATATGCCAGCTAGTTTATTGAAGTCCCACGTTATTATAAATAATTTCGAAACTGAGGAGGCTATAGTATCAGGGACCCTATTCTGAAACTTATACGAATAAGATCCGTATACGGAAATTATCGGTTTCACATGAATTTTCACATGATTCCAAAAAACCGTATTCCGAACTCTTTTCCGTACACGAATACAATTATGTCATGTGAAATATATTCACACGACATTCGGATGGGTTTCAGTATGTGAAAATTGGTTTCCGTATACAGTTTCCAATGATTCTGACGTTTGTTTATGTTTATATTAAAATTTTTAAATATTGATACAATGTTATTTCTGTAGAAATGGTGTAAAATATTGGAATACTTGAACGATAACAATAATAATGATTTAATACTACGATTATAGTCCTGTTTATGATTAATCTTGTATTATACCCACGCACACGATTGAATATGTTCCGACGTTC
This sequence comes from Periphyllus acericola, assembly GCA_949715065.1. NCBI lineage: Eukaryota > Metazoa > Arthropoda > Insecta > Hemiptera > Aphididae > Periphyllus > Periphyllus acericola. The sequence continues at coordinate 14,324,349 of OX454271.1, forward strand.
CCATTATAAAAATAGTTGTTTTTCTATACATAATGCAATATTGTTGATCCCACAGTTTTATCTCCTATGTTATCGACTTCTTTATTGTACCTATATATAGTCCATATTTGTAACCTTTTTACTCATTAGTCCCCACCTCCGCTTCTATTTCCACTCTTTGCGAGATCTATTACAATTTAAATATCTTTCTTTTCCACGATAAATGTTTACTTTTCAATGATACCAACGAAATATATACATTGTTGCCGTGGTGCATCGTACGAATATCATTCCCATACGGAAATATTGGGAACGAGGATCCGTACACGAATAATTATGTTTTGTGAATACCTATTTTCGTTAGTATACGGAAGCGAATCGTGTGAATCGTTCGTATACGGATCCTATTCGTATGAATTTCAGAATAGGGTCCCAGATGAAGTTACTCAAATAAATAATTTAAAAAAAAAACGCTAAAATTATAAATAAAAAAACGAACCAAAAGAAAAAAATTCAAAAACAAAAAAAAATGACCAAAACACAAAATAAAAAACCACTAGCTATAAAATGGTATCAGGGAGATCTTGAAAATCAAAATAATGTCAACAATTGGGACCAAAATTCAAATTTGTACCATAAATTACAACCTTTTGAATTATTTGAGTTATTTTTTGATCAACAGTTGTTGGAAATGATCGTTAATTATTCAAATATGTATACTTTTAACAAAAATCAACCGCTTCAAATAACTGTAGATGAGCTAAAGTGTTTTTTGGGGATTTTATTGTTATCTGGGTATAATGAAGTTTCACGTAGACGCATGTATTGGGAAAAATCGCCTGATACACACAACGAATTAGTATCAAATGCAATGAGACGAAATCGTTTCGAGCAAATATTTTCGTTCTTACATTTTTGCAATAATAATCGTTTGGATGATAATGACAAATTTTCGAAAATAAGACCTTATTACAATGTTAAACAGCAGATTTTTGATACATGCACCACACCAAGAGTTTCATAGCATTGATGAATCAATGATACCATACTTTGGTAGACATGGGTGCAAGCAATTCATAAGAGGCAAACCTATTAGATTTGGTTTTAAAGTTTGGGTCGGAGCACTAAGATTAGGATATGTAATCTGGATTTCTCCTTATCAAGGAAAAAATTGTGATCTACAAAATAATGAGTATGGACTTGGCGCATCAGTTATAATGTCATACGCAAACAATTTATTATCTCACAGAGTTGATAAATATCATTTAGTATTTGATAACTTTTTTACTGGCTTGCCTTTACTGGATAAATTAACAGAAATGGGTTTATATGGTTCGGGAACAATACGTTCCAATCGAACCAAACAATGTCCGATAGATTTGATTGCTTTGAAAAAAAAACCAAGAGGTGTTTATGAAAGTTATGTTTCCGATTCTGCTGTTTATGTTTTTTGTATGCGCATGGAACGATAACAGTACTGTTACGATAGCTTCTAATAATATTGTAGTCGAGCCTGTTTCAATAGCAAAAAGATGGTCCGTTTCAGAAAAAAAACATATTCAACTTCCTCAACCTCAAATTATAAATGTGTATAATCAAAATATGGGCGGTGTTGATCGTTTGGATCAGAACATTTCACAATATCGAATTTCAATACGTGGTAAAAAATGGTATTCATCTATAATATCTTATTGTATAGATTTGAGTGTTCAAAATGCTTGGCAATTACATAAGATTTACACCGAAAAATCCATGGACCTTCTATCTTTTCGTAGACACATAGCAACGTATTATCTACAAAAATATAATACACCACCAACTCCAGGACGTAAAGGTGGTAAACCATCAAGTTACTTACCAAGATATGATGGTTCAAAGCATTATTTAGTTCCTCAAGGAAAGCAAACGAGATGTGCGGAATGCCATGAGAAAACAACTTCGAGATGTTCCAAGTGTGATGTTGGGGTTCATTTGAAATGCAATTTGATATTTCATTCGCCAAAATAGAACGTTAAAATTCATATTTACACATACTAGCTTACGTATTCTAATATTAATAAATATTATGCTTCTGTGATTTAAATAAAATAAAATAATAAATAAATGATTCAATTTACTATGTTTTAATTTTATTATAATATTTTATTTAAGCATGGTACCTAATTTACCCAGTGTCCTAAATATAGGTCACTTAAGAACTTGCAGAGGGTTGAAATTTTGTTTTTTTTTTAAATTTATTGAACTTCGATATATCACAAAGAGCAAAAAAAACATGTTTAAATCAAAATTTAATAACATTTTTGACCTTGGGAATAAATGGGTTAAATAAAGACCAAGTTTGAAAGAAAATTGCTAAAATATATTAAATTATCAAATTTATTATTTATTTCTGCTCACCAAAATTATTATAAAAAATTAATATTGCTGAGTGAAAATGTGAAGTACACTAATGTTTTCATTTGATGCAATAAATGGTGAATAAATTATTTAAAACAATGACTTTACTATTTATAATAGGTAAGAACCATGTAAATATATCAATTACACCAAAGTAGCTTTTGATCGCATCAAGCGATTGTTGCCGTGCCGCTTACAGCATACGTGCGGCGAGTACCGTAAGTAACGGTCTCTGGTGCGTTCCGAGCCGCCTTAGGAAATGTATAAACTGTTTTAAAATGGAGGATTTATATTTTATTATGATTTATTTGGCTTAAGTAACATAGGATAGACGAAGACTAATTTAATAAAATGTATTAAAACTAATTTAAATCGAAATTAAAATATCAAAAAAGTAAATTCCAGTATGACAGTATGTAATTATCATCGCTATGTAAATGGGCTCTAGAACAAAATGTAATGATGCCTACGTGGCATTTGTCGACCACAAACTATAAAATCCATCACCAAAAATCACTAGAAAACCAAGTAAAATGTTAAATTTATAATTATATGATTTTTAAATTGAATACAAGGTTAAAAAGGGCAATACAACTATTAAATTCAAAGTGATTTTTTTTTATGTAACGTTTTTATTGAGGTGAAATCTGTTGACATAACAATAAATTAAATTGCTCACTTTGGCTAATTAAGTGATATATTCATTTATGTCGTATAATACTTGATGATGTCTAATCATGACTTGAAGTTGTATTACGTGATTTATTTTGATATTATTTGAGCTATACTTAAAATATAACTCAAATCTGGAGTAATTGTTTGTATAACGAACTTATAAATTATTATTCTAATTATTTAAATTTAATTATAAGTTATGAATTTTCAAATTTTCTATGATACGGTTAGTTTACAAACAATATTGTGGCGACAAATGTGAGTTATTCAAATTCGTCAGTTATGGTAATAAATAATAATGAGACTAATGAGTAATGACACATATTTTTAAACTTAAACACCATTTTAAATATAAAATAAACCTTTCATCTTTTATAGGTATTTGTAAACTATTGACATAACTAAATTAATTAATTTTTTTTTAAATTTAAATTTAATACTTTTGTGGACCGATCGCTAAATGATCGTGGCCCAGACTTGAAAAATATTAGGATTTTACAGCACTGTTTTTAATCATCAATGGACGGTGATCGCGCTTTCACCAAATATCGTAATATATTATGTTTTCATTCTTTGTGGTCTTTATATAAATATTTCTAGTATGACCGTAGTCCATAATAAGGAGAAAATATATTTTTATATACATATTATTATTATATTCGAGTATATATTGTATTAAATATTTGGATAACTTGAGAAAAAATCACATGCGATACGAATTCGAATAGCAACAGCAACGGGATTTATTTATTTTACAACGATAAATAACTCAGCGTACGAGTATACAAGTAAGACGTTAATTATATTTCATCGTTTCTCAGTATCGATTCGTCCACGGCAGTGGTATGATATTCTTCTCTTTAATATCAGTTATTTTTAAAATACCTCTGAAATATCTAACTTATCTAGGACGTAAGTAGTTCACATTACCTTCGGTTTTTAATCCCTTTAACAAGCATAAATTAATAAGTTTTGGTTTCTTTAATCTATAAATATCTGTTATTTTATTTATTTTATTCAAAATTTCGAAAGCAGTATTATCATGATCGGTCATAATTCATGTTTAATAAAAGTCAAAAATGAATGTAAAATGAGTTTAAATTTGTATATGTGAATTAATTATAAACGGCAAAAAAAAAAAAAAATAAAAAAACATAAATGATAAATATAATTAAAACGGAATCCTAAGAAAAAGTAAACCCTATATTGAAAATTTATTTATTATTTACGGAGAGAAAAAAAAAAAAAATTCAAAATACTTACAGGTAATTTACTCAAAAACTAACCTTTTATAAACTTGCTGCGAAAATCTATAGGTATCTTTATGTGTATGATAACAAAAAAACAAACACAAACACAAAAGGTCTCTGGGCGTGGATTGTCAAATTACGTTGGGCGCCACTGACGTATACCGCACTTTCGTGGGTATCGCTCTATCTCCTCCTTAGTAATCAAAGCTAATAGATATTAGTTCAATTACTATACTATGAGTTGATGGGTTTTAAATATAAAACAATAATTCACACCAAAAGGCCAATTTTAATTAAAACAAAATTTAAGAGCGTGGCGTCGTAGTCTCTGCACATACGTGATTCAAACAACAAACACACACACACACTGCTCTGGTTTCGTCCGACCGGCTGTCTTAAATATTAATTTACAATATGCTACCTCAGCTCATTTGCTTCACTGGCCAATCCTACTAATTTTTATAATAATTAAATTTTGGCCTAGTTGGCGCATACAACATAACTAAAGAACGAGCCGTCTAGACCTTACACGTCCGACGTCCCGTGTGGTAGCTAACAGGTAAGTAGGTGAGAGGGCTACATACGTCGGTAACCACCTAGGAAGAGGAGCATTCTGTTGCTTATTTGGAGCCGTACGGTAGCATTTTGGTAATGTGGTTAAATGTGTGTTATTTTGAAGTGTCACGTCTTTCTGTAGACAGACAGGGAATGGGAAAGAGTGAGTGTGTGAGTGAGTGAGAGTGAGAGTTCGGTTTCATAAAATTTTAAAACGCTCTAAATCGGTCCGATTTCATCCAATCGGGTCCAAATATAACTAAATCGGCGTAAAATTTACTTGCGGTTCCAATGAGACCATTTCCAGCCCTCTAAGTCTAATAGCGGCCGAGTTATGGCGAAAAAACGATTTGAGATCTGCTAAAAATACAATAATATGTTTACAATATTTATCGTATACGATAATTATTGTACACATTATGATTGTATAATCTAATATTTCGAAGAATATTCGGATTCATAAAATTTAAAAACGCTCTAAATCGGTCCGATTTCATCCGATCGGGTCCAAATATAACTAAATCGGCGTAAAATTTACTTGCGGTTCAAATGAGACCATTTCCAGCCCTCTAAGTCTAATAGTGGCCGAGTTATGGCGAAAAAACGATTTGAGATCTGCTAAAAATACAATAATATGTTTACAATATTTATCGTATACGATAATTATTGTACACATAATGATTGTATAATCTAATATTTCGAAGAATATTCGGATTCATAAAATTTAAAAACGCTCTAAATCGGTCCGATTTCATCCGATCGGGTCCAAATATAACTAAATCGGCGTAAATTTACTTGCGGTTCCAATGAGACCATTTCCAGCCCTCTAAGACTATTAGTGGCCGAGTTATGGCGAAAAAACGATTTGAGATCTGCTAAAAATACAATAATATTCGGATTCATAAAATTTAAAAACGCTCTAAATTGGTCTGATTTCATCCGCTTGGGTCCAAATATAGCTTAATCGACGCAGAATTTCCTTGCAGTTCCAATGAGACCATTTCCAGCCCTCTAAGTCTAATAGCGGCCGAGTTATGGCGAAAAAACGATTTGAAATGGCTAAAAATACAATAATATTCGGATTCATAAAATTTAAAAACGCTCTAAATCGGTCCGATTTCATCCGATCGGGTCCAAATATAACATAATCGGCGTAAAATTTACTTGCGGTTCCAATGAGACCATTTCCAGCCCTCTAAGTCTAATAGTGGCCGAGTTATGGTGAAAAAACGATTTGACATGGCTAAAAATACAATAATATTTCGAAGATATTCAGTTTCATAAAATTTTAAAACGCTCTAAATCAGTCCGATTTCATCCAATCGGGTCCAAATATAACTAAATCGGCGTAAAACTTACTTGCGGTTCCAATGAGACCATTTCCAGCCCTCTAAGTCTAATAGCGGCCGAGTTATGGTGAAAAAACGATTTGAGATCGGCTAAAAATACAATTATATTTCGAAGATATTCGGATTCATAAAATTTAAAAACGCTCTAAATCGGTCCGATTTCATCCGATCGGGTCCAAATATAACTAAATCGGCGTAAAATTTACTTGCGGTTCCAATGAGACCATTTCCAGCCCTCTAAGTCTAATAGTGGCCGAGTTATGGCGAAAAAACGATTTGAGATCGGCTAAAAATTCAATAATATGTATACAATAATTATCGTATACGATAATTATTGTACACAATATGATTGTATAATCTAATATTTTGAAGAATATTCGGATTCATAAAATTTAAAAACGGTCTAAATCGTTCCGATTTCATCCGATCGGGTCCAAATATAACTAAATCGGCGTAAAATTTACTTGCGGTTCCAATGAGACCATTTCCAGCCCTCTAAGTATAATAGTGGCCGAGTTATGGCGAAAAAACGATTTGAGATCTGCTAAAAATACAATAATATTCGGATTCATAAAATTTAAAAACGCTCTAAATCGGTCCGATTTCATCCGATCGGGTCCAAATATAACTAAATCGGCGTAAAATTTACTTGCGGTTCAAATGAGACCATTTCCAGCCCTCTAAGTCTAATAGTGGCCGAGTTATGGCGAAAAAACGATTTGAGATCTGCTAAAAATACAATAATATTCGGATTCATAAAATTTAAAAACGCTCTAAATTGGTCCGATTTCATCCGATCGGGTCCAAATATAACATAATCGGCGTAAAATTTACTTGCGGTTCCAATGAGACCATTTCCAGCCCTCTAAGTCTAATAGCGGCCGAGTTATGGCGAAAAAACGATTTGAAATGGCTAAAAATATAATTATATTTCGAAGATATTCGGATTCATAAAATTTAAAAACGCTCTAAATCGGTCCGATTTCATCCGATCGGGTCCAAATATAACTAAATCGGCGTAAAATTTACTTGCGGTTCCAATGAGACCATTTCCAGCCCTCTAAGTCTAATAGTGGCCGAGTTATGGCGAAAAAACGATTTGAGATCGGCTAAAAATTCAATAATATGTATACAATAATTATCGTATACGATAATTATTGTACACAATATGATTGTATAATCTAATATTTCGAAGAATATTCGGATTCATAAAATTTAAAAACGCTCTAAATCGGTCCGATTTCATCCGATCGGGTCCAAATATAACTAAATCGGCGTAAAATTTACTTGCGGTTCCAATGAGACCATTTCCAGCCCTCTAAGTCTAATAGTGGCCGAGTTATGGTGAAAAAACGATTTGACATGGCTAAAAATACAATAATATTTCGAAGATATTCAGTTTCATAAAATTTTAAAACGCTATAAATCAGTCCGATTTCATCCAATCGGGTCCAAATATAACTAAATCGGCGTAAAACTTACTTGCGGTTCCAATGAGACCATTTCCAGCCCTCTAAGTCTAATAGCGGCCGAGTTATGGTGAAAAAACGATTTGAGATCGGCTAAAAATACAATTATATTTCGAAGATATTCGGATTCATAAAATTTAAAAACGCTCTAAATCGGTCCGATTTCATCCGATCGGGTCCAAATATAACTAAATCGGCGTAAAATTTACTTGCGGTTCCAATGAGACCATTTCCAGCCCTCTAAGTCTAATAGTGGCCGAGTTATGGCGAAAAAACGATTTGAGATCGGCTAAAAATTCAATAATATGTATACAATAATTATCGTATACGATAATTATTGTACACAATATGATTGTATAATCTAATATTTTGAAGAATATTCGGATTCATAAAATTTAAAAACGGTCTAAATCGTTCCGATTTCATCCGATCGGGTCCAAATATAACTAAATCGGCGTAAAATTTACTTGCGGTTCAAATGAGACCATTTCCAGCCCTCTAAGTATAATAGTGGCCGAGTTATGGCGAAAAAACGATTTGAGATCTGCTAAAAATACAATAATATTCGGATTCATAAAATTTAAAAACGCTCTAAATCGGTCCGATTTCATCCGATCGGGTCCAAATATAACTAAATCGGCGTAAAATTTACTTGCGGTTCAAATGAGACCATTTCCAGCCCTCTAAGTCTAATAGTGGCCGAGTTATGGCGAAAAAACGATTTGAGATCTGCTAAAAATACAATAATATTCGGATTCATAAAATTTAAAAACGCTCTAAATCGGTCCGATTTCATCCGATCGGGTCCAAATATAACATAATCGGCGTAAAATTTACTTGCGGTTCCAATGAGACCATTTCCAGCCCTCTAAGTCTAATAGTGGCCGAGTTATGGCGAAAAAACGATTTGAGATCTGCTAAAAATACAATAATATGTTTACAATATTTATCGTATACGATAATTATTGTACACATTATGATTGTATAATCTAATATTTCGAAGAATATTCGGATTCATAAAATTTAAAAACGCTCTAAATCGGTCCGATTTCATCCGATCGGGTCCAAATATAACTAAATCGGCGTAAAATTTACTTGCGGTTCAAATGAGACCATTTCCAGCCCTCTAAGTCTAATAGTGGCCGAGTTATGACGAAAAAACGATTTGAGATCGGCTAAAAATACAATAATATGTATACAATATGATTGTATAATCTACTATTTCGAAGAATATTCGGATTCATAAAATTTAAAATCGCTCTAAATCGGTCCGATTTCATCCGATCGGGTCCAAATATATCTTTATCGACGAAGAATTTCCTTGCGCTTCCAATGAGACCATTTTCAGCCCTCTAAATATAATAGCGGCCGAGTTATGGCGAAAAAACGATTTGAGATCTGCTAAAAATACAATAATATTCGGATTCATAAAATTTAAAAACGCTCTAAATTTGTCCAATTTCATCCGATCGGGTCAAAATATAAATTAATCGACGTAAAATTTACTTGCGGTTCCAATGAGACCATTTCCAGCCCTCTAAGTCTAATAGCGGCCGAGTTATGGTGAAAAAACGATTTGAAATGGCTAAAAATATAATTATATTTCGAAGATATTCGGATTCATAAAATTTAAAAACGCTCTAAATCGGTCCGATTTCATCCGATCGGGTCCAAATATAACTAAATCGGCGTAAAATTTACTTGCGGTTCCAATGAGACCATTTCCAGCCCTCTAAGTCTAATAGTGGCCGAGTTATGGCGAAAAAACGATTTGAGATCGGCTAAAAATTCAATATTATGTATACAATAATTATCGTATACGATAATTATTGTACACAATATGATTGTATAATCTAGTATTTTGAAGAATATTCGGATTCATAAAATTTAAAAACGGTCTAAATCGTTCCGATTTCATCCGATCGGGTCCAAATATAACTAAATCGGCGTAAAATTTACTTGCGGTTCCAATGAGACCAATTCCAGCCCTCTAAGTATAATAGTGGCCGAGTTATGGCGAAAAAACGATTTGAGATCTGCTAAAAATACAATAATATTCGGATTCATAAAATTTAAAAACGCTCTAAATCAGTCCGATTTCATCCAATCGGGTCCAAATATAACTAAATCGGCGTAAAATTTACTTGCGGTTCCAATGAGACCATTTCCAGCCCTCTAAGACTATTAGTGGCCGAGTTATGGCGAAAAAACGATTTGAGATCTGCTAAAAATACAATAATATTCGGATTCATAAAATTTAAAAACGCTCTAAATCGGTCCGATTTCATCCGCTTGGATCCAAATATAGCTTAATCGACGCAGAATTTCCTTGCAGTTCCAATGAGACCATTTCCAGCCCTCTAAGTCTAATAGCGGCCGAGTTATAGCGAAAAAACGATTTGAAATGGCTAAAAATACAATAATATTTCGAAGATATTCGGTTTCATAACATTTTAAAACGCTCTAAATCGGTCCGATTTCATCCGATCGGGTCCAAATATAACTAAATCGGCGTAAAATTTACTTGCGGTTCCAATGAGACCATTTCCAGCCCTCTAAGTCTAATAGTGGCCGAGTTATGGCGAAAAAACGATTTGAGATCGGCTAAAAATTCAATATTATGTATACAATAATTATCGTATACGATAATTATTGTACACAATATGATTGTATAATCTAGTATTTTGAAGAATATTCGGATTCATAAAATTTAAAAACGGTCTAAATCGTTCCGATTTCATCCGATCGGGTCCAAATATAACTAAATCGGCGTAAAATTTACTTGCGGTTCCAATGAGACCAATTCCAGCCCTCTAAGTATAATAGTGGCCGAGTTATGGCGAAAAAACGATTTGAGATCTGCTAAAAATACAATAATATTCGGATTCATAAAATTTAAAAACGCTCTAAATCAGTCCGATTTCATCCAATCGGGTCCAAATATAACTAAATCGGCGTAAAATTTACTTGCGGTTCCAATGAGACCATTTCCAGCCCTCTAAGACTATTAGTGGCCGAGTTATGGCGAAAAAACGATTTGAGATCTGCTAAAAATACAATAATATTCGGTTTCATAACATTTTAAAACGCTCTAAATCGGTCCGATTTCATCCGATCGGGTCCAAATATAACTAAATCGGCGTAAAATTTACTTGCGGTTCCAATGAGACCATTTCCAGCCCTCTAAGTCTAATAGTGGCCGAGTTATGGTGAAAAAATGATTTGAGATCTGCTAAAAATACAATAATATTCGGATTCATAAAATTCAAAAACGCTCTAAATCGGTCCGATTTCATCCGATCGGGTCCAAATATAACATAATCGGCGTAAAATTTACTTGCGGTTCCAATGAGACCATTTCCAGCCCTCTAAGTCTAATAGTGGCCGAGTTATGGTGAAAAAACGATTTGACATGGCTAAAAATACAATAATATTTCGAAGATATTCAGTTTCATAAAATTTTAAAACGCTCTAAATCAGTCCGATTTCATCCAATCGGGTCCAAATATAACTAAATCGGCGTAAAACTTACTTGCGGTTCCAATGAGACCATTTCCAGCCCTCTAAGTCTAATAGCGGCCAAGTTATGGCGAAAAACGATTTGAAATAGCTAAAAATACAATAATATTTCGAAGATATTCGGTTTCATAAAATTTTAAAACGCTCTAAATCAGTCCGATTTCATCCGATCGGGTCCAAATATAACTAAATCGGCGTAAAATTTACTTGCGGTTCCAATGAGACCATTTCCAGCCCTCTAAGTCTAATAGTGGCCGAGTTATGGTGAAAAAACGATTTGACATGGCTAAAAATACAATAATATTTCAAAGATATTCAGTTTCATAAAATTTTAAAACGCTATAAATCAGTCCGATTTCATCCAATCGGGTCCAAATATAACTAAATCGGCGTAAAACTTACTTGCGGTTCCAATGAGACCATTTCCAGCCCTCTAAGTCTAATAGCGGCCGAGTTATGGTGAAAAAACGATTTGAGATCGGCTAAAAATACAATTATATTTCGAAGATATTCGGATTCATAAAATTTTAAAACGCTCTAAATCGGTCCGATTTCATCCGATCGGGTCCAAATATAACTAAATCGGCGTAAAATTTACTTGCGGTTCCAATGAGACCATTTCCAGACCTCTAAGTCTAATAGTGGCCGAGTTATGGCGAAAAAACGATTTGAGATCGGCTAAAAATTCAATAATATGTATACAATAATTATCGTATACGATAATTATTGTACACAATATGATTGTATAATCTAATATTTTGAAGAATATTCGGATTCATAAAATTTAAAAACGGTCTAAATCGTTCCGATTTCATCCGATCGGGTCCAAATATAACTAAATCGGCGTAAAATTTACTTGCGGTTCAAATGAGACCATTTCCAGCCCTCTAAGTATAATAGTGGCCGAGTTATGGCGAAAAAACGATTTGAGATCTGCTAAAAATACAATAATATTCGGATTCATAAAATTTAAAAACGCTCTAAATCGGTCCGATTTCATCCGCTTGGATCCAAATATAGCTTAATCGGCGTAAAATTTACTTGCGGTTCAAATGAGACCATTTCCAGCCCTCTAAGTCTAATAGTGGCCGAGTTATGGCGAAAAAACGATTTGAGATCTGCTAAAAATACAATAATATTCGGATTCATAAAATTTAAAAACGCTCTAAATCGGTCCGATTTCATCCGATCGGGTCCAAATATAACATAATCGGCGTAAAATTTACTTGCGGTTCCAATGAGACCATTTCCAGCCCTCTAAGTCTAATAGTGGCCGAGTTATGGCGAAAAAACGATTTGAGATCTGCTAAAAATACAATAATATGTTTACAATATTTATCGTATACGATAATTATTGTACACATTATGATTGTATAATCTAATATTTCGAAGAATATTCGGATTCATAAAATTTAAAAACGCTCTAAATCGGTCCGATTTCATCCGATCGGGTCCAAATATAACTAAATCGGCGTAAAATTTACTTGCGGTTCAAATGAGACCATTTCCAGCCCTCTAAGTCTAATAGTGGCCGAGTTATGACGAAAAAACGATTTGAGATCGGCTAAAAATACAATAATATGTATACAATATGATTGTATAATCTACTATTTCGAAGAATATTCGGATTCATAAAATTTAAAATCGCTCTAAATCGGTCCGATTTCATCCGATCGGGTCCAAATATATCTTTATCGACGAAGAATTTCCTTGCGCTTCCAATGAGACCTTTTTCAGCCCTCTAAATATAATAGCGGCCGAGTTATGGCGAAAAAACGATTTGAGATCTGCTAAAAATACAATAATATTCGGATTCATAAAATTTAAAAACGCTCTAAATTTGTCCAATTTCATCCGATCGGGTCAAAATATAAATTAATCGACGTAAAATTTACTTGCGGTTCCAATGAGACCATTTCCAGACCTCTAAGTCTAATAGTGGCCGAGTTATGGCGAAAAAACGATTTGAGATCGGCTAAAAATTCAATAATATGTATACAATAATTATCGTATACGATAATTATTGTACACAATATGATTGTATAATCTAATATTTTGAAGAATATTCGGATTCATAAAATTTAAAAACGGTCTAAATCGTTCCGATTTCATCCGATCGGGTCCAAATATAACTAAATCGGCGTAAAATTTACTTGCGGTTCAAATGAGACCATTTCCAGCCCTCTAAGTATAATAGTGGCCGAGTTATGGCGAAAAAACGATTTGAGATCTGCTAAAAATACAATAATATTCGGATTCATAAAATTTAAAAACGCTCTAAATCGGTCCGATTTCATCCGATCGGGTCCAAATATAACTAAATCGGCGTAAAATTTACTTGCGGTTCAAATGAGACCATTTCCAGCCCTCTAAGTCTAATAGTGGCCGAGTTATGGCGAAAAAACGATTTGAGATCTGCTAAAAATACAATAATATTCGGATTCATAAAATTTAAAAACGCTCTAAATCGGTCCGATTTCATCCGATCGGGTCCAAATATAACATAATCGGCGTAAAATTTACTTGCGGTTCCAATGAGACCATTTCCAGCCCTCTAAGTCTAATAGTGGCCTAGTTATGGCGAAAAAACGATTTGAGATCTGCTAAAAATACAATAATATGTTTACAATATTTATCGTATACGATAATTATTGTACACATTATGATTGTATAATCTAATATTTCGAAGAATATTCGGATTCATAAAATTTAAAAACGCTCTAAATCGGTCCGATTTCATCCGATCGGGTCCAAATATAACTAAATCGGCGTAAAATTTACTTGCGGTTCAAATGAGACCATTTCCAGCCCTCTAAGTCTAATAGTGGCCGAGTTATGACGAAAAAACGATTTGAGATCGGCTAAAAATACAATAATATTCGGATTCATAAAATTTAAAAACGCTCTAAATCGGTCCGATTTTATCCGATCGGGTCCAAATATAACATAATCGGCGTAAAATTTACTTGCGGTTCCAATGAGACCATTTCCAGCCCTCTAAGTCTAATAGTGGCCGAGTTATGGCGAAAAAACGATTTGAGATCGGCTAAAAATACAATAATATGTATACAATATGATTGTATAATCTACTATTTCGAAGAATATGCGGATTCATAAAATTTAAAATCGCTCTAAATCGGTCCGATTTCATCCGATCGGGTCCAAATATATCTTTATCGACGAAGAATTTCCTTGCGCTTCCAATGAGACCTTTTTCAGCCCTCTAAATATAATAGCGGCCGAGTTATGGCGAAAAAACGATTTGAGATCTGCTAAAAATACAATAATATTCGGATTCATAAAATTTAAAAACGCTCTAAATTTGTCCAATTTCATCCGATCGGGTCAAAATATAAATTAATCGACGTAAAATTTACTTGCGGTTCCAATGAGACCATTTCCAGACCTCTAAGTCTAATAGTGGCCGAGTTATGGCGAAAAAACGATTTGAGATCGGCTAAAAATTCAATAATATGTATACAATAATTATCGTATACGATAATTATTGTACACAATATGATTGTATAATCTAATATTTTGAAGAATATTCGGATTCATAAAATTTAAAAACGGTCTAAATCGTTCCGATTTCATCCGATCGGGTCCAAATATAACTAAATCGGCGTAAAATTTACTTGCGGTTCAAATGAGACCATTTCCAGCCCTCTAAGTATAATAGTGGCCGAGTTATGGCGAAAAAACGATTTGAGATCTGCTAAAAATACAATAATATTCGGATTCATAAAATTTAAAAACGCTCTAAATCGGTCCGATTTCATCCGATCGGGTCCAAATATAACTAAATCGGCGTAAAATTTACTTGCGGTTCAAATGAGACCATTTCCAGCCCTCTAAGTCTAATAGTGGCCGAGTTATGGCGAAAAAACGATTTGAGATCTGCTAAAAATACAATAATATTCGGATTCATAAAATTTAAAAACGCTCTAAATCGGTCCGATTTCATCCGATCGGGTCCAAATATAACATAATCGGCGTAAAATTTACTTGCGGTTCCAATGAGACCATTTCCAGCCCTCTAAGTCTAATAGTGGCCTAGTTATGGCGAAAAAACGATTTGAGATCTGCTAAAAATACAATAATATGTTTACAATATTTATCGTATACGATAATTATTGTACACATTATGATTGTATAATCTAATATTTCGAAGAATATTCGGATTCATAAAATTTAAAAACGCTCTAAATCGGTCCGATTTCATCCGATCGGGTCCAAATATAACTAAATCGGCGTAAAATTTACTTGCGGTTCAAATGAGACCATTTCCAGCCCTCTAAGTCTAATAGTGGCCGAGTTATGACGAAAAAACGATTTGAGATCGGCTAAAAATACAATAATATGTATACAATATGATTGTATAATCTACTATTTCGAAGAATATTCGGATTCATAAAATTTAAAATCGCTCTAAATCGGTCCGATTTCATCCGATCGGGTCCAAATATATCTTTATCGACGAAGAATTTCCTTGCGCTTCCAATGAGACCATTTTCAGCCCTCTAAATATAATAGCGGCCGAGTTATGGCGAAAAAACGATTTGAGATCTGCTAAAAATACAATAATATTCGGATTCATAAAATTTAAAAACGCTCTAAATTTGTCCAATTTCATCCGATCGGGTCAAAATATAAATTAATCGACGTAAAATTTACTTGCGGTTCCAATGAGACCATTTCCAGCCCTCTAAGTCTAATAGCGGCCGAGTTATGGCGAAAAAACGATTTGAAATGGCTAAAAATATAATTATATTTCGAAGATATTCGGATTCATAAAATTTAAAAACGCTCTAAATCGGTCCGATTTCATCCGATCGGGTCCAAATATAACTAAATCGGCGTAAAATTTACTTGCGGTTCCAATGAGACCATTTCCAGCCCTCTAAGACTATTAGTGGCCGAGTTATGGCGAAAAAACGATTTGAGATCTGCTAAAAATACAATAATATTCGGATTCATAAAATTTAAAAACGCTCTAAATCGGTCCGATTTCATCCGCTTGGATCCAAATATAGCTTAATCGACGCAGAATTTCCTTGCAGTTCCAATGAGACCATTTCCAGCCCTCTAAGTCTAATAGCGGCCGAGTTATAGCGAAAAAACGATTTGAAATGGCTAAAAATACAATA
This sequence comes from Periphyllus acericola, assembly GCA_949715065.1. Lineage (NCBI taxonomy): Eukaryota > Metazoa > Arthropoda > Insecta > Hemiptera > Aphididae > Periphyllus > Periphyllus acericola. The sequence continues at coordinate 14,340,689 of OX454271.1, forward strand.
ATATTTCGAAGATATTCGGTTTCATAACATTTTAAAACGCTCTAAATCGGTCCGATTTCATCCGATCGGGTCCAAATATAACTAAATCGGCGTAAAATTTACTTGCGGTTCCAATGAGACCATTTCTAGCCCTCTAAGTCTAATAGTGGCCGAGTTATGGTGAAAAAATGATTTGAGATCTGCTAAAAATACAATAATATTCGGATTCATAAAATTCAAAAACGCTCTAAATCGGTCCGATTTCATCCGATCGGGTCCAAATATAACATAATCGGCGTAAATTTACTTGCGGTTCCAATGAGACCATTTCCAGCCCTCTAAGTCTAATAGTGGCCGAGTTATGGTGAAAAAACGATTTGACATGGCTAAAAATACAATAATATTTCGAAGATATTCAGTTTCATAAAATTTTAAAACGCTCTAAATCAGTCCGATTTCATCCAATCGGGTCCAAATATAACTAAATCGGCGTAAAACATACTTGCGGTTCCAATGAGACCATTTCCAGCCCTCTAAGTCTAATAGCGGCCGAGTTATGGCGAAAAACGATTTGAAATAGCTAAAAATACAATAATATTTCGAAGATATTCGGTTTCATAAAATTTTAAAACGCTCTAAATCAGTCCGATTTCATCCGATCGGGTCCAAATATAACTAAATCGGCGTAAAATTTACTTGCGGTTCCAATGAGACCATTTCCAGCCCTCTAAGTCTAATAGTGGCCGAGTTATGGTGAAAAAACGATTTGACATGGCTAAAAATACAATAATATTTCAAAGATATTCAGTTTCATAAAATTTTAAAACGCTATAAATCAGTCCGATTTCATCCAATCGGGTCCAAATATAACTAAATCGGCGTAAAACTTACTTGCGGTTCCAATGAGACCATTTCCAGCCCTCTAAGTCTAATAGCGGCCGAGTTATGGTGAAAAAACGATTTGAGATCGGCTAAAAATACAATTATATTTCGAAGATATTCGGATTCATAAAATTTAAAAACGCTCTAAATCGGTCCGATTTCATCCGATCGGGTCCAAATATAACTAAATCGGCGTAAAATTTACTTGCGGTTCCAATGAGACCATTTCCAGACCTCTAAGTCTAATAGTGGCCGAGTTATGGCGAAAAAACGATTTGAGATCGGCTAAAAATTCAATAATATGTATACAATAATTATCGTATACGATAATTATTGTACACAATATGATTGTATAATCTAATATTTTGAAGAATATTCGGATTCATAAAATTTAAAAACGGTCTAAATCGTTCCGATTTCATCCGATCGGGTCCAAATATAACTAAATCGGCGTAAAATTTACTTGCGGTTCAAATGAGACCATTTCCAGCCCTCTAAGTATAATAGTGGCCGAGTTATGGCGAAAAAACGATTTGAGATCTGCTAAAAATACAATAATATTCGGATTCATAAAATTTAAAAACGCTCTAAATCGGTCCGATTTCATCCGCTTGGATCCAAATATAGCTTAATCGGCGTAAAATTTACTTGCGGTTCAAATGAGACCATTTCCAGCCCTCTAAGTCTAATAGTGGCCGAGTTATGGCGAAAAAACGATTTGAGATCTGCTAAAAATACAATAATATTCGGATTCATAAAATTTAAAAACGCTCTAAATCGGTCCGATTTCATCCGATCGGGTCCAAATATAACATAATCGGCGTAAAATTTACTTGCGGTTCCAATGAGACCATTTCCAGCCCTCTAAGTCTAATAGTGGCCGAGTTATGGCGAAAAAACGATTTGAGATCTGCTAAAAATACAATAATATGTTTACAATATTTATCGTATACGATAATTATTGTACACATTATGATTGTATAATCTAATATTTCGAAGAATATTCGGATTCATAAAATTTAAAAACGCTCTAAATCGGTCCGATTTCATCCGATCGGGTCCAAATATAACTAAATCGGCGTAAAATTTACTTGCGGTTCAAATGAGACCATTTCCAGCCCTCTAAGTCTAATAGTGGCCGAGTTATGACGAAAAAACGATTTGAGATCGGCTAAAAATACAATAATATGTATACAATATGATTGTATAATCTACTATTTCGAAGAATATTCGGATTCATAAAATTTAAAATCGCTCTAAATCGGTCCGATTTCATCCGATCGGGTCAAAATATAAATTAATCGACGTAAAATTTACTTGCGGTTCCAATGAGACCATTTCCAGACCTCTAAGTCTAATAGTGGCCGAGTTATGGCGAAAAAACGATTTGAGATCGGCTAAAAATTCAATAATATGTATACAATAATTATCGTATACGATAATTATTGTACACAATATGATTGTATAATCTAATATTTTGAAGAATATTCGGATTCATAAAATTTAAAAACGGTCTAAATCGTTCCGATTTCATCCGATCGGGTCCAAATATAACTAAATCGGCGTAAAATTTACTTGCGGTTCAAATGAGACCATTTCCAGCCCTCTAAGTATAATAGTGGCCGAGTTATGGCGAAAAAACGATTTGAGATCTGCTAAAAATACAATAATATTCGGATTCATAAAATTTAAAAACGCTCTAAATCGGTCCGATTTCATCCGATCGGGTCCAAATATAACTAAATCGGCGTAAAATTTACTTGCGGTTCAAATGAGACCATTTCCAGCCCTCTAAGTCTAATAGTGGCCGAGTTATGGCGAAAAAACGATTTGAGATCTGCTAAAAATACAATAATATTCGGATTCATAAAATTTAAAAACGCTCTAAATCGGTCCGATTTCATCCGATCGGGTCCAAATATAACATAATCGGCGTAAAATTTACTTGCGGTTCCAATGAGACCATTTCCAGCCCTCTAAGTCTAATAGTGGCCTAGTTATGGCGAAAAAACGATTTGAGATCTGCTAAAAATACAATAATATGTTTACAATATTTATCGTATACGATAATTATTGTACACATTATGATTGTATAATCTAATATTTCGAAGAATATTCGGATTCATAAAATTTAAAAACGCTCTAAATCGGTCCGATTTCATCCGATCGGGTCCAAATATAACTAAATCGGCGTAAAATTTACTTGCGGTTCAAATGAGACCATTTCCAGCCCTCTAAGTCTAATAGTGGCCGAGTTATGACGAAAAAACGATTTGAGATCGGCTAAAAATACAATAATATGTATACAATATGATTGTATAATCTACTATTTCGAAGAATATTCGGATTCATAAAATTTAAAATCGCTCTAAATCGGTCCGATTTCATCCGATCGGGTCCAAATATATCTTTATCGACGAAGAATTTCCTTGCGCTTCCAATGAGACCATTTTCAGCCCTCTAAATATAATAGCGGCCGAGTTATGGCGAAAAAACGATTTGAGATCTGCTAAAAATACAATAATATTCGGATTCATAAAATTTAAAAACGCTCTAAATTTGTCCAATTTCATCCGATCGGGTCAAAATATAAATTAATCGACGTAAAATTTACTTGCGGTTCCAATGAGACCATTTCCAGCCCTCTAAGTCTAATAGCGGCCGAGTTATGGCGAAAAAACGATTTGAAATGGCTAAAAATATAATTATATTTCGAAGATATTCGGATTCATAAAATTTAAAAACGCTCTAAATCGGTCCGATTTCATCCGATCGGGTCCAAATATAACTAAATCGGCGTAAAACTTACTTGCGGTTCCAATGAGACCATTTCCAGCCCTCTAAGTCTAATAGCGGCCGAGTTATGGTGAAAAAACGATTTGAGATCGGCTAAAAATACAATTATATTTCGAAGATATTCGGATTCATAAAATTTAAAAACGCTCTAAATCGGTCCGATTTCATCCGATCGGGTCCAAATATAACTAAATCGGCGTAAAATTTACTTGCGGTTCCAATGAGACCATTTCCAGACCTCTAAGTCTAATAGTGGCCGAGTTATGGCGAAAAAACGATTTGAGATCGGCTAAAAATTTAATAATATGTATACAATAATTATCGTATACGATAATTATTGTACACAATATGATTGTATAATCTAATATTTTGAAGAATATTCGGATTCATAAAATTTAAAAACGGTCTAAATCGTTCCGATTTCATCCGATCGGGTCCAAATATAACTAAATCGGCGTAAAATTTACTTGCGGTTCAAATGAGACCATTTCCAGCCCTCTAAGTATAATAGTGGCCGAGTTATGGCGAAAAAACGATTTGAGATCTGCTAAAAATACAATAATATTCGGATTCATAAAATTTAAAAACGCTCTAAATCGGTCCGATTTCATCCGCTTGGATCCAAATATAGCTTAATCGGCGTAAAATTTACTTGCGGTTCAAATGAGACCATTTCCAGCCCTCTAAGTCTAATAGTGGCCGAGTTATGGCGAAAAAACGATTTGAGATCTGCTAAAAATACAATAATATTCGGATTCATAAAATTTAAAAACGCTCTAAATCGGTCCGATTTCATCCGATCGGGTCCAAATATAACATAATCGGCGTAAAATTTACTTGCGGTTCCAATGAGACCATTTCCAGCCCTCTAAGTCTAATAGTGGCCGAGTTATGGCGAAAAAACGATTTGAGATCTGCTAAAAATACAATAATATGTTTACAATATTTATCGTATACGATAATTATTGTACACATTATGATTGTATAATCTAATATTTCGAAGAATATTCGGATTCATAAAATTTAAAAACGCTCTAAATCGGTCCGATTTCATCCGATCGGGTCCAAATATAACTAAATCGGCGTAAAATTTACTTGCGGTTCAAATGAGACCATTTCCAGCCCTCTAAGTCTAATAGTGGCCGAGTTATGACGAAAAAACGATTTGAGATCGGCTAAAAATACAATAATATGTATACAATATGATTGTATAATCTACTATTTCGAAGAATATTCGGATTCATAAAATTTAAAATCGCTCTAAATCGGTCCGATTTCATCCGATCGGGTCCAAATATATCTTTATCGACGAAGAATTTCCTTGCGCTTCCAATGAGACCATTTTCAGCCCTCTAAATATAATAGCGGCCGAGTTATGGCGAAAAAACGATTTGAAATGGCTAAAAATATAATTATATTTCGAAGATATTCGGATTCATAAAATTTAAAAACGCTCTAAATCGGTCCGATTTCATCCGATCGGGTCCAAATATAACTAAATCGGCGTAAAACTTACTTGCGGTTCCAATGAGACCATTTCCAGCCCTCTAAGTCTAATAGCGGCCGAGTTATGGTGAAAAAACGATTTGAGATCGGCTAAAAATACAATTATATTTCGAAGATATTCGGATTCATAAAATTTAAAAACGCTCTAAATCGGTCCGATTTCATCCGATCGGGTCCAAATATAACTAAATCGGCGTAAAATTTACTTGCGGTTCCAATGAGACCATTTCCAGACCTCTAAGTCTAATAGTGGCCGAGTTATGGCGAAAAAACGATTTGAGATCGGCTAAAAATTTAATAATATGTATACAATAATTATCGTATACGATAATTATTGTACACAATATGATTGTATAATCTAATATTTTGAAGAATATTCGGATTCATAAAATTTAAAAACGGTCTAAATCGTTCCGATTTCATCCGATCGGGTCCAAATATAACTAAATCGGCGTAAAATTTACTTGCGGTTCAAATGAGACCATTTCCAGCCCTCTAAGTATAATAGTGGCCGAGTTATGGCGAAAAAACGATTTGAGATCTGCTAAAAATACAATAATATTCGGATTCATAAAATTTAAAAACGCTCTAAATCGGTCCGATTTCATCCGCTTGGATCCAAATATAGCTTAATCGGCGTAAAATTTACTTGCGGTTCAAATGAGACCATTTCCAGCCCTCTAAGTCTAATAGTGGCCGAGTTATGGCGAAAAAACGATTTGAGATCTGCTAAAAATACAATAATATTCGGATTCATAAAATTTAAAAACGCTCTAAATCGGTCCGATTTCATCCGATCGGGTCCAAATATAACATAATCGGCGTAAAATTTACTTGCGGTTCCAATGAGACCATTTCCAGCCCTCTAAGTCTAATAGTGGCCGAGTTATGGCGAAAAAACGATTTGAGATCTGCTAAAAATACAATAATATGTTTACAATATTTATCGTATACGATAATTATTGTACACATTATGATTGTATAATCTAATATTTCGAAGAATATTCGGATTCATAAAATTTAAAAACGCTCTAAATCGGTCCGATTTCATCCGATCGGGTCCAAATATAACTAAATCGGCGTAAAATTTACTTGCGGTTCAAATGAGACCATTTCCAGCCCTCTAAGTCTAATAGTGGCCGAGTTATGACGAAAAAACGATTTGAGATCGGCTAAAAATACAATAATATGTATACAATATGATTGTATAATCTACTATTTCGAAGAATATTCGGATTCATAAAATTTAAAATCGCTCTAAATCGGTCCGATTTCATCCGATCGGGTCCAAATATATCTTTATCGACGAAGAATTTCCTTGCGCTTCCAATGAGACCATTTTCAGCCCTCTAAATATAATAGCGGCCGAGTTATGGCGAAAAAACGATTTGAGATCTGCTAAAAATACAATAATATTCGGATTCATAAAATTTAAAAACGCTCTAAATTTGTCCAATTTCATCCGATCGGGTCAAAATATAAATTAATCGACGTAAAATTTACTTGCGGTTCCAATGAGACCATTTCCAGACCTCTAAGTCTAATAGTGGCCGAGTTATGGCGAAAAAACGATTTGAGATCGGCTAAAAATTCAATAATATGTATACAATAATTATCGTATACGATAATTATTGTACACAATATGATTGTATAATCTAATATTTTGAAGAATATTCGGATTCATAAAATTTAAAAACGGTCTAAATCGTTCCGATTTCATCCGATCGGGTCCAAATATAACTAAATCGGCGTAAAATTTACTTGCGGTTCAAATGAGACCATTTCCAGCCCTCTAAGTATAATAGTGGCCGAGTTATGGCGAAAAAACGATTTGAGATCTGCTAAAAATACAATAATATTCGGATTCATAAAATTTAAAAACGCTCTAAATCGGTCCGATTTCATCCGATCGGGTCCAAATATAACTAAATCGGCGTAAAATTTACTTGCGGTTCAAATGAGACCATTTCCAGCCCTCTAAGTCTAATAGTGGCCGAGTTATGGCGAAAAAACGATTTGAGATCTGCTAAAAATACAATAATATTCGGATTCATAAAATTTAAAAACGCTCTAAATCGGTCCGATTTCATCCGATCGGGTCCAAATATAACTAAATCGGCGTAAAATTTACTTGCGGTTCCAATGAGACCATTTCCAGCCCTCTAAGTCTAATAGTGGCCGAGTTATGGCGAAAAAACGATTTGAGATCGGCTAAAAATTCAATAATATGTATACAATAATTATCGTATACGATAATTATTGTACACAATATGATTGTATAATCTAATATTTTGAAGAATATTCGGATTCATAAAATTTAAAAACGGTCTAAATCGTTCCGATTTCACCCGATCGGGTCCAAATATAACTAAATCGGCGTAAAATTTACTTGCGGTTCCAATGAGACCATTTCCAGCCCTCTAAGTATAATAGTGGCAGAGTTATGGCGAAAAAACGATTTGAGATCTGCTAAAAATACAATAATATTCGGATTCATAAAATTTAAAAACGCTCTAAATCGGTCCGATTTCATCCGCTTGGATCCAAATATAGCTTAATCGACGCAGAATTTCCTTGCAGTTCCAATGAGACCATTTCCAGCCCTCTAAGTCTAATAGCGGCCGAGTTATGGCGAAAAAACGATTTGAAATGGCTAAAAATACAATAATATTTCGAAGATATTCGGTTTCATAAAATTTTAAAACGCTCTAAATCGGTCCGATTTCATCCGATCGGGTCCAAATATAACTAAATCGGCGTAAAATTTACTTGCGGTTCCAATGAGACCATTTCCAGCCCTCTAAGTCTAATAGTGGCCGAGTTATGGTGAAAAAACGATTTGAGATCTGCTAAAAATACAATAATATTCGGATTCATAAAATTTAAAAACGCTCTAAATTTGTCCAATTTCATCCGATCGGGTCAAAATATAAATTAATCGACGTAAAATTTACTTGCGGTTCCTATGAGACCATTTCCAGCCCTCTAAGTCTAATAGCGGCCGAGTTATGGCGAAAAAACGATTTGAGATCTGCTAAAAATACAATAATATTCGGATTCATAAAATTTAAAAACGCTCTAAATCGGTCCGATTTCATCCGATCGGGTCCAAATATAACTAAATCGGCGTAAAATTTACTTGCGGTTCCAATGAGACCATTTCCAGCCCTCTAAGACTATTAGTGGCCGAGTTATGGCGAAAAAACGATTTGAGATCTGCTAAAAATACAATAATATTCGGATTCATAAAATTTAAAAACGCTCTAAATCGGTCCGATTTCATCCGCTTGGATCCAAATATAGCTTAATCGACGCAGAATTTCCTTGCAGTTCCAATGAGACCATTTCCAGCCCTCTAAGTCTAATAGCGGCCGAGTTATGGCGAAAAAACGATTTGAAATGGCTAAAAATACAATAATATTTCGAAGATATTCGGTTTCATAAAATTTTAAAACGCTCTAAATCAGTCCGATTTCATCCGATCGTTTCCAAATATAACTAAATCGGCGTAAAATTTACTTGCGGTTCCAATGAGACCATTTCCAGCCCTCTAAGACTATTAGTGGCCGAGTTATGGCGAAAAAACGATTTGAGATCTGCTAAAAATACAATAATATTCGGATTCATAAAATTTAAAAACGCTCTAAATCGGTCCGATTTCATCCGATCGGGTCCAAATATAACTAAATCGGCGTAAAATTTACTTGCGGTTCAAATGAGACCATTTCCAGCCCTCTAAGTCTAATAGTGGCCGAGTTATGGCGAAAAAACGATTTGAGATCTGCTAAAAATACAATAATATTCGGATTCATAAAATTTAAAAACGCTCTAAATCGGTCCGATTTCATCCGATCGGGTCCAAATATAACATAATCGTTGTAAAATTTACTTGCGGTTCCAATGAGACCATTTCCAGCCCTCTAAGTCTAATAGTGGCCGAGTTATGGCGAAAAAACGATTTGAGATCTGCTAAAAATACAATAATATGTTTACAATATTTATCGTATACGATAATTATTGTACACATTATGATTGTATAATCTAATATTTCGAAGAATATTCGGATTCATAAAATTTAAAAACGCTCTAAATCGGTCCGATTTCATCCGATCGGGTCCAAATATAACTAAATCGGCGTAAAATTTACTTGCGGTTCAAATGAGACCATTTCCAGCCCTCTAAGTCTAATAGTGGCCGAGTTATGGCGAAAAAACGATTTGAGATCGGCTAAAAATACAATAATATTCGGATTCATAAAATTTAAAAACGCTCTAAATCGGTCCGATTTCATCCGCTTGGATCCAAATATAGCTTAATCGACGCAGAATTTCCTTGCAGTTCCAATGAGACCATTTCCAGCCCTCTAAGTCTAATAGCGGCCGAGTTATGGCGAAAAAACGATTTGAAATGGCTAAAAATACAATAATATTTCGAAGATATTCGGTTTCATAAAATTTTAAAACGCTCTAAATCGGTCCGATTTCATCCGATCGGGTCCAAATATAACTAAATCGGCGTAAAATTTACTTGCGGTTCCAATGAGACCATTTCCAGCCCTCTAAGTCTAATAGTGGCCGAGTTATGGTGAAAAAACGATTTGAGATCTGCTAAAAATACAATAATATTCGGATTCATAAAATTTAAAAACGCTCTAAATTTGTCCAATTTCATCCGATCGGGTCAAAATATAAATTAATCGACGTAAAATTTACTTGCGGTTCCAATGAGACCATTTCCAGCCCTCTAAGTCTAATAGCGGCCGAGTTATGGCGAAAAAACGATTTGAAATGGCTAAAAATATAATTATATTTCGAAGATATTCGGATTCATAAAATTTAAAAACGCTCTAAATCGGTCCGATTTCATCCGATCGGGTCCAAATATAACTAAATCGGCGTAAAATTTACTTGCGGTTCCAATGAGACCATTTCCAGCCCTCTAAGTCTAATAGTGGCCGAGTTATGGCGAAAAAACAATTTGAGATCGGCTAAAAATACAATAATATTTCAAAGATATTCAGTTTCATAAAATTTTAAAACGCTATAAATCAGTCCGATTTCATCCAATCGGGTCCAAATATAACTAAATCGGCGTAAAACTTACTTGCGGTTCCAATGAGACCATTTCCAGCCCTCTAAGTCTAATAGCGGCCGAGTTATGGTGAAAAAACGATTTGAGATCGGCTAAAAATACAATTATATTTCGAAGATATTCGGATTCATAAAATTTAAAAACGCTCTAAATCGGTCCGATTTCATCCGATCGGGTCCAAATATAACTAAATCGGCGTAAAACTTACTTGCGGTTCCAATGAGACCATTTCCAGCCCTCTAAGTCTAATAGTGGCCGAGTTATGGCGAAAAAACGATTTGAGATCTGCTAAAAATACAATAATATGTTTACAATATTTATCGTATACGATAATTATTGTACACATTATGATTGTATAATCTAATATTTCGAAGAATATTCGGATTCATAAAATTTAAAAACGCTCTAAATCGGTCCGATTTCATCCGATCGGGTCCAAATATAACTAAATCGGCGTAAAATTTACTTGCGGTTCAAATGAGACCATTTCCAGCCCTCTAAGTCTAATAGTGGCCGAGTTATGACGAAAAAACGATTTGAGATCGGCTAAAAATACAATAATATGTATACAATATGATTGTATAATCTACTATTTCGAAGAATATTCGGATTCATAAAATTTAAAATCGCTCTAAATCGGTCCGATTTCATCCGATCGGGTCCAAATATATCTTTATCGACGAAGAATTTCCTTGCGCTTCCAATGAGACCATTTTCAGCCCTCTAAATATAATAGCGGCCGAGTTATGGCGAAAAAACGATTTGAGATCTGCTAAAAATACAATAATATTCGGATTCATAAAATTTAAAAACGCTCTAAATTTGTCCAATTTCATCCGATCGGGTCAAAATATAAATTAATCGACGTAAAATTTACTTGCGGTTCCAATGAGACCATTTCCAGACCTCTAAGTCTAATAGTGGCCGAGTTATGGCGAAAAAACGATTTGAGATCGGCTAAAAATTCAATAATATGTATACAATAATTATCGTATACGATAATTATTGTACACAATATGATTGTATAATCTAATATTTTGAAGAATATTCGGATTCATAAAATTTAAAAACGGTCTAAATCGTTCCGATTTCATCCGATCGGGTCCAAATATAACTAAATCGGCGTAAAATTTACTTGCGGTTCAAATGAGACCATTTCCAGCCCTCTAAGTATAATAGTGGCCGAGTTATGGCGAAAAAACGATTTGAGATCTGCTAAAAATACAATAATATTCGGATTCATAAAATTTAAAAACGCTCTAAATCGGTCCGATTTCATCCGATCGGGTCCAAATATAACTAAATCGGCGTAAAATTTACTTGCGGTTCAAATGAGACCATTTCCAGCCCTCTAAGTCTAATAGTGGCCGAGTTATGGCGAAAAAACGATTTGAGATCTGCTAAAAATACAATAATATTCGGATTCATAAAATTTAAAAACGCTCTAAATCGGTCCGATTTCATCCGATCGGGTCCAAATATAACTAAATCGGCGTAAAATTTACTTGCGGTTCCAATGAGACCATTTCCAGCCCTCTAAGTCTAATAGTGGCCGAGTTATGGCGAAAAAACGATTTGAGATCGGCTAAAAATTCAATAATATGTATACAATAATTATCGTATACGATAATTATTGTACACAATATGATTGTATAATCTAATATTTTGAAGAATATTCGGATTCATAAAATTTAAAAACGGTCTAAATCGTTCCGATTTCACCCGATCGGGTCCAAATATAACTAAATCGGCGTAAAATTTACTTGCGGTTCCAATGAGACCATTTCCAGCCCTCTAAGTATAATAGTGGCAGAGTTATGGCGAAAAAACGATTTGAGATCTGCTAAAAATACAATAATATTCGGATTCATAAAATTTAAAAACGCTCTAAATCGGTCCGATTTCATCCGCTTGGATCCAAATATAGCTTAATCGACGCAGAATTTCCTTGCAGTTCCAATGAGACCATTTCCAGCCCTCTAAGTCTAATAGCGGCCGAGTTATGGCGAAAAAACGATTTGAAATGGCTAAAAATACAATAATATTTCGAAGATATTCGGTTTCATAAAATTTTAAAACGCTCTAAATCGGTCCGATTTCATCCGATCGGGTCCAAATATAACTAAATCGGCGTAAAATTTACTTGCGGTTCCAATGAGACCATTTCCAGCCCTCTAAGTCTAATAGTGGCCGAGTTATGGTGAAAAAACGATTTGAGATCTGCTAAAAATACAATAATATTCGGATTCATAAAATTTAAAAACGCTCTAAATTTGTCCAATTTCATCCGATCGGGTCAAAATATAAATTAATCGACGTAAAATTTACTTGCGGTTCCTATGAGACCATTTCCAGCCCTCTAAGTCTAATAGCGGCCGAGTTATGGCGAAAAAACGATTTGAGATCTGCTAAAAATACAATAATATTCGGATTCATAAAATTTAAAAACGCTCTAAATCGGTCCGATTTCATCCGATCGGGTCCAAATATAACTAAATCGGCGTAAAATTTACTTGCGGTTCCTATGAGACCATTTCCAGCCCTCTAAGTCTAATAGCGGCCGAGTTATGGCGAAAAAACGATTTGAGATCTGCTAAAAATACAATAATATTCGGATTCATAAAATTTAAAAACGCTCTAAATCGGTCCGATTTCATCCGCTTGGATCCAAATATAGCTTAATCGACGCAGAATTTCCTTGCAGTTCCAATGAGACCATTTCCAGCCCTCTAAGTCTAATAGCGGCCGAGTTATGGCGAAAAAACGATTTGAAATGGCTAAAAATACAATAATATTTCGAAGATATTCGGTTTCATAAAATTTTAAAACGCTCTAAATCAGTCCGATTTCATCCGATCGTTTCCAAATATAACTAAATCGGCGTAAAATTTACTTGCGGTTCCAATGAGACCATTTCCAGCCCTCTAAGACTATTAGTGGCCGAGTTATGGCGAAAAAACGATTTGAGATCTGCTAAAAATACAATAATATTCGGATTCATAAAATTTAAAAACGCTCTAAATCGGTCCGATTTCATCCGATCGGGTCCAAATATAACTAAATCGGCGTAAAATTTACTTGCGGTTCAAATGAGACCATTTCCAGCCCTCTAAGTCTAATAGTGGCCGAGTTATGGCGAAAAAACGATTTGAGATCTGCTAAAAATACAATAATATTCGGATTCATAAAATTTAAAAACGCTCTAAATCGGTCCGATTTCATCCGATCGGGTCCAAATATAACATAATCGTTGTAAAATTTACTTGCGGTTCCAATGAGACCATTTCCAGCCCTCTAAGTCTAATAGTGGCCGAGTTATGGCGAAAAAACGATTTGAGATCTGCTAAAAATACAATAATATGTTTACAATATTTATCGTATACGATAATTATTGTACACATTATGATTGTATAATCTAATATTTCGAAGAATATTCGGATTCATAAAATTTAAAAACGCTCTAAATCGGTCCGATTTCATCCGATCGGGTCCAAATATAACTAAATCGGCGTAAAATTTACTTGCGGTTCAAATGAGACCATTTCCAGCCCTCTAAGTCTAATAGTGGCCGAGTTATGACGAAAAAACGATTTGAGATCGGCTAAAAATACAATAATATGTATACAATATGATTGTATAATCTACTATTTCGAAGAATATTCGGATTCATAAAATTTAAAATCGCTCTAAATCGGTCCGATTTCATCCGATCGGGTCCAAATATATCTTTATCGACGAAGAATTTCCTTGCGCTTCCAATGAGACCATTTTCAGCCCTCTAAATATAATAGCGGCCGAGTTATGGCGAAAAAACGATTTGAGATCTGCTAAAAATACAATAATATTCGGATTCATAAAATTTAAAAACGCTCTAAATTTGTCCAATTTCATCCGATCGGGTCAAAATATAAATTAATCGACGTAAAATTTACTTGCGGTTCCAATGAGACCATTTCCAGCCCTCTAAGTCTAATAGCGGCCGAGTTATGGCGAAAAAACGATTTGAAATGGCTAAAAATATAATTATATTTCGAAGATATTCGGATTCATAAAATTTAAAAACGCTCTAAATCGGTCCGATTTCATCCGATCGGGTCCAAATATAACTAAATCGGCGTAAAATTTACTTGCGGTTCCAATGAGACCATTTCCAGCCCTCTAAGTCTAATAGTGGCCGAGTTATGGCGAAAAAACAATTTGAGATCGGCTAAAAATTCAATATTATGTATACAATAATTATCGTATACGATAATTATTGTACACAATATGATTGTATAATCTAGTATTTTGAAGAATATTCGGATTCATAAAATTTAAAAACGGTCTAAATCGTTCCGATTTCATCCGATCGGGTCCAAATATAACTAAATCGGCGTAAAATTTACTTGCGGTTCCAATGAGACCAATTCCAGCCCTCTAAGTATAATAGTGGCCGAGTTATGGCGAAAAAACGATTTGAGATCTGCTAAAAATACAATAATATTCGGATTCATAAAATTTAAAAACGCTCTAAATCAGTCCGATTTCATCCGATCGGGTCCAAATATAACTAAATCGGCGTAAAATTTACTTGCGGTTCCAATGAGACCATTTCCAGCCCTCTAAGACTATTAGTGGCCGAGTTATGGCGAAAAAACGATTTGAGATCTGCTAAAAATACAATAATATTCGGATTCATAAAATTTAAAAACGCTCTAAATCGGTCCGATTTCATCCGCTTGGATCCAAATATAGCTTAATCGACGCAGAATTTCCTTGCAGTTCCAATGAGACCATTTCCAGCCCTCTAAGTCTAATAGCGGCCGAGTTATAGCGAAAAAACGATTTGAAATGGCTAAAAATACAATAATATTTCGAAGATATTCGGTTTCATAACATTTTAAAACGCTCTAAATCGGTCCGATTTCATCCGATCGGGTCCAAATATAACTAAATCGGCGTAAAATTTACTTGCGGTTCCAATGAGACCATTTCCAGCCCTCTAAGTCTAATAGTGGCCGAGTTATGGCGAAAAAACGATTTGAGATCTGCTAAAAATACAATAATATGTTTACAATATTTATCGTATACGATAATTATTGTACACATTATGATTGTATAATCTAATATTTCGAAGAATATTCGGATTCATAAAATTTAAAAACGCTCTAAATCGGTCCGATTTCATCCGATCGGGTCCAAATATAACTAAATCGGCGTAAAATTTACTTGCGGTTCAAATGAGACCATTTCCAGCCCTCTAAGTCTAATAGTGGCCGAGTTATGGCGAAAAAACGATTTGAGATCGGCTAAAAATACAATAATATTCGGATTCATAAAATTTAAAAACGCTCTAAATCGGTCCGATTTCATCCGCTTGGATCCAAATATAGCTTAATCGACGCAGAATTTCCTTGCAGTTCCAATGAGACCATTTCCAGCCCTCTAAGTCTAATAGCGGCCGAGTTATGGCGAAAAAACGATTTGAAATGGCTAAAAATACAATAATATTTCGAAGATATTCGGTTTCATAAAATTTTAAAACGCTCTAAATCGGTCCGATTTCATCCGATCGGGTCCAAATATAACTAAATCGGCGTAAAATTTACTTGCGGTTCCAATGAGACCATTTCCAGCCCTCTAAGTCTAATAGTGGCCGAGTTATGGTGAAAAAACGATTTGAGATCTGCTAAAAATACAATAATATTCGGATTCATAAAATTTAAAAACGCTCTAAATTTGTCCAATTTCATCCGATCGGGTCAAAATATAAATTAATCGACGTAAAATTTACTTGCGGTTCCTATGAGACCATTTCCAGCCCTCTAAGTCTAATAGCGGCCGAGTTATGGCGAAAAAACGATTTGAGATCTGCTAAAAATACAATAATATTCGGATTCATAAAATTTAAAAACGCTCTAAATCGGTCCGATTTCATCCGATCGGGTCCAAATATAACTAAATCGGCGTAAAATTTACTTGCGGTTCCAATGAGACCATTTCCAGCCCTCTAAGACTATTAGTGGCCGAGTTATGGCGAAAAAACGATTTGAGATCTGCTAAAAATACAATAATATTCGGATTCATAAAATTTAAAAACGCTCTAAATCGGTCCGATTTCATCCGCTTGGATCCAAATATAGCTTAATCGACGCAGAATTTCCTTGCAGTTCCAATGAGACCATTTCCAGCGCTCTAAGTATAATAGTGGCCGAGTTATGGCGAAAAAACGATTTGAGATCTGCTAAAAATACAATAATATTCGGATTCATAAAATTTAAAAACGCTCTAAATCAGTCCGATTTCATCCGATCGGGTCCAAATATAACTAAATCGGCGTAAAATTTACTTGCGGTTCCAATGAGACCATTTCCAGCCCTCTAAGACTATTAGTGGCCGAGTTATGGCGAAAAAACGATTTGAGATCTGCTAAAAATACAATAATATTAGGATTCATAAAATTTAAAAACGCTCTAAATCGGTCCGATTTCATCCGCTTGGATCCAAATATAGCTTAATCGACGCAGAATTTCCTTGCAGTTCCAATGAGACCATTTCCAGCCCTCTAAGTCTAATAGCGGCCGAGTTATAGCGAAAAAACGATTTGAAATGGCTAAAAATACAATAATATTTCGAAGATATTCGGTTTCATAACATTTTAAAACGCTCTAAATCGGTCCGATTTCATCCGATCGGGTCCAAATATAACTAAATCGGCGTAAAATTTACTTGCGGTTCCAATGAGACCATTTCCAGCCCTCTAAGTCTAATAGTGGCCGAGTTATGGCGAAAAAACGATTTGAGATCTGCTAAAAATACAATAATATGTTTACAATATTTATCGTATACGATAATTATTGTACACATTATGATTGTATAATCTAATATTTCGAAGAATATTCGGATTCATAAAATTTAAAAACGCTCTAAATCGGTCCGATTTCATCCGATCGGGTCCAAATATAACTAAATCGGCGTAAAATTTACTTGCGGTTCAAATGAGACCATTTCCAGCCCTCTAAGTCTAATAGTGGCCGAGTTATGGCGAAAAAACGATTTGAGATCGGCTAAAAATACAATAATATTCGGATTCATAAAATTTAAAAACGCTCTAAATCGGTCCGATTTCATCCGCTTGGATCCAAATATAGCTTAATCGACGCAGAATTTCCTTGCAGTTCCAATGAGACCATTTCCAGCCCTCTAAGTCTAATAGCGGCCGAGTTATGGCGAAAAAACGATTTGAAATGGCTAAAAATACAATAATATTTCGAAGATATTCGGTTTCATAAAATTTTAAAACGCTCTAAATCGGTCCGATTTCATCCGATCGGGTCCAAATATAACTAAATCGGCGTAAAATTTACTTGCGGTTCCAATGAGACCATTTCCAGCCCTCTAAGTCTAATAGTGGCCGAGTTATGGTGAAAAAACGATTTGAGATCTGCTAAAAATACAATAATATTCGGATTCATAAAATTTAAAAACGCTCTAAATTTGTCCAATTTCATCCGATCGGGTCAAAATATAAATTAATCGACGTAAAATTTACTTGCGGTTCCTATGAGACCATTTCCAGCCCTCTAAGTCTAATAGCGGCCGAGTTATGGCGAAAAAACGATTTGAGATCTGCTAAAAATACAATAATATTCGGATTCATAAAATTTAAAAACGCTCTAAATCGGTCCGATTTCATCCGATCGGGTCCAAATATAACTAAATCGGCGTAAAATTTACTTGCGGTTCCAATGAGACCATTTCCAGCCCTCTAAGACTATTAGTGGCCGAGTTATGGCGAAAAAACGATTTGAGATCTGCTAAAAATACAATAATATTCGGATTCATAAAATTTAAAAACGCTCTAAATCGGTCCGATTTCATCCGCTTGGATCCAAATATAGCTTAATCGACGCAGAATTTCCTTGCAGTTCCAATGAGACCATTTCCAGCCCTCTAAGTATAATAGTGGCCGAGTTATGGCGAAAAAACGATTTGAGATCTGCTAAAAATACAATAATATTCGGATTCATAAAATTTAAAAACGCTCTAAATCAGTCCGATTTCATCCGATCGGGTCCAAATATAACTAAATCGGCGTAAAATTTACTTGCGGTTCCAATGAGACCATTTCCAGCCCTCTAAGACTATTAGTGGCCGAGTTATGGCGAAAAAACGATTTGAGATCTGCTAAAAATACAATAATATTCGGATTCATAAAATTTAAAAACGCTCTAAATCGGTCCGATTTCATCCGCTTGGATCCAAATATAGCTTAATCGACGCAGAATTTCCTTGCAGTTCCAATGAGACCATTTCCAGCCCTCTAAGTCTAATAGCGGCCGAGTTATAGCGAAAAAACGATTTGAAATGGCTAAAAATACAATAATATTTCGAAGATATTCGGTTTCATAACATTTTAAAACGCTCTAAATCGGTCCGATTTCATCCGATCGGGTCCAAATATAACTAAATCGGCGTAAAATTTACTTGCGGTTCCAATGAGACCATTTCCAGCCCTCTAAGTCTAATAGTGGCCGAGTTATGGCGAAAAAACGATTTGAGATCTGCTAAAAATACAATAATATGTTTACAATATTTATCGTATACGATAATTATTGTACACATTATGATTGTATAATCTAATATTTCGAAGAATATTCGGATTCATAAAATTTAAAAACGCTCTAAATCGGTCCGATTTCATCCGATCGGGTCCAAATATAACTAAATCGGCGTAAAATTTACTTGCGGTTCAAATGAGACCATTTCCAGCCCTCTAAGTCTAATAGTGGCCGAGTTATGGCGAAAAAACGATTTGAGATCGGCTAAAAATACAATAATATGTATACAATATGATTGTATAATCTACTATTTCGAAGAATATTCGGATTCATAAAATTTAAAAACGCTCTAAATTTGTCCAATTTCATCCGATCGGGTCAAAATATAAATTAATCGACGTCAAATTTACTTGCGGTTCCAATGAGACCATTTCCAGCCCTCTAAGTCTAATAGCGGCCGAGTTATGGCGAAAAAACGATTTGAAATGGCTAAAAATATAATTATATTTCGAAGATATTCGGATTCATAAAATTTAAAAACGCTCTAAATCGGTCCGATTTCATCCGATCGGGTCCAAATATAACTAAATCGGCGTAAAATTTACTTGCGGTTCCAATGAGACCATTTCCAGCCCTCTAAGTCTAATAGCGGCCGAGTTATGGCGAAAAAACGATTTGAAATGGCTAAAAATACAATAATATTTCGAAGATATTCGGTTTCATAAAATTTTAAAACGCTCTAAATCGGTCCGATTTCATCCGATCGGGTCCAAATATAACTAAATCGGCGTAAAATTTACTTGCGGTTCCAATGAGACCATTTCCAGCCCTCTAAGTCTAATAGTGGCCGAGTTATGGTGAAAAAACGATTTGAGATCTGCTAAAAATACAATAATATTCGGATTCATAAAATTTAAAAACGCTCTAAATTTGTCCAATTTCATCCGATCGGGTCAAAATATAAATTAATCGACGTCAAATTTACTTGCGGTTCCAATGAGACCATTTCCAGCCCTCTAAGTCTAATAGTGGCCGAGTTATGGCGAAAAAACGATTTGAGATCGGCTAAAAATTCAATAATATGTATACAATAATTATCGTATACGATAATTATTGTACACAATATGATTGTATAATCTAATATTTTGAAGAATATTCGGATTCATAAAATTTAAAAACGGTCTAAATCGTTCCGATTTCATCCGATCGGGTCCAAATATAACTAAATCGGCGTAAAATTTACTTGCGGTTCCAATGAGACCATTTCCAGCCCTCTAAGTATAATAGTGGCAGAGTTATGGCGAAAAAACGATTTGAGATCTGCTAAAAATACAATAATATTCGGATTCATAAAATTTAAAAACGCTCTAAATCGGTCCGATTTCATCCGCTTGGATCCAAATATAGCTTAATCGACGCAGAATTTCCTTGCAGTTCCAATGAGACCATTTCCAGCCCTCTAAGTCTAATAGCGGCCGAGTTATGGCGAAAAAACGATTTGAAATGGCTAAAAATACAATAATATTTCGAAGATATTCGGTTTCATAAAATTTTAAAACGCTCTAAATCGGTCCGATTTCATCCGATCGGGTCCAAATATAACTAAATCGGCGTAAAATTTACTTGCGGTTCCAATGAGACCATTTCCAGCCCTCTAAGTCTAATAGTGGCCGAGTTATGGTGAAAAAACGATTTGAGATCTGCTAAAAATACAATAATATTCGGATTCATAAAATTTAAAAACGCTCTAAATTTGTCCAATTTCATCCGATCGGGTCAAAATATAAATTAATCGACGTAAAATTTACTTGCGGTTCCTATGAGACCATTTCCAGCCCTCTAAGTCTAATAGCGGCCGAGTTATGGCGAAAAAACGATTTGAGATCTGCTAAAAATACAATAATATTCGGATTCATAAAATTTAAAAACGCTCTAAATCGGTCCGATTTCATCCGATCGGGTCCAAATATAACTAAATCGGCGTAAAATTTACTTGCGGTTCCAATGAGACCATTTCCAGCCCTCTAAGACTATTAGTGGCCGAGTTATGGCGAAAAAACGATTTGAGATCTGCTAAAAATACAATAATATTCGGATTCATAAAATTTAAAAACGCTCTAAATCGGTCCGATTTCATCCGCTTGGATCCAAATATAGCTTAATCGACGCAGAATTTCCTTGCAGTTCCAATGAGACCATTTCCAGCCCTCTAAGTCTAATAGCGGCCGAGTTATGGCGAAAAAACGATTTGAAATGGCTAAAAATACAATAATATTTCGAAGATATTCGGTTTCATAAAATTTTAAAACGCTCTAAATCAGTCCGATTTCATCCGATCGCTTCCAAATATAACTAAATCGGCGTAAAATTTACTTGCGGTTCCAATGAGACCATTTCCAGCCCTCTAAGACTATTAGTGGCCGAGTTATGGCGAAAAAACGATTTGAGATCTGCTAAAAATACAATAATATTCGGATTCATAAAATTTAAAAACGCTCTAAATCGGTCCGATTTCATCCGCATGGGTCCAAATATAGCTTAATCGACGCAGAATTTCCTTGCAGTTCCAATGAGACCATTTCCAGCCCTCTAAGTCTAATAGCGGCCGAGTTATGGCGAAAAAACGATTTGAGATCTGCTAAAAATACAATAATATTCGGATTCATAAAATTTAAAAACGCTCTAAATCGGTCCGATTTCATCCGATCGGGTCCAAATATAACTAAATCGGCGTAAAATTTACTTGCGGTTCCAATGAGACCATTTCCAGCCCTCTAAGACTATTAGTGGCCGAGTTATGGCGAAAAAACGATTTGAGATCTGCTAAAAATACAATAATATTCGGATTCATAAAATTTAAAAACGCTCTAAATCGGTCCGATTTCATCCGCTTGGGTCCAAATATAGCTTAATCGACGCAGAATTTCCTTGCAGTTCCAATGAGACCATTTCCAGCCCTCTAAGTCTAATAGCGGCCGAGTTATGGCGAAAAAACGATTTGAGATCTGCTAAAAATACAATAATATTCGGATTCATAAAATTTAAAAACGCTCTAAATCGGTCCGATTTCATCCGATCGGGTCCAAATATAACTAAATCGGCGTAAAATTTACTTGCGGTTCCAATGAGACCATTTCCAGCCCTCTAAGTCTAATAGTGGCCGAGTTATGGTGAAAAAACGATTTGACATGGCTAAAAATACAATAATATTTCGAAGATATTCAGTTTCATAAAATTTTAAAACGCTCTAAATCAGTCCGATTTCATCCAATCGGGTCCAAATATAACTAAATCGGCGTAAAACTTACTTGCGGTTCCAATGAGACCATTTCCAGCCCTCTAAGTCTAATAGCGGCCGAGTTATGGCGAAAAAACGATTTGAAATGGCTAAAAATACAATAATATTTCGAAGATATTCGGTTTCATAAAATTTTAAAACGCTCTAAATCGGTCCGATTTCATCCGATCGGGTCCAAATATAACTAAATCGGCGTAAAATTTACTTGCGGTTCCAATGAGACCATTTCCAGCCCTCTAAGTCTAATAGTGGCCGAGTTATGGTGAAAAAACGATTTGAGATCTGCTAAAAATACAATAATATTCGGATTCATAAAATTTAAAAACGCTCTAAATTTGTCCAATTTCATCCGATCGGGTCAAAATATAAATTAATCGACGTAAAATTTACTTGCGGTTCCTATGAGACCATTTCCAGCCCTCTAAGTCTAATAGCGGCCGAGTTATGGCGAAAAAACGATTTGAGATCTGCTAAAAATACAATAATATTCGGATTCATAAAATTTAAAAACGCTCTAAATCGGTCCGATTTCATCCGATCGGGTCCAAATATAACTAAATCGGCGTAAAATTTACTTGCGGTTCCAATGAGACCATTTCCAGCCCTCTAAGACTATTAGTGGCCGAGTTATGGCGAAAAAACGATTTGAGATCTGCTAAAAATACAATAATATTCGGATTCATAAAATTTAAAAACGCTCTAAATCGGTCCGATTTCATCCGCTTGGATCCAAATATAGCTTAATCGACGCAGAATTTCCTTGCAGTTCCAATGAGACCATTTCCAGCGCTCTAAGTATAATAGTGGCCGAGTTATGGCGAAAAAACGATTTGAGATCTGCTAAAAATACAATAATATTCGGATTCATAAAATTTAAAAACGCTCTAAATCAGTCCGATTTCATCCGATCGGGTCCAAATATAACTAAATCGGCGTAAAATTTACTTGCGGTTCCAATGAGACCATTTCCAGCCCTCTAAGACTATTAGTGGCCGAGTTATGGCGAAAAAACGATTTGAGATCTGCTAAAAATACAATAATATTCGGATTCATAAAATTTAAAAACGCTCTAAATCGGTCCGATTTCATCCGCTTGGATCCAAATATAGCTTAATCGACGCAGAATTTCCTTGCAGTTCCAATGAGACCATTTCCAGCCCTCTAAGTCTAATAGCGGCCGAGTTATAGCGAAAAAACGATTTGAAATGGCTAAAAATACAATAATATTTCGAAGATATTCGGTTTCATAACATTTTAAAACGCTCTAAATCGGTCCGATTTCATCCGATCGGGTCCAAATATAACTAAATCGGCGTAAAATTTACTTGCGGTTCCAATGAGACCATTTCCAGCCCTCTAAGTCTAATAGTGGCCGAGTTATGGCGAAAAAACGATTTGAGATCTGCTAAAAATACAATAATATGTTTACAATATTTATCGTATACGATAATTATTGTACACATTATGATTGTATAATCTAATATTTCGAAGAATATTCGGATTCATAAAATTTAAAAACGCTCTAAATCGGTCCGATTTCATCCGATCGGGTCCAAATATAACTAAATCGGCGTAAAATTTACTTGCGGTTCAAATGAGACCATTTCCAGCCCTCTAAGTCTAATAGTGGCCGAGTTATGGCGAAAAAACGATTTGAGATCGGCTAAAAATACAATAATATTCGGATTCATAAAATTTAAAAACGCTCTAAATCGGTCCGATTTCATCCGCTTGGATCCAAATATAGCTTAATCGACGCAGAATTTCCTTGCAGTTCCAATGAGACCATTTCCAGCCCTCTAAGTCTAATAGCGGCCGAGTTATGGCGAAAAAACGATTTGAAATGGCTAAAAATACAATAATATTTCGAAGATATTCGGTTTCATAAAATTTTAAAACGCTCTAAATCGGTCCGATTTCATCCGATCGGGTCCAAATATAACTAAATCGGCGTAAAATTTACTTGCGGTTCCAATGAGACCATTTCCAGCCCTCTAAGTCTAATAGTGGCCGAGTTATGGTGAAAAAACGATTTGAGATCTGCTAAAAATACAATAATATTCGGATTCATAAAATTTAAAAACGCTCTAAATTTGTCCAATTTCATCCGATCGGGTCAAAATATAAATTAATCGACGTAAAATTTACTTGCGGTTCCTATGAGACCATTTCCAGCCCTCTAAGTCTAATAGCGGCCGAGTTATGGCGAAAAAACGATTTGAGATCTGCTAAAAATACAATAATATTCGGATTCATAAAATTTAAAAACGCTCTAAATCGGTCCGATTTCATCCGATCGGGTCCAAATATAACTAAATCGGCGTAAAATTTACTTGCGGTTCCAATGAGACCATTTCCAGCCCTCTAAGACTATTAGTGGCCGAGTTATGGCGAAAAAACGATTTGAGATCTGCTAAAAATACAATAATATTCGGATTCATAAAATTTAAAAACGCTCTAAATCGGTCCGATTTCATCCGCTTGGATCCAAATATAGCTTAATCGACGCAGAATTTCCTTGCAGTTCCAATGAGACCATTTCCAGCCCTCTAAGTATAATAGTGGCCGAGTTATGGCGAAAAAACGATTTGAGATCTGCTAAAAATACAATAATATTCGGATTCATAAAATTTAAAAACGCTCTAAATCAGTCCGATTTCATCCGATCGGGTCCAAATATAACTAAATCGGCGTAAAATTTACTTGCGGTTCCAATGAGACCATTTCCAGCCCTCTAAGACTATTAGTGGCCGAGTTATGGCGAAAAAACGATTTGAGATCTGCTAAAAATACAATAATATTCGGATTCATAAAATTTAAAAACGCTCTAAATCGGTCCGATTTCATCCGCTTGGATCCAAATATAGCTTAATCGACGCAGAATTTCCTTGCAGTTCCAATGAGACCATTTCCAGCCCTCTAAGTCTAATAGCGGCCGAGTTATAGCGAAAAAACGATTTGAAATGGCTAAAAATACAATAATATTTCGAAGATATTCGGTTTCATAACATTTTAAAACGCTCTAAATCGGTCCGATTTCATCCGATCGGGTCCAAATATAACTAAATCGGCGTAAAATTTACTTGCGGTTCCAATGAGACCATTTCCAGCCCTCTAAGTCTAATAGTGGCCGAGTTATGGCGAAAAAACGATTTGAGATCTGCTAAAAATACAATAATATGTTTACAATATTTATCGTATACGATAATTATTGTACACATTATGATTGTATAATCTAATATTTCGAAGAATATTCGGATTCATAAAATTTAAAAACGCTCTAAATCGGTCCGATTTCATCCGATCGGGTCCAAATATAACTAAATCGGCGTAAAATTTACTTGCGGTTCAAATGAGACCATTTCCAGCCCTCTAAGTCTAATAGTGGCCGAGTTATGGCGAAAAAACGATTTGAGATCGGCTAAAAATACAATAATATGTATACAATATGATTGTATAATCTACTATTTCGAAGAATATTCGGATTCATAAAATTTAAAAACGCTCTAAATTTGTCCAATTTCATCCGATCGGGTCAAAATATAAATTAATCGACGTCAAATTTACTTGCGGTTCCAATGAGACCATTTCCAGCCCTCTAAGTCTAATAGCGGCCGAGTTATGGCGAAAAAACGATTTGAAATGGCTAAAAATATAATTATATTTCGAAGATATTCGGATTCATAAAATTTAAAAACGCTCTAAATCGGTCCGATTTCATCCGATCGGGTCCAAATATAACTAAATCGGCGTAAAATTTACTTGCGGTTCCAATGAGACCATTTCCAGCCCTCTAAGTCTAATAGCGGCCGAGTTATGGCGAAAAAACGATTTGAAATGGCTAAAAATACAATAATATTTCGAAGATATTCGGTTTCATAAAATTTTAAAACGCTCTAAATCGGTCCGATTTCATCCGATCGGGTCCAAATATAACTAAATCGGCGTAAAATTTACTTGCGGTTCCAATGAGACCATTTCCAGCCCTCTAAGTCTAATAGTGGCCGAGTTATGGTGAAAAAACGATTTGAGATCTGCTAAAAATACAATAATATTCGGATTCATAAAATTTAAAAACGCTCTAAATTTGTCCAATTTCATCCGATCGGGTCAAAATATAAATTAATCGACGTCAAATTTACTTGCGGTTCCAATGAGACCATTTCCAGCCCTCTAAGTCTAATAGTGGCCGAGTTATGGCGAAAAAACGATTTGAGATCGGCTAAAAATTCAATAATATGTATACAATAATTATCGTATACGATAATTATTGTACACAATATGATTGTATAATCTAATATTTTGAAGAATATTCGGATTCATAAAATTTAAAAACGGTCTAAATCGTTCCGATTTCATCCGATCGGGTCCAAATATAACTAAATCGGCGTAAAATTTACTTGCGGTTCCAATGAGACCATTTCCAGCCCTCTAAGTATAATAGTGGCAGAGTTATGGCGAAAAAACGATTTGAGATCTGCTAAAAATACAATAATATTCGGATTCATAAAATTTAAAAACGCTCTAAATCGGTCCGATTTCATCCGCTTGGATCCAAATATAGCTTAATCGACGCAGAATTTCCTTGCAGTTCCAATGAGACCATTTCCAGCCCTCTAAGTCTAATAGCGGCCGAGTTATGGCGAAAAAACGATTTGAAATGGCTAAAAATACAATAATATTTCGAAGATATTCGGTTTCATAAAATTTTAAAACGCTCTAAATCGGTCCGATTTCATCCGATCGGGTCCAAATATAACTAAATCGGCGTAAAATTTACTTGCGGTTCCAATGAGACCATTTCCAGCCCTCTAAGTCTAATAGTGGCCGAGTTATGGTGAAAAAACGATTTGAGATCTGCTAAAAATACAATAATATTCGGATTCATAAAATTTAAAAACGCTCTAAATTTGTCCAATTTCATCCGATCGGGTCAAAATATAAATTAATCGACGTAAAATTTACTTGCGGTTCCTATGAGACCATTTCCAGCCCTCTAAGTCTAATAGCGGCCGAGTTATGGCGAAAAAACGATTTGAGATCTGCTAAAAATACAATAATATTCGGATTCATAAAATTTAAAAACGCTCTAAATCGGTCCGATTTCATCCGATCGGGTCCAAATATAACTAAATCGGCGTAAAATTTACTTGCGGTTCCAATGAGACCATTTCCAGCCCTCTAAGACTATTAGTGGCCGAGTTATGGCGAAAAAACGATTTGAGATCTGCTAAAAATACAATAATATTCGGATTCATAAAATTTAAAAACGCTCTAAATCGGTCCGATTTCATCCGCTTGGATCCAAATATAGCTTAATCGACGCAGAATTTCCTTGCAGTTCCAATGAGACCATTTCCAGCCCTCTAAGTCTAATAGCGGCCGAGTTATGGCGAAAAAACGATTTGAAATGGCTAAAAATACAATAATATTTCGAAGATATTCGGTTTCATAAAATTTTAAAACGCTCTAAATCAGTCCGATTTCATCCGATCGCTTCCAAATATAACTAAATCGGCGTAAAATTTACTTGCGGTTCCAATGAGACCATTTCCAGCCCTCTAAGACTATTAGTGGCCGAGTTATGGCGAAAAAACGATTTGAGATCTGCTAAAAATACAATAATATTCGGATTCATAAAATTTAAAAACGCTCTAAATCGGTCCGATTTCATCCGCTTGGGTCCAAATATAGCTTAATCGACGCAGAATTTCCTTGCAGTTCCAATGAGACCATTTCCAGCCCTCTAAGTCTAATAGCGGCCGAGTTATGGCGAAAAAACGATTTGAGATCTGCTAAAAATACAATAATATTCGGATTCATAAAATTTAAAAACGCTCTAAATCGGTCCGATTTCATCCGATCGGGTCCAAATATAACTAAATCGGCGTAAAATTTACTTGCGGTTCCAATGAGACCATTTCCAGCCCTCTAAGACTATTAGTGGCCGAGTTATGGCGAAAAAACGATTTGAGATCTGCTAAAAATACAATAATATTCGGATTCATAAAATTTAAAAACGCTCTAAATCGGTCCGATTTCATCCGCTTGGGTCCAAATATAGCTTAATCGACGCAGAATTTCCTTGCAGTTCCAATGAGACCATTTCCAGCCCTCTAAGTCTAATAGCGGCCGAGTTATGGCGAAAAAACGATTTGAGATCTGCTAAAAATACAATAATATTCGGATTCATAAAATTTAAAAACGCTCTAAATCGGTCCGATTTCATCCGATCGGGTCCAAATATAACTAAATCGGCGTAAAATTTACTTGCGGTTCCAATGAGACCATTTCCAGCCCTCTAAGTCTAATAGTGGCCGAGTTATGGTGAAAAAACGATTTGACATGGCTAAAAATACAATAATATTTCGAAGATATTCAGTTTCATAAAATTTTAAAACGCTCTAAATCAGTCCGATTTCATCCAATCGGGTCCAAATATAACTAAATCGGCGTAAAACTTACTTGCGGTTCCAATGAGACCATTTCCAGCCCTCTAAGTCTAATAGCGGCCGAGTTATGGCGAAAAACGATTTGAAATAGCTAAAAATACAATAATATTTCGAAGATATTCGGTTTCATAAAATTTTAAAACGCTCTAAATCAGTCCGATTTCATCCGATCGGGTCCAAATATAACTAAATCGGCGTAAAATTTACTTGCGGTTCCAATGAGACCATTTCCAGCCCTCTAAGACTATTAGTGGCCGAGTTATGGCGAAAAAACGATTTGAGATCTGCTAAAAATACAATAATATTCGGATTCATAAAATTTAAAAACGCTCTAAATCGGTCCGATTTCATCCGCTTGGGTCCAAATATAGCTTAATCGACGCAGAATTTCCTTGCAGTTCCAATGAGACCATTTCTAGCCCTCTAAGTCTAATAGCGGCCGAGTTATGGCGAAAAAACGATTTGAGATCTGCTAAAAATACAATAATATTCGGATTCATAAAATTTAAAAACGCTCTAAATCGGTCCGATTTCATCCGATCGGGTCCAAATATAACTAAATCGGCGTAAAATTTACTTGCGGTTCCAATGAGACCATTTCCAGCCCTCTAAGACTATTAGTGGCCGAGTTATGGCGAAAAAACGATTTGAGATCTGCTAAAAATACAATAATATTCGGATTCATAAAATTTAAAAACGCTCTAAATCGGTCCGATTTCATCCGCTTGGATCCAAATATAGCTTAATCGACGCAGAATTTCCTTGCAGTTCCAATGAGACCATTTCCAGCCCTCTAAGTCTAATAGCGGCCGAGTTATAGCGAAAAAACGATTTGAAATGGCTAAAAATACAATAATATTTCGAAGAATATTCGGATTCATAAAATTTAAAAACGCTCTAAATCGGTCCGATTTCATCCGATCGGGTCAAAATATAAATTAATCGACGTCAAATTTACTTGCGGTTCCAATGAGACCATTTCCAGCCCTCTAAGTCTAATAGTGGCCGAGTTATGGCGAAAAAACGATTTGAGATCGGCTAAAAATACAATAATATGTATACAATATGATTGTATAATCTACTATTTCGAAGAATATTCGGATTCATAAAATTTAAAAACGCTCTAAATTTGTCCAATTTCATCCGATCGGGTCAAAATATAAATTAATCGACGTCAAATTTACTTGCGGTTCCAATGAGACCATTTCCAGCCCTCTAAGTCTAATAGCGGCCGAGTTATGGCGAAAAAACGATTTGAAATGGCTAAAAATATAATTATATTTCGAAGATATTCGGATTCATAAAATTTAAAAACGCTCTAAATCGGTCCGATTTCATCCGATCGGGTCCAAATATAACTAAATCGGCGTAAAATTTACTTGCGGTTCCAATGAGACCATTTCCAGCCCTCTAAGTCTAATAGTGGCCGAGTTATGGCGAAAAAACGATTTGAGATCGGCTAAAAATTCAATAATATGTATACAATAATTATCGTATACGATAATTATTGTACACAATATGATTGTATAATCTAATATTTTGAAGAATATTCGGATTCATAAAATTTAAAAACGGTCTAAATCGTTCCGATTTCATCCGATCGGGTCCAAATATAACTAAATCGGCGTAAAATTTACTTGCGGTTCCAATGAGACCATTTCCAGCCCTCTAAGTATAATAGTGGCAGAGTTATGGCGAAAAAACGATTTGAGATCTGCTAAAAATACAATAATATTCGGATTCATAAAATTTAAAAACGCTCTAAATCGGTCCGATTTCATCCGCTTGGATCCAAATATAGCTTAATCGACGCAGAATTTCCTTGCAGTTCCAATGAGACCATTTCCAGCCCTCTAAGTCTAATAGCGGCCGAGTTATGGCGAAAAAACGATTTGAAATGGCTAAAAATACAATAATATTTCGAAGATATTCGGTTTCATAAAATTTTAAAACGCTCTAAATCGGTCCGATTTCATCCGATCGGGTCCAAATATAACTAAATCGGCGTAAAATTTACTTGCGGTTCCAATGAGACCATTTCCAGCCCTCTAAGTCTAATAGTGGCCGAGTTATGGTGAAAAAACGATTTGAGATCTGCTAAAAATACAATAATATTCGGATTCATAAAATTTAAAAACGCTCTAAATTTGTCCAATTTCATCCGATCGGGTCAAAATATAAATTAATCGACGTAAAATTTACTTGCGGTTCCTATGAGACCATTTCCAGCCCTCTAAGTCTAATAGCGGCCGAGTTATGGCGAAAAAACGATTTGAGATCTGCTAAAAATACAATAATATTCGGATTCATAAAATTTAAAAACGCTCTAAATCGGTCCGATTTCATCCGATCGGGTCCAAATATAACTAAATCGGCGTAAAATTTACTTGCGGTTCCAATGAGACCATTTCCAGCCCTCTAAGACTATTAGTGGCCGAGTTATGGCGAAAAAACGATTTGAGATCTGCTAAAAATACAATAATATTCGGATTCATAAAATTTAAAAACGCTCTAAATCGGTCCGATTTCATCCGCTTGGATCCAAATATAGCTTAATCGACGCAGAATTTCCTTGCAGTTCCAATGAGACCATTTCCAGCCCTCTAAGTCTAATAGCGGCCGAGTTATGGCGAAAAAACGATTTGAAATGGCTAAAAATACAATAATATTTCGAAGATATTCGGTTTCATAAAATTTTAAAACGCTCTAAATCAGTCCGATTTCATCCGATCGCTTCCAAATATAACTAAATCGGCGTAAAATTTACTTGCGGTTCCAATGAGACCATTTCCAGCCCTCTAAGACTATTAGTGGCCGAGTTATGGCGAAAAAACGATTTGAGATCTGCTAAAAATACAATAATATTCGGATTCATAAAATTTAAAAACGCTCTAAATCGGTCCGATTTCATCCGCTTGGGTCCAAATATAGCTTAATCGACGCAGAATTTCCTTGCAGTTCCAATGAGACCATTTCCAGCCCTCTAAGTCTAATAGCGGCCGAGTTATGGCGAAAAAACGATTTGAGATCTGCTAAAAATACAATAATATTCGGATTCATAAAATTTAAAAACGCTCTAAATCGGTCCGATTTCATCCGATCGGGTCCAAATATAACTAAATCGGCGTAAAATTTACTTGCGGTTCCAATGAGACCATTTCCAGCCCTCTAAGACTATTAGTGGCCGAGTTATGGCGAAAAAACGATTTCAGATCTGCTAAAAATACAATAATATTCGGATTCATAAAATTTAAAAACGCTCTAAATCGGTCCGATTTCATCCGCTTGGGTCCAAATATAGCTTAATCGACGCAGAATTTCCTTGCAGTTCCAATGAGACCATTTCCAGCCCTCTAAGTCTAATAGCGGCCGAGTTATGGCGAAAAAACGATTTGAGATCTGCTAAAAATACAATAATATTCGGATTCATAAAATTTAAAAACGCTCTAAATCGGTCCGATTTCATCCGATCGGGTCCAAATATAACTAAATCGGCGTAAAATTTACTTGCGGTTCCAATGAGACCATTTCCAGCCCTCTAAGTCTAATAGTGGCCGAGTTATGGTGAAAAAACGATTTGACATGGCTAAAAATACAATAATATTTCGAAGATATTCAGTTTCATAAAATTTTAAAACGCTCTAAATCAGTCCGATTTCATCCAATCGGGTCCAAATATAACTAAATCGGCGTAAAACTTACTTGCGGTTCCAATGAGACCATTTCCAGCCCTCTAAGTCTAATAGCGGCCGAGTTATGGCGAAAAACGATTTGAAATAGCTAAAAATACAATAATATTTCGAAGATATTCGGTTTCATAAAATTTTAAAACGCTCTAAATCAGTCCGATTTCATCCGATCGGGTCCAAATATAACTAAATCGGCGTAAAATTTACTTGCGGTTCCAATGAGACCATTTCCAGCCCTCTAAGACTATTAGTGGCCGAGTTATGGCGAAAAAACGATTTGAGATCTGCTAAAAATACAATAATATTCGGATTCATAAAATTTAAAAACGCTCTAAATCGGTCCGATTTCATCCGCTTGGGTCCAAATATAGCTTAATCGACGCAGAATTTCCTTGCAGTTCCAATGAGACCATTTCTAGCCCTCTAAGTCTAATAGCGGCCGAGTTATGGCGAAAAAACGAT
The DNA here is from genome assembly GCA_949715065.1 of Periphyllus acericola. Lineage (NCBI taxonomy): Eukaryota > Metazoa > Arthropoda > Insecta > Hemiptera > Aphididae > Periphyllus > Periphyllus acericola. The sequence continues at coordinate 14,373,384 of OX454271.1, forward strand.
TTGAGATCTGCTAAAAATACAATAATATTCGGATTCATAAAATTTAAAAACGCTCTAAATCGGTCCGATTTCATCCGATCGGGTCCAAATATAACTAAATCGGCGTAAAATTTACTTGCGGTTCCAATGAGACCATTTCCAGCCCTCTAAGACTATTAGTGGCCGAGTTATGGCGAAAAAACGATTTGAGATCTGCTAAAAATACAATAATATTCGGATTCATAAAATTTAAAAACGCTCTAAATCGGTCCGATTTCATCCGCTTGGATCCAAATATAGCTTAATCGACGCAGAATTTCCTTGCAGTTCCAATGAGACCATTTCCAGCCCTCTAAGTCTAATAGCGGCCGAGTTATGGCGAAAAAACGATTTGAAATGGCTAAAAATACAATAATATTTCGAAGATATTCAGTTTCATAAAATTTTAAAACGCTCTAAATCGGTCCGATTTCATCCGATCGGGTCCAAATATAACTAAATCGGCGTAAAATTTACTTGCGATTCCAATGAGACCATTTCCAGCCCTCTAAGACTATTAGTGGCCGAGTTATGGCGAAAAAACGATTTCAGATCTGCTAAAAATACAATAATATTCGGATTCATAAAATTTAAAAACGCTCTAAATCGGTCCGATTTCATCCGCTTGGGTCCAAATATAGCTTAATCGACGCAGAATTTCCTTGCAGTTCCAATGAGACCATTTCCAGCCCTCTAAGTCTAATAGCGGCCGAGTTATGGCGAAAAAACGATTTGAGATCTGCTAAAAATACAATAATATTCGGATTCATAAAATTTAAAAACGCTCTAAATCGGTCCGATTTCATCCGATCGGGTCCAAATATAACTAAATCGGCGTAAAATTTACTTGCGGTTCCAATGAGACCATTTCCAGCCCTCTAAGTCTAATAGTGGCCGAGTTATGGTGAAAAAACGATTTGACATGGCTAAAAATACAATAATATTTCGAAGATATTCAGTTTCATAAAATTTTAAAACGCTCTAAATCAGTCCGATTTCATCCAATCGGGTCCAAATATAACTAAATCGGCGTAAAACTTACTTGCGGTTCCAATGAGACCATTTCCAGCCCTCTAAGTCTAATAGCGGCCGAGTTATGGCGAAAAACGATTTGAAATAGCTAAAAATACAATAATATTTCGAAGATATTCGGTTTCATAAAATTTTAAAACGCTCTAAATCAGTCCGATTTCATCCGATCGGGTCCAAATATAACTAAATCGGCGTAAAATTTACTTGCGGTTCCAATGAGACCATTTCCAGCCCTCTAAGACTATTAGTGGCCGAGTTATGGCGAAAAAACGATTTGAGATCTGCTAAAAATACAATAATATTCGGATTCATAAAATTTAAAAACGCTCTAAATCGGTCCGATTTCATCCGCTTGGGTCCAAATATAGCTTAATCGACGCAGAATTTCCTTGCAGTTCCAATGAGACCATTTCTAGCCCTCTAAGTCTAATAGCGGCCGAGTTATGGCGAAAAAACGATTTGAGATCTGCTAAAAATACAATAATATTCGGATTCATAAAATTTAAAAACGCTCTAAATCGGTCCGATTTCATCCGATCGGGTCCAAATATAACTAAATCGGCGTAAAATTTACTTGCGGTTCCAATGAGACCATTTCCAGCCCTCTAAGACTATTAGTGGCCGAGTTATGGCGAAAAAACGATTTGAGATCTGCTAAAAATACAATAATATTCGGATTCATAAAATTTAAAAACGCTCTAAATCGGTCCGATTTCATCCGCTTGGATCCAAATATAGCTTAATCGACGCAGAATTTCCTTGCAGTTCCAATGAGACCATTTCCAGCCCTCTAAGTCTAATAGCGGCCGAGTTATGGCGAAAAAACGATTTGAAATGGCTAAAAATACAATAATATTTCGAAGATATTCAGTTTCATAAAATTTTAAAACGCTCTAAATCGGTCCGATTTCATCCGATCGGGTCCAAATATAACTAAATCGGCGTAAAATTTACTTGCGGTTCCAATGAGACCATTTCCAGCCCTCTAAGTCTAATAGTGGCCGAGTTATGGTGAAAAAACGATTTGAGATCTGCTAAAAATACAATAATATTCGGATTCATAAAATTTAAAAAGGCTCTAAATCGGTCCGATTTCATCCGCTTGGATCCAAATATAGCTTAATCGACGCAGAATTTCCTTGCAGTTCCAATGAGACCATTTCCAGCCCTCTAAGTCTAATAGCGGCCGAGTTATGGCGAAAAAACGATTTGAAATGGCTAAAAATACAATAATATTTCGAAGATATTCAGTTTCATAAAATTTTAAAACGCTCTAAATCGGTCCGATTTCATCCGATCGGGTCCAAATATAACTAAATCGGCGTAAAATTTACTTGCGGTTCCAATGAGACCATTTCCAGCCCTCTAAGTCTAATAGTGGCCGAGTTATGGTGAAAAAACGATTTGAGATCTGCTAAAAATACAATAATATTCGGATTCATAAAATTTAAAAACGCTCTAAATCGGTCCGATTTCATCCGATCGGGTCCAAATATAACATAATCGGCGTAAAATTTACTTGCGGTTCCAATGAGACCATTTCCAGCCCTCTAAGTCTAATAGTGGCCGAGTTATGGTGAAAAAACGATTTGACATGGCTAAAAATACAATAATATTTCGAAGATATTCAGTTTCATAAAATTTTAAAACGCTCTAAATCAGTCCGATTTCATCCAATCGGGTCCAAATATAACTAAATCGGCGTAAAACTTACTTGCGGTTCCAATGAGACCATTTCCAGCCCTCTAAGTCTAATAGCGGCCGAGTTATGGCGAAAAAACGATTTGAAATGGCTAAAAATACAATAATATTTCGAAGATATTCGGTTTCATAAAATTTTAAAACGCTCTAAATCAGTCCGATTTCATCCGATCGCTTCCAAATATTACTAAATCGGCGTAAAATTTACTTGCGGTTCCAATGAGACCATTTCCAGCCCTCTAAGACTATTAGTGGCCGAGTTATGGCGAAAAAACGATTTGAGATCTGCTAAAAATACAATAATATTCGGATTCATAAAATTTAAAAACGCTCTAAATCGGTCCGATTTCATCCGCTTGGGTCCAAATATAGCTTAATCGACGCAGAATTTCCTTGCAGTTCCAATGAGACCATTTCCAGCCCTCTAAGTCTAATAGCGGCCGAGTTATGGCGAAAAAACGATTTGAGATCTGCTAAAAATACAATAATATTCGGATTCATAAAATTTAAAAACGCTCTAAATCGGTCCGATTTCATCCGATCGGGTCCAAATATAACTAAATCGGCGTAAAATTTACTTGCGGTTCCAATGAGACCATTTCCAGCCCTCTAAGACTATTAGTGGCCGAGTTATGGCGAAAAAACGATTTCAGATCTGCTAAAAATACAATAATATTCGGATTCATAAAATTTAAAAACGCTCTAAATCGGTCCGATTTCATCCGCTTGGGTCCAAATATAGCTTAATCGACGCAGAATTTCCTTGCAGTTCCAATGAGACCATTTCCAGTCCTCTAAGTCTAATAGCGGCCGAGTTATGGCGAAAAAACGATTTGAGATCTGCTAAAAATACAATAATATTCGGATTCATAAAATTTAAAAACGCTCTAAATCGGTCCGATTTCATCCGATCGGGTCCAAATATAACTAAATCGGCGTAAAATTTACTTGCGGTTCCAATGAGACCATTTCCAGCCCTCTAAGTCTAATAGTGGCCGAGTTATGGTGAAAAAACGATTTGACATGGCTAAAAATACAATAATATTTCGAAGATATTCAGTTTCATAAAATTTTAAAACGCTCTAAATCAGTCCGATTTCATCCAATCGGGTCCAAATATAACTAAATCGGCGTAAAACTTACTTGCGGTTCCAATGAGACCATTTCCAGCCCTCTAAGTCTAATAGCGGCCGAGTTATGGCGAAAAACGATTTGAAATAGCTAAAAATACAATAATATTTCGAAGATATTCGGTTTCATAAAATTTTAAAACGCTCTAAATCAGTCCGATTTCATCCGATCGGGTCCAAATATAACTAAATCGGCGTAAAATTTACTTGCGGTTCCAATGAGACCATTTCCAGCCCTCTAAGACTATTAGTGGCCGAGTTATGGCGAAAAAACGATTTGAGATCTGCTAAAAATACAATAATATTCGGATTCATAAAATTTAAAAACGCTCTAAATCGGTCCGATTTCATCCGCTTGGGTCCAAATATAGCTTAATCGACGCAGAATTTCCTTGCAGTTCCAATGAGACCATTTCTAGCCCTCTAAGTCTAATAGCGGCCGAGTTATGGCGAAAAAACGATTTGAGATCTGCTAAAAATACAATAATATTCGGATTCATAAAATTTAAAAACGCTCTAAATCGGTCCGATTTCATCCGATCGGGTCCAAATATAACTAAATCGGCGTAAAATTTACTTGCGGTTCCAATGAGACCATTTCCAGCCCTCTAAGACTATTAGTGGCCGAGTTATGGCGAAAAAACGATTTGAGATCTGCTAAAAATACAATAATATTCGGATTCATAAAATTTAAAAACGCTCTAAATCGGTCCGATTTCATCCGCTTGGATCCAAATATAGCTTAATCGACGCAGAATTTCCTTGCAGTTCCAATGAGACCATTTCCAGCCCTCTAAGTCTAATAGCGGCCGAGTTATGGCGAAAAAACGATTTGAAATGGCTAAAAATACAATAATATTCGGATTCATAAAATTTAAAAACGCTCTAAATCGGTCCGATTTCATCCGATCGGGTCCAAATATAACTAAATCGGCGTAAAATTTACTTGCGGTTCCAATGAGACCATTTCCAGCCCTCTAAGTCTAATAGTGGCCGAGTTATGGTGAAAAAACGATTTGACATGGCTAAAAATACAATAATATTTCGAAGATATTCAGTTTCATAAAATTTTAAAACGCTCTAAATCAGTCCGATTTCATCCAATCGGGTCCAAATATAACTAAATCGGCGTAAAACTTACTTGCGGTTCCAATGAGACCATTTCCAGCCCTCTAAGTCTAATAGCGGCCGAGTTATGGCGAAAAACGATTTGAAATAGCTAAAAATACAATAATATTTCGAAGATATTCGGTTTCATAAAATTTTAAAACGCTCTAAATCAGTCCGATTTCATCCGATCGGGTCCAAATATAACTAAATCGGCGTAAAATTTACTTGCGGTTCCAATGAGACCATTTCCAGCCCTCTAAGACTATTAGTGGCCGAGTTATGGCGAAAAAACGATTTGAGATCTGCTAAAAATACAATAATATTCGGATTCATAAAATTTAAAAACGCTCTAAATCGGTCCGATTTCATCCGCTTGGGTCCAAATATAGCTTAATCGACGCAGAATTTCCTTGCAGTTCCAATGAGACCATTTCTAGCCCTCTAAGTCTAATAGCGGCCGAGTTATGGCGAAAAAACGATTTGAGATCTGCTAAAAATACAATAATATTCGGATTCATAAAATTTAAAAACGCTCTAAATCGGTCCGATTTCATCCGATCGGGTCCAAATATAACTAAATCGGCGTAAAATTTACTTGCGGTTCCAATGAGACCATTTCCAGCCCTCTAAGACTATTAGTGGCCGAGTTATGGCGAAAAAACGATTTGAGATCTGCTAAAAATACAATAATATTCGGATTCATAAAATTTAAAAACGCTCTAAATCGGTCCGATTTCATCCGCTTGGATCCAAATATAGCTTAATCGACGCAGAATTTCCTTGCAGTTCCAATGAGACCATTTCCAGCCCTCTAAGTCTAATAGCGGCCGAGTTATGGCGAAAAAACGATTTGAAATGGCTAAAAATACAATAATATTTCGAAGATATTCAGTTTCATAAAATTTTAAAACGCTCTAAATCGGTCCGATTTCATCCGATCGGGTCCAAATATAACTAAATCGGCGTAAAATTTACTTGCGGTTCCAATGAGACCATTTCCAGCCCTCTAAGTCTAATAGTGGCCGAGTTATGGTGAAAAAACGATTTGAGATCTGCTAAAAATACAATAATATTCGGATTCATAAAATTTAAAAACGCTCTAAATCGGTCCGATTTCATCCGATCGGGTCCAAATATAACATAATCGGCGTAAAATTTACTTGCGGTTCCAATGAGACCATTTCCAGCCCTCTAAGTCTAATAGTGGCCGAGTTATGGTGAAAAAACGATTTGACATGGCTAAAAATACAATAATATTTCGAAGATATTCAGTTTCATAAAATTTTAAAACGCTCTAAATCAGTCCGATTTCATCCAATCGGGTCCAAATATAACTAAATCGGCGTTAAACTTACTTGCGGTTCCAATGAGACCATTTCCAGCCCTCTAAGTCTAATAGCGGCCGAGTTATGGCGAAAAAACGATTTGAAATGGCTAAAAATACAATAATATTTCGAAGATATTCGGTTTCATAAAATTTTAAAACGCTCTAAATCGGTCCGATTTCATCCGATCGGGTCCAAATATAACTAAATCGGCGTAAAATTTACTTGCGGTTCCAATGAGACCATTTCCAGCCCTCTAAGTCTAATAGTGGCCGAGTTATGGTGAAAAAACGATTTGAGTTCTGCTAAAAATACAATAATATTCGGATTCATAAAATTTAAAAACGCTCTAAATCGGTCCGATTTCATCCGATCGGGTCCAAATATAACATAATCGGCGTAAAATTTACTTGCGGTTCCAATGAGACCATTTCCAGCCCTCTAAGTCTAATAGTGGCCGAGTTATGGTGAAAAAACGATTTGACATGGCTAAAAATACAATAATATTTCGAAGATATTCAGTTTCATAAAATTTTAAAACGCTCTAAATCAGTCCGATTTCATCCAATCGGGTCCAAATATAACTAAATCGGCGTAAAACTTACTTGCGGTTCCAATGAGACCATTTCCAGCCCTCTAAGTCTAATAGCGGCCGAGTTATGGCGAAAAACGATTTGAAATAGCTAAAAATACAATAATATTTCGAAGATATTCGGTTTCATAAAATTTTAAAACGCTCTAAATCAGTCCGATTTCATCCGATCGGGTCCAAATATAACTAAATCGGCGTAAAATTTACTTGCGGTTCCAATGAGACCATTTCCAGCCCTCTAAGACTATTAGTGGCCGAGTTATGGCGAAAAAACGATTTGAGATCTGCTAAAAATACAATAATATTCGGATTCATAAAATTTAAAAACGCTCTAAATCGGTCCGATTTCATCCGCTTGGGTCCAAATATAGCTTAATCGACGCAGAATTTCCTTGCAGTTCCAATGAGACCATTTCTAGCCCTCTAAGTCTAATAGCGGCCGAGTTATGGCGAAAAAACGATTTGAGATCTGCTAAAAATACAATAATATTCGGATTCATAAAATTTAAAAACGCTCTAAATCGGTCCGATTTCATCCGATCGGGTCCAAATATAACTAAATCGGCGTAAAATTTACTTGCGGTTCCAATGAGACCATTTCCAGCCCTCTAAGACTATTAGTGGCCGAGTTATGGCGAAAAAACGATTTGAGATCTGCTAAAAATACAATAATATTCGGATTCATAAAATTTAAAAAGGCTCTAAATCGGTCCGATTTCATCCGCTTGGATCCAAATATAGCTTAATCGACGCAGAATTTCCTTGCAGTTCCAATGAGACCATTTCCAGCCCTCTAAGTCTAATAGCGGCCGAGTTATGGCGAAAAAACGATTTGAAATGGCTAAAAATACAATAATATTTCGAAGATATTCAGTTTCATAAAATTTTAAAACGCTCTAAATCGGTCCGATTTCATCCGATCGGGTCCAAATATAACTAAATCGGCGTAAAATTTACTTGCGGTTCCAATGAGACCATTTCCAGCCCTCTAAGTCTAATAGTGGCCGAGTTATGGTGAAAAAACGATTTGAGATCTGCTAAAAATACAATAATATTCGGATTCATAAAATTTAAAAACGCTCTAAATCGGTCCGATTTCATCCGATCGGGTCCAAATATAACTAAATCGGCGTAAAATTTACTTGCGGTTCCAATGAGACCATTTCCAGCCCTCTAAGTCTAATAGTGGCCGAGTTATGGTGAAAAAACGATTTGAGATCTGCTAAAAATACAATAATATTCGGATTCATAAAATTTAAAAACGCTCTAAATCGGTCCGATTTCATCCGCTTGGATCCAAATATAGCTTAATCGACGCAGAATTTCCTTGCAGTTCCAATGAGACCATTTCCAGCCCTCTAAGTCTAATAGCGGCCGAGTTATGGCGAAAAAACGATTTGAAATGGCTAAAAATACAATAATATTCGGATTCATAAAATTTAAAAACGCTCTAAATCGGTCCGATTTCATCCGATCGGGTCCAAATATAACTAAATCGGCGTAAAATTTACTTGCGGTTCCAATGAGACCATTTCCAGCCCTCTAAGTCTAATAGTGGCCGAGTTATGGTGAAAAAACGATTTGACATGGCTAAAAATACAATAATATTTCGAAGATATTCAGTTTCATAAAATTTTAAAACGCTCTAAATCAGTCCGATTTCATCCAATCGGGTCCAAATATAACTAAATCGGCGTAAAACTTACTTGCGGTTCCAATGAGACCATTTCCAGCCCTCTAAGTCTAATAGCGGCCGAGTTATGGCGAAAAACGATTTGAAATAGCTAAAAATACAATAATATTTCGAAGATATTCGGTTTCATAAAATTTTAAAACGCTCTAAATCAGTCCGATTTCATCCGATCGGGTCCAAATATAACTAAATCGGCGTAAAATTTACTTGCGGTTCCAATGAGACCATTTCCAGCCCTCTAAGACTATTAGTGGCCGAGTTATGGCGAAAAAACGATTTGAGATCTGCTAAAAATACAATAATATTCGGATTCATAAAATTTAAAAACGCTCTAAATCGGTCCGATTTCATCCGCTTGGGTCCAAATATAGCTTAATCGACGCAGAATTTCCTTGCAGTTCCAATGAGACCATTTCCAGCCCTCTAAGACTATTAGTGGCCGAGTTATGGCGAAAAAACGATTTGAGATCTGCTAAAAATACAATAATATTCGGATTCATAAAATTTAAAAACGCTCTAAATCGGTCCGATTTCATCCGCTTGGATCCAAATATAGCTTAATCGACGCAGAATTTCCTTGCAGTTCCAATGAGACCATTTCCAGCCCTCTAAGTCTAATAGCGGCCGAGTTATGGCGAAAAAACGATTTGAAATGGCTAAAAATACAATAATATTTCGAAGATATTCAGTTTCATAAAATTTTAAAACGCTCTAAATCGGTCCGATTTCATCCGATCGGGTCCAAATATAACTAAATCGGCGTAAAATTTACTTGCGGTTCCAATGAGACCATTTCCAGCCCTCTAAGTCTAATAGTGGCCGAGTTATGGTGAAAAAACGATTTGAGATCTGCTAAAAATACAATAATATTCGGATTCATAAAATTTAAAAACGCTCTAAATCGGTCCGATTTCATCCGATCGGGTCCAAATATAACATAATCGGCGTAAAATTTACTTGCGGTTCCAATGAGACCATTTCCAGCCCTCTAAGTCTAATAGTGGCCGAGTTATGGTGAAAAAACGATTTGACATGGCTAAAAATACAATAATATTTCGAAGATATTCAGTTTCATAAAATTTTAAAACGCTCTAAATCAGTCCGATTTCATCCAATCGGGTCCAAATATAACTAAATCGGCGTTAAACTTACTTGCGGTTCCAATGAGACCATTTCCAGCCCTCTAAGTCTAATAGCGGCCGAGTTATGGCGAAAAAACGATTTGAAATGGCTAAAAATACAATAATATTTCGAAGATATTCGGTTTCATAAAATTTTAAAACGCTCTAAATCGGTCCGATTTCATCCGATCGGGTCCAAATATAACTAAATCGGCGTAAAATTTACTTGCGGTTCCAATGAGACCATTTCCAGCCCTCTAAGTCTAATAGTGGCCGAGTTATGGTGAAAAAACGATTTGAGTTCTGCTAAAAATACAATAATATTCGGATTCATAAAATTTAAAAACGCTCTAAATCGGTCCGATTTCATCCGATCGGGTCCAAATATAACATAATCGGCGTAAAATTTACTTGCGGTTCCAATGAGACCATTTCCAGCCCTCTAAGTCTAATAGTGGCCGAGTTATGGTGAAAAAACGATTTGACATGGCTAAAAATACAATAATATTTCGAAGATATTCAGTTTCATAAAATTTTAAAACGCTCTAAATCAGTCCGATTTCATCCAATCGGGTCCAAATATAACTAAATCGGCGTAAAACTTACTTGCGGTTCCAATGAGACCATTTCCAGCCCTCTAAGTCTAATAGCGGCCGAGTTATGGCGAAAAACGATTTGAAATAGCTAAAAATACAATAATATTTCGAAGATATTCGGTTTCATAAAATTTTAAAACGCTCTAAATCAGTCCGATTTCATCCGATCGGGTCCAAATATAACTAAATCGGCGTAAAATTTACTTGCGGTTCCAATGAGACCATTTCCAGCCCTCTAAGACTATTAGTGGCCGAGTTATGGCGAAAAAACGATTTGAGATCTGCTAAAAATACAATAATATTCGGATTCATAAAATTTAAAAACGCTCTAAATCGGTCCGATTTCATCCGCTTGGGTCCAAATATAGCTTAATCGACGCAGAATTTCCTTGCAGTTCCAATGAGACCATTTCTAGCCCTCTAAGTCTAATAGCGGCCGAGTTATGGCGAAAAAACGATTTGAGATCTGCTAAAAATACAATAATATTCGGATTCATAAAATTTAAAAACGCTCTAAATCGGTCCGATTTCATCCGATCGGGTCCAAATATAACTAAATCGGCGTAAAATTTACTTGCGGTTCCAATGAGACCATTTCCAACCCTCTAAGACTATTAGTGGCCGAGTTATGGCGAAAAAACGATTTGAGATCTGCTAAAAATACAATAATATTCGGATTCATAAAATTTAAAAAGGCTCTAAATCGGTCCGATTTCATCCGCTTGGATCCAAATATAGCTTAATCGACGCAGAATTTCCTTGCAGTTCCAATGAGACCATTTCCAGCCCTCTAAGTCTAATAGCGGCCGAGTTATGGCGAAAAAACGATTTGAAATGGCTAAAAATACAATAATATTTCGAAGATATTCAGTTTCATAAAATTTTAAAACGCTCTAAATCGGTCCGATTTCATCCGATCGGGTCCAAATATAACTAAATCGGCGTAAAATTTACTTGCGGTTCCAATGAGACCATTTCCAGCCCTCTAAGTCTAATAGTGGCCGAGTTATGGTGAAAAAACGATTTGAGATCTGCTAAAAATACAATAATATTCGGATTCATAAAATTTAAAAACGCTCTAAATCGGTCCGATTTCATCCGATCGGGTCCAAATATAACATAATCGGCGTAAAATTTACTTGCGGTTCCAATGAGACCATTTCCAGCCCTCTAAGTCTAATAGTGGCCGAGTTATGGTGAAAAAACGATTTGACATGGCTAAAAATACAATAATATTTCGAAGATATTCAGTTTCATAAAATTTTAAAACGCTCTAAATCAGTCCGATTTCATCCAATCGGGTCCAAATATAACTAAATCGGCGTAAAACTTACTTGCGGTTCCAATGAGACCATTTCCAGCCCTCTAAGTCTAATAGCGGCCGAGTTATGGCGAAAAAACGATTTGAAATGGCTAAAAATACAATAATATTTCGAAGATATTCGGTTTCATAAAATTTTAAAACGCTCTAAATCAGTCCGATTTCATCCGATCGCTTCCAAATATAACTAAATCGGCGTAAAATTTACTTGCGGTTCCAATGAGACCATTTCCAGCCCTCTAAGACTATTAGTGGCCGAGTTATGGCGAAAAAACGATTTGAGATCTGCTAAAAATACAATAATATTCGGATTCATAAAATTTAAAAACGCTCTAAATCGGTCCGATTTCATCCGCTTGGGTCCAAATATAGCTTAATCGACGCAGAATTTCCTTGCAGTTCCAATGAGACCATTTCCAGCCCTCTAAGTCTAATAGCGGCCGAGTTATGGCGAAAAAACGATTTGAGATCTGCTAAAAATACAATAATATTCGGATTCATAAAATTTAAAAACGCTCTAAATCGGTCCGATTTCATCCGATCGGGTCCAAATATAACTAAATCGGCGTAAAATTTACTTGCGGTTCCAATGAGACCATTTCCAGCCCTCTAAGACTATTAGTGGCCGAGTTATGGCGAAAAAACGATTTCAGATCTGCTAAAAATACAATAATATTCGGATTCATAAAATTTAAAAACGCTCTAAATCGGTCCGATTTCATCCGCTTGGGTCCAAATATAGCTTAATCGACGCAGAATTTCCTTGCAGTTCCAATGAGACCATTTCCAGCCCTCTAAGTCTAATAGCGGCCGAGTTATGGCGAAAAAACGATTTGAGATCTGCTAAAAATACAATAATATTCGGATTCATAAAATTTAAAAACGCTCTAAATCGGTCCGATTTCATCCGATCGGGTCCAAATATAACTAAATCGGCGTAAAATTTACTTGCGGTTCCAATGAGACCATTTCCAGCCCTCTAAGTCTAATAGTGGCCGAGTTATGGTGAAAAAACGATTTGACATGGCTAAAAATACAATAATATTTCGAAGATATTCAGTTTCATAAAATTTTAAAACGCTCTAAATCAGTCCGATTTCATCCAATCGGGTCCAAATATAACTAAATCGGCGTAAAACTTACTTGCGGTTCCAATGAGACCATTTCCAGCCCTCTAAGTCTAATAGCGGCCGAGTTATGGCGAAAAACGATTTGAAATAGCTAAAAATACAATAATATTTCGAAGATATTCGGTTTCATAAAATTTTAAAACGCTCTAAATCAGTCCGATTTCATCCGATCGGGTCCAAATATAACTAAATCGGCGTAAAATTTACTTGCGGTTCCAATGAGACCATTTCCAGCCCTCTAAGACTATTAGTGGCCGAGTTATGGCGAAAAAACGATTTGAGATCTGCTAAAAATACAATAATATTCGGATTCATAAAATTTAAAAACGCTCTAAATCGGTCCGATTTCATCCGCTTGGGTCCAAATATAGCTTAATCGACGCAGAATTTCCTTGCAGTTCCAATGAGACCATTTCTAGCCCTCTAAGTCTAATAGCGGCCGAGTTATGGCGAAAAAACGATTTGAGATCTGCTAAAAATACAATAATATTCGGATTCATAAAATTTAAAAACGCTCTAAATCGGTCCGATTTCATCCGATCGGGTCCAAATATAACTAAATCGGCGTAAAATTTACTTGCGGTTCCAATGAGACCATTTCCAGCCCTCTAAGACTATTAGTGGCCGAGTTATGGCGAAAAAACGATTTGAGATCTGCTAAAAATACAATAATATTCGGATTCATAAAATTTAAAAACGCTCTAAATCGGTCCGATTTCATCCGCTTGGATCCAAATATAGCTTAATCGACGCAGAATTTCCTTGCAGTTCCAATGAGACCATTTCCAGCCCTCTAAGTCTAATAGCGGCCGAGTTATGGCGAAAAAACGATTTGAAATGGCTAAAAATACAATAATATTTCGAAGATATTCAGTTTCATAAAATTTTAAAACGCTCTAAATCGGTCCGATTTCATCCGATCGGGTCCAAATATAACTAAATCGGCGTAAAATTTACTTGCGGTTCCAATGAGACCATTTCCAGCCCTCTAAGTCTAATAGTGGCCGAGTTATGGTGAAAAAACGATTTGAGATCTGCTAAAAATACAATAATATTCGGATTCATAAAATTTAAAAACGCTCTAAATCGGTCCGATTTCATCCGATCGGGTCCAAATATAACATAATCGGCGTAAAATTTACTTGCGGTTCCAATGAGACCATTTCCAGCCCTCTAAGTCTAATAGTGGCCGAGTTATGGTGAAAAAACGATTTGACATGGCTAAAAATACAATAATATTTCGAAGATATTCAGTTTCATAAAATTTTAAAACGCTCTAAATCAGTCCGATTTCATCCAATCGGGTCCAAATATAACTAAATCGGCGTTAAACTTACTTGCGGTTCCAATGAGACCATTTCCAGCCCTCTAAGTCTAATAGCGGCCGAGTTATGGCGAAAAAACGATTTGAAATGGCTAAAAATACAATAATATTTCGAAGATATTCGGTTTCATAAAATTTTAAAACGCTCTAAATCGGTCCGATTTCATCCGATCGGGTCCAAATATAACTAAATCGGCGTAAAATTTACTTGCGGTTCCAATGAGACCATTTCCAGCCCTCTAAGTCTAATAGTGGCCGAGTTATGGTGAAAAAACGATTTGAGTTCTGCTAAAAATACAATAATATTCGGATTCATAAAATTTAAAAACGCTCTAAATCGGTCCGATTTCATCCGATCGGGTCCAAATATAACATAATCGGCGTAAAATTTACTTGCGGTTCCAATGAGACCATTTCCAGCCCTCTAAGTCTAATAGTGGCCGAGTTATGGTGAAAAAACGATTTGACATGGCTAAAAATACAATAATATTTCGAAGATATTCAGTTTCATAAAATTTTAAAACGCTCTAAATCAGTCCGATTTCATCCAATCGGGTCCAAATATAACTAAATCGGCGTAAAACTTACTTGCGGTTCCAATGAGACCATTTCCAGCCCTCTAAGTCTAATAGCGGACGAGTTATGGCGAAAAACGATTTGAAATAGCTAAAAATACAATAATATTTCGAAGATATTCGGTTTCATAAAATTTTAAAACGCTCTAAATCAGTCCGATTTCATCCGCTTGGGTCCAAATATAGCTTAATCGACGCAGAATTTCCTTGCAGTTCCAATGAGACCATTTCCAGCCCTCTAAGTCTAATAGCGGCCGAGTTATGGCGAAAAAACGATTTGAGATCTGCTAAAAATACAATAATATTCGGATTCATAAAATTTAAAAACGCTCTAAATCGGTCCGATTTCATCCGCTTGGGTCCAAATATAGCTTAATCGACGCAGAATTTCCTTGCAGTTCCAATGAGACCATTTCTAGCCCTCTAAATCTAATAGCGGCCGAGTTATGGCGAAAAAACGATTTGAGATCTGCTAAAAATACAATAATATTCGGATTCATAAAATTTAAAAACGCTCTAAATCGGTCCGATTTCATCCGATCGGGTCCAAATATAACTAAATCGGCGTAAAATTTACTTGCGGTTCCAATGAGACCATTTCCAGCCCTCTAAGACTATTAGTGGCCGAGTTATGGCGAAAAAACGATTTGAGATCTGCTAAAAATACAATAATATTCGGATTCATAAAATTTAAAAAGGCTCTAAATCGGTCCGATTTCATCCGCTTGGATCCAAATATAGCTTAATCGACGCAGAATTTCCTTGCAGTTCCAATGAGACCATTTCCAGCCCTCTAAGTCTAATAGCGGCCGAGTTATGGCGAAAAAACGATTTGAAATGGCTAAAAATACAATAATATTTCGAAGATATTCAGTTTCATAAAATTTTAAAACGCTCTAAATCGGTCCGATTTCATCCGATCGGGTCCAAATATAACTAAATCGGCGTAAAATTTACTTGCGGTTCCAATGAGACCATTTCCAGCCCTCTAAGTCTAATAGTGGCCGAGTTATGGTGAAAAAACGATTTGAGATCTGCTAAAAATACAATAATATTCGGATTCATAAAATTTAAAAACGCTCTAAATCGGTCCGATTTCATCCGATCGGGTCCAAATATAACTAAATCGGCGTAAAATTTACTTGCGGTTCCAATGAGACCATTTCCAGCCCTCTAAGTCTAATAGTGGCCGAGTTATGGTGAAAAAACGATTTGAGATCTGCTAAAAATACAATAATATTCGGATTCATAAAATTTAAAAACGCTCTAAATCGGTCCGATTTCATCCGCTTGGATCCAAATATAGCTTAATCGACGCAGAATTTCCTTGCAGTTCCAATGAGACCATTTCCAGCCCTCTAAGTCTAATAGCGGCCGAGTTATGGCGAAAAAACGATTTGAAATGGCTAAAAATACAATAATATTCGGATTCATAAAATTTAAAAACGCTCTAAATCGGTCCGATTTCATCCGATCGGGTCCAAATATAACTAAATCGGCGTAAAATTTACTTGCGGTTCCAATGAGACCATTTCCAGCCCTCTAAGTCTAATAGTGGCCGAGTTATGGTGAAAAAACGATTTGACATGGCTAAAAATACAATAATATTTCGAAGATATTCAGTTTCATAAAATTTTAAAACGCTCTAAATCAGTCCGATTTCATCCAATCGGGTCCAAATATAACTAAATCGGCGTAAAACTTACTTGCGGTTCCAATGAGACCATTTCCAGCCCTCTAAGTCTAATAGCGGCCGAGTTATGGCGAAAAACGATTTGAAATAGCTAAAAATACAATAATATTTCGAAGATATTCGGTTTCATAAAATTTTAAAACGCTCTAAATCAGTCCGATTTCATCCGATCGGGTCCAAATATAACTAAATCGGCGTAAAATTTACTTGCGGTTCCAATGAGACCATTTCCAGCCCTCTAAGACTATTAGTGGCCGAGTTATGGCGAAAAAACGATTTGAGATCTGCTAAAAATACAATAATATTCGGATTCATAAAATTTAAAAACGCTCTAAATCGGTCCGATTTCATCCGCTTGGGTCCAAATATAGCTTAATCGACGCAGAATTTCCTTGCAGTTCCAATGAGACCATTTCCAGCCCTCTAAGACTATTAGTGGCCGAGTTATGGCGAAAAAACGATTTGAGATCTGCTAAAAATACAATAATATTCGGATTCATAAAATTTAAAAACGCTCTAAATCGGTCCGATTTCATCCGCTTGGATCCAAATATAGCTTAATCGACGCAGAATTTCCTTGCAGTTCCAATGAGACCATTTCCAGCCCTCTAAGTCTAATAGCGGCCGAGTTATGGCGAAAAAACGATTTGAAATGGCTAAAAATACAATAATATTTCGAAGATATTCAGTTTCATAAAATTTTAAAACGCTCTAAATCGGTCCGATTTCATCCGATCGGGTCCAAATATAACTAAATCGGCGTAAAATTTACTTGCGGTTCCAATGAGACCATTTCCAGCCCTCTAAGTCTAATAGTGGCCGAGTTATGGTGAAAAAACGATTTGAGATCTGCTAAAAATACAATAATATTCGGATTCATAAAATTTAAAAACGCTCTAAATCGGTCCGATTTCATCCGATCGGGTCCAAATATAACATAATCGGCGTAAAATTTACTTGCGGTTCCAATGAGACCATTTCCAGCCCTCTAAGTCTAATAGTGGCCGAGTTATGGTGAAAAAACGATTTGACATGGCTAAAAATACAATAATATTTCGAAGATATTCAGTTTCATAAAATTTTAAAACGCTCTAAATCAGTCCGATTTCATCCAATCGGGTCCAAATATAACTAAATCGGCGTTAAACTTACTTGCGGTTCCAATGAGACCATTTCCAGCCCTCTAAGTCTAATAGCGGCCGAGTTATGGCGAAAAAACGATTTGAAATGGCTAAAAATACAATAATATTTCGAAGATATTCGGTTTCATAAAATTTTAAAACGCTCTAAATCGGTCCGATTTCATCCGATCGGGTCCAAATATAACTAAATCGGCGTAAAATTTACTTGCGGTTCCAATGAGACCATTTCCAGCCCTCTAAGTCTAATAGTGGCCGAGTTATGGTGAAAAAACGATTTGAGTTCTGCTAAAAATACAATAATATTCGGATTCATAAAATTTAAAAACGCTCTAAATCGGTCCGATTTCATCCGATCGGGTCCAAATATAACATAATCGGCGTAAAATTTACTTGCGGTTCCAATGAGACCATTTCCAGCCCTCTAAGTCTAATAGTGGCCGAGTTATGGTGAAAAAACGATTTGACATGGCTAAAAATACAATAATATTTCGAAGATATTCAGTTTCATAAAATTTTAAAACGCTCTAAATCAGTCCGATTTCATCCAATCGGGTCCAAATATAACTAAATCGGCGTAAAACTTACTTGCGGTTCCAATGAGACCATTTCCAGCCCTCTAAGTCTAATAGCGGCCGAGTTATGGCGAAAAACGATTTGAAATAGCTAAAAATACAATAATATTTCGAAGATATTCGGTTTCATAAAATTTTAAAACGCTCTAAATCAGTCCGATTTCATCCGATCGGGTCCAAATATAACTAAATCGGCGTAAAATTTACTTGCGGTTCCAATGAGACCATTTCCAGCCCTCTAAGACTATTAGTGGCCGAGTTATGGCGAAAAAACGATTTGAGATCTGCTAAAAATACAATAATATTCGGATTCATAAAATTTAAAAACGCTCTAAATCGGTCCGATTTCATCCGCTTGGGTCCAAATATAGCTTAATCGACGCAGAATTTCCTTGCAGTTCCAATGAGACCATTTCTAGCCCTCTAAGTCTAATAGCGGCCGAGTTATGGCGAAAAAACGATTTGAGATCTGCTAAAAATACAATAATATTCGGATTCATAAAATTTAAAAACGCTCTAAATCGGTCCGATTTCATCCGATCGGGTCCAAATATAACTAAATCGGCGTAAAATTTACTTGCGGTTCCAATGAGACCATTTCCAACCCTCTAAGACTATTAGTGGCCGAGTTATGGCGAAAAAACGATTTGAGATCTGCTAAAAATACAATAATATTCGGATTCATAAAATTTAAAAAGGCTCTAAATCGGTCCGATTTCATCCGCTTGGATCCAAATATAGCTTAATCGACGCAGAATTTCCTTGCAGTTCCAATGAGACCATTTCCAGCCCTCTAAGTCTAATAGCGGCCGAGTTATGGCGAAAAAACGATTTGAAATGGCTAAAAATACAATAATATTTCGAAGATATTCAGTTTCATAAAATTTTAAAACG
This sequence comes from Periphyllus acericola, assembly GCA_949715065.1. Lineage (NCBI taxonomy): Eukaryota > Metazoa > Arthropoda > Insecta > Hemiptera > Aphididae > Periphyllus > Periphyllus acericola. Next base: position 14,392,353 of record OX454271.1, read on the forward strand.
CTCTAAATCGGTCCGATTTCATCCGATCGGGTCCAAATATAACTAAATCGGCGTAAAATTTACTTGCGGTTCCAATGAGACCATTTCCAGCCCTCTAAGTCTAATAGTGGCCGAGTTATGGTGAAAAAACGATTTGAGATCTGCTAAAAATACAATAATATTCGGATTCATAAAATTTAAAAACGCTCTAAATCGGTCCGATTTCATCCGATCGGGTCCAAATATAACATAATCGGCGTAAAATTTACTTGCGGTTCCAATGAGACCATTTCCAGCCCTCTAAGTCTAATAGTGGCCGAGTTATGGTGAAAAAACGATTTGACATGGCTAAAAATACAATAATATTTCGAAGATATTCAGTTTCATAAAATTTTAAAACGCTCTAAATCAGTCCGATTTCATCCAATCGGGTCCAAATATAACTAAATCGGCGTAAAACTTACTTGCGGTTCCAATGAGACCATTTCCAGCCCTCTAAGTCTAATAGCGGCCGAGTTATGGCGAAAAAACGATTTGAAATGGCTAAAAATACAATAATATTTCGAAGATATTCGGTTTCATAAAATTTTAAAACGCTCTAAATCAGTCCGATTTCATCCGATCGCTTCCAAATATAACTAAATCGGCGTAAAATTTACTTGCGGTTCCAATGAGACCATTTCCAGCCCTCTAAGACTATTAGTGGCCGAGTTATGGCGAAAAAACGATTTGAGATCTGCTAAAAATACAATAATATTCGGATTCATAAAATTTAAAAACGCTCTAAATCGGTCCGATTTCATCCGCTTGGGTCCAAATATAGCTTAATCGACGCAGAATTTCCTTGCAGTTCCAATGAGACCATTTCCAGCCCTCTAAGTCTAATAGCGGCCGAGTTATGGCGAAAAAACGATTTGAGATCTGCTAAAAATACAATAATATTCGGATTCATAAAATTTAAAAACGCTCTAAATCGGTCCGATTTCATCCGATCGGGTCCAAATATAACTAAATCGGCGTAAAATTTACTTGCGGTTCCAATGAGACCATTTCCAGCCCTCTAAGACTATTAGTGGCCGAGTTATGGCGAAAAAACGATTTCAGATCTGCTAAAAATACAATAATATTCGGATTCATAAAATTTAAAAACGCTCTAAATCGGTCCGATTTCATCCGCTTGGGTCCAAATATAGCTTAATCGACGCAGAATTTCCTTGCAGTTCCAATGAGACCATTTCCAGCCCTCTAAGTCTAATAGCGGCCGAGTTATGGCGAAAAAACGATTTGAGATCTGCTAAAAATACAATAATATTCGGATTCATAAAATTTAAAAACGCTCTAAATCGGTCCGATTTCATCCGATCGGGTCCAAATATAACTAAATCGGCGTAAAATTTACTTGCGGTTCCAATGAGACCATTTCCAGCCCTCTAAGTCTAATAGTGGCCGAGTTATGGTGAAAAAACGATTTGACATGGCTAAAAATACAATAATATTTCGAAGATATTCAGTTTCATAAAATTTTAAAACGCTCTAAATCAGTCCGATTTCATCCAATCGGGTCCAAATATAACTAAATCGGCGTAAAACTTACTTGCGGTTCCAATGAGACCATTTCCAGCCCTCTAAGTCTAATAGCGGCCGAGTTATGGCGAAAAACGATTTGAAATAGCTAAAAATACAATAATATTTCGAAGATATTCGGTTTCATAAAATTTTAAAACGCTCTAAATCAGTCCGATTTCATCCGATCGGGTCCAAATATAACTAAATCGGCGTAAAATTTACTTGCGGTTCCAATGAGACCATTTCCAGCCCTCTAAGACTATTAGTGGCCGAGTTATGGCGAAAAAACGATTTGAGATCTGCTAAAAATACAATAATATTCGGATTCATAAAATTTAAAAACGCTCTAAATCGGTCCGATTTCATCCGCTTGGGTCCAAATATAGCTTAATCGACGCAGAATTTCCTTGCAGTTCCAATGAGACCATTTCTAGCCCTCTAAGTCTAATAGCGGCCGAGTTATGGCGAAAAAACGATTTGAGATCTGCTAAAAATACAATAATATTCGGATTCATAAAATTTAAAAACGCTCTAAATCGGTCCGATTTCATCCGATCGGGTCCAAATATAACTAAATCGGCGTAAAATTTACTTGCGGTTCCAATGAGACCATTTCCAGCCCTCTAAGACTATTAGTGGCCGAGTTATGGCGAAAAAACGATTTGAGATCTGCTAAAAATACAATAATATTCGGATTCATAAAATTTAAAAACGCTCTAAATCGGTCCGATTTCATCCGCTTGGATCCAAATATAGCTTAATCGACGCAGAATTTCCTTGCAGTTCCAATGAGACCATTTCCAGCCCTCTAAGTCTAATAGCGGCCGAGTTATGGCGAAAAAACGATATGAAATGGCTAAAAATACAATAATATTTCGAAGATATTCAGTTTCATAAAATTTTAAAACGCTCTAAATCGGTCCGATTTCATCCGATCGGGTCCAAATATAACTAAATCGGCGTAAAATTTACTTGCGGTTCCAATGAGACCATTTCCAGCCCTCTAAGTCTAATAGTGGCCGAGTTATGGTGAAAAAACGATTTGAGATCTGCTAAAAATACAATAATATTCGGATTCATAAAATTTAAAAACGCTCTAAATCGGTCCGATTTCATCCGATCGGGTCCAAATATAACATAATCGGCGTAAAATTTACTTGCGGTTCCAATGAGACCATTTCCAGCCCTCTAAGTCTAATAGTGGCCGAGTTATGGTGAAAAAACGATTTGACATGGCTAAAAATACAATAATATTTCGAAGATATTCAGTTTCATAAAATTTTAAAACGCTCTAAATCAGTCCGATTTCATCCAATCGGGTCCAAATATAACTAAATCGGCGTTAAACTTACTTGCGGTTCCAATGAGACCATTTCCAGCCCTCTAAGTCTAATAGCGGCCGAGTTATGGCGAAAAAACGATTTGAAATGGCTAAAAATACAATAATATTTCGAAGATATTCGGTTTCATAAAATTTTAAAACGCTCTAAATCGGTCCGATTTCATCCGATCGGGTCCAAATATAACTAAATCGGCGTAAAATTTACTTGCGGTTCCAATGAGACCATTTCCAGCCCTCTAAGTCTAATAGTGGCCGAGTTATGGTGAAAAAACGATTTGAGTTCTGCTAAAAATACAATAATATTCGGATTCATAAAATTTAAAAACGCTCTAAATCGGTCCGATTTCATCCGATCGGGTCCAAATATAACATAATCGGCGTAAAATTTACTTGCGGTTCCAATGAGACCATTTCCAGCCCTCTAAGTCTAATAGTGGCCGAGTTATGGTGAAAAAACGATTTGACATGGCTAAAAATACAATAATATTTCGAAGATATTCAGTTTCATAAAATTTTAAAACGCTCTAAATCAGTCCGATTTCATCCAATCGGGTCCAAATATAACTAAATCGGCGTAAAACTTACTTGCGGTTCCAATGAGACCATTTCCAGCCCTCTAAGTCTAATAGCGGACGAGTTATGGCGAAAAACGATTTGAAATAGCTAAAAATACAATAATATTTCGAAGATATTCGGTTTCATAAAATTTTAAAACGCTCTAAATCAGTCCGATTTCATCCGCTTGGGTCCAAATATAGCTTAATCGACGCAGAATTTCCTTGCAGTTCCAATGAGACCATTTCCAGCCCTCTAAGTCTAATAGCGGCCGAGTTATGGCGAAAAAACGATTTGAGATCTGCTAAAAATACAATAATATTCGGATTCATAAAATTTAAAAACGCTCTAAATCGGTCCGATTTCATCCGCTTGGGTCCAAATATAGCTTAATCGACGCAGAATTTCCTTGCAGTTCCAATGAGACCATTTCTAGCCCTCTAAATCTAATAGCGGCCGAGTTATGGCGAAAAAACGATTTGAGATCTGCTAAAAATACAATAATATTCGGATTCATAAAATTTAAAAACGCTCTAAATCGGTCCGATTTCATCCGATCGGGTCCAAATATAACTAAATCGGCGTAAAATTTACTTGCGGTTCCAATGAGACCATTTCCAGCCCTCTAAGACTATTAGTGGCCGAGTTATGGCGAAAAAACGATTTGAGATCTGCTAAAAATACAATAATATTCGGATTCATAAAATTTAAAAAGGCTCTAAATCGGTCCGATTTCATCCGCTTGGATCCAAATATAGCTTAATCGACGCAGAATTTCCTTGCAGTTCCAATGAGACCATTTCCAGCCCTCTAAGTCTAATAGCGGCCGAGTTATGGCGAAAAAACGATTTGAAATGGCTAAAAATACAATAATATTTCGAAGATATTCAGTTTCATAAAATTTTAAAACGCTCTAAATCGGTCCGATTTCATCCGATCGGGTCCAAATATAACTAAATCGGCGTAAAATTTACTTGCGGTTCCAATGAGACCATTTCCAGCCCTCTAAGTCTAATAGTGGCCGAGTTATGGTGAAAAAACGATTTGAGATCTGCTAAAAATACAATAATATTCGGATTCATAAAATTTAAAAACGCTCTAAATCGGTCCGATTTCATCCGATCGGGTCCAAATATAACATAATCGGCGTAAAATTTACTTGCGGTTCCAATGAGACCATTTCCAGCCCTCTAAGTCTAATAGTGGCCGAGTTATGGTGAAAAAACGATTTGACATGGCTAAAAATACAATAATATTTCGAAGATATTCAGTTTCATAAAATTTTAAAACGCTCTAAATCAGTCCGATTTCATCCAATCGGGTCCAAATATAACTAAATCGGCGTAAAATTTACTTGCGGTTCCAATGAGACCATTTCCAGCCCTTTAAGTCTAATAGTGGCCGAGTTATGGCGAAAAAACGATTTGAGATCGGCTAAAAATACAATAATATGTATACAATAATTATCGTATACGATAATTATTGTACACATTATGATTGTATAATCTAATATTTCGAAGAATATTCGGATTCATAAAATTTAAAAACGCTCTAAATCGGTCCGATTTCATCCGCTTGGGTCCAAATATAGCTTAATCGACGCAGAATTTCCTTGCAGTTCCAATGAGACCATTTCCAGCCCTCTAAGTCTAATAGCGGCCGAGTTATGGCGAAAAAACGATTTGAGATCTGCTAAAAATACAATAATATTCGGATTCATAAAATTTAAAAACGCTCTAAATCGGTCCGATTTCATCCGATCGGGTCCTAATATAACTAAATCGGCGTAAAATTTACTTGCGGTTCCAATGAGACCATTTCCAGCCCTCTAAGTCTAATAGTGGCCGAGTTATGGTGAAAAAACGATTTGACATGGCTAAAAATACAATAATATTTCGAAGATATTCAGTTTCATAAAATTTTAAAACGCTCTAAATCAGTCCGATTTCATCCAATCGGGTCCAAATATAACTAAATCGGCGTAAAACTTACTTGCGGTTCCAATGAGACCATTTCCAGCCCTCTAAGTCTAATAGCGGCCGAGTTATGGCGAAAAACGATTTGAAATAGCTAAAAATACAATAATATTTCGAAGATATTCGGTTTCATAAAATTTTAAAACGCTCTAAATCAGTCCGATTTCATCCGATCGGGTCCAAATATAACTAAATCGGCGTAAAATTTACTTGCGGTTCCAATGAGACCATTTCCAGCCCTCTAAGACTATTAGTGGCCGAGTTATGGCGAAAAAACGATTTGAGATCTGCTAAAAATACAATAATATTCGGATTCATAAAATTTAAAAACGCTCTAAATCGGTCCGATTTCATCCGCTTGGGTCCAAATATAGCTTAATCGACGCAGAATTTCCTTGCAGTTCCAATGAGACCATTTCTAGCCCTCTAAGTCTAATAGCGGCCGAGTTATGGCGAAAAAACGATTTGAGATCTGCTAAAAATACAATAATATTCGGATTCATAAAATTTAAAAACGCTCTAAATCGGTCCGATTTCATCCGATCGGGTCCAAATATAACTAAATCGGCGTAAAATTTACTTGCGGTTCCAATGAGACCATTTCCAGCCCTCTAAGACTATTAGTGGCCGAGTTATGGCGAAAAAACGATTTGAGATCTGCTAAAAATACAATAATATTCGGATTCATAAAATTTAAAAACGCTCTAAATCGGTCCGATTTCATCCGCTTGGATCCAAATATAGCTTAATCGACGCAGAATTTCCTTGCAGTTCCAATGAGACCATTTCCAGCCCTCTAAGTCTAATAGCGGCCGAGTTATGGCGAAAAAACGATTTGAAATGGCTAAAAATACAATAATATTTCGAAGATATTCAGTTTCATAAAATTTTAAAACGCTCTAAATCGGTCCGATTTCATCCGATCGGGTCCAAATATAACTAAATCGGCGTAAAATTTACTTGCGGTTCCAATGAGACCATTTCCAGCCCTCTAAGTCTAATAGTGGCCGAGTTATGGTGAAAAAACGATTTGAGATCTGCTAAAAATACAATAATATTCGGATTCATAAAATTTAAAAACGCTCTAAATCGGTCCGATTTCATCCGATCGGGTCCAAATATAACATAATCGGCGTAAAATTTACTTGCGGTTCCAATGAGACCATTTCCAGCCCTCTAAGTCTAATAGTGGCCGAGTTATGGTGAAAAAACGATTTGACATGGCTAAAAATACAATAATATTTCGAAGATATTCAGTTTCATAAAATTTTAAAACGCTCTAAATCAGTCCGATTTCATCCAATCGGGTCCAAATATAACTAAATCGGCGTAAAATTTACTTGCGGTTCCAATGAGACCATTTCCAGCCCTTTAAGTCTAATAGTGGCCGAGTTATGGCGAAAAAACGATTTGAGATCGGCTAAAAATACAATAATATGTATACAATAATTATCGTATACGATAATTATTGTACACATTATGATTGTATAATCTAATATTTCGAAGAATATTCGGATTCATAAAATTTAAAAACGCTCTAAATCGGTCCGATTTCATCCGCTTGGGTCCAAATATAGCTTAATCGACGCAGAATTTCCTTGCAGTTCCAATGAGACCATTTCCAGCCCTCTAAGTCTAATAGCGGCCGAGTTATGGCGAAAAAACGATTTGAGATCTGCTAAAAATACAATAATATTCGGATTCATAAAATTTAAAAACGCTCTAAATCGGTCCGATTTCATCCGATCGGGTCCAAATATAACTAAATCGGCGTAAAATTTACTTGCGGTTCCAATGAGACCATTTCCAGCCCTCTAAGTCTAATAGTGGCCGAGTTATGGTGAAAAAACGATTTGACATGGCTAAAAATACAATAATATTTCGAAGATATTCAGTTTCATAAAATTTTAAAACGCTCTAAATCAGTCCGATTTCATCCAATCGGGTCCAAATATAACTAAATCGGCGTAAAACTTACTTGCGGTTCCAATGAGACCATTTCCAGCCCTCTAAGTCTAATAGCGGCCGAGTTATGGCGAAAAACGATTTGAAATAGCTAAAAATACAATAATATTTCGAAGATATTCGGTTTCATAAAATTTTAAAACGCTCTAAATCAGTCCGATTTCATCCGATCGGGTCCAAATATAACTAAATCGGCGTAAAATTTACTTGCGGTTCCAATGAGACCATTTCCAGCCCTCTAAGACTATTAGTGGCCGAGTTATGGCGAAAAAACGATTTGAGATCTGCTAAAAATACAATAATATTCGGATTCATAAAATTTAAAAACGCTCTAAATCGGTCCGATTTCATCCGCTTGGGTCCAAATATAGCTTAATCGACGCAGAATTTCCTTGCAGTTCCAATGAGACCATTTCTAGCCCTCTAAGTCTAATAGCGGCCGAGTTATGGCGAAAAAACGATTTGAGATCTGCTAAAAATACAATAATATTCGGATTCATAAAATTTAAAAACGCTCTAAATCGGTCCGATTTCATCCGATCGGGTCCAAATATAACTAAATCGGCGTAAAATTTACTTGCGGTTCCAATGAGACCATTTCCAGCCCTCTAAGACTATTAGTGGCCGAGTTATGGCGAAAAAACGATTTGAGATCTGCTAAAAATACAATAATATTCGGATTCATAAAATTTAAAAACGCTCTAAATCGGTCCGATTTCATCCGCTTGGATCCAAATATAGCTTAATCGACGCAGAATTTCCTTGCAGTTCCAATGAGACCATTTCCAGCCCTCTAAGTCTAATAGCGGCCGAGTTATGGCGAAAAAACGATTTGAAATGGCTAAAAATACAATAATATTTCGAAGATATTCAGTTTCATAAAATTTTAAAACGCTCTAAATCGGTCCGATTTCATCCGATCGGGTCCAAATATAACTAAATCGGCGTAAAATTTACTTGCGGTTCCAATGAGACCATTTCCAGCCCTCTAAGTCTAATAGTGGCCGAGTTATGGTGAAAAAACGATTTGAGATCTGCTAAAAATACAATAATATTCGGATTCATAAAATTTAAAAACGCTCTAAATCGGTCCGATTTCATCCGATCGGGTCCAAATATAACATAATCGGCGTAAAATTTACTTGCGGTTCCAATGAGACCATTTCCAGCCCTCTAAGTCTAATAGTGGCCGAGTTATGGTGAAAAAACGATTTGACATGGCTAAAAATACAATAATATTTCGAAGATATTCAGTTTCATAAAATTTTAAAACGCTCTAAATCAGTCCGATTTCATCCAATCGGGTCCAAATATAACTAAATCGGCGTAAAACTTACTTGCGGTTCCAATGAGACCATTTCCAGCCCTCTAAGTCTAATAGCGGCCGAGTTATGGCGAAAAACGATTTGAAATAGCTAAAAATACAATAATATTTCGAAGATATTCGGTTTCATAAAATTTTAAAACGCTCTAAATCAGTCCGATTTCATCCGATCGGGTCCAAATATAACTAAATCGGCGTAAAATTTACTTGCGGTTCCAATGAGACCATTTCCAGCCCTCTAAGACTATTAGTGGCCGAGTTATGGCGAAAAAACGATTTGAGATCTGCTAAAAATACAATAATATTCGGATTCATAAAATTTAAAAACGCTCTAAATCGGTCCGATTTCATCCGCTTGGGTCCAAATATAGCTTAATCGACGCAGAATTTCCTTGCAGTTCCAATGAGACCATTTCTAGCCCTCTAAGTCTAATAGCGGCCGAGTTATGGCGAAAAAACGATTTGAGATCTGCTAAAAATACAATAATATTCGGATTCATAAAATTTAAAAACGCTCTAAATCGGTCCGATTTCATCCGATCGGGTCCAAATATAACTAAATCGGCGTAAAATTTACTTGCGGTTCCAATGAGACCATTTCCAGCCCTCTAAGACTATTAGTGGCCGAGTTATGGCGAAAAAACGATTTGAGATCTGCTAAAAATACAATAATATTCGGATTCATAAAATTTAAAAACGCTCTAAATCGGTCCGATTTCATCCGCTTGGATCCAAATATAGCTTAATCGACGCAGAATTTCCTTGCAGTTCCAATGAGACCATTTCCAGCCCTCTAAGTCTAATAGCGGCCGAGTTATGGCGAAAAAACGATTTGAAATGGCTAAAAATACAATAATATTTCGAAGATATTCAGTTTCATAAAATTTTAAAACGCTCTAAATCGGTCCGATTTCATCCGATCGGGTCCAAATATAACTAAATCGGCGTAAAATTTACTTGCGGTTCCAATGAGACCATTTCCAGCCCTCTAAGTCTAATAGTGGCCGAGTTATGGTGAAAAAACGATTTGAGATCTGCTAAAAATACAATAATATTCGGATTCATAAAATTTAAAAACGCTCTAAATCGGTCCGATTTCATCCGATCGGGTCCAAATATAACATAATCGGCGTAAAATTTACTTGCGGTTCCAATGAGACCATTTCCAGCCCTCTAAGTCTAATAGTGGCCGAGTTATGGTGAAAAAACGATTTGACATGGCTAAAAATACAATAATATTTCGAAGATATTCAGTTTCATAAAATTTTAAAACGCTCTAAATCAGTCCGATTTCATCCAATCGGGTCCAAATATAACTAAATCGGCGTAAAACTTACTTGCGGTTCCAATGAGACCATTTCCAGCCCTCTAAGTCTAATAGCGGCCGAGTTATGGCGAAAAACGATTTGAAATAGCTAAAAATACAATAATATTTCGAAGATATTCGGTTTCATAAAATTTTAAAACGCTCTAAATCAGTCCGATTTCATCCGATCGGGTCCAAATATAACTAAATCGGCGTAAAATTTACTTGCGGTTCCAATGAGACCATTTCCAGCCCTCTAAGACTATTAGTGGCCGAGTTATGGCGAAAAAACGATTTGAGATCTGCTAAAAATACAATAATATTCGGATTCATAAAATTTAAAAACGCTCTAAATCGGTCCGATTTCATCCGCTTGGGTCCAAATATAGCTTAATCGACGCAGAATTTCCTTGCAGTTCCAATGAGACCATTTCCAGCCCTCTAAGTCTAATAGCGGCCGAGTTATGGCGAAAAAACTATTTGAGATCTGCTAAAAATACAATAATATTCGGATTCATAAAATTTAAAAACGCTCTAAATCGGTCCGATTTCATCCGATCGGGTCCAAATATAACTAAATCGGCGTAAAATTTACTTGCGGTTCCAATGAGACCATTTCCAGCCCTCTAAGTCTAATAGTGGCCGAGTTATGGTGAAAAAACGATTTGAGATCTGCTAAAAATACAATAATATTCGGATTCATAAAATTTAAAAACGCTCTAAATCGGTCCGATTTCATCCGATCGGGTCCAAATATAACATAATCGGCGTAAAATTTACTTGCGGTTCCAATGAGACCATTTCCAGCCCTCTAAGTCTAATAGTGGCCGAGTTATGGTGAAAAAACGATTTGAAATAGCTAAAAATACAATAATATTTCGAAGATATTCGGTTTCATAAAATTTTAAAACGCTCTAAATCAGTCCGATTTCATCCGATCGGGTCCAAATATAACTAAATCGGCGTAAAATTTACTTGCGGTTCCAATGAGACCATTTCCAGCCCTCTAAGACTATTAGTGGCCGAGTTATGGCGAAAAAACGATTTGAGATCTGCTAAAAATACAATAATATTCGGATTCATAAAATTTAAAAACGCTCTAAATCGGTCCGATTTCATCCGCTTGGGTCCAAATATAGCTTAATCGACGCAGAATTTCCTTGCAGTTCCAATGAGACCATTTCTAGCCCTCTAAGTCTAATAGCGGCCGAGTTATGGCGAAAAAACGATTTGAGATCTGCTAAAAATACAATAATATTCGGATTCATAAAATTTAAAAACGCTCTAAATCGGTCCGATTTCATCCGATCGGGTCCAAATATAACTAAATCGGCGTAAAATTTACTTGCGGTTCCAATGAGACCATTTCCAGCCCTCTAAGACTATTAGTGGCCGAGTTATGGCGAAAAAACGATTTGAGATCTGCTAAAAATACAATAATATTCGGATTCATAAAATTTAAAAACGCTCTAAATCGGTCCGATTTCATCCGCTTGGATCCAAATATAGCTTAATCGACGCAGAATTTCCTTGCAGTTCCAATGAGACCATTTCCAGCCCTCTAAGTCTAATAGCGGCCGAGTTATGGCGAAAAAACGATTTGAAATGGCTAAAAATACAATAATATTTCGAAGATATTCAGTTTCATAAAATTTTAAAACGCTCTAAATCGGTCCGATTTCATCCGATCGGGTCCAAATATAACTAAATCGGCGTAAAATTTACTTGCGGTTCCAATGAGACCATTTCCAGCCCTCTAAGTCTAATAGTGGCCGAGTTATGGTGAAAAAACGATTTGAGATCTGCTAAAAATACAATAATATTCGGATTCATAAAATTTAAAAACGCTCTAAATTGGTCCGATTTCATCCGATCGGGTCCAAATATAACATAATCGGCGTAAAATTTACTTGCGGTTCCAATGAGACCATTTCCAGCCCTCTAAGTCTAATAGTGGCCGAGTTATGGTGAAAAAACGATTTGACATGGCTAAAAATACAATAATATTTCGAAGATATTCAGTTTCATAAAATTTTAAAACGCTCTAAATCAGTCCGATTTCATCCAATCGGGTCCAAATATAACTAAATCGGCGTAAAACTTACTTGCGGTTCCAATGAGACCATTTCCAGCCCTCTAAGTCTAATAGCGGCCGAGTTATGGCGAAAAACGATTTGAAATAGCTAAAAATACAATAATATTTCGAAGATATTCGGTTTCATAAAATTTTAAAACGCTCTAAATCAGTCCGATTTCATCCGATCGGGTCCAAATATAACTAAATCGGCGTAAAATTTACTTGCGGTTCCAATGAGACCATTTCCAGCCCTCTAAGACTATTAGTGGCCGAGTTATGGCGAAAAAACGATTTGAGATCTGCTAAAAATACAATAATATTCGGATTCATAAAATTTAAAAACGCTCTAAATCGGTCCGATTTCATCCGCTTGGGTCCAAATATAGCTTAATCGACGCAGAATTTCCTTGCAGTTCCAATGAGACCATTTCTAGCCCTCTAAGTCTAATAGCGGCCGAGTTATGGCGAAAAAACGATTTGAGATCTGCTAAAAATACAATAATATTCGGATTCATAAAATTTAAAAACGCTCTAAATCGGTCCGATTTCATCCGATCGGGTCCAAATATAACTAAATCGGCGTAAAATTTACTTGCGGTTCCAATGAGACCATTTCCAGCCCTCTAAGACTATTAGTGGCCGAGTTATGGCGAAAAAACGATTTGAGATCTGCTAAAAATACAATAATATTCGGATTCATAAAATTTAAAAACGCTCTAAATCGGTCCGATTTCATCCGCTTGGATCCAAATATAACTAAATCGGCGTAAAACTTACTTGCGGTTCCAATGAGACCATTTCCAGCCCTCTAAGTCTAATAGCGGCCGAGTTATGGCGAAAAACGATTTGAAATAGCTAAAAATACAATAATATTTCGAAGATATTCGGTTTCATAAAATTTTAAAACGCTCTAAATCAGTCCGATTTCATCCGATCGGGTCCAAATATAACTAAATCGGCGTAAAATTTACTTGCGGTTCCAATGAGACCATTTCCAGCCCTCTAAGACTATTAGTGGCCGAGTTATGGCGAAAAAACGATTTGAGATCTGCTAAAAATACAATAATATTCGGATTCATAAAATTTAAAAACGCTCTAAATCGGTCCGATTTCATCCGCTTGGGTCCAAATATAGCTTAATCGACGCAGAATTTCCTTGCAGTTCCAATGAGACCATTTCCAGCCCTCTAAGTCTAATAGCGGCCGAGTTATGGCGAAAAAACTATTTGAGATCTGCTAAAAATACAATAATATTCGGATTCATAAAATTTAAAAACGCTCTAAATCGGTCCGATTTCATCCGATCGGGTCCAAATATAACTAAATCGGCGTAAAATTTACTTGCGGTCCCAATGAGACCATTTCCAGCCCTCTAAGTCTAATAGTGGCCGAGTTATGGTGAAAAAACGATTTGAGATCTGCTAAAAATACAATAATATTCGGATTCATAAAATTTAAAAACGCTCTAAATCGGTCCGATTTCATCCGATCGGGTCCAAATATAACATAATCGGCGTAAAATTTACTTGCGGTTCCAATGAGACCATTTCCAGCCCTCTAAGTCTAATAGTGGCCGAGTTATGGTGAAAAAACGATTTGAAATAGCTAAAAATACAATAATATTTCGAAGATATTCGGTTTCATAAAATTTTAAAACGCTCTAAATCAGTCCGATTTCATCCGATCGGGTCCAAATATAACTAAATCGGCGTAAAATTTACTTGCGGTTCCAATGAGACCATTTCCAGCCCTCTAAGACTATTAGTGGCCGAGTTATGGCGAAAAAACGATTTGAGATCTGCTAAAAATACAATAATATTCGGATTCATAAAATTTAAAAACGCTCTAAATCGGTCCGATTTCATCCGCTTGGGTCCAAATATAGCTTAATCGACGCAGAATTTCCTTGCAGTTCCAATGAGACCATTTCTAGCCCTCTAAGTCTAATAGCGGCCGAGTTATGGCGAAAAAACGATTTGAGATCTGCTAAAAATACAATAATATTCGGATTCATAAAATTTAAAAACGCTCTAAATCGGTCCGATTTCATCCGATCGGGTCCAAATATAACTAAATCGGCGTAAAATTTACTTGCGGTTCCAATGAGACCATTTCCAGCCCTCTAAGACTATTAGTGGCCGAGTTATGGCGAAAAAACGATTTGAGATCTGCTAAAAATACAATAATATTCGGATTCATAAAATTTAAAAACGCTCTAAATCGGTCCGATTTCATCCGCTTGGATCCAAATATAGCTTAATCGACGCAGAATTTCCTTGCAGTTCCAATGAGACCATTTCCAGCCCTCTAAGTCTAATAGCGGCCGAGTTATGGCGAAAAAACGATTTGAAATGGCTAAAAATACAATAATATTTCGAAGATATTCAGTTTCATAAAATTTTAAAACGCTCTAAATCGGTCCGATTTCATCCGATCGGGTCCAAATATAACTAAATCGGCGTAAAATTTACTTGCGGTTCCAATGAGACCATTTCCAGCCCTCTAAGTCTAATAGTGGCCGAGTTATGGTGAAAAAACGATTTGAGATCTGCTAAAAATACAATAATATTCGGATTCATAAAATTTAAAAACGCTCTAAATCGGTCCGATTTCATCCGATCGGGTCCAAATATAACATAATCGGCGTAAAATTTACTTGCGGTTCCAATGAGACCATTTCCAGCCCTCTAAGTCTAATAGCGGCCGAGTTATGGCGAAAAACGATTTGAAATAGCTAAAAATACAATAATATTTCGAAGATATTCGGTTTCATAAAATTTTAAAACGCTCTAAATCAGTCCGATTTCATCCGATCGGGTCCAAATATAACTAAATCGGCGTAAAATTTACTTGCGGTTCCAATGAGACCATTTCCAGCCCTCTAAGACTATTAGTGGCCGAGTTATGGCGAAAAAACGATTTGAGATCTGCTAAAAATACAATAATATTCGGATTCATAAAATTTAAAAACGCTCTAAATCGGTCCGATTTCATCCGCTTGGGTCCAAATATAGCTTAATCGACGCAGAATTTCCTTGCAGTTCCAATGAGACCATTTCCAGCCCTCTAAGTCTAATAGCGGCCGAGTTATGGCGAAAAAACTATTTGAGATCTGCTAAAAATACAATAATATTCGGATTCATAAAATTTAATAACGCTCTAAATCGGTCCGATTTCATCCGATCGGGTCCAAATATAACTAAATCGGCGTAAAATTTACTTGCGGTTCCAATGAGACCATTTCCAGCCCTCTAAGTCTAATAGTGGCCGAGTTATGGTGAAAAAACGATTTGACATGGCTAAAAATACAATAATATTTCGAAGATATTCAGTTTCATAAAATTTTAAAACGCTCTAAATCAGTCCGATTTCATCCAATCGGGTCCAAATATAACTAAATCGGCGTAAAACTTACTTGCGGTTCCAATGAGACCATTTCCAGCCCTCTAAGTCTAATAGCGGCCGAGTTATGGCGAAAAACGATTTGAGATCTGCTAAAAATACAATAATATTCGGATTCATAAAATTTAAAAACGCTCTAAATCGGTCCGATTTCATCCGATCGGGTCCAAATATAACTAAATCGGCGTAAAATTTACTTGCGGTTCCAATGAGACCATTTCCAGCCCTCTAAGACTATTAGTGGCCGAGTTATGGCGAAAAAACGATTTGAGATCTGCTAAAAATACAATAATATTCGGATTCATAAAATTTAAAAACGCTCTAAATCGGTCCAATTTCATCCGCTTGGATCCAAATATAGCTTAATCGACGCAGAATTTCCTTGCAGTTCCAATGAGACCATTTCCAGCCCTCTAAGTCTAATAGCGGCCGAGTTATGGCGAAAAAACGATTTGAAATGGCTAAAAATACAATAATATTTCGAAGATATTCAGTTTCATAAAATTTTAAAACGCTCTAAATCGGTCCGATTTCATCCGATCGGGTCCAAATATAACTAAATCGGCGTAAAATTTACTTGCGGTTCCAATGAGACCATTTCCAGCCCTCTAAGTCTAATAGTGGCCGAGTTATGGTGAAAAAACGATTTGAGATCTGCTAAAAATACAATAATATTCGGATTCATAAAATTTAAAAACGCTCTAAATCGGTCCGATTTCATCCGATCGGGTCCAAATATAACATAATCGGCGTAAAATTTACTTGCGGTTCCAATGAGATCATTTCCAGCCCTCTAAGTCTAATAGTGGCCGAGTTATGGTGAAAAAACGATTTGACATGGCTAAAAATACAATAATATTTCGAAGATATTCAGTTTCATAAAATTTTAAAACGCTCTAAATCAGTCCGATTTCATCCAATCGGGTCCAAATATAACTAAATCGGCGTAAAACTTACTTGCGGTTCCAATGAGACCATTTCCAGCCCTCTAAGTCTAATAGCGGCCGAGTTATGGCGAAAAACGATTTGAAATAGCTAAAAATACAATAATATTTCGAAGATATTCGGTTTCATAAAATTTTAAAACGCTCTAAATCAGTCCGATTTCATCCGATCGGGTCCAAATATAACTAAATCGGCGTAAAATTTACTTGCGGTTCCAATGAGACCATTTCCAGCCCTCTAAGACTATTAGTGGCCGAGTTATGGCGAAAAAACGATTTGAGATCTGCTAAAAATACAATAATATTCGGATTCATAAAATTTAAAAACGCTCTAAATCGGTCCGATTTCATCCGCTTGGGTCCAAATATAGCTTAATCGACGCAGAATTTCCTTGCAGTTCCAATGAGACCATTTCCAGCCCTCTAAGTCTAATAGCGGCCGAGTTATGGCGAAAAAACTATTTGAGATCTGCTAAAAATACAATAATATTCGGATTCATAAAATTTAAAAACGCTCTAAATCGGTCCGATTTCATCCGATCGGGTCCAAATATAACTAAATCGGCGTAAAATTTACTTGCGGTTCCAATGAGACCATTTCCAGCCCTCTAAGTCTAATAGTGGCCGAGTTATGGTGAAAAAACGATTTGACATGGCTAAAAATACAATAATATTTCGAAGATATTCAGTTTCATAAAATTTTAAAACGCTCTAAATCAGTCCGATTTCATCCAATCGGGTCCAAATATAACTAAATCGGCGTAAAACTTACTTGCGGTTCCAATGAGACCATTTCCAGCCCTCTAAGTCTAATAGCGGCCGAGTTATGGCGAAAAACGATTTGAAATAGCTAAAAATACAATAATATTTCGAAGATATTCGGTTTCATAAAATTTTAAAACGCTCTAAATCAGTCCGATTTCATCCGATCGGGTCCAAATATAACTAAATCGGCGTAAAATTTACTTGCGGTTCCAATGAGACCATTTCCAGCCCTCTAAGACTATTAGTGGCCGAGTTATGGCGAAAAAACGATTTGAGATCTGCTAAAAATACAATAATATTCGGATTCATAAAATTTAAAAACGCTCTAAATCGGTCCGATTTCATCCGCTTGGGTCCAAATATAGCTTAATCGACGCAGAATTTCCTTGCAGTTCCAATGAGACCATTTCCAGCCCTCTAAGTCTAATAGCGGCCGAGTTATGGCGAAAAAACGATTTGAGATCTGCTAAAAATACAATAATATTCGGATTCATAAAATTTAAAAACGCTCTAAATCGGTCCGATTTCATCCGATCGGGTCCAAATATAACTAAATCGGCGTAAAATTTACTTGCGGTTCCAATGAGACCATTTCCAGCCCTCTAAGTCTAATAGTGGCCGAGTTATGGTGAAAAAACGATTTGACATGGCTAAAAATACAATAATATTTCGAAGATATTCAGTTTCATAAAATTTTAAAACGCTCTAAATCAGTCCGATTTCATCCAATCGGGTCCAAATATAACTAAATCGGCGTAAAACTTACTTGCGGTTCCAATGAGACCATTTCCAGCCCTCTAAGTCTAATAGCGGCCGAGTTATGGCGAAAAACGATTTGAAATAGCTAAAAATACAATAATATTTCGAAGATATTCGGTTTCATAAAATTTTAAAACGCTCTAAATCAGTCCGATTTCATCCGATCGGGTCCAAATATAACTAAATCGGCGTAAAATTTACTTGCGGTTCCAATGAGACCATTTCCAGCCCTCTAAGACTATTAGTGGCCGAGTTATGGCGAAAAAACGATTTGAGATCTGCTAAAAATACAATAATATTCGGATTCATAAAATTTAAAAACGCTCTAAATCGGTCCGATTTCATCCGCTTGGGTCCAAATATAGCTTAATCGACGCAGAATTTCCTTGCAGTTCCAATGAGACCATTTCCAGCCCTCTAAGTCTAATAGCGGCCGAGTTATGGCGAAAAAACGATTTGAGATCTGCTAAAAATACAATAATATTCGGATTCATAAAATTTAAAAACGCTCTAAATCGGTCCGATTTCATCCGATCGGGTCCAAATATAACTAAATCGGCGTAAAATTTACTTGCGGTTCCAATGAGACCATTTCCAGCCCTCTAAGACTATTAGTGGCCGAGTTATGGCGAAAAAACGATTTGAGATCTGCTAAAAATACAATAATATTCGGATTCATAAAATTTAAAAACGCTCTAAATCGGTCCGATTTCATCCGCTTGGATCCAAATATAGCTTAATCGACGCAGAATTTCCTTGCAGTTCCAATGAGACCATTTCCAGCCCTCTAAGTCTAATAGCGGCCGAGTTATGGCGAAAAAACGATTTGAAATGGCTAAAAATACAATAATATTTCGAAGATATTCGGTTTCATAAAATTTTAAAACGCTCTAAATCGGTCCGATTTCATCCGATCGGGTCCAAATATAACTAAATCGGCGTAAAATTTACTTGCGGTTCCAATGAGACCATTTCCAGCCCTCTAAGTCTAATAGTGGCCGAGTTATGGTGAAAAAACGATTTGAGATCTGCTAAAAATACAATAATATTCGGATTCATAAAATTTAAAAACGCTCTAAATCGGTCCGATTTCATCCGATCGGGTCCAAATATAACATAATCGGCGTAAAATTTACTTGCGGTTCCAATGAGACCATTTCCAGCCCTCTAAGTCTAATAGTGGCCGAGTTATGGTGAAAAAACGATTTGACATGGCTAAAAATACAATAATATTTCGAAGATATTCAGTTTCATAAAATTTTAAAACGCTCTAAATCAGTCCGATTTCATCCAATCGGGTCCAAATATAACTAAATCGGCGTAAAACTTACTTGCGGTTAAAATGAGACCATTTCCAGCCCTCTAAGTCTAATAGCGGCCGAGTTATGGCGAAAAACGATTTGAAATAGCTAAAAATACAATAATATTTCGAAGATATTCGGTTTCATAAAATTTTAAAACGCTCTAAATCAGTCCGATTTCATCCGATCGGGTCCAAATATAACTAAATCGGCGTAAAATTTACTTGCGGTTCCAATGAGACCATTTCCAGCCCTCTAAGACTATTAGTGGCCGAGTTATGGCGAAAAAACGATTTGAGATCTGCTAAAAATACAATAATATTCGGATTCATAAAATTTAAAAACGCTCTAAATCGGTCCGATTTCATCCGCTTGGGTCCAAATATAGCTTAATCGACGCAGAATTTCCTTGCAGTTCCAATGAGACCATTTCCAGCCCTCTAAGTCTAATAGCGGCCGAGTTATGGCGAAAAAACGATTTGAAATGGCTAAAAATACAATAATATTTCGAAGATATTCGGTTTCATAAAATTTTAAAACGCTCTAAATCGGTCCGATTTCATCCGATCGGGTCCAAATATAACTAAATCGGCGTAAAATTTACTTGCGGTTCCAATGAGACCATTTCCAGCCCTCTAAGTCTAATAGTGGCCGAGTTATGGTGAAAAAACGATTTGAGTTCTGCTAAAAATACAATAATATTCGGATTCATAAAATTTAAAAACGCTCTAAATCGGTCCGATTTCATCCGATCGGGTCCAAATATAACATAATCGGCGTAAAATTTACTTGCGGTTCCAATGAGACCATTTCCAGTCCTCTAAGTCTAATAGTGGCCGAGTTATGGTGAAAAAACGATTTGACATGGCTAAAAATACAATAATATTTCGAAGATATTCAGTGTCATAAAATTTTAAAACGCTCTAAATCAGTCCGATTTCATCCAATCGGGTCCAAATATAACTAAATCGGCGTAAAACATACTTGCGGTTCCAATGAGACCATTTCCAGCCCTCTAAGTCTAATAGCGGCCGAGTTATGGCGAAAAAACGATTTGAAATGGCTAAAAATACAATAATATTTCGAAGATATTCGGTTTCATAAAATTTTAAAACGCTCTAAATCGGTCCGATTTCATCCGATCGGGTCCAAATATAACTAAATCGGCGTAAAATTTACTTGCGGTTCCAATGAGACCATTTCCAGCCCTCTAAGTCTAATAGTGGCCGAGTTATGGTGAAAAAACGATTTGAGTTCTGCTAAAAATACAATAATATTCGGATTCATAAAATTTAAAAACGCTCTAAATCGGTCCGATTTCATCCGATCGGGTCCAAATATAACATAATCGGCGTAAAATTTACTTGCGGTTCCAATGAGACCATTTCCAGTCCTCTAAGTCTAATAGTGGCCGAGTTATGGTGAAAAAACGATTTGACATGGCTAAAAATACAATAATATTTCGAAGATATTCAGTGTCATAAAATTTTAAAACGCTCTAAATCAGTCCGATTTCATCCAATCGGGTCCAAATATAACTAAATCGGCGTAAAACATACTTGCGGTTCCAATGAGACCATTTCCAGCCCTCTAAGTCTAATAGCGGCCGAGTTATGGCGAAAAACGATTTGAAATAGCTAAAAATACAATAATATTTCGAAGATATTCGGTTTCATAAAATTTTAAAACGCTCTAAATCAGTCCGATTTCATCCGATCGGGTCCAAATATAACTAAATCGGCGTAAAATTTACTTGCGGTTCCAATGAGACCATTTCCAGCCCTCTAAGACTATTAGTGGCCGAGTTATGGCGAAAAAACGATTTGAGATCTGCTAAAAATACAATAATATTCGGATTCATAAAATTTAAAAACGCTCTAAATCGGTCCGATTTCATCCGCTTGGGTCCAAATATAGCTTAATCGACGCAGAATTTCCTTGCAGTTCCAATGAGACCATTTCCAGCCCTCTAAGTCTAATAGCGGCCGAGTTATGGCGAAAAAACGATTTGAAATGGCTAAAAATACAATAATATTTCGAAGATATTCGGTTTCATAAAATTTTAAAACGCTCTAAATCGGTCCGATTTCATCCGATCGGGTCCAAATATAACTAAATCGGCGTAAAATTTACTTGCGGTTCCAATGAGACCATTTCCAGCCCTTTAAGTCTAATAGTGGCCGAGTTATGGCGAAAAAACGATTTGAGATCGGCTAAAAATACAATAATATGTATACAATAATTATCGTATACGATAATTATTGTACACATTATGATTGTATAATCTAATATTTCGAAGAATATTCGGATTCATAAAATTTAAAATCGCTCTAAATCGGTCCGATTTCATCCGCTTGGGTCCAAATATAGATTAATCGACGTAAAATTTCCTTGCGGTTCCAATGAGGCCATTTCCAGCCCTCTAAGTCTAATAGCGGCCGAGTTATGGCGAAAAAACGATTTGAAATGGCTAAAAATACAATTATATTTCGAAGATATTCGGATTCATAAAATTTAAAAACGCTCTAAATCGGTCCGATTTCATCCGCTTGGGTCCAAATATAAATTAATCGACGTATAATTTCCTTGCGGTTCTAATGAGACCATTTCCAGCCCTCTAAGTCTAATAGCGGCCGATTTATGGCGAAAAAACGATTTGAGATCTGCTAAAAATACAATACTATTCGGATTCATAAAATTTAAAAACGCTCTAAATCGTTCCGATTTCATTGGATCGGATCCAAATATAGCTAAATCGACCTAAAATTTCCTTGCGGTTCCAAAGAGGCCATTTCGAGCCCTCTAAGTCAAATAGTGGCCGAGTTATGGCGAAAAAACGATTTGAGATCTGCTAAAAATACAATAATATTCGGATTCATAAAATTTAAAAACGCTCGAAATCGGTCCGATTTCATCCGCTTGGGTCCAAATATAGATTAATCGACGTAAAATTTCCTTGCGGTTCCAATGAGACCATTTCCAGCCCTCTAAGTCTAATAGTGGCCGAGTTATGGCGAAAAAACGATTTGAGATCGGCTAAAAATTCAATAATATGTATACAATAATTATTGTATACTATAATTATTGTACACAATATGATTGTATAATCTAATATTTCGAAGAATATTCGGATTCATAAAATTTAAAAACGCTCTAAATCGGTCCGATTTCATCCGCTTGGGTCCAAATATAGCTAAATCAACGTAAAATATCCTTGCGGTTCCAATGAGACCATTTCCAGCCGTCTAAGTCTAATAGCGGCCGAGTTATGGCGAAAAAACGATTTGAAATGGCTAAAAATACAATAATATTTCGAAGATATTCGGTTTCATAAAATTTTAAAACGCTCTAAATCAGTCCGATTTCATCCGATCGGGTCCAAATATAACTAAATCGGCGTAAAATTTACTTGCGGTTCCAATGAGACCATTTCCAGCCCTCTAAGTCTAATAGTGGCCGAGTTATGGTGAAAAAACGATTTGAGATCGGCTAAAAATACAATAATATTTCGAAGATATTCGGTTTCATAAAATTTTAAAACGCTCTAAATCAGTCCGATTTCATCCGATCGGGTCCAAATATAACTAAATCGGCGTAAAATTTACTTGCGGTTCCAATGAGACCATTTCCAGCCCTCTAAGACTATTAGTGGCCGAGTTATGGCGAAAAAACGATTTGAGATCTGCTAAAAATACAATAATATTCGGATTCATAAAATTTAAAAACGCTCTAAATCGGTCCGATTTCATCCGCTTGGGTCCAAATATAGCTTAATCGACGCAGAATTTCCTTGCAGTTCCAATGAGACCATTTCCAGCCCTCTAAGTCTAATAGCGGCCGAGTTATGGCGAAAAAACGATTTGAGATCTGCTAAAAATACAATAATATTCGGATTCATAAAATTTAAAAACGCTCTAAATCGGTCCGATTTCATCCGATCGGGTCCAAATATAACTAAATCGGCGTAAAATTTACTTGCGGTTCCAATGAGACCATTTCCAGCCCTCTAAGACTATTAGTGGCCGAGTTATGGCGAAAAAACGATTTGAGATCTGCTAAAAATACAATAATATTCGGATTCATAAAATTTAAAAACGCTCTAAATCGGTCCGATTTCATCCGCTTGGATCCAAATATAGCTTAATCGACGCAGAATTTCCTTGCAGTTCCAATGAGACCATTTCCAGCCCTCTAAGTCTAATAGCGGCCGAGTTATGGCGAAAAAACGATTTGAAATGGCTAAAAATACAATAATATTTCGAAGATATTCGGTTTCATAAAATTTTAAAACGCTCTAAATCGGTCCGATTTCATCCGATCGGGTCCAAATATAACTAAATCGGCGTAAAATTTACTTGCGGTTCCAATGAGACCATTTCCAGCCCTCTAAGTCTAATAGTGGCCGAGTTATGGTGAAAAAACGATTTGAGATCTGCTAAAAATACAATAATATTCGGATTCATAAAATTTAAAAACGCTCTAAATCGGTCCGATTTCATCCGATCGGGTCCAAATATAACATAATCGGCGTAAAATTTACTTGCGGTTCCAATGAGACCATTTCCAGCCCTCTAAGTCTAATAGTGGCCGAGTTATGGTGAAAAAACGATTTGACATGGCTAAAAATACAATAATATTTCGAAGATATTCAGTTTCATAAAATTTTAAAACGCTCTAAATCAGTCCGATTTCATCCAATCGGGTCCAAATATAACTAAATCGGCGTAAAACTTACTTGCGGTTAAAATGAGACCATTTCCAGCCCTCTAAGTCTAATAGCGGCCGAGTTATGGCGAAAAACGATTTGAAATAGCTAAAAATACAATAATATTTCGAAGATATTCGGTTTCATAAAATTTTAAAACGCTCTAAATCAGTCCGATTTCATCCGATCGGGTCCAAATATAACTAAATCGGCGTAAAATTTACTTGCGGTTCCAATGAGACCATTTCCAGCCCTCTAAGACTATTAGTGGCCGAGTTATGGCGAAAAAACGATTTGAGATCTGCTAAAAATACAATAATATTCGGATTCATAAAATTTAAAAACGCTCTAAATCGGTCCGATTTCATCCGCTTGGGTCCAAATATAGCTTAATCGACGCAGAATTTCCTTGCAGTTCCAATGAGACCATTTCCAGCCCTCTAAGTCTAATAGTGGCCGAGTTATGGTGAAAAAACGATTTGAGTTCTGCTAAAAATACAATAATATTCGGATTCATAAAATTTAAAAACGCTCTAAATCGGTCCGATTTCATCCGATCGGGTCCAAATATAACATAATCGGCGTAAAATTTACTTGCGGTTCCAATGAGACCATTTCCAGCCCTCTAAGTCTAATAGTGGCCGAGTTATGGTGAAAAAACGATTTGACATGGCTAAAAATACAATAATATTTCGAAGATATTCAGTGTCATAAAATTTTAAAACGCTCTAAATCAGTCCGATTTCATCCAATCGGGTCCAAATATAACTAAATCGGCGTAAAACATACTTGCGGTTCCAATGAGACCATTTCCAGCCCTCTAAGTCTAATAGCGGCCGAGTTATGGCGAAAAACGATTTGAAATAGCTAAAAATACAATAATATTTCGAAGATATTCGGTTTCATAAAATTTTAAAACGCTCTAAATCAGTCCGATTTCATCCGATCGGGTCCAAATATAACTAAATCGGCGTAAAATTTACTTGCGGTTCCAATGAGACCATTTCCAGCCCTTTAAGTCTAATAGTGGCCGAGTTATGGCGAAAAAACGATTTGAGATCGGCTAAAAATACAATAATATGTATACAATAATTATCGTATACGATAATTATTGTACACATTATGATTGTATAATCTAATATTTCGAAGAATATTCGGATTCATAAAATTTAAAATCGCTCTAAATCGGTCCGATTTCATCCGCTTGGGTCCAAATATAGATTAATCGACGTAAAATTTCCTTGCGGTTCCAATGAGGCCATTTCCAGCCCTCTAAGTCTAATAGCGGCCGAGTTATGGCGAAAAAACGATTTGAAATGGCTAAAAATACAATAATATTCGGATTCATAAAATTTAAAAACGCTCTAAATCGTTCCGATTTCATTGGATCGGATCCAAATATAGCTAAATCGACCTAAAATTTCCTTGCGGTTCCAAAGAGGCCATTTCGAGCCCTCTAAGTCAAATAGTGGCCGAGTTATGGCGAAAAAACGATTTGAGATCTGCTAAAAATACAATAATATTCGGATTCATAAAATTTAAAAACGCTCGAAATCGGTCCGATTTCATCCGCTTGGGTCCAAATATAGATTAATCGACGTAAAATTTCCTTGCGGTTCCAATGAGACCATTTCCAGCCCTCTAAGTCTAATAGTGGCCGAGTTATGGCGAAAAAACGATTTGAGATCGGCTAAAAATTCAATAATATGTATACAATAATTATTGTATACTATAATTATTGTACACAATATGATTGTATAATCTAATATTTCGAAGAATATTCGGATTCATAAAATTTAAAAACGCTCTAAATCGGTCCGATTTCATCCGCTTGGGTCCAAATATAGCTAAATCAACGTAAAATATCCTTGCGGTTCCAATGAGACCATTTCCAGCCGTCTAAGTCTAATAGCGGCCGAGTTATGGCGAAAAAACGATTTGAAATGGCTAAAAATACAATAATATTTCGAAGATATTCGGTTTCATAAAATTTTAAAACGCTCTAAATCAGTCCGATTTCATCCGATCGGGTCCAAATATAACTAAATCGGCGTAAAATTTACTTGCGGTTCCAATGAGACCATTTCCAGCCCTCTAAGTCTAATAGCGGCCGAGTTATGGTGAAAAAACGATTTGAGATCGGCTAAAAATACAATAATATGTATACAATAATTATCGTATACGATAATTATTGTACACATTATGATTGTATAATCTAATATTTCGAAGAATATTCGGATTCATAAAATTTAAAAACGCTCTAAATCGTTCCGATTTCATCCGATTGGGTCCAAATATAGCTAAATCGACGTAAAATTTCCTTGCGGTTCCAAAGAGACCATTTCCAGCTCTCTAAGTCAAATAGTGGCCGAGTTATGGCGAAAAAACGATTTGAAATGGCTAAAAATACAATAATATTTCGAAGATATTCGGTTTCATAAAATTTAAAAACGCTCTAAATCGGTCCGATTTCATCCGATCGGGTCCAAATATAACTAAATCGGCGTAAAATTTACTTGCGGTTCCAATGAGACCATTTCCAGCCCTCTAAGTCTAATAGTGGCCGAGTTATGGTGAAAAAACGATTTGAGTTCTGCTAAAAATACAATAATATTCGGATTCATAAAATTTAAAAACGCTCTAAATCGGTCCGATTTCATCCGATCGGGTCCAAATATAACATAATCGGCGTAAAATTTACTTGCGGTTCCAATGAGACCATTTCCAGCCCTCTAAGACTATTAGTGGCCGAGTTATGGCGAAAAAACGATTTGAGATCTGCTAAAAATACAATAATATTCGGATTCATAAAATTTAAAAACGCTCTAAATCGGTCCGATTTCATCCGCTTGGGTCCAAATATAGCTTAATCGACGCAGAATTTCCTTGCAGTTCCAATGAGACCATTTCCAGCCCTCTAAGTCTAATAGCGGCCGAGTTATGGCGAAAAAACGATTTGAAATGGCTAAAAATACAATAATATTTCGAAGATATTCGGTTTCATAAAATTTTAAAACGCTCTAAATCGGTCCGATTTCATCCGATCGAGTCCAAATATAACTAAATCGGCGTAAAATTTACTTGCGGTTCCAATGAGACCATTTCCAGCCCTTTAAGTCTAATAGTGGCCGAGTTATGGCGAAAAAACGATTTGAGATCGGCTAAAAATACAATAATATGTATACAATAATTATCGTATACGATAATTATTGTACACATTATGATTGTATAATCTAATATTTCGAAGAATATTCGGATTCATAAAATTTAAAATCGCTCTAAATCGGTCCGATTTCATCCGCTTGGGTCCAAATATAGATTAATCGACGTAAAATTTCCTTGCGGTTCCAATGAGGCCATTTCCAGCCCTCTAAGTCTAATAGCGGCCGAGTTATGGCGAAAAAACGATTTGAAATGGCTAAAAATACAATTATATTTCGAAGATATTCGGATTCATAAAATTTAAAAACGCTCTAAATCGGTCCGATTTCATCCGCTTGGGTCCAAATATAAATTAATCGACGTATAATTTCCTTGCGGTTCTAATGAGACCATTTCCAGCCCTCTAAGTCTAATAGCGGCCGATTTATGGCGAAAAAACGATTTGAGATCTGCTAAAAATACAATACTATTCGGATTCATAAAATTTAAAAACGCTCTAAATCGTTCCGATTTCATTGGATCGGATCCAAATATAGCTAAATCGACCTAAAATTTCCTTGCGGTTCCAAAGAGGCCATTTCGAGCCCTCTAAGTCAAATAGTGGCCGAGTTATGGCGAAAAAACGATTTGAGATCTGCTAAAAATACAATAATATTCGGATTCATAAAATTTAAAAACGCTCGAAATCGGTCCGATTTCATCCGCTTGGGTCCAAATATAGATTAATCGACGTAAAATTTCCTTGCGGTTCCAATGAGACCATTTCCAGCCCTCTAAGTCTAATAGTGGCCGAGTTATGGCGAAAAAACGATTTGAGATCGGCTAAAAATTCAATAATATGTATACAATAATTATTGTATACTATAATTATTGTACACAATATGATTGTATAATCTAATATTTCGAAGAATATTCGGATTCATAAAATTTAAAAACGCTCTAAATCGGTCCGATTTCATCCGCTTGGGTCCAAATATAGCTAAATCAACGTAAAATATCCTTGCGGTTCCAATGAGACCATTTCCAGCCGTCTAAGTCTAATAGCGGCCGAGTTATGGCGAAAAAACGATTTGAAATGGCTAAAAATACAATAATATTTCGAAGATATTCGGTTTCATAAAATTTTAAAACGCTCTAAATCAGTCCGATTTCATCCGATCGGGTCCAAATATAACTAAATCGGCGTAAAATTTACTTGCGGTTCCAATGAGACCATTTCCAGCCCTCTAAGTCTAATAGTGGCCGAGTTATGGTGAAAAAACGATTTGAGATCGGCTAAAAATACAATAATATGTATACAATAATTATCGTATACGATAATTATTGTACACATTATGATTGTATAATCTAATATTTCGAAGAATATTCGGATTCATAAAATTTAAAAACGCTCTAAATCGTTCCGATTTCATCCGATTGGGTCCAAATATAGCTAAATCGACGTAAAATTTCCTTGCGGTTCCAAAGAGACCATTTCCAGCTCTCTAAGTCAAATAGTGGCCGAGTTATGGCGAAAAAACGATTTGAGATCTGCTAAAAATACAATACTATTCGGATTCATAAAATTTAAAAACGCTCTAAATCGGTCCGATTTCATCCGATCGGGTCCAAATATAGCTAAATCGACGTAAAATATCCTTGCGGTTCCAATGAGGCCATTTCCAGCCCTTTGTGTCTAATAGCGGCCGAGTTATGGCGAAAAAACTATTTGAGATCGGCTAAAAGTACAATAATATTCGGATTCATAAAATTTAAAAACGCTCTAAATCGGGTATTTTTTATTTATGTTTTTAAGGGTTTCGGTTTATGGGTTTGAAACCAAGTTTTTTTTCTGGTTAGGAACTGGTTAAAAAACTCCAAATAAATTGTCCTGGCCAGAAAACTGCTAATTATATTGCATATATTATGCTGTAACAATGATAACGCAATTTGTTTGTATAATGCATAATTAAGTATTATAAAAAGGATGAACTTAAAATATAATAAATTGAATTAAGAGTATCCCGATCAAAAATTATTTAAAAAATACTACCTCTATTATTCCATATTATCAGAATTATCAGTTTTTGATATTAAAAAAAACAAAAAAGTTGGTGATAACCACATTAATCTTGCTTACCAGCAAACGTTGCAGTTGGACCTCACCTTTCATAACATGAATGTGCATGTACAGTGTACACAATGCAATGGAAACCCACCTTTAAGGCTTTAACTTAAAACATTAGTCATGGTAAAAGAGCTGGTAATAATAGGTAGGTTATAAGTAGGGCTAGGAAAATGATGCACTAAAAACCTACAGTAAAGACATTAAAAAATTGCCAATAATGCTCCAAAAAAAGCATTTTAACCAGGAAAATGCAACAAACGATTAAAGAATCATCGGCATAACGTATTAACGATAACTGATGTGACTCATGGGCCATGCCGCCATGGCTCCGCGATAAATAACAATACTCCGTACGTTAGCGTTGGAATATAAACCCCCATGTAAATTCCTATAATTAGGGAATGCTAAATAATATTATTGTAAATTTGTTTTATAGACATAGTAAACAAGTCAATAAATATCGTTCTCATTGCGTCTGAAGTCCAGATAGTCAACGTAACCACAACTCCCCACTCGGTAATCACTTTGACAAAATCTAAGAATTTATTTTCAGAAATATTTTCCGATAGGTGAAGCCACGAAATATATATAAAAATATATATAAAATATATATAGTAATGAAAAAAAATTGATAAACAATAATTTAAATAAATAAGTACGTAAATGTTCTAAAAATATCAAATATGCGTATAATTAACAAAAACTAAATAAAAAGCTAATAAACTGACACTAAAGTACCAAAAAAGCATTTATTTACGAATATCATAAGAAAATGCAAAAAAAGCAAAATCAAAATTGTAAATTTGAACTCTGTGATGTATGAATCGAATTTTGTTTTTGATTAGCTATGTCCTGGAATATTAAGAAAGAAAATGCAAATGCTACAAAATCCTAGCCCTAGTTATAAGTTATAACACAATAGCGAGTTGAATTTAAGTACAAAAATCAATTCATATTGAAATAACACTATTAAATGTAGGTATACAAAACTATAACACACATAATTCGTTTTTAAAAATAACTTGAAAATCACTGACTACATCGTATAAATGCTATCGGATAATTGACTACTTTCTAAGTATTATACTGCCTACCGGCATCGCCGGTATTAATGGATAAAATTAAAAATACACATTTCATTTCCAATTTCGGTTCCCCGAAAATGAATTAAAGATAAACAATTTTCATATTTATTTATATCAAATTAGTTGACAGTCTGTAAAGTTAAACATTATAAATTTCATTATAATATTAATTTGAACCCCGGTTTTTTGAGTTTAAACCGGGTTTAAATTTTCTCCTGGTTTCGGTTTCGGGTAAAAACCGGGTTCATATATTTGTCGGGTTTCGGTTTACGGGTTTTACCCGGTTTCAAATTTTTCCCGGGTACCCCGGGTTTCAAAACCGGGTTGTAAGTTTGTAACCCGTTTTGACTCCCTGGTTCATACACGAAACAGACACGAACGTAAATTTTTTTTTTTGTTTTTCAATCCGGAGATTGTTTTTTAACAAATGATTTACAATAAATGACTTCTCCATTTTTCTCTATCATTCGCCATATTCTCAAGCTCCTTGTAGGAAGTGACTCCTGCGTCCTGCATTATTTGACTGATGTATCTCGTCCTAGGTCTTCCTCTTGATCTTGTACCCTCTATCATACCTTCGATTATTATACTATGCAGTTCATCTCCATGCCTCAACGTGTGTCCTATCATCTGCCATCTCCTTCTCTTTATGGTGTCTATCAATGTTCGTTTTTCATCTATTGTTCTCAGGATGTCTTCATTTGATCTTCTATCAGTCCAGCTTATTCTCTGCATTTTTCTCCAACACCACATCTCGAGAGCTTCTAACATATCTTTTTCTTTCTTATTAATTGTCCAGGTCTCACTTCCGTATAATGCCACACTCCAGACGTATGTTTTTATGAGCCGTTTCTTCGTTGCTATGTTCATATTTTTAAATGTTAATATTTTTTTCTTTTTAAGGAATGTATTCTTTGCTTGACCTATCCTGTTTCTGATTTCTTTAATTGATTTTCCGTCATCTGTTATAATGCAGCCTAAGTATTTGAAATAGTCTGCCGGGGTAATTTCTTTGTTTTCTAATGTTATTTTTATGGACGGTATGTTTTTCTTGTAGCATACTAAAGTTTTGGTCTTGGCTGCATTTATGTTCAGACTATATTCTTTAAATGTAATATACATTACATTTAATGCTGCTTGTAAGTCTTCCTCAGATGTTGCGAGAACGACTATATCGTCAGCAAAGCGAAGCATTGTTATTAGTAACCCTCCTATTTTCACTCCGATTCCTTTTTGTTCTAACCAAAGCTTTATGACATTTATTGCTTTTTCAATAAATACATTGAACAATGCAGGTGAGAGTGGGCACCCTTGTCTCACACCTTTTTGGATTTTAGCAATTACTGTTGTTGCATTAATGTTGATAATGGTTTCTTGTTCTTTAAAAATCTTATACAGAATACGTCTGTCTTTAAAATCTATCTCTGTTTCTTCCAAAATTTTAAAGATACTTGTCCAATTTATGCTATCGAATGACTTTTCTAGGTCTATAAAATAAGTGTCATAATATATAAGTCACCATATAAGTGATTTTTTGTCTCTCAATTTGTTTTTCAAGTATTACTCTCAGACCTAGAATAGCCTCCCTGGTTCCTTTGTTCTTCCGGAAACCATATTGGTCGTTGTATAATTTATCTTCTATCTTTTTACTTATTCTTTTGCTTACAATTATTGTCAGTAATTTAGCCGCATGCGATATCAAGCTTAAGGTCCGAAAATTTTCGCACTGATTGGCTCTTGGTTTTTTTGGTAGGATGACTAATCTACTACATCCAAAATCTTTCGGAATTTTCACAGTCTCGTATATTTGACATAACAGTTCGTACAGAGCGTTCTTTATTTCATCACCTGTCTGTTGTAGGAGTTCTGTGTTTAGTTTGTCTGGGCCTGGTGTTTTGTTTTTCTTCATTGTTTGAAGTGCGTCTTCAAATTCTGATTTTAAGACTCTTGTATTTGCATTTAAATCAAAGTCACCGTCGGTTGGGTTTTCAACGGGTAAATCGGTATTTTCTTCTTCTCCGTATAGTTCTTCTACGTATTCTTTCCATCTATTCGCTATCGCTATTTCCTCTATAAGTAGATTTCCTTCTTTATCTTTTACGTGTGTGCATTGTGACTTTTTTTCATTAAAGTATCGTTTGATGAGTTTATATGCCTTTTCCTGTTGGTTGTATTTCATCATATTGTCTATTTCTTCACAATTATTTTCGATCCACATCTCTTTGGCTTTTTTCGCTTCACGGTTTATTTTATTTCTTAACGTCTTGTATTGTTTTTTACTTTCTTCATCTGTTTTGTTCTTAAGCAATCTTTTTCTTTCTATATCTTGAACTATTTCTATTGTTATCCATTCGCGTTTCGGTGCTGGTTTCTCCTTAGTTAATACTTCTTCTGCAGACTGGATAATAGATTCTTTTATGCAGTGCCACCTATGTTCTATATTATTGCAGTCATCTGTCTTCAAATTGCCTTTGATATCAAGTTTTTCTTTGCATTTCTTTTCGAACATTTTTCTCATTTCTGGTTGCTTTAGTTGACACAAATTCCAACCATGCCCTTTTTTTTTTGGTCTTTCTAACTTTTTAAATTTCAATACGGTTTTGATCATTACCAGGTTGTGGTCACTGTCAATATCAGCTCCTGGGTAAGATTTGCTCGATTTGATTTGGTTTTTGTATCTATTCTTTACAAGGATATAGTCTAATTGGTATCTTGTTAATATCACCTGACATTTTAAACGTATAGCGTCTTCTTTTATGATTCATGAATAAAGCATTAGTTATAATTAAATCATGTTGTCTACAGAATTCGACAAGACGATCACCTCTTTCATTCCTTGTTCCGAGTCCATATTTACCAACTTCTCTACCGTCTGCATTTTCACCTACAATTGCATTCCAATCTCCCATGATAATTAAATTTTCCTTGCTATTTGTGAGACTAATGAGTTCTTCTATCTTTTCGTAGATCTCTTCTACTTCTTCATCGTTCGCTTGTGTTGTGGGCATATATGCTTGACGCTTGTATTATTGTGATGTCATTGGGAACAGATTTTAATTTGATCATTATCAATCTATCATCGTAAGCTATGTAGCTTTTCACACATTGTGCCCATTTTTTGTTCAGAATAATGCTAACTCCATTTCTTCCATTGTCACCACCGGAGTAGATGACTCTGTAATCTCCCGATATAAAGTCACCTTGACCATTCCATCTCATTTCACTTATTCCTAAAATATCAATTTTGAGACGTTTAATCTCAATCTTAAGATTTTCTAGTTTCCCTGTTTGCAACAGGGTTCTGACATTCCATGTTCCTATCATACTACAAGGATTTCGCTTGGTGACGACCTGAGGTACCTTGATTGACCTCCTGCCGGAAATAACCTCTCCGATAAGGTCGTTTCCATACATGTTATCATTCATTGTGCTGGTCATTTGTTATTAGACTAAGGAGCTTAATGTGGTGGTTTCCTCTTGCCTTCCACATCGCAGTGTAGTAGCCGTGTTCATGGTCTCCATGTACGCCTACTATTTCTGCCTGGCTATAGCTGTACCTGCTTACGAAGCATCCACCTATAGCCAGTACTGAAGGTGCTGCTGCCCACCTTCAGGTCCATTTTTGTCGCCTTTTACGACAGGCATGGACTACCGTGGGTGTATTCTGGCCCCCTACCCACAGGGGACTGTGTGTAAAATAATTCAAAATTACTTTTATAATAAACTAGCCAACCCGACAGACGTTGTGCTGTCTTAATTATGAATATTGAATTTGAACTGGTATAATTAATAAAAAAGTGTTTATTATTCTAATGCTTTATGATATACAACATTCTTAGTTTTTTTTCTTACGTGTTTATAAATAGTTTTGTTGTTATTCCGCCATGAGAACAAACGACATATAACTAGCCATGTGAAAAACATGGATTTTCAAGATTGTTGCTGCAAACACTTAGCGACTGCCCTTGTGATTTATTTATCGACATTGCAAAAGCTAGCCGCACTGGAAAATGCAACCGTTTAAAGTCGAATGTATATAAAAATATATAAATGTAGAAATATAGGATGATTTCACGTTGTAGAATAAAAGTATACTTTTCCAAAATATTAGATTGTTTGAAACTGACCTCTGTGCAAAATACTAATGAATTTATTGCTGTTGTGGAAACGCAACATTTGTTTAATACAGTTATTATATAATACGCGGTGGCCGGTGACTGTCCTTAGATTTTTGCCTTCTCCTTTGTTTTTTTCATCGTGTTACCATGGTTACCCATAAGTATACCTATGAACGTTTGGAAATTCTCGTTCAGGTAGATTTTCCAAAAATTTTCTTTCGTATGAACAACATAAAAAGAATTACCGAAATCGGTCGAGCCGTTCACGCGTGATGCGATGACCAAGGGAAATAGGTATTCAATAGAGCTCGCAATATATAGGTTTAGGCAATTTTTTAAATTTTTCTCTCCGTAAGAACCATCCTCGTACTTCAAGGAATATTATAAAAAAAGAATTAGCGAAATCGGTTCAGCTCCTCTCAAGATTTGCGCTTAGCAACACATTCAGCGATTCATTTTTATATTATAGAAGAAGATTATTTCCCCATTTAGCCAGGGACGGTGCCAAAATGTTTTTCTTAGGGGGGCAGTAAAGGGCAAGTTAATTTTTTGAAGGGGCAAGCTCATAAATTTTACTTCTGTCAATAATAATTAAAAAAAAATTAATGATTTATTTATCAGTTATACAGATAACACTGTAATTCTGTATAAGTGCATTCTTACATACAACATGAATTTAATACTTTTTTTTTATTATTATTAGCGTTTTGTAATACAATAATAGCTCGACAATTAAGGCATGGCGGTTATACAATATATACTTTTTTAGATGATGAAGCCGGCTTAGCTTTCTGTATAAAGACTAATTTAATACTTATTACGTAATAGTTAATAGTGATATTTAAAAATAAAAAATTCAACTCAAGGTAAGATTTTAATATGAAAACATTTTTTACAATATAAGTGCAACTCTGCGTAAAAAAACATACATTTAAAACATAATAGTAAATTTAAAAATAAAAAAAGTTCAACTACAAGTAAGATTTATAATAAATGAAAATATTTTTATTTGAAATAAGCATTATTTTTCTGTTGTGATGAGCAGCAGAAAACTTGTCCGCAACTTTCTCAATATCCAGATTTTTGGAAATGTTTTTTTCAATCAAAAGAATTTCTATATCTGATAGTCTTGTGTTCATCATTTTATTTCTTAACCCTTCGTTAGGCGCGTGGTATATTGTTACAATTTTAAGCGCGTGGTATACATTTGTAGACCATTTTAATTTCTGATTATTTTAGTTAATTTTTAATACTTTTGTTTATTTTAAGAATGTAAAATATTCATACACACGTAGGGAACCATATTAATACTGAAATATTCAAAATAATTCATAAATATTTGAAAAAAATACAATTATCCGTTAGTGGTGAAATTTTGATTATTTTTTTCATAGCATTTTTACTTTTAGAACTTCTTACCCAATTATCTTCTGATTAGTCTGAAATTATGAATATCTTGAATTGACATGTTTACGAATGACCCAAAACAAATTAAAAATGTATATTTATTTTTTCTTGGGAGTTATCTTCGAATGAAAATGGGTATTATAACTTGTTTATTTACGAGAAACGATCGAGTGTTTAATGCGTTTTGGTGGTATTTTACTTAGAAAGAATTTCCTGTTGTAAATAAAATTAGTGATCCTAGGGGGGCAATCGCCCACCCTTGCCCCTCCTTGGCGCCGTCCCTGCATTTAGCCTTCAATAGTCAATAGACTTAGTTAGTTTTTAAAGTTGGACATATACAAGGTTTAATCAAAAAGTATCGACTGTTAAAAAAAAAAAATATTTATTAGATAAAGTTATTTACATTCAATCTCCTTCAAAGTATGCTCCTTCTGAGTCCATACATGTTCTCCAACGTTCCTGCCATTTTTGAAAATACCTGTGGAAGTCATTTTTAGAAATTCCTCGTAGCTGCTCCGTCGTATTTTGTTTTATTTCATCTACATCTTGAAAACGTTTACCCTTAAGTGCCATTTTTATTTTTGGGAACAAAAAAAAATCACATGGAGCTAGGTCTGGTGAATAGGGGGGTTGAGAAACAACTGGGATACCATGTTTGGCCAAAAACTGCTGCACAACATGGGCTGAATGGGCTGGTGCATTATCGAGATGCAATTTCCAACTACCAGACTCTTTAAACTCGGGTCTTTTTCTTCGTACAGCGTCTCGTAAACGGCGAAGAACTCATTACTAAGTTCCATAATTGTCACACGACGGTTACCTCGTATTGCTGTTCGTATTTTTTGGATCATTTCCTCATTGCGGATTGTTGATGGGCATCCTTCACGTTTATCACTTTCAACAGTTGGGCCCAGAGCCCAACTTAGGAATTTTGGGGCCCGGGTCTAATTTTTTGATGGGGCCCCAAAATTAATTATTATCTAAATTCTAAATCATCAATTTAAATTATAAATACAGTCTTTTCGCTATATGAGATTTTCATATTCAATTTATTTTAATAGATTGTAAAAAAAACGCTCACAAAAACGGAAAACTGGTGATATTTCTAGATAATGCTAACTTAATCATAATGATAAAGTGCTTTTGGCCAACTTTATCTTAAAACTTAATACCTGTATCTAATTTTATCGATTAGAGAATAATCATAAATTCCATGACGATACGTGACAAACGAAACTACTTATACGTAAGCAATAATATCAAAATTTCAAAGTGCCACTTTACTGATTAAATATCAACAGAGGCCCGGGGCCCCAAATAAAATCGGGGCCCGGGGCTGCAGCCCCCCTAGCCCCCCCATAAGTTGGACTCTGGTTGGGCCCATTTCACACAGGACGGTTTCGTCCGTGCGGATTTTATTCGTACGATTTTTCTCCGCTCGGCATAGGCGCAAATAGGGGGGGGGGCTTAGGGGGTATTAGCACCCCCAATTTTACAATTAGCACCCTCAAATAATGTTCGTATTTATGTATCAAAAACTTAGTTTTACAAAAAAAAATCTCTTGTCATCAGACATTTGACTATTAGCGTAAAAAACTGTAATGAAATATAAATGAAAATAATGTTACTCGACAGACGACAATTCACATTTTGTCGAATTCAAATATATTTATAGAACATTATTAATTATTATTTCCCAATTTATATATATTTTCTACTAAACCCGGTCATCGCGGACAGTTATATAATTATCACGTTCAGCACCGACTCGATAAAATAAAGTTTATTTTGTCATACTTGATACTGTAATAATCAACTTAAAGACGTTTTTCTGATGAAAGTTTGTTATTGGCTTCCGCTATTGACAACTTTTTCCTGATGGACTTTGATGAAAGTCAACCGTTTATTAACCATTTTAAAGTAAAAATAACTTTCTACCTAACAATATTGTATGTTTATAGCATTACATTACATAGTATGTAATAAATTACTTGTAACAGTTTGTATATATTTGGATATATATTTTTTTCTATTATAGTTTTTAATTACATCAAAATCTTTGTTTATCTGTTTTAAACAATTTTAGGGTTTATTTAATATTGAAGTTGCATCACTCAAGGCAGAAATGATGGTAGCAAAAAATTGTTTAAAACAGATAAACAAAGATTTTGATTTAATGTAATTAAAAACTATAATAGAAAAAAATATATATCCAAATATATACAAACTGTTACAAGTAATTTATTAACCCATTTTTGCTACCTACCTTATTTGATATTTCTAATATAAATTATAAAATAGTAATGAAGACCAAATCAATTTCAGGTGGCACTTACACTACCAATTAGTTCTGCCACGTGTGAACGATCATTTTCTGCTTTACGTAAGATAAAGACATGGCATAGATTGCTTAGAGTTTCAATGGGGCAGGACAGATTAACAGATTTGTCAATATTGTATATAGAAAAAAATTTGACAAAATTAATAAATGTTAATAAAGTTATAGATTCATTTGCAGAAAAAGATAGGCGAATAAATCTTATATAAACTTGAACTTTTGTACTTGTATATTTTAATACTTATTGTATTCATTTTTATTCAAATTTTTGCTAATTAAAGCTATTAAATCCTTATAGTTTTAATATAAATTATATACCCAGTAAATACAGAGCTTAAGCACCCTCAGTTTTTTTATTGAAATTGCGCCTATGCCGCTCGGACGTTGTTTTCACACAAGACTGTTTTTCCCCGTGAATCGTCTACGTTTGGTTATATTTTATCTTTTTATATAGACAACAAGTACCTTTGACAACAGACGGTAGACGACTAAAAACCGGGAAGTATGAATACGCGTATCTATTCACGTAGGCCACTGATAAGACGGCGACGGCACGGCGCCGTGATTTTCAGTCGTTGACACGGCTGTATCACGGCGACCGTACGGAAAAAATTCGTCCACCGTCCCGTGTGAAAGCCACAATTAATTTTATTTGATTACTGCCAAATAAAAACCGTACGATTAAAATCCGCACGGACGAAACCGTCCTGTGTGAAATGGGCCTTGTTCTACCCTCTTTAAATCGTTTAAACCATTCAAAAACGCGAGCACGGGACATGGTTTCATCTCCATAAGCTAACAATAACATTTGGTAGGTTTCAGTAGCCGTTTTTCCCAGTTTATGGCAAAATTTAATGCACACTCGTTGTTCTGTATTTTCGCTCATTATGAAATCCGACGGGACGTAAAAACTAAAAACACTCTTAACTTAATCGCACCTAGAAGCCGACTGAGACAATTTTAATCTAATCTATGTCTAATATATTTTCCCAACATGTAAAGTTAGCACGTGCAAGTACATACTCAAACCGGTTTACGATTAATCATATCAGTCTCGATACTTTTTGATTAGACCTCGTATACTTTTGTATAGTATATATTATCATACTGTATTGTTCCTGTGTAATATCATACAAATATCTAAAAATGGACAAAAATTATCGTTATGGAAATAAACGCAGGCCATATTTATGTAAAAAAAAAGAAATAAAGGCAATATATCAGCGTTCCGTAAATCAATAAATGAACAAGTATGTAATTAGAAAATTATTGATTCAAGATTTGATCAGGGGTTACCATTAAGTCTGGCATTTTGGATGAGCAAGTATAAATAACGGAAGATATAAATTATTTGTAATAATTATAATATCTATATTTTGTTATGTTATTTGAATATATTTGTACTTTTTTTGTATTTTTATTGTATCCTCAGATCCTCTTACTATTTTAGTGTTTATCATTATTAATTAAGTTCCTACCAATAACTAAGAAGAGTACAATTAATCACACCTAGACCCAAAAGTCATATAAAAATATTCCTCAATTAATTATTTTTTTATTTTTACAATTTTACTTTTATCGTTGAATAACTTGTATCACGATTTATAGGACAGTTATCTGAAATTATTCTGTGGTCTCAACACTTCTATTAATTATGGTAACTATATTATACTTATAATATCATTGCTCAGGGGCGTATATATGGGGGGGCCGATGGGGCCCGGGCCCCCCCCGAAATGAAAAATCGCTTATGCGATAAGATAATAAAAATTGTATAGCCTGTAGTCTGTGTAGTCGGATAGAAATAGATAGATAGGAATTATCGGTATTTGTAAAATTAGCTAATAATAATAGATAATAGATAATAATAGATAGTATATTCTATTAATATTTGATTTGTCCCACTCTGCACCGGGGCCATTCCATCACTTCTATACCATAACATTAATATATTCTGTGACCGTAACATTTTGTTTTTTATTATCGTTGATCAGACATCAGTTGTGTGCGGTATCTCCGAGACTCAAGTTCGAGGCTTTCGTGCTTTAGACACGTGTATTTTCGTGTTTCCGAGTATTTATATCGTATCACAGTTTGTCGTTTAGCCATATGCTTTAAAGTTTTGTGGGTACGACAGCTTCGTCATAATGAAGAGACAAATGTCGATTCAAAACCTCGTATTCAAAATGTATAATATTCGTTTATTCTTGTAAGAAAATATGTACTTAATTAATTTTGAGTGACTGTAGTAAAAAAATTGTTTACTGCAATGAAGAGTTTTTATACATTTTTTACATTACATTTCATAAAAAATAAAAAAATGAGTTTATTTTTTCTCTGGTGAAGTAATGATGACAGTCCAAATAGTCCAAAGGTCTTTTAGCGTTTAAGCAATATTTGTCATTGTGCCTCCTCCGTCATTTCTCCCTAAACTCTAAATACATAATCGGCCCCCTCCGAAATTAAATCCTATATACGCCACTGTCATTGCTTATAAATACTATAAAAAAATAGTATTTATAATCAATGCTAATATCTAATAGCCGTTAATCTGACTACTCGGAATCTATAATCGTTATCGCCGAGCCTCTGCGCCCGACAAGTCAACACTAATACTAATGATCGTTTACTACGCACACACTTATAAAATATGTGTATTATTGCCTATTCTGAACCCCTTAGGAATGACCCACTTGCAATCCCCTCAAAAACGCCGATATTTCAACAGATGTATACGAGTATATGTACTTATGATAGATCAGCTATAGTATCGTGGTTCAGACGATGAAAAATCACTAGTCCGTTTACAAATGAACCATTGTTGTCAAAATGCATAACACCAAATACCACCATAAAAGAAGCAATCGCAGCGTTTGTCCAACAAAATCAATGAACATACGTATTATATTATTATTTGTTATATGTGTAACTCACACCAAATTTTCGATCTGAACGCACCTGTCTTAATATTAAACCATGGTGAAAACATATAGCACTTTTTTGACATTATGATTTGTTCGATTTATCATTATAAAATACATTTAATTCCATAAACTTTATATTTTATTTGAACAGATATATTTTATGATTGATTATAAATACTAGTATTTATAATCAATGATTTTATGTTTCAATATTTGGTTATTGTATAACTTTCTTATAGAACAAGTAAAATCTGTCTTTCGAACTAGTAATATGAGTCTACACATATATTTTTACAATAAGTCTTATTTAAAAAAATTCAATATTGACATAGAAATAGGTAGATGCTAAATTGCATTCGCTTGTATGTAGAAACCAAAGTTAATAATAGATATCAATTTGTAAACAAAGTATTTTTTTTTTTTGGTACAAATCTTTTAATGTTCTATCAAACATTATACATGGTTGTAAATTAAATACTGATATTTATATATTTTTTAATACTGGCTAGAAAGAATTAAATTCTAATATCTCAATAGATAAAAATACGGCATCATGCACACCGGTAGAGCCAGAGAAAAGAAGTCTACGGTTAGTTCAGACTAATGCACCAAAGACCATGGAAACATCTACCACAGACGATCCAATGCCCCAAGATATTTCACAAACAAAATAAATCAATAATGCAGTGAAAATTTGACAGCTCAGATGAGCTGATGCATGCAATAGCATTGAGTATGAAGTTAAATGTAATTCTGATGCTATGGGAACAATTGGGCAAAATATTGGTGACTATTAAAATGCTTAATAAAAAGGTGGCAAAGTGTGATGGGGTGCAGATTACCGATGTTTTAGTTTTCCGAGAATGAGATAATTAGAAATGAATTATTTGATTTTTTAAATTTAATGAAGCATTTACTTCACGGAAATACAAAATATGGATCACTTACCATTGCTCTTATTCTTTAGTTTAAATTTAACAAAATTGACGTGGTTTTCAAACTTTAAAAGTATGCTAAATGCTTAAATGGATGCACAGACTTTTATTTACTATGACAATAACTATTTGAAAAAAATTACAAAAATTGAATACTCTCCAAGTTCCAACTCAATAAAGTTTAAGGATAGTAGTAGAATTCATGTAGAATTTTTTAGTAATTTTTTTCGTTAATGGTACCTAGTAAGATCTTCCAGTTCTGAGTATTTCCTAGTAAAGTAAGAAAGATTGTCTCTTGATTTGAGGTGATAAACAATGATAAAAAACACAAATTATCTATAACAAACAAAGCCAAATATTAAATTTATATATGTATTATTTAAGTATCAATAAATCCAATTCATATTACTATTTAGTATTTATATTTTATGATTATATAATATAGAAGAAATGCAATACATAATTATTGGTAGTAATAACTAATAATATAACATATTTATTTTGAAATAATACATAAAAATGTAATGATTTATACATCTGACAATCAATCATTAATATATATGATTTCCACTGTAAAACATTATATAATTAATACAAATAAGTAATAACTAAAAAATATATAAGCTCGTTTACAAATAACATTTATTGAAAAGAATATGTACACCACAATTACAAACAATTTGATTATACATACAAAAATAATATTTATGCACACATAAATCACTTAGACCTAACATACTTGATCCTTTGGAAATGTTGGGATCTTAAATAAGAAAACAGATAATGTAAAAAAAAAATATATATACCTATATTAGGTATATCTTATGACAATTTAAACTAAACAAAAATGAGTTAAATGTTTAATTATAAACTTATATTTTTCTTATAAAGAAAAATATAATTGTTTGTGATGCTGTCATGAAATTAACTTAAATATATGTATATAAATATGTATGTATAATTTTTTTAAGTACTAAGTATAACATGAGATAAATATTTGATAATTATTTTTGTTCGGTTAATTGACTTAAAATTCTAATAATATACCGAAGAGTTATAAAAAAAAATAACATTAATTTAACAGGTCAGATTCTTCTAAGGATAAGATAGACATACAACATTCATGATTAAGTACCTATCCGGGTATCACACAGGTTTATATCACATTAACACATAATTTTAAAATTAAGTAAAGACAGAAAAAGACCTAAACCTATATCTTTCTTGATCAAATTGATATTACTATTTATTCATTAATTTCATAATTTATTCATACACAATTATTTCAGTTTCACAAAGTCATTTATAAAATTTACGATATTGAGCAAGTTTAAATGACTAATAAAATACAAGTCTATAAAATAATAATTCTATTGAAAATAGACAATAGTAATAAAACAAATAACCTAAATATTTCTTGGTAAAATATTTGAAAAATGTATATTAGCTTTCCAAATTAATAAACTAACTGATATCCTATCTTGCAACTGATAGGAAGAATCAATATGTAAAATACATTTGTGATACTTATCTAATCTGGTTTATAAATTGGAATCTTTGGAATAAACTCCACCAAAAGCACCTGCAAAATTATAAATAAACAATAATATTAAAAAATTGTAATAACAAATAGTAGAAGTTGTATCTAAATTTATCAACCCAGACCATAACAAAATAAACTTTTTAAAATAATAATTATTAATATACAATTAATAGTTCATAGTTATTAATACACTATTAGTGTAAATTATTACTTTTTTTAGAAAAAAAAAAAAATTGTAATTTAAATATAAAATAATTTATTATAGGCAATATGAACAATGGTATTATACATTTTGTAATAAATACAACTTTTAAAATGACAAAGCTATTAAAAAACCTAATTTATATTGTATCACGGTATGTTGGGTCAATTAATATTTAGATAAACTGAACAATTAATTGTAATGTAATGATAATAATGACTTTGATAAAAACCCGTTTACAACATACCAAATAATAATTTGGACATAATCATCCATCTATCTCGACAAAAATTTAATAATAAGACTAGATGTATCTTTGATAAGGACAAGTTAGCCCAGTTTACATTAACCGCCAATATAAATCTTAGAAATATTGTATAACAATAGTTAAGCATAAAATTAATTCACTTATTATTTATTGATGTTATACCTTTAACAATAATAATATATTACTTAAATATTTTAACTTATTGTTCCAGATTTGTTCAAATGCGTACTATATGAATTTAACTTTTATAATATTTATGTTTTAGAATCTATCAGTACCATAAAACATATTTGATAAATACAATTTGAAATATACTTTCAAAATTATCATTATCATTATCAAATGAAAACTTAACTCATAATACAATTACCTAATACAAGCACTTACAGTATAATAGACATAAGTCAAAGCTTGAGAGAAAATGTAGACTAGATCAATGCCAAACTATTAGTTTTGAGGCTTATGTATTAAAATGTATTTCAAGGTTGCTGCTCTTGTGCCTTAGAATCAATAGTTTCAGCATGGGTCTGCATTTTTCATCAGTTTTTAATTGTGTTTATAACAG
Source organism: Periphyllus acericola (assembly GCA_949715065.1). Taxonomy (NCBI): domain Eukaryota; kingdom Metazoa; phylum Arthropoda; class Insecta; order Hemiptera; family Aphididae; genus Periphyllus; species Periphyllus acericola. Next base: position 14,436,973 of record OX454271.1, read on the forward strand.
TGTTAATGCTCGTAACCATATATTATCCATTGAGAATTAAAATTCCATTCTTTTTTGCTTTTAATTTGTAATTTACAATTATGTACTCTATGTTATATTATAAATATTCCCAATACTTATATTTTTTAATTTATTTCATAAATTAAGATCGAAAATATAAGTATTTAATAAATGTATTTTATACAAGATCATTAAAATTCAACTTTACCATGATGAAATTATATTATACTAAATATATAATTTATAATAAGTGTAAATACTTCATATTTATTTATTACGCCTAGTAAAAAAATGCAGATATTTTGTTAAAAATTAAACAAAGAGACAATAGATTTTGATGATACTTGAATTTTTTGAAAATTTAAAAGAAGGAAATAATTTATAAGAATTAACCAGATAATTACCATAAGCTTTTTAAAACTAACAGATATTAATGAGTAATAACTCTAATTGAGTCTATATGATCTTTTCATATTTGTGAAAAAGGCATTAAATAAAACAAAATTATCAAGTAATAACAAACAAACTCAAGTATCATTTTCTAGATATTTCTAAAACCAAAGGAAGACAATAAAACCCCACATTGTCAAACAGATATTCAGTGTTTAAATTCAATAAAAGTGTAAAAACTTTTTTTGATTTAAATAACAAATAGTTTTCATCTAGCAACAAAGAATTCAGCAAAAACTAAAAAAAAAAACTGGTACTAAAGCAAATATTAAGATTAAAGATTTAGTTAAATTTTATAAGTTTAATGAGACTATAAAATATCATACATTATAAGAAAAATGTATTTACAAAATAATTTGATATAATTCTAAATAAATAATAATAAATTGACTAAAATCGTTAACAAAAGTATTAAACTTATAGTAATTATCAGCTATCAAGTCCAAACGTTAGGCATACAATTTAAATGAACTAAAAAATTATAAAAATATGAATAACTTGATACTTACATATTCTGTTATAGAAGAAGTATCTACTTTTTGTTTATTTAATCTCCAATGCAAACCAATTTTATGATAAAGATGATTATTTTCCCAATCAAGTAATTTATTCAAATTATGTTGGGTCTAAAATAAAATTAATAATTTTATAATTATAGTCTATTTTATAACTATATAAGTTGTCTTTATATTTAACAAAAATAATTACTCTTTTGCTGAGACAAATAACTGGCCAAAGTGAACAACCAAGAGTACAACAACAGCACATACATCCACAAAACAACCACTTAGCATTCATTGGTAAGCTTTTCTTCAAAACAGTATTAATTCTTCCCATTGTCTCTTCAAATTCTTCAGGTGCCACACGGGAGACAAGTGAGCTGGGAAATTCTGATTGGAATCTACTGCTCAATCCAAAACTACAAAACAAATAAATATTACATAATAAATTACAGTTGCAAATGTTCACTGTTAAAATATTTTGTAGTTGTTTTGCCTAGATAAGTAATTTGTAACTTAATATTAATTGAAAATTGGTATTAACAAAATATATATACATCCCGTGGCTACATTTTAATTCTATACAATAACACCTATTACTAAAAAACTTGTTTATGTACTAGAATAGCTTAATAGAAATAACTCAGTATAATTTAATATTATTACATATCTGTAATATCCTATCAATTCAGTTTCCAAAACTGTCAGTAACAAAAAAATTGTTTAATTCAACAAAATATAGTTATAAGATGTATCCTAGAATACAAAAATTAATACTAGAAGAAACAGCAGTATAACACAATAATATTTTAATAAAATAAAACACAAAGAAGATTTGTCTTAACTTTAATAAAAATGAGATTGTAATTTCTTGATCATTATTTCTTAACAATAAGATTTCAGTTAAAACTTAAATATTCTTCCTAAATTTAAAAATAGATACATATATCTCTTAGTGGTATATCAAGATTAGGGTAATTTTGAAATGTTAAGCCATGTCTTTATACTTATTATTATACTTACTCATGTCTTTCTTTTACATAAATATTACATATTACGTAAATATTAATAAAGATAGTAAAATTTAATTTTGCAAAGAAAACTACAATTATAATATTAAACAAAAATTATCTGGGGATACATTCCTAATACCTTTAACTATTTGAAAATCCAACTAATTATGGATATCCCTCTATAACAAACCTCTTCAAACTGTTTTATTTAATGGTGTTAAGTATTTCCATTATCAATATTTGCACACCTATAATTTCATTTGACTAATATAATTTAACATTATAACTTACGAGTAATCCATACTAAGTATAAGACATAAAATAAGCTAAGTAAATTCATGTTTAGTGTTTACACTAGGAACATAAAAAATAAATAATCACATTATCAGTCTATACTCCTGTAGACTATAATCAATTTAATTTCTAGATTCATAAAATATTATTAAAGTGAACTGTGTATATAAACCTGATACTCTTATTTTGAATTAAAATTAAAAATGCACGTTTCCATTCATAACAAATTATTTATTTTTCTATACTTTTAAGTTATATTTAATATTCTTAAACTTTTTAGATTCTGAGTGAAACAAGGAATGTATTGGTATTATCATATAGTCATGTGTATTTTCATTTTATGTCTGTGAACACAATTTCAACCAGGAGTCCTCTGATCATTATGAGCATGGAAGGTTATTGATAGGAAATAGTGTCTACATAGTTAGTGCCATCATTTTTAAATTTTTCAACAATTTTCTGAATAATTGAGAAAAACAGAAAAAAAGTACTTCAACAGAGATCAAAAATTGAACCCTGGGTCACACACTTTCCACATGGATACAATATCTTTCTTAAGATTTTCTTTAAAGATAGTAAAAATGTCGAAAAATAGCGAAAAGTCGGGAACAAATTTTTAAGCGTTAGTGAATAAAATGTTGACGAATTGAGTATTTTGATAAGCTTAGTATAAGCAATGTATTTTGTTATTTGGTTGTTATTCTATAAATATGTATATATTAATCGGTAGCAACTCAAAACACTTATTGAGTATTAATAAAAGCCTTTAATAGACATTTCATAATTTTTGAAACTATTTTTGCAAAAGTTAGAATATTGAATAGATTTTTATAGTTTAATTTTAAAATTTCAACCTACCTCAATTAGAAATTTGGTTCTACTACTAAAAGAACCATCTAATCATAATCTGATCTACCCTCTTTCACTCAGAATCATTTTTTTGAGATAAATTGAAAATGGTTAATTGGTTTAAAATTTAAAAGGCCGACACAGAAAAATCATTCACCCTACCTTGGGGAGCTAAGCTTTTAAGTCAACATTGAACAACATTTATATCCAAATCAATGTATCAATTAAAATGTATAAGCCACTAATAAAAAAAAAATAAAATACTAATTATATTGATTGTAAGTTAATATATAGAATACAATGCCAACAAGCATACAAGGAAATAATTCATAAGGAAATTATTAAATAACTTGTGTGATAAATGAAACAATAAAATGACAAGTATCAAGATTATGGAACATAATAAGATTTCTACTGAACATAACTTACACAGTTAGATTGCCGATGCCTCTGATGAGTATCGGGTCTTGAACATGCGTTAGATATGCCTCGTCCATAGACGTGCATGCAATCTCTTCATCGTACCGCTGTATGTCGTCAAATACAGCCATGATTCATTTGTGACGATACTAGGCTATGGAAACAGCGAAGCCTGATTCAGATCAACGTGGTTTGAACCGTAAACGGCCAACTGCTGGGACATGGTACAAAAGAATTATGATAAGTACAGACGCCTAGTAAAAACGACCACCAATAATAATTATTGAAGTACATTGTCGCACTCGTACCTGGTTGCAACAAATTAACTAAAGATTTTTACGACACGATTTTCCCATCGCGGAAAAAACGCGACTAGATGGTCGATAGCAATATAATAGAGGAAGATGATGGTATCACCGTGTTCCGATTACAGACGAAGGGTTATAAAAATTTGTTGTTTGCAATACTCACGACGTCTCCGGCGGGCGGCGAAACGCGGCGTATCAACGGGTGAAAACACCACCGTAGAACGAACGAAAACGATTAACCAACGCAACGATTACGAATCACAAATTTACAATGACCGTACCGTCGTACCATTGTACCGAGCGGAGCGCGAGCGGTATCCCATGGCTCAGCTCTAGACGTTTGTTAACTGTTGTCTGTTGTGAAGAAATCTCATTGTCGTTTCATCAAGCGCAATAAACGTTGATGTTTTTGTTTCTTCGCGATCCGTTGAGTTGGCAACGTACGTCCGTGATGGTATTATCTAATGGATTTCCTTATATCACGATTCACGAAAACACACACACACACGCACAATATTCTTGTCTATGCACACACATACACGCACATAAACTGCTGACTGATAGTTGATACACACAATAATAATAATAATAATAATAGTATAAATAATAATAATGACGGGATCAAGATAGTGCAAAATATAAATCAATTGTTATTTATTTGATAATATTAATATTATGCTCTAAGTTCTAACGATCGACCATCGTGTGTTGATTGTTATTTTCTTCACGTTCGTTCGCAAAACGACTCGTGTCCGTGTAATCATCTAGTCATCATAAATGTATTAGTGTGTTAAGTTTATTTACGCGTAAACTTGCAATGGACGAAGACAGAGATAGGTCGCCGGAAGACAGTATTCCCCTGGCAGACGATGATCCTCAAGGTAGTAATATTTTAAATGGTTAACCGAGTCCCGTTAAAGTTGCATGTGATAATTAAGTTTACATTTTAACTTCAGCTATCATCCACGATGACCAAGATACATCTCAGTGCTCCGATGTTATTGTGCGCAATCAAAGTATGGACTCGTTGCAGTCATCATTTACAAATGGCAGCTGTAGTCCGAGCAGAATAAGTAAGTATTAAATTATATGTACATCATCATTGTTTTCCATTAAAATTATTAAAGCTTAGTTATTTTATTATAATAATAATACTCTTAATATTTTATAACTTATAATAATATAGTAATTTATAAACATTTATTAATAGGCTTAGATCCTGATATGAGTCCTGATGAATTAGAAGAAAAAGCAAGACTTATTACACAAGTTTTAGAATTACAAAATACGTTGGATGGTAAATTAGAATTTATATTATTTAAAATATTGTATGTACAATATACATGTACATATAAGACAAATAAATCCTACCAAAAAAAAAAATTATTTGATTCAATATTTTTTATTTAGATTTATCGCAACGTGTAGATAGTGTAAAAGAAGAAAACCTGAAATTACGATCTGAAAATCAAGTACTTGGCCAATACATTGAAAATCTTATGTCTGCTTCTAGTGTATTCCAGACAACTTCTCCAAGAGTAAAAAAGAAATGAATACATTTATTATTTTTTATTTATTTGTTGCCATAAACATTGCAAATTAGTTAAAATTTAAATGGTTATAAAATGCACATCGCTTAATTTTTTACTATATCACATAGTTAATTATTACTCAAATCAGTTTCAAAATTACTAGTTCCATGAAATCTAAGTTATTTCTTTTTTTTAAAAAACTACATGTTCCAAAAAATATTATTTTTTATCTAATAAAAATTAATTTAAAATGTTTTATTATATTGGCAATGTTTATTTCTCAATTTATTTTCTATGTTTCACCACAATAATTTCTGTACAAACAAAAATTGTTGAACACTATAATTCCTTTTTTATTTTATAAAGTAGTTTTTTTTAATTTAAATAACTTATTACATTACTTCATATGAAATGTTTATGTTTGTTTTAACTTAAAATATTTACATTCCATTAGAAATTTTCTGTATAATTTAAAAAAAAATAGATTTATTTTTATTTTTTATATGTTAGCACAAGACTATTTTAACAAAGAATGTAAATGTCTCTGTATCAGTATTAAAAAATTTTTGTTAAACATTTTTGGTGATTGCTTTAGTTTTTAATTTTCTTCTTTTCTTAATTGCTCTTATTATATCTGTTGTTTGAAATTATATATCTAAATCTAAATTTTAGTAGCTCATATTTAAATATTTAATTTTTTTATTGATGAAAAAGCAAATTGATTTTTACTTTAATTTAATTAATTGTTGTAACAATGTAATGATTAATGTTATAATACAGTATAGATATTGATAAATTATATAATATTATTTTAATAATAAAAATATATAAATAGCCTAGCTTTTATTAAATTTGCTTAATGTTGTTCTTTAAGGATCCTTCATATTTATAATTATTTAATAATAATCATTATTATGACATATATAATATAACCATTTATAAAAATGGTTATACTTAAACTTTAAGTGTTTATACATTACATGCTTAATTACAATTGTTACATTTTCTACATCTGTAACCTGAACCATAAATAAAATTAAAACTCATAATTTTAACACAATAGTTTGGCATTATCTCTACAAAATTTATTATCATTGATTAAATGTATATGAGTTGCATTTTGAAAAGAATGATGTTCTACTCGTACATGTTGACGAAACTGATATATCTGATGGAACAGTCAATACAATTTAAAGAATTAGACCCATATTAAGATCAGAAGCAATCTCATCTAAATTTACATTTAAATCTACCATTTGATTAACAGATCATAAAATTAAAAGAAAACTTCTTTAAAGATTTATAAATGTTGATAATAAGAGATCTAAACTTAGTCTGACATGTTCAGATATGCTTGAAATGCAATGCTCTGAAAATATTAATGAAGAATTTTCTTTTCAGTATTTAAAAGAGAACCTAAATAAGTTAGAGAAACTACTTAATACTTATTAAAATTTTTTCTTCGTGCAATACAAATTACAATTTATTTTTATTATGTATATTAAATTAATATATATTTATATATAAATATTATATAATATATTTAATATTTATTTCATATCATTGTGTAAGAACATACAATTTTGCATATTTGAAACATTTGTATAAAAAGCATAGGTATTTAATCATTAATTATGGTTTAAAAGCCTTAAAACAAATTAAACCCATAAACTACAGTGTAATAATGAAATAATATTAGACGCATTTATTAAAAGTAACCAAAGAATGCAGCTTTGAAATTGGCCAATAACTTTTTCTTTATTTAGTGTTGGTCTTATAAGTTAAAAATTAATTAATATTTGTTTTGTATTAATATTATTCTGTTGTTACTTTTTGCTCAAAAGCCATACATATTGATAACTGTATGTTATGTGGTGTATAATATGTATTATTTATTAATTTATTGTAATATTATATAATTATGACATGTCTATTAAAAGTAGTTGAACATGAAATAATATAAAAGAAAATATAAGTAGTAAGTTTTATTGAAATTATGAATGTGTTCTATTAGAAAATAAACACAGCGAGGAAAACTTTTTAGGTGTTATTGTTACTTCCACAATTGCTTCATTGAGTAACCAGCGCTGTGAAACCACAAATCTCATACATAATTTACGACTGTGTGTACGTTACATACTTAGTTACATTACCTAAGTAATGTACATTGTACAGTACATGATTATTAGTTATTACTGTTTTTTATTCTGCGATTCTTTAAAGGAATTAAATATAGGCAAATTCTACGAATTATTTATATTTTTAAAAGTAGACAATATTATACTGGAGATAAACAATTGTTTGATTCTTCTGTTGTCACAAAACCTTTACAACACATTGCTTCAATGTGGAGATGAAAGTTTAGCCTAAGGCTGAATGTAACACCTAAATTTTCTTTTACCAATTACCGACTCGAGACTTAAGTTATAGTAATAGGAAAAGTTGATAATATACCGACACTTAGAGAAAGATATTTATCAACATTGAATTGTAATCCAATTGAATTAAACCAAGCAACCATGGAGCTAAGTTCATCTTGTAACAAATGGTAGTCAGTTAATATATAAATTTGTCTAAATATTTTGAGGTCATCCGCGAACACAAGGAACTTGCAAGAGGGAATCACATTTTTAATTCCACTAATTATTAAAGAAAAAATCAGAGGGGATAAGAGGCCTCCTTGCGGAACACCCGAGTGAATTTCGATAACATTGGATTTATGCCCAAAAACTTTAACCCATTGAGCACTGCCTAATAAATACGATTTGAACAAAGACAGAATAGGCTCACCAAATCCTGACTTATAAAGAATATCCATGAAAATATAGTGATTGACATTCGACTCTGTCAAAGCTTTGGCCGTGAATATGACATCGACCTGAGGTGCTCTTCAAAAGCTTTAAGGATGAAATTGTCAACTACAATTAAGTTTGACACAGCTGAGCGGCCGGGTCTGAAACTATGTATCAATCAATATATTGTTAACCGATAGTTGAATATTCCGTAACACTAATAGTTCAAAATTCAAATAGATTGACAATATGACTCAAGATTGAAATCAGTCTACAATTTTTCACATCAGAGTTATTCCCGGATTTGAATATCGGAGTAATGAACTCAACTTCAACATGCTGAGAAACTCCTAGATCCATTGAAAGCCTAAATAACAGGTTATAATAATAATAGGTTAAGGCTGAATTGACGTCGAACATAAAAGTATCAGATAAACCATAGGGTCCAGTAGATGAAACATCCTCAACATCATCGACAGAGAATATACAGTCATTTGGTAGATTATGATAGAAAAAAGAAATATCAGGGTCGTTGTTACATTGAGAAGTTAATAAGTAATAACAATACGCTGAATATACGCTGACTTAAAAAATATATCTTGCACGCTTCCTTTTTTTCTAAAATAATGAACTTTAATTCCCTAAAAAATGATTTATAAAACTATAAAAAGTAGTAAATAGGTTGATATGGGTATTATATTACTACAATTACTAAATCATTTTGTTCACGTTTGGCAAATACGCGTAGATAGTTCATTACCTAATTCATTTCGAAATTCGAATATTTTATTCACTTCGAGAATAGTGTTAAAATATTAAATACAAACAACAAACTTATGCTTATAATTGGTTATACCTTGGTTCATTTTTCTTTTCAGTCGTCAAAATTAATGAAATACAAGCTTAGAAAATAAAAAGTTAGAAAATTGTATAAAGATACTATTGATTTTATGTACAATCTATGATTCTATGTGCAATCTATGATTCTATGTGCAATCTATGATTTTATGTGCAATCTATGATTTTATGTACAATCTATGATTTTCACACGTAATGTGCTCCGATAACACACGTGCGTTCAGCTGTGTTAATACTGTGTTCGTTATTATTCTTTGACAGTTTCTACGTACCTATACTACTGCAGTACTGCTTATGAGTAGTATTCAAAAAATCGTTGTGAAAATAACTCGCGCTATTCCAATTATTCCGTGTATCCAAATAACATCCAGTCAAAAAACTGGAAAACATTGGTAAATTTAATTACTTCAATAATTATTTCGTTACGTAACCATTGTTCCCATACAATCAAAACCCGCACATAATTACGCCTATCGCCAAAACACACCCGATCCCCCCGGCCCGGCCGGCGACTGTCGACCATTAGCTCACTGTCTAAATGGGTTCTAACACGAACTCACAAGTCACAATCAATCAATTCTCAAATGATCGCACACAGAGCGACTCAATGATGTATTTCGAAAATGATTCTGATATTATGGATTTGGACGACTCTTCCGGATACCAAGTCAAAACAAACAAAAAACATCCAAACTCAAACGTGCATTACTTCTTTCGTCAAGTTACAACTCACCTACAACAACTAAAAACAAACAAGTAAAGTTTGTCTCCGAAAATAGGTTCGACCCTATCTCTCTTGATGATAATACAGTTTCTGATCTCACCGACTCACCCCAAATCAATCATCGATGAACACCATCGAAATCGACGAAAAACAATTAATCCCAGCACCTCCACCCATTTTTGTAAGTAATATTGACAATTTTATCAAATTGAGTACTGACCTTATAAACTTGATTGACACACAAAATTTCTCATTTAAATCAACCACGAATTATTTAAAAATTGAAACTAAAGATTCCGATGCATATCGAAAGGTCATCAGACATCTCAAAGGCAAAAAAATCGTACACCACACCTACCAAGATCGTGAGGACAGAGCTTTCCAAATAGTCGTTCGTAATTTGCATCCATCTATATTATACACCAACAAGGCAACAACAGAGATCGGGATAGCCATCTCTGAAATCGGTTACTCAATTCGTAATGTAAGTAACGTCTTACACAAGACCTCAAAACCACCACTGCCATTATTTTTCATCGATCTCGATCCTGCAGAAATTAACAAGGACATTTTCCAACTAAAAAATTTACTTCACACCAAAATATCCGTTGAAGAACCTCACAAACGCCGTGAGCTTATTCAATGCACAAAGTGTCAAGATTACGGGCATTCAAAAAGCTACTGTGCTCATCCGCCAAGATGCGTTCGCCGCGTAGGACAACACCTGACCTCAACTTGTCCCCAGCCCAAGGACCAACCACCAATCTGCACCTTATGCGGGGAGGCAACCACACACCAAATTATCGCGGCTGCAATACACATAAAAATCTTCAACGTCTACATCGAAACTCAAGTACGTTCCCAAAAACATTTAAAACCAATATTAATAATGTAAAAAATACTAGTAATGTAAACGTGGGAAGGGACCCCAGCACGGATACCACCCAGATCACACCAATAACACTAGATCCAAAACAATTTTCTCCTCTCCCCAATAAACCCCATCCTGAATCACATACAAAAAAAAAATTACACACAACGTGAAACTCATAGTCCCTCACACGAAAGTAACATAAAAAAACTGATGTCCTCATTTTTGGACGAAATTAAGATTTTAATAAACCTTTTAATTCAATTACTCGCCACAGTTATAAATAAAATAATTCTAAAAGATGATTAATCTCTCCAATACAAAGTCTCTTCAAATTATACTATGGAACGCAAATGGTCTAAAACAAAACGAGCCCGAACTATAATCACCTTTTAATTCAAAACAAAATATATGTTGCTTTAATAACAGAAACTCATTACACTTCCAGTACTAACCATTTTTTCCCCGGATACCATATCTATAGAGCTGATCACCCCGACGGAACCGCCCACGCAGGATCTACCATTATAATTTCAACAAAAATCCAACATTATCGACTTCAAAGTCTCCAACTACCATCAATACAAGCAACCAACATACAAATCGTTTTAAATCACATTCCAACTACACTATCCTCTGTCTATTGTCCTCCTCTACCGGCAATAATGCCACTCCAAATGAACACTTCTTAAAATCACTAGGGCGTACGTTCATCGCTGGCGGTGACTATAATGCCAAGAACACTCAGTGAGGTAGCAGATTGACAAACACTAGAGGTAGAATATTCCTTAATAATATTAAAAAATTGGGCTGTACTTTCATATCTCCAAGTGGCCCAACCTACTGGCCTACTCATTCAAATTGTCCACCTGATGTACTCGATTTCTTTCTCTCCTCAATTCCAAAACACATAAAATATACTATTCATAACATTTGCGAAATCTCATCAGATCACACCTCGGTCATTCTAAAAATATATGGCACATTAACCTGCAAACCTCCTCGATCTTCCCTTTCAAAAGGTCCTGTTAATTGGGAAAAATGTTCTACTATCTTAGAAAACAATACTAACTTAAAAATTTCATTAAAAACAACCAGTGAAATTGAAAATGCGTCTCACGATTTTGTCGATTCAATAAAAGCAGCAATTTCTAATTCTTCATATATTCCTAATCCAAATAAAACACCCAATTCAAACCCATATGATTTACCTCTTAATATTAAAGCCTTAATTATAGAAAAGCGGCGTGCACGCTCACACTGGCAATACTCTAGAGTCTAGACTACCATCTGATAAAAAAAGATACAACCACTTGTCCAATTCCATAAAAATTAAAATTCGTAATCACAAATCCGAGCTATTCAAACAAAAATACGAGTCCCTAAATTCTCAGGACGGATCCATATGGAGAACTACCAAAAACATGTTAAAAATTAAAGATCAAATGTTCCATTTAAAAGAAGAATACGGTTCATGCGCTTTCTCCAAAGTAGGCAAAGCTAATACTTTTGGAAAACACCTGTCTGAAATATTCACTCCTCACCATATAACTTCTGAATCATTCACCTAAATGAAATTACAAATTTCTTAAGTAGCCCGTTACCTATGTCACTCCCCACAAAACATACATCTCCTAACGAAATAAAAAATTTGATTCAAAAGCTAAAAGTCAAAAAATCACCAGGTCGTGATCAAATAACCAATAAGATTCTTAAACATCTTCCAAAAAAATCAATTATACTCCTTACTTACATCTATAATTCCATGCTGAGATTGTCCTATTTTCCTTTAATATGGAAAATATCTGTAATTATCCTTATTCACAAACCCAACAAACCTAAAAACGAGCCTTCCTCATATAAACCAATTAGTCTGCTACCAGTACTAGGAAACTATTTGAAAAAGTAATGCTAAAAAGAATCAGACCCACTCTCAAGCTCCAAAAAATTATACCAAATACGCAATTTGGATTCAGAGAAAAACACTCCTCAATCCACCAGATCCACCGGATTGTCGACAAAATAGCTGCATCTTTTAAGAACAAAAACTTCTGTCCAGGTATTTTCTTAGATGTATCACAAGTCTTTGATCGGGTCTGGCATACCGGTTTACTGTTTAAATTAAAAAAGTTTCTCCCAGCTCCACTTTATTTTTTGACCAAATCTTACCTAAATAACCGTTCATTCTTCCTCCGTCAAGGGGACTCCCTCTCATCTCAATCCCAAATATATGCAGGAGTACCTCAAGGATGTGACTTATCACCAGACCTATATAACATCTACACAGCGGACATTCCCAACTCCGAAAATACATTGTTAGCTACTCACGCTGACGATACAGCGATTCTTTCATCTCATCCTGACCTGGCAACAGCACATCTAAACCTAAAAATCCATCTTGAAAATATGTCTTCCAAGTGGAGAATTAAATTAAATTCAGATAAATCCTTTCATATCCCTTTCACTCTAAGACAAGGTGTTCCACCAGCAATTTACTACCCAAAACAATCAAATCCCAACTACAACTCAAACCAAATATTTAGGTGTAATATTAGACAAGCGTTTAACTTGGGGTCCTCACCTTAAAGCAAAAAGAAGGGTTCTTAACAGCAGACTTCACCTACTTCGCCCAATTATCAAGTCCAAGCTCTCAATCAGTAACAAACTACTAATATACAAAGCAATGCTAAAACCCATATGGGCCTACGGGATCTAAATATGGGGATGTGCCAAGACTTCCCAAATACAAACCATCCAGGCCTTCCAGTCAATCTCTCTACGTCAAATAACATCTGCACGACTGCACCATGGTATGTCTCAAATCTCTCACTACACAGTGACCTAAAAATCGATACAGTTCCTTCTACAGCTAAGAATTATTATAAAAAATTTCATACCAAATCTATCAATCACACAAATCCACTAGTATCCAACTTAGCCAGCGAATCCATCCCAGATAACCCCCCACGTCGCTTAAAAAGAAACTGGTGTCGTAATCTTTTGAATCCCGACCTGTTTTAGAGAATAAAATCTCCCCTTTCAAGTCTGAGGGTATCCACACTGGTGGACTTCCCTCCTCACGTAATTTCATGTTGTTTTTTTCCTATTTGCTTATCAAATTTACTTAATGTATATAATAATATTACAGACTGTAAATACACTTTTGTTTAAAATAAAAAATAAATAAAAAAAGGTACTATTCACATTGTTACTTTAACGAATTTTTAAGTAGTTGTGAAGATAGTAACTACCAAAAACTAAAGAAAAAATGGTTTGGTGGGATTCGTTTGCTTTCGAGACGTCCACAACTAAAATTGAATCCGCAATTATTTGGACCAAATCTATATTCGTTCGCGTTCGTTCTTCAAAGACCATGGCCATGAGCAGGGGCCGAGTGGCCCACCGGGATAAATCCCGATGGCCTGGAACCTAATGGCCCGTTAGCCTAGAGCAGTGGTTCCCAATTTGAGTGAAGCCACGGACCCTAGCTATAACTTAAATTGGTCCGCGGACCCCTTTTTTGTAAGTACTTACTTTTCAATTTTATTTAATTATGAAAATGAAAAATAATTGTGTACGATTTATTTTAAATATGATTTAATTTTTAATTTTATAAACATTTTCGTAATATAATAAAAACAAAAATAAAATACAATGTCTAAAAAAGGACACACTGCACTAATCGCTGACCAGAAATGACTGAGACTATTTACTATATAACCAGGGCTCGGAACTTTATGCATTTGCATCTTTCTCAGGAAACTGCATATTTCAAATCTGATTTGATACAAATTCGTTTCATTGACCATACAATTGAAATACAAAAATGTATGTTGCATATTTTTGCATATTTTACTAAATTTATATGATTTTGCATATTTAAATATTTTGAGTATATAAATGCATTTTATGTTAAAAACGTATTATAAATCAACAATAAGCAAGTTTTCAATAATTTTATATTTTAAATTAAATGATTTACAAATAAATAGTCTCCGCACACCGGGCCTTTTCCAAGAACTGTCATTTTTGTTATCGGCGACGCTCGCCCGCATGATGGACTAGTGCAGTACCTACATATTTATATTTCAAACGTCCTAACAAGTTTTGTTTTAAATATTTAAATTTTTCTTCCTCATGGAAATATTTAAAAAAAAATCAGTAAATGACGAGTATAATATGAAATATGAAGATGGCGAAGATACTGAAGATGATGAACATTTAAATTCATATACCTATACAATAAAACAATGCAAAAGTTGTCAAAACTGTCCTCTTTGTTGTTACAAGGCCTTAATTAAGTATAGTTTATTTTCGAACACTTATCCAACTTTGACGCTGGCATACCAGTTCTTATTGACATTACCCGTAACACAAGTTGCGTGTGAAAGATCATTCTCAACATTAAAGTATATAAAAAACCGACTAAGAAGTACAATGAGCAATGAACACTCGGAAACGTTCATGATAATGGCCATCGAAAAAAAGGTATTAATCGAATTTAATAATGACGAAATAATTAACTTCGTTGGAGAAAAGAGTAAATTATTAAACAAATTATTATCATAAGTAAAAATAATATAATTATAATCAATGCTAAATTATTTTGTCTTTTGTAAGTTGATGTCTTAATTTTTATTTTATTAGAATATACAATACTATTATAAAAAAACCATTTAAAGTTAATATATTTTTTTTGTAGATTTTAGTTTTAAAGTTTTGTTAATAGTTTCATCAATAAAATGCATAATATTTTTTTTTTTATTATTGGTTAAGCATCAACTACATAGGTTATTAGCTTACAGGTGTTAATTTCTACATTGAATAATTAAATAAATATATGTTATTGTACAATTCAATTTTTTTTAAGTATAGTATTATGTTATGGAAGTTTGAAAATGGATCAATTGCTTCGTACAGGTTGTCTGGGATGTTGAGATCTTTTCTTGCTTCGTTGAAGTTTGGGCAGTGGATAATGATATGCTTAATGGAGTAGTTTGTATTGCATGTTGGGCATAGGGGTGGATCCGTCTTTGCCATGAGATGTCCGTGTGAGTTTCGTGTGACTGATCCTGAGTCGATTAAGAATTACTTCATTTTTTCTGTTTAGATCAGTGTATTTCGGCCAGAGTTCGACAGAGTGCTTAATTTCTCATAATTTATTTTCCGTGGTCGTGTGCCACTGTGAGTTCCACAAATCAATACAGTATTTGTTTATATTTCTTTTTATATCTATAAGTGAGGAAAAAGGAATAATTTCACTGTCTGGACTATTGACTGCATTTCTAGCCGCTTCGTCTGCCTTCTCGTTTCCCTTTATTTTACAGTGACCTGGGGTCCATATAAATCTGATTTCTTTGTTAGATTTAGAAAATTTTATATTTATAATATTATGCAATATAATTTTAAAGTTTTGTTAATAGTTTCATCAATAAAATGCATAATATTATGCAATATATTTAAATATTTATTATTTATACACATTCACATACAAAATTCAATACCTACGTAGATGAAATAAAATTTCTATTCAATAAATGTAAATGTTGAAGTGGCATGAATTATCTTACCACTCCGCCCTGGCCATGAGTAAAACTTACTGTCCCCACAGCTATAGATAATAAATAAATAAATAATGGCTAATCACCATAAATAATAGTACACATCTATAGCTGTGACTGTTCAAAACGGCCATAAGAACCCATGTAAAATGAGGAATGTTGCCCTTCTATAGTTATTCTGTGCCTCTATGGTATACTGGTATCACCCTCACTAAAGTCAGGCATAGGGCTCGGCCACTTAGGACATTCGTTTTACCAGAGCTCTTGAGTGTTGGTTTCATTGTGTCCACATTTTTATATAATGACTTGAGTTACCTTCGGTGTTCTCGGATTTATGTTCTGTACGTGTTCCACACTATCAACACGAATGCGAGAATCCGGAATGATAACGGGCATAACGGCTGTTGAATTTTACTTCCAAGACGTGGTCCGTATTCCGTCCCATCCACGATGCTATACTTGTCTGATAATGATGTCGCTTATCATCCGTGCGACCGTGCAACATGCCAGCATGCATATTTAGGTTTTGTGTAATTCAATAACTGTAAATATTTATAATATTGCGAATAGAAACATTTCCTTATGGTTCAGTGGTATTTACGTAGAAATATTTTACCATACCCACGTTGGGTTATCAAGAAATTACATAAAGACATCAGGTAGAAAATTTATTTTTATTAATTAATTTAATAAGCACTCTTTTTTTCCTTTCATATAAGTGAAAGTTTGGACCACGTGTCTGTAATACTATTTCTTACTACATTCGGTCTGCTAAATAATTCTATTAGTATAACACTTGAAATTTCAATTAGATTCAAGGAGATTTCTTGTACCTTTTTGGTTATTTTCTTTTAAGTAACAATTATAATTTATGATTTTATCGTTCTAACCCAGATGTAATTAATTAATAGTCTTTCTAAAAATATGGGTATGTTTATTGGCACCTATACTTAGGTAAACATTTTTAGTCCTTCATTATATTTGGTGAATTTACTTACATTTATGATTTACTTTACATTTTGGGCGTGAGTATTAAGTTTTGGTCCAAAGTATATCTGAAGAAATTAGGTCCATTTCTAAAAAGAAAGACAATAATTAATCTGGAACTTAAATAGATATTTTGATACGATTTAGTTTGGCTATTGAAGAAAAATAGTAAATGATTAGTTGCTGAAAATTAATAAAATAATTATAATTTTTAATTTGTTTTTCAGATTTTACAGTATGTCTGTACTTAACACTAAATCTGGTCTTAACAGACTTTTCCCATTTGCTAAAAAAAAACCAAATATACCTGCTAAACTATCAGATAAAGTTGATTCAAAAATAAGCAAACAAAAATTAATTGAAGATAAAAATTGCCCTATTGGAAAGTCTTCAGAGTTATTTCGATGTGATGTTTTAACAGAAAATAGTGAAAAAGCTAAACTTGTTGAAGAGATAGTATGTGTTAATGAAATTCCTAAAAATGATTGTTTGAAAACCGATGAAACCATTCAATTGCAGAATGATACCGAAATTAAATCAAAAGGTAAGAAAAGCGTTACACGAAAATCGTCTAATGTCTCAGAAGTTAGCATTGATGATATTAAAAAACCTAAAGAAAACTACCAACGTTGGAATATTCCTTTCTCAAGCAAATTTAAAGGCAAAGCGTTTGATAAAAAATTATTGACTATGCAAGATCTCATATACTATAATCCAGTCACCAACCCTATAGTGAAAGAACCAAAAATTGAAAAAAAAGAAGAGGATGATCCAGATAATGATTTATTACCTATTGAATACGTGAGAAAAATTATATAAAAATTACTTTAGATAATTAGGCCAGTTGTACTTTAAGATTCTAAGTGAAAAGGGGAGGCTATTGGTTTTACCATGATATTTTTTTTTTTGCGGTACATGTTTTTGAATAAAAGATTGCTTCGATCATCAAACCATCAGTTATGGGAGGTTTTTGATAAGAAATTTTGTCTTGTTATTTTGGTGGAGTCATGGAATTTCTCTACAGTTAAATAATAGAGAAAAACAGACGCACAATTATAAATAAACAGCAACATTTATTTCATATTGGTTTTTGACCAATTCAATTTTAGTTTTTCATTCCAATTCTTAAAATAATAATTGTAGAGACTCAAATATTTCATTGAATGCTTTTATTATCATAGTTTGCAACTATATGGTATAATTTTCAAAACATTTAGACTTTCTGAGCTATTTATAAATATTTGAAAATTTCATGTTTTCTTAGATTTTTTTCACAATTTTGGTTTGACAAAAAGTCATGAATATTAATTTAATAATATGTTTTTCTTACATAGCTCTTACTGATTAACAAAAAAAAACTTTATCATGGTTGAAGGTTTTTGTAATTTTTTCTCTGTTTTTATCAATTATTCAGATAATTGTTGAGAAATTTGGAAAATCACCTCATAGTACCAATTTAACACAGTTACCTATAAAAAACTCCCCATACATTTGATAATCATGGTTGAAATTGTATACAAAAAAAATAACACATGTTCATGTTTCACAAAAAATCTAAATCGATAAATATCATGATATCTGCAAGATTGATGTAGTTAATAATTCAAATCATTTTCAATTTTAATACGTAAGGCTTGAAAATTACTCGTACATTTTTCATAAAATTTTCTTTGCAGCCATTAAAAAAAAAATTTATTTTAAAGTTTTTTACTCGTTAGATATTGAAATTGGATGTACAGTATTCATTATTTGATTGTTATTCTATAATTATTATTAATCGTAGCAATTTGAGACATTTCTTGGGTACTTATATTAGCATTTTTTGGACATTTCATTACCTTTTCACTTGTTCCAAATTTAATAGGTTATAGTTTGATAACATACGATTGCATAATAATATTCTAATTTTATTTATCTAGATGTCTTCTTTTTTTTTCAACCTACTATAAGGAATTTGGTTCTACTACTTTATCAACAATTTTTTAGAAATATAAGCTGATCCTTCGACCTCTTACACTCAGAATCATATTCTTGAAAGCAATAGTACATAGGTTTCAAGTTTAAATAACCAATATAACCATCATTATATCTTACCCGACTAAAAAATTTTGCCAATTATTTTGGTTTGGTATAGTTACAATAAACTATAAATAAAATAAGACCTTTTATCATATTATCATATCTCCTTTTCAATTTTTGAGATTTGAGAAAATAATTTTAATTAGTTAACATTTTTGTATGTTACAGGATCAAAAACCACTAATTTCTAATCACTGTATTACTCCATGTATTAAAGTTGGTGCTGATGGTAAAATTATTATTGATCAAGAAACATTAACATTAAATGAAACGGGTCTTGAAGAAAAACGAGAAGAATTGGCCAAGTCTAAAGTGATTGAAGAATCAGCTTTCCATTTACGGAGTTATTCTTATAAGCGGAAAAAAGAAACTTCTAGACAATGGACCAAAAATGAAACTCTCAAGTTTTATAAATGTTTGATGAATCTTGGTACTGATTTTTCTATGATTCAGCAATATTTTCCTTGTCGAACACGGGCTCAAATCAAAAGAAAATATAAGACTGAAGAAAAAAAGAATCCTCAACTTATAAATGGTGCCCTTACCAATTCAATACATTATGATGGCCTCCTTATTGAAAATATGTTTCAAGAAGATGAACCCAAACCAATTGTTCATGAACATGTAGAAACCAATGAACATATAGTAACCAATACAAAATCAGTATACCGTAAACGATGTCATATAAATATAACACAAACAGAATGTAAGAGAATCAGTGCATGCGCTTATATGATAGATGAAGAAACAGACGTAAAGAATAAGAAAAAACCTTCTGGAAAAAATCAAAGTGCTAGTGAATTAAAAGAAGACATTTTAGCTTTGCAGACAGTAAGAAACAAGAAGCAAAATATTACAGAGTCAGGCACTGATTTATAGAGAATTTCACTGTCAATATAAATTTTATTTTCCTTGGAATTATAGAGCTAATTTAAAAATTGACTAAATTGTGCAGGAAAGAGTTGATTTATTTACCTGAATAAATCCAATAAATCATTTAAAAATTAAGTTACTGATTTAAAATAAACCAAAATATTTTAACTCAAATTATAAAATCTAATAACAATTTTTTGTTGCACTAAAAAGTACTGAAATATATATATTATTTTATGACCTAAAATTACTCTGATATTAGCGATTATCTAAAATATCCGACCTTTGGCCATCATCGCAAAAATATTGATTATTTACATTGATTACTCAGTTTATTTATGGACTTCTCAATAATTCAGTCTATGCATCTGATCTTTGTTCCAGTTTTTTTATTTAAAGTCTTGTCACATTATGTTAGAAATCAAGCACCATTTTACATTCCTACTCATTCCACTTCATACAGTCAAAATCTCCCAATGGATAGAAGTATAGAATGCTTTGGATGGCCAATGAATGACCTTTGCTCATCTGCTTTATTATCTATTATTGCAGAAACACAACCTATATTGTATACTGTATTTTGTACCTTAACTAAACATTTTAATTTTAGAATTTAAATTTATCTCTAATTGTTATACTTAAGTTTTTATTTTATGTTAAGTCTTTATATTAACTGTTATTGTCAATTGGCATTTACTAAATAAAAATAAAATAAACTATAATATGTAAAATAGCAATAAAAAAACCCATTGAAATATTTTGTCTTGTAAACAATTTAAAATACATTTTATGAAAAACATAATACATAAATTGAATGCATGTAAACAAAAAATAGCAACAAAGCTATAAAACATTATAATATAAAAATTCTTAAAATATGCAATTTATTATTATAAAAATTTTAGATTTGAAATCATTGTTGCAAAAAACCACCAATTTATAGCTTACTCTGCTATTTTTGTCAGTATTCTATAATAAATAGTAAACGCTATATAATCCGGGCCCTCAAAATAATGTAGGTACCTGCAAAAATATTATACAAGTTTATTTTAAATTATAATTAGTAAATAAATATCTTTTACATGTAATGAATGTTTCACCAACCTACTAAATTATAAACATACAAGTTCATTGTTTATTAATCATTAAATAATAAATTATATAAAAACTAATAATTATAGTCTTCATTCATCCCATTATATCTTACTTTGAGTTTACTCATTTTGATAATAATGTCTTTTTAATTTACAATAAATATCAATTTTTTTAATAAAATTTCAAAAATTAAAAATATATTTAAACGGGCCCATGTACTCTAGGTTCAACAGCTTGCCCCCCTGCTGACATTAGCTGTGTTAAGTAAATATAAAATAATGTGTGAATTTTATAAGCAACAAATAACATTGCAAATGTATAATATGCATGTACATTAAATTTCATAATTAAATGAAGTCGTACTCCTAGCAGTTGGTACTCAACAGTAACACTCAACACAGTGACACCTCGCTACTAATATAAAGAGGTTATGTGTTGTTAATGGAACACAAACACTATAGTAAGAATAACTTCTTGTTATTAGTTAATTTATTAAATAATTAAAAATGTACACTAAATAGTAACAAAGTCTAGAATGAATCTGATTATATTGAGTGTAATATACAGATAAATAAAACTAATATAATATTGTCTTTAAATTTAGCTATAACAATTTGTAAAATGTTCTTTCAACCCAAATACTTAAGGGTCTCAGAATAACTTATCCAAAATATTTTATACAGAAATGTATGAATATAATAAATATATATGCATGTATATTATATTAATGAACACATTTAAATTCAATCAAGTTAAGATTAACAAAAAAAAAAACTAGTAAATTAAATACTAAAAATACATACTTGAGGTACAACCAAAAATAGGAGCAATTTTAAAATAAAATATTTATACAATGACATGAATACTATTAATGAAATAGTTATCTACTTATTACGTAACCAAATTACATTTTTAAAATAACAAATCAGTTTTTAAATTTATATTTTAAGATACAAAAACATAATATTAGTTTAATTATTGTTTTAATTAGATACCAGTAAGTAATTTTAAAACTTGAAGATTGATGCCTTCTTTAAAAACTTACTATCATAATAAAAATGTCAATTAAAAACATGTTTTTAGTACAAGTTTCACTGGGAAAAGGTTGAAATTAGTGAAAAATAAATGTTCTTACCAAAGGCACGTGGCAGTGGTGGTATAATTGGTATATACATATGCTTATTAGTTATTAAAAACTTCTTTAAATGTATATGGCAACCATATTTTTATTTAGTCAATGATAATAAAATTTTAGAATACATTTCAAAATTTATAAAAATTTTAAAGAACAGGAATAACTAAAAAATAATTATAATTATTAATCACTAATTATAATTATCAATTATTTTATTAGTTTGGAAATAAATTAAGGAATTATAAAAATTTTTAAAGTTAAAAAATTTATGTAAACCAAAAATGATTAACATTTTATTTCATTTGTAAAGCATAGAGTATTGTAAACTGTTTAATTCTCTCATATTCATGAAATATTATCTATAACTTAAAAATAGCTTAGCCATTAGACAGCCTTATATGAACACAGATTAAAGAATTCATTTTAACAATAACTCAACTACAAATCAAAAATACTGTAATAATTGTTTATTAAAAAATACTGAATCTAAAGTTTTAATGGCTTACTATCAAGGACTTAGGGTTATACCTAAGTTATCACAATTTTTTTTTTAGTTAAAATTAATTAATATGCGTTTTTAGCCACGTCCAAAAACCGTGAACAAAACCATACAAACGTAATCTGTTTGATGTTATGGCATGCTTTGTGTTCATTAACATGGTTATATATCAGGAAACCATTGGATGACTGGTTGCTGATGCAGAGTCATCATCAAAGGGAAAATCATCACTAATCCAATCTCCTTCATCAGACATTGTGATAGATGTATATACCATATGACGACGTTCAGCAGCAGACATTGAGAAATGACTGATAGACAAATAAAACACATAGGTAGTCAGTGTTAGAAACACTTTACCAATATATCAAAACCATAAAAAACATCTATAGATCATGCTTTTATGAAAAATAATTAAGTTGAAAATGGAGCAAGCAATTCATTTTTCAAGACAAATACTATAACATTTTTTAAATACAAATAATTGAAATTATTAAACTACATACTTAATAAAAGATGCCAGTGATGGGTGTTTTTATTTCAAAAAATACAATCTTTAGTTGAAATTATAAATGAAAAAATTGAGTGAAACTTGAGAACAGAAAATATTTTTTATTTAAATAAATATTCCCATTACTGTATTTTAACTAACATAAATACAAATCATTAAGTAATCACCAAACAAGATATTTGCAAGTTCTATCCACATATTTTATTTTAATATTCATGGACTTTATAGTAAATAATTGAAAGTTTAAAACTCCACAAAAGCCAAAATATAAACAGAATACATATAGTTACCTTAAAATAAGCAATATTTATTATAATAATAAAAAACTAATACGACTAAATGAAATGTAATGGTATTCATTATATTTGCAACCATAACATTTATAAAAACCAGGATAAAACAATATATACAATTATTTATCATCAATAATCAGTTATCAGATTACCTGATGACCGCTTGTTGATGGTCACTTATTTTATCAATATCCGATTTTTCAACTTCCATTTGTGTACTTTGGAGGGTGTCGCAAGTCTAATAAAAAAAAAAGTAAATATAAAAATATATTTAAAATAAAATAAATAAAACAATGAATACATAAAGGGTAATGGTATAATATATTGAACATCAAACTCTCAATTTAGTTAATTATATGTTCCAGCAAATGAAAAAAGTAAATCAAGGAAATACCAATATTACCTAGTCAATGATGCTTTTGATCAATTTAAGTATGATGTTTTGTCCTCTGATAAATTATTTAATAAATATGGTAATTATATATTTATCAATGTTTCCTAAGAAATAAAAATTTTCCTAACTTATGTTTATCTAATAAGTTATGGGTTCTAAATAATTTTTAATTCATTTAAGTAGCAAATTTGCACGATTACGATTATCAAACAGATACAATTAATTAATTAAATTATGAAAATACAAGTAATACCCTCAAAAAAATTAATTATCACAATGATAAATATATAATTGATGATGTGATTGAAGAAATTAACTGTTAAATAATTTTTAGGGAACATTATTTAATATTATATTTTATATAATATTTTTTTGTGGTCAATACTCTAAAAATTATAACAAAGTATTATTCAATACATAATAAGTTTATTGAAAGCGTATGTTTTTATACTTGATGATAATTTTTTAAGTCAAAGCTGGTCATACTTTTTTCCATATACTATACCACAGTACTCAAAGCCAGATTTTTTTCTTCATATTTTACATTATACTTAAATTGAAAATAATTAATCGTATAATTTTAAAATTCATGGTTATATCAAGATTTACTTTAAATACACACATCATACAAAATTAAAATGTCTATGTTAATTTTAATTATTTTTCCTATCACGTAAAACAAGAATAAACCTTGATGATAAAATTTTTCTGTTGTCAGCAAACAGATCTCCAACATTGTGTAGCAAGTTTGCTTCTACCATGGCATGGTATGAACTGAACAAATATATTATATGGACACTAAAGGAAGCTATCTAGATTCCGGACTCAGCATGAATTAATGAGATACTTATATGATAAGAAGCCAAGATATTTGAATAATTTGTATATTATTGAATATAAATTAATTAATGATTATTAACTTCTGTGATTTATAAATATTGACATAGTATTCTAATATTTGTTTAGTTAAATAATAATGTGGACAAAAATCTCAACTGAATTATTTTTCAAAATTAAAATTGTAAAAACAAAATGTTCAAACCATTGAAATTTATTTGATTGTAGAACATAATTATCCAATACCCTTTAAATATCATTTATAATACTAAAATCAACTAACCTAATAGCTAAGCTAATAAAGTAAAAATATTAATTATGAATGGTTGCAAAAAAAAAAACTTTGAGAAATTGTTAAATTTAAACATTTAAAAATTTAACATTTTCAATAATACAAAATATATTTTTTATCATTTAAAGAAATACAACAAAGGCAAATTGAAAATGTTGTTATAGACGAAAAATTTGATTTTGTAAGATATTATAAACAATAAATAAAATTCTCCAAGAAATGGTTACGATCAAATATAATAGGTTAAATGTCTTATAATGTATCAATAATATAAATTATATATAGATAATTTAGTATAACATTGAAGACTGCCAGATCAGAAAATTTAATCATTGTTGTAGAAATATATGGTAAGACTGTTACAACTTAATTTGTACGATATAAGTTTACATTCTAATAAAATAAAATGTTTTTCATAAAAATCATAATTTTAAACAATCCATTCATAAATAATCCATTCAATTTATAAAACATTGAAAACAATTACAACATTTGAACACATTGTTACTTGTTAGCTAAATCATTATAAGTTATAACTTATAACAATACATATGTTTATATAAATACTGAGTTAGTTTGTTGAACTACTAACAGCCTGTAATTAACAAATTGTTAAAACCAATAATTTTGATTTCTACTTATTTCTACAAGGTACAACCAAAAATTAACTGTAATATTTTTGTTATACCTAATTTAAAACTAATGACACACAATTTAATACAATATGATTTATTAATTGTCAGAAAAGCTAATAATATATTAGCCTTTTTTTTCAATAAAACTATAAAAATTAAAGTTGATTATTAAAGCAGTACATTTATTTTTGAGGTACATACTTTTCTTGAATATACAGTACATACTATAAAAAAAATCTTGTTTTACTAAGATCATTATAGTAATGTAAAATATAATTAAATTATTAAATATTACTTTAAATAAAATTTAAGTTGTAAAATATTAATAATTTATTCAGCCTATTTAGCATATATTATAAAATATTTTATACATTACCTATTAATATTATTTATTAATCTAAAAGTCTAAATATCTGGGTATAAACAAGATTACTGTAACTGCCAAACTTAAAAAATTTAACCCATAACAGATAACGACATTTATTGTAGAAAAGTATAGTAAAATATACTTCTATACACAATATAATTAAATAAAACACAACATAAAATACAATGAAACAGTTATCATTTTCTCTAATTTTAATTTTAATTCTATACTAGTTTTATTAATTACTTCACATTGATCAAAACAGTTAAACTCACATGCTAAGATAACTCCATATAAAAATTACCACCCACTTACAAAATTTAACATTTTTATAGGCGAAATATGCATTTCTGAAGCACCACATAATTGGTTCCTTAATCATTATTAAAAGCATAATTAATTAATAAATTAACTGGTATTATACCAAGTAGGAAAAGAGTTAAATAAATTACAAAAATAATAATTATATAGTAAATAAAATCATAAATCATATAAATTAATTAATTTAAAAGAAATGTAATAAATTATTAAAAAATGCTTGACTATATGTAGTTTGAAAAAAATCTACAACAATTAATGTGAAAGAACAATTCATAAAAAAGTAAAAAAAAAATATTTAAAAAAATATAAATTTTAACTATTCAATTAATAAATCGTTCAGTTAATATAAATATATAAATATATATATATATATATATATTTATCAATATACATCACATATGCTGGAATTATAATTTATAATTACAACTATTGACAAAATTGGGAATTAAAGTCCAAGATAAATTTCTTGATCTGTGATAAAAACTGCATAGTGCATACTTTATAAATTTGTATTAAAAAAATATAAGCTATGGCATACAAATTTAGGGAGGTATCAAACCTTAACAATCTTGTACCATTCAAGCTTTTCAGAACATATCGCTTTGCATCCATCACATCTCCCCCGATATATAACAAGTAACTGCCTTCATAATAACTTAAAAATAGAAAATAACAACCAGTCAATGAAAAAACACTACAAAAACTATCATAAACACACCCAAATATTCTAGTTTCCCGTCTCTCATCTCTAACCTTAACTAATACTCAAATCCGTTAACTAAATCAGACATGGTGCCTTTTATAAAATAATAAAAAATGAAATAAATAAATAAAAATTTAAAATAAATATAAAATAACAACTTAATAAATTATAACTCAATTCTTAACTGTTATCTTTTAGAGTACCTACAAAATTATATATATATTATATTATAAAAATATTATAAAATTATAAAATAAGTCATCGTTAAACAGTTACACCACTGGATGGTCTTCCTCCTAAGTGATTTTCTTGTTATTAATTTATATAATTTTATCATATTTGCTTGTTGTGCATGTTACATAAATTTTATATATTGCTTTTAAATATATCTAATACTACAAAATTATACTATATTTATATTCACCTAAACATCAAATCCAATAAAGTTCTAGTTGTCACTGTGATTTTTCTGGATATTAAATTAATAAATAACTTCCAACATTTAATTAACTGATCATTAGTGTCAAATACTAATTGATACCATTAAGAAAATTATAAACAATGAATCAATAATTAACAGTCCCATTATTTAAGTTAATTTCTGATATCCAACATCATAAGTTCATAACCAATATGAATAACTAAATTATGACAAAATAAGTTTTGTGAATTAAGTTATAGTGGACTGAAAACAAAATTAATCATAAAAAAAGTTTAAACTATCAAAAATACTTTAACAATTATTTTTACTTTTTTTTGGAAATATAAGTTGATATTGGATATCAGTACATGGCGCTTCTCATCCCTACAACTATATAATCAATTATTTTCTTGTATTTGCTGGCAAGTAAAAAACTTAAGTTTTTAACAACCGTTTAACACAAATTTTATTTTTCAATCAATTAAAATTAATTAAAATTTAACTTAATTTAAATGACTCTTTGAAGTAAAAATCATATTTTTCTTAGAAATAATTAAATTAAATTTTAATTGGTTAAAATATTACTTTTGATTTTTCTTCATCGATGTCTGGCACTTCTAAATGAACTTTTAATTGACATAATTTTTCTAACACTGCAATACCTTGAAAATAAAAAAAGATCTTCTTAAATATTATAAATAATTGGAAAAGATTAAATTTCACTATGAGAATACAGAAGTATCTCTAAAGATCATTTTTTTAAATTTAATTGAGTTATCAAAAATATAGACAGCAGAAAATTTCAAAGAAATACTTTTTTCTAAGACTTTTCAATTTTTGAGTTATCAAGACTCAATTTGCATAGGTATGTAAAAAATTAATTAAGTTTTAAATTCATACCATCTTCTCTTTTGTGGCTATATTTACATTCCCATGCATCAAAAAGCATATTATAATATCTGGGACCATCAAAGAATTCATGATATTTAAAAGATGAAGTAGTTGGGAATACTTTTTGAAATCTGAAATTTACAAATATCTTGTATTACAAACATTATTATTTGTTAAACATAAACAAAATACATACGATCCAATTTGAGTGAGTTCATCTTCATATACAATAAGATGTCGAACATCATCTGGTAAAAGATCTTCTAATATGCTGTTAATATACTAAACAAATTGAAAACAAAATTAATTTATTCTTATTTATATTTAATTAATAGTTTAATACTTCTTGTCTAGATTTAACATTTGTAAAATAATCTTGTTTTTCTCGTTCTTTATCTGATAAACTGAATGTATATAATCTTTTATCATAACATAGCGGTGAATTGACTCCTAACATTTTGAGTAATGTATTCTATAATTTTTTTAAATAATTAAAAATTATATTTAAAATATTTAATTATAATTTATAGCTTATATTTTTATAAAAAATTATAACTTACATGTGTGCTAGGTGACATTTTATTTGGTAAATGGTAACCAACCATATTCATTAAGTCTTTGACTAATGGCCCTTTTACTGCTAAGTCAAGTGGAGAGGAAGAATGTAGGGAAGGAGATATGTTAACCTAATAAATAAAAGCATTAAATAAGAAAATTATCAAAAATTTAAATTTATTTTACTTCTAATATCCATGGTTTAAGATATTCATCGAACAAAACATCAATTCCAAATAACTCATAGGCATTATATCTATTGCCAAGATTTGAACGACACATTTTGCTCATAGGTGATTCACCACTGATTACAGTTTTAACAACTAAATCAGATAAACTATCCCATAATTTTTTTACATCAATTTTACGCTCTTTTTCCATGTATGTCCACAATGAACGCAATGTCCTAAAATAATTAACATAATTAATAATAAACAAACAGTACTTAGAGATTAAAGGTTTTAAAATTATTAACATAAATATTATTAACACAAAATATTCACCATTTATGTCCTTGACATGCATCAGCATCTTCATTTTGAGTATACTGACTACTAAGTCTGTTAATACTGTAGTTAGTCAAATGC
Source organism: Periphyllus acericola (assembly GCA_949715065.1). Taxonomy (NCBI): domain Eukaryota; kingdom Metazoa; phylum Arthropoda; class Insecta; order Hemiptera; family Aphididae; genus Periphyllus; species Periphyllus acericola. The sequence continues at coordinate 14,466,620 of OX454271.1, forward strand.
ATATATCGATCAGATATAGTAGTAAGATCAGAAGAATACTTCACTGAAATTAAAAATAAATAAGTGAAAATTCCAAGGACATAGTGAAAGATAATATTAAACCTGAAGCAAATCGTACAAGCCCATTGTCATACAGATATAGTCTGAGTGGATTGATCGAAGTAATAAGTATATAAAGTCTTAAATCAAATTTGGTATCGTTGATTAAATATGGATTATCGATATACCTTTGTACAACTAATGGTACTTTCTTTGGTATTTGACTCCATTTTGAAATCACACGAATTCCAGTTCCTCTGGCAGAAGCAGGCTATAGCAAAATTTGGTTTAAAAAAATAATTGTAAAAAAAAAATAATCTTTATATACCGGTTTAACAATCCATTTATCTTCATCATTTTTTTCCCAGACTTGTCTTAAAATTCTAGCTTCTTGAGGTAATATGTATGATGTAGGTATAAAGCCAAATCGATCATTACCATATATTGACATTAGCCTATGCAAGTTTTTCCACAATCTATCTTTACGTCCAATTTGAAATGTTCCCGGAAAATGGTTAAGTTTTTGCTGATCACGAAGAGTTTTAAAACATAATGATTTCATATGTTTACCCCAAGTTCCGACCCAATCATTAGATTCTAAAATTAAAATATATAATTAAATTATAAACATAATTACATTAAGAATAAAAATAAAGAAAGGACAAATATGAGAAATAGACTGACAGGATAATGGTAACATAATTAATTAATTATCATTAGGTGTAGAAGTGGAACCATAAAAATAATCAAAAATAGGTGCTCGTGGTGTAACATTACAGTAATTGTGTAAGGAAAGAGTATTGTGATTAGATTGATTATTAGTGTTAGGAGGATTGTTTGAATTATTAATTAAGCTAAGCTTACTTCTCACTAATTTAAAACCACTGTTTTGAATGGTACGACGTACAACAATTGGAGTGATGGAACTTAATTTCCACTTCAGCAATTTCTGCAAAGGTATTGGAAATGATTCACCTATAATAAAATCAAAATTTTGTTGTTTTTAAAACTTTCATTTTTTTTCGTCACCTAAATTTATATTGAAACTCTGTTCAAATATATCTTGTATTCTCATCTTTTAAAAATAAAAATAAAATTACCTTTTACATCATGCGAAGAAAATATAATGTATGGAGGCATATTTGAAAATAAACTCGATCTTAAGGCTGAATGTTGTTCAGTAATACTTTTTTGCTTTTGATTTCCTATAGTTAATTTTATGGGTAGAAAATTGTTAAAATAAAAAGTGACAACACATTTTTAAAATATTTATTTTAAATTTTATTTTAAAATGTATACCTGAAAACAAATTATCAAAATCTAATTTACTAGATTCACCAGCTGTAAAATCATGTTCTATATTTTTACTAAGGTTTTGCACTGTTGGATATTTTGTTGTTTTTTGAGCATCTATTAAAAAAACAATATATAAATTAATAATAATATATAAATAATAATTTAAGGATTATAAGTAATGATTACTTTCAGATGTTAATGTTATTGATGAATTTAATATATGATTATTCCATAGCCTGAAATAAAACGATTTACTTATAAAATAAAATACATAATTGCTTAAATATTTTTATTCTCTCTTACTTAACAGGGAACACAGAAGCATTATTTGAAATATCAACTCTTTTTCTAGTTTTAAAGGTCACTCTTTTTATATTTTTATCAGATGATTTTGTTTGTCCCTTTTCTGATGTATTAATACCATTAGATAGTAACTCTGATTTGGAACTTATACAATCATTTATTCTGATTTCTTTGTCTTCTATAAATTCTTGAGTAATGATTGATGTTTCTTTTACCTTAGTCGTATCTTTAAGGTGTTGAATAGATTTTAATGTTTCTTTAGTTTCTACAGGTATTTGAGTATGTATTTGTACATGATTAACAAGTGTTTTCTGATTTGGAATGTCCATGAGATCTTTATTAATTAAATTTTGATTATTTAAATGGTTATTTGTAATTGAATATGAGCCACTTGTTTTTTGGGCAGAATTCATAGAAATAAGAGGCTTTGGAGGAACCGTAGGTAAAATCTGAAAAATAGTTATATTTTAAAAATTAAATCTTAAAGTCTTAAAATAATAAACATGTTTCTATACTGATATAAAAACTAGTTAACATACTTTACGTTGACGATGAATCGGAGGCTGCCTCATACATACATCATACTTTTTTATTGTTGGATAATTGAATTGATCAACATTATTAAATTCCACTTGATCTACATTGTTTTCATTTTCTTCCCATTCTCTTGAATTATTGTGATATTGAAAAACCATATTGTGCCTATCATTTGGTTCTACTTCATACATAGGTTGCGTTGAATAATCTTTTATTTTATTTCCTAAATTAAAAATTGTTTCATTTTTATTTTTATAATAGATGTATTAACTACTGTACATATATGTTAATTTTAAAATGAAAGATAGTACAATAGAAACTGGATTAACCATCATTCTCTGTTACATGTTATCATCTACAAAAAAATAATAAAGGAGAAAAATGCAACGCACGCCTTACTTCTCCGTAAAATATGAAACATTACCACTCAAAAAGCTCAAAAAGCTCGGGCCTCAAAGAAACAAAAGAAGATGAGGGATTATTTTGTTTAGTATGCATTTTTGTATTATTTTTATATGAAAATATATACACACATTGAACAATGTATAAGTTTATGGAAAATTTTCTGTTAACTATCTTAGTCCTGGTCTCGCCAGTAGAGGTTAATCAAATTTCTACTGAATTTAAATGTATTTGTTAAGTTAGAAGAAAAATTATCATATTGATATAAAATTATATATATAGCTATAAATTACAATTGGGTAGCATATTACCTATTGAATGAGAAGATCTGGATAGTGTATTTGAGAAATTTAAATTGTCCAAGGTAGGTTCAGTATCTAAAATTGGATATGGAGTTAATTTAAGATGTCTTTCTGAACTATTATCTATCTTTTGATGTAAATTAGCACGAATCGTTTGAAAACGATCAACAGGACATTTTCGTTCTTTAATCGCATCTGATAAATATGCATTATGTTCTGGATGAGTATCAAGTGCCCGAGACCTGTTCACTCTATTCATATGGACATTGCATATACGACAAAAACAATTTTCTGGTATACTCCCATTATGTTCATGGTTATTAATCATATCTTTAGTCAATAATGAGTATGACTTATTGTTCATTTTCTATTTACTCGTAATAAAAAAAAATAACTGTAGACTAGATTTGTCTGTAAAAAATAATAATGCATTTGCAAAATATAAGTATGATTAATTAAAATAAAAGCTGTAAAGTTTAATAATAATGTATTGAAGTGAATATCAATGATACACCCTATATGTTATACTGAATAAAGTACAACATTTAAAAATCTGAAAAACGTTATTTACAATTTTGTTATGAATATATTACTTTAATAGTTTAATACATAATATTGAGTAACAGAGGAAAGGAAATAATTAAGGTACGATGTATTTTAAATAAATGAGGTCAGTAGTTAGATAGTGGCATGCGTAATAATATTTGGCACAACATTTCAATACTTGACATACACAAGTACTCTACCATTTATAGAATGACATTAAAAAGAAGCTATAGTTCAAGTTATTTTAAAGGATTATCTTTTGGTATTTTACAAAAATAAATATAAAATTATTTTTTCATGTATTCAAAATATGTTTAATGTATGTATAATTAATTATGAAGTTTTTTTTTCTAATTACCCATTAAATAAGCCTAAAATTGACTTAACTATTTTTTTTTTTTGTACAATATGAATTATGTAGAAAATGGGTAAGTTTCATAAGCTGTGTTTACTTAACAGTTAATGCATTTTCAAACAATTATTTTTATTACCACTCAAATATTCACTACATGATGACAAAGAAAAAATGTGACTATTTATTGTAATGTTTTAGTATAGAATATTCAAACAAAGACTTAATACATGATTATACTTAAATTATTAATATGTAAAATAAATTATTGAACTATAATATCCAATAATTATAATTATGTGTTGTAAAAATTGTTCTTTTTTTTGGTGGATATATTTATAGATTATATAAAATAGGTTTTTTTTTTTTAGAAATATAGTACAAAAACGAGGAACATAAAAGAACATTTACTAATAAAATACCTTCAGAAAAAGAGAAAAACAGTAATTTCAGTCAAACCAAATTATGAGATTCCAAATTTAAATAACAGACAATTTAATAAATTATGCGTCAGATATTTTAAGCAGATCACACATCAAGTTACTAAGTATATACTAGGTATAGCATATATTATATACACATAAGGCATTTTAATAAATCCTGTATGGTAACAATAATAAAGTTTTAAAAATAAATAGATATTGTGTTTATTTAAAGCAACAATAAATAAGACATGAAGGATTAAAAAAGTGTCAGCTACCTGCATTACATTAGAAAAACTACCTAATTGTCGAGTAATTTATTTACCTAAAATTTTAGGCATTATACATATTAGATTTATACCTTATCCAAACCTATAATAAAATTTAAATCATTTTTAGAAGAATTAAAATAAGTCTTAAGATGTCAAACGAATAGAAAAATTACCTATACCTATAAATCAAATTGATATTACTAGTTAATACATACTATTCATTCTAGGCAAATTTGTTTCTATAACATTTGCACAGGTAGTTTTAAATAAGAATTTAAAAAAAATGTACTACCAACAACTTAAGTTATAACTATTCATTCTAAAAATGTAATTTGTATTAATTTATATTTATTTTATAGAAAATATTGAATACATTCTAAAATATATTGACATTTATTTATATAGTAGATTGAGTTTAGCTTAAATGCACACATTTTTTTAATGAAGAAGTAATTTTTACTTTAGATAAGAATTAATTATAGAAAAAATTACAAAGGTTGAATGAACCAGTAAATCCAGTAAAATGCAGAACAACAACAATAATTATTCAAGCAAGATACATTGGAAAAAATAGTTAGTTCAAATAAAAAATGTCCAACACAAATAGGTACAATACAATACAATATTAATGTAAAAGTTAGTACAATTATTAAATACATTAGGATTATAAAATTAGAGTTATATTTGAACGAATTAAGAAAATGTTTAACTCACCATGGATAGAGATAATTATAGCAGAGACAACTTCTACAGGAAGAGTCTCAGGTGAACCATAGACTCAACATAGACTACTCTGCGAGGTGAACAGTAAGGACGCATGTAACCGCCAATTGAGTCATTTGAAATGATGGCGAAGAAACACACGTAGAAAAATTAAATTGTAACCATTCGAAAACGATTAAAATGGGCGTAGAATATAGGTGTACTGTTAATTATTATTATAATTATATATTGATGGTAACGATTCTTAGACTATAACGTAACGACGTTCGTATCGCGTGTAAAAAGACTGCGCGTTTAGAGAAACAGCCTAAACGAAAAGTAACAAAAAGAAAAAAAAACATTGAGCATGATCTAAAGACGGTAACTACGTTACGAAACTACGGGGGTAGTTTTTGAAATTGTTTTCTTGTGTACAAAAGAAACGCGTACGACCGCGAGTCAGGTGGACCCTACACTACGGCGAAGTGGAACTGTGGAAGCACCACTGTCGGCAGTCTACGACTGCGTCACGTTCCGACGCAGAAAATCCGTCCGTCCATTATTAACATTATTATTATTATCATGGAAATCGGAAATTTACGTAATTTTACGAAAACGGCTGCGCGCAAAAATGTATTTCATTAGGTTATCAGCATGAACATAGATACGAGTGATACGACTGCGCAGCATACACCGCATATAAATAACTTATTATAAAACTGACACCAACACTGCGGCCTCGACGAATGGAAAGAAACGCGGTGCCGGCGCACGCGTTGTCGCAGCGGCCAAAGCCGCCGCAATCACGGAATATGGTGTATGATAATAGATAGAATATTGATAATCGAAAATTCGAAAATACCGGTCGGTCTTGTTGCTGTACAGATTACGGAGTGTCTACGATATCCGAATAACTTTTTCCATGTTTTTACGTTCTTGTTCCGATCATTCGTTTTGTGTTTTTTAATCATTTTCAGTGTACTTATTATTTCTAAGAATGATTTTCAAAAATTGTATTCCTGCATTTTTACTCTATAAGATCGTCAATTTTTCTAGGGCTGATTTTTTCAATGAAATGTGTCAAAAATTATACATTTTATGTCCTCGTATCTACCTAATTATGACTTTTTCTTCTCTTCTAGCTCATCTCTTTCGGCTGTCGTACAAATGATTGAGTCTTGACTGTTGTGAGTGTTATTGCTTATAACTCATAACACATATTATATAATTAATTATTAAATTATACAATTATTTTAACTTTATGAGTTATAAGTTTATAACATACCCAATTTTAAAAACATTTAATGATGGTTAGCACTGCTCGTTTCAGCGGCCCATGAGCCATACTTAATTTTTTTTTTGTATTTAATTTATATATATATGTACAGCTGCGTAGCTGGCTAAGATTTTACATCATCGCCCCAAACTATAAAATTTATCATAATACCAATGATATCGATAAATTGGATTTTTAATGCTTCCAAACCTTAGAAGGTGAATATTTTTTATATTGCCATGGCATAGAGTTATAATACACAGGCCCTAAAGAGTTTACAAAATATTGACCAAAAGATTTATAAGAATATTTGATAGGTATATTATAAAGTATATTTTCTTTTTTACCTTCCAACAATTTATAAACTTTGCCTTGTATGAACCTGTAAAAGTGAACAAAAGGGCAATTTTTAGTAAAGAAATCTAGTTGGTGAAATACCGAGCTCCCTATAATTTTGAGTCGTAGAACCTTGTATAGTATAGAGCTCAAATTGGTATCATCAAATCTAGTGGCGTAACACAAAAATTTGGGCCCCCCCACAAAAATAAAAATGGGCCTCTAAAATATTGTTTAGGTATATTAGTTTAAAAACATTAATCTGATATAGATAAATCACTTATTTAACGAATATTTGTCAATCGTACTACTTTTCGAGTCGTGTAATTTAATCGTGCTGATAAGAAATTTAATTTTGGATTTTATAAATATTTAATTTATATTTATAAATATTTCATTATTTCAGATTAACACTAATTTAATTTGAAAAAAGCAATTATTCAATTTTTTTTTCGCGGGAATTAAATTGCCACAAAGGAGCAAAGGCCCAAAATTACCGTGGGCCACCCCGCAACGCGTTGTCTACGGGCCCTTAGTTACGCCATTGATCAGATCTGTATTCCGCATTAACTAGACGGAGCTGAACATCTATTTTTGTTTCAAAAATCGATGGACATGACACGATTTTATGAATATTTTTCATTTAAATGTGTTGTTTTCAGATACATTTTTATTTAAATGTGTTGCGTTAAAATACATTCTTATTTAAATTATCTATACAGTGTTGTCATAATTGTACGTAGGTACACTAAACATACTTACGACTTAACATAAACTAACTTATGACAAATTTTTAAAAATATTTTTTTAAATAAATAATAAAATATAGCACCTAATGGACAGTGAAAATAATTTTGGTTTCTTTTTTAAACTTTTAAAATGTAGATGAATTAATCTTGCATTAATTAATTCCTTTTCGATCATGCACGATATACTCATGTAGGTATTGATATATGCATTTCATAAGTAGGTTGTAACTTGTAAGTACCTACAATCTACATATACATAATAGAAACAGAACACTGAACGTCTGAACGACTCAAAAGAGTCAAGACTTGATCAGAAATAATTATAATATGATCTTATATTCTTATGTATTTATATCTTGATGACTAACACCCAATGAAATCGATTGGTTCGTATCACGAAATCATTGTATTAAACTTGACTATATATTTATAGTTCAAACTCCAAATTCTATAAACAGGGACACAGGGTGATTGTTTTTATACGTGTTCACCTACTTTTTGGCCGTAAAAATGCTTTAATTTGGAATTTTTTTCAATGTTCAAGTTACTATAAAATTTTTTGTTTTTCAAATGGGAACACCATATTTTTTACGCAAAATATTATTAAATTATTTTTTCTGGAATTGTTGATGTATTGCGTATTAAAAATTCGAACCAATACTTTCGGAGTTATTCAAATTTAAAATTAAGTATGAAATGAGTAAAATTCGCGTTAAAATTTGAAAAATAATTCAAATTAAAGCATTTATACGGCCAAAAAAGAGTGTCTAAAAAATCACCTTGTATATCGATATAAACAAATAGTACTAATATAATCGCTATAAAATTGAGACTGGAATAACATCTACAATTCGTTAGGGTTAGACGATCACTAATTTTTAAATGGACATTAAATTCCACATAAAATGACGCGTTCCAATGTACTTTTGATCGCAGAGTCGCGTTGGTAGTAACCGCAAAAATGTTTATACCCTACATATAGCATCATTGAATATGTGTGCATTTTAAAATGAGATAACTTCAAACCTAAGTCAGACCAACCAATTCTGATTGCACTTTCGTTTTCAGCAACAAATAGTACTTATGTTATACTAAGACAAAAAAATTAAAAAACTGCGTGGTCACTAAACCATATTTACACCTTTATTTTAAATTATTAAGACTTAAATGTAAACTAAAATGATACTATTATAACTTATAAGTATTCAGAATTATTATTACAATATTTAACATGGAACAGACACGTTCCAATACTGATTATTGGTGGAGCAGAACCGATTTTGTAGCATAATATAGGAAGTAAGAATCTAATTTTACTAATATTCCACATTTCTAATAATTGTAACGCAGATAATTACATTGGTGCCTGTCCTAAAATGGTTTAACATACAGTATAAATACTGCTACAGTACAGAGCTACTTAAAATAAAAAATGTTTTAATAGGTAAGGAGTTGACAAGAAAAATATTGAAAAATAAATGTAAGCCAAACCGCAAGTAAAATAAGTAAATTTATAAATTAATTTGCAAATAAAAAGTAAATGTATAAGACCCAGTCATTGACTTTTTGAATATCAAAACTTTCTTTGGATCAGTTACTGGCACATACCAGTATAATATATTAATCTTACATTGATCATTCTTGTACCTCATAAAATATATTTATACATGTCATATATATAAAGAAAATACATTTTTATATTGTAAATAATACACATTTATTTTGAAAAAATACAAATATATTGTTTAGACTAGAAAACATAATAAACAAAAACTTAAATATTAACAAAACTAAAATATTTCTTTTAACTAAAAAAGTATATAGAATTTAAAACATTATCTAGTTTAAAATCTCCTTTTTTTGGTAACTGTTTGAAAACACTAAGTAGATCTTGAGTATCATCTGTAAGACACCTACAAAAAAAAAACAACTTACTATAATACACTTCATTTTATACATGATATCTATACTTACTTATTAGGAAGTTCATATTTTTTAACCATGGTGTTAGATAGATTTTCTAATATTGGTTCATTGTGTAGTGCTAAAAATTGCTCTCTACAGATCTAAAAACCAAAAAAACTTTACTTAATAGAATTTTAAATAAGATTTTTTATCAATGTGATTTACTTTTCCCATTATTTCAACAGAATTAGGATGGGTCCAAAAGCAATCATGTACTGACACATAAGTAATTCCTGCTCGTTCACAATGCAGAGATGTTAACATCATATGACTAGAATCTAATGAATGAATAAAATTTGGAGGAAAAGCATTCTTTTGCTTCATTACATTAGGTCGGCTAGAAATTAAACAATAAACATATATTTAATTAATGTGTTACTGTTGTAATTAATAAAAATAAATTCATTTTAGAACTATACATAATTTTGGAGGTTGGTAGTACACAGATCGTGTAATTATTTTTATAAACATTTTTTAAGAAAACCATTATAAACATTCAATATAATCCTTACTCATACATATCTGATATAAAATGTTCTCCCATTTTGAGATTAGAATTCTTGGAGTAGTCATGAAATTTAATTCTACGATTGTAAGGTTGAACTACAGGTAATCCTAAAGGAGTTGTCCACTCTACACATTGACCACATGATTGTGATATTACACGAGCACAATCAGTAAACCAATCCTAAAAAAATATAAAATAATAAAATGAAAGTAAAAGAATAAAAGCTATAAATCATAATCAAATTATTATAAAATAAGTATTTTAAAACTTGTAAATATGTTTATTTAAGCACTAATCTTTAAGAATAATTACAAAAACATAAATAATACTTTACTTGAATTTCTTTTGTAGATGTAAACATTTCTCTTAAGCTTTCAAATGTTTTTGATACTAAATAAGTAGAAGCTGACCAAACTTTATCCTTAGGAAATGAATCAATATCTTATATATAAAAAAAAAAAAAATAAAATTCATTTGAAGCAGAAGTAAAATTTATATTAATTTTTAAAGAAATACCTTTTAATTGTTTTGCTATTTGTAATCGGGCACCAAATCTAGTAACACCATAAACTGTTGTCATTACAGTTTGTTTTATAACTTTTCGTCTAACAAATCCATCTAAATACTTTGCTATTGCAACATTATTTTCAGCATCTTTTGAACGTTCTCGTTCAACCTAAAAAAATAAACAAATTATGTGATACTTTACATACACAAAAAGTAATCATTAGTTTACCATAGCTGCGACACAACTATATACATCTTGTGGTATTTCAGAAGGAGTTAAATTGACACTCACAGCTCCAGCATAATCTTTACCTAAAGCTGCATAATGCTGCAAGCCATTACAAGATCCATCTTGATGAATAGGAAAATGAGATATAAAATGTTCTGCGTTATCTGACTGCAAAGCATGTAGTATCTCTATACAGCATGCCAATGTTTGCCATGGATTTTCAGAATCAGCCCACCACATTTTGCCCTAAATAAACCATGTATATTAATAAAATACAATAAAGTAAGAGTAGTTTTTTTATAATATTTACTCCTAAAGGATTATTGGCAGAATCTAATATATCTGGAAGTATTTCTTCTGCATAATAAAGTCTTTCTTTAATAGAGTTTCTTTTTTTCAGTCCAGTTAAGTTTACACAATGTATCTACAGACGAAGTAGTTTATTACCTTCTCAATATAATTAAGAAAACTATTTTAAAATGTTCAAAAACTTACCTTAAGCCAGTTGAGACCATTGGATCCAAGTGGTTCTCCTTTTGCAAAACGTAATAATGATCTTGCCATATCTGAACCTAAGTGATTCAAGTGAGGAGGACATGGGTACACTCTACCTCGAAAATCCATATTATGTGGCAACCAGAATATTTTATCACAAAACTAAATTTATTTTTTAAATTATTAAAAAATAAATTAAAAAAATTATTGAAACATACATGATTTGCTAATGAAAGTCGATATAATGCATCACACCACAAACTGAACATCTCAGCTTTCTGTCTTTTTAATATAGATCGTTCTTTAAATAATTTGGTCCGTTCATCTTTACTCATGGTCAATGATATAGGTTGTGGTGATGGAAAGGCAGATACTGGTTTTGGAATATTTAGTTTTGTTGAACCACCTGAACGAAATACTCGAAGAATTACATCCAGCACCTATAAAAATAACCAGAAACTTATTACTTTTCATCTGAATGTTTTATGTAGTAAGATCTATATTATTATTTAGAATTTATAAAAATTTTACTGGTTTATTAATAGTCCATGGTATAGAGGCCAACTGATTTAATGCATCAAAAGCAGGATAAAGTTCCTGTTTTGGTGTTTGTTCTAGTCTATACCATTGCAGAATAGCTTGTTGAGGTAACCTTAACACATTTTTTTAATTTTAATAATGTGGTATAGATACAAAACACCATATATTAATATTAACTTACCTTATTAGTTCTGCTTTTACAGCTATATACCCTCCAGAATGTATTGATGACCAAGGAACTGGTGGACTTAACATAGGAATCATATTGACATCAAATATTAAATCACTGGGTTCTGATGCCTGATATAGTTTTGATAATATAGGATGAGGTTTAATTTCTTGTTTCACATGTTGACATAGTCCACGAAAAACTGTATAAAATGCTGGTAATAAATGCCTAAAAATTAAACAAATATTATTTTTACGAAATTTATTTTAAAATGTGCATAAAAATATTATAATTTACTCTTCTTTTATATTGTCTTTTAAAATATTAACATCAATTTTTATGTCCTTAATTATAATATTGTACAAAAATTTTCCTATACTGTTTAATACAGTTGGAGGCCAATTTTTATCATCAAGTTCCTGAAAGTAACAAAATAAAAATATTACAATTCATAAAATGATTAGTAATCATTTATACAATAATCAACTTAATTATAGGAGTTAAGATTTGAAAGTAGATGTTCAAAACACAAAAGTATTTATAAGTGGAAGGGAAAATAAGACAACAATGCACATAAAACAATGAGGAAATCAAGAATTTGTGTATCTAGAAAGTACAATAAGCAAAAATGGATGGAATAAGAGTGAAATAATCATCAACCTTAAAACTAGAAAGCCTATTGAAGACATATTTAGGGAATATACTCCTATAGGGTGGCGAGACCTGGACAATATCAGCAGAAGAGCAAAAACGACTAAAAGCATTTGAAATGTGGGGTTACAGGAGAATGTAGAAAATAAGCTGAATTGACCAAATAACTAATAAAGTGCTTGAAAGATTGTCTGTCGGATTGAATGAATAATTGGATTGGATGTAAAATATGACATAAAGGATTACTGAAAGTAATAATAGAAGGAAGTGTGGAAGAAAATAATCATAGAGAAAGGCTAAGACATCCAACAATTAATAAGGGACCAAGTATGCAATTCATTATATGAAAAGGAAAGCAGATAATAGCGAAGAATGGAAGAGAGCTGCAAACCGATTTTTGAATTTAAATCATAGAGAGTTAATAAAGAAAATAAATTACTACAAAAAATTAATTTTAATACTTAAGTGGACACTACACATTTGGATTTAAATATGAATTATGAAGGCTATTATTAAAAATATATCAGTTTATTTAACTGTAATCAAATAAAAATTAATTTAACTACACTTAATCTTAAACAAAATATAGACATTTTAAAAAAACTTACAACATCTGCACCTATAGCTCTATATTTGTGTACTAATTGTTGCCATTGTTGCCTCGTATTTTGACTATCAGTATTTTCACTACTTAAATACCATGAACAATAATCATTATAAATTGTTTTCATTTTTTCCAGAACCTTGGTGTTTTTTTTGTATTTGATTTGGTACCTAAATTAAATTTCAAATAGAATTATACTACTTCAAAATAAATAGTACTAAATATCACCTTATTCTAACTTTATTAGCCAAATTTCTGTAAAGTAAATGTACTGTTGGACTAAACGTTTCAGAACCTTCAGCTATCTTGCGAACTTCTTGTAAAATTATATCAACATATTGATCTGTATTTAGAACTCTTAGATAAGGATATATATTTACATTGCGATAAGACTTTAAACAATTATGCTGGGCGCGTATACTTTCCAATTCTCGAGTTATGGCATTACGTATAGTTTCCTTCCAATTTTCTTGCAAAACTTCCAACTTGTTTCTCTATAAAATATAAAATTACAAAATTATACTTAAAATAGTAATAAATAATATTTATAATCAATGGTATTACATATATCAACAACTATAATTCTTACATAATCCAATACTTTTTGAGATGGTTCAGAATAATTATCAACAGATTGTACTTTTACTGTAGAAGCTATTTCCATTTCTAATTGTTTACGAGCCAATTCATGAATATTTTTTTCATTGAACAAACCATCAGCAGGACATTTATATGAGGACTAAAAATGAAATAATAGATATATTAACTTTTAAAATGCATTAAAATGAAACAAAAGTTGGTAATGCTTTCACCTTTTGTGTATTTAAATGATCCAAAAGTGGACAGGAATAATAAATATTTTCCATCTTAATATTGGGTTCAAATGAAGAATCCAACAATCGCACAGCTCTCAGTACTAGTTCTCTTTGATTGCCAACAAAAATGCATTTTTCAAATAATTCATTCAATGAAAATCCCTATATAGTTAAGAATAATTCATTAAAAAATGATCCCTATATAGTTAAGAATAATTCATTAAAAAATGTATCATTTAATATTTAAGTAATAATACATTAGAAATTACATCAGAAAAAAACTGTTTAGATACTTCTTGTAAGACATCAATTTGACACATATCTTTTTCACTAACTAAACATTCAAATTTAGCAGCATATGCTTGAATATTTGGTTTTATTTGCAACAGTTCTAATATTGACCAAATTTCTTTTAATTTCCCATAATTTCCCTGAAAATATTAGAATGAAATAATTTATTAAATATTTTTTTTTAATATTTTATGAATAAATAAATTAAAAACAGTTACTTGTTTCTTATTAAAAATTAGTCCTATCAAGGTTACAAATAAAAAAAAAAATCTATAACATTCATAGACATTTTGAATACGTATATATATAGTTTAAAATGTTTACCTTGTTAGCAAAACCATGCATCAAACAGGTAAAAATACGAATATCAGTAATTTTTAGAGGTACTTTATTTGAAATACTTTTACGGCAATAATGACTTAAAGTTGCCAGTCCTCTATTCAGAAAACCACAACATACCTAAAACATTTAATTAAATAGAAAAAAACAAAAAATTATAATAGATAATTCATTTACACATAAATCAATATATGCCAGAAGTGTTTGATTAAGACTTTTTTCACGACCCTTAGCATTTAAGTGCTTTGTCATTTCTTTTAACTCCTGTTTATTTTTTTCAGCAATTTTCCGATTGTGATCTGTTTTTGATCTTAAAAAATATAATTATAATACCATTAGATATTTACAATAAGTGTTTTAATTTTTGGTAGCACTTACAATTTGTCTTTACTTTTAGCATTGATTTTAGATAATTTATTATTTTCACAAACGTCAGATATCTCCTGTTTTGTTCCTTGAATTGAGTCAAATCTATTTTCAATATAGTTTTCTGTCATAGCTATTGTCTGTAGTAAGTCGGCATCTTTAAGCAAATTAATTTGGTCTTCATTCATTTCATCTATATGTTCTAGTAGTTCTTCTTTTAGGTTAATATTATCATTATTATAATTGGTATTTTTTTTAACTTCCACATCACAATTGTCATATTTTTTTGCTGTGTTAGGAAACATGGCTTGTGGTTTTTTAAAAGAAACCATTTTTTGTACTTGGTGAGGCTTTAAATGTTTTACTTTTACTTTAGATTGATTTGTATTACCATTAGTAACTAAAAATAAAACAAAACACAGTGATAACAATATCATATTAATACTCAACATAATTTTATTGTTATTACAGTCAATATCTATATACTGTAATATTACAAAAACTTAAGACGGTAACAATATATTTAATAATATTGCATATCATAAATGGATTACGGATAATAGATTAATTGCAAACCTTGAACTACTTCTGTGAATTGTTTGATGTTTCTTTTAAACTCTTTGGTTTTGGTGGTAGCTTTAATTCTGGATTTAATCTGTATATTTTCTAAAGTATAAGAGCGAAAGTGGATTAATTTTCATAATAGAAAATTATAAAAACAAAGTACAAATTAAACAAATAACAATTTAATCAAACATTTTCAATGAAAATTTTATTTCAGATAAAACTTACCAGGTATATTAGAATAATTTGTGGTTTTCAATAAACGAGACCTATCATTTGTAATTATTTGAGGATAACCATTACTTATTTGATATCTAAACCTAAATAATCTATACATGATTCCAATAAATAAAATTACGAATATTAGTTATTACATATTAATCAATATTATTTCAAAATATAATGGTTAAAAATACTTGAACGAAAAATGAAAATGTAAATAATACGAACTCCTTTGAATCTAATTTGAAAATGTTAGCATGTGTTTTAATCTGATAAGAAACTAAGGTTAGGTTAAACTATTGTAATTTGTAAACATAAGTTTTTAAAATGTAATTTCTAATCTATTATCCGTATTTACTATCTTTATTTTTTTGTCATTTATTTTTTTTTGTTGTACGATCTGTGAAAATTTTTTTTTTACAATAAGTACAAGTGAAAAGTGGAAAGTTTACAATATTTACAAATTTACAATTAATAATAATAAATTGGTAAGTCATCGAGACAGTAGTCTTGTTCGAAGGAGCCAACCGTTGTTGGGACTTCAGGGTGAGATTTGGTTAGTCAGCCAATAGGTCTCGGCACCACGTTCGCTTTAAACGCCTTCTAGGGTCTCCGGGGATAGTGTGGATGGAGAGTTCAGATATAAGTGGATTTCTGTGATTGTGAGTACTAGAGTGGAGACGTTTATAAAATAATTTGGCAGTGTTTGAAACTGTTTGGATGGATAGATCATTGTGAAGTGTGTCGTTGGAAACATAATATGGAGCTTTTGTTATTTGCCGGAGACATTTGAATTGGAAAGTTTGTATTTTTTTGATATTAGAGGGCTTAGCAGCCCCCCAGAGTTGTACACATAACTACATAAGTCCATATAGGTTTGAGCAGCATTTTGTAAATTAATAGTTTATTCTGTAGATTTAGGTGTTTTGATGTAAGAAAGTAAGAAGGTAGTGTAATTGGCATGATCAATTGTTTAAGGTGAGGCGCTTTAGGTGGGGGTGTGGGTTGCCCAGGTTAGTTGGCGATCTAGGTGCAGACCCAGATATCGGACATTTAGAGCAGTTGGTAGGGGAACATTATTGAGGTATATGTGGGGGCAGTCTGTTCGTTTAAATGTGAATGTACATTGTATTGATTTTGATTCATTAATTTTGATACCCCATTCTTTGTACCAAATGGATAGCAAGTTAAGGTGATTTTGGATGAAGTTTGATGCCGTCTCGGGATCAGAGTGAATTGCTAGAAGAGCTTTATCGTCGGCGAAGTCGCCAGTGGTGGTGTGGGGTGTGGTGAATTGATCAGAGGTGAAAAGATTGAATAACAGAGGTGCTGCAACAACTCCTTGGAGTACTCCAGCACTGATTGATGATATTTCAGACATGGATGATCCTGCATTTACGGTGAAGTGTCTGTATTCTAGGTAGGATTTGAATATAAGGTAATAGTATAGAGGAAAGGTTGATTTTAATTTGAAGAGGAGGCCTTTGTGCCATACTCTATCAAAGGCTTGTGCTACATCAAGAAAGGCCCCAGTGCATATCAGTTTTTTTTCCAGTGTGAAGGCGATTTTGTCAGCTAGAGTGCTAGACGATGAACTTGGTGAATAGTTTAATGGTTGTGACGAAAACCAAATTGTGTGTTAGGGAGGTGAGCTTCAATGGTAGGCAAAATACGTTTTATAACAAGTTTTTTGAATATCTTTGAAAAATAGGAGAAAAGACTAATAGGCCTGTATGATTCCGGAGAGTCAGGGGGTTTTCCAGGTTTGGGAATCATGATGATAACTGAAAATTTCCTATTATTTAATCTGAAATTTTAAAAAGTAAATTATCTGTTAAAGACATTAGCGCCGATAAATTGAATTATAACTATTTATCTTAGAATTCTTCATTTCGTGATTTATCGACGTTAATTTAAATGTAGATCCAGATTTACATAATCAGTGTCCTGCAACTGTTACTTGTTATATGGCAAAATGAAACTAGTTCAGAGGGTCAAAATTAGTTTTTAAAAGCAACACAGGTAATACCACAGAATACTACAGTCAAATTAATGCTAAGGTATTAAAAAAATGGGATATTCAACTTCTCAACAACCTGGAAGAACCGTCTATTATTGTAATGGATAATGCTTCGTGGAGAACTATCCAAACAGCAATTGAAGAAAAGCCGAGGTTCAAAAATGGCTCACGGAAAAAAACGTTCAATTTCAATCCCTAGAAACATTACCAGAACTCCACCAAAAAGTAAAGGCAATAATTCCACGTGGAAAACAGTATGAACTAGGTCAAATCACAATGCAGAAAGGTCATGAAGTAATCCGTTTACCACCCTACCATTGTAAGTACGATCCAATTGAACTAATTTGGGCTCAAGTGAAGGGACAAGTGGCAAAAAATAATTATACGTTCAAAATGGTCGATATTGAATGATTAACACATGAAGCGTTAAATGAAGTTACTGCAAGAGATTAAGAAAAATGCGTACGTCACACGGAAAGTTTACAAGAGGAAGATAATAGGAAAGAAATTATGAGGGACACTAACAATGGAGCCTATAATTCTGACAATTTTTTCCAGATGACAGTGACGGATAGCAATGAAGACGATGACGCTATTGACAACATTGATGATTTGAACAAATAAAGAACTTGTTTTATTTTGAATTAATATTTTATATGTGTAACTTATAATTTTTTTTTTTCGTTAGATATTTTGGGTATACTTATATTAGTTTATTAAGCTGTAAATTATAAAATATGTACAAAAATTTTAAATGATTATTTTTATGGTTTAATAATAAATAAGCCTATGTATTTAAATATACGAATTCTATACTCAAAAAAGCGCGCCAATTATATTTACTATTGTGAAAACCACTGACTCGAAACAGCAGCTAGATTCGTGACGGTCACGGGCCAGTTTTCATGGCGAGGACTTTAAGCTAATGAAGAGCAACTGTTTCCCATTATTACTCAGTTCAACAATCATAAGGAGTATTGTTTAATTTGTCCATGTCTGTTTCAAATTGTTCTGATTTTGTAGTATGAAATGGAATTATTGTTGAATTGTGAATTCCATAGCAGCCTTATAGTTATGAAAATTATTTATTCACTTTCAAATAAAATAAAATTATACTGAAATTAAAGAATATTAATTTTCAAAAAGACATAATTGTTTACTTAAAACTTACTTATTTTGTAATCAAGTTATGTAATGTAAATCAAAACTAATATGAAGCAAAGTGGTTAGTTTTATTGTAGATACAAACAATTATCAAGTCAATAAATTATCAAAAGTTCAAAACCTAAAGCCGATATATTCAGCTAATTAATTGCTCAGTTATAATTCTTAAGTATTTATCTGTACTGTATTCAAAACCAACTAGTATTTACGATTTTTTATTAAGGAATTAAGTTATTACCGTATTATGTTTCTTTTACAAATTATAAAAAATATAAAAACACAAATACTTTATTAAAACTTAGTATAATTTAACAAATAAATATGTCCATAATTTAATTAAATTATTATTAACTAAATTCTTTATTTTGTACAGGTATATTGTTTTCTTTACTGTATTATAAATTGAATAGGTTTTTTATCAACACCTTGTGAAGTGTCGTTTAGGTTATAAATTAAATATTTAACAGAGTCTCCATCAACTTTAGCTATGACCATTTTCTTATTAGTAATAGAACTAACTCTACTACTTGAGACCATTATTTGTTTGTTTGCATCTCTACAGTTAACTATATATTTTGCATGATATGCCAAAGGATCACCTAAATAAAATTTAACACAATTTAAATATTATATAAATTTATTAAATTTGTTAATATTACCTTCATAGACCAAAAAATCACCTCCAAACTTCATACCACAAGTTAAATAAAAACCTTTTGTCCACAAATCTTTAAAAACTGTATACCTAATATTTTCCAAATTAGTCGTTAGTTCAGGTAATGGAACGTCAAGTACATTAGAACATAACTCGTCTATAAAAAAAATACAAAATATAAATAATTATATTTATTGAATAGTAATTAAGTCAAATAATATGGTATGCATAAATAATATTCTAATTAATTCAAAATAATCTAACCAAGGTGAATCATAGCATAAGATGATGTATCAAATGGTTTTATCTTACATATTTCTCTGTTCAATTCTACTACTTCTTTACAATTTTTATCTCCATTAGCTAATATAGCATTTACCACTAATTTACTTATAGAATCAGCTTTCTTTAGTGCATATTTTTTTTTTATTTCATACATTAATGTTTTTTCTTGATTATTTTTTAATAATTCACTATGTTTATTCGGTAAAGCCGTGAATGATGGACATGTTACAGTACGGCCAATACCATTTTCAACTAGCAATCGAATTTCTTCAGGTAGTAAAATACAAGGAAGACCATTCTGATCTTCTTGGCGTGGTGAAGATGGTAAAGTTCCAACCAAGCTTCCTAATAATCTATGAGTAGTTCGTAGCAAATACCAATCTAAATAATTTATTAAATATGTAAATAGATTATTAACAATTAATAAAAAATACATTTAACTTACTATAAAAAATAGTTATAACTACAAACAATAAATGAATGAATCAATAAACAAACAAATTATAAATAATTTTTAATTATATAGATCATATTTAAAAAATATTTTTGACTGAATTTTCATTTGACAGCAAATTATTTTTATTGATGCACACATTTTAATACCATTGTTTTTAGTTTTCTACTGAAATATCTTATTTTGATTTAATATAATATAATGCAATATAATAACTTAATTTAAAATACTTACCATCTGTATTCCAAATAAACCCTCTATTATTGATCATGTGTATATTTATTATGGTATCACACATAATACTTTCCATATACTTGACACAGAAATTGTAGTTCAAAATTTCAAAAAATATGTTTCATAATGTTCAGATAAATCAGATATTACTATAGTTACAGTCTTACAGACGTTATAGTACTGGGTTAAGGCTTTTAAAATATTTTTCCATGAGTCAATAATTTATCACTCCAAAGTCCTAGCATGTTATCACTTATCAGTAATCAATACATTGTCGTACGATAATAGTATTAATTCAGTATTGTGATTGTTCAGTGTTAAAATTTAGAATCAACGATTGACGATTAACTTTTTCTATTGACAATTATTAAATCTGTTGTTTGTTGGTAAAATAAACAGCTTGCAGTTAATATTTGCGAAGAACACGTAACTAAAATATTGTATGCGTAGTAAAATATCAGATACGTTTTATTTTAAAAACGCGAAATAAATAATAATACCTTATTTTAAAGGAAAACTGTAGATTGTACATTTGCCCATTAAGTTTTAAAAATGGAACCTCAATATAATTGTAAAAGTACAGGTAAGTTAGTTTTTTTAATATTATCTTCCGAGCTTTCATTTTAAACTACATTTTAGCAAAGTCAACAAAATTGAAAATTAGCAAATTAGTCTTTGAATCTTACTATTTAATACTTATTAAATTAATAAAAATAAATTAAATAATTGTTAGTTAAATGCTTCTATTTTATTTCAAGTCTCAAGTCATAATAATAACTGTAGGAAATTGTTGAAACTAACTTATGCAAATTTTAAAAATAGATTAATTTTTTTCATTTATAATTTAATGGCTTCTTTGTTCATAATATATTACAATCACTAATCAATGATCTAGAAGTGGAAAAAAAATTTAAAAAATGTAATCTGTATGCAATACTCTTACAACGTTACAACCTTAAGTTTTTAAACATACTTATATTTTTAATTTTAAAGTTATATACAAAAGTTGTTACTATGCCATTTTTTATTTAATAAAAATATTTTAATGGTTTTGTTTTTATATTTAATTTTGGTAATATGTACTAAAGTCCATTTTGACTGACATATTTCTAGAGTATAAGCTGTAACTTAAAACAATTGTTTAAGATACTTGGATTATATTAAAATGTATTCTGAGCAAATAATTCATAAAATAATCTACATATAAATATCAATAATAATTTTTATTAATTATTTATTATTTTTATCATTTAGTATATTCATAATCTATGGTTTAGTAAATTGCAGTAGTAATAAAAAGAAAATTTTATTTTATTTTTTTATGGCTCATTTTTATATTGTCATTTAACTCATTAAATATTGTAGCATGTATGTAATAAAAAGAAAATTTATATTTATATAAGAAATAGGTACCTACATAACATTATTTGAATATTTTTGTTTTTATTTGTCATTTTAAATCAAATTAATGATTTTTATTATAGCTGTAAAACGTTTGATGAGAGAAGCTCATGAATTATCGGAGCCTACAGATGAATATAGTGCACATCCATTAGAAGATAATTTATTTGAATGGCATTTTACTATGCGTGGTCCTGAGTCATCTGAGTTTGAGGGTGGTATTTATCATGGTCGTATATTATTGCCAACCCAATACCCAATGAAACCACCAAATATAATAATATTGACTGTGCGTTTTTAGTTATAACTGATCAATTTTTGAATTGACTGTATATTATATTAAACAATTGTTGTATAGCCAAATGGACGATGGGAAACAAACAAAAAAATTTGTTTAAGTATATCAAGTCATCATCCCGAGACTTGGCAACCATCATGGTCAATTAGAACAGCTTTATTAGCATTAATTGCTTATATGCCAACTAATGGCCGAGGTTCATTAGGTGCTCTTGAATATACACCCGAAGAACGGCTTAACTTGGCAAAAAAGTAAATAATTGTATTTAAATATTAAGATATTGTTATTCAAATTATTTTTAAATTAGATCCCACAGCTGGGTTTGTGACAAATGTGGACTAATATCAAATTTATTAGCTGAAAATAAAGCAAAACCATTGACTAAAGAAGAAAGTGAACTTATTAATAGTGTAACATTTAAGGTAATTATTTGTTAATACAATTATCCAGTTCAGAAATTATTATTTAGTATGTTTGGTGGTATTTTTGATGTATCTGTAGTTATTGGTATGTTGTATAATGATACTCAGTTTTAAAAATGTTCAATTACCAATTAAATTTATAATAATTTTTAATGTTCTACATTATCTTGAATACAGCTAGTCAATAATACCAAATACCATAATCTTTATTTTTACTGTACATAGTAAACAATACATTTTATTTTTTACCAGGGAGAAGATACAGAAAAAGTGTCCAAATCATCTGAACGAGAAATTCAGGAACTAGAAGCAAATACTGATGAACCAGTAATAAATAATATGTCCACCAACTTTTTTAAAGATGTTTTATGTTCAGACATGGGAATGTACCTAATCTATTTAATTATTGCACTCATAAGTATTTTAGTAGCACGGCGTTTCTGTAGTGATTAATTTGTAATCAATTTTCAACTTATTTGTAATTACTATGTAAAACATTTTACCAAAAAAATAAAATACTCAAATTAAAACATTTATTGTTTAGTTATAAATGTACTAAATACACCACATTTCACTGTATTTTATTTTATTATTTAGTTCTTAAAATACATCTCTATTGAAAAATCTAAACAAACTTGTTATTAATAAATTTCTAAGATCTAGATTTTCTATGTTTTTTCCTTATCATTTTCCTTCAATTTCTGTTCAAATTTTTCAAATTCAACTTTTGTTCTTATTTCAATTTCATCTTCCACTTGCTCAACACCTTTTACCTAAACAATTGAACAAAATATGTACAATATAATTATATATATATTATGTATCTAAAATCACACATTGATAAATATTTTTTATTTTAATGATAGTAACACCCTCTAGGACAAAGAGTACAGTAGATAAATATAAAAAGAAATTTGCAATCACACCGCCAAAAATGTCAGGCTATTCAATTATTTTTTTTTTTTTTTTTATTTAAAATATATTTACAATCTGTGTACATAGAAGAAAAAATAAGTAAATTAGATAACCTGATTACTAGACATGACAACGTGAGGGGAGTGTCCAGTGACACTACTTCCAGATTATGAACATGGGGGGGAGGTAATTTTTATAATTCAATTATTAAAAATATAATGTATAATCACCTCTGGTATATAAAATTGAAGCATATTTTGAACTCCATTTTTTAAGGTAACTACAGAACTAGGACAGCTAGAACAAGACCCTTGTAATTTCAACTTGACAATGCCAGCATCATACCCCTAAATTGAACAAGTATATAGTGTAAGTCTTTAAAAAATAATAAATAAAATATAGGATATGATAACCAAAACACTACAACAATTTAAAATTAAAATATATGTTGATTTGTTTAGGAATAGATATTTTATAAAAAAAAATTAACTATAAAAAGAATATCTCCGCCATCTTCTTGTACTGTTGGTCTAATTCTGCTATCTAAAAGTTCTTTTATCATCATTACTGTTTCATCGTCATCATCATGTATTTCTTTAAAAAAGTATTTGTTTACAATTAATAAAAACTTTTATTTTTAAATCATAAAGCTCACGAGTATCACTGGTTGGTTTAACATCAGTTAGTATAGGTAAACCACTAGCAAAAAAATCCATAATGGTAGCATATATTTCCGGTTTCAAAACCATCCATTCCATATCATCATCTACTTTTGTAAGAGTAATATAATCTGAACCAAAGAAAACACTTTTTACTCCTTCGATTCGAAACAAAACTTTTGCTAAAGGACTGCAGTATGCGGCTGCATTATTTGGAAAATCCATGGTATGGCCTTTATCTAGAATCTAAATAATCAAAAAAAAGTGTACTTTTAAATTATTATATAATAAATTAAGGATAAAAATTTAAAAAGTGAGAAACAGATTCAGGGAAATACCATCCCTTCATTTCTTTATTTTTCATCTTCCCAGTTTATTTATTCAAGAATTATACCATTATGATAAATTAAAAATGCAGTTTGAAAACTTACATTATGTAATTTATTTTAGTCAAACTTGAAACTATGAGCAAGTAACTTTTTGAATAAAATACCACACAACATACCAAAGAAATTAACGTCACATAGTGTTATTAGAACTACTTCAACTACCCATTAATATTATAACTTATAATAGATTTTATAATGATAAATGCTGACCTGAACTCCTGGTAAAAATTTAACACTATTTGGATTTGGTGTATCTTGAGTTTGTATGAACATAGAACGAGCAGGAACAAAAAAAGGCCGTGGTTTGACAGTTGGAAATAGCTTGGAACAAGTTGTAATTGGTTTTTGTATTCTAAAAAATAAAAATATTATATTTAAGAATTTGACAAAAAAAGATGAAAATAAACTATTTTTACTATTTTTTTTAAATTAAATTCAGCCTCAGCAACATGGAAATTATAAAACACAATAAATAGTATATGAAACAATTTATTTAAATGTTATATGAATTTCGTTAGGTATTTCTTTTTCAAAGTTTGATACAATTTTTTATCTACATTGAGACAGTTAAAAACTTTATTATATTATATTGATATACAATTATTTTACTTCTTCAACAGTAAATGATGTTTTAAAATGAATATATCTGCTGTATACAGAAGAAATTGCAAGACACGTTACATAGAAATGTATTCTATAGTTTTTAAAAAACAGTCTTAATCCATAACATTTAAAATGTGAGACACTGGGGCCAGGGATATCTTGTTAAAAATATGCATTTGCTTAAAGATTCTATTGTTCCAATATTAAATATATTTCTTAATTTATCAATGATAATTTGGGAATGGACTTTTTATTAATGGTTATTTTTCTTCTAATTCACGGGTAACCAGTTAATACATTTTGTATGAATAGAACAGGAAAATGAGAAACTAGAGATTTTATTAGATAAAAATCGTTAGTATACTATAGCATAATTATTTATTATATATTGTACAAATATTCTGCATTTATTTTAACTAAATTTTGATAATAAATTAAGAAAAATACCAAATCGTACTTCTATTTGAACAAATAATAATTTAATCATTTTAATCATAAAAAATATTGTTTTAATTAATATTTTCCATTGTATAATAATAAAGCAGATAACAACTTACTTTAACAACATTGGTATCACATTGATGATATGGTTAAATCGCCTCATATTGAGAATTAATTAAATGGTATCACGACTCACGACGGAACGCCAACGAGTAAAGAGAAAAGACAACCGTCTGACTCAACCGACTAAACCCAATGGGCAATTAGTCGAATGACACTATGTCACTATATATCAAACTGTCGGGCTCGTAACTCGCGCACCGCCGCATCCAAATGACCGCTCAGTTGTTTGTTTTGACTTTTGATTGCATTCCCCCACCAAGCGAAAGTAAATGTATACCGTATAGACTGACTATAATAATTAATAAGTAATAACAGATCAGATATTCAGATGTTGAGTAAGTACTGAGTGCTACTTAGTGTCACCAACCTTTATGACGATATTTTTATAATATAAGCAATAATATTTTTGGATTAATAATTATTAATAAATTTAATTATGTACAACTTTCATAAAAAATGTTAATTAGGGTTGAGTTTATTTTAAAGTTAATTACCTACTCTTTTTTTGTTGTCAGTTAGAAATTATTTCGTCAACTGTAGGCTCAACAGATTTGGTTAATCTCATTCTCATAGATAGTGAATATATATATATTATATATATAAATATATATTTCGATTTCTGAATTTTAATATAATTAATATCAATTAAATTATTGAAGAAAATCCTGTTTTGCATGAGTATGTAGTCTGAAATGGAATTAACTTTTTAAAGCTTTTTTTGATAAGTATGCGAAATACTCAATATGAATTTTTGATACAAAATTGACACGTATTTTTGTTCCTAATAATAATCTGTTCTAACTTTTTGTTTCAGTATAACCATTAATTTTCCTTATTTTGATTATTGTAATAGACAGTGACGTATCCAGAAATTTTTTTCGGGGGTGGGGTTATGAAAAAGAATTTCTTGAGTATGTTTTCAAACGACGGAGTGTTGAAAATGTTCGTTCTCCGGTGGCAGTAGACACTGGAAGTGTTATGAAAATTTTAAGAAGTGTGGATATTATTGGATAGACGTCTGGGATTGTTTCGAGGTATACTTCAATACAATTTTTGTTCATATATATCAGTGGTTCCCAACATTTTTTATTCCACGCCCCCTTTGTAGATTTTCGAAACTCTCGCCCCCCCCCCCCCCATCTATAACATGAAAAATATATCACTTTTTTGTGTACTTTACAAAGAAATTATAAAATATCCGAGATGAATTCAATTTTATTAATGATAATAATTATAAAATATAAATCATAGTAATATAGGAAGTATTATAATTTAATGAAATTTACAATTTATTAATGTGAAGGCTGGCAACACTTTTCTTTATACAATTTTTTTATGTCTGGCTCAATGTTTGTTTATTAATACTTTATCAATATCTTTATTGATTATATTTATGTCTTTATCAATACTCAATAACCAGTCGTCATTAATTTTTCATATTTTCCATATATTTTAAAATAAAAACGGTATTTTGTAATGACTGCTTACGCTCCCCAAGAAATGTCTACACGCCCCCCCCCCCACAGGTTGGGAAACAGTGATATATATAGATAACTATAATATAATATTCAGCTATAAACACTTGTTATTAATTACAATTTTTTTAATTATTGTGTTTTATTTTTATATGGTATATGATATTATATTATTACAGTATTTGAATATTTAGCAATTTTTTTTAAACTTCACAATTTTCGGGGGGGGTATAACCCCCTAACCCCCCCCTGGATACGCCACTGGTAATAGATTAACTTTGTACATAGACACATAGTAGCATTGATACTAGTATTTAATATTTATACCTAATCAATGGTAGTAGGTATAAATATTTTATATAATTGTAGGTATATAAGTATGTTTTTACATGTTACATGCTTTTCTTTGATTCATAATGTTCAGTTTTCAATACAGGCGTCATCAAATCTAATAAGCCTTATATAACCCTTTTCCTGACGACCTAGGAGACTGGAATTTTATTTATAGGTTCAGGATCAATGGCTATAAAAATTTATAATAATAATAATTCACACCCAATTTCGAAGCGTTTAGTTATTATAAGTACTTTCTCGCGTTTAAAAGTGTACGGTTATTCAATTGTATCCACCGCCCAATATTCAAAAATTCGTAGGCGCCTAATGAATTAAGCATAGAGCGACACTCTTTTTCACTATTAGATAGGGCTTGATGAAAAAACTACCACCAGAAATATTATGCGTATGCCATAACAATTGTTATCAACAGGCTTTCAACAATTTTATAAGCTAAAAAAAAAAAACGACATATAACTATTCACACGTCAGAGCCAAAAATTCCACCCCCTCTTAAATTAAAAAAAGTATTTAGAATTTATTTATTATTATGATGACTATTACTTTCTTTTAACCGTATCATTATTATAATTAATACCTTGTAATAACATGTAATATGTTGACACATTGTAAAATTTAATAAATAAAAAAAAAGTCATAGCACCTGGGGAAGTTTAGAGATTTATTAATAATCAGTCTTTCTGGAAATGTTATAATAAAATTAATGAAATAAATCAGTATTCCCGCAGGTATAATTTTGCGTTCAAAATGTTAACGCGAGATTAAAAATATATTTATCTGAAGAAATAAAATCGGTTAGTTATTCAATATGTTACCATTCAGATGCTGATCCCGAAGACTTCCTCATCAGCGATTGCTAGGTTCGAGAAATGGTAACTATTTGTCTTATACCATTGACCCCGGAACATAATTTTGATAATTATTAATTACTATTATAAATTTAAAAAGTACTGTACTAACATATTTTTAAAATTGTATTTCCCCAGCCAAGATCATCTTTTCATAATTCTTAATAGAACACTTGGTGTCGACCTCCCCATTTCACCTACTTCAAAGTGATTGTCATCAACTGTTTATGGCTTCTGTCGTTCCGACTCGGTAGCAGGAATGGTAACAGTATTTTTTTTTGTGTTTTACTTCCAAACATATTGCACAAGTATTTTGATTTCTGATTTAAATGGCATTAAAGGATTGTTCATCCAAAAAAGTGTTGATTTCTCGTTCCATTATAAAGATTATTTGAAAGTATGCTTTATAACTTAAAACTACAAATAAGAATAGTTTGAAAGGCAGTCGGCAGACCTCTTAAGCCATTACACTGCTCTGTACCTAGTTATAAAAATGGTCTTAGCACAAAATAATATACTTACTAATATTTGAAGTTCTGTGTTATCCGAAGGATAACCATACCAACTACTGTTTTAGTTTTATAATTTATTCAGATATAAGATGTATTATCAATATAACTTAATGACTGAATTAATTTTAGCTATAAATGGGTATTGGGTAAGTAGGTTTCTTCTGAAAAACGAAGTTCTATTTTGAGAGAAATGACAATAATCAAGACCAAATATCTTAGAGACATCTATATGAAATAAAAACTTATCCGCTATGATATATTAATATTGATTAACTTTTATACATATGAAACAGTGGTTACACGGCGTGATAATATTAGGTTCTTCCAACAAGATAGTGTATTGGTTTATAAACCATGGCCAGACAATATTTGGATCAAATATGTATAAATGTCTAAATATAAGTTTATAAAAATAAATCAAAACCACGTAATTCCGTGTCTTGATTTAATTAAAACATTAAAATCTGAACTATTCACATTATAAGTATACGCAGAATGTAATAAATCGCCTATAATTGTATAACTATAGAATAAATCATAGACGGAATTATTGGGGGGGGGGGGGCTTAGTAGTAGTTAAAATTTTATCATAGTTAATCAAGGACTACAATAATTTGTCAAAGTATAAAAATATTTAGGTTGGATTGATGCAATATCACCCATACAAACATATTACAACATAATGTTTTTTAATTTTTCACATTATGTTTATAATAACTTACAAAGACTTTTCCACTACCGAAAAATGTTTTATCAATATTTCCAATAAATAAGTCAAAACAAAGTCTCAATGGTCATTAATTTTTATCTTATTAATAACTAATGATTTGAAAAATAAAGCAGATAAAAAATAATGTGATATTTTTTATACCATATCAATTATATATACGCAAAAAAATATATATATGAACAAAAAATTAAGACAATATGACGAATCATACTATAATGATTGTATAGAAATTATATGTTCAATATATGCATTAAAATATAACAAAATATACAACATTAAAATTGTTCTTGTGTTGTACTATTATTCATTTTATAGAGTAATGAGTTTGAAAAAAAATAATAATAATACTGGTAAATAAAAGTAAAAACCATGGCAACAATCCTATTAAACATGAAATAGTAGGCTATTACTTTTACAGAATAGTTTATATTCTAATTATTAATATATAAATAAATATTATAACATAAAAAAATTAATAATAAAAAAAAAAAATAAACATTGTTCCTAAGTCCATTTTATTTTATTCAATGGCAACATTGGAAGACTTAAAAAAAGACATAAAAATAAAAATTAACAGATGAACACGAAAATAAAAAATAAATTTTTAATAAAGTTATCAGAATTAAAACTTTATTTTCTTTGTACTATAAAAATAATAAAATAGGCGAGTTTACGCCTAATTGTGGAGGAGTTTTTAAAATCCAGACTATAATAATTGTTATAATCTATATATTTTTTTTAACTTAAAAAAAAAACATTAACTTGCAATGTTGTTATACATACATATATATATATTTAACTATATATATAATATACATACATACAAAAATACGTTTGTGTTGTTCGTCCTCTGTTTGTGGCACTCCCAATATCTTACAGATACGTCGACTCGCCTAGAACCACCGGAAACACAATCACATTTGCATCTACGCCATCAGATGTATTGTGCTCAAGCGACAGGTTTACGAAAGCCTAAGGGAGAGAATAAAGCGGCCTTCACCAATCATTATTCTACAAAAAATACTACACAACAATAATTAGGGATGACAGCGTTTTACTAAAACGTTCAAACAAGGATAAAAATATAAATTTTATCAAATTGGCATTTTATATAAAGAACATGTTTGTTTTTAAAATTAAAGAGTATATACAAGGGAAAAAATAGATACTTAATAAAATGAAACACAAGCAACAATTTGTTCAAGTGTATATATTATTTTACCCATGAGCCTAATTAATGAGACAGGAAATTAAAGCGATAGCCTAAATGAGAAATATTTCGAAAGAAAAGTAAAATATTATTTTCAATAATCCTGATGTTTTAAAAATAAGAACTAATTATTTGTTTGTGTAATCACTGACCAGATTCCCAACCATCTTCTTCGCATCCAGTGTCATCTTCTTCGGCTGTTGTACAACTACTTGATTCACTTTCTGATAGTGTTTCTCCAACAACAGGTTCAGATACATCAGCACGTTCAAATAGTAAGCTAACATGAAAATCTGCACTGAACAGTTTATTTTGTTTATCCTTATGGCCGTCCAAATCCCATTTGTTCATGGTTAATGTCAACAGGCGATTATCACTTCCATCCACATGACCAATAGAGTTCTTGCTATAACATAAATATATGAACCAATATAAATTATATTAATTAACTTGATGAATATTCATATTAATTATAATATTTTTATTTCGTTTATTTTTCTTTGAGTTTTATTTTAATTTGTCCAATACATTTCATAATTGTAACCATTAGGCTACTTGCTTATATTTTTAGTTAATTAACTAAATCAGCGGTCTCCTAACTGTGCACCATGTGTCCACTTGAAAATAAAACTAACGTTATATGAAATAGTGTTTATTTAATGTGCAGATTAAAAGCTTCTCGTTGTATTCAATGCAAGGCACAGTGATTAAAATTAGTCCAAAAAAGGGCACCACCATGTAAAAAGTTAAGGAACCACTGAACTAAATCATCAGAAAAAAAGTAAACATTTATACTACACAATGAAGTAATAAATGCAATTAGAGAAAACAAACTTACCGCATTTTATTGTTTGAAAATCGAAGATTAGTTGACTCATCCATACTATTTGTACGAACTGTTTTTTCATGTTGACCATTATGCTTATGTTCTCTAATACCATTTACAGAAACACCAGGTTCACAAACAAAAAAAGTATTAAACCAGAAATGAAATAACTTTTCCTAAAACAAACATAAAATTATAGTTATACTTATCACTCAAAGAATATCAAAAAACAGAATATTATTATATTTATTTTAAAATTATTTAAAACCTATAGACTTAAAAATTTAATAACAGTGGCATAATTAAGAACTTGCAACTTTGCAGCACAAAGGGTGATACAAGTTTTAAGACCTGAACTGTCTTGAAGTGTTATCTTTACAGTATTTTAAATCCTTATGGCTAAAAGAAATTTGAGCATAAATTCAAACCTTTTTTTTCATTTTATGTTTATTGTAACATTCTACTTTCACATCTCCAAGGACTTGAGTGGTTTGTGTTAAACGGATAGTCACATCAGAAGCATTGCGATGCATATCTTGCTCAGATGCATCAGATGAATAGACTTTTCTGATTTTTGAACTATCTCCATTTATCCATTCTGATATTACAATACGGATACCTAAAAAGATATTTTAAATCTTTAATAAGTAATACATTTTAATTTATAACGAAATTAGACTAAAGTGAATAAATACATACATGTTTGCCCTGAATTAAAAATATTAGGCACTGGATCTAATTTTATTTCTTTAACAGTCAAAACTACAGGCTTATAATTTAAGTTTTCTTGAACTAACAAAGCATAATAGTTCACATATCGTCTTTGACTGGGAATAGTTACACCCTAGGAAAAAAAATGTATATTGTATAGAGATTAATAAGCCTAATTGTAATGAAAAAATATATAATTACCAAAACAATTTATTAACAAAGATATTTTACTATCGATCTTTAGTTAAATATTAACTATCAGAAATTTCCAATAAATAATTATGAAAATAATAACTCATATTTTTTTTGTTTTATTACTAATTTAAATACACAAGACTGAATTATTTAAATAAACATTAAAAATATTATTTTACACGAAACAAGTTATATTAGTTATTATTATTATATCTAGAATGTGTTTCAATTAATTATTTAATAACAGATCATTTTTACAATTGTTTAATGAACATTTTAGATAAAAATAAACAGGTATTTAATCTGTACAAAGTACCTTTTTATCATTTGTCCTTTTTTGGCCATAATAATTGAGAGCTTCTTCTGCTGAAGAGAATATTTTACTGTGTATTAGATAACAACATATCATTACACCAGTTCGACCCTTAAAAATAAATTTATTTTAGATAAATTATTTAAAAAATCAATATTAATAAATGTATTCATCAATATATTGGTAATTAATATAACACAACCAAAAACAATACACTCAATTTTACCTTTCCAGCTTTACAATGAACAGCAGCTACATTTTTACTGTCTCTTTCGAGCCATTGTTGAACATCTTCACAAAAAGGTCTAATCACTTCAATGCTAGGTGGATTATGATCTTGAAATGGATAGGTTGCCACACGTTGATGAAACTTTCGAGGATCATACGATCGTTCTGAACAACTTTAAAAAAAAGTGGATATTATTTTTTGAAAAAATGTACACATAAACCAAAAATACTTACAGATTATATATTTTATAATTAGTACAATGTTTCTTATCAAGAAGCCTGCTAACATCATCTATATGATTCCGATATACTACACCTTCTAAATTTTCAGCTGGATATCCCATTGCTATTACATTTGGTTTAATGTCTAACCAAATCAATTAAGGATAAATTTGACAATTTAAAATAAACTTATTATACAATAAAATGAAACATAACCTTCATATTTGGATAAAGTATGTTTACAAGTAATTCACTAAATAAATAATAAAAGACATAATTTCTTATTATAAACACAACTGATAAGTTTAAAATATAATTGCAATTAAAAGCTAAAATATTTATTTATTTGATGATTTGCTATAGATGTTTATGTTTAATATCAAATTAAAATATAATTGTTTATCATCTATATCCAATATTAATGAAAGAATAAATTATTTGGTAAATAAAATTATAAGATTTTATAAAACATGTAAGTATTGACTCTACATTTTATAACAAAAATAATCTTGTGATACTACAGTTATAATTCTCAAAACAATTAAAGGCCTAAAATATCTCAAAAATGAAAATAATATTATAAAAGACATTCAAGTATAAGTGTTTCAAGTATAAAAAAATAATTAAAAACTTTTCAAAATTCATAAAATAATATATCATTATTTTTTAGCAATTGTATACAGAAGCTCATATTGAAGAAATTGATTGCTTATAACATTTACATAAATCTAAAATTATTAGTCAACAATCAATATAAGTAAAGGATACAACTTAAATCGAGGTTGAAACCATCTTCAGTATAACGCTTTCTTTGTTTACTAACCAACTTCTTAATTGGATTAGTCATTTTGATGTTAGGAATGGCCATTCTGGTACGGATTGTCGAGCTATGCACCAGACCAGTCGATTGTTCGTCCATGGCCCTGCTGCTGACAGTTAATTATGTGCATCGTATGTAATGGACTGAAAACAAATATTGAGGCATTAAAAGTTAGAACACATAGAAAAGTCATGCAACAATTTCCATATTTTGACAAAAAATTGTATGGCCTTACCTTATAGTCAAGTCCTGACTTAGAATGTAGTTGAATCAACAATACTTTATTTGTGTAACCGATAAGATAAACATGTCTACTTTTTGGAATAATTAAGGGTGATAATTTATGGCTGGACACTCCAGAGATGAAAAGGGACAATACAACGGAAGAGTGGAAAAAGAAAATGAAATGAAAAATAAAAACTTATAACATTTTTTCCATTAAAAAAAAAGAAACAAAGAACTGGAAAGCTTACACCGTAACAGTCTGATCAATTGTGAAGTACAAATACCGCACAATGTGACCAACATTAACATGGAAAATAAACCAAATCATTATAAAATATTGTAAAATAATGCTTTGAATTTGTTAGCACAACAAATATAAGGCATACAATCGACTATGACATTATCATTTATCATTTATCAAGTATCAATATGTTACTCTAACTTCATTTCATTGAAATGTACAAGTGTGAACTGTGATGTGAGGTACACATGGCTTCATTTCTTGTATCAAATTAATGACTGGTGGGGGTTGGTTGGCGGGTGACATTGTCTGAACAGAATATTGAAAAAATTAAGTACGAACAACATACCAAACATTAAAAGTTAAGCTATCTAGGCACATTATTTTCTTGCTTATTTTATAAGTAAAGTCTACTAATTTTAGTTTTCCATAAAACTAGAGACAATTCAGCTACAGCCTAAATTTATAGGTGTCTTATTTATAAACAAATTGTGTACAAAATTTAAAGGAGGGGAAAATGTCCCAATTTTCCACTAGGTACACTCCCACTAATGAGAACTATGAATGATTCCTTTCAAGTTTCAAGTTAATAAATCTACAGAGTGACAGACGTGCTTTAATTTGAAATTTTTTTTCAATGTTCATGTTATCATTTAAACTAAGTTTTACTCTTTTTTCATGCCCCCCTTAGTATGTCCTCTGGCGATACAAACTTTTGACACAATTGTATATATTTTTTACGTAAAATGTTATTAAATTAATTTTTCTGGAATTGTTGATGTAACGTAATTAAAATTTAGATCAATACTTTTGAAGTTGTTCAAATTTAAAATTACGTACGAAGAGTGTAAAATTTGCGTTATCTAGAATTAGTAGCAATTAGCGAAACGTGTAATAATTATAAATTATATCATAATATTAGGTACTATTATGCTATTTTTCGTAATACTTAGCATTGTAATACATTTTCATAACTTCAATTAGAATAATTCAAAAACTACTCGTTCGAATTTTTATCTCAGTACATCAAAATGTATAGGAAAATGACTTCAATAAAATACCGCAGTAACAATCGATTGTTCTCATTTTAAAAACAAAATTTTGAACCGCCACAAGATACACTTCAACTAGCATGAAACATTGTAGAAAATATAGGTTTAATGGTGACTTGAAAATTTAAAAAAAAAATTCAAATTAAAGCATTTTTACGGCCAAAGTGGGTGAGCACCTCCAAAAACATCCTATATATACCTAAATATCGTGGACTGTGTTGGGTATTAATGTAATGTATTATTGTGTCTACTATACTTATCAGTTTATCACTTAAACATGTTTAACTGTACAAGTCTATAAGAATATACGTTAGTGTTAAATCTTTGCTAGGTATTAACTAGTTCTCGATTTCTATAGGTAGCCATACAATAATTTATACCAACAACAAATAAAACTAGATTATACGATTATAGTATATAATTAAATTTACTGTAGAGGTCAATATTCTGGGCCTATAATTTGCAATTATTTATACTACACACTTCATTTGAAACAAACCTTTATTAGCTGCGTGATGTAATCTGTAGTCAAATATGAATCTTCTTAAAATTGATGTAATTTCTTTTGTACTCAGCACATTCCGATTTAAAGATATTTTTTAATGTAAGTAATTATTTTTGTGTCCCCAACAAATAAGATTTTATTACACACTTACCAAAATTCGTAGTAAGTACACACTTCTATTTTTGCGTTATATGAAGTGCGTCGTAATACACATAATATTAGTTAGGCCCTGTGTCAATTGGTGACGGTTTTTATATAAAATATTATTTTATATTCTTAGTATGAGTAAAAAATATAGTAATAACCAAAACTTTAAATTAACCCATTTTTTTATCGGTTGTTGCTTATTAATGGTTGTACACAATGTTCTTACTTGCGGTGGCGTAATGAGGGTGTTGTATGAAATATACATGCTAAGTTACAACATAAAATATTTTTAAGATAGGTATTGCTAAAGTAATATTTTGCAACACTAAAAATATCTTTTAATAATTCTTAAAATCATTCTATTTGCTAGTAAGTATTTCATTATTTTTATAAATTATTTTACCTTTACCAATATATTTCAGATTCAAACATTTCATATTTTTATACTATTGAAATATAAATGATACCTAGTTTTTAATTATTTAAATGAAATGGTTCGTTCGTATGTACATTTCAATAAATTTAAAAAAAAATGTTATATATTGCGACCCCTTCCGCAGCGCCTATAGGCTATAACATAACGAGGCCGAGTTTTTATAGTAGAACTTCTTGTGGTAAGAACTAAAAAGTTATTTTAAAATTGTCAATGTTGAAAGTATACTGACTTATAAGTCTATGGCGGAAAATTGTGTATTAAATAGTGCATTTGTATAATGCTTTCTCAGAATCTAGAATTTTTAAAATATTTTTTTTTAACATAACAAGCACTTAAACTTTAAATCTTAAAGGCCTCAACACAAAATAGTCAAAATATTTCATAAAATTGAAATTTTCTCAAGAAACGTGTTTTGCGCGTGAAAGAACCGAAAAGATTACAATTATAACTTATAACTTAAAATTAAGGATTATTTTTACTATATTTTTAAGAATTAAAATATAAAGAAGAGAACTTGAAATGTGCAATATCGTTTTTATTTTTTCGATATCAGATCTACAAACAAGTTATTTAAGTTTTAAAACAATAATTACTTTTTTTAGTTCTCTTCTTTCATGGTGTAAATTTGGTTTTATTATAAGGAATGTAGCCGGAGTGGTTCGGTATGGGCGTATGGCTAACTGGCCCAGTAAATTAGATTAGTAAAGTAGACTTTTACATTATAATTTTCGAATATATTTAACTAAAATTTCAGCTAGTACCTAATCAATAATTTGAATTATTTTTTGGAGGCCTCAGTCAGGATAATTTATACTATTTTTAGGAGTTTTTTACATCCTGGCACAATCGACCACTTCACATCTACACATAGTTTTTGAACGAACCTTTAAAATCGAATGTATTATATTCTATAAATCTACAAACGACTTCTTGGTCATTGGTGAGACTGAGAGAGTAGTAATAATAATATATTTTGAAAACCTGTATCTATATTGTATGCGATGAATATTGTAACAATAGTACTCTGTAAGTCAATAGTGTAAAATAAGTTATACTTATAAGTTAAAAGTTATAAGTATAACAAATAAAGGCACGAGCACATGCCCATATGGTTTGCGGAATGCGGATAAAAGTACAATAAACCATAAATAAACCATAAAGATAAATATTAGAAAATGGTTTGAAAAGTTAGAAATATTAAGAATAATGATTTTACATTTTATACGACTATACGGGAGATATGGCGATTTATTTTTCATTAGCCTTGTCGGGGTTATAAATTATAATTAAAGGTAACTAATATCTGATAACAAACCCGAACAAATTTGACATTTTTCAAATAAATAATGCAATTTCTATATTAGCTTACTGAAATATTTTTACACAAAGACAAAGTATATGGCTTACATTTACGCTAAACAAAATTTGATATCCGTAAGATAATTCTGTACGGCGGCCCATCGTCATAGAATTTAGTGTAACAAATAATACTGGTTAATTTGCTTAATTTAATATATTATAATTTATCCAATTTCATAAACTATGTATGAATATACGAATTTATATATATATATATATATATATATATACTATATACGAACTATAAAATTAATCTAAAATAATAATAATCTAAATTGAGATGTATCACAAATAATTAAATAAAATTGATACGAAATCGAGTGTTAGAGAACATAAAATATGATATAACCCCTCTATTAATTAAAATTTACGAAGATATTTGTGTTTTAATATCTACTTTTTCAATTTAATCTGTGAAGTCGTTATCTGTATCGACATTTCTATATATTGGAGAACTTGTTCTACATATTTTGGAGGTCCCGGTAATTGTACTCAAATAGAGACGGTCGACACTCGCAGTGAGAGTTTGGTAGTGTAGCGTGTACAAGTACAATGACCGAAAGCACAGTGAACATGGCCACGATGTCTTCGGCCGCTAGCTCGGATACCATGTCCGAAGTATCGGATTCGGGTACAGGAACATCGGGTAGGAGTTATTGCGACAGCCGAGAAGAAATGCATCAATTGGCAATTTCCTTAGGATTAGAATCGGCCGATGATTTGGCCAAGGAACGATTCAAAGTAGACAGAAAAAAACTCGAGGCTATGTTGCACTGTAAGTGTTTTTGTAAAAAATATACATTTAATAAATATTATTTTGAATTCATATTCCTATCAATTATAATGTTAGCTTAATATGGGTATTTATTGAGGGAATTCGTACTTGACTTAACTTTCTATTATAACAGCGGGAAACCCACATTTATGATTACAATAATATTGATAGGGTGTGATATAAATAAAACAGATTTTCTAAGTCGCAAATTGCAATAAATAAAATTTAAAAGTAATGCTCAAAAAAAAAAAATATTTAATATCTAGTCTTTGATTTTGATATTACATTAACATACTTTATTTTTTGTTACTTTTAATACTCATACTATATATAGGACAGGCCTTAGGTTCTTTGCCACCCAAGGCAAATCTAAATTACGCTGCCCCTATGGTATATTCTATAGTTAATTTTTGAGAAGTAGGGGGGGGGGTTATATAATAGACTCGATTTATAACAATAATAAGAAAAAAAAAAACGTTTTGAGTGACCGCAGTTTTTTTTACAAATTATAAATATTAAATTAAATGTTATGAAAATAGAACATGTCATTATATTTAGTAACCGACATTATACAGTATTACACAATAAAATAACAATAATTATAATATTATTAATAAAAAAATGAAATACTAAATTAAAAATATATTAAATACAATTTATCTAAATCAATCAATTTATTTTTGAACCCAAGATTTTTTGTCATTTATTTTTCAATTGAAATTATAGAAAGATAACTTAAACTTTCTTGGTTTATAAAAAACTTCAAATAGTTTTTAATTATTTTTAATTTGTAAAAGTTTGCTGTGACCAATACAGGCATTGTTGAAATAATACGAAGTGCTACAGCTAGGTTTGGTACAAAATTGTCATCCTTTAAATTAAACTGTAACACTTCCAATGGAGTGTTATTGGGTTTTAGTAATCTGGTTATTGCTACTTACTCATCCGTCATTTATATTGTATCAAAATCTGATTAACTAAGATATTCATTTTTTGAAAGTAGCAATTGAAGATCCATAACATTTTTTTATAATTTTATCTTTTGTTATATTTTTAAATTACATACGTCATA
The DNA here is from genome assembly GCA_949715065.1 of Periphyllus acericola. Lineage (NCBI taxonomy): Eukaryota > Metazoa > Arthropoda > Insecta > Hemiptera > Aphididae > Periphyllus > Periphyllus acericola. The sequence continues at coordinate 14,506,738 of OX454271.1, forward strand.
CAAAATCTTAAAATTATTGCAGTGGTTATGCATTTGTTGAAATATTTCTTTTATACAGAGAATTGATTGCTACGTCCAATATATAAAAGTATTACTCAACTTTAAATTTAGTTTTTAAATCAATTATAGATTCATCAGGTTGTTCAAAAAAAAGAACACAGTTTTCTTTTTCAGTGGGTGAACAGAAGCTTGTTGCAAGAAAAAAGTCCCATTATCTTATTTAGTACCTAGCTATGGTTTTAGCATATTATTATTATATTATATTTTTTCGTATTTCATGTATAATGTTTTTCATTTGAAATTTGTTACCCCTAAACTGGTTATGTCCTAGGAGGCTGCCTATTTTTGTACCACATTGGGCCGGCCCTGATCAGTACTTAACTATGTTCAAGCAATTATGGCATATAGTATTAAGTAATATTTTTAATTTAGTTAAATGTTTTTGAATAAGTACCTTATGAATTGTGTTAGGTTAACTAATGAGTAAAGATGGATTAAAATTCAAAATATCACTATAGTGTTTAATGTATTTATGTTTTATGGGTGAGGATTCCACCATGAGGAAGCTATACATTTTATTATAAAATATGTATGATGTAAGATAGAAACGCTACAAAGGAATATATTAATAATATTAACCAGGTATGTTGAGTTGAGGCAATCAATGTTTAGACGAGTCTTAAAACGTTAATATGGTTGTAATTGCCAACTACTTTTGTAGTTTCTAATTACTATTTAAATATTTATTATAATACATTTATTGTTGTTAATATTATCCTATTTGTATTTTTATATATTAAAATATAGTAACTATTAATAGATTTTTGAAATAGTGAGTATTTTAATATTATGTATTTATTACAATTTATAAGTTTTTACATTTTATTGATCTTTATATATTTAAATAATAAAAGTTAATTTTAAATTTTAATATGAATGAAAACTTTGTAATTTTCAGGTGATGGTGAGGATGGAATAACGGCAGTAAACTTTTTTCAAAAAGTAATTCTTCAATTTAATCTATATATATATATATATATATATATATATATATATATATATATATATATATATATATATATATATATTATTAAATATATTTTGATTTGTTTTGTACTTGAGTTTTATCATCATTAATAATTAATTATAATGCTTCAATTGGAATGATTTATTTTAGGTAATGACTGATACAAGAACATTAATTTTGTGGCCAACTAGACTAAAAATTGGAGCTAAGTCAAAAAAAGGTTGGTAAATTAACTAATAAGTTGTAAGCTGATAACATACAATAGAGAGTGAAATAACGATTAAATTTAAGTTGGTGTTGTATATTATATTATTAATCTAAGGATTTAGATTATATTCTTAGTAATTGCATGCGTTTAAAATTTAAATTATTATTTATGAGATGAAATATGAAAACATTTTAGATGTTGAAGATGTAGATTTAAAGAGTAAAACATTATCTGTGTCCTTAAGTTGGTTCTTATGTTTTATTTTGGACTTATGGTTTTAAATATATAGCAACATTTTTGTATTTAATGTTTAAATTTTGAAGAAAAAATTCAATGTTTCAACTGATCATTTTTAGGTTTTATTTAGGTTTTATCACTACCCATCTGATAAAAAACTGTTTAACCACTTAGCGAACACTATAAAAAAATTAATATTAAAACATAAATCCGAATATTTTGAAAATAAATACCAATCACTAAACCAAACAGACGGTTCCCTTTGGAAAACAACTAAAAATTTACTTAGAATAAAGGAACAACTCCCTCCCATAACAGACTCAGACGGCTCCCTGGCCATCTCCGATATCGAAAAAGCCAATCTATTCGGTAAACACTTATCGAAAATTTTCACACCTCACGCCGATATAGTACCGAACTCTGACCACTCTGAAACCATCGAACAATTTATCAACAGCCCTCTTCCTATGTCAATACCTGCTAAACATACCTCGCCTAGCGAAATAGTATTTTTAATTAAAAAATTAAAAGATGGGAAATCACCTGGCCACGACCTAATTACTAATAAAGTTCTGAAAAATCTTCCTCGCAAACCCATTCTACTAATTACTTTTATCTTCAACGCCATGCTAAGACTATCATATTTTCCGCTAATATGGAAGTTGTCAACTGTAATACTTATACCAAAACCAAATAAACCAAAGACTCTAGCCACCTCCTACAGGCCGATAAGCTTGCTTCCAACTCTAGCAAAACTATTCGAAAAAATAATACTCAAAAGAATCAGACCTATTATGCAAACTCATAAAATTATCCCAAACTCCCAATTCGGCTTTAGAGCAAAACATTCCACTGTCCACCAAATTCATAGGTTGACAGACAAAATATCATCATCCTTCGAAATGAAGCAATTCTGTCCTGGTGTTTTCCTGGATGTTGCGCAGGCTTTCGACCGTGTCTGGCACAATGGCCTACTATACAAACTCAAACTTTTTCTACCTGCGCCATATTATCTAATTATTCGCTCATATCTCGAAAACCGCTCATACAAAATCCGATATGGTAGCTCATACTCTCCACACTTTTCCATTAAAGCCGGTGTCCCCCAAGGCAGCGACCTCTCTCCTGACCTATTCAATATTTATACAGCCGACATACCAGTTACAACAAACACCACCTTGGCCACTTACGCAGACGACACCGCAATACTTTGTGCTAATAATGACCCCGACGAAACATCCAACTGTTTACAAACACACCTTGATTCCATTGACAACTGGGCAACTAAGTGGCGAATAAAAATAAATCCTGACAAATCTGTTTATGTACCATTTACTCTAAAAAGAACAGAACCCCCACCTGTTCACTTTCAAGGTACTCAAATACCATCGTCTTCAAATGTCAAATATCTTGGAATTACCATTGATAAAAGATTAACCTGGGGTCCACACCTTAAACAAAAAAGAAAAACACTCAACAGCCGCCTTCACCTACTTCGTCCGATCTTAAAGTCAAAACTACCAGTGCACACCAAACTTATAATGTATAAATCTCTCTTGCGTCCAATATGGGCATATGCAATCCAAATTTGGGGCTGTGCTAAGCCGTCCCAAATTCGCACAATACAAGCATTCCAGTCCATTACCCTCCGTATAATAACGTCTGCTCCTTGGTTTGTTTCCAACTCTTCTCTACACTCTGACCTAAAAATTGAGTCAGTTGATCAACTAGCCACCAAACATTACAGATCCTTCTACTTCAAACTACCTTCCCATACTAACCCATTAATATCACAAATCTCATCTACCCAACCCATAAACCCCACCCACAGACTCAAAAGAAAATATTGCAGAGATTTGTTAATCTAAAATAAACGCACGTTGGGTTCCAGCACTGGTTGGCCTCCCTCTTCAAATTATTCAAGTTAAATATTGTACATAAATTATCTAATTTACTTATTGTGATGTAAACACAGATTGTAAATATCTTTTTTTCTAAATAAAAAAAAAAAAAAAAAAAAAGGTTTTATTTATATTTTTACTTTTCGTTAACTTCAAAGTTTAGTTTTATAGCCAAAGGGTAAAAAAAAGGCCATTGATTAATGTAAGTCGTCAAATTTTCCATAATGGGTCGTGCTTTAAACAATTTCAATTCTACTCTATTGAAATAGTGATTGACAAAATACTAGGCCTGGTTTTAAAACTCGATCTTGGAAGAAGGTTTTTGTAATTTTCTTCGTTTTTCTTAATGATTATGAATACTGTTGAACAATTTACTAAACGATTTATTTTAAGTACCAATACAAAGAAACAATTTCCTATCAACCCCCCCCCTGCTTATGATGATCACTTCAATTCAAAATCTTGTGCAGAGACAATAAAATAAAATAAACACTTCATGGTAAAAAAAACTCGACAATTACCTTTTTATATTTATATTTTCTAAGTTAAATGTTCATGTTAGTCTATTAAATCTAAATTAAAGCTGTACAAAATCTAGTATTAACTACTATGAATTATTGTGAAAATACTATACATTCTTTACAAAAAAAACATAAAATGGTGCTAAATTTAGACCACCAGATGTTTATATTTCATTTGCTAAAATGTAATTTTTATATTCTGAGTGAAATGAGAAATGTATTGGTTTTACCATGATGTGTTTTTTTTTTGTATGTCATTACGTTTTTTCCTAGAAAAACATTTCTTATTATTAATTATAGTATTGGTTTCCGATTCTAAATTTTGTTTATTTTTTGCATTAGAGAGGTCATATTTTTAATTTTTCAACAGTTTTTCCAACAATTGCGGAAAACTGACAAAAAATTACAAAAAAAAGGGTAACATTTATAGAATGCCAATTTTTATAATTTTTTTAATTGTAATGAAAGTATTGTTCGTAGGGATTTGAAATTTTACCGAATATTTATTCGTCTATTTTTTAAGTTAAAAATTGATAAACAATTCTTTATCAATACTCAAGACTTGAAAATGTATAATCAATGATGTACTAGAGAAGTTGCTCTTTGCCTCTTTCTAGCAAATTAAAAAGAAATTTACCGAAGAAGCGTTAAAATTTTATAAGCGTTAGAAAATAATGATTGTGATGAAATCGGGAGTTTCCGCGATATTGATTAAACCGTGTATATATATACAAAATGTTCCTTTAGGAACAAGAAGAATATGTGATGATCGAAAATATTTCATGATTAGTTTGATGAGAGGAATCACCCAGTGTTAACACTATCCTTACTAGAAGTTTTTATTTTTTAATATTAATGTATATTATTCTTTATATTAAGCATTAAGAAGATCTCAACACCAATTCCTTTTGAGCCTTCCAGGAGGATTCCCAGGAATTGTGAGAGTGGCAAGGTTTGACATGAACAGGAAGTCTGGAGTGGAATCGTTTGTAAAAAATAACTATTTCTTCGTGGACTATTTTGATTTTTAGATCCTTTTGTAATGTTAGGTTTGAGATATAAGGTGGGGCTTTGGTGATTTTTCGAAGGATATTATTTTGGAAAGTTTAGATATTGTAAGTATTGGATTTTTTGGCATTTCCCCAAAGTTTAAGATCATAAGTCCACATTGGCTTGAATAAGGATTATTTTATTAAGAGTTAAGTATTTAGTGTAATATGTTTATTGTTAGATATTAAAGTTTTAAGGATGCGGAGACGTGCATTTAAGGCAAGCCTTTTGATTTTAATGTGGTGGGACCATGTGAGCCGATTGTCAATCGTTAGACCTAAGTATTTAGTTGATTGGGAGGTTGTCAGTTAAAGATTTGAATATTGTCTAGAGATCTTGTCGAGTACTTTGAAGTAGTTAGTTTTTTAATTTCTTAACAGTTTTCCGATGAATTGAGAAAACTGAGCAAAATACTTCAACCAAGATCGAGAATTGAACCCTGCACTGTAGTATATTCTTCACCACGCACTATTGCTTATTTTTCATGGATACGTGATATTTGGTTGTTATGCTATAAAAACTACTCGTAGCGGCTCGAATTTTGAAACATTAAATCGACATAAAATTAATTAAAATACAATACCATTTACGTATAGTAATTTTCTTGCTCTTAAATAGGTACTTTAAAACGATACATTTTAAAACTTATAAACCTACTTCTACATTTACTATTCTATCTAACAACAACATGCGTAACCAAATAATTTGGCTGCTCTTTTTTTTTAAATTTATAAATCAATAATCCTCGTTATTTTCAAAAACTATTAATTTTACTATTTTTAAACTTTTAACTTAAATTAAATGAAAAGAAAAAAGTGTGCGAGGTCAAGGGTTAGAGCTTTTTCGAGAAAAAAAATCACATAAATCTTATAACTATAAATTTTGGATTTTGATTTAATTAATTTAATATTTACTGTTATAATGATTATTACATGCATACATATAATGATAATATAAATTATAAGTGTCCAGTTTATATTTCAGTTTCCTACAGTTAATATTTTTAAACAACAATTAACTATTGCAGATTACAGATATTATATAATTTATGCTAATATAGTTTAGTAAATTTGTGTACATTTTTGTGACAATTCAATGATTTAAGTTGAATTATCTGATTTTGTCAACATTATTAATATTTTAATGCTTAATGCTTCGGTATAATTTTTATATTTTGATCATAGCGAGGAATGTATTTTTTGTTGATCCAATTTTTAGATAACTATAAATATCACCCAAGGTATAAACGAACATCCCTAGCAGTAGACCGTTTGGCTACAATGTTATTATCGTAGTATTATCGTTATTAATATTGAAATGAATTCTTTATCACTGTCTAAAGTAAAACAATCGTGGGTAATATATCAATGAGATATTATATTGTGTGACATAATGTGAATTAGTATATTTTAGTTTATAGGATTACTATCCATTCAATGTTTTAGGTTAATTTATTGATCATATAAATCAAAATATAAAGCATTCATTCTTACGATTCGCCATGAGAACATGCTCATATTTGTAGTCATATTTTCAATTGCGAACACACAAATTAACACACCTATTTTACAATGGACTGACTTATTACTATATTAATGTTTTTTTTTTTTTTTTAATTACACAATCTATACAATTTAAGTACAAATGTACAATAAGCGTAAATGATAATAAGATTAAATACCGACATTGAATATTTGAGTTTGAGAAGTCGCCTATTGACTCCTTACAGTATATTAATGTAGTTTTATTAATGAGAATATATTATGAATAAAATTAGGGTATTCCCCGTAAGAGGATTAGATTATTGTTTTATGAGGACCAAGTATAAAAATGTAAAATTAAGTTAACTATGAAAAAGTCCAATGTGGGTATTATAGTTACATATCATATGCATACTTTTAAGGAAATTATTGTAATTTATATTACTTCTCATGTCGCTAGTTTCAAAGCTACCTTATTCAATTTTGTTTTTTTGTTTTTACATTGTGCATTTTCGAAATTTGAATTCTTACAGATCCACATGTTCGAATTGCTGGACTTCCAGAAGATGTTAAAGCTGCTAAAATGCAAGTGATGAGTGTCTTAGATGATAGAGTATGAATATTTCCTTTTTTCTTAGCTAATTAAAATATATATATAATTAATATAAATATGAGTATACTGTTTATAGAGTAATCGAGTGACCATGAAGCTGGATCTTAGCTACACTGACCACTCGCATATTATTGGCCGTGGTGGTCTGACTATTAAACAAGTAATGGAAAATACTGGCTGCCATATACATTTTCCAGATTCAAATAGAACTAGTTTGTTAGAGAAAAGTAATCAGGTTTCTATTGCTGGAAATTGCGAAGCTGTTGAGCGAGCTAGGGCTCGTGTTCGGGTAAGTTATACATTTTAATATATTGTATTCTTGTATGATGTTTGTATGGTCAATACTTAATATTAATATAAATAATTTAAATATCCTCTCTGTTCTTAATACTCGTATACATTTTGAACATTTAATGCTACAGGTTTTATCTTGGGAGTCATTTTATTAATTTCTCAATAATAATTGATCAAAACAGAAAGAAATTATGAAAAACTTCAACCGAGATCGAGATACGAACCGTCAGGTATACGGATACAGATTGTCCCGCCGTGGATTCACCCATTGTAATATCTCCTGAGATAATGAAGGTCCGTTTCTTAAATAAGACTTTTACAGGGACAAGGACTATAAATGTTTCAAATTTTAAATAAATATAATTTTAAAAAAATTATTTTTTGTTTTAATATTTTCAAAAAATTTAAAGATAACCATTTTATATTTTATTATTGTAACAATGTTATCGTTTCAACATTGTATTTTCATTAACCTCATGATTTTTGAAAAATTGTTTTAGTTCACAAAAATATCGTGTATTATTATACCATTTTAGTAAATAATATTTTTTTATTTTTTAAACCTGTAAATTAGGATAACAGGTACTTTGTATTGTTAAAAGTTTTGGTAAAAAAGTATAAACAATTTTTTTCTTCTTAATGGTATGGTATCTATTAAATATTACACAATTTTCTTGAAACTAAATAAATTATGAGGATAATGAAAAATTTCAAATTTTTTGAAAATAATAAAATAAAAAATAATTTTTTAAATTATTACTAAAATTTCAAATTTGAAGTATTTGTAGTCCTTGTTCCTAAAACAGAATTTGAATATTTTCATTATTTCAGGATATATCGCAATGGGTAAATTCCATGTCGGGACACTCTGTATTTCGTCTCGCAATAGACTATCGGTATCTTACAATCTTATTTTTATTTTTTCTTGTCTGTTTACACGATTTCGACCAGAATAATTGCTTCGATCATCATAATAATAAAAGGTTTTGAATAGAAACTGTTGTCTTGTTAGTAATTTTGAATTTCTCAATAGTTTTCCTTATAATTGAGAAAAATTGATGAAAAATTACAAAAATCTCAGTGACATTTCCGACACGCCGGTTTTTTGATAAAATCGATTTTTTTTTCGTAGCAACTCAAAAAAGTAATAATCGTAGAGACTTGAAATTTTTATTAGATCCTTCCTTATAAGACCACCGTTAGTTATGAATGATATATTTTCCCAAAGATTTCGATTTTGTGAGCTATTATAAATATTTATTGTTTTCATAAAATGTTGTTAAAACAATTTCAAATTGAAAATTTAGCTAGTACAAAAATCTTTATAAATATATTTTATCAGCTTATGAAAAATATGAAAAATTTAAAAATATGTAATGTGTGTTTTTAGTATTCAATTTAGACAAAACGATAGAAATCACGAAAGTTAAACATATTTTTGTAGTTCAAAATTTATAAAGCTTTAAATTTTAATACTTAATTCTTGGTAATTTGATACAAGATTTTCTTTAGCCATTACAAAACCATTACAAAACCTAACCTGAAAGTCTCAAAAAAGTTGTATAAGCGTTTACACAATTTTATCCAGAAGGATTGCTCAGATCATTACAATCATGGGAGATAGCAGACACGAAATGTTTTCTAGTTGGTACTTTAATGGAGATAATTTAACGAAATTCACAATATTTTTCTTTATTATTGCAAAAAACTGACGAAAAGTAAATAAAAACTAAAAATTTACCACTCTTTCACTCAGGATCTTTTTTTTTTGTGATCAATATTACATATATGATATATCAATTACAATTTCAAAATACCAATAAATCAATAGCATTCGCCTATTCCTGTACCTTAACTAACTATGGAGTCTCACCTAACCTATGCTTTTTGCACTTATATTTTTTCTTTAATATTACTGTTACTGCTGTGAATAAATTGAAATTGGGGACATAGTTTGACATAGTAGTTAGCTGCAGTTGCTGATCAGTACCATATGGTTGAGCACTGTCGGGTGTCACTAGAGTTGATTGGGTGACCACCCAAGATTTTAGCAATGAAGTCATGTCCCATACATACATGCATACTCCAAAAATTAACTGTTACTACCATACAGCTAATGGCCATAGTTGCCAAAGCTTAAAATATTAAAAAAAAAAATTGTCGAAATTGGTGTTGGTTATACCATAAATTATGTATGATCTAAATTTGTTCTTCTGAAACCTTATAAAAAAACAAAAATGTGACTTGTTTTTAATGTTCAATTTACCATAAAAGTTATGTTTTCTAAAATTTACGTAAACACAATTTTTTTATAATCATAAGAGTTAAGCCTTAACAGGCCAAGCAAAAAAAAAAAATTATATATAACATTGGTTGTATGGTAACTTGAATATTAAAAGAAACAAAATCCAAATTTAAGCATTTATAAGTCCCATAAAAAAAGAGGATGAGTATGGTTAATAAATCACTCTGTATATTAAAAAAATTTCAATTTTAAATAATTTTAGTAATTTTTTATTAACTCTAGGAATTAACTCCATTGATATTTTGTTTTGACTGGCCAAATATTGGAACTGTTCAAAATTATCAAGATCCATCAAGTCAATTCCCATACATTGGCTCTATTCAAGAAAATTTTAATGTTCATGTCATGTTTCGTACTAGACCAAAGCTTCATTCGACTATGGTTATGGTTAAAGGTCATGAATGGGATGTTGTGAGAGTCAAAGAAGCTACTATGCAACTTATTACACACATGTGTGGAAATTTAGCAGTAAGCTATAACATTTCGGTTAATTTAGATTTATTTTGTATAATAAAATTTAATATATTAATGGTTATTAATTATTTATAAACTATTTTATATTATAAAGGTATAATACTCTATAAAAATATATTTACAAAAGAAACATATATTTTTGAGTAGATATAAAATTGTATTTGTTGTCATTTATACAGTTAAAAAAAAAAAAAAAAAAATTAGTCTTTTAAAGCAATATTTATGCACATGGTTGGGTAAGATACTAAAAAAAGTTACAAGATGCTCACAAAAATATAATTATTATTTTATAATAAATATTTTTTTACCTATCATATTTGTTTAAAAAAAATATACATTATGTTCAATATTTTCATTATAATAATTGATAACAATTTATTAATAAAACATTTGGTAATAGTTTTGTAGAATAAGATTAAATTAGCTTTGTTAATCAAATGATTTTTTTAAGTATAAAATAGTTTTAAAAAACTACAGAAACTAAATAAAATAAAATACATTGGTATTATAAAAGTACCATAACATTAGCATGGTATAAATATAACAAGGTATTAAATTAAATTAATATTTTTTATAATACAGTCAAACTTCCATATAATGAAGGCTCATGTGTAACAAAAAAAAATTTGTAATATAGAGGAATTTGTTAAATAAAATTACACATTTTTTTCAATTTTTATTTTTTATTTGTTAAGTTGCATGTATGTACATTGTACATGTACATAATATGTACTTCTATATTGTGAGTATTTATGTATTATGTAAAAAATATCAAATATTATATTACAATTTAACTTATTTTTTAACTTTACAATTTAAAAGAAATAATTAGTTAGTTTTGTTTGCTTATTATTTTTATAAATTGTTCTTTTTTCATAAAAAGTTTTATATCATTAAGTTTAACAAAAAATTGATTGGGAACATAACTAAAACTATTTAATATAAAAGTCTAAAACTATTTCTTACAACTGTTAAAGCGTTTAATTTATATTCTTCTTATGTTCCTAGTATGTTTCCTTGTCTTCTTGATTTTCGCCAGAATTTTCTTTTTTTGTAGCCTCTTCCATAATACTATTGTTAGTTGGTGATTCATAAACGGCAATATATTTATCAATTTTCAAATAATGTTATTAACATCCTTTAATGTCACACCATCATGGTGAAATAACTTTCCCGTTATATGTCTGGAACATATATATTGGTTACAATAATTTCATTTTTAAATCCAGCTTTGGAGAAACATTGTTTTATGGTTTCGGACGTCACATGATTGCTTCAAGCTTTCATTATCTTAGAAATACAATCATGTAGAGTAATTGTTGTTGTTTGTTTAAGATTTGAAATAACTTTGTTGAGAATATGTTTTTGACTACACACTTAAAGATCATTTATTATTCCTTGTTCTATTGGTTGTAGCTTACTTGTTATATTTGGTGGAAAATATGCTAGTGTAACAGATTTTAACTTTGTTGATAAAATATGCGGATGATCAGTACAATTATCCACAAGTAAAATAATTTTAATTTTTCTTGACTCCTTTTTTTGATCATATTGAATATCCAAATTTCTGATGTCATCCACACTTTTTTATTAAAATCATAATTTGTTAAAATAAAAAGATACATGATACTGGAAAAAAATTTATCTATAAATATAAATGTATCTATTTTTTTTTTATAGATACAGGGTACAATTGTATCTGTGATACTGTCCAGCCCTGTAAATGTATTACTGGAAATATAATTGAAATACATTTATAAAATGATTTAATTAATTTTATTCGTACAAATCATGTACAATAAAAAATCTGCTAATATTGTACCTCATATAAAACAAAATCTTATAACAAATAGTCATAGTTCTGCTTCAAATACCTAGTAAAATGACCTCTCTAAACTGCCATTAACTAAAAATGGAAATATTATCATTTCAATGAAAACAAAATACCTTAAATGCCTGAAAATGAAAATTGTCAATTTTAAAAATCTAGTCTACTTTGAAAACTATTGTAGACAAATTATCAGAATCTATAAACTATGTATAAAATTGTGTTCTATTATAAACTGAGAGTTATCAATTATTAATATAAAATTATTTTATTTTACTCTCAGAATCAAGTTTTAATACTTATGGTTATGGAAATATCTCCTCAACATCATAAAATAGTAATGGGACCAGGTAATGAAACACTTAGAGCTATCACTCGTCGAACTGGAGCTCAAATTCTATTTCCAGATGCCAAGGACCCAAATATACCTTCTATTAAGAAAAGTAGTGTTACCATCACTGGGCATATACATAATGTTTATGCGGCCCGTCAAATGCTTATTGTAATATTTTTATTGCTTAATTAAAATACATAATTAATTACGAGTTTAATATTTATTTTAAGGGTTCATTACCATTGCTTCTTATGTTTGACATACCGCAAGACGAAATGGTACTAACCCATGAACAAATCGACAGTGTAATGCAACGTTTGGACATATATATATCACTTAGACATAAAGCAAGTCAAAATATATATACAGTTTCAGTTAAAGGGTTTGAAAGATCTGTTGGTAAGTATTGTAAAAATTAAGTATACATGTTTTATTTCCTAGAAAATTATATTATTAATTGTAAATGTTAATATAATTATTTAAAATGTTATAATAAATTTTAATAAAATGTAATATTTTTAATGTTCTATCACTCAATTTTTAATATTTTACAATTTATAAAATACCAGTAATTTTATTTACAGGTAACATTTATGATGGACGAAGATGTTTATTGGGAGGTACTGGAGAAAGAATATCATCAAACATACCAAACACATATAATGTGTCAAATGAAAACCCATCATTTTTAGTTTCCAATGGGGAATTTAATAGTGGAAATCGATATTATAATAAATCTTTCAATAATTTAGGCGGGTTTAATAATTTTTCAAATTTTCCTGGATCAATTTCTACATCATGTCATAATAGTGTGGTTAATTTACCTTTGATAAGCAACCATGGAAATATTCCTCCAATTAACATATTAGGCCCAAGAATCCAACAATTGGCTAATGATTTAAAAATGGACAATTTATCAACTAATAATAATCATATTGGAAAATCAAGTAAAACAATCTTATACATTTATTTAAGTTGATAATATATAATAAATGTTTTTGTTTTAGCATTTAATTATATTCAAGACACAAATACTTCACCAAACCAAAGTTTGTTATCATCAGGCAATGAATTAGGTATTTTTTTTAATTTTTAATTATTAGAGTTTTAATATTAATTAACTACAGAAAATGTAAGAATAAAATATTTATTAATTTTAATAGATGTAGAAGTATTTGAGAACCGTGCGCCTGGTTTTCGAAGACAACCAATCACTTACGACTATCATAATTTACGAGTTGCTGCAACTCAGGGTAAAATTAATATCTAATGTTTAAGACAAATTGATTGTTTTAATATAATTTTAATTTGGAATATTCTAGTGTCTCAATCTAAACCAAATAGGTCAGAAATAAGAGTTCCAACATCTGTATGGTCTGGATATGGTTTTAGTCAGTCTAGTCCTTCTGCAATTTTAAAAGGACATCGAGATGTTAGTTATTTATTTATAGTTTATATTATTTTGATTAAAACTATAAAATTGTTTTTTTAATATATTTTTAGAGTGAACTAAATATATGGGGTAACACTTCCACTGAAACAAATAATGAATTATGTGAATTAGCATCAATGGAAATGAGCAATCATCTTGACTCTACGCCTACGTCGACCGTGTCCAAAATAACATCTTCTTCGTTTGCTGATTTACCATCTCATTTAGCAATGCTTGGCTTAGATAAATACATAAGTAAATATTAATTTCTTAATTTAATATAGTCTTATTCCATAATTTGTTTTAATTGTTAATCGGCTACTCTCTAGATTTATTTAAATCACATGAGATTGATTGGACTACTTTCAAGACATTGACAGAAAGTGACCTACGTGAAATTGGTGTAACAGCTTTGGGTGCACGAAGAAAATTATTGTTATCCATAGCTGGTTAGATATAACATTTTTAAATATATTAATTGAATATGATTATTTTTTCTCATTTTTTTTATTATAAAATTGACAATAAATTATCAATTATAATATTAAAGAAATGAAAATAAAGTTCAAACTCGTGTATATGTTATTTTATCTATAAAAATAGGAATATATACTAGATACTAAAGGGGTGTAGAACTAAATTTCTAGTTTATTCAAAGTCATTGTTTAATTTCAATAGAAATGAAGAGTAAGGTGAAAATGAAAGCTCATTGAAAATGGTAAATTCATCACCTTTTAAGAACATCACTTTATACAATACATACATGTATAATTCAGTAATATGTTTTTCTCTGTACTATGCATACATTGTTTATCTTTATATTTAATATTCAAATATATTTTGAAATTAATTTTGATAAATGTATTTTTTGTTCATACAGAATTAAATAAAAGATGTCCAGTTGGTGGATTATTTGGTATCAGTCCAGCTCCAGGAGCTGAAAGAAAGAGTCCTGCATCAAATAACAGCCCATCAGATACCTGGTAAAGGAACAACAATATAATTGTATGTTACAAAACTTTATGTAATTTTTTGGTATAAAAATGATGAATTATAATTTAAATTATTAAAAACTCTGGAAGGGTTTCAAACAATTTTTTCAAAATATACAGTTGCTTAAACATATTATAATAACATAACTACCTTCAGATTTATAAAATATAACAAAATTTATAATATTTTAGTAACAATTACCCTATATTATGTCTTCAATCGATACTTTAGTATATTATGTTGTAACCAAACATTTCTTAAGGCTTTTATATTACTACCTATACTAGTTTATGTTTCAATAGCCTACAATTTTTTTTAATTTTCCCAAAGTATTTATGTATCTCGAACTAAACTTTATGTTATTTTATTTCCCAAAAACCAAAACAATGTTAAGTGTTTTTTAAGCGATTATCAATGTTATGATTGTGTAATACTTGTGTGTTACTTTTAAAAATCGTTAGTCGCAAGTAAAACATATAATGCGATAGACATAAATCATTTATTATAACTTATAACAACTTTTGGAGGAATATATGAATTTTTCAAACCCATATTTATTGTATCCATTATATTCGTAATGTTAAATTGAGTTCTATATTATATTATTATTTTTTGTTTTGTTATTTACCTTAATTACTATTATCATTATTATTATTATTATTATTATTTTTTAAATCTAAAAATTGTGTACCTATTGTAAGCCTTTATTTAGTATAATAATAAAATGTGTTTTCGTATACTATTATTATAAATTCCTATATAATAAACAAATTAAGTGATATTATGTATACTGAATTATTTTTTTGTCTTATATAACAGTGTTATTTTTTAGCCATGCTTAAATTCGGTTTTTTGTTTTTATGTTAAAGTAACCATAAGAGTTTTCCTTAACTTTTTTCATGCCCTGTAGCAATTCAAACTTATTACGCTATTTTATTGAGGCTATTTTTCTGTGAATTTGAATGAACCAAAATCAAAATTTGAGTGCGTATTTTTTTAATTATTCCAATTTAAGTATTAAGGAAAATATCTAATTTTATAATATAAATTGTAAATAAATGTAATCGCTAATTGCATTCAATTTGAAATAAAATTAATTTCATACATTTCATACAAAATTTTAAATTTGAATAACTCCGAAATTATTGATCCAAATTTTGATTATGTTCATTAAAATTCTAGAAAGTTTAATTGAATAATATGGGGTGGGGTTCTGATGAGTTTTAATTTTGGTTTGTTAGCAAATAAATTATATTACTTTAGTGACCATCTTAAAAATATACAGTCTGCTATCCGTTAATGTATGCTGCCCATAAGTTTGTACGAGTACCATATTCACATGTTTTCTTTTAACTCTAATAATGTTTTCGGTTTATTGTTGAACTCTTACGATTTCAAAAAAATCCACAATAAGAAATCTGGAGAATGTGGTGACCAGGTTAATAATCACCATCACGGGAAATAACACGATTCGGAAATTGAAACTAGTGACAAACCGGTAATTTTATTTTATGTAGATTTACACGTTAACTGATAGCCGAATGTGTAGATACTGAATTTAACCACTTTAGTATTGTTATTTAATAATTTAAATGTTTATTTATAACAATTAAATATATTTATGTTAGATAAATTAGAATTTACTAATTACTTTATGTCTTCGTCCCCAATGATAACAAACTCAAATAAAAATTCATCAGAACCCATTGCTGTACTCACTAAATTGCGTAAAAGATTATATGAAAAAACTTAAGTTTTTGAAGTCACAGAACACCCTTAGAACTACGTAAGTTATGTGGCATGATAAAAAGAAGTTATAGACATCATAAGTTTTACAGTAACTTAGCACACAGAAAAAATTATGCATTTTACATATAAAAAAGGGGGTTATACAGGGTAATTTGTCAGACGTTTAGCTCTTAACCTTTTTTTGCGGTAAAAATGTTTAAATATGAAATTTTTTTAATGTTCAAACTTCAAGATACCATAAAAACTATATTTTCAACTTTTTTGTTCATGCCAGCTAAAGTATATTTCCTGTGGCGTTATTAACTTTTGTTGTTCAAATGGAAATACCATATTTGATATTATTATTCAAAATATTGTTCAATTGATATCTCTGGAATGTTCGATATAACGTTGTAATATACCCAGTATTAACATTTGAATATTGTTACTGCTGGCTTCAAACCCGGCACGCAACAACGTAATCAAAATTTGTAGCAATACTTTCGGAGTTATTCAAACTTAAAATTGCATATGAAAAGTGTAAATTTCGTGTAATCTTGAATGAATTGCAATCAGCGAACATGTAATTACAATTATATCATAATAAAAGATATTTTAATGCTATTTCCTTTCATACTTAAATTCGAATAATTCAAAAAATGTTCGTTTGAATTTTGATTTTAGAACAATGTAAATATGGGATCTCCACTAACTTTTAAGTACAAAAACTTTAAGGTATATTGAGATTCATGGAAGAAATTATAATTACTTTATGTTGGTGGCACTGGATTGTAGATGGGTCATCTGTGTTTGTCGGTCAGTCGGTGATGAATTGTTGCTGAGAAATTTTCAATTTTTTTGTTAAAAAGGTAAAAATCCTAGTGAATATGGATAATGGTTTGTTTTACTCAAAATTCGATGAAACTTATTAATTTTTTGTCTCGTGTAAATATAAATTTTATATTATTAACATCCATAAATAGTTTTATCCATTTCTCTTATCAGTTGTCATCATCAACCATTAAGAATTTGTATTTTGTGAATTAATCAAAATTTGAGGTAGGTATTTATTAATTTATTTTTGATTTTATGAGTTTTATTATTACAAGTATAGTTTAATTGAATAGTATCTGTTTTGAGATACTCTTCATTTATTATCCGAATTAGTGTTCTAGTATGAGTTGACAATTAATTAAATATTAAAATTGTAATATATAAATTAACAAATATAATATAACAAATTGTTATGCCTTATATCAATTACTAATTGGTATCTTGTGGTGGATGAATTTTAGGCTTTATTATATATATCTAATAAAGAATCCAGTTCTCCATTGTAAGACATTTTGATAATATAATTATTATCCAATAAAACATAAGTATTAATAAACAAGTTGAATTATAAAGGTAACATGACGCTTAGTTTATTAATACTTATGTTTTATTGGAGAATAATCAGACAGTTTTAAAACACTTCAATTCATAATTTAGTACTACCTAATCCATTAGAAGCGTGTTATAAAAATATATAGAAATTGATGTATGTATCGTAAATATGAATTTGAATAGTCAGATAATGTTTTAGGTTATAAGATATTTCCTCTTAATAAGATTAAAAATAATTTAAATAGGTACTGTTAGATTGCTATTATCTTAATTTATTTTAGTTATTGTAATTCAATTGAACAACTTCTTTCAGAATTTACATTATTACTTATAGAATTTATAGTTGCCTTTTAAACTAGTTAAATTTATTTTGTGTATTGGATCTGATCTCTCTCTCTCTTGTCCTCTCTCTTAATTATTGTAAAAAAAATTGATTTTAAAGTTTTTAAGTAGCTACTTCATTTCATTAAATCAAAAATGATTTTAGTTTTATTTCTTTCATGTCAAATACATAAAATTAAGTAGTTTTATTTACATGTTCTTTATTGTTATTTTAAACTAATAAAAGTTAAAGCCTATTCAATTTTTTTATTTTGAATTTTTTTATTGGATTTGCCACACCTTAATTGTTAAAATCTAGTATTGATTACTAATTTTAACCATTAGGTATCAAAAGTATAAAACAGACATGAAAAAAGTGGTAAATAATCATATGAATTTAGTGAAATGAGGTCGAAAAACTAGTTTTTTAATTTCAAATTACTTGTTTATAATATATATATATATATATTATTTATATCTATATATTATATGTCCTAGAAAGTTCATAAAAATTGAATATATTTTTATGTTTTGGTAAAATTCTAAATTAAAAACTACTATTTTATAAATTGTTAGTTCTGAAAAATATTTTGTAGAAGTACTTAAATTTTGAATATAAAATTTCAAAATATTTCATATACCTAAATGTTGCTTTTGGAAATTATGTATTTTGATTTAAGTTTACCTACTTACAAGATTACTATAAAATAAAACAAAGGTACATACTAAACAAGGTATCTAAGTAGTTTTATAGTATTTATAAGATGTACTATGGTTTATATCCTTGGTTGTAAAAATCAGAATCAAATGTAATGTGGTATATTTCATATTACTTTGTTTTGTATATTATGTGCTTCTACAAATTTAGTTAAATAGCAAAATTAAAAACAAAAATATTATTTTTATGTTTGAAAACTAACTAATATGTGGATAATTTAAATTGTACTTTATTACTTTAATGTATAGACAATTAATACACAAGTAGTTAATCTATTAGAATCTTAAATTAAACATACACATTTTACTCAAACTCTTAACTAGTTCTAAGTCCAAAAGTAAAACGTAGAGCTATTAGTTAATTTTCATAATCATTTTTTACTGTGCGTATTTGTGATCTTTATTTAAATTAGTATACAGTTATAAAAAAAAGGATGTTTTAATTATTTTTTGAGGTTATTCAATATTAATAGTATTCTAATTATTTTGAAAATTTATATTAATTATTCATATATTTAAAATAAATAATTTTCTATTTAATGTATGTGTAACTTTTGATTTATAATAATTTTTATAATTATGTATCATTGCTTGTATATTAAATTGTAGCACAGCAATTCTAGTCCATTCAGTTAAATAATGTTCTTAAATATTACTATTTGGGAAATCTGAGTTTATTGATTACCTAACTACTGTCTATTTTCAGTCTTGTTCAAATATTGGACTAAATTTATGAAAATGATTAGTAGTGAATAATGTTGTTATATAAATATGATTACAAAATTAAATATCTTAGTTTTTCATTATCTTAGGTAGGTAATAAGTCATTTTTGTTTATGACTTAAAAATGAGACTTAATCTTGTAAATTTTTTTTCTTCTAATGTTTATAGTTGGATATTCTGCAAAAATAATTATTTTTAGTAAAATGTACAATTTTTGTGATTTAACTTTCAAGTAGTAAATTTGTATCAAAAGTTTCTTATAATATCTTTTTAACATGGAAATTTGGCCTTGAAGATGTCAATTGACAGATTAGTCTGTTTATGATTCTTCAATATTTCCTTTTATATGATGAATCTTTTTTTTTATTAATTGTATTCGATTAAGAAATTTAAAATTAGGTACACAAATATGCACAACAGAGAATAATGATAATTTTTGTTTGCATTCAATATAGGAACTACTTACTCAATTGAGGTCTACACCTACAATGTTTGCTTTTTTCCCTTAAAGGGGATTTGATCTAAAATGAGGTGTCTCACATTTGGGTGAGTGAGAGAGATATTTTTTATGATATATTTGGTAAGTTTAAGTGGTCCCAATCTATTTAATTATTACATTTTATTCTATTTCATTTTTTATTAATTATGGATATTCTTGGTCACTTCTTGCGCCTAGTTGAGCTTAGCATAACAAAGTTTCAATTTTTAAATTGTTTGTATGAGATGTGTTGGCTTTAGTGGTGTCTATGAGTAAAGACTCTGTAAATTACTTGCTGTTTAACTTTTTTTTTATAGCTGATAGGAGTGTAAAGACTCTTTAAAATTTCCTATGATAAAAAAAATGTTTAAAACATGCTTAAAATGCACTTTATTCATTAAATTATAAGTAATTTTGATACTCTCATTGATGTAACTAGATGAAATAGAAAAATATAATGTGTTTTTGTCTTACAATCGACATAGCATTTTAAATAATTATAAAATTAACAAGTGTTTTAATCTGTTAAATATCTGAAATTATTATTTTTCTATGTTTAATGAACCGTATTCGATATAATATTTATGACAGCTAATGCTGACTCTAATTTTTTTTTTTTTTTATTGATCTCAAAAAAATAACGTCGACAGCAAAGGCCATTAGTTACAAATAAGGATTGTTACATTAATTAAATACTAAATATTGAACATTTTTTTTTTTTTTATATAAGATTGAACAATTTGGTTTGTTTCATAAACTTTATTAAATCAATGTTTTTTTCATGATTGGGTCCGAGTGAAGAGTCTAGGTTGTGGGATATCTTATGTGTGGTCCGCTCTTGGTTGAACATTAAACAATCTGATATTATATGTTTGACGGTAAACAAGGTTCCACAGGTTTGACATATGGGAGATTCCTCTCTTGCCATCAGGAAGCCATGAGTCATTCTGGTGTGACCAGAACGGAGTCTATTGAGAACAGTATCTTCTTTACGGTTGATGTTAGGGTTTGTCCAACGATGTATGTCTCTTTTTATTTCGTTTAATTTGGTGTTTTGTAAGTTCCAAATTTTTTGCCATTTATATTTTGTGCGCTCATTTATGATTTTTTTTGCGTCATCATATGACATTTTATTAATTAAGACGGTATCTTTGTTGTTGATGGCTGTTGAGGCGTGTTCGTCGGCTACTTCGTTACCAATTATTCCCGAGTGACCAGGTATCCACATGATGACTATGTTTTTACCTAGACCGGACGCTATGGTGAGGTTGTTCAGAATTTTGGATGCAATATCACCGGGATTGAAAGGGTTCTGCAGGCTTCTTATCGTGCTTAATGAATCGCTAAGAATGATGAAATTCGAATGAGCTTCTTGACTCTAATTTGTATTAATGTCCAATGACGCTATTACGAGTGAAATGGTTTGAAAGTTATTTCTTGCGTATTTCTCTCTACAATTATTGATAATTTTGAAATTTGAAGTTGAAGTTGACTATCTGATTACGGAGCAGCTGAATCTTAGAAATATTATTCTAAAAGTTAAAAGAGATAAATTTTAATCGTTTTTTCATGTTATCTGCAATAATCTTGGAATGAACTATTTTATGTTTGTCTGTAATCTATATTATATTATATTATATTCTCGTGTGGTAATAATACAAAAAACCCACAATAATATTGGAATTGTTTTCTATTTGTAAACAAATTTTATACTCGGAAATTAATAATTCTATGACTGTCTCATACTTGTTTGTGATATTTTGAATACATTTTGAATTTTCTAAGCTGATTATAATAAAATCTTTTAAATATATTTTTTATCCTAAATTAACTGTAATAAAGCTTATAAAAGTTATATATGCTATTCTATATTATCATTCAGAAACTAATTACAGTTTTTTTTTGTAAATCTACAAATATAATCCAATTTGAATTTTGCAAATTTTGTAGAATTTTATTATCCATTTTTAAGTAAAAAGTGCTTCTCAAACTTGTTTTTCGATTATATTGTTTAGTGTCTATAATTATTTTAAAATGTATGGATGCCTGAGATTATTTTTAATTTTATATTTTTGCTATCAACAAATTAATCAATAAGACGGTAAAGTCTTTAAATAAGTAAAATTGGAAAACTAATTAATTTTATTAGGGCTTTCTACTACATCATAAATATAACCACATAGTATCAATTTCTCAAAGCTAATAATGTAATGAAAATGAAACAAGGTTCTTATAGTTGGGAAAGAGATGGGAGGAGCCATTTTCTGACTTTGTATTGATCCTTTCTGTTGTGTGTATACCAATGCGTACGTACAGTAGTCACACCCTTCCCGTACTCCTACGCAATATTTTCCCCTTGTATAATGTAACTATATAGAATTTTTTGCGTAAATAATTCTTTATTTATTCTATTGCTATTATTTTTTAAAGCTATCATTCTAATTTAAGACTTAAGTATATAGTATATAGTATTTTTTACCAGAGTGCGAAAAGTATAAATCAATGTTATTGAACATGAATAATAAAAACTACGATATTAAACATATTAAAATAATTAATAAATAGTATTATTTAGAAAAATAAATACATGATTAATACATATTATATTGTTTTGTATAACGCGTGTTTCTATGTTGAGTATGATATTTAGTCATATTTTTCATATAAAATATTGAATGTAATTGAAAACTTATTTATATAATATATGACCATTACTGTTATGTGTTTATTATGATACATTTAAAATTGTTATTAATAACTACTATTAACACCGATCTTAAATAATATATTTCATGATTTACAACTTGCCATTTATAAGATAATTTTTATATTATTGATCTATATAGTTTAGAGATCGGATAAACCCAGAAAATGTGTTTCTATAAATACTATTAGTGTTTGCTACAAAATGTTCACTTATTTTTAATATGCCTATAATATTTAATGCCATTGAAAATTGTATTTAATTTTATTATACAAGGTGATTTTTTTTTACTACGGTTTCTCCCTATTTTGCTTAAATTCGGTTTTTTTTATATATAAGCTTAGTTCACCATATTTTTTTATCTCATACCACCATATACCTTACCATACTACCTTAAGTGCGTCTTATGGCGATCCAAACTTTTTTCCAATTGAAACACCATTTTTTGACTGTTGTATTTTGGTCATTTATTAATTTATTTTTATTTAATTAAAGAGTTTATTTACAATCTGTACTATTCATACTATCATACTAAAAGAAAATGTGATGGGTACAGAGTATTGCATTTTAATGAGGGCATTTTTCTGTGGATCTTGATGTTTTGAAATCGAAATTCGAAAGAGTAGTTGAATTATTCTTTAGTTTTGAGGAAAATAGTCTTATACCTAATATTATGATATCATTTGTAATATACTAATATATAACTTGTAATCGCTTATTGTTACTGATTCAAGATAAAGCGAATTTTACAATTTTCATAAGCAATTTTAATTTGAATAACTTCGAAAGATATGGTCCGAATTTTGACTTTGGTACATCAAAAATTCTAGAAACATTAAATGAAAATTATTTTGCGTAAAAATATGGTGTTCGTATTTAAAAAAAAAGTTGTATACCTACATGACACATGAGTTTGCATGAAAAAAGAAATTTGTAGAAAACATAGGTTTAATAATAATTAATAACTGATTAGAAAAAAATTTAAATTTAGTCATTTTTACGACCATAAAAATGGGTGATGGTTAAAAATTCACCCTGTATGTTAGTATAGCAATAAGGGTATTTTAAAATGGTGAGAAAACCTTATTATAGCTCCTGTTGTCATTCACCATTAGCAATCATGACCCATACAATTCTCAGTCTAGTGTCCGCTATAACCTTTGGACTTTATAAGTATAGCAATAACGGTATTTTAAAATGGTGAGAAAACCTTATTATAGCTCCTGTTGTCATTCACCATTAGCAATCTTGACCCATACAATTCTCAGTCTAGTGTCCGCTATAACCTTTGGACTTTATAAGTTATATAATTGTTATTATTAGAGCCCGGATTTATATGCAATTATATGAATTATGTTATACACTTTATAAAATGTGTTTATTTTTTAAAAACCACACTTTTACACCAAGGAAAATTCTAAATACTTTATCAAAAACAAAAAAAATGATTATACATACACAATTTACATACATATACATTTACCACAACATACAAAATAATTTTTTTTAAACATGAAGAATCCGCGGTGGCGACGCTAAATTTATATGGCTACATTACCACGAAGACGTGACTAAAAGTGGTCTAAAATAAAAATAATTATTTAACATCTAGAAAATAAATAGCAATTTAATATCTGAGAAATCTTGCTACAACGAAGCATTGCCAGGTCAGCTAGTGAATACTATAAAATAAATCAAATTTTGAAATATAACGAATACACAATGTGATTATTTATAAAATGTTTACGACATAACATGCCGGGACGCAAGTGTATGTGATTTTTTGTAATTAATACTTATCATATCTATTCGTGCTCCGATCGCATATAGTGAGGCCATTACAAAATTTATTGTAAATTAAAATATTTAATTTATTAAAAACCAATAAAATATGAATGTTATATAAATTTATTAACAGATATGCAATAACCATTGAAATATACAAAATATGCAATATAAAATTTGGTGTTTAAATTCGGTGTGATATGAACCATAGACATTTTAAACCTCCATAGACGTGCATACACTTAGTACAAACATGCAAATGCATATAAATCCGGGCTCTAGTTATTATAATACGTATACAATACTATTATACCTATATTATCGTTCAATCATAATTCATTGTAATACCCAATTTCGTCAAAATTCAATTACCTAATGCTTATTAATTGTTTTGAAACCAAACAATTTTTTTGTTGAATGCAATTAACAACTTGTGAAGAATCCTCTATTCTCTTGTTAGGCATTAACATTTATAGTGGTATGAGATTTTTACTTGAAACATGTTGCAGATTCTCGTAATCTTTGGCAAAATTTAAAATCTAGACGCCTAATAAAAAAAATTTAATAGATTCAGAATTTTTGATTTTTTTTTTTAAGCAAGTAGACACAAATAACAATGTATTAGTAACTGGCAGCTGTGCATTACATTTTTACCACGGAAAAGAGTTTAATAAACATGACAAACATGACAATTTGTAGTATACATAAGTAACACAAAAAAGTCTAAATAGCTAGAAAATAATATCATCTTGAGAAAACGATATTTTCATTCAGTGAAAATTTCAAATTAACAGTTACTTTTTGAATTACAATAAAAAAAATTCAATTTTGTCGAAAACCGGTGTTCCATAAATGTGGACAATTTTTGTAATTTTTTGTCAGTTATTCTTAAATCTTAATTATTCTGAAACATGTTAAGAAATTCATAAAAATACCATAGTAAAACTAACTGGCTCTGCTCAAATAATAAGAGTGAAAATAGATAGATTTTTTATTAAGTTTATTCATATTTGTCTTATTGTACTAAATGGTCAGACCAAAAATATGGGCAATAAATACAAATAACGCTTTTATAAATTACAAATGTGTAAAAAAAAGTTGAAAATATGCAAAATATATTTTTTAATAAAAATTATTATATTTAAAACATTAACATTTAGATATACGTTTACATAGCTTATTCTAGTATTTGTATTCTCTAGAGTCTAATCATAACGTTTTAATTAAATTTATTGATTTATTTAATTTATATTTAAAATGAAACTGGACTAAAAATAAAGTTGAATGAGTTGTATATTTTAATTAATTATTGTTTTGCTTGCAGATTCTTAAACTTATTTAAATAAGTGAACCAAGTGATATTGAATTAAAGCATATACTGTGTATAATATTTTTATCACTTTGGCGTTCAAGAGTAAAACGTCAGTCGTATGCCTCATATTAATCCTAGGATGACATCTAGAGTGTCCTCCTCCATCTTTTTTACAGTGGAGGTGGGCGATACCAAGTTCACTATTTTGAAACGATATCAAAATTTAAAGCCTATAGGATCTGGAGCACAAGGCATAGTTTGGTAAGCATACTTTTAACACTTCTGTTTAAAGATAGGTATAGCATGCTTATCTAACTATAATTTTTAGTTATTGTAGTTAACAGGATTTATTATTTATATATTAAGATTAGTTTGGTTGATAGTGATTTTGAAGCTATGTCTAAGTTATTTAGTACTATTGTACTGTATACAGTGTGTAAAAGCTAAGTGTTGCAATATGAATTTTTTATAAGTTTACTTGGTAATACAATGTACACAAATTCATGTTCTCTGATTTTTTTTAATGTCTGATAAATCTGCCCATGCGCGTTATAACTTTTTTCCTTATTGGTAACCCCCTTTTTTTTACCACAAAATTACATTTTTCCATCATTTTTCATTAACAGTGTTCGCAGGCCTTAAAGTGCTAAAAAACATTAAAATATGCACTTATATATGTCCCGATAAACTTTAAAATATTCACTTAAAAGTAAATTTAAAAAATAATTTATTAGATATAAAAGACATTTTGCTGTGGTAATTTTAATATTATTAATTTATTATTTATGTAGTTATGTTTCACTTTCTGTAAGATCCCTTAGAAATTGGTTTTCGAATGTTCTGAATAAAATAGGTATATATTTACTTAAAGTTGTTACCTTTGTGATTGCATCAAATGTTTTTCAAAATTTTCAAATAGGAAAGTACCATTGATGTACAATATGTTTGTGAATTACACAGATAGGTGTGAGATAGCTACACAAATAGTAGTACTGTACTCGCAACACATTTTTATAACTAATTGTTCAACATTTTAATGAATACATTTTGAACATTTATTTTTTATTAATTTATCATTGAATATGTGCTTGTAAGAAAAAAAAATGTAAAATGTGCAAAAACCTGTGATATACGTAAACATGCATAATATGTTTGTTATTTGTATGAATGTATGTTGGCACCTAGTTAGATGTATTAGAAAAATATTTAAAGCATGATTAGCATGAATTTATTTCAAATTTATATTATATATTATATGTATATTACATTTTCGTTTTTGTAGTTGCACTATTTTGTTTTTTGTTTTTGTGTTTTGTAAAGTTGATTTTGAGCTTATCCTCAAAATGCTCGAAACACAAACACGGTTTGTTCAAAGCCCTCAAAATATACCAGATTCCATGACTGAATTAGCAGATATGTTCTACACTTTGGTATTTGGTGATACTGAATTTTCAGTTCCCAGGCGATATGTTGATCTTGTGCCTAAAGGCGTAGGGGCTCAGGGCATGGTGGTGTAAGTACTAAAACATTTTTAGTAGTACTGAAATTAATTAATATTTTACTTTTTATAGTGCGGCCATGGACACTATAACACAACAGAGTGTTGCTATCAAAAAACTATCTCGACCATTTCAAAACGTTACTCATGCAAAACGTGCATATAGAGAATTTAAACTTATGAAATTAGTAAATCATAAAAATGTTAGTTATAATTAATGATTTTTAAAACAGAACATTTTCAAACATTAACCATTTTTCATTGCTAGATCATTGGTTTACTAAATGCATTTACTCCACAAAGAACATTAGATGATTTTCAAGATGTGTATTTGGTAATGGAACTTATGGATGCTAATCTGTGCCAGGTAATCCAAATGGATCTTGATCATGAAAGAATGTCTTATCTTTTATATCAAATGT
Organism: Periphyllus acericola; assembly: GCA_949715065.1. Classification (NCBI taxonomy): domain Eukaryota; kingdom Metazoa; phylum Arthropoda; class Insecta; order Hemiptera; family Aphididae; genus Periphyllus; species Periphyllus acericola. The sequence goes on from OX454271.1 coordinate 14,534,510, forward strand.
TATGTGGTATTAAACATTTACATTCAGCAGGGATTATACACAGGGTTTGTATTATAATTATTTTATTTGTAATTAAAATTATGATTTTTAATATTGCATTTGATGTTTTAGGACCTGAAACCTAGTAATATTGTTGTAAAATCTGATTGCACCTTAAAGATTTTGGATTTTGGATTAGCTAGAACTGCTGGAACTACATTTATGATGACACCATATGTTGTTACTAGATACTATCGTGCCCCAGAAGTAATATTGTATTATCAATAATTATGAAGTAAACATTTCTTATACAATAATATATATGTACGTGTTTAGGTTATTTTAGGTATGGGATACAAAGAAAATGTTGATATTTGGTCTGTAGGTTGTATTATGGGAGAGATGATTAGAGGAGGTGTTCTATTTCCTGGAACCGACCATATTGATCAGTGGAATAAAATTATAGGTTGGTTAAAATATTTTCATCAGCATATAATTAATATTGTATTATTTTCTTATAATTTTATATTAACTATATTTATAGAGCAATTGGGCACACCATCACAGGAATTTATGAGGCGGTTACAACCAACTGTAAGAAATTATGTTGAAAATAGACCTCGTTATCCAGGTTATTCGTTTGATCGGTTATTCCCTGATGTACTATTTCCTTCTGATTCTTCTGAACACAATAAACTTAAAGGTAATATATTGTTTTATTTATGGTTTATTTTGTTGCCCAAGTTCTAGCAATACCAGAATATATTTTCACACTCCAATTCACCCAGTTTTTTTATTCCTCATATATCTGATTTCTTTAAAAATATATCTCAAGTAGTTTAGGAAACTGTAAAAAAATGGAACCCTTAACATTAAGTATTTTCATAAGAGAAAATTCCAAAATTTACATTTTTGTACTAACTTACTCCTTAAAATCATTTTGCACTTCCTATGTAAGTAAAAAAGTGAAATTTGGTGCAAAGGTATTTCCTTACAGGTTAAGTTAGAGGAAAACATCTGAAAATTGTAATTTTCTTAAAATTAGAGCTGTTTTAGGGAGGGTAGACTTCATTATATAAAGTGATAATTATGATATTTGGCATCCATAGATTGAAGAGAAAAAAACAGTTTTTTGTAATTGTATCGTATTTTATTTTATTTATCGATCATTGAATACAGATTATTTTATTATTTAATAATATCATCATTTAATCCTGTCTATAATATTTTATACTTTATACATATATTATTCTTTGTCAGACAAAAAAATTTACATAACGACAGTTGTAGCACAAGATAAGAAAAAAATAAAATTGAGTACCTTTCTTTCTAAGAAAAATTGTATCACTGCAAAATCTTCAAGGTAGCCCTATGGATCAAATGCTTGGTTCTTTGTTTCCTATGTTTGCTGCACTCCAACCACTATTTGTGCATCTGCGCTAGGTGGGGATTCCAAGCAAACAAGAATGATATCTCTAAAGAAAACTTAACCGTGTCTGTATATAATGATGTATACATTTGTTTGTTATTTAAAATTAATTGTGGCTCATAGCATTTGTATTTATTCCATGATTCTACATAATGTTATAAGATTGCTTACCATTATAATATCTAAAGCCACAGGTTTAAATACAATCTTATTGTCCATCATTCAACTCCTTATCTAAACCACTATTCCTTGAACTATTTATATAACTAAGACAATAACAGAAGTTTTCTTTTTTGGTGTCTTGGTTCTTTAAACTGATCTAGTTCATACTTCTAATTATTTAAACTGTATATTGTTTTTGATGTTATAGCAAGTCAAGCACGTGACCTTTTGTCTCGAATGCTTGTTATTGATCCAGAAAAACGTATATCTGTAGATGATGCATTACTACATCCTTATATAAATGTTTGGTATGATGAAAGTGAAGTAAATGCACCAGCACCAGGACCATGGGACCATTCAGTAGATGAACGTGAACATACTGTTGACCAATGGAAAGAACTTATCTATCAAGAAGTTATGGAGTATGATCCAACTACTGCTGCAGCAGCTTCAGTTAATGAACCACAGCCAAGCCGATAGACTCCACTGACACAGTTTATCTCCGTCCAATATCTAACAACTGTGTCATAAGTAAAGTATTAATAAATTTGTAGGTATAGTCTTCCATAACTTGAAGGTAACTAAAAATTATTAACTCCTTTTGAATCGGACGAAATTTCTATAAAAATGAAATCATATAATTATAGCTGTACTTTATAAGTAAATTTTTGGAAAAGCTGTCCAATTTTGGATTTTTTTGAGAAAATTTTCTTATGAGAAAAATAATCAGGATAAAACTTAACAAATTAGAAATTAACGGTTGTGAGTTTTTTTTTTCTGTCTTATTAGAATGTTTAAATAAAATTAAGCTCCTTGTAAATATATATAAATATATATAAGAGCATCCCTATTAATCTGTAAATTAAGATTTATACATAAGTAAACTATAAAATATACATAGTATTAAAATGTAAAATCTTGACTTCTTACCTTTGCAGACTATAACAAGTCGGAATGTAACTCATATTTGTAATTTTGTTTTTGGGATATTTTTTATTTTTTCCTTAACTAACAATTGGTAAAAACATTGATCTCAAAATAAACTTATTACCCATTGTTTTACTAAATCTATTCTAAGTACAAGGATTCCATATTTTAATCGAAGCTGATCAATTTAATTTACTTATAATCAATGCATATATTTTACTTTAGTTAATTGTTTTTACCCTTATATTTTATAATAAGTTAAATTAAATTTTACTCTGACTTTATTTTGCACGCACAGTTTAAAACTGAATTTTTAGGTAGTCTGTAAGGGTAGGTTTTCAAGATGATAAGCCTTTTTTTTAGAACTTCTAGGCTAATTAAATACTGTAAAACTATAAATATCTTTGTATTGTATTGCTCATACAATATAGAGCTATGATATTTGATTGAATATCAAATTATCAAACATAATAATTAAATATTATTTATAATGAAAAAAAAAAATATATAAAAAAAAATAGATTATGTTGTTGTTGTTTATTTAATTAGTTAAAACTGTTAAGGGTATTGGAAAAAATTAAATAATATTAATTATTATTTATTACAGGTGACTAATATAAGTGTTTCTTAATAATATGCAGCTTGATCAGAATTAAATTTTAGGTTGGTTTACTTCTTACTCTTGTTCACTTAATTTCTAGTATGTGATATGTTTTAGTAATATAATTTGTATTTAAGTTAATATAGAATAAACATAACTATTTGGGTACACCTGTACAACAACTTATGGGTTATAATTGCAATTGTCTATGAACAATTTCAATTATTTAATTAGCATTGATTATATTAGAATATACTTCTTATCCATGGTAAGAAGGTACTAAGTGTAATAAAGAAAATCATGCTTTCTTAACTTCTTCATATTAAATCATATTCATTTTCATCACTTCTAAAATTCCAATAATAAATAAAATACTCTGTTTTAATCATACAAAATTGATAATAGAATGATACTATTTTGTATAGTCAATAATTAATTACAAAGTTTATTAGATATTGTGTAATGTACCTGTAGGTATTTAAATATTAATTCAACTACAACATTTTGTCTAATTATTCAATGAAATACTAAAAATTTAGTAATTATTTAGTATCTAAAAGTTTTTAATACTATTTTACTATGGATACTTTTTGCTGTATTATCAAATACAATGATAAATAATGTAACTATTTTTCCCATTTGTCGAAATTCTTAGAAAGCCTTATATAGTTAAATCTGTTGACTATGAGCTTAGAAAATGTATATATACTGATATAATGCAATCTAATATCTATATTCTATAACATTGTTGTTGAAGCCATATCCGGCATATCCTAACTAATAAGTAATAACTAATATATACTCTATCCCATCTAAGATCTAAAGGTACGGTTTCCAAGCTGCGGCTAGCCGCAACGACTCACGCAGTCCGACTGGTGCTATTTATAATTGCGAGTGTGGTTTCCAATGTGCGATCGACGTGTGCGTGTCAACAATAGTCGTTGCGTTCGACGATCGTAGTGCTCTTGAAGCAGTGTATTGCGTGCGTCGCACTGCGATTTTAGTATATACTATACTATTTTATATTATTATTAATGTTATTATATTATTTTATTATTTATTTTATATTTATTGGAATTGAAAAATGTCGAAAACCACAAAAACATTATTTACTACATCTGACAATGAGCTGTTAGTTGAAGAAGTAAATTCTTTTTCTCCTTCTTGAAATAAATGACTTATTGGCTTCCTATTTAGGTTTGTAGAATACAATATTTCTTCTTTTTCCTCCTTTTCTAATAAATGTGCGATTATTTTATTATTATTTATAATAACTTGTTCCATTTTTAGTGATTTTTAACGACAAATTAAAAAAAATAATACGTGTGTGCACATTGAAGTATCCGAGTTAAACTAAAATAAACTGAAAATAAATGCCAGTCGCAGCATTCAGTCGTATTGTAGGAAACCAATACACACGCAACGATCAGTCGTCGCGTAAAATCGTTGCGGCCAGCCGCAGCTTGGAAACCGTACATGGGCATTATGCGGCTGCCCGTAATACGGCCAGCCGTCCGGTTGACCGCAAGTAATAAGCTATACATAAAGTCCATATACACACAATTTTTATGCGCACTACATTGCGGCTGCCCGCAAACCGTTCCGGTTGCTTGGAGCGCTGCGGCCGCTTCGACGGCTAGCCGCACGGTAAATATACGCACTATGCGGTCAGTTTGCGCCTTGCGGGTTTGCCGTCTCCGACGTCTTGTCTGTTGCTGTTGTTTGCTTTGTTGTTGCTTGCTTTGTTGCTGTTTGGTTTGTTGTTGTTTGCCATTTTGGTAATGGAATTCGATACAGAAAAATTTATCATTGAAATTCAAAACCGAAAATCAATTTGGAACACAAAATGTTTAGAGTACTCTGATAGAAATATAAAACAGAGAGAATGGGAAGAAGTTGTTAATATTTATGGAGCTGCATTGTCATCGGAAGAAAAGAAAAAACTCGGTTAGTAGTATTTATTTACTTTACGTACGTATATTGTATTTATATAATTATCATACATTACTTTTAAAATAATATTAATACTTAATAATTAGATAATTTATAGGCTTACTTTTTCACTATTATTTAGATTTGAAAAAAATTACTTTAAATGTAATTATCTTGCCAGTCTAATCTTCCCTCAGTCATAAAATATTCTGCGAATAATTCACGATACCTCAATGCAGTTCTGTTGTTTCTCCGCACACTATCTGAAGCAATGTTTTCAGTTAATGGGTTATTCAAAGTGTCTTCAAAAGAAAAACCATCTCTGTCCCTCACAAAATTGTGTAAAACGCAAGCAGATTTGATAATATCATTCACTAAATCAATATTTACATTGATTGGTCTATGGAAAATGCGCCATTTATTATCAAATATGCCAAATGTGCATTCTGCATAACGTCTAGCCCTGCAATGCCTATAATTATACGTTTTTTTTTGTCACATTTAAATCGTTTCTTGCATATGGGCGCATCATAGTAGTACTTAAAGCGAATGCTTCGTCACCAACGAAAACGAACGGCAAACAAGTGGTACAACTTTGTGATATAGGTGATGGGTCGGGAATGTTTAGACGATTCTCCTGAATTTTTTTATAAAAATTAGAATTTTGAAATATTGCTGAGTCTCCAAATGTTCCATATGCTCCAACGTCTATTAGTATAAATTTATAGTTACTGTCACAAATAGCCATCAAAACTAGAGAAAAATATCCTTTATAATTGTAGCACATGGATCCACTATTGGTAGGTCCAATAATTCTAATATGTTTACCATCGCATGCACCTATACAGTGAGGAAAATTTGCTCTCTCGAAAAAACCATTTGCAATTTGATACCACATTTCTTTATTTGGTTCAGGTAGACTTATGCTTTTTAAACAAAACCCTATTGCTCCACATACTTCTCGGACAATTTCTGCGACAGTACTAATCCCAATCCGAAATATATAGTGTAATTCTGCGAATGAACACCCTGTTGCCAAATATCTGAAACAATTTATTTTTCCAGGCATGAATCTTCAGAAAAAATGGAGAAATATTCGTGATAATTTTGTTAAGGCCCACAAAGCAAAAGAAACCAAAAGCGGATCTGCGGCGAAAAAAAATGTCCCTATGTTTTCTACGACAACCTTTTATTCCTAAAAGATACAGTCGCTGTTAATTCGACAACTTCAAATATTGCTTCCAATGACGAAAGAAATAATGAAGATGAAATCGAAGAAGGTCAACATAATATGGCTGTTAATTCTCCAGATACCCCTTGGGCACCAAAACGGAACAAAATAAATAAAAATGATGACGTTGGTAGGGAGTTAATAAGAATTTTAAACAAAAAATGTTGAAGACGATGAAGATCGTCATTTTTTCTTGTCTCTGGTAAAAGACTTTAAAAAAATACCCGAATACATGCGCATGCAAACAAAATTGGATCTTTTAAAGGTTATTCAAAATGCTCAAATGTCTAATTATCCAAACACACGGGACTGGAATACTCACAATAATTCATACCGTGGACATAATTCGGCACAAAGAAAAAAAAAGAGCGCACCGGGCGGCGGACCAAAATGCATCGAAACTCGCGCATGTGACCCCACCACAAACAGCGCTGACCGCGTCGGCATGCAACGGTGCTGACTAATAATTAAATAACTGATAATAAGCCTCGATTACACAGAGCGATTTTACATGCTAGTCGCCGGCGAATTGACTCGCTGCGACTAAAGTCGCTCAATGTAATCGGTCTAGTCACTTACTCGCTGCGTGTAAAACACGCGATTAAAGTTGACGGCCGGGCTACTTTAGTCGCTAGTCGCTGGCGTTTTCACACTCCCGTGAGTAAAATCGCTCAATGTAATCGCAAAATCGCTAGTGTGCCGGCGCACAGTGGGCGGAATTTCGAAAATAGCTGGAAAAAATAAAAAATGTAACATATTTTTTTTACATGTTTAAATATACTTAAAACGTTTAAGTACAGGATTTGAATAAAACTGAACATTTTTTTATAGTTTATAAGCCATATATTAAGCAAACATAATACATTTAACATTCTATACATTATTTTATTCAGAATCTGAGTAGGTAATAACAACGGTCTTTTCGAATGTAACTGGATCCGAACAAGTTAAAAGAGTTAGCACTTCGGAGGATATTGGCACCATTTTTTTAGAAGGATATGGCCGTATTGATGATATAACTGGATCAGAAGTAACAATTAAACGACGAAGAAGATCAATATTTGTATCAATTCGACTGGTTTTCCGAGTAAAATGTTCTCGAAAAGATTTATAATGTTTATTTCTCGCTTCCGAGGCTTCCTCAGATAGTTGTCCGATTGGTAGTAAGCAATGTTTTATAACATCAGCACCATGTAATAAAATTTTATGAACACTAGCGGGCATATAGTACCAGTTATAATGTTCTATGTAAAGTTTTTCCATGTTCATAGCATACTTTTCAAATGCCAAAATATTTATTTGAAAACCACTTGAAATTGTTGTGAGTATTACTCCAAATCTAGATATTAGTTCTACGTTTAATCCGGTAATTTCTGCTGATAATATAGCATTTTCAAAAAACCGCCGAGCAGTATTACCATCATTGCTAGACCCACTACCTTGTTTAGGTTGATCGATAATGATACCAACTTCTTTTCGAAAACGATTAATGATACAAGTTTTTCTAGCTTGAAATGATTGTTTTTCTTCTTTACTCCTAATTTGCCATTTCTTCACTTCTAACCTGTACGAAATATGCATTAGACACTCAAAAAAACGTATACGAGTATGTGCATGAAGTGTAGACAAACCAAACTAATATGTCGATACATTGTTAGTTTTATTTTTAATGAAATCTATGTTATTAATATTTTTTGGAGACACTCCACAAATATAGCAAACCTGGGAACTTGTTTCGGTTATTGCATTGCAAACTTTTCCGTCAATCATGGTAAGCAACAATTTGTTGTTGATTTTTAAATTTGTTGACCCAATAATAACTTTTGTTGGTTCAAGGTTGTTTATTTGACTTTCAATATAAGAAACTTCATTTTTAATGGTATCTTGTGTTTCTTTTTCAAACAGAAATCGAACTGGTCTGCAGAACCTAGTTGATGACGGACGTGGATTATTCCATAATATTATTTTTTCATTATTGTTTTTTTTGAAGTCCATACAACTGAATCGGTATAAGATATGTCATTAAAAGATTTGAATCACAAACAGTATCATCAGTCAATTTCTGCTTGTATTCTCTTTGACCAGAACTCCCGTCAAAACCCCATTTATATATACATTCTACCGAATCTGGTTGTATATCATTTATGCATTGCTGAAGAACTGTTTCTTGTACTTTGACGATTCGGGAAGTTGTAGTATTTAATATGGCCTGCACTAATTTCCGCAGATGACTCGGTAATGACAATACTGTGGTCAGGTGGATAGCATTCTTTTTTTTATATTTTTTATAACATCGTATGAAGGAAAAACATTAACTTCTTTCTCTTTTAGTCGTTGGCGCAATGTTATATACTGTTGCTTAGTCAAGTTTAAATCTACAAGAATAGCCAGAGCTTCTTCAGGTGTAAACATTTTATTATTACTAGATTTCTGCGTGAACATTTTATATGCTTTTTTAAATTTGTAAGCTCGTGTTGGAGTTGATTCCGTCACTTCTTCAATAACTTTTGATGCGTGCATTTTACCAGAAGACCGTAAGCTTAGACGAGAAGCAAATGCTATTTCTTGAGAACTATGTGAATCTAACAAATGTTGAACCCTTTTTTTTTTGTTTTATCACAGCTTTCTTGAAAAGGTTTTTTTGGACTGCCACGAATTTTAGGTATATTATTATAAGCCTCATTTTTATTAAAAGAAAAAATTAATTTAGTATCCAGCCAAGAAGAATGCTTTGAATATAATTTATTTGCACTACGACCACACTCTTTCCATTTTTTTGAAGGCTTGATAAAAACGTAAAAATAACTGAAGAAATATTTGTTTGAATATTGTGTAAATGTAGCTTATTTTCTATATAATCAATAATGATTTTTCGAGATTGGGCGTTCAGTGGTCTTATATTTCCATTTTTTCTTAAAAATTCGAATAATTCTCTACGCATAACACCTAAGACAAATACTAATTATTTTTACAGAAGCAACGAAGAGCAAACAAAATCTATGTACAATTAAATTTTATGAAATTTAGAATGATTTAGCATAGTATTTGTAGAGGTCAGTTTTGACCATTTTTTTCAAATTACTATCAAACTTTAAATATTTATAATTAAACGTAAAATTTTGTATTGGTAATTTATAATACTATCAAATTAATAGGTTAAATTTATTGGCATAACAAATTAACTCAAACATACCTTTTTTAGTATCCTCCATAGTAAATAAAATATACAATACAGCAATCTAAAGACTCTAACCACTTGAAAAGTCAAACGCAAATAACGTAAAATATTGTATGACAGACCAACTATTAACTTATTGCAGATGGTGGTTTACCATTTGAAGCTCGTTAAATATCATTATCTCTTAAGTACTACGGATACGTGCAATATTATCTTGACTATAGTAATCTTATAAACAAATTGTAAAATTTAAAAGCAATTATACGAAAAGTGAAAATTATATTTTTGTCCAGCTATTTTCGAAATTCCACCCACTGTGCGGCGTGTAGTAGCGCTGGTAAAAATGTCGGAAGCTGTAGTTCGCGCGGGAATTGTGGTGTTCTCTCATTTATTGCGAAAGGAGTTGGAAAAATAAATTATAAAAAGAAAAGATTATGGACCAGAAGTATCTGCATACAACTTTTGAAACATTTAATTTTTTAATTTTATATTTAAATAGTCATTGTGCTTTAGATTCATTAGAGTAATGGATATTGTTCGTATATTTTTAAAAAGTCAACAATATTATCACAATTCCACTTCATCATTAATTAAATTTTAAATATAAAAGAAAACGAATTTATTTATTAACATTATAACTTTTTGTCACGTCATGTATGCGTGTGCGCGACTAGCGAGCGAGCGAATTTAATCGCTCAAGTCGCTACACGCTCAGACGCGCGCGACTTTAGTCGCCGACACGCAGCGTGTAAAATCGCTGGGTGTAATCGAGGCTATACATGGTTGTCGTCGGCAGCCAACTAACAGCGACCAATCACAGAGCGATTAGACTCAGTCGGGGGGTCCGACTGCCGCACCGTGATTCGTTTGAATGCGCAAAAGCAGTGCGCTCTTAGATGGGATCATTGAGTAATTTAGAGATAGTTTATTGTATACCGTACGTGTTCAGAAAGTGAAGTCGGCCAGTTTGAACGGAACTATTGGTCGCGAGATAGCGTGCAATTCTAACCTCTAATTTATATTTTGTACGTTCTTATTTTATATATTTTCAAAATATAAACCGACGACCAATCGTAAGGCTCAGTTATTTTTTTAATATAATAGATTAAATAGTATTCGGTGCAATATTCCCATTCTACAATAATATGTTGAAAAATTATAGTACAATAGTACTTATTGTATGATGTGATAGCACTGCAAGTACACATAGTAAAGGCTTCAGATTGCGTTCGTAAGGGCCTCACTAGTCACTAGTCACTATATAGTATATTACTCTATGGATGGGATAGAGTTAACTTAATGATAAACGTTGATTTTTCTTACCTATTATTAGTACATTTCCAGTACCATTAAATGTGATATCTACTGGCGATTACCATCTACTAAAATGTATTATGCATGGATCTGAGCAACTACTAAATTGTATTACGTTATAAATACTGCTTACTATATAGATAGATACTTTGATTAGTAAAACACATTGTCCCTACTTAATAATAGATTGAATTTTCAATTCATTACATATGATTCCTTAAATTATAATTTATCTGTCAAGTAGCAGATAAAAAATAAAACAATTTTAAATATTGAAAAATATTTATCATTTATTGAAAATGTTGTGGTTCCTTGCTTTGGTACTGATTTACTCAAAACAAAAGTGTACCTTTCATGATCAGATAATGATTATCTTTAATACAATGTTTAAATTGGATTGCATGGAATTCATATACACATGCATTATATCATATTTGTAAAAATTAAATTAAATCAATATTTTAGTTTGATGGTAGATACTCAGAAATAATAAACAAATTATTTATTAAAACTAATAAAATTCTCAATAAAATAAATATATATATAAATATAGCTTTGAGTATTTTATTTATTTTTTATTTAATTCATTATTAATTGAAAATGTGATTGGATTAAATTTAATTTTTATACTATCAATAATAATTTGTTACAATATCTTTGATTGACTTGTTTTCTTACAGCTCTAACCCACTAAAAAATTTAAGTATTATATGTTATATAAGTGTTAAAAAACATAACCTTTATCAATTGATAAAATAAGAATACTTATGGGATAAGTAAGTGTAGAAGCCAAAAACAACAAAAATCAAGAGATGAATAAAGCATTGTGATACTTTCTGAACATATTTATTAGTATTTGAATTACCAAGATACCCGGAATCGTTATTGATGATAAGTTTTTAATATGTGGGATTAGTTTAAGTTGATAGATGATTATTTTTGATTTATATTTTAGTTTGTGGAAATATTCTGAAAGGATTGATTGTTGAAGTGAAACTTCTTTACAAAGAAAAGATTATTGTTCATTACGGACTGTCCTTTTGCATATAGTAATATAATGGTCAGTTCATAAAGCTTTTAATCACAATATAACGGTGTTAAGAACCCAACAGGTTTGATTCAAGTATTATTTGTTAATTTCTTATAATAATAATAAATTAAAAATACAATTTTTAGGTGTATTTTTTTTATTTCTTTCAAATACAAACCTAATATTCTAACCATTTAATGACACTGAAAGAAGTTTCAATTCATCCGAGCGTCTTCGTTACATTCATAGTTTTGATTGTATTTAATTTCTCTACAGCTGAAGTCCATGGATCCAAAATGGTTTTATTAGATTACTTATATAGTTATATGTATGTATGAATAGTTTTATTTAATGCGTGATTTAACTGCATAATAGAATTGTGCTTGCACAGTCAGTTTAAATATAGTGTTTTAGAAGAAATGTGTTGAGCCCAAATAAAAGGTTGGTCTTGAAATATATGAAGATAATTTTACAGGTTACCAGTGTTAAATGACATATTGTGTTAAGAATTTAAAGTAAAGGGTGTTTCATAAAGAACGCAGTTTTTAATTTTGCTATAAATCAATTTTAAGTGTGAAATACGATATCGTGCATATGTCCATGAAATTACAAATTACGTTTTCACAGACTTGCCCATCGAGTTCACTGATAACTCGTTGAATTTCTTGCTTAAGATCCAATAAAGTTCGCGGTTTGTTTGCATAAACCAGTGATTTAATACAGCCCCATAGGAAGAAATCACATGGAGTTAAATCACATGACCTTGGTGGCCACTGCTGATCGCCACGAATGGAAATGAGTAGGCCGTCAAATTTTTCACGTTTAGTATGGTCCGCCGACTTAAGCTCCTGGGTCAACTGCATCTTATATGCATGCAAGTGTAAATCATTCTTGAGAATTTGTTGCAAAGAGCTTATCCCAATGCCTAACTGTTGAGAACGGCGACGGATCGATTTACTCGGACTCACAATGACAGAGTCGCTCACAACAGCGATGTTTTCATTCGTCCTTTGGGATCGTTTGCGCCCAGGGCTTTTAATGTTTGCAGTTGATCCCGTCTCTTCAAATTTACTGTCTAACCTCGTTATTTTTGTCGCGGTTGGTGCTTCACGGTATCCGAGGATCGTACGAAGTTTCCTAACAATTTCCTAACACTCACCGTGTTTTAATGTGTTTTAATAAACAAAACACGTTGCTCAATTGTATACCGCTCCATGACGACAAATAAACAAAATTACTATACAAAACACAATCACTAAAAACCTCAACGTGTATAGATGACAGAAATAAAAAAAATAAGTGCCACCAAACTAACAAAAAAAATTACCAACTATTTTAAAAACTGCGTTCTTTATGAATCACCCTATATATGAATGACACCAACTGCAATATAATATGCAGATAAATAGTGTGCCAGATAATGAGGCAAAAGTCTATCTAAAACGATAAATTTGTCCCCATCTTATTTTTATTAACTTATTAGGAAGTAATAATTACATGTATAAGTGATTTTGATTTAATTATAAAACTTTCTTTCTAATTGCGATACATTGAAATTCTCATATCAACTTGTTTATATTGTAATATTATAAAATAAAAATTACATTTATTTTTCCTAGAGTCAATTAAGGGATGATACAAATTTGACTACAAAATCTATAATACAGAGGCAATTTCATCTGGATATTATGGTGTATTCCTGTATAGTAAATTTATTAAATTAAAAAAAATCGATTTAAAATTCAAAGAATAGTAATTTCATATTTGTCGTAACATTTTTACAAGCAATAAAGTAGTAATTAAATTCACAACATTTGAATGAATGTAAGCACTAAAGGAGTAAATAATAAATAGTATGAATAAATCACAGAAATTCAGAAAAAATGATTTTGTAAATTATTGCATATTATATCAAAGGTAAGAAAATAATTTTGAATTTGAGGATAAATGCTAAGGAGCAATAACACATTATATTTCATACTTTCATAGTGTGCGTTAAATACTCATACTTCTCACTCTCTATTTTGGAAATATGAATGTTACATTTTTTTTTTCTTTTTGTTATCAGTCCTTGTAGGATTAAATATAAAGTTGATGCTAAATAGTTTAAGAAAAATATTTACTCTTTATTAACATTTCTAACAAATTGTAGTTACAAATTTTGAACTACTAACCATTTTTACATTTTTGGGATGGCTTTAAGTTTTTCTATTTCTTTTTCCACATAGTCATCTAAATCATCCAGGGGTTTAAATCTATTATGAACTAGTTGTGAGCCAAACATCATTGAAGTTAATGCCATAAGTGAAAATTTCACATATGATGCAATACTTATACTTCCTGGCATTAATGTTCCTCACTTAATCTATTGGCAGCAATTTCTTTGGCTAGTTTACGTTTGTATACTTCATAAAAATTAACTCCAAATGGTTTCCAGTTAATCATTAAATATTCTAGTCCAGCACCAGCAGCTATAAATATTGGAATGGACCTAGGACATGTTTTCATAAATGTTATTAACACTAAGTATAAAATAATTGTTTAATATTTTAATCAAAGATCTACCTATAAAATCCAAATTGTTTGCCAGGTAAATTATATACAAATCTACGAATGGTATTAATAATGCTCATTACTTAATAATTATCACAAAGTTTCATTCAACTTAGAAAAAATATTTTTTAAGATTTTAGGAGATATGCTATTATCAAATAAGACTCGATAACAGAGTTACTATCATACTCTATGATACAGTACCAACAACCCATGATGTTGAGAACATAAGGTGACACCACTTTTACAGTTTTTGGTTACTCATTTTTACGGCAGTTTTGTACTACAAGTTCGTCGTACAAGCAGCTTATTGATTCAATTATTAGTGGTGATAAAAATATTACGATTTGGGGGTATTCGGGTCATGATAAATCTCGTCCAATTAAAACGACATTTAGCTCACCAGTTGATGTCTATGAAGTACTGAAATCCAAGAAAAAATTATTATCACTTAATCCGCCCTTCAATATTGATATCAGTTCAGACCGTACATTATATCAAAGTAACTATATGAAAAAACTTCGAGATTTACAGATACGTAATACTGTAAAAGGTACTCCAACTAGTCTCCCCTAGGAATTATCGTCCTAATACTCGTGATGTAATCAAAAATTAATTATTATGTTTATCAAAATGTACGTGGTCCACTCACTAAAATCCCATATTTACGAAATGCTTTATTCAATGTTAATATTATGATGTTATTTGTTTAAATGACACATGGTTAAATACTCGTAGTAACGTTTTTGATGCCGAACTAGGATTTAATAATTATAATTTATACAGAAATTATCGTATTTTAAGTTTTGGAAAAACTTGGGTAGGGGGGTGTATTAATTTCTATAATTTTAAATATTATAAATTAATTATTAACTGTTCCTTTTGTAGTTGGAATCGAGCAAATATTTTTAAAACTTATATTCAACAATACAAAAATTATTATTGGTTGTATTTATATACTACCATATGCATCTTCTGATATGTATTCCAATCATTGTGATATAATTGAGTATTTATTTTAGATTTCCTGAACATTATTTTGTAATACATAGTTGGTGATTTTAATTTAAAATTGTTTTGACTGGTCTGTTGATCCAAATACTCAGTATCATAGATCTGGTGGCATCATATTTAATAGTTATATAATTTTTTTGAATCTAAAACAATGTAACATTATTAAAAATTGTGTTGGTCGACTGTTTAATGCTTAGTGAGAATGCTGAACTTACGCCTCGTCTATTTCTTATTCGGTCGACTCTCTCTGGTGTATACAATTGATAAATATTATCCTCCCTTAGACTTAGTTATGCAATTTAAAAATTCCTCAGTGATACGAGTATATTTCTTTTTCTGTCCAATATTGATTTTGATCTAAACCTTAACAAGGATCTGTCACTTGAGGCTTTAGTTGATACTTTTTATGATATTGTTTATAATTCATTTAGTTTGTAAGTTCCAAAAACTAAAATTAATAATAATTATTCCCCTGTTTTGGAAAATACGGAGCTCAGGAATCTTATAATTAAAAAGAAATGTGCTCATATAAATATAAATTTTGTCCTTATTTTGCCAATTATATGGAATTTTCTGAGCTTCGAAAAAAATGTAAACAATTGAATTAAATCTGTCACAATCAATAAATTTCAGACATAAAAAAAACGAAAAGTAATATCCTGGACTGTATCAAATATAATAATGTAACTTCAACGAATACCTCTGGAATGGTCAAGTTATTTGCAGATTATTTTTCAAGTGTCTATGAAAATAGCTCTTTGAACTCTGACGAGGTTGTAATGTTACCCACTGTTTCTTCTATTTATAATCATATTAATTTATGTTCTTGGTCTATTGATCCTGATGAAATTTATGATTATTTAATTTCTTTAGATACGCATGCAGGGACAGGACCCGATGGTATACCATCAGTTTTTTTGAACTAGTGAAACCACTACATTTTATTTTCAACAAATCACTGAACCTGTGCTATATTCCGGATTCTTGGAAAATATCGTTTGTGACCCCAATTCATAAGGCAGGTAATAGACATAATATTACAAATTATAGATCAATTTCTAAAATGTCTATTATTCCCAAAATACTCGAAGCAATAATAGTTAAAAAATTGTCCATAATTCTTTCTCCTCTCATTTGTAAAAACCAACATGGTTTTAAGCCTAAAATGTCAATCTCCACTAATATTGTATTTTATGAGTCCAAAATACTTAAAGCCTTAAGTGGCTCCTACATGATCAATTATATTGCGCAATATAAATATTGTGCAATATTATATTGTACAATATTTTTGAATACAAACGATTCAATGTTTTTGTGCAATATATTCAGTTTGAAATCATGATTCACTGAGAGCAGATTAGCGATTTTATATTTTATATTTTAGATTTTATATTTTAAAATTATTAATAATAATAATTTATTATTATTATGTCTCAAAAACGGAAAGCTTGTCTTGCAATTGTTTTATATTTTGCATCCGCAAAAGAACCAAAACGGCGGCGTTGGTCTTGTAGAAAATTTAATTCATTATAATACCATAACAGAGGCACGTATATATCATCAGTGCCACTTCCAGATTTGTAGGACGCTTTTACTTTTTTCAGCTCTTTTCGATAATTAGTTCTCAGACTATTAATTTTCTTTTTCACAATTTCTTTGTCTGCATTTGGGTCCACTTCTTTATATTTTTCAATTAATACATTATATGCCTCATTCTTCAGGTTTCTATCACTATATTCAGTACTTTTAACTTTCCATAAAGCTGTATGTTGGCGATATAATTGCAATAGTTCAATAATAAATTCGCGGTCTTCATTGCGCTTCGCCATGGTGACTTGAATTCAACTGAACCGTCAAAAACAATTATTGTACAATATTATGCCTACACGTACAAATTATTCAATATTGTGCAATTATTTTCAAACAAGCACGATTTTCATTCAATACTTGCGCAGTATGCACAATATTAGTATCAGACGCACAATAATATTGCACAATATCAGTTATTGCGCAATAATATTGATCGTGTAGGGGCCGCTTTAAATGATCATGTTCAGTTAGAGACAATCTATACTGACTTTCAAAAAGCTTTTGATAAGGTTCAACATCGCCTTCTTCTAAAAAAAATATCTACATTTGGAATTCATGGACATTTTTTAAATTGAATATGGTCCTATTTAAACTGTCGAACTCAAGCGGTAAAACTGTCACATTGTATCTCCACCTACTTTTCTGTTAAGGTACGTTTTCCCTGCAGCGTCTGGACGCGGCGTTCGGACGCTGCGGCTAGTCGACGCTAGACGCGGCGTTTGAACGCCGCGTCAAGACTGTTTTCCACACAGTGTCCAAACGCCGCGACCGCTCCAATTTTTTTTACTAATATTCAATCAAAAAATGATCAAAAACAGAGAAAAACTCCTTAAGAAATGTCGTATACGCCGATCGAAGTCGTACGTATAGACGTAAACACACACAACTAAATGAAACACTTGTCAGATATGAAATGTTCTACCGTAGCGATCGAGGCACACGACCACCACAGAAGAGCCCTTTATTTGTCGGTCTTCTACCTTTTTATACTAATCGCTTAACCACATTAAACATGTTTATTGTTTGACTTCCTATTTTTTGTAATCTTATTATGTGTTTTATTTCCTAATATTGTGTTGTCATTAATTATCTGAATTGCTTAGAAATGCATTATTTTACATGTGTAAATGCTTATGTAGCTTAACCTACTTACTCGTATAACATTAATTCGATATTTTTAATATTGCCTAATACTACAGAAAGCATCACCAATCAGTCGATCTTTATAGGAATATAGATCGATCGCAATAAAAATGTAGTATACACGATACATATCTTGTATAAAATGTATGTTCTAGTATAAAAAAATGCAAATAAATAAATATATGTCGATCATCAGTTTTAAAATTAAGAATATAGCTCACTTATTGGAAAAGGTTGGCAACCTAAATTTAGATCATATAATATTTGAATGCAATCTATACCATTAAATACATCATTGAATTCAACTAGGTAACACATCTATTCTGATATAAACTATATATATATAAACTTTTTTGACATCTTGACGCTGGCGGTCGACGCGATGCACTGGTCCCGACCAGTGTTGACGTCAACCGCCGCGTCAAACGCACATAGGAAAACGAACACATAGAAACGCATTAGACCAGAGACACGGCATCTAGACGCCGCGACCAGACGCTGCAAGGAAAACGTACCTTTAGTTCTGATATACCTCAGGGTTCCCATTTAGGTCTCCTTTTATTCATAATATTTATCAATGATTTACCCACCATTTTTGATAACACGGTCAATATACTGTTATTTGCTGATGACTCGAACATTTTTTGATGATTCGAACAACGATTTATTCTCCATCCGATGCATTAAATTTGCAAGCAAACTTGGATAATTTTGTAATATGGAGTTGTCAAAATAATTTATTATTAAATATCAACAAATGTAATGTTACTACTTTTTCACGCATCGATAATCCCTTTAGTTTTGAATACTTTTGATTACAAAATTAATAGTTGTTCCGTCTCAAGAGCCACTATTAAGCGGCCCTCACACGATCAATATTACTGACAGTATTTTCGATACTGACAGTATTATTGAACGTGTAATGTTAGTACTGATGTACTGTCAGTATGGAAAAATGATACTGATGACTGATAAAAAATTCGGATATCGAGTCGTCAGTATTTGTTTACTGATGACTATAGTCTATATCAGTGGCGTATCCAGAAATTTTTTTCGGGGGGGGGGGGTTCTGAAAAAATATGACAAACTAATTTGTTTTGAATTTTGTTATATTTTTATTCTAATTATACATGATGACAATATAGTACATAATGCTTATTGATGAATTTAAAGTGAATACATATTTATGTTTTTATATATATATATATATATATATACATAATAATATAATATACATATATTTATAAATGTATGTATATTAATTTTTCTCTTGATGTTTTGGCAAGTTCATCTATAACAGCATTGACATCCAAGTTAATATCGCGATGTATATTTAATAAGGCTAAACCGTTTAAACGTACTTGTCCAGAAGAATTTCTTAAGTATGTTTTCAAACGACGGAGTGTCGAAAATGTTCGTTCTCCGGTGGCAGTAGATACTGGAAGTGTTATGAAAATTTTAAGAAGTGTGGATATTATTGGATAAACGTCTTGTTTTGAATATACTTCAATAGCATATTTGTTCATGATTTCGGAAGATATTAAAGTAGAATATTTAGTGTACCACAAATTTAATTCTCCGTTTAATATGTTATCATTTAAATTTGAATCGGTACATTCATAAATTATATGTTTATATATTTCAACCAACTCTTCAAATTTTTCTTTAATATCTTCAAACATTTTCATTTCTTTCTTAGGTAAAATACAATCAAAATTGTTCAAAACAATATTGTGCGATATAAACCTATCGTTCGATTGATCTAGAAAATTATCTATAAAAGGTATAAATACTGAAACTTTTAAAAAATACTCCGGATTATCTGATTTACATTGACGTGGCAAATTAACAGCAATATCAAATTTTTCACAGATATTTACAACAGATAAAAATATTTTTTGAAACTCTTCGTTACAATTTTCTCGAATATTCTTAATATTATTTTTAACATTAGATGCAGCTTTTATTGCAGTTTTTAAATCAAGATTTACTGTTTGAAGATATCGGCTAAGAGGAAAACTAATAGAAAGTATTGTCACTAAAGTAGATAAAGCTGTTTGACATTTTAACTGTTTTATCGCAGTAAGGAGATGTCAGATGACTGAAGAGGAAATGTTATGAAAAACGCTAACGAAATTCAAAAATACATCAAGTCATTACATTGGAGATTAACAAATATGAGATATCGATATCATAATCAGGCGCTGCGTTGATCCATCATTAAATTTAATCCAAACGGATTACGGGGAAGAATTTTATTTATACCTATCCGAAAATAATTGTATTCGATAACTATAATATAATATTCAGCTATAAACACTTGTTATTAATTAAAATTTTTTTAATTATTGTGTTTTATTTTTACATGGTATATGATATTATATTATATTATTATAGTATTTGAATATTTAGCAATTGTTTTAAACTTCACAATTTTCGGGGGGGGGGGTTATAACCCCCTAACACCCCCCCATGGATACGCCACTGGTCTATATTGATAGTGTGAGGTCAATATTGACACTTCATCAGTATTGACATCGCAGCGATGGATGACGGAAGTGAAACCACAAGCCGCGAATTCCGCGATCGGGACATTTTGCATAATTTTATTTCAGAGTACAAACAATTACCCGAATTGTGGGATATTCGTTGTAAAGAGTACTCCAATAGAGACAAAAAAAATTCTGCCTATAAAAAACTTTTATTCATTATAAACATTTGAAAAATGACTACTATTGAAATTGTAAAAAAATATCAATACATTAACATATTAAAATTTACATATTAAAAATATATATACTATTTAAACTAATTAATTAATTTACAGTATCAACAGACAACAATCGATTTGAAGGTCTGAACTACTATGAAAGTAAAAAAATACTGAGTATTAACTATAATTTGTACTGACCGTTTGAGGTCTATACTGTCAGTTATGTAAATACTGTCAATAATATTGATCGTGTAAGGGCCGCTTTAGAGATCTAGGGATTATTATTGATTGCAATTTGTCTTTCTCTTCTCATATAAATACTATATAATTAAAAAAGCCTTTAAGATGCTTGACTTTATCAACCGAAATACAGTTAATTTTTAAAATATTAATGCCTTGAAAACTTTATTTTTTGCACTTGTTAGATTTCATCTTGATTTGGTTCAAATGTTCAATAGTCTGGTCAACCTATAATATAGTTATATCACATTTATTAGTCTTATTGAAAATGTACAACACAAATTCTTAAAATGATTGTGTTACAAACTAAATGAACCATTTATTTCAAATAACTCGTATAATATGCAAAAAAGTGAATTGGGATTTATATCTTGTGGTTGTGAGGTAAGAAGAAAGGTCGCAGATATTATGTTTATTTATGATTTGTTGAATGGTCACATTTTTTCCCTAGATATGCTTTCTATGATTGATTTTAATATAACAAACTACCGTTTAAGGAATTCAAACTTATTTTTTGTACCGTTTTATAATAATTATTCTATATATATATATAGCTCTACTTCTTTCTTTCCTAGGGCATTAAAACTAGCAAATCTTATTACTGATTATATAGATTTTTTCTTTATGTCTCGTATTGTTTTTAATATAAATGTATATTAAGAATTACAATTATCTTTTGTTTTTACGACGGAAGAATGTGCAAAATGGTATAAAATTAGTAATTTTTTAGGATGGTTTCTGAAAATTTAATTTTAAATTACATAAGTCAATATTTTTATTTTTTTATTTTGCCATTGTCAGAAACATTACAGCAATGCAATTACTATTTACAAAAAAAATTTACAAAATATTTACAATTATTATTCAAATTAGGAAGCCAGCGGAAATGATAAAGGAAATGATGGAGTTGATGATGTGAATAGAACGAGAATTAAGGAGAAGATTTGAATCGGGAGTGGGATAACCTAGGGTGGATAGGAATGAAAAAAAGAGTTGTCTGCTAGGAGAGAGAGAGGGGCAATGGAAAATAATGTGGTTGAAGTCGCAGACAGATTCATCGAGGTGACGGGTACATAGAGGAGAAGAGTTGAGAGAGAGTTTGAAGGAGAAGTCAATATTTCTTACCATTACTATAGCGTGAAAGATAATATTTAAAATACATTAATTTTTCGTAAAAAAAAGATATTTTAACCGTATACATAAATAAGGTCAATTGTAATTTTATGTTTTACTATAATTAACACGAACGATGAAAATTAGTTTCTTTAAAAAATTAACCCTTATTTTAAAAGTCAATCATTGATTACAATGACTGAAAAATATAAATATTTAGAATGATTTACCATACACCGTTGATTATGGAATTTATTACTCTTTATAGTTACAATATAATTACAATATAATTACAATATTTGTACTGAAATAACTAAATTAATCTCATTTTATTTTTTTTGTGAATCACATTTGATAGATCCTTTAATAAATTAAGACACAGATGTTTTAATTGTGAGTGAAGATAAATATGATCATTCTTATACTTAAATTTTTAATGAATTTCTTTTACATTTATTATTCACTATTATTATTGTAATCATTTATAATTTAAATTGTTCACTGATGTTTATTAGGAATTAAAAAAACGATAAGTCAACATATGAATCATCCAACATAAAATGTTTGCTTGATAATTGTGGCATAATTTTTATAAACTAAATTTGAGAAACTCGCATGATTTATGAATGGAAAAACCATGGATAAATATTTTGGTGAACTATTGAAATATGATATCTCTCACATACGCGTAACTGATAAGGACGCAGATCCAATCGTGATTATCGCGACATAATCATATGATATCAATGTCAAAATTTCAAAGACTGCACAAGTGGAAATGCATTTCTCTTTTGCCCTTGAACCTGAAAATAAACATTATCATTTACCACAAAAATAAGTTGCAAAGTATTGCGTACTTTTGCTGTGTTTTCCATGAATAAACGAGTTGTCACTGAATTGGTCCGATTTTAGTTCGACCGTAGTACTTTCGTCCTCATCGTTTTTGAAGTACAGTTAATTGTTAAAGAGTATTATAAATAATATAACTATTTATTAACAGTCTATGTCAAAAGTTATTTTTTTTAATAATTGCAATTTGCAATGAATACTTTCATTGGGAAAACTTTAAATTCGATCAAGACAATAAATAAACCAATAATGAGGCAAGGATGAATCATATTTATTAACATTTTTCACTTGTAATGTTTAGTCAAACTTAAATTATTAAGAATTCTATTTATTCGCCATATGATTTTGAGTGTATATTTATATAGTTTTAACAGATTCAATAGTGGTCTGGGTGATTTAGGCAGTGGTGCTGGTAAAGGTGGAGGTGGCGGTGGTTCAATTCGAGAAGCTGGTGGTGCTATGGGTCAGCGAGAAGCCGCTCACGAAGAAGAATATTTTTATAAACAGGTTAATATTTATTGAATAAAACAAAACATTTAAGTGATTAAACCATTATATTTTTAAATAGCAAAAAGCCCAGGTGGAAAAAATTAAAAAAGATATTGAATTTCGAAAACAAGAAATAGAGAACCATATTGAAGAAATCAAAAAAGCAAAAGATGAATTAGATAAACATGTTAAATAACATCATTGAATATATATACATATATATATAATCAATGTTAACATACATTTTTTTAATGAATATTTGTAGTTTTTAATTTAATACTTATCAATTATAAATTACTTTCGTGAACTTCACTGTAGTCTTTTATATTATTATTTGTTCTATTAAAATATTATAATTTTGATTTAACTTAACATGATTAAGAAAAAGCAATAATATTATTTGAAAGTAAACGTTGGAGGTTGGAATGAATAATTGGTTGAAAATAAATTATATGTACCAAAAGAAAAATGCTCACTCCAGAGTCCAGACCATAGAATAATAATCCACACTCTCCCTAGTCTAAATAAACTATGTTCATAATTGAACAATTGGAGATGTAAGAACTTAACATTGGATAATGTAATTTCTTGTAAATACAACATTTGAAATAAATAAATGATTGCGTATATTTGAATAACATGTACTGTTGTTCATTGCACTATAAATTTTATTTATATTTATTTTGTGTATAGTAATGAACCTTTGCCAATTAGATGGCTCAACAGTTATGGTATAATTTATTTTAATAATGTTATAGTAAAAGACTATGCATGACAGTGATCAAATAAGAATAAATATAATTGGTATAATAATATGATTAAGGTACAGATTATTGTAATTTGATGGTGATACTTCTGATGTGTTGCTATGGAGAATTGATTTTGTTGTGGACTGTCTTAAAAAAGTGTTTTGACTATAGATTATAAATATTCATTATTTACTTAACATTATGTTTGTAGTATTATAAAATGGGAAATTATATATTTCACTAATATTAGCATAGGATTTTTCACACCTTAATTCCACTAAAAACATGTATTTTTAAAATAATATAATATTATAGCCGCCCCATGACTCAACTGTCTGAATATGTTTCTCATTTTTTTTTGTGTATAAGTTAAAATGTCTATAAAACCTGAAAATTAGAACATTTCTCAATTCACAGATTATATATTAGTAACTTACATCTAAAAAGAATCATTATAACTACCACAAATATGGGCTCAATGTAGTACGGAGTTAAATTCAACAACAAATTATGAGAGTTGTTCTATTCTCATTTACCACAATGTTTTTAAAACACACATCCCAATTAACACCAAAATTGACCTTATAATTTGAGAAATTCCATATCAAAATCTTATAAACAGCCTAATTTCATTATTTAAAGAAAAAAATATTACCATGATGCTATTCGTCAAAGCATCACTTTATTAATCAACCCCAATGTTGATTTTACAGCTTCCATACTTCCTCTACTCTTCTTTGTTATTGACAATTATCTTCAGTTGTAAGTCCAGCATCTTTAATAACTTTATTGGTTATCATTGTCTTAGGATGTCATCTACCTCTCTTGCCTTCTATTAGTCCTTTCAATATTCTTTGGTAAAGTTCATCCAAAGTATGTCCAATTAATCTCCCCACCTTATTTCTTTGATTGATCTTCATAATCCTTTAGGTTCACAAATTTCATTATGAACTATTATGTCATTGGTACAGAATTCCATCCAGCTAACTCTTAGCAACCTCTGCCAGCACCAAAATTTGAAGCTTTAAACTTATCGTTTTCTGAAAAAAATGTTGTTTGCATAAATTATATATTTATTTTTTTTTTGAAATTGACTCCTGCTAGAGTCCAGAACAACTTTTGTCTGCTCATTTTATCAAATGTCTTTTCTATGTCCACAAAGGAAGGTAATCAGCATGTCGTTTTCCTGTTATAACTGTTTCTCTAATAGTATTCGGACTTAATATTGCGTATCTTGTCTCCTTATTCTTCCTTAAGCCATTCTAGGAATACCTTAGTTGCCCTTCGATTTGAATTTTTTCATTATTTTACTAATTACTTTGACTAGTGTGTCATAAGGCTTATTGTACGGAAGTGGTCATATTTGTCTACGGTCGCCTTTTTTCAATATCATCACTACAAATAAAAATTTCAGTTCCTATTTCTTAATTCACTCTAGATTGCTATTAATTATTTTAATTTTTTTTAAAAAACATTTTTCATAGATAATTTGAACTACCTATTTGTGGTGTCTTTTGGTTAATTCTAAATGGATCTTAATTTATATTTAATATTCAGTTGTTTTACTAAATTTTAATTTAAATAAGATTTGTTTGGTTGAAGTTGACATTTTTTTTTTTATCAGGCAAAATAAACCTAATGGTGGGATTTACATTGAAAGAAGTCAAAAAAAGTTGTAATTGGTAGAATATACACGTGTCCTATAAAATAAAACAACTTACTTTCTGATAAAATTTTATTAAATAATTATGGTATACAATTTTATTTTTAATTAATTTTAAGTAAAAAATCACCAACATTAATAAATTACGAGCTTTTAAAATATTAAAATCTTTAGAAATATGTTTTCACAATTAATAACTAATATAATCAAAATAAATTAAATTAAACAAAATAAAAATAAATTACAAATTTACTATGACAGTAAATTGCAATTAGTCAAACTAAAAATCTGTATTATTTAGAAAAATTTATCTTTTAATATTATTAACTCATTTCTCATCTTCTCTTAATCCGTCAGCATATTTTGTACGTCCAGCCATCTCCAATAGATTCATATCCCAATCATCTTTGTTTGATGGTATTCTTCGTTCTTCTTCTTCATCATCTTGTTTTGGTTTTTCTTTGACACACCATACTTCTAATGAATCAATCTTGAAATCTTTGGATGATGATAACATAGAATAATCACTGTACGTTGAACATGAAACACTGCTCTGGCCAATTCCATAATCAGAATCTATCCATAATCCCCAATAGTTCATTTGTCCACCCATTCCTATTCCATTAGGTAGAGTATATTGGCCATTATTCATGTACATATAATTATCATTGTGCCCAGAACCAGTACAAATATTCAAGTTTGGATGTAAAGAAAATAAAAAACAGCTAGAATCACCATAAAAAGTAGGTTTTAATAACCATGGTTGTGAAGCATATCCTCCAAAAACATTACCAGAATTATCTTTTACAATTAATATTGTACTCCCTTGGTCAATAATAGAAGAACTTAATGCGTGAAAGCTCTCACCGTGTGAACTAGACGAATACAACAACCTCCAATTTTCTTGACATTCAATGGGTAGACTATTTTTAATGAACATGGTCCATCCAAGATCTAATATAGTTTTAAATGACTGAATGTACTTTTGACTTATATTAATAGATGGGAGTAAATTTAATTTATTTGGAACACAGTAAAGTTTAGTGATTAATGCTCTATGCAATAATCCAAGTAGAGTGTTCCCTCGTAGCCAAGCATCAATATCACCTGTCAAACCTTTTTGTGATAATTGAGTTGCAAGTTGAAGAATAGTATGGGCTTTAGCACCAATTCTGATCCAGTAAGCGTATTCATCAGTATCTTTTAAACAAAGATTTATGGTTTCCAACAAATCAATAGTATATTGTTCAATGTTTGATTTTGAAATTACAATAGTCATTAATTTTTGATAAGATTCTTGGTATATTTCAGAAATAGACAAACAGCGATAAACATGAACAACACGCTGTCGACATGGTTTGTTAGTTGCAAATAATTGTTTAATGTGACTATTCATGTTTTTTGTTAAGTATGAATTCCATCTGTGTATCAGGTCATCCAAGGAAATTATTTCTTTGTAATTCATTAATTTATCAATTGCATCAGTTTCGTCCATTGATAATGGATCCAAATGATCGTGTTTTGATCCTTTAGCTCCCATATTTTAATTTAATCACCACTCACTTTTTATAGCTTAAGAAATGATACTATAATTAGACGTTAACGTTAAAAACATATTAAATTTTAATTTATTTCGTAATCATTCGTGAAAACGTGTAGCAAAAAAAATATTATATTAATTATGTAGTTACAATGGAAAAGTTAAATAAATATTCAACACAACTATTAAACTATTATCCATTGAAAAAAAATTTCACGACTCTCCTAAACAGTAAACACATAAATTTTAAGTTTTCATTATTAACTGATAGCCAGCAAAACTTAATTGTAATAATATGTTTCCATTCATCCATTGGAATTTGGCTAACTCTTTATCAAATAAGTTACATTGGTTTGACAGGTTGTTCAAACCAAAAACTCTAAATAACAGTAAATTAAGGCGAAGATTATATTTTCCAAAAGCCATTGGCCAACCTGGTATTTATCTGCCCACGTCGTCATCTTATCATCAGTTCGTAACTACAATATGCCAACACGGAATACAACGAATACAAACTACAACAGTGCCGCATAAGAGTAATCTCTGACACTGCAACGCAATCGTACTGTTTATAACTTTACATTCACTGTTCCACATTCACTTCATCTTCATCACCCGATAGTACTACACTCGCGCGCTCGCCAACTGTACATTCCTCGAAGACTGTTATATTGCCACGTATTCATAAAACTAACTGCTGCAGCACCAACTCTACGCGAAATGGCTCCAAAGCAAAGAATGAGGATCGCCAACGAGAAGGCAAGCAAAAACATTACACAGCGGGGAAACGTGCCTAAATCGACGGTAAGGAAATTTGTTCGTAATACTGCTGTATTATAATTTATATTTACTTGTTAAATTTTTACATTTCAGAAATCGGAAAAAAATAAGACACCTGTTAGTCCATGGTTACTAGCATTATTCTTGTTTGTTGTCTGTGGATCTGGTATGTATCTGTATTGACTATTGTGCATTTTTTTGCCTTACACATTAGAACAGCTTTCATTTTAATATACATTTAATTAAATAATCATTAATGCAAAAATATGTTAATGTTTTTATTACATATACGTATATATATTTAATTTATATACATTTGAATTGGTATATAAATTATAGCAATTGTTATTGCTAACTTTGTGATGTAAATGGTTTCTCTGAATAATTATATTGCTTATTGTGACAGATTTAACTCATAGGTCTTACAAATTATTAGTATGTAAATAAATATATTATTTAAATGTTTTTAGTATATAAAGCAATAAATAACCTTCGGTTGAATGAGAGTAACATATTCAATTTTACCTCAATTCGATATATTATTCAGCATTACAATATCATGTTTTTTTCTAGCAACCAAGTATTATTTATCAAATCAATTTATAAGCTATAATAATCTTATGTAGTCAAATTTTGAAATACATGTTACACGATAATTCATGTAATTGATGTACTACCATAATTTTTCTATATTCTACCACAGATTTTATGTAATCCATGATATTAATATGTATTAATGAAGTTTTAATTATGATAAACATTAATTTAAACTTTTTTTTTCAGTTATATTTCAACTCATCCAAAGTATAAGAAGTGCATGATTGCTTGTTTTCCATGTGATTACAATTCATTAATAATTTCAACAACATTCGTGCGTCTCAAAATTGAATTTCCTTTGATGTTTATTTTTTTAAATTGTGTATTCTTCCTGGTAATTATTATTTTCTGTAATATCATTTTATTCGTACCTATTTTGTTAATCATTTTTTAATCTATTCATAACTATGTTCAAAAAGCAACTCAAAAACATTGAATGCTTCATTTTTCTATTTTAATACTGAATAAGTTTATCGAATATGTCGATTCATCTAATTTGTAATTTATACTACATAATTTCATTTGTTAAATATTAACATTTTTGTTATTACATCAAACCTCAGTTTTTCTTTATAGTTTATTAATTATATTTTTATGAATGTTTATTGAAACTATTGTATATATAATAAATTTAAATTAAATGGATTTATTTTAATTGTTTTTTTTTAATCTTTTTTATATCATACTTAAATCTAGTTACTTAAATATAATAACTTATAATCTATGGTGAGTATTTTTTGCTCAAATTGTTTTCTTATTGATACAAACTCGACAACTTAACAGGAAAAAAAAATTGAATGTCTAATACTTATTTTAATATATATTATGATACTTGAAATCAAAATGAAAGTGGTTTAAGATATATTACTGATAATTACAGTACTACAAGTAAATATACTAATTTTTAACAATGAGTCACCCGACCACAACCTCATAAATAACAAAACAGTCAAAATCCATAATTCTTCCTACCAGGGGGCGTATCCAGCTCATCTTCCGGGGAAGGGGGGATATTAGAATTTGAATCATATTTATAAAAGTATATGTCTATAAAAGAAAGCTTGTTTTCTCTTCATCGAAGCCATTATTTCATGTGATTAAGCTGCTGCAATACCGTAGAGTCTGTTCTACCACAGAATACTGCTGAAGAACTAGAGTACTACTGTATAAGCTATCAATTTTTTTAATATCTTACCGTCTTTAATTCGTTTACCTTGGACCGACTTCACACCTCTCTTAATCCGTCATGTCTCCAAACTCTGGTCCCTACATTGGACAAATCTTCCTGCAGACTTTGCATCAAAATTTAAATCCATTATTAAAAAAATTCCTGGAGGGAAAACATGGTTTCAGGATCTAGATCTTCCTTGGCCCTATATTATACGGCAAAATCGCCTTCGGGTGGGCCATTCCCTCCTTCCCAGCCATTCATTTAAATTAAACTTAAATAATTCTCCCCTTTGCACATTCCATAATACTGAAAGTCCTTGCGACTTCACACACCTGGTTTTCGAGTGTCCCTCACTGGGGCTGGAGCGTGCCAGGCTCAAAAGGGAGATAGAGGCACGGGGCACTTCCTTCGATACCCACTCCCTCCTAAATTCAAGGGTGGAGGGGGTGATTATTAAAACCATTAATTTTATCCTGGAGACTGGACTGTCGATATAATTGTATAATCAATCTCTAATTGTTTTTTTTTTTTTTTTATTATTATTATTGTATATATTAATCCTTAATTGCCTTCTCATATTTTTGTATATATTAATTACCAATTGAATATCTGTATATATGTATCTATTAATCTAATGGTCGAGCTAAATAGTATCACTAAAGGCTAAATAAAGAATAAAAAAAAAAAAGCTATCAATTTTTGTTATAATATTTTTAATTTGTGTCATATCAACATTATACTCTGTGGTATCAACTATCATTCCTGATTCCCCCGAAAACCGAATAAATTAATTATACAGTTGCAGAGTGCTCAGTGTAAAATATGTCTAATATATAATATCTGATAATATAATTTTTACAGCCGCTATATTTCTAATCACTTATTTACATCCCTTATAGTAGCAACTATATCCCTATTAACTAATATTGTTCTATGATATTGTTTAATATTAGATTCAATATCCTATTTCCTTTCGATTTTTTTTTTTGTTTAATATCAATGTTTTATTGATTGAAAACATGTTTTTGATAACCATTTCATTATTATTAAAAATAATAAAATAAGTAAGTAACAAGTATACATGAAACAAATATCCAGGGGGGACGGTCGCCCCTATCACCCCCCCCCCCCCCTTCCTTGTATACGCCACTGCTATCTACATCTTTAATGCTATTTTACGATTATCTTATTTCCCAACCGCTTGGAAGTCTGCTCTTATAATAACCATACCTAAATCTGGTAAATAACCTGACATCCCCGAATATTACAGTCCAATCAGTCTCTTTCTTGTGCTTGGAAAAAATTTTAAAAAATTCTACTCAAGAGACTATTGTATTCCATCAAAACGCTCTACCTGAATTTTAGTTTTGCTTCCGTGCCAAGCACGATACATTCTACCAATTACACAGAGTAGTTGACTATATTGTTACAGCACTGAAAAAAAAATAAATACTGCTCTGGTCTTTTTCTAGACGTAGCATAGGCATTCGACACCGTCTGGCACGATAGCTTATAATTCAAACTTAAAAAGATTTTTCCGGTACCATATTATCTTCTTTTTAAATCATAACTAGACGACAGATCATTCAGGGTCAACCAAGGAATGTTATTTTCCACTTCTGAAGAAATATCTGCCGGTGTCCCACAAGGTAGTGACATAGCACCCTTTCTATACAAGCTTTTCACAGCAGAAATTCCCACTAGAGACAACATCTTAATTGGGACCTATGCCGACGATACTGCCATATTATCTTCCAATCACGATCCTCTCGAAGCAATCTATCTATTCCAAGCCCACCTAAATACCTTAACTCAGTGGTTCAATATTTCAAATCATGATAAATTAAAATTATCAACTTCAAATCAATCCATGTCACCTTTGCGCTCCGTCCTGGAGACTCCTCAGTCATCTTTTCGAAAATACAAATGAAGTAAAATACCTCGGTCTACTCCTCGATATAAGACTCACTTAGGGCCCCATCTCAAACTCAAACGCAAACAACTAAAGAGCCGCCTGCATATTCTCAGATGTCAGACCTCCCCTGAAATCGCAAATGAACATCTCCAACCGTATACCTACTGGTATACAAAAGCCTACTGCAACCAATCTGGTCCTACGGAATTGCACTCTGGGGATCGGACAAACCGGTCAATA
The DNA here is from genome assembly GCA_949715065.1 of Periphyllus acericola. Classification (NCBI taxonomy): domain Eukaryota; kingdom Metazoa; phylum Arthropoda; class Insecta; order Hemiptera; family Aphididae; genus Periphyllus; species Periphyllus acericola. Next base: position 14,566,652 of record OX454271.1, read on the forward strand.
CTAGAACAATCCAAGTATTCCAAGCTATCTGCTTATGAATTATTGTCAATGGTCCTTGGTACGTTATTAATGTCTTTTCATAATGATCTAAAAATCCCAACCATTAATCAAACAGCTGCCATATACTACTCAGTACCTACTAACAGCCTCATTGCTTAACCGTAACCTTTTTCCAACAATCTTCCAGGAAATTAAAATCAGACTCCTCAAACGAAACTGGGCCAGAGATCTTTTAAATGTCTAACTTATATTTTAAACTCAAACCCAAATTAAACACATTGTCGCTTATGTACAGGCGTTTCTAATGTGAAACACCTTTCCCGTCTTTCACTGTTCTTTTATATTATGTAACGTCCAAACGATTTACTTATTGTACATCAATGTTTAGATTATAAATAATTTTCAGAAAAAAAAAATGCTTTATCAAGAATACGCAAATCCCAAGAAACTTAATTTTTACACGTATTCTATCTACAATTACATTCTGTACACGCCAGATGTAAAAACTTTCAGTTAAAATACATTGTGAATAATAAGTAGGAATATACATATAAATATAATTAGTCACATAATATAAACAAAATAAAACATAATTATCTCCCAAGAGCAATATAGGTGTATAATACTGCTATGTGTATAGTATTAGTGTATGGCGCATGTACATTTAAATTTTATTTTTATGATGAAAAAATAATTTTTTTTTTGCATAAATTGCTAAAATAAATACTAAAATTGTTGTGAATGCATGTACCATAACCCATATTTGTTATTTGAACTGTAATCGTATTACTGTTTTTCTGAAGTTACTCCACGTAATATATTAAATGTAAATATATAAAATGTTAATATATAAAAAACGATTAACTATATAGTCACTAGTCAGTAGGTTCTCAATATATGTTCACTTTTATCAGTTAATTTCCAACTTCCTGTGTATGGCCGTGTACCAGGGATGAGCAACTCAATGCTACTAAAGGGCTAGTATTTGACAGAGAACTCAAACAGTAAAAAAAGTCAATACAATTTTTACAATTGACATTTATTTTTTATATTTAATTATTATTTAATATTAGATAGAATTCATTTATACGTTTAACGATAAACGTTATATCGATATAATAAATAAATAATAAAATACAGAAATACAAGCAATTTGAAAATACTCGTATAGCTCGGGTCAGATAAAAAAGGTTCGCGGGCCGCCAGTTGCTCACCACTGGTGTATATTATACTAATAATTTTCGAATAAATAGAAAAAAAATGTTTTCAATATTTCATAAATTTAAAAAAAAACAGTAATTCTAATAAAAATCTTAGTAAGTATAATTTATAATTCCTTTTTCACACTTCATTTAGTTTTCTAACTTTTTTAATAATCATGAAACATTTAGAACAGCAAAATAAGCAAGATGTGGATGACAGTTTCACTGAGTTAATCTAGTAAAAATAAATTCCTACCTAACAATATTGTACGTTTATAACATTACATAGTATGCAATTTCAGAGTTTATTAAATATTGAAGTCACATCACTCATAGCTGAAGTGATTGACTTTTTTTTTAAAAAAATTGACGTTGTGGAAGATCAATATTGGTCGCTAAGAGTTCAGTCAGTTTCCAGTCTTGGCAGATCGGTATAAAAACAGTGAACTATCTTTCGACAGCATACAAATTTACTGTCAACACCTCGAGTCTTTACATATGGACTTTTCAAAACGCTTTAGGGATATTTTGTCGCTCGAAGTTCCTTAATGGGTCTTGAATCCTTTTATAATATTGAGACAGCAGAGGTGTAAATTCATGAAAAACTAATCGAACTTTCAATTGATGAAATATTGAAATCTAGTTTCAAGGGTGGTGATTGGCTCGAACCTAACCGGTGATTTGGCTTATAACTTACATAATTAATCATTATCCTGGACTGTGGACTCTCGTTAAAAAATTTTTAATAGCCTTCCGTTCCTCATATCTCGTCGAGCGAGGGTTCAGCATTGTAACTGAATTAATAACAAAGAAGAGGAATCGACTCGATATCGTGACAAGAGGATATTCACGACTTATGTTGACAAATATAGAACCTAATGTCAAAAAACTTGCTAAAAACCACCAAGTTCAAAAACCTCATTGAAGTTAATTTTTTATACAACAATCCAAAATCATGTCTACAAAAGCTAATAAGCCTAGCAATATTTTTTTAAATAAACTAAAAAATGTTTTTATTATTATAAATTGATAACATTATTAAGTTTTTTCAGATGTTTAATTTAATTAATTCACTTATTACTAGTAATATAAATAAAAATATTTGAAACATAAATGAATACATGACTTTTTTTGAAAACATCAACACCGTTCCTATATCTCTCCCTATACCCTTGATTATAGAATTCTCATATAGTGAGGGGGAGGGCGTTAAAAATCGATTGTCAATCAAGGGGCCTGTAACTTAAAAAAGGTTTAGTAACACTGACTTAGAGTTTGAATGGGGCAGGACAAACTAACAGATTTGTCAATATTATATTTATATATAGGAAAATATTTGACAAAATTAATAAAGTTATAGATTAATTTGCAGAAAAATATAGGTGTCTAAATCTTGTGTAAACTTGTATTTAACTCGCGTACCTACCTGTAAATTGAAATACTTATTGTATTAATTTTTATAAGAAGTAATAAATTAAGTATTAAATGTTAAATCGTTATAACACATTTTTGCTCAAAATGCCATTAATGCCTCATAGTTAACATTTAATTATATTTGATACAGAATATCATGCATATCGTGGAGACGTGCCCGTTCACAAAGTTTGAAGACGGGCTGGTAAAACTGCACGAGTGTGGCCCGGACGCAGCGAATTGACTTGAGGAACTTGCTATGCGATTATAACTTATAATTTATTATTATTAAGGGAGCTTTTATTGTGTTAACCTATTTTTATTTATTTTTTCATATACATTTATCTATCTATTATATATCTAATAATCTTGCTATATATTTATTAATTTATCTATTATTATACCTATAATATCTTTAACTTTGTTACCATATAATATATATATATAAGCCGATATGTCATATGCATAAATTTAAATTCCCAGAAAATGCAGAGCTTAAGTACTCTCAGTTGTTTTATTGAAAATGAGTCTATGCATGAGACCATGAAATATAAACCAGTGGATAGTAGTATACAAAATATACTAGACTGTGCAAGGTTCAATTCTCGATCTCTATTGAAGTTTTTTACAATTTTTACTGTTTTTCTCAATTATTCGGATGATGGTTGAAAAATTCAAAAAATGACCTCCGTCAATTAGACGTAGTTTTCTATCAGAAAATGTTTAAATACATAGAAGCAATCCTTTTAATCGAAATCGTGTTATAAGATAAAGAACACCCATCATTATAAAACCATTCACTGATAAACAATAAAATCACATATTGTATATTTGTATGAGAAATAAGGTGTATATGTTTAACCTTCGTGTAAAATAAAATATTTAGAGCGCAAAAGCTGAAAAAACCTAATGCTGACCACTGACCAATGAACTATATTAAGCACTAAGTAGTTCTAGAATCATTCAAACGAACTAATATATTCGAATATTCAGATTTCCCAAAATTACTATTGTCAGTCAATAAAATTCTCGAAGTCACACATCTATCATCGCAACTCACAGCTGATGTCTCTAAAACTCAGAATTAAAAAATGAATAAAACACTCAAATTTAAATTCATGAATTCAGTCACTGAAACATCTTAAGGTTAACGCATAAAGTAATTTAATTACATTAAATGTAATTGCCTGTTACTCTGATTATCAATTATCTCAGCGTCTCTTTTCTCGGCACTTAAGCAGTCAGAAAACTGATAAGTAGAAACGATATGTTTTTTTTTAAATGCTACAATACTCAACGATGCCATCTGTTGCAATCAAAATTTTTTATCAAATGTTAGAAATAGATAACGATTAATGATAGTGATAAACAATTGTAAAATTGTGAGTGTGAAAGTAGCAAGGTATTAGGTAGGAAACAAAAATGTTTAATTGCCACTTGTTCAATTTTAGGTAATGGATAAAATACTAATAGTGTTGTGTGCTGTATAGTAATTAGTAATACGTAAGTGAATAACAATTAATAACTACTACCTAGATGACTTATTCGGTATTCCAACTAAATAATTCAAGATTGTTTTATCATTCGTAACAAAATATTTTTGTCCAATTTCGTATTTTGTGTTAATTTCAAATTTTTAACTCGGTCACCTATTACTTACTTAACATTAAAAAAGCTTGAATTTTTATTTTGCATCTTTATAACTAGTACTACCATGGCAGTGGCTAGTAAAATACTAAGAACAATTGATACATCTTGTCATGAATACATGCACCCATGGGTTGCTTCGTGTTCCGACGCTAGTGCAGGTGTACTTATTCATTCAATTCAAGCTTCTTTTCGCATTTATGTTACAACTTATATGGTAATATTAATAATTTTATGTATTTTAAATTTTCTTTAGTAATATGTATATGTATATATTTAACATTTTTTTTTTAAAGTTAACACTATTGATGAAAGGTCGTAAACCAACAAAAAAGGAACTTATACGAACATTAATAAGTATTTTACAATCAACCGCTTTTCTTGCATGCAATGCGTTTGGATTTTCATCTGCAGTATGCTTATTAAGGTATCTATTTTAAACTACTTAATAAATGTTTAATATGTTTAATAATTTATACAAATTAAAAATGTACTAGTTAATTACATAATTATACCTAGGTAAACAGTACAATCATAAACACAATTATTTTGTCAAAACAACTGAGTATAAGTATAAATATAGCCTATTTATACAATGTCCATAAATTACTCTTTATAGATAGATTTTGTTTTATTTTACTATGCGATTCAGTAGCTGTTATACTTGAAAGTACTAGAAACTCAGAGTACTACAAGATGCTATGATTAATATTTATATAATGACAACCAAATAAATAATTATTGGGTAATCAAAATTCATTGAAATAACCTATTTGCTCAACAATTTCATTTTCTAATGCTTATAAAATTTATATGCAATTTTTTAGTAAAATTTTTTTTTATTTGCTTCAAAGTAAACCTTATGAAGTCTTTTATCTATGAAACATAAACATTTGGATAATGAGTGACAAAATATACTTGACTGAACAGGGTTTGATTCTCAATCTCTGTTTTTCTTAATAGTTTGGTAAATTGTTGAGGAATTAAAAAGAACCTTCCCAAGTATGAATAGGACAACATTTCTTTCAGAATATTAACAGGTTTTGTTCATATCTGAGCAATTCTGGTTGAAATTGTGTACTCTTATACACAAAAACAAACACACATTATATTATATTTTATAAAGGACTACTGCCTGTTCATCATACATTAAATAAATAAATTATATACTTTATATTTTTATTGCTGTATTATGATTAAGCAACAAATTGGATCTCGCCAGTGCTCGAAATGGACCGGAACGCACCGGAACGGCGCTCCAGTTCGTAATATTAGCTTTAGCATCTGTTCCGGTTGGTTAAACTTGCTATGATGTAGTTCCGGATCGTAAAAATATTGAAAAACTAAAAAATTTGCAGCTTGTTAAGACGTTTCCGAGACTCGACTGTATCACAATCAAGGGGATTAAAAACTCTGTTTATCGACCTTCGACTATCTGTATCTGCGTTAATAACATAATGTGTAATAACCACTAATAACTATAATATATAATATACAATAAGTAATAACGCTCATGGTTAGTTAAAAGTAGGTATTCTGCCGATGATACGGCAAGTCGCAAACCCTAAAAAAAACATACATAACTTACGAAGCCCTGTGGAAATTATTATAAAATATATAAACTCTTAATTATTGTATGATTCCCTTTTTTTGATAATAATTTGTAAAATATGTATTCATATTTTATTGTAATAACGTTCCGGTTCGTAAAATTTTCCATTTCGAGCACTGGATCTCGCAAATGATAATTTATGTAAAATTAACTTCTATGTGTTATAAATCTGTATTATTTTATGTCTTGACAAATAACATTAAATTAAAAATTTTAATTTCTTTTATTAATCTTGCAATTTTTGGTTGCGCACACATGGAGGTGGGGATTTCAACACTACAATCGCTGGTCCTTTTTTACCTTGCGTATAATTGTTATAATAAAAATAGTTAAATTTTAAAATTGATAATAATTTATTTTCATAATGTATTTGTAAAAAATTAAGATAAATTTAAAAATAAAGTCTTAAAAATTTAAGATAAACATGGTGTCAGTGTCAACAATGATTTTTAATAAACAATTTAAGTTAAATACTGTTACCCCTGAAGCATACATAAAGTTATTAAATAAATGGTATTGAAAATAGTATTCAATATGAACAACACATTTTATTATAGACTGTAGAGATTAGGAATTTCAGATCATTGATTGGTGATAATTGATAAGTTCTAATGCAAACTTGAGCTGGCCGATCAATCCATATGTATTAAATTGTAATCTGAAAAAAATTATATACATAGGATAGATTAAATGGACTGACCATGTTGTCGATATCATGGTATTCCTTTGACTCCTGCAGAGGTTATTGGGGAGTTGTGAAGAAAACTAGGGAAATTAGGCATTGTTTTATAATAAAAATAAATTATAGTATAAGACATATTATGTTATGTTTTATATACCTCTCAATTAAAAACATTTTTGTATGCCACTGTTGATTTATATTATTTTAGGAGATTTTATGGGAAGTTCAATGTTCTTAGTGCTGCATTTCTACCATGTTTTCTGTCTTGTTTAGTTGCTATATTAATTGAAAGACCCTCCAGACGAGGATTGCTGAGTCTTTATGTTATAAATGTTGTAAGTCACTTATCAATTTCCATTATAGTTCTGTGCTTATATACTTATATAATGAATGCTTAAAATTATGACACTATTTATTTTTCTTAAGTTCTATTTTCTATTATTTATCTTAATATTTTGAAAATATAGTTAATAATAAATGTAATTATCTATTTTAAGGCGTCAGAAACATTCTACAATATGATGGTTAGCAGAGATATTATAAAACCAATTCCCTATGGAGATTTGTTTATATTTGGATCTTCTATTACACTGCTACTATATTCTTTTAGAGGACAGCATAATAAAACAGATTCAATATATTCCTTGCTGAGGTAAATAGCATAATTTATTTTTTTTAAAATATACAATTGCATACATCATATTCAATATATCTTCCAACAAATGACACAATTTAAGATAAAGCATGTTGGGTTGTGATTGGATCCTTTTTTTATTATATTTTATATTTTTTAGACTAAAATTTTTGTCGTGTTTTTTCAATCATATTATTATAGATTTAGGGCTGTAAAAGTCAAAGTTAACTTAATTTTTTTTGATTTGTTCAAATTACTTATAAATTTGATGTATAAAATGACTAAAAATTTTGTATGATTTTCATAAACATTTAAAGTATTCAAAAAATCAGGTTATAAGTTAAATAAATGATCGTGTTTATTAATTTTGTTGAACAGTGAACATAAATTCTAAGAGTACTGTCTCTTGTGCTTATATTTTTCATATTATGGTGATTTTATTATACTATACTACTAATTTCAATGTAGGGAAAATGACTTCTCCGAATTTTGTTACCTGTGTAAAGTAAACATTGTCATAAAGTTGTCCATTGTTTTGAATTAACTAAGTAAATTTAACCCAAACAGGTTATCCTTTAATTGTAAATACTAAATATTTATAAATTGGACCATATATATTTAAAATAAAAGAAATAGTATTTAGATAAATTTTTTTTTGTGCAAGGTTATCTAAGGCTTACAGTCATAATTCAGCAGTGCTATAACATCAATATTTTATGATTTATTCATTAACTTTTAATATAGCCTGACATTTGAAAAATACTAAATCTCCAGTAGTTGTTCTAAAAAGTTTCAAAGGTATTTTTACAGCTTACAATCAATTAGTGCCACTAACACACTTGATATAATTATCTAAATAGTATGTAAGACCATCATTACCTCTCCTTACTAATGGACTCAAAACTTATTTTCTATATTTAGTTATAGTTTTTTATTTTGATTACTAATTATTACTGTCAAGAATGGCAATATGCACCTTTCATGATATTGCGTCCCTGTTATGTCGTTTTGCTGGTGCCTAATTACGACTCTGAAAATTATATTACAATATACTATAATGTACAGCATACATTTTCTATTACAATTTATAATTAATATTCATTTGATTATCGCATATTAATTAATTAATTTTAATGTAGTTATGAATAGTAATACGACTAGAATAAATTACATAAATATTTGTTTAATTCTATGTGCATTATGCAAAAAAGTCTAACATAATTATTTTAAAACTACAAAACACTCTTGTATTGCATACTGATAATAACTTGTGGCTAATCAGATATTAGTTTTTATAACTATTAGATTATAAGATTTTTATGTGTTAAAAGAAAGGTACCATGTGAGTACTAATTACTTGATAATATTAAAGACACTTGAAATATACCATGTATTCAGTTGATAGGAATTTGCTTGTTATGTATTTATATTTTTTTAAAAATAATGTTTAAAGACAAATACATCATTATTTTTAAATTTCTATAAGCAAAAAAAAAAAATAGTAAATAATTAATTTTAAGTTATTATATTCTAATAGATTTGTTGTTGGTCCATCTGAAGAAAACTATTATTCTAAACCATTGTTGGCAGCACAAACTTCCCATGCAAATGACATCTCAAATCAGGATTTAATTCGTCAAGCTATTACTGATATTCGTCAAGCTTACTGTACTGTAGATAGTAATTTAAAACAAATTTGGATTAATGATGTATGTCCACATGCTTATGGATGTTTACATTATATTATAAGTGTAAGTGATCATTATTTTTTCAAAAAATATTTTACAAAGCTGTAATTTATTTCATTTCATTTTATTACTTTTTTAGTCTGGGACAAGATTATTTCTAGTTGGTTATACTCTTCAATTATGTTTAAAATCATTATTACAATTCAATCGAATCCTACATAAACCTAGTTATATTTTAAAACTAATGATATCTTCAGATACATTTAGTTTAGGAGCATTTCTTGGAGGATTTTCAACTACTTACAGAGTAACAATTTTTCAAATTCTTATAAATGTTTATTTTTTATTCTTTTATTCAATTATAGCTAGTATCTTGTCTAATGAGAAGATTTCTTGGTAAAGATTCAAAGTATATAAGTATTCCAGCTGGATCACTGGCTAGTCTTACATTTTACTTATACCGTAACAATACTATTGCTTTGTATGTTATGTTAAAAACTTTACAGGTACTATCTAATTTCAACTATAATTTTAAACTTTACAATTGTGTAGAATAATTAGTGGTATGTTTTAATGATTATATAAAATAACAAAAATTGTTCGATATTCATAAAAAGTAAATTATAACTGAAAATGTTTTCAGATTATGTACATAAAAGGTTCAAACGATGGACTGTTTCCAGATATACCTCAAGCAAATGTATTCTTATATTGTTTTTCTACATCTATTTTATTTCATGCGGCCGTACTTGAACCACATAATTTAAGACCATCATATTGGAAATTCATGCAGTCTGTATCAGGAGGATCTATAGGATGTATAGATAGACATTGTTTAGAAACATTCGGACTTAAATCAAGTGAATCTCTTGAAAAAGTATTAAAAAAATATAAGCCTGTACCATTACAATTGGTCAAGTTTTAAATTTTTCCATATTTGTTGGTAACTGGAGAGGATCTATACAGAATAAATTGTAGTTTGTGTACATAATATTATTATAGTTTATTATTTTGTTTTTTGTTAAAGGTATGATTTTTTACGGGAATACATTTGATTATATATTACTATTTTTATATACTTACTTTTTAAAAAGTTTAGATTTGTTTATATAAAAAAAAATCTTTAGCCAATAAAAGAATGTTACGTTTTAATACTTTCTATTCCTTTTCTTTTATTTATTCATGAATTTATAATAACATTTTTTGATAGTAAATATCAATTAAATTTTTATGAAGTATTTTTAAGTTTTACAAATTATAATCTAGTTATACTTATTTATATGATTATTCAGTATCATTTTTAGGAATTTTTTTATCCAATATTTGTTCTATGCTCTTGTGCATCGTATAATTTTCAGTCTGCAAAATCTCAACTAGCTTCTTAGAAATTTCTAAATGTGACTGGTTAGATGAAATTATATCTTCTCGATTACTTTTAATTATATGTTGTTTTTCATTTTGGCCAATAAACATATGAATTTGCCCTTAAATTATAAAAAATAGGGTATTCAATAAAGGTTATACATTATAGTTTGTTCATAGTAAATATAAATACAATTTAGGACAATACTGTTGCAGAAAACTGTTTTACATTTTATTTTTTAATAAAAAATATTTCTTAGTTATTTTTATAAGTTTTAATATTTTTTATTTATCTGAGCTACCATTCCCATTATATTATGCAGTCAATTGTAAATTTGGGAATATTTAGATTTACAATACAATATGATAATGAGCAAACGTTCAATTTACTAGTTTATTTCTTTTATTCCGTGAAAGCTGTTAATAATCATAATGTTTAAATATTTGACTATCAATTTCCAAGTAAAATTGTTCTTAAGTATGTTGACAATCGTTAAAATAACTAATGAACTATTTACCTTTAATATTTGCTACTTCTTTCATTAAATGTTGAAAATGATTAAATTGTGTTTCATTTGATCTTTTTGAGTACTCAAAAGCACTTAGAATTTTTATGGCTAAAATCTTGCTAGTTTTTAAAATGTTCATTAATGATTGCGATTCTTTTTCTAACTTTTTTATTTGTCTGTAAAAGATTTTCAAATGTTTCATTTGCTAATATTGAAATAGCTTTTTTGTAGAATCGAGCTAAAATTAATATATAATATTTACAGTTGAAGAGAATTTAACATTGTAGTGACTAAATTAATTTTTTCCGGATATGTATGCTGATTTTCCATTAATAATAAAACTGTATCATTTGATTTAACTAACTCTTGTTTCAATTTTAAATTTTCAACCTAAAGTAATACAATACTTTCTAATTTAAGAATACAAAAAATGATAATATTAAACATGTGACATTTTAAAATCACATTGTATGAAAATATTTACAGCTGTCATAAATTACTTGTATTTTATATAATTTATTTGACAAATATTCATGGTCATGGATTGAAGCATTTATATCAAATTCAGAACTATTACTTATATTTTTACTTTTGTTCATAATTGTAATTAATAGGTCCAATTCCTTCTTTATCATTGATTTATTGAGACATTCAGTTTCTAATTGATGTTCCAACAATATATTGCGTTTTAAACAGTTATTTAAGTTATCTTGAGTAGTTTTTAGAATCATCTAAAAATTGTATTACAATTTGCAGCCATGATTTTCTTCCTCTTTTTATCACATGTGCAACAAGAATTTTGAAAATCTATTTAAATTCTTAGATTGATTTTCGGACATTTTTTAAGTTTTAAACTTAACATACCAAAAATTAACTTTGGTTTATTTTTATGTTTTCAATTTATTTAATTATATTTTGATAAATTTTGGGAGACAAACATAAAAAAGTAGGAGAGTCGATCTTAAGTTGACTTAATGAAGAATTCAAATCAGTTTTCAAAATCCTTATCGCGTTAATTGATCTTATGTTGGAAAAAAACGTTTGAACTCTAAATCCCTACGTTGCGCATGTGGTAGACAGACAGAAAACCATGGCTTGCAACCCATGTGTATCCATGATTTAAATTTTAAGATATAAATCATAAAATACTTTTATCTTTAATTGTCATAAATAATGAATTCTAATCACAGAATAGAAGAAAACCGAAAAAAATACTTCATTAATTCTGTGATCACATATCATAATAAATAATAATCGATATAACACTTAATAATATTCACACAATTTCCAAATTAATTTTTGAAGTGATGTGGAGTAGGGTTAAAAAGAGTAATACTCGAGTAAATAAATTTAATACATTTATACATTTGTCTGTTAGTACATACTTTATCAGATTTGGACTCCAACAATAACTGCCGAAATTGTAATTCGAAATTAACAAATAAACTATTATTTGTTTTCGATTTTTCATCTGCATCTGTCAACATTATAAGACAAGAACTAGGACGACCATATAGTCTAACTAGACATTATACTTTATTCACACATAATGCATCTATATAATATAATATTACAAAAATAACAAAGTAACAAATTATAGTATATTATTTTATTTGAAGATGAAATAATACGAATTCACCAATACACCTTGGAATTCATACTTGAAATTTCAACTGCTTCGATCAAAAATAAAGTTATATTATAAGTGGAAAAATCAATCGAATATTAAGTAACAACCAATGTTTCGAATACCAAGGTAATTTCAAAATATTAATAATTATGAATTTTATATATTGAAATAACTATAAAATTAATTTAATTAATAAAAGTCACAAATTATAACAGGAAAATAAAATAATATTATGATTTATGATTATGAACTTTAAACACAATATCTTGCTTGGAATAGAAACTATATGCTTCAGTTTGTTTTCCATGTTTGCCGGCGATAATTGTCAGACGATGGAATAGTCAGAGAGATAGAGCTATTGTCGATGATTATGAAACGCCGTAACTACTACTATAGTAGTTATGGACGAGGAGGGGGCGCTGGCGTAGACATGGCGAACTATTTTTCCGCAATCCGCACTCGTTTTTGATAATTCATTGTGAAAAATAACGCCGACATACCTTCGCTAGTAACCCCCTCGAAAAATAACCGCACACACGCTTGTCAAGCCACACTGGGCATTCCGCGCACTCGAGTTGTCCTTCCGTTCTAGTGGCTGTTAAAAATTATTGTCAAACCGTGGCACTCGCGATGGACCATTGATATCGCGGTCGCGCTCGGGTCATTGCTGTGCAAGTGGTAGTTGTGTGTGTCGTAGTGCACCGTTTGCAGGATTACGTAGCTGTGTAAGACCGCGCGCAAAAATCGGTAAATTAAAGAAAAAAGGCGACCGTCGGCCTTCCAACAGGAGCCGAATAAACGTCGTCATGGAACAAATACCCACATCGAGCGGTGGAAACGCCACGGCTGCACCGTCGTCAGCCGGCCCCTCGTTCACGCCCCCGTCACCCGTCCAGCCCTCGAACAGCAATTGCATTGACAAAAGATTGCAGTCCGTCTCCGAGTCGGAATACCAAGACGAGGATTACGACGAACCTGATCAAATGTACTTGTCCGGGTCGTCCGGTTCCGAAGAAGAAATATCAGAAGTACGCATTTATTTTATCAATTATTCGCTTTCGTAGGTAAGCGGCTATCGTACGGACAGAAAATAACATTAGTATCTCGGTTAGCTTTCGTTCCTTTCGTTTGGCTTTCCGTAGCAATTCGGATTCCAATGTGACGTCACTGTGACCTTTTGGGGGTTTTTAGGAAAATCCGACCCCCCTCCCAACATTCCGTAGTTAGGGGCACCCTTTGTCCCAACTGGTTTCCGCCCAGTCTAGGCAAGGCGAGGGGAGACGTATGCATGACAACCTAACCTATAAAATAAATAAAATAATAATAGTAATTTCAAAAATATTTTCTCTCGTCAATTAAAATACACAGTGAGAGGAGGCTACTCTATTCACTCATCTACTGCGGAATTATTGTAACACATGCCTAGTGTGTTCGTTTTCTTCAGTCTTTCGTCGGTAACAATGGCGCTGTATGTATTTAAAATATATATACATATATACATATATATTTGTATTTGTTGGTGCGTTTTTTTTGTTTTCCTCCAGTCCGGGGTCAATCGCATTGAGATTTTCTAATGTACATAGCACATACTGCTTCCACTCCCTCACCGTATTGTAGTACTCATACGTCACCACGTTTATTTTGTGTGGTAAAAAGTGCGATTTACATGTTTGTAATTTTATGCGCTAGATGCTATAGTAGCATTGTCGTCTTATTTTAATGTTGGTGTTAGAAATATTGTGTTGATATAATACATTTTCAAATTTTTCCAAAACTTAAATAGGTAAATAATGTACTGTATTATTGTAGTTTTTAACGTCTGCTATAGTTAAGTAAATTATTGATAATATAATATGTTTTCTAACTAACTAGAAGTCTAATGTACGGGTGTATAGATTTTTACTGTAAATAAGCCCTTCCCAATTGGTAAATATTTCCTAATATATAGCTACCACATACAAATTCAATAAGAGTTTAATAAATTATAAATTATTGTTATTAGTACTTACCTAATTGTTATTGTACCTATTTAAATTATTTTCAAATTTTTTTGTTTGTAATGTATAAGGTAGTTTTATATTGGAAGATTAATCTAACCAATCGCAAAGAATTAAAATAAATTATCAAATTAGTATTTCTAATATTTTTCCCTCCCCTTTATATTACCAAAATAAGTACCTACTTTTTTATTATAGAATTCTTATTTAAGTTTTATTAATTATTAGAAATTCAATTTTTTTATATTTACTAATACACTTTCTTTTATTCCTTAATTTTTATTGATCACTAGTTTATTTGTACTACAAGTTTTGTCCAGCTTGCAATGTTTCTTTGAATCTTCTACATGTGTTTTACTGCTTAAACCAAATTAACCATGATCATTTTTTGTTTTGAATTTTACCTGTATTCTTTAAAAAAATGTCTTAAACTGTATTGATAAATTTTCCACAAATATTGTTGGATGAAAAAAAAAAAGTTAGTAATTGGTAGACTTGGTTGATTAAGTAAAATAACATGTTTATAACCTCAACTCCAATTCTGAAATTGTCGTAAATAAAATGATTAGTTTTTTTTTTGGAGGCTGGTTTTATCATTTAATTTCTCTTAAGATAATTGCCGTTTTTAACTCTTTGTATTTTTGTATATTTTATTGTTACTAGTCATGTTGTTTAAATAATGGTTGAGCTGTAATAGTATAACTAAAAGCTATTAAAAAAAAAAAATATATGTTTATAAAAAAAATGTAAAATTAATTAATTATTTTCCTATTTGGTTGACAAAATTAATAAAAACCTATTAACATAAAAATTTAACTATTTATTGTATAAATCAGTACATCATTATATTGAATGATCAGAAATCAGTGTTACTAGTATTATGGGAACCCCGTATTAGTATACTCAGTATAAAAATATATTTTCTATATAACATCCTTTGCTTGTTACTTTTGTTACTTCAAAACAATATTTAGTTTGAGGAACTTATAAACATGTAGGTCATTATTTAAATATATTAAATTTACATTATGTTATATATCTAGAGAATTTATCATGAATATATTCTTGTATTATTTGTATAATTAAAATTATTTTATTATATACACTAGATCAATAACTTAATTTATTACATTTATAGTTAAATTGAGGTTCTTGATTAAATTAAAAAAAAAAAAAATTTTTATCCTAAAAATATTTGATGTATACTTTTTATTTATACTTATTTTTAATTTAATTTTTACTGATAAAATTATTAATTTATATTTCAGGTTGGGTCATTTGGCTTAGATAATAACGACGACCTAGAAGATCCTAATACCCGATTAGATCGAACCTTCCTAATTAACCCTGATGATACGGATACCGAACAAAGTATAGAAGGAGACCCTGAAACCCATCGTCAGTTAGAAGCTCTTCTAAATGCTGCAGGTTCTATGCTTAGGCCAAGTAAGTTATGTTTAAGGAACTGTAGGTTTCACTAAAAAAAACAATGTTTTTTTTTAATGAACGAACAGGTGGAAATGTATGCGGTTTAGGTCTGACTAAACTCGGGTTGCCAGGCGAGACCACCACAGACCCTGAAGTATTGCGCAAACTAACCAATAGTGTTTCTTGTGCTTTAGACGAAGCGGCAGCAGCATTGACACGGATGAGAGCAGAAACAAAAAACGATAACAAGTATGTCGGAATTAAGCCTACCAAATTGTACAAGACAAAAAATTATCAAATCCAATTTCAGGACCCTAGTCGAAGCTTGCCATGAAGGTGATGTTGGTGCTGTTCGTAAATTATTAACAGAAGGCCGATCAGTTCATGAGACATCTGAAGAGGGTGAAAGTTTGTTGTCCCTTGCCTGTTCTGCAGGTTACTACGAATTAGCCCAGGTTAGTTGTTACTTATTTGTATTCATGATATTTTAAAATCAAATTATTAATAATTTAAGTACTTTACTTAAAATTAAATTTTTATGAACGCTATTAATTTATTTAAATTATTAAAAATCTAGGTTTTGTTAGCAATGCAAGCCAACGTTGAAGATCGAGGTATTAAAGGTGATTGTACACCACTTATGGAAGCTGCATCTTCTGGTTTCGTAGAGATTGTTAGGCTCTTACTAGCTCATGGAGCTGTTGTAAATGCTTTATCTTCTACAGGTTTGTGTATATATTTTAATAAATTTCACCTTTTTAATATTATCTTATTACAGTCAGTTAAATATATATTTTTTAGGAAATACTCCATTAATGTATGCTTGTGCTGGAGGCCATGTTGATACTGTAAAAGAACTTTTAAATTATGGTGCTAATGTTGAAGATCATAATGAAAATGGACATACACCCCTTATGGAAGCAGCAAGTGCAGGCCACGTTATGGTGGCAAAAGTATGATCAACAAAATAATAAGATATTATTTATTAATACCATGTACAATTAACCATTAATATTTTAATTAATAGATTTTATTAGAACACGGAGCTGGTATTAATACTCATTCCAATGAGTTCAAAGAGAGTGCTTTAACATTGGCATGTTATAAAGGTCATTTAGAAATGGTTCGATTTTTGTTAGCAGCTGGAGCTGATCAAGTGAATTTAAAATTTATATAATTTATCTACAATATTTTTTTTAACATAATATTTTATAATACTTAGTGTCTATTTATTTTTTTTTTTTTTAAAGGAACATAAAACAGATGAAATGCATACTGCTTTAATGGAAGCATCGATGGATGGTCATGTAGAGGTCGCTAGGCTTTTATTGGATTCTGGTGCTCAAGTTAATATGCCAACTGACAGTTTTGAGTCTCCACTTACCTTGGCAGCATGTGGGGGTCATGTTGAGCTTGCATTATTATTAATTGATCGTGGTGCAAATATTGAAGAAGTTAATGATGAAGGTTATACTCCTCTGATGGAAGCTGCCAGAGAAGGCCATGAAGATATGGTGTCTGTTCTGTTGAGTAAAGGTAAAAATAGTTGATACTTATTTATCTTAGAATTTTACTCATAATACTTTATTTTTTAAATTTCATTATTGGCATCTTTTAAGTTAACAAATTATACTAACGCACATGCTTAGTTACTTAGAACAAGTAAAATCATATGTAAAATTATTTAAAATATATCGGTATAAGAAGATAATTGAGATTACAATTAATTTGAAACCATATATTATAGCAGTTGTTCCCAATCAGTATGAAGCTGGTAGCTAATTTAATACAAGTTCTTTTTCAAACAATTCTGAAAATGTATACCCCTAACCGTGTCGTCCCTTGCATCTATCCGCCATTTTGTTTTGATCTTTTTTAAAACTTCTTCCATTCTCCCATGTTTTGAGCCGTTTCTAGTTTTAATACCATGGATACCGCTGAGCTATTTTCCAAATATTTCTCCTCAATCTATTCTCCAACTAAATTTATAACAAATTTCTCTATTTCAATCTACACTCCCTAATCGAGTCCTCTTTTCTTTTGAAGACATTAGTCATTGTCTATCAACGCTTCGAAATAAATATTCCTTACATCTAATGATATCTAACCTGTATCAGTTGAAGGATGTCAATACTGGACCTCTCTATATTTTGTTTAACAGATCCCTAGTCTGGTGTCCACTTAAAATGGATTCTATAATTCTTATCCTGAATTTCAGTGATGTACAAAATATCACAATCTATCGTACTGGTGGGGGGTGCGCGCCGCTGTATGAAAACGGTATGTTCTCTTTTGAAACAGAGTATATGTATATACCACCTACATGTACAATTATTATCAAGTAAACACTATCTTTACCGACTTTACTAATGCTTTTGACCAAGTTGACCATTCCCTCCTGATCAAATTACTAGATATCTAGGGTATCAGAGTTTCCTTACTCACCTGATAATACCTTTACCTTACTAACTGGTCCCTCTTTGTTCAGCTTTTAGGACTCCTTCTTCACTAATCTCTTTCATCTGCTGTCCTTCAAGGTGCTTTATTATTATCTTTACCATTTTTAATTATTAAATGTTGCCTCTTCAATGCACTCCTCAATGCAAAGCTCTTGATCACAATCGCCAGTAATTTTTCCTTATCATATAAACAACATACCTCTAAAGTTCGCTGAAGACTCAATTTGTGATCTTGGTTTTACCCTCACTTGTAACCTTTCTTCTGTTAAGCACATTCAGCAAATGTGTTTTCAGGCTTTTAAGCTATTATATTTCATTCTCTAAACCTCTAGCCGATTCCCTCTCTCAAATCACTACTGTGCACTAGTATGTCCCATCCTCTGTTATAGATGTGTTCTCTGGGATCCTTCTGCTTATGCAAGTGCCATGCTGAAAAGAGTTTGAAGACACTTTTTACTGGCTCTTGCTGTGCATTTCAGTAATTTCCATTCGTCTCATGACTATTCCTTGTTCAATGTATTTTCAATCTTTTTTCCTTCTTCGACTGTTGGCATCTGTATAACTCCAATATTCTTACAGACAAAACTAATTCTCCTAGTCCCCTATACCAAATTACCTTTAAAGTTCTCTCCCGTCTTGTTTATCAGCATCCTCCTGTATTTCCTTCTCTCTAGAAAATTTTCTTGATAACTCCACAGCGTATATACTATATCTCGATTGGCAATTAATGCTAGCAAAGTCAAATATGCCTGAAGGTTTGGTAATAATTCTAAAAGACTAAAAATATATTAATTTTAGAAGTTGACTTTTAACAATTTTAGGAAATAAACCCTAGTTAATGGCTGGCATAAAATTTTACTAAATCAACAACATAAAGTATCTTTTTTAATGCATTTTCTTGGTTCTTAAAAATTAATAAATGTTGTTTTAAGTCAAGTGATTTATTAAAAATATCAGAATTTGTCGATCTTAAATAATTTTTATTGTATTTTGTTAACCCTGTATTGACATGATTTTAGAAAACATATTTTGGGGATTTTATCTGTAATTTATCTTTTTCTTAGTTTTTGCTAGCTTGACATAGTAAATAAAACTTAGGCAAACTCACAGGCCAATCCAGTGATTCTCTATTAGAACTTTGGAAACTGATTTTAATTTATTATGAAGTCTTGAGATGCCTTCCCACATTTTTTATTATGTCCATGTAAATAAATCTAAGTGTGAAATAAATCAATTAAATCGATTTTTAGAATGTTAGTAGGGATAAAGAATAAAGAGAATGAATTCAATATGTATTCAAAATGCTTATACCACTAGATCGGTTTTAGTGTTTGGCAAAAAACATGTCTAATTTACTATGTCATGTATGTCATAAACAAAGACAACCATTAATTGATTTGAATCCCTTTAACTTATCCTTGAATATTAATTTATTGTTGTCATCAATCTTCAAAAAGAGTATTCAACTTTTTTAGGAGCAAATATAAATGCACAGACTGAAGAGACTCAAGAGACTGCTCTTACATTAGCATGTTGTGGCGGGTTTTTGGATGTTGCTGATTTCCTAATAAAAAATGGTGCAATTTTGGAATTAGGTGCTTCTACACCACTTATGGAAGCTGCTCAAGAAGGGCATTTAGATTTGGTTAGGTACCTTTTGGAGTGTGGTGCAGATGTACATGCTCAAACTACATCAGCTGATACTGCATTAACTTATGCTTGTGAAAATGGTCATACAGATGTTGCTGATTTATTACTTCAATATGGTGCCAATCTTGTAAGTGATTTTGAAAGTGTATAATGATTGATTATTATTATATTTTAGATTCTGAGTGAAACGTGGAAGTATTGGTTTTTTTTTTTTATCTGCACACAATTTTGACCAAATAAATTGCTCCAATGTATACAAACCTGATACTTTTCTGAAAGGAAATTTTGTCTAGTTGGTACTTTGGAGAGGCCATTTTTTGAATTTCTCATTAGTTTCCCAATACATCGAGAAAAATAGAGTAAAAAACGTCAACAGAGATTGAAAATCAAACCCCTGCACAGTCTATTATTTTCATCACTACTCACTATTTTCTATTTGTTTATTTTTCATGGATAGAAGATATTTGGCTGTTACGCTATATAAATCATTCACTGAGACTTGAAACATACATCTAACACCGTTATAAGTTATAACAATATAAGCAATTAATAGAAGTCTGATAATTTTCTATGCATTTGTGTGCATGATTGTGTACAAGATATGATAAGATTTTCCTTGGTTGAATATGCTTACATATTATAATAATTTTAAATTAAGTACATATTTTAGGCTATTTGATTTGTATGGTTATTGTTATAAAATTGCCTTCAGGTGCCTCATAATATTTTAGATGCAGCCTTTTAAAAAAAAGTGAGACTTACAGGAAAAAGATCTTCTGACTTGTTATGTATCACCCGACCTAGGAGTATCGCCCTTTTATACATCTTAAAGTATATGAAATATATCATATATATCCTAATAAAGTTAAATATAATTTATAATTCTAACTATAAATCTATTACAATTAACATTATTTTAATAATTATGAAAATTTGAGTTGCAAATAAAAGGGAAATATAATAAAAGGGAAAAATAAAATACCATATTACGTGCATAATTTGATTAATTTTACGGGTCATATATATACTTATATTTTATTAAACTTATAAATCTATCTTTTTTAAATATTTGGTTCTGTTTTACTTCTATATCAACTATCTTAAAATTGAAACTGATGCATCCAACCTCTTTCACTCAAGGTCGTTTTTTTCAAGAGCAATGGCCAATGTTACATTTGTTTCAAGTTTAGATGACAAATTAATCAATTAACCAATCTTTGTATCTTCCTGACTTAACATTTTTGCCCTTTTAACTATTATTTTTGTTATAGGAACATGAATCCGAAGGAGGTCGCACACCTTTAATGAAAGCTTGCCGAGCAGGACACTTATGTACTGTTCAATTCCTTATATCAAAAAATGCTGATATTAATAGAGTTACTGCCAATAATGATCATACACCTTTGTCTCTTGCTTGTGCTGGAGGTCACCTTGCAGTTGTCGAACTACTTCTTGCTCATTCAGCTGATCCTTTCCATAAATTAAAAGACAATTCGACTATGGTTATAGAAGCTGCCAAAGGTGGACATACCAATGTTGTTAAATTGTTATTAGATTACCCACATGCAATGGCGTCAACACCTCCTGTATCTCCTGTACCTGCCCTTCCTGTCATTGAAGTGCCAGTTGATGAGTCTGCATTATCTGAAGTGCAGGTTATGTCTAAAGCACATGCTATTGCTGGCAGAATAGTAGAAAGTTATGGACCTAATGCAAAACACAACGCAAATTCTTGTATACAAAAGGCTATGATTAGGAAAGCACAACTTATTAGCACACCATCATTGACTGATCTACAGGTATACCTTAAGCCCATTTATTTATA
The DNA here is from genome assembly GCA_949715065.1 of Periphyllus acericola. Lineage (NCBI taxonomy): Eukaryota > Metazoa > Arthropoda > Insecta > Hemiptera > Aphididae > Periphyllus > Periphyllus acericola. The sequence goes on from OX454271.1 coordinate 14,588,390, forward strand.
ATTATATTGCCTAAACTAATAACAACAATTAAAAAAAAATCTATTTTAGTTTAAAATAGAAACACCTAAAGAAATGAGTTCTCTTAAATCAACTTCTTCTGCATCTAAAAGTATTATTAATACAGCTGCTATTGAACAGCAATTGTATAAAAGACAACTAATAGCAGAAGATCTTAAAGTAAGTACATTTCATATGATCATTAATTATTATAGTATAACAATTATATTAATATTTTTAGAGAGTTGAACAAGAACTAAAAGAAAATGGAAGTCTTTCAATGGTTACAATGATGACAACACCTCCTCCGTTATCTGCGATGTCGGCTGGCGTTTTAGATTCTAGTACTTCTTCTAATGGTTCGAATTCTGGTAATTAATAAATAAAAAAATTGATTTAATACATTTAAATAAGTATTTATTTTATTATTTTTAGAATTGTCCGAATAGTTATAAATTGCTTTTTTATGTGTTGTAAACAGATTCACTTACTAGTAACTCATCTGTGGTTTCTCATAAAACAGGAGAAATTTCAAAAAGTAATCCTAGCCAACCAGTATCTGCTAGTTCAGATGTAGTTCAAACAACTGCTATTAGTGATAGACCTAAAATCAAAGCTAAGTTTAAAAAGAAACCAACTCAACCAAGTGTAGGAAGTCCTTCAAACTCATCTGATCCTCAAGCCACATTAGATGCCAATTATGCTAGAGGAGTTATGGCAGGAGTTGCAGCAATGAAACCACAATTTAAAGCAGAAGTATGTTATAGATTATAATATTTAATTAAAATAATTTATGGAAATACTAATTTTTATATTTATTACTGTTTTTTTATTTTTGTTCTTGATTTTATTAGCTTATGCTAAAACGTGTTATTTATTTTTATTATATTATTTTGACCAACATTCCTGATTACATAGATATTTTCAATTCACTCTTTAAAATCAGATCTGGCTCAATGGCTTAACTTCAGGACCTGTTTCACGCAGGGGGGCAATGTAAATTTGATGCTATAACTATTTACTTTTTAATCTATTAACTTATTAATAAATTTTGAGGTAAATATAACAGAAAAAAAATTATTGATATTATATCATAAAATATATATAATAGTTTACTTTCGATTGGTGCATCATAGATGATCTATGTACCATTGTCCTAGTTACCTCTTTTTCTAATGTTTATGGATGATGATTTCTATATATTAAAATAAAAATGTGCCTCATATTCATATGCAAGGAAAAGTATTAGTCATTTGGGCCTATTTAGTATTAATATTTAATTAGCTATTTAGTTGAATATAAAATTATATAATATAATATAACATTATGGGTGAAAAAAAGTGTAGTCTGGTTTCCATAAATAAAATAAAAATAAAAATGATAGCTAAATATTTGTTGAGTAACATCAGTTATTGTTGTGTCTAATCTCAAAGGTAACAGGGTAACATTTTTTAGTCTAAAAATTCATAGTTTCAAGTTTTAGCTTTTACGCTATTAAATATTTTGAGTTTTGTTTGGAGTATATTTAAATTCTAGTTATTGAAAAATTTAAGATATAGTAAACTCATCTTTATTTGGACACATTTTTCACGTGTTATTTGTCCCAATAATACAATATTATAAAAAATTTATGTTTGTGGTTAGTTTCTGATTAATTAATAATATAATATTTTCCTAATAAGCATAATAATATTATGTAATATATGTATAATTGTTAAAAATAAATAACACAAAAGGAAATTACAATTTGTTATACAATATGTTCAAAAACAAAAATATAATTATATTACATATTATTGCTATACACTTCTAGTCAATATTGTATTTATTTTGCACAGCAGTTTAAAAATTTAGTTCCTACTAGGAATTGCATTTAATTTAAGTTTTTAGAAAATAAATAAATAATAATAATTTTTTATATACTTTTTTTATATAAATGTTTTATAATTGATTGATTCAAATATTTTATACATTTTTAATAACTTTTATTATTTTTAGTTCCATTTTCATTTAAAAATAAAAACAACTTGATCAAAAAAATTTCATTAGGTATAAAAAACAACAATGCATTTTATTTTTATATTTTTTATTTTTTTTGAATATATGATCTTATGTACATCCTTTAAACAGAGGACTTTCAAAATGCAACATTCAAATACATGACCATGTACTTTTCTGTATCGCATTATATCGCCCCAGTTATATTAAAAAATATATATTCTAATCTTGTTGCTTTAGTGGAAGGACAGCCTTAATGTGTTGTTGTTGTAGAGCAAATATTATTTATTACATAAAACCAATTCATAAATTTAATTGTATGACTTAAATTTGTTTCTTATATTTTTATTTTTATTTTTTGTAATTCAAAAACTACATTGTATAATGTGAAACCAAAATCATACATTTTATATAAGCTAGTGTTTTGGTTTAAAACATAAGTTAGATAGCAATAGTGATATCAAGAATATTGTTAATTTATAAATAATATAAATCATCAATATTTATATTGACTGTTAATGGATTTATATAATTGTATGTTAAATATTATATAATAATTATTAATTATTAACAGAATAATTATTTTTTAATTTTAGTTCATTGAAAGGCATTCAGGCGATGGTTGTGATAAGGAATTAGCTGCTCGAATGATAAAATTTTGTGAAGAACAAACTGCTAAACGTGATGATGGACATGCCAATCTTAAAGAATTAATGATAAACTCTTTAATGAGTGAACATTTATTAAAAGTTCGCAAGGATCTTAATATTCCAGATAATATGGTAAAAAATTTATTGCCATTGTCTGGAGTCTTACACGATAGCTTACCTCATGGTTCAACTGGTTTATTACCGATTCCTGGTGAACTTAATACACAGATTGACTTAAAAGGTTTAAATTGCATCGATGCAGATCTTATAGAAAATTTAGTTAGCGAGTCACTCACCCTTGAAGATATATCAAGCTGTAAGTATTACTGAATATTATTAAAATAGGCAATATATTATATTATTATTCTTAAAGAATATACTATATATTATGTTTTCGAAATTTCTCTTTAAATAAATATTGAATTTTTTTATTTTGGATACGTGATTCAGATGAAAATATTTAATATTTTTCAATACTGAAAATAACCAGAATATTAAATTCTATAATTATAATAATGATAATAATTTCAAAAAAAACTGTAGACTATTAAAAATTAGATGTAAATTATAGTTTATTGTTAAATGTGTTACCTACTTGTAAGGTTTTATGTATACAATCTAATATTTAGAATAATAGTGAAGTTATGTAACTTATGCTTTTTAGTAGAACTAAAAGAAATATAAAACACCTGGGCATATGGCTAGTATGTGTAAGTTAATCATTTTCATTGGGGAATGATTTTAAAACTATTGGAAACTCTCAAAGATATAGAAAAATTATTAAAAAATCATTTTCTTTGAAAAAAATCTTTTCAAAAAGTTGACTATTTCGTTATATACAATGTGATGGTATTCTTTAGAGTCTAGACCCTTAAATGTACCTTTGAAGCAAAATAAATTGTTTTATTTGTATTCTATGTTTTTTAAACCGTAAGGATATCTTACTCTTTTTAATTGCAAATAGAAACAATTATGTAACATCGTAAAATCCCGACTTCTAATTATTACACGTTTAGTAATATATGATTTATTCATTTTGTACCGAACCTAGATCAAAAACTTCATAAAGAAATTCAAAATAACCATTGCAATATAAATTGTACAGAATACAGATTAGGGAATGTTTTTACTTCTCAATCATTCAAAGTAAATTAGTCTAACTTAAATTATATTTAATTTAGTCCTATTTATTGTACTTTTTTGTTTTAGACTTATGTTCAAAACCAAACATCCATTGATTTTAGAATTAAAAATTTATCTTCATTGGATATAGCTAATTATGTAGGAACTGTGTCACAGCTTAGTTTGGGTAAGTCTTAATTCCTTCTACAAATTGAGCTGGTTGTTTTAAAATTCCTTTACACATTTTCAAAAATAAAATCCATATATTATAGTCATTCAGCTCTCCAGTTTGTAGTTCTTAAATTGAAAACTTACCTTGCTTCACTTATCATGGATTTGAACAGTCTTATTTTATAAATTTGAATAAAATGATGAATATAAAATTAATGAAGCAAACATAAATCTGTGTTTTATTTTTTATCTCTAAGGTACTATTTAGATATTTTTAAATACATAGAATACAAATAAAACCACTATATTAACATTACACTATTTACTCTTTTTTTAAAATTAAAGGTTGCTAGTTATAAATAGGTATTATCCATAGTCTTTAAATATTTGATGATTTTTTTTTTAGATATAATAATTAGGTCTGGGATTTTAATGTGAAAATGGCTTTAAAAAACTTAAAAACACATTTAATATTGTTGAAAAATTCAAAATAATGATTACATTAAAATAATCAGTATCACTCAAAACACATTTTCTACTTACAAACCACGATTTGGAATACCTGTAAAAAAGATGACATGGCATCAAAATCCCAGCCCTAATAATAATATTTTGAAATTGATAAATAAGCTTCTATATGAATAAGTCTTCTCTTGTAAGAAAAAACTATTTTTTATTAAGATAACTTATTTAGTAAAGCGAAAAAGTATTAAATAGTTATTATTTTGCAAAATGAGTTAAAAGTAAATCTATCTATAATATAGATTATGTATCTTCTTAACAATATTTTGAAAGTAAAATTTTATCTGTAAGACATCAAAAGATTATAGATGTTTATAATTTATCTTTTATGTAAGCCGTTTGAAGATGATTCACTAGTCATTAAATTATGAATATTTATTGTCAGTTTTAATTAAATACTGCAATATTTTAGACTTGTATGCATTGAATCTCATTAAGAGCTCAGATAATTGTATTATTTTTATGTCTCAACATAACTATAACACAAATTTGACCGAATTTCTAGGCTAAGAATGCATTAACTATTTTGTTCATCCACAACTTGAATAAAATTATTATTTTTTTTATCACATATTTTTTCAATAAAAAAAAATTAATTTTTTTACTGCTGTAATCTGAATAAATAGGTCTGTAATATTTTTTATCGATACTATTAAATACCATATTTTTCAATGTTTGCAAGGTACAAAGGCTTTGAATATAATTGTACTTTTATACCAATATAATTGTTGTTCTTTAAATCAAGAAATTAATTTTATTGCTCCTCTGCTTTTGTTTGGTGGACAATAAAGAATAAAAATATTTTTATGGTTTTTTCTTTATTTAATTATTAGTAACTTATTACTAATTTTTTTTTAGCTTATCTATATTATTATAGTACTTCTATTATATATATTTTGTAAACAATTGAATATAACTTAATATATAAGTACTAGGCTTATTTGGTCATAGTTATGATCAAATGTTTAATTATAAATATAATTATTTTAGATGAAGTAGCTACATGTCAGCAACCAACTACTGCTACAATACCTACATTGAACAACTGTATGCCTACACAAGTTGCTGCTGCTACTCAAACACCATCTGAGGCAGTCACATCAAATAAACGTTCAGCAACAACAACATCAATAACTACTGCAATGACAATTACTACAAATAAAGGTAAAAAGGCGCGCTATCAAGTTCGGCCCCAGCCACCAAGTTCAGCCCCCCAATCTGGACCAAATAACACTCCATCATCCAACTCTGTTGCCCAATCGGATGTTGCTAGCTCCAGTAAGAACAATTTTAATTTTGTTTTTAATTCAATTTTGGGAATAATATACTGAAAAATCATAATATAGTATACATATTCATAGAATCAATTTATAACAAGTTTGTATTTTCAGGATTCTCCACTACAACTGGAGAATCATATGGTAGTGATGCTGACATATCATATGGCATCAATGTAGATTCTCAGACAGAAAGCAACCACGATACTGCTTTGACTGTTGCTTGTGCTGGTGGACATGAAGAACTTGTTAAACTTTTGTTAGTCCGAGGTGCAAGTATTGAACATCGGGACAAGAAAGGATTTACACCATTAATATTAGCTGCAACTGGAGGTTTTGATAAAATTGTTGAAATTCTCCTGAATAATGCAGCTAATATGGAAGCACAATCAGAAAGAACAAAAGACACACCTTTGTCTTTAGCATGTTCTGGAGGTCGTTATGAAGTAAGACAAAACAAAATAAAAAAACTTTTTAAACTATTTTAATATAACTTTTATTTAGGTTTGTGAATTGTTGCTTCAAAGAGGAGCAAACAAAGAACATAGAAACGTTTCAGATTACACCCCATTGAGTTTAGCTGCATCTGGTGGTTATGTTAATATAATAAAATTATTGTTAAATAATGGAGCTGAAATAAATTCCCGAACTGGTTCAAAGTTAGGAATATCTCCTTTAATGTTAGCTGCTATGAATGGTCATACAGGTAAGCTAATTTAATAATATACATAGTTTTTGTTTAATACTGATACATTTTTCAGCTGCTGTCAAGTTATTATTAGATATGGGCAGTGATATAAATGCTCAAATTGAAACAAACCGTAATACTGCTCTTACATTAGCTTGTTTCCAAGGTAGACATGAAGTAGTCTCATTACTATTGGACAGAAAAGCCAATGTAGAACATCGAGCTAAAGTAAATTTATATGCTTATTATTATTTATGATTTTAATTTATGTTTGTTTTGTAGACTGGATTAACTCCTTTAATGGAGGCTGCTAGTGGTGGCTATGTTGAAGTTGGTAGAGTATTAATTGATAAAGGAGCAGATGTTAATGCCAATCCTGTTCCATCTTCCCGTGATACTGCTCTTACAATTGCTGCTGATAAGGGCCATGTACGATTTGTTGAACTATTATTAGAAAAGTATGTTCTATGCCTTTATTAATTCAATCATCTATATATTAATTATACAACCATTATTGATTTAGAAATGCATATGTGGAAGTTAAAAATAAAAAAGGAAATTCTCCATTGTGGTTAGCTGCAAATGGTGGTCATTTAGGTGTAATTGAATTACTTTATAAAGTTGGTGCCAATATAGATTCTCAAGATAATAGGAAAGTTACTTGCTTAATGGCTGCATTTCGTAAGGGTCATGTCAAAGTGGTGAGGTGGATGGTAAATCATGTATCTCAATTTCCTAGTGATCAAGAAATGACTCGATTTCTTACTACATTAAGTGATAAAGTAATATTATATTTAATTAATTAACGTATATAAAATTATTTACTATTTGTGTCGTAAAATTATTTTAAAGGAATCAATCGATAAATGCCATGATTGTATGATTGCCATTCGGATATCAAAAGATCAGCAAGCAGCTAGAGCCAATAAAAATGCTTCTATATTACTTGAAGAACTTGATATGGAAAAAACTAAAGAAGAATTAAAGAAGGCTTCTGCTGCTCGCCGAAAAATGAAGAAGAAAAAGAAAAAACAAGCTAAAAGTGGTAAAAAATTAGAAGAGGAGACTGAAGATAAAAATGATGATCAAGATAATGATGAAGAAGAAGAAGAAGAAGAAGAGGAGGAGGAGGAGGAGGAGGAGGAAGAAGTGCCTGTTAAAGGTATACTAGTGACTATTTAGTCATTTAAGAAAATATTTTTAGATTGATAACTGTTATAAATAATTTGTTTTTTTTTTCTTGGACTATTTAGTTTTGGCTGAAATGAAGAAAAAAGTTGATTTAAAGAAAAAAGGAAAAGTGACTCTATTAAGTAATGTGGTCTTGGCTGATGTTGAAGAAGGGGACAGTGGTATAGATGCTAACAGTCAAGGAAGCTGTAGTAGTAGTACAGATGCTAAAAATGCTGCTGCTGCTCGATTGGTAGCCCTAACACAAAACTCTATTTCCAACAAAAAAGATAAAAAGAAAAAAGGAAAAGAAGCCACTGTTGAAGTAAAAACAACTTCATCAACAAGTGCAAAATTAACTACCAATTCAGCTGCTACACAAACAAATGTAGCTAAAGTGAATTCTTCTCAAATTAAGTCAAATAAGGTTTGTTTTAATTAAAATAAAATGTTTTTAATATATTTATGTTAAAAGTCCCATTCTTTTTAGGAAAAGAAAACCCAACCCAATTCAACTCAAAATAAAGTTGCTTGTGTACTGCCTGCTAAAACTGAAATGATAACTCAAATAGTAGTGAAAAGTACTCAACCAAAAACCAAAGTTCAACAGCCAAACAATAATCTTACCAGTGCTACCACCCGTAAAGAGTCTGTAAAAACTAATAATTACAAAGGAAATAACAAAGTTGTCAATAATATGGTTTTTGAATCGACCCAAAATCCAGCTGCTCGTGAAGATTTTGAAGCTACAGGAAGTGAAAACTTTCTTGTAAAGCATAAAAAACAACAACAGTAAGACAATATTCTATATATTACAATATTTTTAGTATTAGTTATTTTATAAATTTGTTTTATTCTTAGAACTGAAGAATATACCCATGCCAATGCTAAACCTTCTAATGTTAGTCCTGTGAAACAAACACGTGGACGTGAAGAAGGATGGAAAGAAGTTGTTCGAACTCGATATCTTGCCTCACCCTATAGAAGTAAAAAAGTATCTGTGCCATTAAACGCAATTAGTCGTGTGATTGGTCGTGGTGGAAGTAATATAAATGCCATTAGAGCTTCAACAGGAGCATTGATTGAAGTAGATAACCAAAGTAAAGGACAAGGAGAAAGAATAATTACTATTAAGTTAGTATACGTTTTTAAATTATTTATTTCATAATTCATATTTTTACATTTAACAATATTTAAATTATTTTAAACAGAGGGTCTACTGATGTTACTAAACAAGCTCATGATTTGATTGCTATGCTTATTAAAGATCCAGAAGTGAATATTATGAGTGTCATAGCAAAAAATCCTAAGGTCACTAGTGCATGGGATAAATCAGTAGTAAATCAACCTATAATATCATATTTATTAATTGGTCTTGTTTATTTGAAAAAAAAAATATATATTGTTTTATAGAATAATGCCAAAGCAAAAACTGCAGCAGCATTGCCTCAAAAATCAGTTGTTAGTCAACCTATAACTATTTCTGCTTCTAAATTATCATGTGCTCCTCGTAAGTATATATGAAGATTTATAAATTGAAAATAAATAATTTATTTAATTTTATCTGTTTTGATTTTAGCGGTAGTTGCTTCCATGACCATCAAACCTACAATTACAGTTAATGGACCTTGGCCAACGGTTGCTGCTGTGGCTGCAGGTAAAACTATACATACATAATCTATTTATATATTAATAAATTATCTCTTATAGTCCGATTTTAAATGATTGTGTTATAAGATTTTTAATTTTATGAAATGGTTACCATTTTATTTAGTGTATTGTGTGATGTATCAACAGTATTACAAAATTTCTAATATTTTATTTATTAAAAGAAAAATTAAATATAGTTAATAAATAGTAGCTGTTAGTATGTAATTTTTGGTGTGATTATCGTCTTGCATTTTTTTTTTGTTTCTGGATTTTCGATAGGGAGGTGTATTATTTTTTTATTTTCTTTCAAAGCTATGTTTTACCTGAAAAAAAAAACTTCTGATGATCCGGTTTTCGATCGGATGTGTCAATGTATCAATGCCAAGCAGGACCTGATAACTGTACTCTTAGAAGTAACTGCCTTATCCTGCTTTGCCAATAATTACTCCTGTCAAGTATTCTAAGTGCATATTTTTTGTTATTAATAAATAATTATGGTGTTTTTATTTGTTTATTTATATACCTGAGTTATGATTTAACTCAATATTTTTGCGCCACGAGTACAATTCTTTTAAAAATTGGATTGGAAATAAATATGTCTTATTTTAAAAATAAAATGATATTTTGACCATCACAAAATTAAGTATTTTATTAATATGTCATGTGTTGGTTTCAATAAATTTGTATTAATCATTATTTATTAGCTAAATGTACCAATTATTTCTTCAACAAAAAAAAAAAATTCAGTTACTGTTAATCAATGTGCTTAATTTGAATTATCTATTCTTCTAGGTGAAAAGAAGATAACAAGCACTGTCAAACCAACTATGTCTTATACCAATGCCATAATATCCTCCTCAGATCCTGTACCTAAGTCTACACAACCAACTCCAATAACTGTACAACCAAAAGTGGTTCAGTCTGTTTCTGTAACACAGGCAACTACTGCTTCTGTTATTGTATCTGTAACACCTACCACTACAGGTAGTGTTTCATCTCCTGCAACAACTGTGATGACTAAATCTACCAATCCTTTACCTCTTGCTCAACCTAAACCTCAACAAGAACCATCTGTTTCACACCACCCTGTTGCTATTGTGTCACCAATGGTAAGCAGTGCTCCCGTGCCACCTCAGCCACAAATTAAACCACAAGTGGTGGATGCATCAGAGTATTCATTATTTGATTCATTTTCAAAGGTAATTAAGTATAAATTGCTCAAACATTTTAGGGATTTATTTTATATTTCCTTTTTCAAATGTATCAATATATTCAGTAGTGTATTCAATGCTCACTCATCTTCATGGACCCATTGTATCAATCTTTAGTGTTGATGTTATTATAACAGCACATTACTGAAGTCATAGATGTATTCATTAGATCAATTATATTGTAATAATTCTGATTTAGGAGATTTTAAAATTAAAATATTTTTTTTGAATACACTTTAATATTATATTTATTATTAATGTACATTTTAGATATCTGTTCAAACAATGTGGGGAAGAGATGATGAGTGTGGAGGGCAAAAGCCGACTGTTACATTCACAGGAGGTAATCATATGCCAGTTGTAACCCCTTCTATTGGAACAATTGGTCAGCCAAAAAAATATCTAGAAACTGAACCACCAATGGCAGATGCATCCAAAGCACCTGGATATCGAGGAGCTGGATTATCATCACCAATTTCTTCAAAAACAGGAGGTGGAAATACTGGAAGTACTAGTGGTAGTCGTACTACAACACCTCCTATGTGTTCTCCTGTATCACAGTATAACAATAATACTGGAATTCAACCTTCTGTCCAACAACCTCCACCAGAACCTTACCATACACAATCTCAACATCCATATATCTCTGAACAAACTCATCAATCAGCACAAATAAATGTTGAACGTTCAAGATTAAATCCCCGAGCACCTGATTTTGCTACTATTAAATCCAACCAAAATATGGTTCAGCCTCAACAAATGTATAATAATCAAGTACCCCAAAATTTCCTTCAACCTCCTATGGTGCCAAATGTCATGCCATTTCAACAAAAATTTCAACAACAATTACCAAATTTAAGAGTGGCACCAAACAATCCTAATCGCTGGACTCATTTTATTAATCAGCCTCCACCTCCATTTGGGCGACCTACTTTACATCCAGTTAATGGCAATGCAGAAATGTTTGCTGGACTGGAAGCTACTGCAAGCCCACCTAATATGTCGCCTAATCTTGATGAACGAAAAGCACCTCCTAAACCAATTGGTACAGAACGAGCATGGAAGCAAAACCTAATAGGAGAAAATCCACATCAGCCTCAACATGGTAATTGGTCTGACATGAAAATGCAATGGGCTCATCATGACCTTTTCCGTACACCTCCACCACCGCCTGTTAATTTTCCACTTGGGCCACGACCTATGCTGGATGAACATAATTTATTTGATGCCTATCAGGTAAACACAAATGTTGTTTCAACATGAATCTATATATAATTTTTATATTTTTATAGTCTTGTCACACAAAATATATTATTTGTTTTGTAATTATCAATGATAACTTTTTCAGCCCGCTGAACACTTAACAGGTGCTAACCTAAGCCATCATACACCCATGATGCAAACCATGCCATTATTTGCTGCAAACTTGGATCAACAAGCTCATCACCTCTTAGCCTCAAACCATCATGCCCCTGGACAAATGCCATTTGACCCTAAATTAGAATGGGACCAATCTAGAAGTCAGCAACAACAAGCCCAACAACAGTCTCAACAAGGTCCAATGAACACACCATTTCCGTTCATTTTTTAATCACACTGCATAAGTAAATTTTGTATCTATTATAGAAATTTCAACTTGACCATAATTTACTCAATTATTATCGGCTTTTTTTATTTTTAACAAAAAAAGTTTTTTAATGATCGAAGTGTGAAATAAAATTGAATTATGGTTATTGAAACAAGTGCCGGCAAAGAAGGTTTCTTCTTTGCCGGCACTTGTTCACTTAGCACACTGAGTTCTAAGAGTTCTAAGATTTTAATCGGCCTCTAATGTGCGAAAATTTTATGAAGTGTTAAGGAGGTTACAGCATACATTTTATTCTCATCAAACAAATCCTAGTATTTGGATTATTATTGATGTGTATTCATAATATGATATTGAGTTCTTAAGATGTTGTCCAACCTTATCAAGCTTTCCTCTGTTGCTCATCTGGCTTATTCAGATTTCAGACCTGTTTGAAACAATATAATATGTTTGTTCTAAACAATTTTTTATAAAATTATTGTCTTATTGATAAAATGGTAACAATTAAGAACAGAAATAACAATAAATGCAAAACTTTTCCTTCCGTGTAATTTAAGTATTTAGGAATAATAATAAATGACTAGTTATCTGATTTTAATTATTAACATTTTGGCAACTTAAATATTCAATACTAACAGTTTTATGAAGTCAAAAAATATATCTGAATGTTAAATTATAAAATCATTAACTAATTGTATATATTTTTGTTTGATTACAGGACGCAAATAAATACTGCCTAAATAGCTGAAACACAGACATATATATTTTGTTTCTCTGATTTAAAATCCATTTACGGTCTCTGGTTTACAAGCAAAATAATTATTAACATAATAAAATTATTATGCATAATTTTGTATCGTTTCATTATTGGAATAAAAATGTCTTTTCACGTTATTTTTTACATTCAAATATATTATTACAAGTACTTCGTCTTTTTTTAATTTTTTTTTTAGCGATATATTATTACACTTTTACTACTATGGCTTAGGGTTTCTTTAATGTCTATTCTGTTAAAGAAATTGTTATATATTATTATAATACTGCATTGATATTAAATGTATGGATGGAAAATATAATTATTTATATACTATCGAATTATGTGTTTTTAATTGTTCGTATTTATATTTGAAATATATTATTATTTTATAGAGCCTATATAAAAATAAAAATGAACATAAATTTTTTTATTTATTATTGTATTTTAAAGAAATATTGGGATACATTATTTAATATTCAATTATGTAAAATATATATATAAAATTAGATATATAGTATATATGTATATATAATTATTGTTTGTTTTCTTTGAACATGATTTATGTTTTCCTCTTTCATCATTCCTTTAAAATTGGATTACACAAATAAAAGAGTATTTTAAAAGTAACTGACTTTAGACATTTTTGTGTACAATAGCAATATACTGTATTTGGTATTTTTTATTGATATTAAATTCTTTGAATTGTAGATGAATCTTTTTAGTTACCATTGCAATTCATTTACCAATACACAAAAACGTGTAAATCTTTAATAAATAACTAAAACATTTATGAAAAAAATCACAATATATCTTGATGGTTGTGAGAAATGTGATGGTTTTACGGTATTATTTTTCTGCCATTGCCAAAAAATTTACGGCAGACAGATAGGTCTAAATAATCAAGTAAGATCAATAGCAACGAACAACATGTATTATTATAATTATATAATCACTAAATCCGGAAAAAGAAAACTGGAATATTTTTAAATTGTCAAATAATTTTTATTATGAATTTTGTTTAGATGAGTGAATGTTCAAATTACAACTCGATGCAGTTCAATACAACGTACAAAAATATTGTAAATACATTTTAGAATACATTTTTCTATTTAGTATAAGTTATTTAATGAATTATATACATTTTAAAACTAAATAAATTTATTAAACTTTCATTTTTGTTTGCATATTTTTGCATATTTAAAGTGCATATTTTAATGATATTCAGGGCATAAATGCATGCATATTTCGTACGTTTTTTGTGCATATAATTCCGGGCCCTAATTATGATTTATAAATAATGATTACTATTGTACAATTTAAATGATTAAAATTAATTCTTGATTGTGTGATAATTATTATACTTAAATATTAATTATAATATTGCTTTCTATATCAATAATAGTTATTGTATTTTTTATTTTCATGTTGTATACTAAATAGAGAATAGCTATGAACTATTTTATATTATATAAATTATTATCAGTGAGAAAACAATTTTTCTCATCAAATATTTTGTCAGCTACAAACCATAGTAGTATTAACTACTAAGTATTGGAATCATACCAGGATGTCCCTGAACCATAATTTAAGGGGGAGGAGAATCATCTGTATTTATGCACTTTTTTCTTAGAAAAATAACAATAATATTTGTGTATTTACGTCATATAGATTCTAATTTATTAGCAGTGATTGAATTGCAACGGGGAAAAAAATAATTACCATTCCAAAAAAAATACAATTCTAATTTTACAAAATAGTCAAACATTGATTATAATTTATAATAGGAACTCTTTATACCTTTATCTTTTTACATATCTTAAACCTGTATATAATTTTCATTGAATCCAATTCTAAAAAAATGAAATACATACTAATCTGAATACCGTTATACGGCTCGTTTAAAACTAGCAACAATGTTTGATAGGACAGGGTGTAGAAACAAGACGTGATAACTGATAATTATCAGATTTGATATCATTAACAAAAAACAAAATAGCCTAGCACCCTAGGTAGATTTATAAAGACACCCGAACTTTAATTCATAGGAGAAACCAGAAGTACCTTGTGACAATGTTATTATCACATACCTAATACGCAATCATAAAACCGTACGTCGCAAACTCGAAATTTAAAATGCCGCTCACCGCTCTGAGTTGTAAAACAGGACGATCAGCCCTTCGCCCCCCGGCACAAATACGCCCTTGATTAACACCAGTATGGATTTTCTAATTTCTGTCATTTTGAAACCGGTAATGACATGTAATATCCATTGTTGGAGCACAAGCAATTTTTAATATATAGAACAGGTATCGCGTTGAAGAAAATAAAATAACCATTACATTTTCTAAGCTGTAATACTTATAAAAATACATGAGTACATTTAAAATGTAAATCTATATACTCTAATACTGAATACTGTAGATTTTAACCAATGAAGGCTGAACATATAATAATTAATAGCTACTTCAATAATTGTTTGTAGCTGTCGATTGACGATATTATTTTATATTAATGAAAGAAAAATTATTTACAAAATACTAGCTGTCACATTTGATGTCATGAACGCTGTTATAAATTGCCAATAACTCATAGAAGGTAAAAAATAATAGAAATCCGTCTACAACTATTTTGACCTTTTTAACGTGTTTCTGTTTGAAGGACAGCTTATAATTACGTAGGTATTCAGGTATAGGTATTCTATACATATCCCCAGCTCTGTCGTATATTACCAATTTTTTCTATGGTCCTTTTTTATTATTACCTACTCGCAATTTATTGAACGTAATACGCGGGAAATTGAATGGATTATTCAAGATTTTTTATCCTCTACATGGTATTTATCGATCGGTTAATCGTTTTAAATTGTTTGGTTTAAGGTCTTATAATGCTGTGCCTCACCTCCTACATGCGTTACACTATAAGATATATCAATTATGATGTTATTTCAATCATGTTATTATTTTTATGTAGCCGGATAGAAACACTGAAGTGTCCAAATTTTGGACCCCCAAAAGGTAATATCATGACAGAAATATGGGATCGGAATGATCAAATCGAGATTAGCGTTTGAGGCAGTTCGTGGTCAAACACACACGAGGTTTACATTTACGGTTTTCTTAAAAATAAATAAAGATGTAGCCAATGGCCATGTAGTAGGTATATCGTATATGTTAAAAAAATGTACTTGGCGTGTAAGTACACCCCACACAATATAACGATGTAGTAAATAATTGATGGTATTTTAGTATTTTTAATGGAACAATAAAATAACGTTAAGACAGTACAGTTTATGTACGCAGTTGCGAAACGTATGAAATTTCACAAAATCTCACAAATAAATAATAATATATTTTTATACACAGTAAACCTATAAATATTTAAGAATAAATTTTGAAAACAAATTTTTAGCAAAGAATACATTTAGCATATGATTAAATTAAATGTATGTATACTCGTGGGCATCTATACACAATGGAATATTCTAAAGAGGGAGTTTATGATGTGGCCGTATTATACTGCTTCAGCTCTGCCGGTGGCGGTCTGCTTATCTCGGCGGTGATGTTAACGGGTGGCACAAGCAGATACGGTCTGCCGTGGACGCCTTGGGCAGCGGACGGAACCAAATGCTGTTCGCCGAGGTAAAAGTCCCGAGCAAGCGAACCGCCGGTGGTCACTAGGATCTCGGGTCTCGCTTTGGGCGTCAGCGTGCAGTGCCGGACGCCTACGGTGATTTGATCGACGTACACGGCGGTGAGGTCGGTCATCGCGGTTGGTGCATCGCCGGCCGCTGCGACCGTCGTCGATTCCGCGACGGTTATTTTCTCGGGCTCTCGGGCTTGCTGTTGCAGTTGTTGCACTCGGGCGGTCATCGCTGCACTCGACCACTCGGACGGTCCGAGCGCCGCGTCGGCTCCTCGGTGTCGAGACTCTTTGAACTCGCGCCTGACCTCGTCCAAGACGCGGGCCACGCGATCCGGTTGGTCGTACGGCAGCCGGACGACGGGGAACACGGCGCTGGGCATCAATCGGCGACGGCACACCAGCGGTGACGGTCGCGGTTGACGTCGGCGGCGGTCAGTGCCGTGGGTCGTCGGCCGCGAACTACCGCTACAGCCGCTGACGATCGTGATGACGTCGGTGGCTGCACTCGATATTATCGTTTGCGAACGTGACGGGCGGAACGCGGGGCGGACTAGCGCGCGACCGACGAGATGCACCGTGGCGCTGCGCACAGCCGACTGAAGCGACCACTGCAGGCGCGCCCGCTCGCGAGTCGCAGTCCGACGCAGTCGCACGGTCGCGCGGTATTCGCGGGGCTCTCGCGGATGACGTCCGCCGGTTACGCACGAACGGGTCACGCGGTAAATATCGCACGGCCGTGATTGCAGGGCTACAACGTGCGCACCGCGGCTCTCGCCCGCCGACCGATGACGTCCGCGCGTGCCGCCGTCGCCAATAAATTATACCGTCGTGCGTATTCCACACGCTGCGCCGCGTCAGAGACCGTCTTTTCGTTTTTCCCTTTTCGACAAAACGACCGACCGCTCGTCATCGTTTCGATTATACGTCCGTAATATTATTACAGTCGTAGTTAAATTGGCTCGGGACGGTTTTATCGCACTACTGCACATCGTTATTTCAACGTTGTGACATGATCGACGATATAAGCACCAGTCACTACACGGTTTTTAGACTTAATAGAAACCAATGTACATTTATACGCGCAAACGAAGGGAGAGAGCCTCAGAAGCTCATCCCTGGAGGCTGGAATCCGGATCTGTCGTTAACACGCATACGCGCATACGAAGAGTGTACACAACGTATACGAGACCTGCAGCGTATAGAGCAGTCTGCGGTAGCTTGTGGGACGTGGGTTGGTAATAATAATAATATTAAAGCCAGACAGCCGACATAGATGTTTAGTACATGAATACGTCATTATTATAATATAATCATTGTATTACACTCGTAAAACTGTAATTATCATCATTTTATTGTTCCAATGATAGTTACTACGCGTTGCAGTAGCTGCGTTACGTATATACAATATAGTTATGACTTACGTATAAGGAACTATTATAGGCCCCCTAACTATAGCATATGCCTAACATGGCCATATTCATAACGATGGTTTTCCGGACTCAATGGATTAGCTTTAATGCAGTTCACAGAGAAATAAACGTTGATCCGGGGAAGGTTCTAACTCCGTTTACAAAATCCTCAAAAAAATTGATGTTATTTAAAGTTTAAACAAAACATACAATTGTTTTGACGTTATTCATAAAAAAAATGTGTTACTAAATCTCAATAAAAATGTTGAATTATAATAAATACCTATAATAATTTAACTATAAAAATATTCACGTGTATGATGTGGTCGAAGTACCTAACCTATGGTACTAGTACCATACTATAAATTTTATAAATATGTATATTACATTAGTTTTCAATGAAATTTACATAAATATACAGAAACATATTGCGACGTCCTGTATTTCCGAGCGCCTTGTAACGATCCAAAAAAGGGAGGGTTACCGACCTGTAGCCAAGAAGTTGGTGGAACTATGAATTTTTTTTTGGGTAAGCCTACCCTTACACTGTTAAACGGAAATGGGGCTAATCCCAATTTTTGTATTGCCCTCCTATAATTTCAAAGTTATCAATGATTATTTTCATTAATCATCATAACTTAAGGCAAAGTTTGTAATTTTTATTTACCTGAATACAAGAGTGTTTTACAAGATAACTTTTTTATAATTTTTAATTACTATACTCGTAACTTATAAATTATAATATATACGTATTGTCCATTTATAACATATTTTCAAAATCAAAATTCCATCTTATTTTCTTTATGATGGCAAACTCGTCAACAACAGCCAATGAATTATCATTAAATTGCCCACTTATTTCCCTTTCTATGGAAATTGACGTCAAATCGTTTAGCCTAGACATTTTCGTAGTTGACCTGAGGTATGTATTCATTCTTCTCATTGTTGAAAAGCTCCTTTCCGCTTCTTTCTCTTTGTTTTTTTCGATATCGACATTTAGAAAACAATTATCTTAAATATTGCGGTATCACGGGATAACTAATTCGGAATCTGAACAATAAAATAGACGGACGACTATATTGTTTTTACTTATAATTCATATCATAGGAATCAACTGTATTAGACCCTAGATTTCAAGAGTTGATATTTCTATTGAACAAAAAAAAAACAGATTTAGTACAACTAGAAGACAATAACTTAGTAGTGTTAAGTAAAACTGAGAAATCATGGTTACAGCGTAAGGCGTACCTATACGATATCTGGATATATTATAAATAAATATCGATAGTTAAAAGTATATACATTATATACCATTAGGCGTCAGCCAAACCATAATGTTTACCCATTGTTCATTTGTTGCATGTGTACACACGAATAACTGAATAAGTTCTTCCAAAAGGTAGTAGTCATTTGCGGTTTGACCAACGCCACCCACTCCCGCCGTGAGAAACCTGACATATAATTACTCCATATCGGGTGTATAGTATTGAACATGCAAAAGGCAAAATGTCACAAATTGTTTGATAGTCTCGAATCAAAAATCAAAATTAATCACTAAACGTCTAAAAAAAATAAAAAAATCGCGAGGCAAGTTTCTTGGTAACGAAAACGAGAATGAGAATAATAGTTCGACACGTTCGACGTTAACTTATCTTCATGGTTTCGCGCCCCCCAGTTATTATGTAGATTTGAGTGACATAATCGGGTTCCGTCACGGTGCACAAATAGCAATTATTGTAGGTCGGCGCAGAGTTCAACGTACGGCCTTTCTACGGGTTCTCGCACTCGTGTACAGACACTAAAAATATAATAATAATAAAATAATAATAATGATAATAATAATAATAATAAACAAGGGCCACTTTGACAACTCACAATTTTATATAAATATATAATCCTATATAGGTATTATTAATTACGTATTAACTTTATAATATATTTTAACACGAACACTTGTTCCATAGACTATGTAAGGCTCCTACTGTACCATCATTAAGTTGTCGTGCTGTTTGAAATTATAGGTGTATAGTTTTATTATCATATACACACTGTACTATAGTATTTAGATGCGTTTAAAAAAACGGTTTTACTGATTATAAAAGTTAGAAAAATAATGGGAAAAAATAATACAAAGTAGGTATATAATAGTATTAAGTACATTGTTCCGAAGTTTTATATCTTCTAGCTTTTTATAATTATTAACTATTTACGTTTGAAAAAATATGCACGAGTAGCTTGTATAATATGTAAGTGTGTGTGAGTGTGTGTGTAGATAAAAAATGTAAGTTTGGATCACCGTACTGGTTAGCTTGCATTTTTTACACGTTTTTATTCCTATTTCTATAGTTATTAAGTTCATACTATTCATACTACACGGTACAAAAAACACGCATAAAAATCAATGCCTATATAGCTCTATAGCCTATAGGCTATAGCAGTATAATATTATGTTAATAGACTGGGTGTTACTTATTACTAGGGTTAGGATGTTGATGACTTTTGCATTTTTTCCCCTTTTATTCTGTACAATGTTATCCTAGCTAAAAATTTGTTTCATGCTCCCTTGATGCAGAATATTCTAATTTTATTTTGCATTTTTTTGCATTTTTTGCATTTTTAGCTATAAATGCATTTTTTTGTTTTTTAACGTCAATTTTCAACATTTTAAAGTCATTTTTTCATCTTATAGGGCATTTTTCGTACTTTTTATACAATGTGGGGTATTTTTTCACAAATTATAGATTTTAGGGCAAATGTTACATCCAAGTTTGGAAACAAATTTAATTTATTTAAAATCTAACTTTGGATTTATACCTTCGGAAATAACTCAGTTAGAGACGTCTGGGATGTTATTATCAGAGTCAATTAAATGCATAAAAAAAATTGAGTCTTTAATCCAAAAAGCTCCAAATAAAATCGGACAACCAATAGCAACCAAAATGGAGAATGTCATTTTAAAGAATAATGGATTTAAAATTGTAACTAACATCTCTGAAATGCTAGATGGCAAAAGCGCAAGAGAAGATATTCCATAAGATTTAACTACTGATGACATGACCTACTTCAAGTATGCACCCATCACGTCCGTTGATGTTGAAAGAAGTTTTTCATCATACAAAAATTTATTAACTGATCGACGTCGTCATCTTATGTTTGATAACATCAGACACATATTAATTGTAAAATGTAACAATGCAATATGAATATTATTATAACATCAACATCCCAACACTAATAATGAAAATATTTTTAAAATAATTTTTTTTTATTTATATTTTACTTTTTAATTTATTTTTAATATTGAAATTTATTTATACCTATATCTCTAATAAAAATTATTATTTATAAATAAGTTTTTTCACTTACTTAATTAGTATTTTAGATAATTTTTAAGGTCATTTTTTGAAGTTTTTAGGGCATTTTTGCACTTTTTTAGGGCTTTTTTGCATTTTTTTAGGGCATTTTTGTGTGTGTTTAGGTCATCAACATCCTAACTCTACTTATTACTATGATTTAATATATATACACACATACCTTAAATAAAAATTGTTTTTTATATACCTATGTTTTTTACATTTCCGATGGGGAAAAATTTTAAGAATTTATCGAATGTACTGATTAATCGAGTGGCGTCGAACTTCTAAAAAAGTACTCAGGCCAAATTATAATACAACGGCCCAAGCTCAAAGCCTCAAAGTATATGTAGTATATACATGTCTACATATTGCTTACAGCCCATGTATTAATTATTATAATTATTATAATTAACCCTCCATTTTCATTAAGTTATCATACATATTCAGTATTCTAGTCTGAATTTCAAACGTCAAATGATTGACGTCCCTAGATTGATGATTGAAGAAAACATTAAACAGCGAATATAATTGACTAACTAGTTCTGAATGTTCTAATACTCGTTTAAAATGTATTGATTAGGTATTTCATTTAAATTTCACAAATAAAAATATATAAAATATACATTATTTGAACGATTTCAACAATAATGTAAAATTATCTTATGTTACCAAAATATATATATATATATATATATTACATAGGTAAAAATGAACACCAATTCTTAAATATTTTAACTAAATATATGATTAAACAAAAAATATTTCGACATTTTTGGACTAAAAATATACGATATCTTTGACGAAATTATTATATAATATAATATATTTTTAAATTAACTGTGAACAGTTTAAAGAAGCTAAAAAGTAAAACAGTTTATTATTGCGGGAATAAAATAATAGATGCCTAGTATCGTTATGTATTTATTGATTTTTTTACGTAATAATATATTAATACATTGAACTTACGAATCGACGAAAGTAAAAATTAAAATATTTAATATTGAATAAAAAACGCAAGACACATTTATGAATGTTTTATTAAGATGTAAATAGAGTAAACCTAAAATAGTAAATATGAACGTTAATCAAAAAATATAAGTTATAGTGGTGTAATATTTATTAGACGCACTGAGTTAAAAATAAATTAAAATAAGTAGGTATGTACTATTTATACATTTTGGCTACTTACGTCAGATCTTATTAACAAAAACTAATTACGCAAAATAGGTTGTATTTTATATTTTTATAATTGCAGTATACATAACTGTTTTGCTATAGTATACTATTAGTAGGTAGGTACTACATACAATATGTTGAAAAAGATACATAATATAGTTGTTTTCGGACTTTTGGTCAATACTTAGTTACACATAACTATTTATATATGAATTACAAACACGACAATTCTAGTTTCTACTCCAATAAGTATAGTATTGAACAATTTGAACTTATATCCTGTTGGCTGTTACATAATTGGGTACAATTTTTTTTTTAATAAAGTATTCAATTTTAAGTTGTTCAATCAATACTATACATAATGTATGAGTTAAGTATAATATAGTATAGAGTAACTGAATTCAATCAAAAATATTTATGTTTTGAAGTTTGGATTATACATTAATTAATTAAAGACCACGATGCAGTTTTTCTGTGCATGATAGTCCACATGTATTGAATATATAAATTCATATTTTAAAGGTGTATTTATGACTGTTATTGTTTGTTTAAAAATGTTGTGCTATTTATTTATTTTTAATAAAGGCCAGAGGTATATTTATCGATATTGTGTTTAAAAGTTTTTAGCCTCCTAATTAAAAGAATTATATCACTGTAAATAGTGTTTACTTAGTGAATATAAATAATTCTATATTGATGGATCTGCTTTCGTTTATTAAAATGTTTTTTCTTTAGTGTCATCGAAATACTCCTACGGGCTTTTGAGTTCTACGACACCTCTTAAAACAAAATTCTTCTCATCAGTAATTACGAGTACATTCATTGGTAGACTTTTGTGGTACTAAGTCAGCGTAATTTTGTTTTAGTTGGTTTTTAATTGATTATTTTCTACGAAAAATGTCGAGTACTACATAAGCATAAATACACAATATAAATAATTATCACTTAAAAAGGTTTAGAAAACACCTATCTAGAGTACATTTTTTGTCTGTAAATATACTGAGAACATGATTTTTTCATGTTTTATTTCTTTATAAGTCAAAAAATGTAAATAAGTGTTTTTTAACCAACACAAAATATAAAATTTATGCTATAGATAAAAATAATTCAAAATTAAAATTAATAAATTGAAAAAAGAACTAAGTAGTAGAACATGCTAGAATTGCTAAAATGGAATCTGCAAAACATGTAATAATCTATGTGAATAATCATGTAAATCTGACTGTTTATCAAGGTATGATTTAACTGAACATTTTTTCGGTTTCAAGATGTGTATAAGTTCTGTAACCTCTTCAATTCTCAATAGAATTATTTTTATTTTCAACAGTTTTTTTTTATTACATTGTAAGCGAATTCGGGCTTCACCTTCTTCAGTATTATTTGCTGATACATAACAACCAAATATATGTAACGCTTTTCTGCTTGTCTGACATCGATGTTACTGATGTAAGTCAGTTGGTATTCTTATAATACTTAAGTCCCCATTTTTACACATTGACACATTATTTTATTCGGTAATTCAAAAAATGAACTTTTTAATATACCAACTCGATTACAACAAAAAATTAAGCACACATTATGATAAAACAAACTAATTCCTCGGTTCACTCAGAATCTTAAAATATTGAATATGAATTCACTATACTTTCAATAATTCAAATAAAAAACATATTGCAAAAATATTTTTTTATCAATCACTGAATGCTTTTAAAGCGTATCAATAATATATTTAAAGAAGTAAAACTATGTTAACAGGTAGTATGAAAATTACATGTGCTCAAACCACAGAAGCGAGAAGCAATTTTTTGGAGTGTTGGAACGCTAGATCAAGATCAACAACATTATTTTATATTCGTGGTTACTTTTTAGATAAACTGTAATATTATGTTATCACAAGTTTAGAATATTTTTCATTATTATACAATTTAGAATAACCGAAGTATAAAATATTTTATAATATAACTACAGAAGTTACTAAAATTTTAAGTAACTACATATGACTGGTTTTTAAAAAATACATCTTGTTTTGTAATTGTAACTACTTTTTTTATAGTCAGTACTCTACTCCAGCGGTTCCCAACCTTTTTAGTTTCGCGGACCACTAATTTTGTAAAAAAATATTTGAGGCCCACCCATAGCATACCTATTTACGTTTTCATAAAATTATAATATATAATATTTAATATTATACCTAAGGCTCGCGGCCCAGTACCATGCTGCTCACGGCCCACAAGTGGGCCGCGGCCCATGGGTTGGGAACCGCTGCTCTACTCAGTACATCGCATTCATCCATCTTGAGAAAAGTTTTCGGGAATTAGTTCGGTTGTTGTCCACTAGTAGCGCTAAGAACCTACTTGTCCGGTCTCTAATTCTCGTGGACTATCATGTTGATAATCTACATAGCTAAATATTCTATGACGTAACACAATTTGACCGACAGTGTCTGAAACGTTATCTTCATCAACTGGTAAATACGTTATTTATGTTAAATTTAAATTTTGATTTTTCTTGTTTCGTTTGTTAATCGTTCAATTATTTTCTTATTCTTCTATTATTATAATAATTTCTCTCTTAAGCCTTCGATGTTCGAAGTTTGAATTGCTTATTAAATGTTACTTGATACTTGTTAGTTGTTTAGTTGTTGTACACTGTACAGGCGTATAGCGGATCGGCACTAGCGGAGCAGCGGTGAATAACACTTTCCTTATTCCGTTCAATAATTTTGATTTGGCGTATCGTCGAGGTTCGTATATATTTTTGTCATTCTATTGAAATAACATTATAACAATAACTTAGACTTCTTAATATCCCACCCATGCCTTTATTGTGACACTTTTAGACAACCTGCACTGTTTTGTATAATATTTTAAATTAATCATCTTGTTTTTGCCATTTCTTTTGTATTACGATTTAGACAACAAAATTTTCTTGTCATTTCAAAAGCAATAGTAACAATATTCTACTGGTAAAACGTTATCTTGTGATTTACGTTCATTTATAAGTGCTGGTTGTAAAATCAAATACATACTATGAAATTATTTTAAAAACTTGTAGTCAATAAAAAATAGATTTACTTTATATTTTACATTTGTGACATTATTGCTTTTGAAGATTAAGTACCCTCTGTATAATGATTTATTAATGTTCAAATTTGATGAGGTAGGAAACTTAATGCAGCTATAACATACATTTATGTAATTATTCTGTATGTTTATTATTAGCCATTTAATTTTAGATAAATTATTAGGCTTTACCAGTATTTTTGTTCAATGTAACATGTTGATAAAATTTACCTAGGTAAAAATATTGTGAAATATATTGGATTTTAAAATCGTGAGGGTTAAAATGGTTAGTTTAAATTTGCAAGAATTAATTTAATTGTTAAATGACAAAAAAAAATAAATATAACTCAACTTATGATGTAATTATTACTCATTTCTAGGATTATGGACTCACTTAAAGGTAATGAATTAGTTGACGTTTCACTTATTGAGTGGCGTACTCCTGAATTGGTGAAAAATAAAACTTATGAAGATAATTGCGCTAATAATCCATTTGATATAATGGAGTTGAAAGCAGCTACTATGGATCCATTTGATTTAGATTCATGGCAAACACCATCAAAACGAGATCCACCATGTGGCAACATATTGAGTCCTTTATTTGAACTAACATTTAAGCAAATGGGAAGAAGTGTATCCTTAACAGATATTAATGGTGTTGCCAAAATCTTAGAAAAAAATAGTATAGAACAGAAGAATGATGTAATTATTGAAAATCAATTAAAAAATAATACCTCATTTATTGAAAAAGAAATTTGTGGTCAGCAAATAGAAAATGTCTCAGCTCATGAAGACGCAAACAAAATAAAAAGCCATAAGGAAAATATAGAATTAGTTTCAATACAAGATTCTAAAGAGACAGATATAGAAAAAAATTCAGTATGTAATGAAGAAGAAAAAAAAATTATTAGAGAGCAAACACGACAACATATTAGTATGCTCATTGAAAAAGGTAAACAAAAATATGAAGTAGAGCATTCACAAAAGTCATTGTTTTGTACACCACAACGTAATGTGGAATCTAGTTTAAATAAAACTGAAAATATATTTAACAAAGGATTTATTCGGAGCTATTCTGATAGCTTTAATTGTAACAACACTAATAATTTGCCTGTAAGTAGTAAAAAAAAACCTTGATTCTATTAAAAAAATAAGTGTTGTTTAAAAAGATATTTTTCATGTGTCAAGTGAGTAATTATTTTATTATACTTTAGGATTGTGTTATGGCTAATAATAGTAATAATAAATCAAACAGTAGTTCTGAAATTGCTGCCGATGAACTGGGTTCATTTGATTTGAATTCTTTAAAACCAGAATGGGTTGTGGATAATTTTAGTGATAGTGACTTAGAAGTCCATTTGGTAAGATCATGCAAATAATCAATTTTTGTTGTTATTTTAACTTTTATTTTATTTAGGAAAAATCTGCGGAAGTCGAAGAAACAAATAATTCTAATGATCTAGTTGATGTTAAGTTGAAAACACTCAATCGTATAGGTAATTCTTTTATTAATAAAAATATTAATTTTTATCTATAATTTAATAAATAAATAGTATAAGTTTAATTGACTTATATTATCTGAGGAATAATTAATCATGTTTATAAATATACATTTAGGTTCAAATAATCATCCTAATTAATATTATTTTTGATTAGAATGCAGATTAGTTGTACATTTTGTGATTATTATATTTCAATATTGTTTAAGGAATGGTTGAAAAACAATCCAATGGATGCCAGACTGTCTTAAAATCTATGCAAAATAAAAGAGTTCAAACTAAAGGTCCTTTTCTAGCCAATGTTCCTCTACAGCATATGGTGCAAAATTATGAGGACGTAGAAATCAAAAAAACAATTCTTGAGTCTGATAAGCCTAATAAAGTATGTTGAGTTTATTTATTTTTTTTAATATTCACCAGTTTTGTATTCTTCTAGTTTTAAATTTTAGTATGAGTTTTGATATTTTTTAATTTTCACCAACTTAGTAACATTCAATTGTACTCCTTATAACACTGTATTAATTGTTACTAAATTTTTAGTTGAGTATTTAAAAATATACTAATGTATTTAATTGTTTGGTATAGTTAAAGCCTGTAGCTGCTTCTACACCTACTTTGAACATTGTATCATCTATAACACCAACATCAGTTGAATCTTCTATTAAATCAAGGTAAGTATTCTTAAGATAAAAATTGTATCAACCTTTTATAAACTTCAATTTTGTGTTAATTAATTTGGATGATAAGTTTTTTTCTCCTAAATATTATTTGGAACTAAATAATTTAGTGGATGGAGGTAGCTTAGTAGAAAAAAGTTAATTTAAATTATCTTATACAAGGCAAATTAAAACCATAACTTATTTAAAATTCAACATATTATTTTAGTTTATACGAGACTGGTTAATTTAATTATGTCTTTCAAACCACCAGTTGATAGTTGATGGTACGAAGAATAATTGTATTTTTTCTATATATTTGTCCATGTTGAATGTTTGGAATTATTGATTAATCTAGTTTTATTTTTTAATTGCAGTCCTTCAATTCGTCGATCAATAGCTAGTACTATTGAAAGTCCAAGTACACCACTTAATGTTACCAAATGTATTGGAAAAAATTCAACTACTGTAAGTTATATTTGTTTAGATTTATTTGTCTGTTTATTTTTATTCTGACCTGTTTTGTATGATTATTTTAAATACCAAGGATAAAAAAAAAAAATTAAGCCTCATAAATAATTCACGTTTGACCAATCCAGCAAATAAACGTTCCAATGTAAGTATACTGAAAGAGAAGTTTAGTTTGTATTGCATTTATTAACACATTTTAAATTATAGACTACAGTTGTTTTGTTTGACGGAGCTAATGTGAATAGGAGTGAAACAGTACAGTTTTTCAAATTGAATAAATCCAAAGTAAGAATTAATGAAATTTTGTAATATTCATGTTAAAATATTAAATTATATAATTTTAGTCTGAAAGTAAAATTGGGAAGATACCAAAACCGAGAATGAGTGTAAGTTCACAGTATTGTCTTATAATATTTTATTTTGTGTCTAACAAAATATTTGTACATTACTATTTCTCTTTTATTTTTGAAAATTAAGTATCTGTATACTTAAATTTATGTTAACAGGGCTTGCCAGTATCAAAAAGATTCACCATGTCATTTAAAGGGAAAGAAAATATAAGACCTTAGTAAAGACTTGGGTGATTGTGATGCGTAATATTTATGTCATATTTAAAAATGATAAAATTATATTTTTATTCATCATAGGTTAATATACTTATTATTTTTACTATAGTGATTCGTTATAATTATTATAAACACTACTTATTTAAAAATCAAACACTCATTTTTTAAAGTCTGATGTATAAACATTAAATATTGTATTTTTTTTATTTGAATAAAGTACTTGTTATTTTAATTTTTTTTCAATGATTCATGTTTACAAAATTGAAATCTTTGGTACGTATAACATAAAAAAACATAGTTAGTATAAATTTGCCATAGGGAATGAAAAAAATATATACAATGAAAGTGCATGTTGTTTAATCAAAGTATAATTAATTAAAATGAAAATGATAAAATTATGAAATTGAGTATAAAAACATACGACATTAAACAACTTTAGATAAAAATGTATTTATTTACAAATAATGTAATATTCATATTAAAGATTTTACATAGGTGGTTGTGTTAGTCGTTTGTAATCAACTTTCTCTAAGTGCACAAGTGGTTTCAATTGCTCAGAAAATATACGCATGTCTTCAGCAATTGCATCTTGATTGCTGGGTGCCAGAACACTTAATTCCACTAGATAAGATTGAGATATTGGATCAACACTCTCTGGCGCAGGTTTTCCCACCACCATCATCTGTAGCCATGATAATATAACATTAAGCAAAAATTATTAAACTAAACATAAGACTAATGCGGTCAACCCAACCTTAAAAATTTTGGAAACAGTAATCTTCATTCTCCCTTTACGAAACATGTAGCCTCGTAAAATGTATTCAAAATCCATCCGAAATCCCATTTCGGTAAGGAAATCTACAATTGTCGGCGTTGTAGCTACGTCAATACTATTTCTTAAGATTGTCGGTCTGGACTTGTCACCTGGAAATGAAATAATCAATTAATTACAATTCATTTTAAATTTGTATGGGTTTTACCAAGTTCAGGTTGTCCTATATAACGCAGCTGATACGGCATGTCTAAATAATCTATTGCTCTCCTAACTCTTAATGTAAGTGGTTGCGGAGTAACATTTCCTAAACAAGAGAGATTAAATTGTAATAAGTGATAAAGAATAGCTCAAAACAGTAATGAGCGCATTGTGAGAAGGTTGTTGGATCATAAGAGATAAGCAATTACTTATGCTGAAACACATTTCATGGTCGTGAAAAGTTTCTGGACCGGAATCAACATTATCGCAAAGACCTCGTAGTCTGTGCAACAGTACTTCGACTGCTGAGTCTAGCACACTGCCTTGTAACAGGTACTCTTGGTTCGGAACAATGTTATTCTTCATAGCTGCGGTCAAGCTGTCCATCGCCGGTATAGGCGCTTCCTGCAACAATTACGATACAATTTTTTTAGTTCTCGAACAACGTCAGCTATTGCTTATTTCAAAGCAGAAAGGAAAACTCACCTTCAAGGCTTCCATGTCGCGTGGTTTCTTTATGAACCCTTACTTATTAATTTAAAATTTCAACGTTACTCGCATAGTTCTTATGAATAGTTCCTATTAATTATTTTGTACGGTTTGTTTTTATTTACATTTTTACTGCAATAAAAAAACTTCTATAGTGCGGTGCGGTGTATCGACGAATGATAAGGTACTGATAAAAGCTTGGAAAGTAATGGTATAAATATTAAATAAGTAATGATATTATTCTGTGGTAGTGGTAACAGGACTTTTATCTCTTATTATTATCTTATTATTATTTTTATTTTTTTATCCTCATTTTAGGTTATCCGGTTATCGGGCTCTACGAACAAATTAAAAAACGACAGTACTCAGGACTGTACGGGAAGTTTTGGAAAACTATTATTTTGAATAAATGTGAAACAGTGATTACTTGATATTGGCGAAATGTAAGTATAAACCTATTCGATTTTTAAATTATTACTTGTCAACAATGGATAATATATGAATATAGTTATTATAATATATTAAAATATCCATATTTATATGGCTTTCTATGTATACACTTGGTAGGCATAGTATAATCGATACGAATAGTATATTCGATGATCAGTATCAGTTTTCAATTTTCCATTTGGTTTTTAATGAATACAGGTCTTTGAATTATTATGTTAAAACCATATTTATTACCAATTAAGATTATGTGCAACTTATTGTTAAAAAATATTATCATATTTTGTTATCCACAAATTCATCTAAATATAAGTACATACTATTTTAATATTTTTTATTAATTGATTAAACTTGTTTTTGTATCTGCAAAAATTATTCATAAATCATAATGATTGTGAAACCATTTATTTTGTTGTAGTTATGTGAAAGATGAGAGCATACAGAATAATAAAGAAGCTGATGCCGTCCAGCGGGGGAGGTGATGATTATGAAAAGGCTAAAAAATCTATACGTTTAGCTAGGTATGGTTGTGCAAATAGGCCTTTTTACCACATTGTAGTTGTACTTGTAAGTATATATATATACTATACATATAACCTCATTCAAATATTGCCTTTAAAATTGGTCAATTTATTTTTTAGCAAAGGCGAGATTGTAATGCACATCCCATTGAACAACTAGGGACTTATGATCCTATGGAAAACTACAATGGAGAAAAACTAGTCAGCTTAAATTTGGAAAGGATTAAGTTTTGGATGGCAAAAAAGGCCCGACTATCTAATCCAGTTGCCGAGTTATTAGGTTTGTGCACTAATCTAACTATGATGTAGTATGATGACTGATCATTATAAAATGTACACATTAGTGAGTTTAATTATGAATGTTTTGATGTTAGTCCGTCATATGTGTAAAAATTGTTAGTTAGAGATATGCTAAATAATTAACTACTAATGAAAATTGAATTATTCTTGAAGTTACTTGAAGTCAAACCACTTTTGTAAAGACAGTAAATTTACGTGGTGGATTATCATTACTGAGGTTATATATTTTCAATGTAATATCTTTATAGTATACCACTTACTACTTAGTAAATAAGTATTAACAAATTAATATCTAATTTGTATTCAATAAAAAATGTATTATGTATGTACAATTTTTTTTCTTTGTATTTGAGTCAAGTTCAGTTTTAATTTTTGGGTTCAGAATTGTTTGCTTGAGCTTAAATTTTGCATTGGAGTTTGGTTAGGTTCTTACTACTTGTTTTCAATTATTGAACTGAAATCAAACACTTGAAATTCTGTTAGAATTTTTAAATTCAAACTGTTCTACCTATAATGTAAACATCAAATTTTTACTCAGAAATCAGAGTCAATAACTGGTTTCTATATTTTAGTGTTATTTACAATTTATTCATCATATTGTTTGTAAGCTATGAAAATTAAAACTTATTAAAAGTTAGTAAACACTAAATAATAGCTTTATTTATGTAAACCAAATAATATAATTTAAACTGTATTATATCAAGTACAAGATATAATAATTACAATTTTAAAAAGAAATAAAGCACAGCCAATAAAAAAAATGTTCATACAGAAAGTTGTTAACAACTTTTATAAGGATTAGAAAATTAAATTTTGATGATATTGGGTATTTTAACAAATTTTGTTTCAGGGTATTATAATATAAAGTTTAAACTGATCCATCTGACCTCTTTCACTTCGTTTTTCAAGGTCATTGGTACAATAGTTTCAAGTTAAAAAGTCTTGTATCTCACTGGACCGTAGATCATCAGATCTAAGAGTTTTGTCCATTTTTATTTATGAATCAGATTGTTTACAAAAATTCTAATTGTTTATTAATGTTATTAAACCCACCTCATATTTTAAAACTGATCTATGAATGGTAATACAACTTAAAATGTTTTTGTTAGAACATTGTCTTGATATAAGTGAGGCACATTTTTATTGATGGAATATTTTTCTTCTTATATAATGGCTGTTTTAAAATGTTGATATTAATGTTGAAAGTAGTGTTTAAGTGTTACAATATTCAAATTTGTAAAAATAATTTGGTTTGCTCTCATAGAAATAAAGTATTACATCCAAATGAGTTTTAAAGTTAATGTGTTATTTATAATAATGTTGAATTTAAATTATTTTCAGGTTTATCTGGGTTTTTACCCATGCATCCTCGTACTTACATGACAGCTTGGAGGAATAGACAACAGAGTAACACTAAAACCGAACCTAGTGAAACAGCAACCAATTAAGTTATATTATGTATTTGTTTACCGAATGATGTAGATAGTTGAATAGCCCCAATGCTTGTTGTTTGTAGCATTGTGGTAATTAAGTGCATTAAATGCAAAAATAAAATAAAATGTTGTACATACGTTTTGTTGTTCTACTGTTTTATTATGAGAATAAACAAAATATAATTTCAAAAATTATATAATTAATAAATGTAATAAGGTTGTTTACAAAATTAATATTTTTAGATCCTGAGAATGTTGTGGTTTTTTTTCTATCTGAGTACACAATTTCAACTAGAAGGATTGCTCCAATAATCACAATATGTCATAAATCATAATTAAAAAAAAAATAGCATAGTTTCTCATGGAAAAAAAAAACTAGTATTGCAGTTTTTAATTTATATTAATTATAGAAAATGAAAATAAATAAATAATAAATTAATATAAGACATGTAAAAATATTCAATAATCATAAGACGGCATTTCCTTGTCATTGTAATGGTGATGATCGTCCAGATTGTTGTCCATTGCTCGGCCGAGTGTGCTTACAAATGACTTGGCTCTTGACGACAAATACCGGTCAACTTGGCCCAACACTGTCATGAACTGTATCATTTTCTCCAAGTCTGAGTTAATCTTCTCAGCCCTTTCGTCGGTCGAAGACTGCGGCCGTGACTTCTGGTGTAAATCTTCCAAGCGAATATGGTTTGAATGCGGCTTTGATAATTGATACCCGTCCTTTGTGGGAATGTGACTGTTGCGTAATGAGCGGTTATTTCCTAAAACAATTTATTGTGTTATCATATAATATGCTATAACGCTTAAGGGAGTCGTTTTTGAATTTTTTTTTCATTATTTTATGTCATTTTTAAAATCAAAATTAAAAACC
The DNA here is from genome assembly GCA_949715065.1 of Periphyllus acericola. NCBI lineage: Eukaryota > Metazoa > Arthropoda > Insecta > Hemiptera > Aphididae > Periphyllus > Periphyllus acericola. Next base: position 14,622,075 of record OX454271.1, read on the forward strand.
AATGTTCCTGAAAAAAGTTATAAATCATTATCAAGTATCATATCACATCACAACTGTATTAAAACGGTAATATGCTGATTGAGTGATAGCTTGTTATTTTATTCTATTCTATTTTGTTTATTTATTTAACGCCAGATGGCAATTACAAAGTTTGATGATATTTTACATGTTGTTCGATCAACAGTCATTACATGGTTGTAGCGTACAGAATACAGATAGGTAATAATAAACAGCATTTTAAACATACGAAACGATAAGTTAACATCTTGAATGTGGTGAGTAAAATTGAGGCAACAATTGAAAGTAATACGGTACAGTATCATAAGTGAAAATAACAGGTAAGGAGGCGTAGCATTCTGTGTAAAGGATGGTTGATGTGGCTGTAGTTCGTACGGTGAGAACGGGGGACGTCAAATAAGAAGTGGTGTCCAATTGCTTAGACGTAGAAACGAAAATAAATAGGAGACATTGGACGGACCGGGGGCGTCGATTTTTTTCCCCCATATTACTTATCGGCTTATTATTAAGTAGAAGTGTTCATTAATTACTATCAGTTAGACAATGATAAATTAGACGATGATAAGTGAATAAGAAAATATTACAATAAATAGGTATTAGATAAATTTAAAACTTAAAATTACAATAACATAACCACTTTTGAGATGTGACAAACTCTATTCTAAATTTAATGGTAACTGGGGCCAGGAAATTTGTCGCTTATTAAAGTGGTGTTTCTAGACTGTTTAGCCAATTAATCGCCTCTGTTTTAGCTTCATGTAATTTTGCTGTTCCTCCTTCAAATTTAGTAATTTGACATTCTTCCACAATGTGTTTGATAGTTTGTTCGATTCCATAAGAACAAAAAAGGGATTGTTCCATTCCCCATTTGTGAAGTAAACTTTTACTTCTGCCTTAGTTCTTATTATATATTCAAGGTTGACCATAATTTCCGCGGAAGATCAAAGCCCGGAGTTCTTGTTTCTAGATTTTCGATCAGAAAAGAGCGTCGATTAAACCATTAAGTTGAGAGGAGATAAAATGAATGTCTGCGTCGGACGTCGAGAGGCAAGAATAGGATCTTATTTTAAGAATTAGCAGCTCATAGACGCGACTAGAGCCCAAATGTTGGGGGTGTTAAAATTATGTTTTGCTTACCGAAACGACGGGGCTACGTCCCCATACCCCCTTTTATTTTAGTATCAGTACTTTAACGTGGATAGTACCTAGGATGTATAATATTTATCTTATATTATATAAAATGGATGACATTTATAAGAATCCACAGTTATTGACCAAAAACACCAACTTTTGAACATTTTATGTTGGGTTTCATCCAAATATACATTATACAATTTATACATGAAGAGGGTGATTAAAAGCAGCGTATGAAAGGAACCGGTTTTGAACTCGTTCAACATACGAAGTGGATCCTTGGCCAAATGTGATAACTACATCGTATTCTAAATAATTCAGAACGGACCAAAGAAAAGTAGAGAAAACGAAGACATTAGACAGGGGATGGATGTAAAAATTATATTATTGCGTTTTATAAAACTTAGTACTTTTAGAGCTCTACCAAAAGCTGTATTAATATGGTGATCGGAAGAAAGAGTAGGAGTAAGGTAGAACCCTTTTTTAATAAAGTCTGTTTCCGGAGCTCCATGAATAGTTTTTTTTTTAATTTAGTAGCGCGTTTCAACGTGAAATTTTAATAATGTCAGTCTTATAGTAAAACAAAAAATCACTGACAAACGCTCGTCAAGTCGATGCCTTATTGTTTTGACTATGAAAACAATAATAATAATAATAATATTAACTGTATTTCTTTTGTAGCCACACGCGAAAGAAGAACGTCAGGCACAACGTGGAAAACGATTTGTTTGCGTTCGAAAATCAGTTAAAGATCACGTAATGTGTAAATATTCCTATATAAATAAAAGACGACCTGCAATCATTGTTCTGCACTAACTCGCCCGGGCGAAGAGTATATACTTACCAACACCAACAATAATTCATGTACATGGTCAAACAGTCTTTTATAATATTAAATTTATCATAAGTCATAAACTCATAACTTAATGTCTTTATAAGTGTGTAAATTCAGAATTGTGTTTATACGTACAACAATGTGTCGTATATCACTAATATTGCTGCACACGTGTTCATGATAAATGTAACCTGAGATTTATTATTTTGCGTTAGAGAGAGAGAGAGAGAGAGAGAGAGAGAGAGAGAGAGAGCTGAGTGTTTTTTTTTGTATATAATACGAACTGGTGGTTTCTGAATAATATTGTATGGTCGTCCATAGGAAAAGTTTTTTGGGGTGGGGGGACGATTCTAAAAATGTAAATTAGATAAAAGCCGGTTTAATGTTATTTCATACATTTTCATAAGGACAGAAAAAATTAATTAATATTATCAAATTTATTATTTGAATCGGTAAATAAGAATAGAAAATGTCTATGTATCGTATACTAATATTAATAAAAATAATATGATATTCATAAATGCATTAAATTTCAAGTTTATTATATTATTTTTCTTGTAGGGGGGCGAGTGCACTGTCTTGTCCCCCCTCTATGGAAGCCCATAAGTATGTAGTACTAAGTATACTAGTATATCTAGTACATCAGCTTGTAATAAGTATATATTATAATTTTTATATAGTAGACACTCAAGAGTCCCCTAATCCCCTTCGTCAAAGGTGACTATTATAATTTATTAATGTAGCAAAACAATATAGTAATAACTAGTAATTGTAAAAATGTGGTTATTCAAATAGAAGACTTTGTCGTTGTTTTACATAGTATAAAAAATTATACTGGTGATAGTAATATAATATTATAATTGACACCACGGCGCTTACGCGTGTACGAAATAATATTATTCCATTATAATATATCATGATAAAATAATAGTAATATTTCATGTTTTCAGACGTTATGTGCGCAGCGGACAGTTTTCGCGATCGACTGTTGAAACTATTCAGATAATTTAAACGGAAAGGTTATCGGGGAAGTCGTCATAATCGTTGTGCTCCGACCGTTTTACAAGTGAAATAACCGTTTATACTATGCATTATTATAATTTATAACATATTCTTGCGCAGGTTTCCTCTCTAAATGCCCGAACGAGAATCCAACGAAAACGTCCGAACCTTGCAGATACATCCGGTTCCGCGTGATTCGTAATAATTTGATGTGTGCCGTACGTAAAGTGCATAAATCGAAGCGAATAGAAATTTAGCAAACCGCACCCAAATGGAACTCTCGAGATTTTCACGTGGCCGAACACACTACGACATCATGTCAAATTTATAATCGATCGTACAGTGCAAAATCGTTAACAAACTCGATACCTGTATCATCATGTATTGTACACATTTTTGCACAGGAATTGCATTTGGCTATACACTATGCCTACATACGATCGCTCTAAACTTTTAAAACTTGTAGAAATGTAGCTATATCGACTCGAGATTCGAGTTCTTATGCACAAAAAAATGTACAGATAATAATATTATATTTTGCTTCGGATCTAGTGTGCATAGCTCTGAAAAACAGCCGTTGCCAATTGAAATATGCATGAAACCCGATAAAAATTATTACTACGACAAAGAATTGTAAACGTTCGAACTTGAATTCATATTATGCAAGTTGAGTCAAAATTAAACGTTAATAATAATTGTACGGCTTAAAGCTTAAACGATCGTTAAGAATCTGTTCTGTGATGGTGTAAAATCGGATTGTTGATTTTGTTATTACACTTAAGTGCGATGATAATATCGGCTGATCGATCACTTTCCATTCGCCATTCCCAGTGTAAGAACGAATATATGCAAATCGTTATAATAAATTCTATGGCCGCGTTCAAACTTCTATCGAAAAGAGCAATATTATCGTATACTGTGCAGAGCACGTGAATTCCTGGAACGTTCGCGCATTTATTACATTAGATTATAATATTATAAAAATCACCAAGATCAACGGTACGCGTGTATGTATATTATTATAGGGGACCTTTGAGAAAAAAACCGAAAACCACCTGTATCCAACCAGGTGGAGTGCAACTACGTGGCCGCAGCGGATCACGCGAGTACACACAACGCGCATGTATACATAATTTTTAATTGGTGTGCTGTACCGTTCGTGGTATATCGTATACACGTTGATCATTATATAGGTGTAAGTGTTACAGGGCATGTAGAAATGTATAATAGCATGTAATTATTGTTTCACAAAATATGCGATAAAACCTACTCAATCGCATGTTCGTTACGAATAACACGCCGCCGCGGTCCATTTAAATTATGCCGTCCTTAAAATTAATTTCTCCTCGCCTCCGCGGCGATAATATTATAATACTGTGCTAAGTCGATCGGTAATTTTAAATTTATCATTCACGAAACCGTGTAACGCGACCGGCAACAGCGTCTTATCGCGCCGTTACTTGTTCAGATAAAAAATGTCTTAAATAGGTCAGATGATGATGGCCTGCAAACTTATAATATTATTATAATGTACGATTATGACTAGCGGTGTAATATTATACATTTATAACACAACGATGGTTATTATTGAAATGCTGTCGAAACGTGTGCAGCGATTTTTTATGCATTTTATAATATTGTTTGCACGGAACATATATTTATGCTGCGACGCATTGCCGTACCGCAAAAATGCAATGCACTTTTATGCACGTAATAATACAATAACCAGAGCAGAATCGTGTACTAAGATATTAGAACATTGCGCACGCATGCGGAAGTGACTATTAAGTATAATACTTTTATACACTATAATTACAGGAATATTATCGCCGAGTATCATGTAACCCTTGAAGGGCTATTTAAAAAAAAAATGATGTATATATATTTTGCTACATATAGTATTGGTGTCGCTCGAAATACGGGTCTGGAGAAATTAAATTGAATTGCATTTTTTTTTACAGATTTTTGAATTTTTAAATAAACCTGCAGACTTTTGTCCTCTTCTTGCCTTCATGTCCACCCACTGACAAAAAGTGTACACTATAAGATTGGAATAATTATTGTCTATATATATTATATATATTGTACATATCTATAGTTATTATTTACCAAGTATAAATTAAAACGGTTTAGATTAAAGAGCCGAACGACCCCAATGTATAATATAATTATATTATAATATTAATGTTGTTTATTATTCTAAAAATGACCATAACTAATGAGGAAAATGATTGAAATAATAAGAAACGTACAACTTTTCATGCGGTCATAACGTGTTCAATGCAATACAGCAGCGATTCTCAAGCTATTTTGTTCGCGGAGCCCATATGTTCCTAAAAAAAATTACGGAGCCCCAAAATTCAGAAATGTCTATTTGAAACAAGAATGCATTATGACTGAAGAAATTATTATATTATTAGAACTTCGAAAATTGTAGATGAGTAAACAAAATTATCGTACATGTAAAAAGAACGAAAAACCAGACTTTTATCAAATCTCATTTTGACTATAACACAATATATTATGTGGATTTATAAATAGTTAATGGTTTAAAATGTTTAAAATAATACATTGGTACGGTACAAATAATATTGAATCTTATATATAATAATGTAGCTAAGAAATATAATAATAATTTGAATTTAATCAATACAGGAGCCACGGAACCCCTAGGCCTAGACCAACCTTGCGGAGCCCTAGGGCTCCGCGGAGCACAGTTTGAGAACCGCTGCAATTCAGAATATGTCCCAGAAGTTCCGTATGACTCGTAGTATCTTCGTGGTAAGTTAATATATTTAAATGCGGTTTATTTTACAGTTATAAGTAACAAAATTCTGATTGAATGGCATAAATTTCAAAATTTTAATAATTTTTTCAATGGTTTTAAAAAATATGATCTTGAATTAAATGTTTGAAAAAAAATATGAATTTATGTCATTCAGTTAAAATTTTATTTTTTGTTACTGTAAAAAAAAAAAACAGTATTTTTATATAATGATTTTTCACGGAGATACTATGGGTGATAAAGGACTTCTAGAATATACCGTACACAAAAATAATTTTTAATTTTTAATCTAGTTAAAATGATGGCTTATTGTTCTGAACAAGATACGTATCAGTTGTACTCTGTCGGATGTAAATTATTATTCACTCATTTTTCTTGGAATTTGAACAAATTGTAACAAGAAAAATTACTCAATCGATAGATCATGAGATATTTTAAATGATGACCATTGGTGTATATTTATAACAGTTAACCTACTGGACCTATACATACTATCCCTACTCGCAGAGTGCAAAAATATACATATTTAGTATTACGAAATTATACATACGACTTATAAGTTACTTATTCATGTATCAAAAGGTTGAAAATAAAAAATAAAAATTTAAATATGAGATAGTTGGAAATGATAGGTTTCACAAAAAGCGTTTGACGTCCGAAATCTTTATAATGACATGTGTATACTATGTAAGCAATTAAATAAACATATTGCTCAGGTCAATTCTGGTTCGTCTAATATCTAGCTCACAGGAAAAAATATTTTTAACAAAATTTTTGAATAGTCATTAGTGAAAGAAAAATATGAAGGCCTTTTCGGTTTTATTAAAAATGCGACAAGCTGATATAAACAAGTCAATGTGGAAATTACGATTCACGAAGAATAATCGTTTCGCTTTTCGTCGGAAATTCAAGTCGCCTCTTCGTCACTTACTACTCATCGTGTACGTACTTATGATATAATGGTTTTATGTATTCAAATCGCGGTCGCTATCGGACTGTGGTTAAGAAACTAGTTACCTGCAGTAGTGGTCAATTTGACGGATCCTCCGACCGGAAGCTTTTTCGACGAGGCCGACGTTTTGGGAAGCTTGCCCACTTCCGGTATGCCACGAGCTTTGGACGCGGGCGTCGGGTGGTAAAACGTTCCGATCATCGACTCGCCGTGTTGGCTGGCGGTCGGCGACGCGACAACGACCGACTGTAACAAATAACGGAGACTTAAATATTTAATTATATTTTACTAGAATAAAACAACGTTGATAAAATGGGAAATTAGAAACGACGACGGGACACGGTTATTGGATGCAAAATGTATAAATATCGAGATATCCATGTAATATGCGTATAATATTTATATTAAATGCGTGTGTTAAACATGATGCGCACCTGGACGGCGACGTAAAGTACGATCGTTCTGTATATCATCGTGGAAAAACTGTGCTCAGCCCGTCGGCCGGTGTTCGCTTTTTAAACGTCTCAGCGAAGAGTTTTTTTTTTTTAGCTGGAATTTCCAAAACAATAAGCCCACTTAGTGTTTACCTTCCCGTCTGCCGTCGTCGTACCACTTTTTCACGTTCATTATTTTGATGTGCATTATGCAAATATTTATAATGTGTAATTTATGTGTGAGTGTGTGAGTGTGTGCCTAATGCATATTTTAATAATGTATACATAATATATAATATATATATATCATATATGTTTTATTTTTTGACGACTGTGTGACGACGGCAATAATAATAAACGATAACAATAACAACGGCGACATGCATTGTTATTGCAACAGGTGCGCGTGGACACGAGGCGATTTCGAAACGAGAGTCCCGGAAACCGCGGTCCCAGTTCTTCGCGGCCGTCGAAACGATCGACATATTTCAATAGACCCGAACAGACCCGAATAGGGAACAAAACAAATTGGATTCGACCGACTAATACTATTTATAATAAGTATATTATAATTTATAACAGTCTTGAAATATCTTGTTTTTCAAATGTTCCACTTCCCGGTGGGATTATTTTTCAATTTATGATTGAAATATCTTTTAGAGATTACCGGGCCTTACTGAGATAACTCGTGGTTTGCTCTGTTTATCAGTGTATCACCTCGCCGAAGTTCAATATCTTCTGCAGTTCTGTGCTATATTCGATGTCATTCAGTTTCTACGCGTCTTTTCAAATTTGTCACGCGTTTTCCATCATTGGTATTTCGATGTGTTATTGCAAAGACTATTTCTACGTGCTGTTCATGAATCATTATACCGCTAGTCTGCAACACTACTGTTTAGGTCTTACGCTCAAATAATCTAGGTAACTAGTAACACACTCATAGGTGTGCGCAGGAGTATTTGTGTGACATAGTACTTCTTAAATTATTTTTTATAATACTGAGTTTTGAAAAACTGCATTCATAGCTACAACTAGTGACTGGAATTGTGGCAAACATAAACGGAAATTATTTTTAAAAATATCTGATCTACCATACTGTTTTAGCCAATCGAGCCATTTATGTACAGAACATGAGTTTGTACCTCTTGGTGTATCTTCAGTGGAGTTCAAAAGATTAACTTCACAGCATAAATCTTCTGTTAAAATTGAAAAATATGTGTATTATAATTCATCAGCAACTGTTTATCACAGAATTAGAAGCGCTGAATAACAACTAATCTGCGTGATGTGTTGAGTGTACGCAACATCTAGAATTGTAGCGGTTTTACATTTCATAATTTGGATTAATTAGTCATTACTCCCACATTTTAGTACACGGCACTCTTAAAAACAGTATATGCACCATACTATAAAAGTCACATCTTAAAATAAGGCAGTTTTTCGTTCACTTGAAAAATTGTAAAACGCCAAAAGTTTAAATTATTTAGTTGTGCTGGATATTTCATAATACTTGAAAGTACCATATAGTTAACGATGTTTGTAAGTATTGAAGTTCTTAGTTTCAAGCACGTAGGTAAAAGCTAAAAATCTCTTTATAGTATCTTAGTTCTAAACTTCAAACGGATTTTTCTCAAAACTATACATTTCGAGAAATGGCAGTCTTGTTCTAAGTGTCCGACATATCACACGTTCCATAGGTACGCGGCGAAAACCTTCATACTACCTTCCTATGTATAACATACGAGTATTATTATGTCACGCGTTGTTGTCATAATAATAAAATAATATTAAAGGTCTGCAAGATGATCGGCTGTACGAATTATGTGTAGGAATATATGTATATGATTTTCGATGTTTACCACATGGTTGAATATATTGTTATGATTCGCGTCTTATTTCCGACGCGAATCCGATCCGATCAATAATAAAATATCGTTCGGATATCGCACGTACGGTACACATAAATACGACCAGTCGGACGAAATCGTCGAGCACAAGTCTGACGACGGGACATGATGGTGCAAGTGATTTAATTATTGTATTGCGTTCGGGACATTTGTAGCGTTTTCAATATTTTGTCTCTGCTGCGGTTGTTTTGGCCGTTCGCATCAATACTCGCCTGCGCATAAACATTCGACGATCGGGAAAATATTATGAATTCGATCGCGATCGCAATCGTTGTGTTGGTCTGTAGTAGCAGCTGGGGCACCACTCGTCGTACCACCGTTTGTACAGTGAGTGAGACCGGATTATGTAACAATAATTATTCCACACTTTACGCACCCGTTTACGTCTGTTCCCTAAGATCTGTAAAGTACCGTAACGTCGTTATTGATATTATTTTTATGAGAATTTTTTTTAAATCCTTTAATTACTGGCGACCTTTCGTCCAAGTTCGCGTGTAAATAATAAATACGCTAAACGGACAATAGCAATAAGCAGTCGACAGTTGCAGATTGTATCTCTGTATGGTAAAACGACTTGACAATAAATATTTTAAATACGGTAAATACCAAATGCGAATTATGGACACTTTTGTGATTAGTGTGAACGAGTCGTATAACTATCGTGAAACTTTTAATTATTTTTCATTCATATAAAATAACGAATGACTTTGGTTTGGATATAATTATAATAATTATTATTGCACTGTTCGTACAAGCACATTTTTATCATTTGATGAGATGACAGTTTTCTGGAATAATGCACCTCTGGGGCCCTTAAGAGCCACACCGACACTGCACCCACACGTCGTATACCACAATAATAAACGCATCTCGTTATTTATAGGCCGATGTCATCGACCGAGTCTACAGTCCTCACGTCGGAGGTGGTCACTTGTACGGAGGCCATTTGCACGGTGGTGGTGAGTACTAGCAACATATTTAAATAACTTCCTGTACATATTATGCACTTATATGCGTCCATTTATGTCGTAATAATAAAGAAATAATAACTTTTTGCATCGACGATATACTTATATCACAGTTGTGACCTGTGTATGTAAGACGGACAAGTGTCGTATGATGTACGGAAAATTATTTTAAATCCATTTCGTTTGGTCCAGTGGAAATTTATTCGTGTTGTACTAGATCAGACGTCGGCAACCCGAGACCCTTTTAAGTTTTAACTCGTCGTTTTACAGCCCTTGTAATTTTTTTCTGCAAATATTTCTCATGGTCCCTATTTAAAATTAAAATTCTACGTCTCACATTGTAATTAATATTAAAAATAATTCGTTTTATGCTTTTGATTCGTGGCTATTGTATTCATACGATTATAATCTACAATAGATTAAGTCTCTATCTCACTCAACTCATTATTTTTTAAATACATTTTTCTCAAATAATATATTTTATTTAGAATTAATTAATATGGATAACCGAACAATAGATAAATATAAATATAAATCATATGATTTTTTTTTATTTCGATAAATATATATTTAATAACAATTATAGCGAAAACAATAATATAATTGTCGTGGCGATCGCAGTAGATCAAGGAACCAGAACGCTTTTAAATAAGTTAAATAATCGAAAAAAATAGATACAAATTCAAAACCCAACAGTAAAAAAAAACATTTTGCACTTCTATATAGTGGGCTGCGTTCTTTCACCGAGAAGTTCAGTAAATCTGCAGGGTATGTACTTAAATGTTTAAACATCAAAAACAATAATTGTCTCTACCATAGTAAACATATTCTTCCGAGTAATGAGCTGATGACCGATCCACGAGTCAATTAAACTAAAACGAAAAACCTATTTGAAAACTAATCATTGTTTTATTTTTTCGAACCGAACGATATAGGTAGTCACGGGCCTCAGTACCGGAAGATCAGTCTGATCGGTGGAGGCAGCAGCGGCGGCGGTTCGTACCTGTCCGCGGTACCCGCGGTCGCCTCGGCTTCAATGACGTCGGCTGCTTCGTTGGCGTTGCCTAATCGTCATCGGCGTCCGTTGTCTGCGAATTACGTGGAGATCAAGCCCAGGTTGTCCTCGTACTACTCTCGATCCGGAGGGTCTGGTCACGGTGCGGTCGTCGGTAACGGTTACCTCGGTCGCGGTACCACAAACTGCAAGGGATCAGTCTTGGGGTCGAGGCAGAACGGACTCCGCGATCGACTGCAGCTGACGTCGCAAAATCTCGGCTTTAACGAACCGGACGGAGGTCACTGGTCGCGACTGCATTCGTTCGCCAGACCGACTTGTCACCACTCGGGCGGAGGCATTTGCTGCTGACAGGGTCCCCCATAGAGTCATCGACGAAACTGCGCAAATAATGTTAACGCTCCGTCTTCGTTGGGCGGTGACGACTACGGGGTTTTATTTCTTTAAGATCGTTTTTCGTTTTCTCCTAATTGTATATTATTAACCCGTGTAGACAGTTGAAATTATTAAAAAAATGTGTACATCCGTACTTTTAATGTAGTAAAATACTAAAATATTACCAGCCATATCAGTGCGGCGCAACAAAGGGTGTGTTTTGGGTGCCTGAAATTGAGAGAACCACCTTTGAAGAAAACCTAGTTGCGTCACAGAGTTATATAGAAACTCTAAAGGCGCTAACGATCGACTTATCTTCCGCTCCATAGCGGTTAGCGAATAAAAAAAAACCCTTCTTGTCCTTACAAATTTCCCCTAGCACAACTTTGAATACAGCGAGTAATTCGTGATTCGTAAAAATCGTAAAAATTATATTTTCAACTCTAGATTTGGAATATTGAGAGCTATTTTACAATTTTATTTTATAATTATAAATTTTTATTGCTGTACTTATATTTTTGCTCATAACTACGGCTGCAGAAACTCACCCTCTTCATCTGCAGCACGGACAATGATTGTATTTTGTTTCTCTTAAGGGCACCCATATGGCTATATATCATACTACCCACTGCTATGTTATTTTCCAACACTGGACTCGTCCGCGTACACCATTTAATTATGTATAAGAGAGTTAATTGTATTCGTAATACTGAAATCAATCAACCAAGATCAACGTAAGTGTATATACATATTATATATAATACACTGTTGCGTTTTTAATGCTCGTTTAGTATATCGTATATATTATAATCGTCTCGACAATCTTAGCGCAAAATGGTCGTCTGAAACGAAAATGTATTATGGTGATATTATACTGTATCAGATTTACGGTATTATTGCATATTATGTCACTATAGGCTCTGACAGAACTCTCAAACGGTCCCATCTATCGTCCGTCATTGGATCGCACTCACAGAACAGTCGTGGATTCAGAAATATTTTATTTGAAGATGGCGCATAGGTTTTTATATAATATACAAATTATAAGGTAAAATAAACGGTTGTAATAACGCTTTTTTTCTTCCAAGCCATCAGAATAAATTACGCTGAAACTGACACATACTTCTACAGAATTAAACATTTATTTACGCACTTCGATTTTATTGCTATGTCATATAATATATTTTTCCATTTAAATACCCACCGCGAATTTTTACAATGCACGCAGGACAACAAAAACGGCAGAGTTCGTTTTATAAGTGTTTAACACCTTTAGGTTTCGAAGAACTGAAAGGTTATTGACTTGAAATAAATAATATATATTATATAGTAACGTATTAAAGTAGAACAAAGATTGACGTAAGTTTAAATAATTATTATTTTTCCTCGCTGAAATAACATGATAATACTCCATTTATAATTATGAATTATTTCCGATATACAATAATACTAATGAGCTATTGTGACGGAATTATTTTACTACTGTGTACATTATGTTATACTTTATACTTGTTTTTTTATTACAAAATATAAGATCTAACGGTCTTTGTCCGGTGTGAAAAGTTTATCGTTTAATATAATTAAATATTTAGCCGTAATAATGATAACATAGTACGTGAAAAAGTAATGCGAGCGTTTTGAGGTCAACACGTAACGTACAATAAATTCGTACGTGTCGGTTTATTAATCTATTAAATAGAAATTATTTTTCTTTCTTTCAATTAATAGTTAGTTCAACCTATATAGTTATTGTATACGACGTTTCGTGTATGAGTTTTACATCATTCAATATGCCCTGTGGCATGAGATTATTGTACTTATAAGTTATAATATGACATTGTATACATTGTATACACCTAAAGGTAACTAAAAATTTCTAATCTTTATAACAAAATTTAAATATCTCTGTAAAATACCATGATTTCGAGCACATTTAACTTCGTCAAACAAAGCTAATCTGTAAAAGAATGTTTGTCCAATAGTTATAATATAGTCACCAAGGATGCCTTTGTATAATTACAAAAAAAAAAAATAAATATGATAAAAATTGCACATGAAAGACGAAAAACATATCTATAAAAATACATACAAAAATAAGTTTTGTCGACGTACATAACATACACCAATATAATATTGTATGATAAGAAAATATCGGTTTTCATTAAAAGTCTTACATTATGATGATTTAATACAGGTATATATTATGCAAAACACAGAAACTTCAAATCCTAATTACCACAACATTCAAAGTATTTTAAAACAAATACAATGATGCAATATATCTGTATGCAAATGCAACGGACCTAAATCGATTACAAATGGATGTTTTGTAGAAGGTACACACTTTATGCAAGTTTTTTTTTAACCCACTTAGGTATAATAATGAGTGTGCTTGTGAGCGAGTGTACAAAACGTTAGATGTGCACATTTGCAAAAAAGTTCTTACGTAAACAGTTTGTGTTAATTAAAGGGGTTAAGAAATATGTACTCGTTCATCTAAAAATAACGAAATAGCTCTAACACACACACACATACATCACATCAAAGCACGTCGAATAACCTCCTGTAGGGTCAATTTGTAAGTTTTTTTTTTCGTTTTACCAGCAAATTAAATGAAATGTTTTAACGGAAATGCAAGATTTATTAATAATAACGCAACATGCAATAATAGTGTATATTACATAAAATATTAATGTTACAGATGATATCATTATAGTTTACCATTTGTGTGTGTGTGTAATACGGGTGTTGTTTATTGCATTTATCAGCTCTAATGGTACATTTTTTTTTAAAGTAAACATTTCAAAGCCATATTTATTACATTATATTTCGAACAGGCAAAGTTCATTTTGAGATCGTGGTTAATAAAATATAATACATAGTGCTTGTTTCAAATCGCACAAAACGTTATTCAAATAATATACTGTAATATCTGCAGTATCACTTAAATGTCTAGACGACAAAGTCTTAAACTGTCGATTAATTGTCATCCCGCGTATGGTGTATAACGCATATTCTTTATGAAATATAATACGAGTACATGTACACTACGGCTAATTTGACGGTAAGTTAAAATTACTTCAACACAAAAATACGAATTATCTATTGAAACCAGTCTTACTTGGCTTACTTGAATATTGGTTCGATTACATAATATTCACCTTTGCTTAGGACTACCTTTCTCGGGACTGTTTCTGAAACGACTGACTTCGAAAAGACAAAGAAAAAAAAAATCAAAAAACGATATTCGTTCAAAAGCAATCATACTCTCGACGATTTTTGCGTTTTGGTATCCGATAATTTTTTTGACCATATTGTTTGAATAAAATATCACAAATTGCATCACCCTCGATGCTGACAGTCGACCAGTTTCATCGATCGTTCAGTAATCGCTATGCTCGAATGGTCGAAATATTGACGGATTCTTCTGTAAAAAATAATCCAAACACCTTTATGATTTATTTTAACAATATGCAACTCGTACATAGGCTATACCCCAATACTCTATGAATTGAACGCCACACAGGCTTACTTTTAAAGTTTGAATCTCAGAGATGAATTGAAAATCAGATTTGATGTAGATATAATTTATGTGTGAAATTAAATTAGAAAATAAGGATTAAGGATGAAAATATAATGCGCATAATGGAAAACCGAAAGGTACAATCCTGCGTACGTATTTTTGTCTTAAGATCATTTTTAGATCAAAAGTTGAAAGTACCTGCTTTCTAATAGTACTAAAAGTGTATAATGGACAATACGGTTTTTTAGAATTTAATTCTATTCAAGCATAAGTTACTCTCGTATAGCAGTAATAGCACGCAGTGGACCGATCGCTTCGACGAGCTGTTGATTCAAAGTCCACTTAACGACGAATAATAATTGTAACCGCAATAATTGATGTAGGTAGTTCAGCGATTATGTCTTGGCAGTACGAGTACATATATATTAGCAATAGTACAATACGAAAGTCTCAGTTATACGATGACGCATTCATGACATAATATTTTATTTTTAAACAGTCGTATTATTACGAGTGTGTAATAACAAGTGTAACTATGCTATAGAGTATTTTGTGTAAATTAGGTGAGGTGGCGCGAAAATAACCATTCTGATATGGTGTTATAATAAGTAATAACTATATGATAACCGCGAAAAAAATTAAATACGTCAGCGTGAATTAAAAATAGCAAGCCGTCGCACGTATCACGCATCGTGATAGATGTTGATTGTTATCTGTTTCTAAATTTGAAACATAAAAGTATAAAATAACTCGTGAGCAATCCGTGCGAATTCACGCAATTCGTTCGCTATAACAGTTCACTTTCGTCGTGACCTTCACGCAAACAAAATACAAATAACGTCAGTTGAAATAGTGTTATAACAAATTCTTATCATCGAGTTTTAAGAAAAAAAAAATGGAAAAAATACAGCGTGTTCGATCTATTTTTCTAAACGAAAGCGCGAAACACATCGTTTTATCGACGTGTAAGCGGACTGTTTCGTACTTACAGAATATTATGAGATACAGACATTCTGTTAGTCGTTTCATGAATGATCGACTGATCACTCGAATAATACTTGCATACATAATATTTCACCCCTTCGCGTTGCCCACGAATTCACTTGTTTCTGGATAAAATGAGTAAATGATCTATAATAAGAGTGAATTACTTGAATTCCAAACACGGTTGAGCTTTTTTTTTATTGAGACTATGTGAGAAAATAATACAATAATTAGTCTCAATGATTATAGTTACACATAATAATTTATTTACTTAATTAAGTTTAGGAATATATATTATATATTATTATTAGTACGACTTGATGTTTATATTATCAAACCGTATTTGAGTTAATTTTTCTACAACGTATTTCATTTGTTTGATGATCATTTTATTATTGTTCATTAATAAACGTTAAATTATTTGAATATAAGTAATATAAGTAATATATATATATATATGCCCAGAATAAATAATAATATTACAATAATGATCATAATTAGAAGTTATTATAATATTATAAAGTTTTATCCGCCAAACGTTATAAATCATAATTTAATTATCACTCTAAATTGCTTAAATATTCCATTTATCTCTGCCATTTTAAAATTTAATTTTGAACAAGTTGTAATCCTTATTACCTCGTTTATTGGGGAAGCTGTCATTTAAACTTAATGTATTATTTATCTTTAGTCTTTATCTGTTTTTTGGTTTTTTGTTTGTTGTTGGTATTAAATTATTTAATTTTCGAGCTTATAGTTTGTCTAAAAGCTAATAAAAAAACTATATAGTAAATTAGTAACGCACAAATTTTAAAAATTAAAAATGGATAGGAAAAGTATGAATGAAGGATGAAATAAAATGCTTGCATATTAGTGCGGGTAGTCTGTAAATGTGAACCCGCGGGCTTTATGGTGACGGCTAAAAATAGCTTTGACTAATAGGGACCAAACTACCCTTTTCGGTAGACGAACACGTGTACGGTATTCGCCTGAGATGCCACCAGCCTCAAACAAGACTGCAATTCTCACAATATCATTAGAATAATTTTCGAGCGGGACGAAAGTTTTTTTCTCAACATATTATTTTCTCCGGCTTATATATATTTTAAACGCGCACAAATATTGAACTTATAACCATACCGTTGTCGTGGATGGTCCATAGTCCGCCTCGACGCCTCGCTGATATGCACTGTAGAATAATCGTAAACAATAATCAATGCGTTCTATTTAATCGACTGGATTTGATAAATATTAGTTGCGTATTTTAAAAATGTTTTTTTTAACACCTGACGTAACGCAATCGTACATATTACACTGAACGATGAGTATATGTAGTCACAATACAATAATATATATTTACCAGTGTATTTTTATTCGAAAAGTTATGTTAACAATACGTTTTAAAAACATTCGCCAGCAGCTGCGAAAACTTGTTCGAATTTTCTATAAAACGTATACACACATGTATAATAGTATAAACTTAAACTTTACCGTAGGGGTTACCAAATGGTGGATGAATTTTAACTGGCCCGCAGACATAAGGAGGGAGAAGCCTGTACATTTTCTCATTAAAAAATTGTTTAGAATTTATTTTTATTTTTGTCGTTTCACATGTTTATTAAATTATATTTTAATTAGATTTAAAATAAAACATATATTTACTTTATGTTTATTAATAAATAAAACAGACCTCGGTATAAGTTAAATAATAAATACTTTGAATGCTAATGGCGCAAGAGTTTTCCGGATTTTTAATGTTTACGTTAGGAAAACTTTCAATCGGCGACCACTGTAGACAATATACAATGTAATATACTACCCGTAGGTAGTGTAATCGCGGCCGACTGGTCGTCCGAACCGATCGAACCGCAAGGGTGGCGGGGGCGCGCTGACCACGGCGGCGTTGGTGGTCCCTTTGTTCTTGGATTTCTTAAGGGCCGCGCGAGAAGTCAGCTGAACGGTTTGGAGTAGGCTGACGAT
The DNA here is from genome assembly GCA_949715065.1 of Periphyllus acericola. Lineage (NCBI taxonomy): Eukaryota > Metazoa > Arthropoda > Insecta > Hemiptera > Aphididae > Periphyllus > Periphyllus acericola. The sequence continues at coordinate 14,639,987 of OX454271.1, forward strand.
GAAGTCCGACAGCGGTTGGTCCGCGGGAGGAATCGCACGACCGGTGGCTGCGTCCATCGCCACCGGGTCACCCGTACTGTCCTCCGGAATCCCCGGTCGGGTAGGAAGTTGGTTCCCGACCCGACGGCCGTCCGCGCCAGCTACCCCGTAGTCCACGTAGTCGGCCGTCGGAACTCCGTCGTCGTCGTTCGCGACAAGCTTGGTCCGGGTCGGCTTAGTTGCGGCGGGCTCCTTGCGCGGACGATAGTCGGGCATGAATCCGTCGGCGTATCGGTGTCGGTTGATCAACCGATCGGGTTGGATCTCCACGTTCGGGTTGAACACTTGCAGAAACGGCTTCATCAGCATGTCCAGGCAACCATCGCACCGGTGCTGCGCCCGATAATCAAAAAAAAAAAAAAGCAAACACACACACGCACACACCGATTTCCGGCGTTATGTATTTAAAACATATAGGGGGAAGAAATTGATATAAAAATAAAAGTCGTTGTCCGGATCATTATTGTACAATCATATTATGTGCAAGTATTTACAACCGGTTTGGATTTAAGAAATCATCGTCTAGTACATAAATAACGCATTTGCTTTTTGTATACTTATCATTCATATTATTATTTTAAGAGTGTTATTCACAAAACAATTTTGTTTTCATACTTTGTCAATATATTTATTCTAAATTCTACGGCTTTTTATTCGCACGGGATGTTTATGCAAAACAGTTACGAATACAAATCTTTGATTTCTGGTGAAAAAAATAACGAGATTCTGTGAGAACGAAAGTAAGACCGAACTGAAAGTATTATGGTCCTCGGAAACGGGAGAAGTAAATAATAACATTTATAATATGTATAGCAGCTTTTCCTTCGTAACATAGCGAGGGCGAAACGTCGATATATTATTGTGATATCAAAGACATGATACTATGATAGGAAGTATTGTGGAAAATACTGCAATAAGTTACAGCCCAACTAGTCCAACTAGTGCACTCGTTGTCATTGTAATGTATACGTGTGCTCGGAACACTGTTGCCCTCCGGTACAGTTCACGATTCCAGACCCAGCCCACTCGAGACGATTTTATAATAACGGATATACCAAGGAGAAGAGTTTAGTAAACGAACTCTTTCAGTTCAAAGAAATTTATAAAGTTTTTAAAAATTGACGTCAGTGAATTTATCAACTTTAGCCATAAACATTTACGTATAAAATATTAATAAACAAAGAAGTAAAAGATTGTTTGATGTTGAAGCAGTTCTCCGAAATTATCTTGTTCTTATGATAACAAACTGCGTTAGTTCTAATTAAAAATGCATAAATAATAGATTGCCCACTTCTATGGACGAGGACAGACTTAACTCACTTGCTAGAATGAGCTCAGAGTCTGATATTTTAATAGGGCTTGATTTTCAAAATTTGTTGATGATTTTGTTAATATAAAATCTAGAAGGCAAAAAAGACTGGTTAAAATGCACATTTTTTTTATCCTTCGCAATGAAGTATTATTTTCTAGTTTTAACATTGGATCTCTAGCGCTATTTCTTCATATGAAACGGAGTTAAAAATATACAATTATGTCCAAAACCAATTCATCACCCCTCCCCCCAACATCCCCAATAGTAATCGGGGCTTAAATCGAATCTACCACCATAGTATATGTAAATACACGTAAACAATATATAGTGGTATAGACATTAAATAGTAACAAAATCCTTGTTTTTATTTTTTATTACAACTATTGCATTATACGAGCAAACAATGGAAATGTGTCGTGGTATGTGAAAACAGTATCATGTTACTCGATTTAAACTGGTAAAACCATTTCGCCTAACCATTGTAGCACACACCTCTGCTGAACGTGAACAATAATTGTCATTTGATATCCCTTTGCCCATTGCGTGTCATATATTCGCGTGCATAAATATTTAATTATACCGGGATTAATTAGAAAACGTGCACTGTTTTTTTTACTTCGTTGTTGAATAAAAATCCGTTGAGTCAAAAACCGTTCGAAATGTGTCCGAACTCGATACATCAATCATACGGTTTAGATTTAATTGGTCGAAAACTAATAAATATACAAACGATATATTATTATCCGTAAATGTACTCACAGGCAGACGCGATATCATCAGGGCGCAGATCGGAAATACTATGAACATTTTCATAGTCATATCACATGTCACTTCCAATGGGGTACTACTCAAACCTTAGCTATTCATGGGTATTAAACGCGTCCATTGCCCACCTGTCATTAACACCTTTTAAGCTTGGGAAAAAAAATATATAAATTGTTTATAAAATACTCGTCGAGGCGACCGCGTTCTGTTGTAAGTATGTCAATAAAACCTTTGTTGAAATTTCCTTGTTTTGTACTTTAATTTTGTTTCACAAACACATACTAATTAAAACATTGTAGTGTACAGTTTAATTTTTATTGTGCACAAAATAAACACATTTTTTACATTTTGTAAACATATGTTATTACAAAATAATTTGAATTCATTAAAACACTTACAATACATTAGTTTTACTATGTTTCACAACTAAATCTAACTGTAAACAATATGCGTGTATACATTGAAATGTATTTATCCTCTCACCTAAAGTGGGGAAAAAAGTGTTTCAGGAAAGGAACAGTGGATGTTACGGAGTAGGTCTCAAGGATTTGGGCAACAAACAGGATCTAAAATTATAAACGGATAAAAATGATATGAATATGGTAAAAATAAACAGCTGCTTGATTAAATATCTATATTATGTTAAAAAAATTATTACATTTTAAATTTGTATCGCACTTGATAGTAGTCGAATACCTATATACAGTACTCCCTCGTTAACACGAACTCGACGGGACCGCAAAATAACCTGTTCGTGTTAAAAAAATTTGTGTTAACCGATACGCTTAACACGAATTTGTTCGCGTTAAGTGAATTATGCTTACACGAACGAAATCGCGTTATTAGAGGAGGTTGATTAGAATCAAAGCATAAAAGTGCATGGCGTACAAGTCTAGTCTTGAAATATCGTTTAAAAGCAGCAATTATCCTTTGATCCAGTGGTTGTAGCCTGGATGTACAGTTTGGAGGAAAATAAACTATTTTTACGTTTGGCAGTTCCAGGTCACCAATATTATTATGAGCACTGCAATTATCCATAGTCAAAAGTACATGTCTATTCTGAAGTGCCAATTTTCGTTAAAATTTTACTAACCATAGGCGAAAAGATGTTGAATCGACCCTCGCATTTTTTTGATGAGTGTCTTCAAATGAAAGACTAAGCCTATTTACATTTTTAAAACATCTGGGGTTTTGATATTTGCCTATTACCCAAATCTTGAGTTTTTCTGAGTCAGTAGCATTGCAGCACAATACAACAGTACAACAGTCAAAACGAAAATGATATTTTTCTGTTCGTGTTAATCAACAAAACGACAATATGGTTCCTAAAATTTGTTCGAGTTTCGTGTTAGCTGAAAAATTCGTGTAAACCGAAGAAATAAAAAAAAACCTACGTTAAAGTATATGGCTTTTCTTGGGACCGAAAAACTAGTTTGTGTTATCCAATAATTCGTGTTAACCGAGTTCATGTTAACGAGGGAGTACTGTAGTTATTTTCTCAAAACTAATATAATATTATTTTTATTTTCTTAGCACCTGAAATGTTTATAGAATTGTTATTGGGAGTAATAATTGTCTCAGTAGAGTTTGGATGGATTATGTATTCTGTTTTTGTATTATTGGCCATTTCAATTTTATTATAATTTATAGGAAAGTTTTTTACGTTGTTTTCAGTTTTCGATTTTAAAATCAAATTAAGAGTTTTAGGAGTTGCTATAGTACGGTTTGTACTATCGGTTATGAGGTTTAGGTCATAGTTTCCAGTCGAGTTTTCCTTGGTCTTAGTGATAGTTATTTCAGCAATAGTATGGTTGTTATTAATTGTAGTTTCTAAACTGCAGTTTGCATTGGATGTCATGTTAAATGTTTTAATCGTTTCTACGTTTTCGTTGACCATGCCGGGAGTTTCATTACCTTTGGAGTTATTATTAATAATTAGTAAAATCGTATTATTTGTACATTTCGGGGTGGAAATATCGCTGTTGTTTTGTGTATGATATTTGTTACCATTTGTATTAGGCATCTCATTAATATCTGTTGTGCCTGCAGGAGTGAAAGTTGTGATATTTTCGGGTTTGGTAGTCGTATTGCTGTTGTCCACATTTGGTTTTTCGTCCGTCACATTATGAATTTTTGAGTTGTGGACGTATGTTGAAAGCGTTTCCGTACAGTCCGGAGTGACTTGAGTTGTGTTTTTAGAATCATTATTAATAGTCGTTTGGTTATTAGAAATCGAGTCGGTATTATTTGTAGATTCCAAACTGCTGTTTGTAATGGGTACCGTGTAAGATGTTTTTATTGTCTCGATGTTGTCATTTCCCTGGTTGGGGTTTTTATTATGTTCGAAATTACTACCGTTAACAGTTAAATTTGAGTTAGTTGCAGAGTTTACGATATTTTCTGATGCGTTAGCGCTGTTGTTGTTGCTTGCGTATGAAATTCCAAAGTTTAGATTATCTGAATGTGAACAATTAATATTTTTGTTGGTAATTTGTGTTGGGCTAGGAATGGAAATTGTAATATTATCGGGTTTAGTAGTCGTATTGTTGTTGTCCACATTTGGTTTTTCATCGGTCAAATTATGTGTTTTTGTGTTGTTGTATTTTGTAATCGTTTCCGTACAGTTGGAAGTGTCTTGAAGCGTATTTTTAATTTCTGGAGTAGTTTTCTCGATATTAACTATATTATATGTTTCATTATTGCATTCCGTATTGAATTTTGAATCAATATTCTGATTAGCCACCATTTTTGTGTCATTTAAATTTGTTCCTATGACTGCAACTATAGGTTTTGTAGTTTCGTTGTCATGCTTTGGTAAATCGCCATTAGCTTTATCTGCACTAGAACAATTGTTTGAAATATTAATTGCATTGATCGGGGTGATTACGATATCGGTTTGGTTATTATTTTTCATGTTTTCTTTATCTAGTACTGCAGAAGTTGAACTTCCGGCATGTATCGTTACGTTGTTTTTAGGTTCGTCTAAGTCTTTTATTACAACCGACGGTTGCGCTGTTGTGGTTTGTCCAGTGGCGATCGACGGCGTTTTATGTTTAGAGTCATTTGAGGGTATAATGATAAACCCGTCGTACGTACCACCACCAACACCTGCATCTCCGACGTCGGAAGTGCTAACCGCCGAAAATACTCCATTGAACATCGGCACGGGCACGTTGTCGCGTTGCCCTATGTCCACCATGACTTTATCCGGATCGCAGTCGTACGATTCCGACGACTCGGGCGTTCTATCGTCCGGCACCAGCGGCAAACGCGTGCCGTTCGGAAACACGTAATGGATTTTTTTCGGCTTCTTCAAAGCTTCGATCACGTCTCTTACGGTCTGCACGTCAACCGGTTGACCGGCTTCGTTCACGGCTACGATTGCGGTATTGCGGCTAACCGGCGGCGGCCTGTTAAAGTGCTGTTTTTCCACGGCATAGTATAACGAAAAAGGCACTATGACGTTGGAGGGGGTGATGACGAAAGCCGACGGTATCAGTTCCGGCAGACGGTACAGCAACAGCGAACGGCAAGACGAATAATTTCCGCGGAAAACGTTCGGTACCGTTAAAGTTTCCGATCCGTTTACGATGCTGCTCAGTATGTTCCGGTAGTCTTCTAGTGTGACTTCCGTGCCGTTGGCAAGCGTGACGTATTCGTTGTTTTGAGTATCCGACTCGGACGGTGGCGGCCGAGAGTCTTCCAGATCGCAACAGCCTTTACGGGCCAAGGTTTCTCGAAACTGTCCGTAAGACATGTTCTCGTTGTCCAGCACCACTCGGATGTCCGACTTTTGTTCTTCCGGTAGATACGGACACATGGACTTAAATTTCAAGTACGGCATAACCGCCCCGCTCGGAAGTATCACCACGGTTTTGGTCAACAGACAAATATCTTTATTGTTGTTCAACGACAGAGTTGTCGAAGACGATGCAGGCGCGATCGCCTCATCACCGCTGTCGTAGTTCACCGTCACCTTTCCTTGGGATGTGAAAATGATCGGACTCGCATACCTGCAGGATCCATACGGTTCACCTACGGGTCGCGGGTCCCTTGGCATCGTTTGATAATTGATCGTAACCGGTGCTTTTTCCGATATTATGACCGGCGAATAATCGCCTTCCAGAATATTTCCAGTCCAACCCTTTGGGTGTTGCCCGTCGACGTTTACTATTTGTTGCGCTGGACCATAGGTATGATTTGTCTGTCGACGAATCATCGTATTATTGTAATCAACCGAATCTTTTTCAAAAACATATGTCCCACATTTTACCTAAAAAATTATGTTACAAATGAATTAATATATCAATGCTTGGTTTAAAGCAGTGGTGGGCAAACTTTTTTAATGGGGGGCCACAAATCTTAAGGAATTCTAGAGGAGGGCCAGAATTACAGAAAAAATGCATTTTGTGTTGAAGCTTTGAATCATAATATTATAAAAACATTAAAGCATTTCACACAAATGTTACAAATTACCTTTAACCTTAAATAATAATTAATTTAAAAACTATAGTTAAACTTATACACATAAGCACATCATACATATTATTATACGAAAATTACGATAAGTATGCACCAAACCGAGATCAGGGAAATATATTAATTAATATGAACAAAAATATAAGTTATATACCTATTATCATGGTATCTACTATCTACCTAAACCACGCTGTGAGGGTACGACCGCGCACAATCCCCGCCAATCCATTTATATATTTAAAACTATTTTCTTCGATCATTTTCAGAATATTTCGGGAATTTTTTTATTCTATACAGGCCATATACTATCCATGTTAATGGACCCTCAGCGGGCCGGATTAAATACTTTCGCGGGCCGGAGCTGGCCTGCGGGCCGTAGTTTGCCCATCACTGGTTTAAAGACTTAAAGATTTCTAGACATCTGATCGTCTCATTCACCCGCCTTCGAATTGGCCACAATTTACTCCCTCATCATTCCTTTAAACTCTCTCTTAACTCATATCCTCTATGCATCCGACACCACGTAGAAACAGTCTGTGACTTCAACCATATAATTTTCCATTGTCCCTCTCTTTTTCTTATTAGACAACTACTTTTTTCATTCCTATCCACTCTAGGTTATCTCACTGCCGATTCAAATCTTATCCTTAACACTTGTTCTACACATATCATCAACCCTATCATTAATTTTATAATTTCTGCTGGCTTCTTAATTTGATGTATATAAATGTTTATATTAAAAATTTGTAAATTTCTATCACATAATTTTATTAGCATAATAAACAAAAAAAAACGTATAGACGTATGTTCCGTAAACATTGCCTAACACCAAGATGTGCTATGATCTGAGTGTTATCTCATTTGACCAAAAAATTGTTTAAGAGAGGAGGGTGAAAAAATTAAGCGCTTAAAGAAAACAATATTAGACTATACGTATATTAAAATAGCCTGTGACATGTCAAATGTATGTATTTTTTGACTAAAAAAATTATTGTTACCACATAATATAAAAATATTAATTAGAAATCTTAAGTGAAATCATACTGTACATTTATTTCCTTTATTTTAATTTGAATTCTAATTTATCGGACCCATAGTTTTGCAGATTATGTTCAAATAAAGGCGATTAATAAAGGTCTAAATGGGCAAATCGTTATAATATCCATGTGAGTTGGTACAATTTATTGAAAGAGTAATAATAATTTATATTAAATATATGTTAACAACAACGTGTAAAATATTTTTTTCCAAACTTGGACTCGTGTACCACTTGCGGAAAAATGCGAATCAATCAATATGCTATTGCACCTAAATATGTATACAAACGTTCTTATCCATAAACATACCTGTATAAATAAAGATGTCGCCATCAATACTGTTAACTTGAGTACCATGATCACGTTGAAGTTAATTTACTATAAGAACACAAACTTAATAGTACTGAACCACTATACGTAAGTACACAAATCGCTAGTGTTTACTACGGACGAATCTTAAAAACTATTATTTATATATGGATATCCTGGTATGTTTGAACGAATTTGCAGTGGAAATATTAAATGCGATTCGTATCAAAAAATTGAAGCTAATCAATTACGTGTTATAAAAACGCTTCCTTATGCGATACAATTGACATGGCGCGTATTGCAGTGGTCCAATCGTTTTTTGAATTTAAAACGGAACACGGAATCCGATAAATTGTACACAAAATACATGGTTTACATTTTTTTTTGCATTAGATTTTTCGTTCAAATGATTGTTTCTCCTTTACAAAAAAAAAAAAAACCTTATAATAATTCTAATAGCTGTTCAATCGTATTTCGGATAGTATAATATTGATCGATCGCTGATAAAATAATGTTTGCTGCGATTTGTTATTTATTAATATCACGTTAATATTAATTTTTGTATTTTGATAGTGTACACAATTGATAATGTCTCATAGTTTTTTCATAAATATAACACACCAGGAACATGATATTAAATAATAATATTTAAATCTTATACTATCATAATATCTGTGCATCTTTTTAGATTTATATTCACATAATATATTGTGTATTACATAAAAATCTCATCGATATTAAAACATAATAAAGGTTTGATACACTGTAATTAGTGATTATAACATTGTGTACCTATGTATATAGTACATACTATATATAGATACCAGGTATATCTAAGTATACTACACACGATTAAATTATAGCAAAAAGTTACCGAGAAAAGGATTATAAAAATAAATGCCGTTCAAGTTTATATTATTATTAAGTATTTTTACTCCCTTATATCTATAAACATTAAATAATATTATGGATTTTAAGCCGCGGTTTAGTATAGTAAATCTTAAATTGTATTTCTAATTATGTATACCAAATACACAAAGTAATATTGTTGTTTTTCAGATTAAAATAATAGTTTATATACAGTTAGACATAATACATTAACGGTAAATAATGCTTCTTCGAGTTTGTTTTGGATGCTCTTTAGTCCTCTCCGCATTGCCCATCGTTTTTAATTTAGCTGTACGTGCATACTGAAATACACCGATCGTCGTTTTATTCATAAAAACCTTTGGAGCTGTTACTTCACTTATTAATTAATGGCACTTGTAATTCAAACCTGGTCGAATATTAGTCCTCTGTCCTTATTATCGGTTATCGGTGTATCGGTTTCGTTGTCCACTGAAAAGGTTCTATCTATATTACCTTTGGAATTTAAAAACATCTTTATTTTAATATCGTTTTCCACAAACAATATCCACCTGTCACTGCTTTCAAATGGTGTGTGCAGATTATTAGGTCGATTTGAGATGGTACTACCTACACTGTCATTCAATTTCGTTGGATTTGTGTAATTTAAACTTTCACCACTGACCACCTCTGGGGTCAAAGTTACTTGATGAACTCCACCCAACATTGGAAGTTCTGTACCATTAATTTTATCATCTGATTTTGTTGTGTTATTATGATCTTCTTTTTCTATAATAGGTTTTCCGTCCGTACTAGACGAGTTGTTAAATTTTGCGGGAGGCGCATCGGTGCTGATGTATTTTGTATAATCTACTTTTTTAGTCGACACACATGGTGTAAAAGTTTCTTTTGGTGGCAAGACTGTGGAATGAGTATTACTGGAACTTGTGGTCATCAGTGTTTCTGCTGGTTCCATATTGCTCGTTGTAGATGTGTTATCTAGATGATGTATTATAGTTTGATTACCAAAATAGATCAGAAAACTTAGATTGATCCTCATGCTTTTTAAATTTAATAGTGAATCATGATTTATTATCGGTGCATCGCATTTCACCTTAAAAATTAAAAATACATCATAATAATATTTATTAGTATATATTTTTAAAATACTAAATATGACTAAATTAAGTTAATAAAATACAATCAACACTACGTGGATCAATGTATATGTAGGCTATTCCGATTCAAATATGGATACGCTATGTTAGTTCGCACAATTTAAATTTTGATGAAGTTTGTTTGGATTTAAATAAAGCACTTGTAATTTGAAATACGTGTCTAGACATGGTAATAAATAGTATGTTAATTTTATCAATACTCAGGAACAGTTTGGAAGTTTAAGAATTAATATAAGACGTAAGTAGTAATTAATATAAGTACACCTTAATATTATGAAATATTCCTGGTTTTTATTGTTGACTAACATCAAAAACTGTGAAAAATATCCTTTAAAAAAAAATACAAAGCTTCCTTATAAATTATCCTACCATGGTTACATAACGAAAATAAATAAATTGTGTTCTATCATATATTACGAATAATTGTTAAGCGTATAGGAGAATTTGTTTCATACTAAAATCTATTCTTTCCAATAAAAAGGTTTATGAACATCATAATTTGAAATAATAATATAATAATGTATAATAAATCTGTTACTTTTGTTAAAAACTACAAATACTTTAGTATCGAAATGTGTCACGACATGAAATGGACAAATCAAAAGAATTTGCGACGTCTTGGTTTCGGGAGCGCCGTGTGACGGGTCACCCGCAGCCAAGGCCTTAGTTAGAGCGCGCAGGATTTAAATTAAAACAATATAAATAAAGAAAATAATATATATATATCAAAATAATAGCAAAATATACAGATTAATTATTATTGATAATAATATGGAAAAATGACGAGGGTGGAACATATGTATCGATATTAAAATTGTATAGAACAACCTCATCTGAGGGGGTCGCCGAGTCACGTGCACCACGACGATCAATTACCATGTAATTAAAATTGTAAACATAAAAATAAAACGAAGAAATGTACCGGCCAAAATATAAACGTGAAATAAGGACAATTGTTAAATAAAATAAAAAACAACATATACCTCGGGGAGGCACACCAGTGCTCACCCCCGATCCGTCGTCGGTTATGCCGGGGGAATGATTTGACTGGATCTACTCCATCATCTATTGAACTTATGAAAAAAAAAAACTTCGTTGTCCGGCAATAGTAAATCGTTCATTGCCTTTTCTTGAGAGCCAGTCTCGATGACACCAGAAAAAGGCAAGACAAAAACGGGGTAGCTGTAGCCGGTACATAACGGTGAAATATACGGTTGGAGTGGATTTTGTTGTAGCGATGTTATCGGCTATAGCGCGATAATCCCGCTACTCGAACGGTAAATGTTTTATTATTCGTTTTTATGGTGGGCCTGTTAATTTCGTCCGTCACAAATTCTATCACCAATACGTTAAGAAAGATGATCTGCATTATGAAATCACTACGTGAGATACTAGATTATAAACATGTAAGAATGATTTATTTAACTCTATTCGAATCCCTAATCACATATCTATGGTGTAATAAGATGGGGTGGTGACTACGAAAATGTTCTAATACAGCTTCAAAAATGTCAAAATACTTATATAAATGTTGCATGTTATAAAGAGTGAAGATATCCAACAAAAAAATATAAAAAATGGTAAGAAAAATTGTATGTACTCATTATAAATAATCAATATAAACTCGTAATATATATACCTAAAAAAATATAATTTGTTGTCCCCTACAAAACATGAAGTTAAGACTAGATATGTAGCTAATTACTTCTCCTTAAAATTTCCTAAAAAAAAACAGCATGTCGTAAGAATACCTGTACTTTGTAAATTACAATTTTTATCTAGATGTTTTAATTTATATTTTTGAATATTTATTTTTTTTATAAGTTTTAATTAAAAACATGTAGTAAATAAAATAACTCCAGAGCCTCTACAAGAGTTTTAAATCCAGAAGGCCCAGTAATTTTTTCTGATATTAAAATAAATAAAAAAATAAAATATAAAATATTAATAAGACACTATAATATCGCTTCGTATTATAATAAATGTGGTTTAATTTGATCGGTATAAATTATTTTTTCTTTAGATAACGTTCGATAAACTAAAATTCATAGAAAATTTTTGATTTTCTAAATAATAAATAAATTAACAGATTTATCTTGGTCGTTATAATTAGTATAAATTGCCTTTTACATTTAAAATTGTTAACTATATGTTATACACTAGTCATAACAAATGCCTACGAAATAAAATTTGAATAGAATATTTGCTTTTTTTCTTTACCTGTATAATAGCGGAAAACATAACTAACACAAACCAAAACATCATAATTTTACAATACATTATAATAACTCGACACTTTCGGCAACCGGTATTTAAATTGCATTTAAACACTATGAATACTTCTTATATACGCAGAATGCACATACAATATATTATAACAACTGTTAACAGAAATACATCTTTTATATACTCAACGGTAGTGAATTTTGAAGTTGACATAAAATAGCTCTCTATGGGCGTTTGGAAAAACAAAACCAAATTTGTAAAAGGTAAATCGCTTAAACGTGACGAACTAATATTTTTTAACAATACGATAGCTTGTTATTTAGTCTTGTTATAGAATTTTATATGGTTATGGGTTTTCTTCTTAAATCCAATTGTTTTCTTAATATTAAGTCATAATTATTTACCTATAACATCATATTTCTCTAAAGATATAGTTTCTATACTATAGTTTACAAATATGAGTCATATTTGTTTGTTTTGTATGTCTAATCATATATATGCGCATACGAAAACATTTATCAACAAATAATTTATATTTAACAAAAGGAAAATTAACTAAAGCGATTTGAAACAATTTATTTGTTTTAGGTGCATGATTTTTTCCATAATACGAGTCACAAAGACGTATGAAATGCGATAGAGTCTTAAAAATTAATATATTTTGGATAAATAAAATACAATTAAAAACATTTTCAATAATGTTAATCATGAGAGTGCTTTTAAATTCCCCGTAGGTTCCTGACATTTTAGGTTTGTCTGTTCTTATTTTATTTTTATAAAGTTTTACCAGTGTTTGAAAAATAATTTTATCATTTCTAAAAGCAACGGAAGTCCAACGGAACTTGGGTTGGTTTGTTGAAAAGGTGCTATCATGAACGCTTTAATATCTATTTTTAATATTATATTTTACATTTCAACTTGATTACTTGTACTGCATACCTATGATTTATTTAATTTACTGTTTATTCGTATACAATACATTTACTCGTATATCGCATTAACCGCCCCTAATATGTATTTTTAGATTTTACGTATATCACATAAAAATCCTGACTTATCGAGCTAAACGATTGATTTTACATAAAAGATTTACTTATTTCTAGTTGCTTGTTTTTAATCGGTTTCATTTTCTAATTCCTCTAATATCGCCACGATATATGGTCGTTTTCAATCGTTTTACCCACACAATTTTCGGTGTTTGTCCATTGCGTCGATTTTTTCTAGACTGCCTGAAATCTATGCATTTTTTGCGCCATTGAATTCATCTCAAATTACATTAATTTATATCACAAAAATATTATAACGGAAATATTCACTGTAATATTTTTTGATATCTTATTTTAATTGAATATACAAGAAATTAAAAAAATACACCGTTATCAGTTATAATGTATACGGTAACGTTATCATACTTTATAAGTCACTATCAAAAACCGTAAAATAACTTGTTGAAAATTGCATCTTATTAAGATTTAAATACAATCAAACGTATTGAATATTATCATATAAAATATCGTTTATTTTCCAACTTTTACACTTAATTAAATTATAACATTTTTCGTACTTCAATATCATTCGGTGTAATAATCGATGTACAGCCTATTTTGTACCTCAATATTGTCCGTCACAATTGACGTATTCCTATAATTTTTATTACATTTAATATACATAATATGTTTAACGTCAAATAAATTGATAATGTTTAAAAAATTGATCGTTGCAAATCAAAACTTTGACCAGTTTCATCAAACCACATTCCATAAACAATTTTTATTATTAGAATATTTGACAAATCAGTATTATTGTATTATTTTTGTATCATTTTTTGTCGTTGTTCATTATACTCGTATAATCATAATTATATCTTTTATTATATTATTTTACATTTTAATTTAAAACTATGTACTATAAATGTATGCGTTAAATATGTATTACACATTACTATTATCTATACACATTACTTTGTATTACACTGTTTTATTAAGATTGTAATTGACATTTTATTCCGTTAATGAAGATTATTATTATTATTATTACATATTATAACTATAATTGTATCTATACAAATAAAAATCAACAGCCTCATGTGTGTCCAATTATTACTTTAGAACGGTTCAACTGATTTAGCTGATGTTTTTTGCAGTGATCGTAATTGTGAGGACAAGGTTTGTATGGAAGAAAATGTTTAGAAAATCCATGGTTATACATGTTTTTGGAAAAAAATAAAATTTATTTGTTGATCTGCGGGTAACCTTGGTATCACGAACAAAAAAAAATAAATTGCCACCATTAGTGATACACTTATATTTACCAAACTATTATCAACAGAATTGCCTATGCCCAGGGGTGCTCTTAAAAAAAAAAAAAAAACAGAATTCGATTATTTCTATTAACGCGGGAGATATTGCTCTGCGTAAATCCCGGTAGGACACCCTGTATATACGCACGTAGATACGCGTAATACACATTTCAATTGAATTAAATCACATTTCCTGCGTTTAAAGTTTAAAAATGTCTATTGCTCGGTCCAATATCCGCTCGCGATTTCCTTACTGCACATTATTTGTGTTATGATTGTTACATGGTGTCCGTGCCCACAGCCGGTGCCCACTTAACATATTATGTAAATCGACTCGTGGACTCTAGCGGTTTACGACGTACCACATTATGCGCGGATATCATCGGACGGTGAGCGTTGCGACACATGTTTTATTGGTTGTAAACGGTTTCCCGTTGCTTATTTGCCCGGGTCACACTACACATGTACAGCAAATAACACGCCGAGACAATGGAAATCATAGTGATACGTACAAATTACATTGAACAATAATATAATATGGATATCACGCGCAATGCACACCTTAACGATATTATATGATTATTATTATTATTATTATTATTATTATTGTGATCTTTGATCCGCGGATGTTCCGAGACACCGGTACTTTAAGTGTCTATATAATATTATTGATGTCGATAACGAACCCGATGGGTATTTCGGTCGAGAGGCACACACAATCTAATTACAATATTGTGTGCAACGTGCACGTTTTGTACGTCCGTGTACACGCGGCGGACGCGACTTCCTTGTACGTATTGGTGTGTAAGTGCACACATCACGCGATGCTTGTCCGCCGCACCACGACAAAACTTGGAGCTTAGACGTTCGACTGGATCTTGGGGCGTGAGTCGTCTAACCGCTATGTGTCTTACGTAACCGAACCCAATCTAACCGTTCGTCAACGTTTTGTTGGAACCCAACATTTTTGTTCAAAGCTTTTTCTAATTTATTGACAAACAATCTTCCTATTACCCTAAATTAGATTATACGACAAGCAGGTGCTTTTCTTTAACCCATCGAGTCACAAATAAGTAGTAGCAAATTCAGACTAATGTCGAAGCGATTTACTGAAATAATAACGCCCAATACCCGAGGAGAGCATGAAAAATAACAGTATATTCATTCATTCGATAATTACGTGTATTTTACAGTTTATTACAGTTCGTAATCTTTTTAGTTCTTGCAATTCTTGTTAATGATCTTTTGAAGCTCTGATCCGTTTATTATTTACTCTCACATTTATAATACACTTGGATTAAATCATAAATAATGTTTTAAATATTTTAAATTATGTTATCATATTAACACCACTTATCATCACATTTCTAATTTAAAAATTGTTTAATTTAAATTGAAATAAGAATAATAAAACATATTACAGCGGTTTTGTGCCAAGTGAACCAAGCCAAAATGAATGTTAATAATATCCTTTTTTTTCTAACTGGAAAAGTTAGAAGTGTTTATTTCTTGATAATATGTCGCCGAATAAGAATGGAGAAAAGAACAATTTCTGTACAATTATTTTTCATAATAAATATTAATTTGTTTGTTACGTTTTCCAAGCATAATGGAAGCAATTGCAAATATATAATGTGGTACCTAAGTACATGATACACAATTATTTGCTTTATAATAACAATTTATATTATATTCTAATCACGAATATAATATAATATTAATTATACATATATCATAATTTTTTTAAGATATTTACGTAAACATGTATTTTATTAATTATTACCTACTTATGGAGTACCCGAGTTAAATGTTACGTAATAAAAACAATACATTTGTTTAGTTGCTTAAAATTATATATTATATTATACCTTATAAAATATATATATATTAAATACCTTACTTGCATATAAATATATAAATATTTAAAAATTGTATTGCAGTGATTACACAAATATTAAGATTGTCCACCATAATTCTGTATTATAATTACAATTATAACTATGTAACTCTATGGTTTACAAATTATTGACATTTAACAGAAATTAATAGTACCACGTAACCTCAATATAGTTAACCACAATCACTGCAACAACATAACATTTTTGTATAATTAAACTTAACTTTTCTTAAATACCCACTAGTATTTAAAAAAAAATCATATGAAGCTGAGCTATTATATTTACAGTTTAAAACTATCGAATAATAGGATTTTTATTCAATATAAATAACTTTTATTTTAATTTTACTTACATTTACAATATGTTAAAAAAAACCGACGTGCTATGAATAATTGCTAATATGCTTGCTAAATCGCTATTTGTTTTGTGTTTTATAAGCAGTATGAAAAATCAATCTGCGTCATCATGAAATGTATAAGATCTTTGAATACCTACACGGCTTCGTTTCAAAAATAACAATCAAATTTTCCATCGATATTGACACCAATTACACGGATATACTTCAGTAGGTGTTTCGGAGCTTTTGAAATGGTTTACACATGCGCATTTACTCTTTCGGTTACCAAAATAGTGAAGCGATTTAATTAATTTAAATTATACTTTGAAGAACCAACCCGTATCATCCCCAATCGCGCACTATCATCCAAGTATACACAAAGATATACCGGATTTAGCATATCATGTTTCAAATATTCAATTTCACAACTTCACGAATTATGAAAACGAGAAATCGTTCGACAGGTATTGTACATGATGTCAACGATTTCAATCCGTAATAACACGCGCTGATAAACGGCACTGTAAGCTTACATTACTATGATTATTAATTATTGATTTAATAATATACTATTTCCAGTAAACATGACTCAAACAATAACGAATGTATTTCAATTTCAATGAAAATTTAACACAGCACGATTACAAACATCACAATATTATTGTATAAACATTAAATGCGTTTGACACGTATTAAGAAATGAATACAATCGTGTGTGAATAATAGATTTGTTGAACTTTTTGAATTTTTACCGCTCAGAAAAGTTTTTTTTATAGATAACAGTAAGACTAATCATAACTCCCTAGTACTATTCAGAATTTTAAACAATTATATGGAGCAACTTGGCAATAATGATCAAGTATACTATGATTGTGATATACTTTAATATGACTGTAAAACACTATTATTAATAATTGTTCAATGTTGGCGAATCTATAGAACCCTTAACCAACCCGCGGGGGAACACTAGATTTGCTTTGACACGCCCGTCAGCTGATGAGGCTAGACCGAGCGAGCGCAAAACTGGAACGTAGTCTAGACACGGTGCACGTGGGGTGCAGCCGGGTCAGGTTCGGTGGTGACACACAAATTAAGAAAAAAAAAACAAGTAAACGGTTTTAAGATGTTTATATGGTTTATGTATTTCTATTAATTGTGTGAACACTAGTGCAAATCGTGAAACAGAACAACAAACGAGATAATTGAGAATAGTACCGGAACTCGCGTAGAGTTTCACCCATTCTCCTGACGAGCGAAAAGTCCAGACAACCAGTCTGCTCGTTGTACCCCGCGGACGTCGTCGCGACCGCTCCTGTTCCCTCTCCAGAAATGGATGGGTATCGGGGTGTCGTGACGGCGATGCGTGCCGCGGTCTGGTGGTTGATGAGAACGTAAAAGCACGGTCGGCGACAGCCGTTTCGATAACGGCTGCCGCACGGGTCCGTGTCAGTCTTGAGGAAGATGTTCTATTTTTAACATATAAGCCGTGGATGACAAAAAACGCCTTTGAATTTGCTCTATGTGGTATGCGTCTACTAATGCACAAGAGTCCCAAATCACAGACGCATAATATTCTAATAGAGAACGAACTGAAAGCAATATATACAGTCACTTGAGCGATTTTAATAGATTGAACTTTTCAAATGTGCACATCACAAAGCCAAGCGTCTTGAAAGCTCTACTAGAAACAGTCTATTTGTGCAAAAGGAAGCTCAGATCTGTTATGAAAAGCACACTCGAGGCTTTTTTACATACAACTCTGTCAGTTTTTGAACCATTAATAGAGTACATACAATCAATTTAGTTGTATGACACCTGGAAAAGGATATGGACTGGCATTTATTAACATTAAATTGTAAGCCGAGACAGCTTAACCAAAAATCGGCGTCGAACTCATTCTGAAGGACAAAACAGTCAGATTCAAAGTTTATAGATTCAACTATACAAAAATATTATTAGTATACATTTCCCAATTTTTTTTCCGAGTAACAATAAAATTTAAAATATAATAAACGTTTCCTGTTGGATATGTTATACTAATGAATTATATTAATTTACACTATAATATATTATTTCTCGGAACATTTGCGGTCAGCAACCTTTATACACTTGATCAGAGGTGCGTCTTATCTAGTCCATACGAAAGTTCAATAACACTAATATGAATGAAAAGAATAAAATAAAATATAGTACACGCGTGGAAACATTTTATTGAATGGTACACGTATTAATATGAAAATTATTGATATTTTATAAATAATGATGATTTATTTAGTGCAGATACAATGAAAACTAATTACTTATCTAATATTCTTGGCATTTTTTTTGTTTTTATATATAATTTATACTTATACTTCTAATGAGGCGTTCAAGTTAATTCAGTGTAAATTTATTAGGTACGTAATGGTTAGTAGCAAATTATAAAATAAAAAGGTTTTGATATAAAATATTGCATACTATTTTTATTGTGTTCGGATCCATTTTTAAACGACACTTTTCCCGGAATAGACAATTGTTGGCAAGAACTGCATACAGACGATTGTATAACAACGTGTTTGAAAAGTCACCGGTTAGAGTATGGCTTGAAAAAGGTCGTCGACAATTTACTACAGTATAAGAGTGTAAAAGGAACCGGTAGAATAATTTTGTTTCGTAAGATGATACCACAGTCCTCTGCGTACACGGTTAAATTATTTTTTAAATTATTTTTCACATCATATCCTAATTAAATAAGTATCTATATGTATGTGTATTCATGAATCATGGCAATGAAAATAATTGATCAGACATCCACAGATTACGTATAATATCTATGTACCTACGCTTAATATTAAACGCACAAGCAAAACGGAATAGCCGAAGAATATGTCACATTACATGCACCGAATGAAATGCGTATAGGATTTTATAAATACGATTTTCACACAAACATGTGTCATTACGATATTCGTGTAATGGTTATTACTTATTAATCAGTATACCGACGACGTGTTTAATTGTGTTGTACAATTTTGGTATAATTGTTCCGCGCTGTTACAGCCCACAAGACGTGTACATGCGACCGTAATGATATTGTTATATCAGCGTGCACGGCGCGGATTCGAAAACCTTGTTCAAACCATTACTTATTCACCCAGACAATGTTCGGCAGATGATGAAATGTGTGTTCGACGATTGCACTTCGAAGTGTTCGCAACAAACAAAATATGTAAGACCAAAGTAAAGTCAACAATACTGATGTAAATACTAACCGAAGTCCAAAATACTACTGACATTTTACCACTTAATGTTCGTTCGACCATGAGCCTAAACGATTCAGGCGCCAAAATCAATATGAAATCTCCCCACGGGCGCCTTTTTGCAATCCCCACCAATCACCATGAAACATCCGCAGTTTCGTCACGGCTCGGTCTGTTATCTTGTTGTTTTTAATGCCTAACAGCATACATACGTTCTGATCATTATATCACGTTATTATAATTACTTTTAATTGTTAAAATTAATGTTATTGTTTTGCCCAAGATCGTGTAGGTCTAATTGGTGTTCTGGAAATGTCGATGCACATTGAATGATTATAATATGTATCTAACACGATCTAAAAAGGCGAAATACCTACGCACACTACACTTATGATATTATATTAACATGTAAAATGAAGAAAGAAAAAACAGCCGTAAAACAAATATATTGAAACGCTAATATAATAATATTGCTTGGTTAAAATAGTTAAAATTATTAATATTAAGTTAATGTTCGACATTAAAACGATGTGGATTAATGAATGAATACTTTGTAACGCATTTTGTTGAATGCAGTAGCTATTGAAGTATAATACAGGTACCAATAATATAATATTGCCTTATTGTTGAGCAATCTTAAATTAAAATGCATCAACACTCAAAACTATGCAATTTAACCTGGGATTTGTCATAAAACAATAAATGTTGTGTAGTGAATACCTAACTATCTCAAAGTAATTCTTAACAAGTGATTTATATCGAATTTTTAAATGTTCTAGTAATTATTAGTTGCAATATTGTTATTATTATTATGTAGTGTCGTACTAATACTAAACAACGGTTTGACAATTTCACCGCGGTATCAATAATGACTGATAATTTTATTGCGGTTGAAACCAAGGAGTCCAAAATTTGTCGAAACTGTATAGTAAAATCACATGTAACATAAATTAAAATGTTTTTTATACATGGACAACGGAATAAGGAAAAAGTTAAAAACATTTTCGAACCCAAGAATGTTGTTAAATGGCAAAAAATACAGCTGTCTTTCGGATATAAATAAAAATTTAAGGATAAAAACCAATTTAATCGACACCGGTCATGATTCTTATTCAATTCAAACATTTTTAAACAGTAAATCATGCCACTGTGCAGTAGTTTTGTCAGACTTTAAGCGATACATATACTAAAATATACATCACGTCTAATACCATATCATATCTACATTCATATACTATATTTTGAAAGTATATTGTTTTTTTGTATGCTGTATATATGAACATAATTACTAATATAACATAATAATGTCTCAGAGTAGCTGTATCAACACGGTGGTTTAAATATACTGTATTTAAAAGTGGAAAACAAAAAAACTGTTTTTATTATATACACTTAAGTGTAAAGTATACTAAAGAAATTATTGGTCATAATAGACGTTTATTTTTTTGTAAGTCGAAACTAGAAACAAGTTGAAAGACATCCAAAAGGAGATATTTCTAAATTACACTTTGACAGGGAGTTTGAAAATATTATAACTTAGTTAAACCCCTGCACGTAAAAATAATCTAACCTATTGCGTTTAACTTAGCTGTCACCGAATTGTGGTATAATCAGAAAAATTTTTGTCCGACAAGCAGGTTCATGGATTGGTTATATTCGCTCACTCATATAATATTAATTGTATGCAGAATAATGTACAAAGATCGTTATAATATATTATATCATTTCACAAGTATTTTTGACGTAAATTGAATAACAATAAAATAATGCATGTCCAATTGAAAACAATTTATAGATTTTATGATGTTGATGATGATGATGATGATGTAAACCTTTGCAAGTTGACCTTATCCGTCCACCTACGTACATACATATTTTATACATATATATGTTTCGTTTTAACGGTATATGAATAAAAAATAAAAAATATCCATAAAGAACGTGCCGAACAAAAGTTCAAATTCCCAACCGTATCAGCAATTAACGGGGCGTAGAGTCGGGAGAAGGATTGCCTATATAAGACGGCCGATTAATTGTAGCTGATCAGTATACAGTTCGCTAACTGAATAATAATATCACCGCATTGTAATCAACAACAACCAATCATCATGAATGGAAAAATCGTTTTGTGTTTCGCGGTCGTCTTAGTCGGACAGGTAAGAATTATTCCTATATTATAATAGTACAAAATAACTACCTATACACAATATTATATCGTACCTACGTACATTATTGGCGCTCGCTATCAATTATTATTTGTGCAGCAATAACGTGTAAATAATTATAATTTATTAGCTGTACTTGTTTGCAAACGGCACTAAATAGATTTTAAATACGATTTTCTTTTATAACACCTCTGATGAATAATTATTTTTTCTCTGAAATGGTTTCGAGGTACTATTATATATTACTCTCCGAGTATAGTTGGTCAGGAAATAATTTGTTGATTTAAAATGTTTTTATCGGGAACTTTCTAAATTAATAATAATATTCATGGGGAAGGGGTGTCTTTAATACGGTATTAAAGGCTTTTATCGATTACCTAATATTTTTTTTACACCCTTGGCATGTTATACCATACATTTTGTGTTACAGACCATGTCTGCTTCCTTGTTCGACGGCGATGAACTCAAGAAAATCGGCGAACAATTCACCCTGTCTGCCACATCAATCGGTAGTCACGTTGCTACATTGGTTGGAATTCCAGCCAACCCAGCTGATGCTCAAAAGAACATTGACAAAGTCAAAGGTTTCGTGACCAAAGGAATCGCTGATGTAAGATAGTAAATCATTTTTATATTTCGTTATATTTTATTCCTTTATCTTGTATTTTCCCGCAGTTGGAAGAGCAAGCTACTAAATTGAGGGAAGCCGTCCGCAAGCAAGCTAGCCCAGCATTGATCGAAAAAGTCGATGATGTAGAAAAGGAAATCAAGAAACACGCCGCAGAAGCCAAAACATTCTTCGACGACAAAATCAGCAAGCCAATTGATGAGAAGTACAAGGAAGATGTGAAGAAATTCTCAGACTCCATTGTCAAGACCACCAAGGAATTCGAAGTAAGTCAATTTATGTTTTAGAATACTTATATTTAACAACTTTATTCATGTTCCATACGAATAATGAATAAATAAAAATTTATATTTCCTACAATAACCAAGGGAATATTTTTAATCTTTTATATTTGCGTTTACATTTTTAACATTATTGTATTAATTGTGTGTCGTCTAATTAACACTTTTTTTTCAAAGCAATAAGAAAACGTATTAACACGAGTGCTTACATTCGTCGAATACTATATATGTTTATGTTTTGTATTTTAAATGTTTCAGACCACCGTAAACAAGGCCATCGACTCAAAAAAGAAGCCATGAACATTTTATTAATATAATAGGACTAGTCCGAATCGTATTTTATTTCTTTTATTTAAATTATTTTCTTTTTAGATTCCATTTTTATATCTGTCTTTTGAAATAAAAAAAATCTGTTTTAATACTTTATCAAACCAATTTTTGTTTATCACAGACAGTGTTGATAAATACCATTTAACTATATCTAAACTAAACGTTAGATCATCTTCTCCTCATTAACATGGCTATCGGCAGTATACGAGTAAACTGCCTCAACAGTCTATTTCAGCCCTATAATAATCGACATCTAAGAATATAGTGTTTACGTCATATCATAAGTAATTCTATATTTTTCAGTATTTTCATGATGTATTACATTTTACCAAGTGTATAAGAATTTACGTAACACATCTCATCAAATACATCACTGCACACATAATCGATACAATTGCACACACAGAGAGTACAGTATTGTAATTCACCAAACGTATCGTATAAAATAATGACAGTCGTAAAAAACATTTTTTATTTCAAGATGTTTAGCTTTAATTGATGTTATTGAGCTGCAAATATCATAATTACATGTATTTATAATAAGCAAACTACATACTATTTTAAGACTGAGATCAGAAAGATTTTAAAACAATCTGAAATAGAAAAAATACTAATAGATTAATTCAATGATTCAAAGTCAATGATTCATTTGCTAATTTACTTAACCTTGTGACTCGTGGTTAAATGATAAGAATCCAAAGTCCGTTCTAACGGTCAAGTTCAACAAAAAAATTCCACTTATCAGGAATTAATTTTTGTACAAGAGTAGTTAAAATTTAAAGCATATTTAACTTGGATAAGTTTATTTACAGAGTATATATTTTATAAATATCAAACTCAAATATAGTCAAAGATCATCAAAAACATGAGTTTTTGTAATATTGTATTTTACATTGGTTTTAAATTGGTTCCTCGGCTCTTTATTATATTTTAAAAATACTGCGAGACATGTTTTTTTTTTTTTTTTTTTTATTAAGAATAAGGCTTCGATAACTGGATCATTAGCCTGCTAAGTTTTACATAAGATTAGTTTTATACATTTTTTTTTTTTTTTTTTTAAAGTAAAGATTTATATAATATTAAAAGTATATGTAAAGGTTGATACAAAGTGAAAGGTATAATTTGGGGTACATTTTCTTTTATATATATACTTATTTACAAATGTTTATTTACAGTTGGTTTATGAGTTGTATGGCTTTGAAAAAATTAAAAATGACATCTGTATTTGTTTCACCGAATGCTTCCTCCATGTTGGTGGGGTTGTTTAATATATGTTGTTCGTGTTTGTATAGAGGACATTGGAGTGTAATGTGTTCAATTGTTAGTGGAACGTTGCATTGATGACAGGTTGGCTGTTCGTCTTGTTTGAAGAGGTGTGAATGAGTGAGCAGAGTATGTCCGATTCTAGCTCTGGTGGTGACAGTATCGACAATTCGGGCGGTATTGGTGGGAGATCGCCATTTTTTAACGGTTTTTTTAATATTTTTTAGTTTGTTATTAGTTATATGATCCCATTGGGATTGCCACTGTCTATTGGAAATTTGGTTGATTATTGTTAATGAATCATTATATGAGATGTTGTGCGAGACATGTTGTATGATGCCACTATATATATTTAAACTAAGAAAAAAATTGAGCTCTAAAAGATATTTTTCAAATAATTCATAAGCATTTCAATAAATTGTCCTGGATAACAACAGCAGTATGTCTTATGGGTATAACTTGTGTTTAAAGTAATTTGTATAAAAATCAAATATAAATATGAATGTAACGGTGCCTACTGTTAAGATAAGATGATAATGATTTCATAGTAGGTTAGTGGTATGTTTAGTAGATATTATTATAACTATAAAGAACTTCACATATAACTAATATAATTATTTTATAATAAATTGGATAAGTGTAACTTTTTATGGAACATTTTACTATTTTTAAACGTTTGGATGTAAAAATAATGTTTTAGGGCCCGTCTAATTTTCGAATTCCAGTCAACAAAAACTCCATATGGGATGACATAAAAATATCGTTCAAGACCAGTAGTGACAAAATGGATCTGATTCCGGAGGTAGATGTGGACTTATTTTCCATATTTAATAGATTTTCTACGTTTGATGAGATAGTTTCAAAACTAACTGACGCCAAGGAAAAGATCGTTAAATATTATGGAACTGATATCCGGAATTATGTTAGAGACCTTTCTAAAAGTGCTTCTGAAATCTTTTTTATCATTTTCAAAAATTTTCAACTCGATGGCGTGATGCCACAAATACGAGACGCGTTTTCTATGGATCCAGATTCATTTTTTAATAAAACAGTGCAATACATCACTGATGCAACGAAATTCAGGACCCGCTTCGGTGAGGTTCGATTGCCATTCGACAGGAGTGACTTCAAACACTTATTCGACAACGTTTGCTATTATTTGATGATACCCTTACGTCTACTTCAACAGACGTATATCGGTGCCCATTTTTCCGAATTATTTAATATACCCACCAACAATATTGAAGCCAAAGAAAACATTAAAAGTTTCAAAGCGGCGGTGATAAGACAGATAAAAGCGGTAAGAATGAACTATTACATATTGGTAGCTGTTTATTGAATTATTTCTATTTTTACAGAGACAAGAAACGTTATTGAAATCAAGAGCGATGATTCTTACGAGAAGGAGAGAACAGACATTAGTAAAAGATTTGAGTATGCTTACACACGCGATAACGTCAAGAGTGAAGAATGCCACATTACATGTATATGATAATTACTTGCAACCCACAATCAAAATGTGCCACACATATGTCTGGACACCATTGAAATTTTTGATAGAAACGATTCAAAAATATCGAGTAAGTTCAAGTGTTTAAACGATATACTGTTTACAATAATTCTTCCACCAGTTAACACCAGTTGTAATTATTCTCATATCAATGAGCTGATGCGCGAATAAAAATTCTTAATTTTCTGCTAAAGCGACAACTTTGTGGTAGGATTTTCTACATTTGTTGTCATAAAGTAATTTAATAGTAATATATATATATTTATATAACTGTATTCGTACTTATTCGCACATATTATGGTGCATAAATTAAAAATAATATCTATATCAATTATAATTTTAGTTACATTCTACCCAGTTGGTATAAGATTTCTTTAATTTTTCATAAATTTTATTTGTGCATCGTTTACTTTACAACATATTTGGTTTTGCATAAAGCAATGATAAAATATTTAGAATTAGCAAGAACGCAATCATTTATATTTTATGCAGTAGAATTTCCACAACTCGAAATCGAGAGTTTATTCACTATATCGAATTTATTATATACTTAATTTTGTTACCAATATATATAGATAAGCCGATATGTCATATACATAAATAAATAAATAAATCGAATTTTGGTGTTTTCAAATTGACGAGGGTGCAATTTATGTATTGGGCATTTTATCGGGAACGACACCAGTTGTCGGAGTATTCTATTTTGAGTGGCTGAAGATCTACTGTGTTATATTTTTTGTATTTTATAAATTATATTTAATATTTGATTTCTAATTCATTTTAAAGGATGCACAAAAAGAAAATACGAGTAATTAATCATAAGAGAAGTCACAAAATAGTCAAAGGATTCATTTGGATATAAATTTTAATCTTTTCTATTGTATTATGAACTTTTAATATTTTAACGGCCTTAATTTGGAGTGCTCCTGATAGAAATTTAATTATTTTAATATTATAAATTATAATATTAAAATAATATATAGTGAATATATGAACATATTAAGTATTATGACTACCTACTCTGAAAAGTATTTTATTTTTTTCAATTATACTATATTATAAACATGTCCATGTATTATTATGACAACTTCAAATAGTATTTACATTTTTTTTTTTAATTGTATTTTAAACATTTTCATGTATTATGAATAATGACAACCTTAAATAGTATTTTTTTCTTTTAATTGTTTTATGAATATTTTATTCTATTAAAATTACTCCAAATAGTATTTTATTTCTATGAGTTGTATTATGAACATATTAATACACCAATATTACTCCAAATGTATTTTATTTATTTCGATTGTATTATGTATTTTAATATATTAAAACTACTCCAGTTGGTATTTTATTTCTTTCATTTTTATCATAAACATTTTAATATATTAATAATAGGGACTTACATCATATAGTATTTTTATTTAGTTTATTTACGTCCCTGAACTTGGCCCGCCCACATACCAATCAATTTACAAAACCTAAACCAAAATGTAGCAAATAATAACAAATTGATTTTCAGAATTAGCAAATTATCCTTTTTTTACAGTCAATTTAAGTTTGGATGGGCCAAGTTCGTGTAGGACACCCACTTTCTGATTTAACTGTGAAATTCATGCCAAAATTTAGCAAATTAATTTGAGTTGATTTTATGTATAGAGATTTCAGTTCATTTTATTTTTTTTTGCTTTTTTAAGAAATATAAACATTATAAACTGATCCTTCCGACCTCTTTCACTGAGACTAGTGATTTCAAAAGCATCGGTGCATAGGTCTTACATTTAAAAGACCAATACAGAAGTATAATTAACCCATCCCTGAAACTCATCCTATCTTAGAGTCACACTCGACCCATGAGTCTCACAATTTTTAAATTCTAAAGGAAGCAAAGAATTTTTTAACATTTTTAGGTTTTTGTGCGTTTTCTAACTGATTTTGGGTAAGTAACCATGACAAAGAAAGTCGTAATCAATCATTAAAATGGGTCGCAACCAACCGCAATCTCCCAAAACATTTATATAATTCAATGTTTTTCAGTACAACAGAGTTTTGTTTGAATTTCAGCTAATTTAAAAATTTTGTTACGAAAAAATGGCCGATTTTTTTTTTATTATTATTACATAAGATTTGTAATTTAATAACCTGAGTGGAGTAAATTAGTACAATACTATGTCTTAGGACTTAAGTACATCAAATAATAACTTGTAATACTAATGATATTGTTTACAATAAACAATGATACTGTTCAGAATCCAATAGGATAGACGGATCGTATATTATTATATAAATCAAGTCGCACAAAAAATATAATTGAACATAGTGAAACGCGTCGAGTCCCCAGAAGCAGCAGCAATTGCATGAAACCAGTTATGCCTATTGGCGGGAGGGTTTACGATTGCAGACACGCACACTAACAATCATTTACGACTCACACAACGACAGTGTATAATATATGAAATAAGGTAGAAAAATATATAAATATAAAATTAAATTAAATTTAGAATTCCTATTTTAAATTATAAAACTGATTATTTAGATTAAGATAATAAAATAAGCATCGATTGAAACAAAAACACTCATAAAAATATAAATGTATTATAGAAATATAAACAATAAGAAAAAGAAATAAGTGTTTTCATAAATATTATTTACCAAACAGGGCTATATGTTATCAACAAATCTAATTTTTCCCAAAAAATACGACAAATACCATGGTGGAACGAATAACGTAAGACCACAACAAATATAAAAATAAAGCAAAATAAATATTAAAAAACCAGACAACTAACTGATCTAAATACAAATGAAAGAGCCAAATCAAAATGTATAACCAAAAAAAACAAAATAAGATCATACAAAGAATATACGTCAGCAATAACCAAAACAGAAAATCCAATAACCAACTGAAATCAAATTAGATAAGAAAAAAGAATACAAAATATATCATAAAAAAGCACTTAAATAAACTGATCAAAAAATAGCGAAAGACTTTGAAAGGAGTTACACTTAAAGAAAACAATTCTATGAAATCGCTAGCAATTTGAACCAAAGTTTTATCAATCACAAACCAAAATAATTAAGTGAAAAAAAAATTAATAAACAAATAAAAAATGCGAAATTCTACGCGTCATTATATAATTAATAAAGACGGTAAACTACAGTAAAATATAAATAAAGTGCTATAAAAAAATTGACTACTAAAAAAAAAACTCATCCACAAATACTATCCTCTCGCCATGTTTAATGAGAAACAAATTTCTCCATTATAATCATACAGCGGAATAAAAACGTGAAATGTAGGAACACCTGAAAAACCGAACATTGAGAGAAAGAAGTAACAGCGATAACAAATATTAACAATTCACTTGACAGAAAAACTCACTTTTTGTAATATAATTATATATTTAACGAACAATCAACAATTTTACACAGACCAATTATGAAATATTATCAAACGTTTACCATAACCTTTCATCTACCACAAATCTTTGTGGGTGACTTCAATAGTCACAATACCCTATGAAGCTGCAACAACATAGACGCAAGAGGGGAAAAATTAGAAAAACTATTATAAATAAGCAACATATATTGTACACAAAATATAACACAAAAAGCGCTTAAATCAAATGATTAAACATTAACAAAAGGCTTTTAAAGCACTGACATTTTCGGAAAACAATTATATGAAACCAGTAGCAACTAAAACCGTATTAATCATAAACAAAAGAAATAGCAAAGCGCAATATCAGAAAATCAAAAAAAAAGACAAAAAAAAACGTTGATATGGAAACTACTGTACAAGAACATTATTTATAGATAAAATGAAATGTAACCGATGCGGACCACAAAATTACCAAAAATTACCCACAATCGGCATTGAACATATTTTAAACTATTATAACAAAATATTATGGCAACAACACATTGCTACCAACAAAATGGAAACAATAGTTATATAATTTTACCGATCCAGAAACCGAACACAAACAAATACGAAACATAAAGTTACCGACCAAATATATCTTGCATGTATACTGATTACAATTAATGAAGACATTTATCAAAAATTAACCTTGTTTTTGGAAAGAAAAAACTTACATGACTGATGAACAATAATTATTTGGCTTTCGAAAACATCGATCAACTTATGACTGCTATACAAACATAGAAACAGATATCTGCGGAGCGTTTGCATCCAAGCATACAAATTATTACTAAGCTTAGATAAAATACATTTAACACTACAAGAAGATATAGAGTTATAAAACGATTAAAAAAATGAGAACTCGAGTTAGTATATTGCACTTTACCCAACATATTTTAAAAGACAGACAATTCAAAGTAACTAACAATGGATGAATGGACTCTACTCAAATCAGTTTACACTCGAAAATGGAATACAACACAACTTACACTTACTACAACATACAAGGCTCACCAATCAGCACTACAATATTTTCTGTTATTATTAATAACATTATCAAACATAAGTAGTCATTAGAAATTTATGACTAGATGATGATAACAGAGCTTGGATTTGAATGCCTTAAAAATCTTTTATAAATGCCCTAAAAATAGTCAAATTATCGGTTTCAAAATTACATATATATATATTTTTTTATTTAGTGTATTATTTTATAAAGAATTTAATTTATAATTTACAACTAAAGCATTTATAAAAAAAAGGAAAAACTGAAATTAAATACATTTAACCTGGTGCTAATATATACTTAACATCAGAAAAAATAATAAATAAATTATCTTTAAATAGATACTATGAATAAGTTAACTTTAAACTATTTAACAGTTAAATGTATAAAAATGTATTGAATTAAACCAAATGACTAGAAAATGCAAAAAAAATTCTCTACAATTAAAGAACATCTGAAAATACAACAAAAAAGTTTCATCCATGCGAAATCACATGAACCGAAATACCTATGTACTCGGAAAACATTTTCCAAAAAATAAAATATTCACCATGCATCGAAATCCGAGCCCTAACGATAACTTTTTTTATCTTTGAAAATATATAAAAAAAACAGTACTTGAAAACTTACTAATTTGTCAGTGCGCACACTGGCCAAGCTGAAGTTACCTATAAATCTAGACGGTAAAAATCACAACTCTGAACGCATAAACAGTTCAGTAGGTAAAGTGGTGACAATAATAACACACAATATCCGGTGGTTCGCGCGGGCGTTATCAAAAGGGATGTGGGAAAAATGGGTGTAGGGATAAGTAAAAAAGTACAATATATTACAGTAATTATGATTAGAAATATTTTTTCAGGAATAAAATACACCGATCGGTGCGATTTATCGTGAAAACTGAACGGATACATATATATGACAACCCTTAACTACACCCTGCAGGCATGCTAGGTATTTTAATTACAACTACGTAATAAAAACGAATTTCATACCCGACGTATACTTTCCAAGATCACGCATCAAGAAAAGTAGATGTATGTTTACGTGTTTGTCACCCATCGCGGAATCGTCTTCTCGAAAACGACCGTTCACTGTTAAATTTAAAGAAAGGCACCGTTAACTTTTTTTTTATTTATAAGAAAGACATTCCATAATGAGCGAAAATTCAAAGTTGGTTTGTGGTTTAAATTTTTTATTATTATTTACATATAACCTGTTCGACTTTAGATAAAAATGTTATAGATAAAGTTAGTAAAATTAAAACAAAATAAATAAATATGATAATAAAATTAAGATAACTAGTCAACTAATTTAAAAACAAGTAATAAAATATATAAAATGTTAGTATGGTAGGTTATAGTAGGTTAGGCTTGCCATTCGTCCCGGTTTGACCGGGACAGTCCCGGTTTTCACAGCATGTCCCGGTCGGTCATTAATTATGTCCCGGTTAATGAAAGCCGAGCGAAAATAACTTTAATATTGTATTATTCAATAACGAAATATGGAATAATATTGTTTATAATTACATTACATCATTATATGTTTATATGTATAGCATGTATCAGTCTGTGGGAAAATAGTTTTGGTGATGCATCTACCTTTTTTTGGGTGGGTGAAAATTAAATTAAATGGGATAATTTTTTAAAAGCTTCAGAAACTTTAAGCTTGAGACTTAAATTGAAATTGTAAACCACGATCAGCTTTTTGATGAAGTAGTATTAATATTATAAGAATGTAGTTAAATGTAAAAAAAATGTAATGGTTTTTTAATTTTTTTTTAAAAAAAAAAGGTTATTTAATAATATGATGTCCCGGTTTAGTGATTTTAAAATCTGGCAACCCTATGGTAGGTATAATGAATTATAATAACACCAATACTAATAAGAATAACAATAGAAATGACAGACGAGTATTTAGTTCTTCAAGCCATTTTATAGCTGTTGGTCCTCCCTCGTGTAGTTTTGTTAATCCTTCTTTGAACATTGTAATGGGACACGACTCAACCATATGTTTAATTGTCTGCGTTTCTCCACATTCGCAAAGTGGAGAGTCTACCATTCCCCATTTGTGAAGTAGGTAGTTGCATCTTCCTTGATCCGATTCCCCATTTGTGAAGTAGGTAGTTGCATCTTCCTTGTTCCGATCTTATTCGATTAAGCCTTGTCCATATAGCCCTTGTGCTATCCCAGCCAGGGACTTTTTTAAAAGGTTCTTTGATCAGGTCTCTATTACGGGTTTCTGACTGTTCCCAGCGTCTCGTCCATAGGTGCTCAACTGATTCGCTTTGAGTTTCTGCATGCCATATGGGAGCTCTAGACTTAAGGCGTAATGGCGGATGTTCAAGGATGTCAGTTTGTAGCGGCAAAACTGGTTGGCTCTTTAGCTTGCGTAATAATAATAATTGGTTTAAATGAAAATGTTTAACAGACGTGAGCACATAGATAGTAACGTAATGTATTGGACATAGAGAGCGCGTACGTCATAATTTCAACGGTGGCAACGGCGCGGCACGGCGCAGCGTGCTGACAACAAAATAACCTGTGAACAACTGTTATTTATTTGCTACAATTTATTCGAATACAACGAGAGACATTGACCGATTGACCGATAAAATACTAAGAAACGCCGCAGTTCGGTAATAGTTATTGTACTCACGGCCCACGGCCTCACTTAGATTTAAATTGCAAAACAGTTTTTAAGTTAAACTTTATCTAAATGGCGTGCGAGAATAATAATTAAGGTATTTTGGTCATCAATTATTTTTCCATGTTTGTAATGTGTATTATGATTGTAACGAACTATATATCGTGCACTATATTTTTATAACGTAGAAATGATACTATTCTAGTGCACAGTGAACAACTATTAAGAGATTTTTTTACTCTCTCTGCTTGGTGAAGCTCCAGACGGACGCAAATGAAAAACAATATTAACAAATATTCAATATTGACAATAATGTCGTCTTAAGACATTTATAAACACAAATAATTATTGATTATAATTGTTTTTAAACAAAAAAGCTAGAGCTGTTTATCAGTTTTCGTTCGATGAATACCTTGTAAATTTCACGCCACACATAAGATAAATTAAATAATTAGAACAGATATCGATTTCTATTTAAAAAGAAATATGGACGGTGTAGAGAGGTTAAGTTTCCAAAATATTATACGAACTTAATTAATTGTTTTGATTATTTTAATTCAAAATGTACGTCAAAGATATATTATTGATTTGCTTATTAGACTTGCATTCGTACATAATTACGTAAATAATTTTTGTTTTGTTTTAAAATGTAATAATAAAATCCCTTACAAGGATTACTTTGTTACAAGTGTAAAAGTACAATACGTCTGTTCAAATTATCATTACATAAAGCAATATTTTGGTGTAACCAAATCATTTTTTTATCGTTGAAAATTTTTTATAAACGGAAAATAAGGTATGGAAATTGAGTGAACAATCGTCGAGCCCTCAACGGAGGAACCGGCGCGGCGCAACAAAAAATTCAAAATATTTTAAAAAATATTGTATCCCTATAGAATAGTGATATTAACGTCCAGTGAAATTTCAAGTCCTTACAGTTATTATTTTTTGAGTTACGATCAAAAAAAATTCAATTTTGTTAAAAACCGGTATCCCAGCACATTTTGCTTTTTTTTTGTAAATGTTCATCTGTTTTACTGAATTATTTTGGAAATTTAATTGTTGAGAAATACAAAAAACATATATTTACCAACTAGAAAACATTTTCTATCATAAAGAAAAATAATTGCTGATCGGGGAAATCCTAAAAAATCATGTTAACAGACAGAAAAAAACATATATATAATATATATATATATGTATAAACTATAAAATATATAAATCATATCATGGTAAAACTAATACATTTTTTGTTTCATTCAAAATCTCTCAAAATTATTACGCGTATTAGTTCGCACCCTCGAACCTTGAATAAAAAATAGTTGAGCATTACAAAAAAAAAATTGATAGAGAACCCTTCTATAATTTGCGCACCATCTCTCTCCGAATTTAAGCACTAGGTGTACTGCTTATAGTCTAAGCCCTTAATGCAATGAAGTATAGAAGTATAATAGTTCCGGAAATCATTTTTTTGTCAACTTATTTAGATAATTTATTTTTATTAACTGTGTATGGACTTCAAGAAGAAATACAAAAACATTT
Source organism: Periphyllus acericola (assembly GCA_949715065.1). Classification (NCBI taxonomy): domain Eukaryota; kingdom Metazoa; phylum Arthropoda; class Insecta; order Hemiptera; family Aphididae; genus Periphyllus; species Periphyllus acericola. Next base: position 14,674,743 of record OX454271.1, read on the forward strand.
AATTTGTTATCATTGGCCTCTTTAACCCCTTCCATTTTACCATCCGAAAAAATTGAATACCTATGGCAAGGTTAGGCACTTAACGGCTTAGTACAACCTCAAAAACCTGATGAGAACATCACTTGACGTATGTATTATTACTTAGTGGGTTTATTTACATAACATTTTGGTGGGCTTAATTTTTATATTTTTCAATTTTTTCAAAATTTGTTTTTATTCTAGCTGAAAATATAAACGTGTTAAATTATATTTTAAATTACAAGTTTATTAATCATAACATAAGGGACATAATAGATACATAGCTATAGTTAAAAATCTTGAATATTGCAAAAAGTATAGTTGTTTTTTTTTCTGTGAAAATCGTGTTTGTTTGTTATAAACACCACTTTTTTATGAATAACAGTAGGTATTTAAGAAGTTGCATGTACCTTAATTATATTATAAGACGTTGATTTCAAAAAACTGTGTACGTCAGAAAAGGTTATTTCTGAACAGTTTACTTAAGAAGTTGACGAACACGTGTCGGAAAATGATGTAGTTATTACTACAACAGTTTTATGGAAAATAATAATTCTCTAATTACTTAATAGAAGTTTTTAACTGTCATAATTTTTGGTTGAAAGTTGAATTTTGAAAATCTATTAATTTTCCACATTTCTAAGTTTTTTTATCCAATGAAATCTGCATGATTTCATTTGCGTTTTGTTATAACCAGTGTTGAACATTGTACAATATGGTTCCACAGAATTTGGTCTTGTTCCTAATCCAAACACAATTTTACTTAGCCTACGAGTTGATTTAGTTTAGTAATCAATATCATTATTAACACTGGGTCATATAGACTCGGCAAAAACTGAAATCCTAATATCCAGGGAATATAATTGTTGTCAAATATATTATCTATATTGTATCGTAACTAAAACAACCATATGTTAGAGTCCAAATACACAAACTATACATAAAAGTATTTTAAATTTCATAAAAACTGAGTGTTTCATATGCATTTCAAATTTTAATCACGTATTACTTAATCAAAATAGTTTTTTTCTATTTGACCCATAACGAAAAAATGTTTATTACACATTATTCTTCTACCAAAACACAATGATTTAATGTGTTCATAATTTAATATTACCTTAATCATTAATTATTTAATTTGTTAAATCATATTATCTTTTTATAACTCACACATAATAGTTCATACTATATATATTGTACCTATTGCCCTTGGGCGTCACATTATTAAATAAATAAAAAATATTTCATTTCATTTATTACAATGAACAACTGTTACTCAGTTTTATGTCTAAGCTACAATAATATAACATTTTTGAAATTTGAGATCTCACAAAATTTCAACAAATATGTGGATTTTCAAAAAAAATTTTATTGCACAACAGTCAAAGTCTTATTTTGAACTTTAAATTAAATGCTTGAATAGTTATTTTTCTTACGTGAAAGTGATACATTATTGAGTTTTAAATGAATAAGATAAAATATTTATTATAGGTACATCTGTAGCAGGAGGGGGGCAACCTATTGTACGTGCTGGCCAAATTTCAATGATACGTGAAAAAATAGAATTTATTAAAATGTATATAAAAATTATTTATTTAAATTATTTCACTACAAATTGCTAACTCTACACTCTTAACATCAAAGTTTATCCACTAAGAAACAGCATCAAAAATCACACATACCTATATAGTAGCTGATAATACATCGGTAACTTTCATTCTAAACATTTTTTATTTCGGCGCGTGAACAATTATTATCAAAACCTTGATTGGAAAAAATGGGCACTGGATTCAAAAAATGTGTGCAACCCCTGATCTATAGTTACATCGACTATTGCCCAGTATGGTTATATTTATGTAATAAATTCATCATTGTTAGCAAACGAATCGGTAAACATAAGACTTGACGTTCTAATACAAAAGTTCACATACCCTATAAACGACCTAAGCCACTCGGTTCATAAAATTGAAGTAAAAATGTAATCTATATAGACTATAATTGCATAGGCACTTGCACAGTTTTATAACGACGAATAAAGCGTAGCAAACCAAATTTTTACTAACTGACCACCACATAAAATCTTTTTTTGGAATACATATATTTATTCAAAAAAATAAATATTGAATCATGTAGGTACTATGAAAATATTGTTAACTATTATATTATGTGTTCGAGTTTATTTATGTGAAATCAATAAACATTAGGATGTGTTATAAAATATAAAAGTGATGTTATATGGTACACACTTTTCGTTATCGTTGATCGTTGTTGTAGATTATTAAATATACGTATATACATTAATACTGGGTTGCGTGCACTCATAATAATACCTGGTGTTTGCGATTACTGAATAGTACCTACTGTCATTATAATCATGAATAACTTTTAACTTCTGTTCTCTCTAATGAGGTGTTGTCTTAAAAATATCGATAAAAATGTAGCAGGTTAATCAATTTACACGTAAGATCACACCCATTTACTCCACACTAGACGAGAGGCGTCGAAACAGAAACTGTGTTGATGAGATAAGTGAATCCTTTATCGATGTTTTTGGGTTCATAGTTTACGCATAAATACTCACAAGACAGTGTTACCTAGTTTATTACTAGTGTCTAAGAGCCGAGTACCGTTTGTTATTTGGAAACACAATTCACAAGAAAATGGCGCACGTTAAAAATCAATGTATGAAATCCGTGTTTTTCCTGTTCTGCTTGTTGCAGGTAAGTTAAAATAGAACATAGTTTATTGTGCATTTTTCTTATTTTCTTTTACTGCACATTTTCATGAAAAATATTTTCTTTTCAACTATTCATTGATCGTCGTTATTGTTTAATTTTATAGACACAGGCAATGGCAAAAAACCTAATTGAACGATCGGACAGTCCATTTGATGAATTATTCAAAGAGATCTCCAAGTCAGTGAATAAAATTTCAGAAAAATTGCAATGGAAACTCGACGAGGTGAACATTCATGTCGACAAATACGTCGATCAGTTTAAAGAAAAAGTTCAAGACGCTAATGGAGAAGTTCAAGAATCTATTCAAAAGGTTTGTTACATTTTAGTATTATTCATATGACGTAAAGGAAATTCGAACCACAAAACTTTGAAACATTTATGCGATATAATATATGCTTCTTTCATAAATATTTAAAAATAATACAAAAAGTTAGAATACACTCAATAAATATATAGCATGTAGCCCATGTATTATATATATATATATATATATATATATATATATATATGTATGTATAATACAAGTCGAATTAAAATGCAATTGTTTTCGTTTTAGATGGAAGAGAGTCTAGAGAAATTCCAAAAACAGTTGTATGAAGTTATTCCTAACCAGATCGACCGTTTGATCAACGAATTGAAAGCTAGGGATCCACAAGTGGCCGAGAAAGTTAAGCTGTTGAGAGCAGAATTTATCGAGTTGAAAGAAAGTATTCTTGCTTTGTACGAAGACATTAAGAAAAAAATCATTGAAAACTATAATACACTGAAAGACGAAGCGATTAGCAAAGCCAAGCCGATCGCCAAGCGTTTGACACCGATCATCAAGGACGTCGAAGTAAGTGTCAACAGCTTGATATAAACGATATGTATTGCTTATTAACTATCATATTATATTTTTAGGAGATTATTTTGACTTTGATCCCTGAAAAGAAGAAAGCAGTCAAATAAAAATGTGCGTAAGGCTAAAAATCTGAATAAAATGCACTACATTTTAAGTTTATAATATTTTGAAATTTCAAAATAAATCGGTTAAATCCGATCACATATTGTAATTTTAATTATTTTTTTTTTCTATTAAATTATTGTTTGTTACAACTCCTATGTAGATTACTTTCTTCGATACCACTCAACAGGTTATCGACCATTATTTGTCGGATGACTTTTACACCTCTATACAGACTTAAGTCTAATATTTTATAAATAACTTATTATTATACACACCCAACTATACGAGTATACCTCTATCAAGTGAGTATTGTTATTACTAATATGATCGCAAATTCAAATAATATTATAATTAATAGCAACTTCTGATAATTTGTAAAAATGTTAAGGTATTATAATTTTACATTTATCTCAATTACCTGTAAACGAATATAATAACTCTTTTTAATCAGAGTTTATGATTACAAGACGTGAACTTAAACAGGAAACGAATAACTATTAACAGCTAAATAAACAAGTTAAAATTTTATACTAGCGATATAAATTTAATTATGACCCATTTTTTTTATCAATGTTCGCGTTTATCTTAAGAAATTTAAAAAGTTGTTCAATCATTATTTCGATCGAAATAAAGTTTACTTAATTTTTGACTGAGAATAATAAAGCTTAACAAAGGCCCCGAACCGTAATGTTTATTCTAAACTTATTATTTCGAACATTTATACTTCTCGAAATAATTATTTACAATCCCATTAGACGGTTATAATTGCAAGTGAAACACCTAACACTCGACAAAGGAATCGCGACGTAACAGGTAGGTACTCTGATTTTTTGGATTATTATTCAAGCATTCAACTGAAAAGCGGACAAATATGATATAGGTTATTACATATCTACATAAATAATAAATTTATTGATTGAATTTATAAGTTCGTATACGTATAACATAAAATACTTACATTATATTATGTAAGTATATTAACAATTAGGTATAAAAATGTAACAGTTACATTTCCGATTCTATTAATACGGATACGGATTCAATAAAATCACATTACGTGTAAAGGTATGTAAACCAAAAAATGTTGACAACATTTTATTTACGTGAGATAAAAGAAAGTCAAGTTAAACGTAGGTATACGAGTATAGACACTTTCAGCACGATTATAAATTGTGTTAAGAAATATTTATAAATACAGTTTTGCAGATTTAAATGTTATTTCACAGGCGTCGAGCAATAAACGTCAGTTAAAAAACCGTACTGTTTTATTGCGTCCAAAACCAAAATTTTAGAAAACCAGTAAGTATTTTCGGTCAATCATTCGTACTGCAGTCTTCTGAGACCTTGGCGAATAATTGTTGAATTATAAATTATATATTATTTTTCTCAATCAATGTTGTTCGATACTGCAAAGGTGAAAACAACAAACATTGATTAATCAATTATAAGGTGTTTTGTACTATGGAACTGTATGCTTAATGACATGCTACTCAATTAGATATATGATTAAATCTTTATCCATTCGAGACGTGGCCTTTAATCTAATTAAAACATACTTTAACATAGAATACTGTCTCTATTACATCCGAACTACACGTAATTATCTAGCTGAATATTAAAATGATTTATGATAGGTAAAAAATATAAAATTGATATGCTTTCTAAGAAGAATTGAGACGTGTCTTGTTAAATTCTAAGAAATTAATAAATATATATATTAAATTAAATAGATATAAAGGTAGATAATTTTTTTTTTTAATCATTTTTAAGAAACGTTTTATTAACAAATCAAATCATAAAATTAATGAAACATTAGTTTCTCACGTAATTCTTCTTCTTCTTTTCGTGTCGATCTTCATAATCATTTTTTTTTGCCAGTAATTAGCAATCTGTTTTCACATAACAAAATTATATATATATATTTAAATATGTATGCACAATATGTTATACCAAAATAGTGTTGTAATTAAAATTTAGTAATTCTAAAATCTACAATACCATAATTATTAGGTGTATTGTGTACATTGAAAATGGTTTTTGAAATACAACGCATTCATTTATTACCATTGCGTTTTTTTTTTTTGATAATAATCAATTATAATAAAGAAGTATGATTATTGAAATTTTCATTCAACCTCTATATTTATTAAATATTTAAATCCATCAAATATTATGCATATTTTACTTAAAACGCAATGTTACTATTAAAACGTTATATACCAAAAAGTGTTATGTATAAAAACTTTTATTTCAATATTATAATATTTTATTACGGTTATGACTGATTAAATAATATAGCTTCACTTACAAGGCACCACATTTAAGGGAGTGGCAAAATATTTCTATGTAAAACGGTACTTTTTCAATCATGATGGAACTCAATTTAAATTTAATTTATTATAAGAACGATTAGAATAATTATTGTTTCTATATTCAGACGGTTTACTCTCAACAACATATATAAATAACGAAAACGAATTATTTTTGTCTTGATGAAATAAATGGAAGTTACGACTGACTCAAATGTTTCTAAATCATGTTTTATGTCATGTTTGATTTTATTAACAATTTATTTGATTTTTGGCCCTAGGATCTTTTGGATTGACTCATATGACATTTACAATAATATATTATGGCTTATCTCTTATATATGACTTGATTTTATTGTGACACAGATAACTGGATTATTATTTTTCTGTTTTTGGCTTATGTAAAATTCTTATATTATTTAATTAGTCATGTGTGATTTTACTATGTACTATATTTTTGTTTATTTTAGAATAAAAAAATGTATTAATCGTATCTATATTATTTTTAAAAACAATATGAAAACATAAATATTTACAAGATTGATACTATTGATCACTGCATGTAGTCTTATGGTTACTATGTAAACCGGGATCTGTCAATAGATCCATACGTATTTTTCTGTACTATGAAACTATACCCATCAAACAAACATTGGATATTGCCTCATTGATATAACCGTTTTATTTTAAAATTAAAATAAAAAATATAATAATCACAGCTTGTATTTTATCGTAGTTATAAATTATTATTATACTAAAATATACTGTTTATTGCTGTCATTTGAAATTTCAACTGCCGTCCGTACTTTTACGACGGTAAACATTTTATAAACCTTAAGTCTTACATTAAACCGTTGAGATTTGAAATCTGTTTTCCGACTATCCACAATTCTTACGAGGACAAAACTATTTTTTGATTTCTCCGTCGCAGCTGAGGATAAAAACTTCGCATTACAATTTTGCCTTCATAATATTGCTAATATAAAGACTTAAGATTAATATAAAATTGTTCTTAAATGTTTAAAAATGAAATAATTGAAACGCTTTATTGCAAAATTATTATATTATTCATATTTAATTAAATATTATTTATAGGGTACTATACGATATATTAGACTTAAAATATAATACTGCAGTTCCAAACGCTAAATAATTATTGTAATAATAATACGTTTATTGGTAAGTCTAAATACCAAATAAACCTAATTCAATAAAATTACAAAATGTGTCATACATTTTAACGGCGGATTCAAGTTGGACACGATTTCACTTCAATCAAATATATATTATTAATTTTACATGATTGATTATAGTTTCTATTTGCATTGTGAATACATATGTTTTAACAATGCTTCAAAAATCCTTGAAAAACGTAATAGGATAATAATAAAAATAAGCATTACATAATAACTTTTTTTAAAAAGTGCCAATTACGGCTATCGCCCTTACTTCAAATATTATATTGTATCATTGATTATTAATAATATATCATTATTATAACTACAGTATTTATAATTAATAACTCTAAGTAAAAAAACATTTTTGGATTATAACCACATAACTTTGCCTTTTTACTTATGTTTTAAAACAATGATTTCTAGACTAATTATAAACGCTACTAAATAAGTCTTCTAGTACGTTAAATATGCGCAAAATTGTCAATAATTTATAACTTAATAATTAATGATTAGCTTTTAACATTGAACCACACTAGGATTTTAAAAAACTTATAAGAAGTAGGTACTTTTATATTATTTAATAACTATCAATTTCTATCGTATAACCGTGATTTCAAATTGTTTTCTGGGCAAGTTGAAAAATATGTTTTTATGATATTCATTTTTGCTCCAATTTATGAAACGTTGTTTTCATTGGAAACGGTTGATTGAAAATAATATTCGTGAATCATAATATTTCCCCAGAGTTATACATAATTATTCAATTAATTAATGTGAACTTTACCTTGTTAAATATAATATAGTTCCGTTGGTAAATATTTTTTTTAATCAACACCGATAAGGCATTTGAACTTTGAGTGCTATTCGGATAAATGATCACTGCCTACGTGTAGATTGTAGTCCATATATAAGCAAACAGTTAACTAACTACATAATTATGAATTTCAATAAAATATTACATTATATTTGTTATATCCTCGGAGTTACATTTTATACATTGCATGGTATAATATAGAGTATAGACCAGTGATGGGCAAAGTACGGCCCGCGGGCCAACTCCGGCCCGTGAAAGTATTTAATCCGGCTCGTGAAAGTATTTAATCCGGCCCGCCGAGGGTCTATCGACATGGAGAGTATATTATGGCCTGTATAGTATAAAAAAATTCCCAAAATATTCTGAAAATGATCGGAGATAATAGTTTTAAATATATAAATGGATCTCGCAGATTGTGCGCGGTCGTACCCTCACGGCATGGTTTAGGTAGATAATAAGGTAATAGATATATAATTTTTTTTTTTTTTTTATTAAACAAATAATCCGCGGCAACAAGGCCATTGGACATTAACATTTACATTACTTAAAAGGTTATTATTATTACATATTTACAGTTATATTATATTTTGTTTATGAGTAGTGTGTCTTCTAAAAACTTTATGATTTTGAGGATGTTGTCGGGCTCTGGGTTCAGGATCTCTGTGAGGTGGTCGGCGATCTGATGTTTTTGCCTTGCGGTGTCGTAGATTCGGCATTCTGTAAGTATGTGCTTTACAGTAATTTGGACCCCACAGCACGCGCATATGGGTGGGTCTTCCCCTCTAATAAGGTGAGAGTGTGTTATATTTGTGTGACCAATTCTGAGACGGTTGATGGACGTCTCGTTTTTTCTTGTTGTATTGGGTGTGAAAGGGAACTGCTGAACAGAAGTCTTAATTTCATTCAATTTTGTACTCATTCCGCTCCATTCCCTTTGCCACTGGTGTATAGTGTCGTCGTGTATCATTCTCTTTATATCGTAGTATGAGAAATGTGGTAAGGTGAGGGCATCGGGTGACGAGATATATAATTAATATTTTTGTTCACATTAATATATTTCCCGGATCTCGGTTTGGTGTGTGGTGTGTCCTTATCGTAGTTTTTGTATAATAATATGTATGATGTACTTATGTGTATAAGTTTAATTATAGTTTTTAAATTAATTATTATATAAGGTAAAAGGTAATTTGAATCATTTGTGTGTAATGCTGTAATTTTTTTATAATATTATGATTCAAAGCTTTAACACAAAATGTATTTTTTCTATAATTCTGACCCTCCTCTAGAATTTCTTAAACTTTGTGGCCCCAACATTAAAAAAGTTTACCCACCACTGGTATAGACCATACTATAAGTTTCATAAATATTTTACATGAATATTACATATTTTGCTTACATTTAATGAACCTGTAATCATGTGAGGATGTATGTAATTTATGAGATCTTAATACAAATGAAAATCGAGGAATTAAAATTATTCTACTGGTTTTTGAGTAGACCTGGAAATTATATTGTACTTATTATTTTATTCTGATCTACTTTTATTAATTTAAGTATAACAATACATTTGTTCAAGCTTGATTTTTTCAGTGATGGTGTATAATTTTTGAAGTTACTGAAATTTAAATAAGAAATCATGCCTATATAATTTTGGCTGGAAATTAAAACCATAATAATCCACGCATGTTTGACGTTTCTTATAAAATATATCTTCACAAGAGTTGAAAGTTTTTTAAATATCTAATATTATAAAGTATATACACAATGCACAGTCAATATAATTTAAATAATAAAAATACAATATATCTACTCTACAGCCCTAGTACTCGTACGCATATTTTATGTACTGTATTGAAATTGATATAATCACGGCTAAAACCGATGAAACAAAATATAGTGAACATATCTTCATTACGTACTACTATGAATGTATTGAATGTTAATAAAGTAATTTTGAGAACATTTCAAACTGCCTATAAAATAAATCTATACCATTTTATTCAAAGTGCTATTGTTTAAAAATTAATGATTTTATATCAATATACAAAAAAAAAAACGATAAGGTATGATGATATGTTTAAGGTGTTTTTTCGACAAATCTCAAAGGTCAACCAGTAGTATACATTTTAATCGCTTTATACGATTAAAATTAAATGTAAAAAAATATTACCTTTGGTGCTTATAATTTTTGTGTACTTTTATCTAATAGCATATTTTATCTACCCGTATACAATTTATATGAATCCATATCAAGATCGTTATAGAAGGAGAAAACATAAAATCGTTCTAAGTGATGTACGCCCGAATAGCTGACTTCACATTCGCTCCTAGACGTTATAAATTGAAACAAGTCTCTTCTTACACATTAAATTGACAATATGTTTACGAAAACCATTTTGGTCGTTTTACTAGCGACATTATCCGTGTCATTGGCTAAGGTGAGAAAATTATAATTAAATGCTGAATTATCATCAAACTATACCGTTAATACAAACATATTTTTTTATTATTTGTGTTATTCATGAAGTAGTAGAGATAAACATTTTTGGTATTCATAAGGTAATAGTTTCAGGATGAACAAGACGAATTGGTCAACCAAGTCCTTGGTACAGGAACCACGTTGATGAAAGAGTTTTCCAAACTGGTTGCAGATGACCCAGACAAACTTTCCGTAGACTTAAACTCTGCTTACAAGAAATACGAGGTCGCAGCAAAAGCAGAACAAGCCAAAAGTTACTTGCAAACTCAGGTAAAAAAAAATAAAAATATGTATAGGTCCATGCAGATTTTTGAACAATTATTTATGGTGTAATCGTTTTTTTTCTTTTTGGAATAAAACAGATATTATACACACTATTATAATCAAACCCAACATCAAGAAGCTTATATTGAAATATAAGTATATGACTTACAAGTCATGCTACGAATTTATTCCAATATATTGCTATTTTTTAACTATACAAAATTAGGAATTGATTAATTAATAAATAAAATCACATGTTACCTTAATTAAAGGATCCTTTTAATGCTGTAATATAATAAAGGTTAACAAAATATGACCTGTTTGCGAAAAAATGAATTAGTTATGAGTTATGACTTATATGTCTGTAATATATTAACTCTAATAAGGTTAAGATAACTTATTTAATCAGATAAGATAAGTCAACTAATCTAATATTTTTCTACCTTGTTGAACTGTACAGATTTTAAACCTTTAAAAATTGTATGAAACCATTTTTATAATTTTAATTAGAAAATTCTAGTGTACACTAATGAATACTTGTTTTAATCACCTTATCTACTTAGAGAGTAATATATACTTTCAATTAAGCAACACTATTTATGAAAAAAAACTTACTTTTAACATTTTGATGCTCGTATTTAGGTACTACAATTTATAACTATATCAATATATTATAATAAATTTATGAATTTTTTAAAATTGTTTCTATTATTTTAGTAAGATTTTAATGGATTTTATTGTATCCAATTTTGGACTTTATTCATATCATCTAAATAAAATAGAAAATATTGTAAATTAATAATTATAAGATTTAAAAAATTTAAAACTTATTTATGTGTAAGAAAAATTATTTATCACTATCAATTACTCAACAATTTAATCTACACATAAACTTTAAATTTTATTTTATATATTTTATTTATAATTTTTTATACTTTTAACTATATTCAACATGACAATTTAATATCATTATTTGTATTTTTTAGAACTATCATAACTAGTCCATTCAAAAACCCTTCTCAAAAAAAATTAAAAAGTTATTATTCTACCATTAAAAATTATATAAATATATAATTATGCAAATTAAATTACCTTTTTTTTATTTTATTACAAAAGGTTATATTTTGCTTAATTTATTTTCATTAAATTGAACTTTTACGTCACCTAATTTTGACGATAAGTTTTTACACCTATGTAATTTGTAAACATAATGTTTAATATGGCTCTATTTAATTTTTATAATTAAAAAGTATTTTTATTTTGATAATATAGTTTAAAAGAGGAGCTGAATTGACCAATGAGTATTTGAAGAAAGCTGATATCGAATCCGAAGAACATTTAAAGAAAACTATTGAACTTCTTAAAAAAGAAGACCCAGTCTTGGGAGAGAAATTAAACAAGTTCTATGATAAGTCTTGTGACTTAGATAGAATATCCGAGGACATTATCAAGTACTTATTGGACGTAGATAGAGTTAACGGTGCATTCGAGAAATTTAGGGCTGCTATCAACCCATTCATCCACAAAGCAGCTGAGGGCGTGAAAAAATTCGAGGTGAGCTTTTTCGTAGACCATCTTGTATATTTATCATAATATTTTTGCAAATTTCATATGATTTGCAGATTAACATAACAATAATTAATAATAAATTATGTGATTTAATTTCAGACCATCGTAGTTGAACATATACCAAAGAAGGGCAAGAAATAAGAACCTTTCCTCATAATATCTACGATAAATATGTAATCCACAAAAATGTGCAATGTATTTGCACATATGTTTCAAATATATAATTAATATTAAAATTCAATAGCAAAATGTTCACATTATATTTTAAGTGATGATTAATATATTTAATTAACTACTTTCTGTTCAACTAAATAAGACAGTACCAAACTTTTATAATATGCAATAAAATCAGTTTAGTTTTAAAATCACATTATCAGGAATACAAATCATAGGTATGGTAGTAAAATTCATATAATGTATAAAAATACTGTATGAGTATAAAAAATAAAATGTATAAAAAAAAATTACAATTTTTAGATAAACACAGCTCCGTTTAATCGCAGAAAAAAAATCAATTAATTACCGTTTTCTACGTGTAACTTGCGCAATTGTTTTTTATAAAATACCGGATTATAAATATATTATAAATAAAATAAATTACTGACGGTATAAATTAAACTTTGGGCAATCATTTTAACGGTCAAATAATTAATTGCATTGGTGTACTTAAATTGCATACACAAGACGCCGTCTTAAAATTGTTTACATAATTAAATAATCATACTTAAGTACCTGCGTGTGTTTCTCAGTTCATACAAAAATATGAAATCAGAATCATTATAATTAACTGGAGAAACGGACTTTGATTCTTTGAAAATCAAATATTTAATAATATTAGCTATTAGGGGTGATTAGGTGCCAGTTTTACAACAGCATTTAAATTTGAGTTTTTTGTTAATATAATGGCAAATTTGTTGTGCCTTTACGTAAACTGAAAAAATCAATTAGAATCGATATCCATACAAGAATGTTTCATTTTTATAATATTTTAAATTATGTTCGCAGCGGGAGCTTAGTGCTCTTAAAATATAATATAGCATTTGCGTCGTTTTTTAGTTCATCACTCTTTGCTTGAAGGTGGATCGTTAAAATTTGAATGTCATCGTACATCAGCCTGTCATGTACCCATTTATGTAGTACATAATTAGGGGAGGAGATGTTTAAACCCCCCCCCATGGTTATTTTTTACTTTTTAGATTCTGAGTGAAACGATGATGTGTGTGTGAGTGTGTTTTTTGTGTCTGTGAAGTGTGTACACGATTTCGACTAGAAGAAGTGCTCCAATCATAACGTTCATATCAGGTTATTGATAATAAATGTCGTGTAGTTGATACATTTGGTAATATCATTTCCTCACGCTTATACAATTTGTTTGCGACTTTCCGATGAATTTTTTTTACGGGCTTCATAGAAAATCATATGAAAAATCTTGTATCCATGATACAATATAAGTGGATAATGCGTGACGAAATATACTTGAAAGTGCAGGGCTCGATTCTCGAACTTGGTTGAAATTCATTGCGATTTATCATATATATATTTATGATATAAACATTAATGTTTTTCTCATTTATTCGAGGGGCTTCTGAGAAATTAAAGAAATGACCCCTCTCACCTCCCCATAGTCAAACCAGAAAGAATTTTCTATCAATATTCAATATTCTCTCATGATTGTGATAAGCGGAGCTTCCTTTCTTGTTGAAATCGTGTACACAGACAAAAAAAAATAAAAAACAAGCATACCTCAGGATATGGTGTACATAACTAAGATAATAATATGTCATTACTTTCAACTTCGTAATAATTAATGAATAATGTTTGTACGAATATATTTTATTATATTGGATTGTAGTACAAAAATAAACCATAGAGCTGTCTAACATTATTTTATACTGATGACTGATGAGTGATGATGCATATCAGTAATAACATTTAATGTATGCCTATATCAATGATTATCTGACAATAAACAAATTGGTTTTTTTCCAAAAGTGCAAAATACTTTACCGGTGGCAACACATTCACCAAAAACACAATGTATAAGATTTGGCCTTAATTAAAAATACTTTTCTATGGTAGAGATTACATTTTATATATACGTATAATTCTTTACTCATTTTTTCTGCAGAATCGATTTAAAGATCTTACTATGTTGGCTATTCAAAAAAAAATGTTAAAATTAATCCTGAAGAAGTAGTTAATGAATTCGAATTAATGCCACGTAAAGTAGATCTTTTATGGTGATGAAACTGTTATGGTACCATAACAGATACATAATTGTAATGCTTATAATATAAATATTTAAATATTATGTAATTATTTGTTTCCATGTGTGCATACATTAATACTTGACTACATTATACATGTCGTAATGCTGGTATTATGAGATGTGCTTATGATACAAAAAAATATCAATTTACTTGAAAATAGGTAAAAAGCATCATAACTGAACAATTAGTTAAATAAAATGAACTCAGCATTTTAATTGATTAAAGCATACAAATTATTATACAATTTAGTTTTTCTCTAAATATTGTACCTAATATTTTTTACATGTGATTATTTAACATAATGTTTAACAAGTTAATTTTGAACTAATAATATTAAAATCATCGATGGTTTGACGGAAGTGCTGACAAGCCAGATCATTCAAGACTGCGGGTACGTTCAGTATGGTTAGTATAATGTTACAACAGTCAGTTGCAATTCTGTTCGTATGATTTCAAACGTAATCGGTACACGTGAATTCAACAACTATATTTGTATTTTGAATTGAATTAATAAAAAACGACTTAATATCAACAATCAATATACTCGTATTCTATGCTTTCTTTATATTCGAAAGAGTACTCTGAAAATTGAAAAAACTCTTTTACTTCACGGTACCCATGGCCAAATGGTACACCTTGGTGAGCGATTCGCATTCAAAAACTAAGAAAATTTTCTTTTTTTCCCTATACAGATGATCAATTATATAAGTATAACTTCAAATGAAAATACATTAATGTAAATACCAACCGAATCAAATGTTTTATTTCTTATTTTCTTTTTTGTTTTGTTTATAAGTTAAAATTAAATGTTTAACAGTTTCGAAAATAAAATGATTTTTGAAGTTCCACCGTGCGCATGTGCAGGCGCAGACGAATCCCGGAAACGAACGAAACGTGTGACGGTCGACGGAGCGTATAATTCGAACATAATAATTCGCGGTACCTGTATATTTTAATATTCGCTTTGTACTGCGTCGTCCGCCATTGCGGTGGCAGCGGCGAGACGCGCGTTTTCCGAATAAGAGACATTTCGTGACAACCGTTGGGGCCAGCCTGACGTCGCGCGCATGCGCACAGTCGACGCGGTTAGTTCGCGTTTGGCGTGTAAACATCCGATAATTTCGTATCCCTTTTTCTCTCCTCTCCGTCGCCTACTCGTATGATATTATCTACGTTGTTTCGCCAACGATCCGTTTTCCGTATTTTTAGTATTGAAATTTTTTTATATTGTTTCCCCCCCGTGCTGGCGATCCGATCGTCGACGTTCAGCCCGCGTACCAACAACCGTTACGAGTCGATCGGCCGTCACACACAGTTGATGATCACGTCATACGAAGCAGTCGTGGTGCGATACTCATGCAATAATCGTACACCCAGCCGGTGAAAGATATTATGTTGCGACTGAGCTGAGACGAAGCTGAAACGATCGGCCGCCGAGGGTTACAGCCGTCCTCCTACAGGAGCCTGTTTAGGTAATGTGGGTGAGTGTCCGTCGCGCGGCGTTGTTGTTTGCGCCTTGTGCGCGCGAAAAAAATTAGCGCCCGGCCTTGATTAACGGTGTCGGCTGTTCCAGCAGGTGTGTGCGAAAAGGCCGGTCTAGACTACTGCGATCGCTCCTGCCCCCCTCGTCCCAAATGTCCAAGATGTATGATTCAAACAGCGATTTGGATCGACAGATTGAACAACTGAAGCGGTGTGAAATCATTCCCGAACATGAAGTGAAGGCACTGTGCGCCAAGGCGCGAGAAATACTCATAGAAGAGAGTAATGTGCAACGTGTTGACTCTCCCGTCACGGTAAGCTATACGGCTCGGTATATATAGTTATTATAATGGTGTGGGTCAATATTTTATGTTCAATACACGAAATATGTTACTAAATTTTTCTTTGTTCAATCGGTGCGTGTTGGCATCGGTAAAACTATAACGTTTTAAATGGTTACTGTTTCAGGTATGTGGAGATATTCATGGTCAGTTCTATGACCTAAAAGAATTATTTAAAGTGGGTGGCGATGTTCCTGAAAGAAATTATCTGTTTATGGGTGATTTTGTTGATCGAGGATTCTTCAGTGTTGAAACATTTTTACTTCTACTTGCTTTAAAAGTATACACAAAAATATTTAATGAGTTATTATTAACATTATTTTTCTACTGATACTAATCATTAAACAAACCCTTGGGTACTAGTGATCAATTAACTAACTCTTATGACATGTATTACTTGAGTTTATTTTATTTTAACATTTTATGTATAAACTTTAGTAGTAAGAAATACAAAATAGATTATTCTTAAATTCCTTCTGAATTAAACAAATTTTGCTTACCAAAACTATATTTATTATCTTCCATGAACTATTCAAAAATATTTTTCAACATAATTGATTACATATTTACAGTCATCAACCTCTTGAATGTTAAAATAATAGTATTTTAGGAACATTTGACTAAGTAACAAACTTAGAAACACAAATATATCATTAATTATCATATTTATATCAGGTTTATTATAATTGTTATTATATTATTCATAGTTGTTATAACATATAAACAAATTAATATAATATATATTGATGTATAAATGGTAATTTTTAGATTTTTATAATAAAGTGGTATTTACTACTTATTTAATACTTTGTGCATCTTTCAGTAGGCTAGTCTTATCAATATTAATGTTAAATTTTTAAAACAAGTATTGTAGGAACAATTGCAAATCTAGGTTTTCGGTGTATTGTTTGAATTTTATAATATATTTGGCATTGTTAGGAATCTAATACTATAATTAACTGTTACAATATTTTTATATCACTTGAAAAATATCCAAAAGTCCTCAAATTCCACTATCTTAATAGTATAATTTGTGATCTTCTTAAATTACTATATAAGACTTATTTATTTTATCTCAGGAAGTATTTACATAATATATTATAAAGCCAAAATTGTCTTTTCTCTATATCTAAACAGTAAATGATTCTTTAGTAATATATACAGTAGTCAACAATTACTATGTAATCTATAAACGTAAATCTAAATAAAAAAAATATAATTGGCTGTTTGTTTTAATCCTAATTCAAATTCAATTATAATTATATAAAGACTTAATGCAATATAAATTAATTTTTTAATCTATTAAATTACATTATCATATATTTTTGACATTGATTGTTATTTATTATGAAAACAACATAATTTTTTATTTTGTATTATATAGGTAAGATACCCTGATCGAATTACTTTAATACGAGGTAATCATGAATCACGACAGATTACTCAAGTTTATGGTTTTTATGATGAGTGTTTACGAAAATACAATAGTGTTGCTGTATGGCGTTATTGTACCGAAATATTTGATTACCTGAGCTTATCTGCTATTATTGATGGAAAAGTTAGTTTATTAATTTATATTATGTACTTTTATAGTAATTTTGCATTTAAATATTTAGATATTCTGTGTGCATGGTGGTTTGTCACCTTCAATTCAAACATTGGATCAAATTAGAACTATTGATAGAAAACAGGAAGTTCCTCATGATGGACCTATGTGTGATCTTCTATGGTCTGATCCTGAAAGTAAGCATCTTAAACGGTCATTTATAATGAGCAGTTATGAATTGTTGTATTTATTTTAGATACTCAGGGGTGGGGTGTAAGCCCTCGAGGTGCTGGTTACCTATTTGGCTCAGATGTTGTCTCCCAATTTAATACTACAAATGATATAGACATTATTTGTCGAGCTCATCAGCTAGTCATGGAAGGATATAAATGGCATTTTGATGAAACTGTGCTTACTGTTTGGTCTGCACCCAATTATTGTTATCGGTAAGTACTATATTATAAAATACAAGTTTGGACTAGTACTAATTTTTATTTATTATGTTTATTCAATGTATGATTAGATGTGGTAATGTTGCGGCAATATTGGAACTGAGTGAAACACTTCAAAGAGATTTTACAATTTTTGAAGCTGCTCCACAAGAAAACCGGGGAATGCCTACTAAAAAACACGCGGCCGACTATTTCCTTTAAAAAAAACTCTGGTTCTAATGTATTAATTTTAGGTCACAAAGTATAACAAAGAAAATGAACGTTTCACACATTTGAATTCATTGTATTTGAAAGAATACTGACAATATAACTATGTAATTTTTTTAAAAGTAAAAATACTTGTTTGTATTTTTTATTTTAATCAAGTTACCTAAACATTTTCTATTTATAAATACTTTCCATGGTTGGATAGATTCGTACACTATTGTAATAAACATTAATGGCATGTTGAACAATAATTTTTTTATAGTTTCTTAAATAAATAGTTATAACTGAATATATTTGTTGACTAAAATGTATACTTTAAGGTAACTAATGGTAATTAAAAAGTTCTTAAGTCGAATTGATTGTTTCATCGAATGATTAATTTGTATATTAAACATTGCAATTTACTTGAAGTTACTTAACAACACTATGGTTACATTGATATGGAAATAAAATATGTTACATGTTTCTTATCAGAGATCATTAGTTAAAAATAAAAAGATATTGGTGTGTTTTTTCCCATCGGAATTATATTATGGGTGAGTTTTTTAATTTTTAACTTATGTTTACAAAAACGAATGAATGGCTTTTGATGATTCAAAATGTAACTGAAGTTAATAATATAATATTAAAGCTGTAACTGTTCGGACACTATGTTTGAACATCCATTAGTGGCTAAATGTCTTCTTCCTCCTCATCGTTTTCATCATAATCGTCTCCTGGTTCTCCAAGGGCATTCACAAATTCTAAAATATAAAATTGTGTATTACATCTTAATATTAATACTTAAATTCATTATGGTAAATTCACTATTATATAGACACTATTAAGTATTAACTGTTACTCGAACGTATTATGAATCATGATGGTTAATTTTGTCTTATAAAATATGTAATTATACTTAAATTTGAAAATAATAAGTCGGTATGGACTTTTTGTTATTAAAGTCATTATGAAGTATCTACTATCAATAATCCATTCTAAAATGATGAGTAATTTAAAAAATATTGTAATTTTATACGTTATTCGTAAGCCGATTTTTATTAATTCTGGACGATTATATTTTAACACCAAATGCATTCGATTACTTTGATTTGTACATGTTATTGAATCTGCAATTTTCAGCGTTTTGTTTGGACAGTAATTAAATATAATTTAACGAACTATTTATCAAGTGCCTATTATAGTCATTCCGTTCTTTTACAGTATACCGCTGAATTGTTGATGTGCTACGGAGTGCGTTTCGTACTAAAGATTTTTGTTTTGGCAAGAGAGGCCAACCGGTGCCCACTAAACCTACCTAATTATTGTATCAAATTTACATAAAAATTGAGGTAGATAGCCAGATAGATGCACACACACGTTTGTTGTGCCTATACCGTTTGGTTCGCTCTCTCTCTGTCCAACTCGAAAAAACTGTTCTAATCGGCAAACGTACTACGTTTATAGGTTTAAAAACGTTTTCGCGCGAATCCGGGTTATTCACACAGCAGTTGGTGCGCAATAAAATAAAAAATCCGAGTCCGTGGATGTCTCGTAATGTTTTATTTCGAACGAAAACGAAAATCAATTTGCCTGTATGGTGCGAGGAGGGACAACACGCCGAGGTGATGTCCGGTGTGTGCAATAAAATGCGTCGGCGCGACACCGTTTGATAAAATAATAAAATCAAAGGTGATTAAAAAGACGGTTAAATGTATTTTGGCTTATTGCTCGGCGGGCACTGGAGGAACGCGAGCGGCGAACCGTCGGTTTAGTGTCGAAAAACGATAAAAAAAAAAACAAATGAATTCGCAATTCCGCAGATGTTTCGGCCGATAAAATGACTGTAGTAGCGTGTAATTTAAAACGTGATAAAATGGTGACTGCAACAAATATATTATTTACAAGTCGACACGATATTTAATAGCTGACTACCTCCCCCCCCTTCCCAAGCGCATACATTTATTTTTATTTTAGATTCTGTGTGAAACGCGAGGAATGCGCATTGCAGGTCTTATCGTAATGATATGTGTTTTTTTTCTTATGCCAGTGAACTCGATTTCGACTAGAAAGAGTGACACGATCATCACGACCATGCGAGGTTATTGATAGGAAATGGAAAAAAGATGATACATTAAGGAGGTCCTTTTTTGAGTTTATCAACAGTTTTCCGAATAATTAAGGAAAAAGGAAAAAAAAATTCAACCGAGATTGAGATTTGAACCCTGCATATTGGACCATCTTTAGAAGTACAAACTGATCCACCTGACCTATTTCACTCAGAATCGTTTTTTTCGAGAGCAATGGACGACAAATAAATAATTGTGTTCTAATGAAAAAGACCAATTCTATATAGCAGTGTCATTCACCCATCCAAGGGTATCTCACCTAACCGTGGAGTCCCACCCGATATAGGAGTTTCACCTGTTTTTTTTTTAAAAAGTTTAGGATATTCGTCATGTACAATTGTTTGAATTTTTTTTTAAAACGAAAAAACGTAATATTATAACTTTTAACATTTATGTACACGTGCGCGCACTTTTGAAGTGAACAAGAAAAATCAATTTGGGCCGCGCAAGAAAGGAAATATCGCGAGTTCTTTATCATTATAATAAAAAAAATAATCTTGTCATAAATTAAGTCATTAAATAGTTAGGATAGGTCTTTTTTTTTTTTTTAAAAAAAAAGGAGCTTTTATTAAATATAGGATAGGTCTTAAGTTATATATATAATGTTTTAGCAAGATAATTTAACCGCAAATCATTGTTATGTTTAAGTTGATGGTCGCACATAGTGTACGTTAAACATTTTACAATAAGTGCGGTTAAAATGCATTGTCAGTGGGTTTATTATTTACATCAAAGTGCATGTCGTTAATGAAAACTCGTTTTATACAAAACAATATAATATATAGTAATTGTTACAATTATTATGAATTATGTACTGAGAATTATAATTTAATTAGGAAAAAATTTTATTTGCGGCTTATTTAAACGCTTTAAGTGCTTTGGAGAGAGCTTTCTAGAGTTTTTATTGCATATATGATTTCAGTGTCCTGGAGTAATTATATAGAACCGAGTATTATATTATATTTAGGTAAAAGCTTTTCGTATAAGAGTATACGACTTTCAGAGTTCAATTGTTATTTACACTTTATTGTTTTATATTATATCATACTCACACGAGAATAACGAACGGTTCGGTGACATACCATAAGTAAGACAAGAGTGTTACAGAGTTCCCGTTTGACATTTGTTGTTATACGGTTATTTTAAGAACACTATTTATACAACGTCGTGTTCACGTCAGTAAAAGTAAACAGTCGATGTTCTCGCGTATAGTGTACTTACCGTTAAAATCGATCCTTCCGTCGCCGTCCACGTCCACTTCCTTGATCATGTCTTCGACTAGGGCAAATCAAATAAGAAAAAATGGCTTTGAACAAATTGTAACAATAATACAGCTGTAAGCCGTGCATCTTTTTAAATTGCGTATTTACTTTCTTCCTCGGACAAATCTTCTCCCAAACATTGGAGGACAGCTCTCAAGTCTGATGCACTTATGTATCCCCTGTTGTGTTTGTCGAACACCTGCAATAACATTTTTTCTCAAAATACATACATTTCAACGATACGCAGTGATAATAGATGTTCCGTATTATATTTTATTGCCGCGTACACATTTTCTCTTCATCATAATCTGTCGGTCAAGATGGGAAAATGTTCTCAAAGTTCACATCAACACGAACAAATACTATTATCGCAGGTACTGCTGCATGTGTATTTCAGTACAAAAACACACCACTCGACGTCAGTTATATTGAATAGATTAACATTAACTATAAAACCTTTTTCACGATTTTTAAAAATGATTGATTTTATAATTCATCAAAAAATATAAAGTATATGCGAACGAACTGCAATTGGTTTTAACATTTTAAGCAGATAATATGGTGAAACGAACAGATATATGAACCCAGTCAAGAGGACCACGCCACATGCGTATTGTCTCCGTCTTACAAACGTAGCACATAGTTCAGTAGAACTCGTGTTGTTAGCTGTAATATTAGAAATTATAGTGAACTGGCCTATTATCGAACTTAAAGGGAAGAACTGTGTCTTCTCATAGGTTTTTACGATATTTTATTTTTCAAGCGAGTTATGAGTTTTTTAAGCTGTAATATTTTACATGATCATAACTCGCTTAAAAATTAAAATATCGTAAAAACCCTTCGAGGAGACACAAATAATGTACTTGAATGTTTCTTTTGCACGCGGGCTAGGAGCGTTCTCATAACGATTGTATTTTCGACTGCTACCGTCATCAATCTACAAACACAAGTATTACGCGCGAAACACTTTAAAAACAGCCATTGTTTTACAGAATAGGAAATTTCGTTTAAATGATAAATGACGGGGGAAAAAAAATAAAATCGACGGGCAGCATGGATTTTGAAAAACATAATAGCATTTTTTTTTAGCTGGCGTTCGTTTATTTCTTAAATATTTTGAACTTTGGATCGCTATTTCTGACGTTCCGCTCGTGATAAAATATACTAGAGGTTATCGTACGTGGTAAAGTGCACACTGCTCATCAATGCAATTACACCGCACGTAAACCGTATATTACTCATATAGCTGAATGTTGTTTTTTTAGTTTATTTCATAGCGATAACTGCGATAATTGTACCGCTTCCTGGTGTTATGTCGCCTATATCAAAGTTTATCCTATGCTTAATTTCCTCACAACAATATTATTATAATCATACGTAATTGCTCGAGAGAAAATAAATACTATCATGTACCGCGGCCGATTTATATGTAATACGCGTATACACATTATTAATATTTATGCCATCGAAATCCTTATGCTCGCGATGGCGTGAATTTAAAACATAAACAATACCTAACGCAACGAAACATTTTTACGTTAGTTTGTTATTTATTCGTTCGTATTTTTTTACTCAGACTAATATTTCCGAGTTCAAAAGATCTGTGTTCAAAGAAATTCACCCATCTGATTAATGAATTGACTTTTTATTTATTTAGTCCTGTGGACCTCGTACCTATTTATACAAAACTTTTTGCTTGTGATACCAAGAAAATCATTATACATTAAACTGTCAGAACAAAAAAATAAAAGCTCCTGCTCTTATTTTAAATGCACTTTATGTAGTTTTAAAAGTTTTAATACAACTGTTCGTTAATATACTTGATGGGAATTTAAGGAGGTAAAACTTAAAGTTATTTAGAATAAAGTTTTTACTTCATTTACTTTTTTTCACTATTATGCATGCAAATATCAGAGAATTGTTGTAGTCTGCTTCTGCAAACATAACGATTACACTATAGAACTGCTTTTAAAATGATAAAATAGAAAAAAAAAAATGTTTCTTTTTTTTATTGAAAGTTATGCTCAATTTTAGCAGAAACAGCCATAAGCGGTTTACTGTTAAGATGCAAGCAACTAATTGCTAAGCTACATTTAAAATGGTTTTCCGTATATTACACGTTTTACAATATTTGTATTCGTGTCCTAACAAATCCAGTTTCTTGGCCACTTTTTGTTTACACTATACATTCTTTTTAACCTTCGGTTTATTTTGTTACTGTTAATTTATTTATACAACGCGAAGAGATTTTTCAATCAGATTTTTAATATATACGATGTACATCCCATCGCGTGCAGTGTAAAAATAGTATATAATCAGACTGCTTTGCGTAGTATAATAGACTTAGAGAGACATGTTACGCATTATACATGTCATTTTGTCAATACTTTTTATCGTTTCGATTATTTTAAACATGGATATTACAGCATGTTATGCAAAATGTTAAAAAACGAGTTTCATTGTTCTTGTAACGTACACCACGGCCATTAATTATAATATAACTGAATAAGACTGTACGACGTTTATCAATTTATAATATAATTATTATTGCAGTAATGGAATATTAAAGTATCAAATTTTATTGCAAGTCGAGCATTTCACCGCGGGTCATAAGGGCTATTATTGATTAATACCATTGTGATGTGGTAGTGCAGGCGCGACTACCATATAGTATAATATTATCATGTATTATGCATAACTACTCAAACAACTTATCGATTGCTCTTACCTATTTCAAACCAACAAATATTTGCTCTACGTTTTCCCCCTCCGAAACTACTTAAGTTCAACACTTTATAATATACGTTGTACAGCATTTCTATAGATGTTTTCTCGGTATAGATGAGAGTGCGCTGAATATTTCATGCAGCACTCCCAGTCGCATTTTGAAAAGTTTTATTATTCTGGACTTTAATGTATGTATTTATTTCCCCGTGAAGCGGCGTCAACTCCGAAACACGCGTAAATAAAATATATTAAACTTCATACGCATACGCGTGTACGGCACGGGCATGAGTTTTAAAAAAAAGGGCCGAAGCAATAGACCACGAAAGCGAGGAGACCACGTGGACAAAAAAAAACATTTGACATCAGCTATTTTACACGAATAATTTATTGGTTGATGTATATCACGGAGTATACTCACTTATAACAAGCGTTGTTAAAAATTAAAATATTATTGTTCCTAATAAAAATAAAAGTAGTACAATTATGTGTTTTTACTATAACTATTATAATATTATAATAAACACCGATTAAAATATGTTAGTGCGGTTTCAAGACTACGTAGAGATTTTAAGAGTTTTATTTTAATAACCTTCAATTATAAGCGAATATGCAATAAATATTAAGTAATATAAGTACATCTCATTAAATACAATTCAACAAATAACAGCTTATTTAGTACCAATAAAACTTAAATTAATTACAATGCTCATTTGATGTTCAAAATAAACTATTTTCAAAAGCTTTTAAATTTTTTTCGATTTAAACCGTAATATTTGTTGGTGGTTTTAGATTTAATACGTAATACGCCGTTATAGGAAGTATAAACTCACTCGGTGAAATATGGACACGGACATTATTTAGTGTAACATAATTATAACACTCATCAACCAACAGTAGGTACATGTTTTAAATAAAAAAAAAGTTTTCCAACAAAACTACTCTCCATATCACCGGACGTGAAGAAATTAAAAAAAATATATAGACATTTAAATACCTGCATCTTTCTGCATAGTTGCAAAAAAGATAAGAAATCTTCTATTATTTGTTATGCAGCAGTTTTCAGACAGATTAACTGAAGACCTAATCAAAAGTTTATGGTTACAAGTTACAATGTTAGTCGTCATAAGTTCTAGTTATTTTCACAGCATGTAAAGGTTCATATTATTCTCTACTGTAGCATCGGGAGTGGTTAGATCGATGAATGCATTTCCTATTCCGTATTCGCCTATATCAATCAAAAACAATTAGATGAAAAGAAAACGCATTTAAAAATTAAAAGACTTGATGCCAGGTACTACTTTTACGAATATATACAGTAAAATTATTTTGAAAAACTTGTGCTCTTTTGAATAATCGAAAAAATAATATTATTATTATTACAAGAAGTGTGACGCGTATAAAGTTTTATAATAAAAAGGGTTAGAATAAGGGTAAATACGATAGTATAATATACAGGTACTATAGAGAGACCTCTAATTTATTTTGTTCAACATAATTAAATAATCCAGAAGAATAAAAATATATAGAAACCACGACGGAGAATTCCGGTTAGGTCACTAAGTATAAAGGATTTTAAGCATATACGTATATTTTACTCTACGGATGGGTTATATAAGCTTGCTCTATCAAATTTGCATTTAAACAAAAGTCGGAAACAAAAATGTACATCCGGAAAGTTCCTAAACATTCGACTGTATACGTAGCCGAGTTCATCACCGAAGAATAAATACAACAGATGAGCGAAATGTGAACGAAATTTTTAGTTTCATTACCATAACAGACGACATTAAACTTCAAGAATCATCGGGATGAAACAACAATCCGGAATTTCGAAGAACAGCAATAGTACAGATTCTGGAATCGAACACTATATTAGCTTGAAGTATTTCAATAGACGAGTTGCAGATCCGACCAACATTTCGAAGCAAAATTGAGATTCTAACAAACTTTGCAGTACTTGCACAAATAATATAATATTTCACAACATTCACTCGTGTATAATAATGTCGACCGCGGTTACTGTATTTTCTTTTTTTTTGACAAAAATCGGTGCACTAAATGTAAGATGTGAGTGATGACATTGATGGTTTTCCTATGCCAAACAGTACATCATGAAACATGTACGATTTGTCGTCGCGCGTTGTTCGAAATCAGTCCACGAATCGATAAATTATAACGACTCGTGACAGGATAAGAACGTTTAAAGAGCGCCAGTACGTGGGAAATGTTAGAAGTTGGATGTTGTGTCATGGTGATGGCGTGGACACATGGACCCGGGATTGTATATATATATATAGGGTGACTGACCCCTAAATGTCGGGGGCGAAGAAAAATAAATATATATGTAATATAATGCGACGTAAATGTGTAAAAATATGAATATTATAAATCGACGCGAGCGTGTACTGAAGTGTACTGTATGTACCACGACTGTAAGCCGTTAGGTCCGCGGGGAGGTCGACGAGGAAAAATGCTCCGGAATAAAGGATCGTATTAAAATATCCGACGCACATGAATAATGGGAGGAAGTTCGAGCCTACGAACAACAGCACGAGACCGATGAACGAGCTTCCGGGACTAATATTGTGATCGCCGGGGGGGGGGGGGGCGCATACGTACGGAGAAGTCGATATACACAAAAGACCTTATAAATATAAAATGCGGTAACATTGTGTTCGTATACGGTTGGTGTATACCGTTAGTACACTGCAAGAGCGCAGAGTCGGCACAACACAATAATATTATACGGTATACATCCTTTTGTCCTGCGTACCGCTGTAACTTGTATACAAAATGATATCATAAAGTTATGACTCGGATCGAACATGCCGTGTCTGAGCATTAATGCTGTGAATGCGCCAAGACGAGCGTGTTTAAAGAACCGACCGCGAATCGCGATCGTTTTCACCGTACCTTGAACGCGTCTCGTAGCTCCTTTTCTTCTTGGTCCGCCGTCTTCTCCGCGGTACCGCCCATGTTGTACACGATTTCCACGAACTCTTGAAAACTGAACGCTCCGTCGCCTGAATATAATAATAACACGCGTGCGTACAGTATCCGACTTACAGTGTGCGACTTTACATTTGATTCGGTTAAAACTCGTAAGCATAGAGGGTACAGGCACCGTTTTGTGTTACCGAAATAATAACAATAAGTTACCGAAAAAACTCGACCCGTCGCGTCGTACCGAAATACGCGGTACACAGAATTATTCGAGTTCTCGAGAATGTTTTCACCCGGAGAACGTAGTTTTATACAATCAGTTGCGTTTTAACAAGTAATTTTACTTCGTGTTTTGTACACGCGTACGATCAAATGCAATTTACTACTATCTATATGTATGTATCAAACAGTCGGGAAATATTAGTGTTTTCTTTTATTTGTCGATTTTTTGAGGTATTGATGGGATAAGTATATATTTGCTTGTTGAAATAATTATGTTGTATTAGTTTTAAAATTTTTTTCAAAATCAAAGCACAAACGGTCCTAGTATATAATTATAATTTACAATGTAAACGGAAATATTAAATTTAGACATACCGTCAATATCGACTTCTTGTAACATCGTTTCCAGTTCTTCTTCTCTGGCAAACTGTCCGAGACTCCGCATTACTCGACCTAATTCTTCTTTAGTAATGCTGCCGTCACCGTCTTTATCGAATAACCTAAACGCTTCACGAAATTCTAAAAACATACACACAGAATATAATATTATCGCTTTCGGATTGCTTATAATTAATATTATTATATATGTCGTATATAGTATATTATCTAATATATCATATCAGTTGTCAATAAAAAAATAAAACGCTTGAAAAATATATGAAAATAATTAGTATTATAATGAATTTAAATATTAGTATTTTTTTTTTTTTTAAAATAATCGTGAAAAAAAAGATGATTGCAGTCCATCGATTACGGGTTTCTAATTGACATGAGGCGCATAACCGATGTTTTTCACCCGCGAGTTCTTCAGAAAATAATTTTTCTAGTCAATTTATGTAACGCGTGAAAATATTATAGAATTTGACATCGGCGGCATTTAACGAATAACGTCTAACGAAAAACATCGAGTTTAAATATATACTTTTAATAATTCTAAAAAAATAAATTAATTAATGATAATTTATATTAATAATTGTATCATATTTAAATAAACTTGAGGGCTTCCTGTTTCAGGACTAGAACAATTAAGATTACTTCTTAGTTTTTACCATAATTAAAGACTGCAATTATAATCAAGGTCGAATTAAGTACAAGGGGGCCGTAAGCAGATGATTCAGCTGGGCCTAATTGATAACCCAATAAATATAACATAAATAAAATATATGAATTAAGACTCTAGTGTCCTGTTGTATTAAGATTTTCCCCAATGTTTAGGGGGTGGAGATGAACTACAAATTAAAAACATGATTTTTCATAATTTACATTATATTTTAATACCGGACATTTCGTGGGCCGTAACCGTGAGCAGTGCTTACGAGTATTTCGCTTGTAGTTAGATCCGGCCCGGGTAATAATAACCTACTAACTACCTACTCATGTGGTACTCCTCGTTAAAAAAAAAAAAAAAACTATTTTCGCTCAATATTTTTCAAGCAGCAATCGCTAACATAACAATAATAATAATACAATAATATTATACTGGTATGTATTAATTATTTTGTAATCCGTTTCGTGGGTGCTTCACCTTTCATCTGTGCTTTGGTAACGTGCACTAAGTTTCTATCGGCTGGCTGAACAGACTGTGGACATACTTGGATTTCCATTGGTTTCTCATTGCTTACTATCGGTTTCGGCGCGGCAGTGCCGTTGACGTTATTGCCGACGGGTTTCGTGACCGTCGTTGGCTGCGTCGTGTTTACATTGGGCGCCGTTTGCTCGTCTATTTGCCGGTTCTATAATACACAGTACACACACGTAACAAACCACGATGTCACAAGCATGTGTTACAGGCGAGAGGAAGACGTTAAACGGACACAAATACTGATGTGCAGTGGCGGTTATCCTATGGTCCATGTGTTGCTTGAGCAACACATACAACATTTGGTGGGTGGGTGGGTTCCTGGGTAGGTGGTTGGATGGATGTTGGGTACTTGGGTAATTTTTATAATTATATGACTTATAATTAAATCAAAACAATACTAAATACAAGTTCTGATGGAATAAATCGGACAATAATAAATGCTATAGAACTGCATCGGACTGTTATAGCTTGTATTATTAAATATATTTCCTGATTAGGTACCTATGTACAATATTGTATAGTATTGTACAATATATATTTTTTGATTTGGTTGTTCTTATTTTAATTCAAAGTAAAAATTGTAAGTTATAAATATAATTAATTTTGTAACTAATTTATAAAATAGAGGGAAATGAAGGGTTATATATATTTTTAAATTATTACGCAGTTATAATGTTGATAACAATGATAACACCCAAAAATTGGAAAAATATGTGAACCAGTACTCACTAATTGAATATTGGTAATTTGTATATGCTAATAAATATTTGAAGGTGGGTGGGTCCTCAGAAATATTTTCAGCAACACATATTATTTTGAAGATAGCCGCCACTGCTGCTGTGTACAATACATTATCTTTCAAGTATATTTTACTCGGTGGAAAACGCAGCGGCCAACTCGACCGCGAACAAACTACGTATACGTATTGCGTGTACATGTGATGTGCTGTACATTATGTAATACGATAACGGTTTAAATGTAATGAAAAGTGCTCTCTAAAAACGAAAATTACCATTTATGTACAACCGTGAGCCAATAGTGTGGAAAATAAAATCGGAAATGTGCAATTGTTTCATCATTATCCAGATCGGTATGACGGCGAAAAAATGACAGTTTATGTATACAAACAAGGGGACGTCCGACCGATCGATTCCAAAAATAAACGGTACGTTCGCAGTGTAACCAGCTGTCTAAGACGGACCCCGGATATGGATTCGGAGCTGTAGGGAATTGGATGGGAAATGGGAATTAAGTATTTGATCCGGTCGCAATACGTAAATGTGTACACAATTATTTAATGCGGATATCGTCGTATAATATACTTGATGCACCGGAAATCGGTCTAAGAGGCAATACTTCCTAAGTTCCGCCTCGGTCAGTTTTCACTGCAAGTGTACAAAATAAAAAAGTCAACTATTTCTTAGTTAGACATTTTAATTAGAGATTTAAATAATTCGATTTGCCGCCTGATTAATTGCATTTTGAACACGCGCCTATTTAACGTCGTTTTCGTCACACTTTTTACGAGTATTTAATTTTTTGTCCGTCCATTAAATTAATATAATATCGAAATCAATGAAATCTCTAATCCATTTACATTATGCATAATATGTCTACATTTATACATTTCATGTCGACTATTATCGCTCTTACACTAACGGACATGTGGCGTTTTCGATGAGCGTGAACGGTGAATCTAATTTTCAAACACATTTAATGTGCACGGTAAAATATATGTGTCACCGGCCACGATGATTATACCTACATTACTTCGCATCTTCCATTAATCAAAAGCGTTCGTCATTTATTCTAGACACGATTTTATTCAGCGAGCCATCTCTCATTTATTACATCAAATACCAAAATTATGCATATTAATACGTAGGTAATGCAATTCCCTATTGCGTTTAAACTAGGTCATGCACTTTTTACCCCGTTACCCCGTCCGGCGTCCGAATATTGTTAAATGAACACATTCAATCATAATATAGTCGCGAATTTAAGTGTGTATAATACATAAATATAATACAAAAACTGCTGGAATTAAGGTATTCGAAGACCGTCGCGGACGGTGGTCGGTCATCTGCAGTTATTGGTTCAACAGGCGGCACTAGTCCGTTTAGAAAAAAAACAATTACTCGACTTCATTATCAATTAAAATTACATTTCAGCAATATATTTAATATGTAGCATTATTATTATATTTTTATTGATTTATCTTACTAGTGTACGGTCTTGGTACTAATCCGTTTTATCGAACACATGGTTTAAATAATTAACACTTTGTGGCAGAGGCTGTATGAACTTTGTAGTAGGTTTACTTTTTCAATTCGATTTAAGTAAGGCCGAAGCAGATCTAATAAAACAAGATTTACTGACTCAAACATAAAATTGATATCTCACCACAAATGTTTATAGATGTCTATTGCATCTGTACAACAACTAATATCAATTTATAAACAGACTTCTGCGATCAGATTGTTTTTAATTAATTTGTTTGGTAATCTAATGGATTCTGAAATTTTACTAATTCAATATTCAATTAGTTTTAACGTCAGCTTAACATTTAATGTTACATGTAGTAACACGACGTATGAAATCAACGTTTGACAATACATAGTTCTCTTTTTTTTGCATTTGAGTATTTTTAGACTGATATTATACATAATAATTATATGCAATGATATAACCCCAGTACTTTCATCAAAATGTTGATTTACTCGCATAACGTTTGGTAAAAGAAACATTAATATATACTCTGGACTCTGTCTAAGCCTTTTCATTAAAACTGATATAATGGAATTATATTATGCAAATTAGAAATATTTTAGTCCCTCCTAGCTGTAACATGTTTTTCCAGAAAACCTATATCATTTTACTTTTCCACTACAGTTTTATTTGTTTATTTGTCTCTTATAGGTACGTACAAAAATAATCGATGCTTGTTCAGTACTCGAGACCTAGTTCGTCTCAACCTATCGTAGCTTCCGTTAAATTCGTCTTATAAAAAGTGATA
The DNA here is from genome assembly GCA_949715065.1 of Periphyllus acericola. Taxonomy (NCBI): domain Eukaryota; kingdom Metazoa; phylum Arthropoda; class Insecta; order Hemiptera; family Aphididae; genus Periphyllus; species Periphyllus acericola. The sequence goes on from OX454271.1 coordinate 14,707,216, forward strand.
TTTTGTATGTACGTGATTCCTATATTGTAATAATATTCCAATAGAAAAATTATTTTTTTGTTTGATTTTGGAGTAGACTGTAGTGCACCCAACTAAAGTAATGAATTTAGTATTAATTCAATTTTTTTTATCCACAAACAAATAAATCAAACACAATGATGTTAATAATGAAATCAACTGGTGCTGTGACATCTATAGTTGTCTATAATATCGATTAGCTTCCAATAGATGACAACGTAATCGATATGTTCTTGCAAGTATTTAGAATACAATTGGTTTAAGAGATGTAATTTCGAAAAACTTTTTCATACTGTAGAGTACACCACATTGATTAAAATGTCTGCCAATAAATAACGCACGTAGTATATCGAAAAAGTATTTTTTTTTTTCTGACTAATTAGAACAATACAACTGGTTGTGTTAACGTTAAACACGCATCACATCACAAGTACCTGTCTAATAAAAATGAAATACAATACATATACAAGTACCAACCTTATTTACATTAATTAATTCGTTTATCCTTCAGATTATATACGTAAGTCGTAATAAAGTGTACCTGTTTTTCACATTATTAAATACGTACGGACTTAGTAGGTTCACCAAAGTAATGAAAGACTTATGATGTTTATGATTTTTTTTTATAATACCCATTTGATACCCATTTTTTTATCATGATATGTCGAACAACATTTTAATTAAAAACTTCACGTTTCATCGTTCAATTGATCGATATTTTAAGAACGTTAGTATATATAACTTGATTTATTCATGAAATATTAATATATTGTGCGGCACGATTTTAAACTGTTTTTATTTCATTTTTTATGTCAACGTCTATTTGTCAAGGATTTTGTGACATTTTGAGAACTATACTATAATACAATATACAAAATGCAAACATAAATTCTACATTTTATAACCAATATTTATATAATATATAGAAGTAAGCCAACAGAGAAAAAAATGGTTTAAAATAAAATGGCATTTAAATTCAATAGATTGAAGGGCCTTAAAGTCACTATAACCTTCAAAGCAATAAAAAAAAAATGCCTGGGATAATGTACGTCCATCTGCAATGCGTACGCATAGAAAAATTATTTTTATTGATCTTCAGGATACATGAAACAATATTTTCCAAAATTTAAAATGCATTTAAAACATATCGTTAGGTGTATAACAGAATGTATATTTTATTTTAAATTCCGAGCAAAGGAAAAAAAATATTGGTTTTACCTCTTATGCGATCCTGTACCTACATCCTCTTATATAAGTATGTTCTTGCTTATTATTTTTGTTCTCAGACTTTTTATTTGACCATATTTATTATTTATTATTACATATACATAAATCAATTACAAACATAATTTATTTGAAACATGTTCTAGATTAATTATTACAATTCAAAAAACCAACTGTCCTAAAAACATTTTTCATTACACTAAAAGATTTATATATTTTATATAGGGAAATTGGTAGTAATAACTATTTTCAAACTCACATTTATAAAATTGATATTTTATGGAATTCTTTATAGAATCATGCTTACAAACTTCGATGAAGATTGTTTTTTAAAATTGATATTTTATGTATATAGTGATATAGTGTAATATTAGTATTTTTATACCTTAATATTATTGTATTTAGTATCATCACTTAGCTGTTTGAGATTAATTTTAAATTGTTCCATTGGATATAGATTGCTATCAAAAATGATCTACAACATATTCCTAAACTAACATAAAACACATAATTATTAAAACTATAAAACATTGCAAATTTGCAACACATGATTAACGAAAATAATTAATTCATGTAAAAGAAAAAAAAGGTGTTTTTTTAACTAACTGCAACTAACCATATAAGATATTTTTTTGTTTGTACTTGATAATAAATTGAAGATGATTTAATATTTTTAAATAATAGTGTATATGTTTATACCTATTTGGTACACATTAAATAATATGCGAGTTTAACATAAATTTAAATTAACTATACGCTTTTTCATTATTTACTTTCAATCTGATGCTTATTAAAATATTCAATTATAATATGTACACTTTAAATTTACCTAGGCAACGCTTTTAGTTCAAAAATTAAAACAAATACTGTAACACCTACCAGGTAAACTATTTTATTTTTAACTTAAAATTAAAATAAAACCTACAGCGAACCAACTGTCTAAAATTCCAAGTGATACTTCTAATACATTGACATTTTTCTAAAGTTAGAATTTTAAATAAAATATTATTTGAGTATGAATTTTAAAGTCAAGTGGTGGTGATCTCGTATTTGGTGAATAAGTGACGGTATCAATATTTTAAATATATATATAATAATCTTTAAGGATTTGTACTGTAATTATTTATTAAATTAAAACTAATACAAAATGAATAGGTACCTCCAATTGGGTACGAAAACAATTGCTATTCTTATCTCAGCTCCTGTAAAAATCAATTAAGAGTTTCATAAAATAGCATTTAAAACGTTTTCCTCATCTCGTTATAAAACTTTTAAAAGGGTAGATTTTGAATTATTCGCGAATGTCGACATCGAACGCTTATCTTAATTCAACGTAGATACAGCGTAATACTCACTATTAAGTTTCCCTGCACACCATCTTGAATAGTATTGATTTTTATGAGTTTAAGGTAAGAATGTGAAACGAAAACTCTTTAGTTTTAAACAATATTGATTTACTGTCAATTATAAAAATTTTAATTTCACACTACAGTAGTACTAGTAAAGTATACCGGCTACGGTGGTGGTACTCCGTCTAAATAGCCAAAACCAAACAACTTAAAAATTATTATTTTTATACGATTTGAACTACATTTAAATTAAAATAAAATTGAAAGTGATTATGGTCGGTGATCAGTGCTATTAGTGTGATTAAAATGTCGTCGACCTTTTCAACATCTGTTTCACCACGTATTGACAGTTGTCACGGCTAATTGACGGCCGCGGCAGTGTGATAAATGCCAATCAAACCTTCGACTCGGAGCCAATTCAAAATAGGGTTAGGGTAAAATGCAAGCTCCGTTTAAACGAAATTTCGTATACCTACAACATATATGTAAGTGCCAAAAAGTATGCGCTATGCAATATGTTGTACTTATATACTATATTTAGATGCTCATAGATATTTCCGTGTTGCATTATTAATTTATCGTTTAGAGCAGTCAATGTAGGTGCCGGTGCCTACTAATAGATTATTTTTCAACAATGTATGCATTTCGCAACGAATTATGTAAGAGAATATAAATAAATAATGATCAAGACGTTCATTTAGTTGGGCAACGTGTTTCAAACTAAAAACGGCGGAAAAGTTTCCAAGCCCATTTAAATACCTACTCCATAATACGTTAAAAACAATTGTTGTTTAAGACGTTGGGAACTATAAAATGCTGATCTCGCGAATTAATTTCATGATAATAAATTATGCGGATTAAAAAACGTATAATCCCGAGTATGATTGTAAAATACTGGTACTCGTTAGAGAACCGTTTGAAATGTCTGGTGATGACGTGCGGTGTGTGTAGAGTGTATACACTATACACATTATATTTGTTAATCTCGGCCCCGTTGTCAATTTCACAATAATATAATCGTTTCAATGAATGTGTACAATACACACACGCACGCACAAAGGGATAAATATTATAATATTATGTACTAATAATAATGTATACACGTATTATGATTGTATAACAATAGAAACAGTGCAATATACTCACGACAAAATTCCGTATTTGATTCACCAGCGGCGAGGGTGAGAAGTATTTTTCGAAAACCGACGCTATTTTCCCGTCCATGGTTATTGCTATTGTATAAATAATAACGAAGCAATATAAATTCAGTCGAACACGAAACAATTCGATATCAGACTGGCGGAAAATTATTCTCGCGTCGGCGATCGATTGTTTCTCTTCAACGGATATCGGAAGTATCTCGTACAATTCGAATCACATAATCGTCCCCTTTCCCCTCTCACTCTCTTTACCTCACACACTATCTCTGTATCTGCCCGGTTCACAGGGTTCTCCGCTGCGTCTCAACAGCTCGCGTTCTACGTGCAAGTGCGACTCACACGCGAAATATTACAACAAGTATAACGTAATGTACCGTGTGTAGGTGTTCTACGGTGCGATGTGTCCTACGCTACGTGTGACCGTATTATATTGTAATATTATTATTATTATTAATATTATTATTGTTTTTGTTATTACGCGCGTCGACGGTGGACACGGGGGAAGCGGAAAAATATAAATATGCCGTCGCAATAATAACGGTAGTTCTATAGCAGCGACGTGGTGTCTCGTCCCCTATTGCCGTCGTAGAGCGCCCTTATACGGAGTAGCGCGGCTGCGGCGGCGGCGGCTGCGATGCGTGTTCGCACGGCGTACTGTGGAGATTTTTCACCGGGTCGCGGCGGAGATGCTGCATGACTTCGTGGGGCACTGCACGAGCACGTTCGGACTCGCGGCTCCGACGGCGGGCAATAAACGCTAGCGCGGCGGCAGCGTCGACGGCGCGCGGCGATGGACACGCACACGCGAACACACGAACACGCGCACACAAGCACAAGCACACGCGCACACAAGCACACACGAACGCACGAACGCACGAACGCACGAACACACGAACACACGTCGGGGAGTTTATCCGAAACTCGTTTTTCTTTTTTTTTTATATACATTTTTACTTTTTTTTATTTATTTCAAATGAAAAATCGCATGCGCTCGTCTCTCGCCTTCTGTTTCTCTCATTTTCTCTCCCTCTGTCGTTTTCTCTCCCGTTCTCTCCCGTTCTCTCGGTACGTTTTGTTCCCGTCCTCTCTCACTCTCTCTCTCTCTCTCTCTCTCCTCTCTCTCTCTCCTCTCTCTCTCTCTCCTCTCTCTCTCTCTCTTTAGTCTTCCGCACATGGTGTTCTACGCCGCCACCGAAAGGGTATAGTTTCACTACCCGCCCTACATCCGATATCGAATTTCCAGCGGCGGCCGCGACAAATCTTCTCTCCACCGCACCGTCACCGCACTGCATCACCACGCCTATATGGGCTGTACACGCTTTTCTCGCCCCGTCCGTATAATACAGTACACACTATTAAAATACATAACCCAAAGTTGAAGTTTATATTATACGCATGTACATACAAACATAGGTAGGATACACATATATTTCGTCTTCCCTGTTCCCTATTCTTCTCTCTTTACGAACGTAGAAACGAAGGTTTACAACACACTTAATCGGAGATGATTGAGTCATAATAAAATTATGTAACTAATACGATGTACAATTTATGAACACATTTTTCAACACGCAGAGTCACGGTGAACATTTTATATTTAGAAGGGCTTAGGTCTACTCTCAGATCTTTCTCGTTCTCTCTCACACACACTCGTCCGTCACATTTAGCAAGTACTCTGGCGTCTTGTAGCGTAAACCGAGTTCTTTTTTCCATTCGTTATATTTGTACATCGTTTCTAGCGCGCGCGAAAATCGATTACCCAAACAACCGACGTGACAATGCCGCGCTTTTGCGTATAATACCGCGTAATGTAAACGTTGTTGGAAATTTTTATTTATTTTTCTTTTTTTTAATGTATACGAGGCGCAGACGGAAATTACGGTGACTATGCTAACAGCCGACGACTGTAGTCCCTCTTGTCGATGTTTTATGTAAACACGTAACAAATTTACGTAGCTTTATTATTCCGAGGGATTTCATGCGCTGCATTAACCTAAATAACGTCTCGACACGATTTATGCAGAGAATTGACGTGGTTTTTCACTTCTTCCGAGTTCTTTTGCGCACGAATACAATGTGTACGAGAATGTAATGAAACGTGTAAATAAGTACATATTATAAATAAAACCCTATCGACTTCTGCATTTCAATATTATAAATGTTTATAAGTTTTTAAACTTCCCGGCTAGCTCATCAGATCGCGATTTCAGCGAAATGTTGGCCCATATCCATAATGCAGTTTCCACTTCATGAAAACCCCACACGTATAATTTATTTATTATTCGGAATTATTGATTTTATGCGATTATATATTGTATTTTACGTTTATAATATTCAAATTCTCCTATTTATACCGTTTCTAATTAAAATCCACGAACTCAATTCGCTATTCACGGCCATCTGCAGAGCTATTTAAACTTATTTAATCAGTGCTTTGTGTAAATCGAGCCTGAGTTACTTTAAACAGATTTCATGCCTTCCCGTACTGTTTTATAAATGAATAAACTACATCGCTGAATATAGTGGGACTAACTTCCCCATAATCCTGACTTAATCTAATAAAGACGAAAAAATATCACGGGACGACATAAAGTTAACTTTATTTTAGTATGAATTTTTTTTCTTTAACTTTTTAAGCTATAAATTCTTAATCGCCCACATTATATTTTCGCTAAAAATGTCAAGGCGTAAATCGACTTCGATGGCATTAAGAAGCGATCACTCAGTATAATCTATATGGCATCTTAAAATAGTTCATATAAATATTAAATCAATACCCTCATCATACATTATTATACACTTGAGTCTTAAATATGTATTATAAGTAGTTTAAATTTTAATGTTTTCACAATTACTGACCCATCCCTCATATAATAACCAGCAGGACCGTTGGACCCACGCCCGTCATTTCTATACCGTATCAATAGATATACTGTCTAATACAAAATTTGATTAATATATTTATACTTGTGAGTGCGGTGATCTTCCTTTGTCCGCTACTTAAGAGCAATTATTATATTAATCGAAAACCTTTGTAACCTGTAGGCATCACTTAATAGAGCTACATCTATTTTAATTAAAATTATGACTATTTTAAATTTTAGAAATGATAAACTGTTGTCGAGACAGTTTTATAAAATGTCAATCACAGGCACAACTGGATCTAAAAATGTAATGGTGTTGTAATTTCAGTTTATATTCATTATTTTAAACTTAAAAACCCAAGCTTCATGTTAGGCTTTAGTGGATAATTTAACCCTTATTTAGAATCTCCTAGTTGGGTAACACGTGATAAAAATTAATGAGCAAAATAATTTCTAATTACATCATTTTTAAACAATATTTTTTTACTAATTATTCTACATAACATTTACTGTTTTTTTCATTCACCATGGCAGTACGATCTCTATAAATAAATATTCGTAAAAATAAATCTCTTTAGATATGAATTAAAATCTAAAAATATAGGATGCTCAAATAGTTCTTTTCTTTACAACAGGCTTGTGTTTATGGCCTATGGGTTATGACTTATGAGTAGGGAACGGATTTGAATGCAAATTGCATTTTTTTCTGAATGTCCGAAAACATTGGTTTCCAAGCAAAAAGTTCATTTCATACATCAAGGAATTAAAAAATGTAACTTTTATTTTGCATTTTTTTGCATTTTTAGTGCATTTTTATGGTTTTTAAGTCATTTTTTCAACATCTTTCAACATTCATACTAAAAAAAATAAAAATACCTAAATATGTTTTATGTTACGAAATTACCAAATTATTGTTGACACGTGTAGACACAAAATATATACATACAAGTTACAACAGATTATTACCCGCATTAAGGTAAAGATAAGATAAGCTATTTATTGTAGTAATTGTACAGAAGATAATTGAGAGTTAATTTATTAAAGTTTTATTGTATTTAAATATTTTTTATCAGATTTTTCATAGTAATGTGTTTTTTTTATAAGTTTTAAATTTAAAATTGTGTTTTTATTGAATATAAATACATTTTTAAAGTTTTTTAGGGCATTTTTTTAGTGCATTTTTTTGATGTTAAAGCATTTTTTAAGGCATTAAATCGTATTTTTTTAAGGCATTTTTCTTGTTTTTTAGAGCATTTAAATCCATTCCCTACTTATGAGTATACATAATAGGTATAAATGTATAATATTTTTAATGAAGGTTCTCCAAGTTATAAACATGAATATGTTTAAAACAGTTTTTACGAGTGGGATTAAGGATATTATAATTTCTTCCCACGGGCCAAAATTATAAGTAAATATGACGTAATAAATGTTTGAATAAAATCAAAACACAACCCTCGTACCCTTTGAAAATCTTAAACCCACCATCAATTGGTGTATGGTAGAGTTAAGTACCAATTATCTTAATCGTATCAATTATATTATATATATTTGTGTACCTTTGCATAATATATAAGGTATTGTAACGAATCATTTAGATTACAAGAATAAAATATTCACATAAATATAGTGATTCCGTAGTACTATGTTAAATTAAAATAAAGCTCATTTAAAACCTTGTCACGAGCTTAAAATATAAAAGTACAAAATAATCAAATACTTTATTACAGCTGTAGAAAAATATTATATATATGTACAGTAGAACTTCGACTAACCGTCACTCGATTAACCGTCACTCAATGTTATCCGTCATCGGTCACCGCCGAAAAAAAAAATAACTTGGCGACTATATAGACTATAGAGTATAGAGATAGACGATCCCGATAAACTCGTCGTGGTGCCCAATACTAAAGGCTCGGTTACACAATACGAGTTGCTGACCTGACAGTGGACAGCTATTGTACTAGTGTACTTGCATGACAGTGGTTCAACTCGCCTCATCCGGTCACTCAAGTGCGAGTTGATGGCAAGACTGAATACGAGAGCTAATGTAGTGCATGTTGCAGCAGTGTCGCAGCAATGTCTCGTGCAATGTTGTCGCAAAATACAAAACTGATTACAGTTAATACCGTAATAAAAGCGGTTACAAAAATACTTTGCGCTGAAGTACTTCAAACTGTAGAAAAAAAGAAGAATAAAAGAACGATTTGGGTCAGGAATTGGATGCAAAGGAAAGGGGCAACGCATACAATATTTAATTAGCTATATAATGAAGATCCCCTAGAGGCCTAGAGTATAAAGCAGTTATGAGAATGACACCAACACATGAGGGCTGCTATACCTGTGAGCTACTGCTTGTGGTGTGGTGGGGGAATGCGAGCAGGCGAGTAAAAACAAAAAATGTTATAGTAACTGTCATGCGAGTCACTGGCCGTATTTCAGGTAACAGTAACTCGTATAATGTGGTCACACGATGCGAGTGGCTGCACTGCAGTAACTGACATGCGAACTCGGTCGTCTAGCTCGCACTGTGTAACCGAGGCTTAACTATCAAGTGTATAAAAATAGTTTGTAATATGTACATATCCAATATAAGCGATAAACGTGATAAACGAACTATAAACTTATGTGTGTATGTATTGTACTATGTATGTATGTATTGTAATTTAATCAGTGACCGACGAACAGCCTACGTGTAAGTGTGTACAGTGTGTATTTGTATTTTTTTAAAGTACACACACGTAAAAAATATAATAAATATGTGTATGTACACGTTTTTTTTGCAAAATTTCCGTTAACCGTCTATTCGATTAACCGTCATAGCTAGGGTTGCCAACTCTCATTTACGAATAAGCGGAAAATCAGATATTTATATGCGGGACTCGACAAAAAAAGCGGGACATACCAAACAATTTACAGAAACGAAAGAAAAACTATTTAAATCATTTATTATCAGTTTTATTTAAAATTTGAAATAATATTAACATATATTAACATATAAAATATATATACAATCGAGTCGATCGGAATTTCGGATGGGAAATAGTTTCAAATGCGCAAAATAAGAACGTAATAGTTATTTTTAATAGGACTATGACAGGTTTACCAAGAAGCGGGACAGTCAGCGTCCCGCGGATACGCATTATTTGAGCCCTCAATACGGGACGTCCCGCCTCACGCGGGACGGGTGGCAACCCTAGTCATAGCCCCGGTCCCGACAGTGACGGTTAATCGAAATTCTACTGTATATAAAAATAACTTACCATAATGACGATAAATCCTTTCGAATTACCACAAATTAATCTTAAGATTTTATAACAACCACCGTTCACTTTAATTATTATATTGGATATTATTTTATAAGTTGTATTCACAGTCAAAACTTTAACGAACGAGTCACGATCAAGTGTGTCGTCATTTACAGAATAACGATTTACCATAACACATAATATATCATAATATAATATAACCTATACTATTACTCATTACTTATTAGTGACGCGTATTATAGTATTTTTTAAAGGAGGGGGGTGAGATTTTATTGCAAGTACTTCAGATAAAAACTTAAATTTTATTGTTATAAGTATATTAATTTATGTTTATTTTACACGAAAAAAATAATTTGGACTCATAGGTGGGGTATTACCCTCGATGTCCTTTAAAATACGGCTCTGTGAGTTATCTGAAGTTTATTAGTGGATCAAAAAAAGATCAAATTTATCAATGTTTAAAAGATCGTGTTTAAATAATATTAGCACATACAATGTTTTCTAATTTCCCAAGAAACTAAAATATCAACAAATTAATCCAATATCAGTTTAAATTAATTTGAGGTAGTTCAATATAAATAAATATATTTTTTAGAAAATCTATCACAGACACAGAGTACTTGAATCATAATTGTTCGTAATTTATTTTCAGTAAAAATTCGTTGCTTTCATTGACGCAGAATAACGCGATAAAAAAAACAACACGTAAGTATTTCATCTATACCATAAAATAATCGTGATCATTTTGATTTATAAATAACAAAATTATAGTTTCATATAATCTCTTTTGTATATCTTACATAATGGTATAGCCAGTATAGGTATATTATACAGATTATATAATTTATGTATATTAGTATATAAAGTATGAGTGTATAAAGTTATAAATTGTTCGTAAGTTTTAAATCTTTATAACTTATTAATTTAAAATGATTCTATATGGTAAGTTCATCATAAAATTAGAACATATAAATTACCCAAACAAACATCATCGTTTATCATTTCGAGACAACGCTGCGTAAGTAATGTAGAGTCACATTATTACTGTAAATCTATTTTATCATTTTTTTTTTTATTTTAATTTGGGAAACTTTGGCCCAATTAAAATTTTATATGGACCGAAAGCTATTATATCACAATTCAACAGTTGTAATTTATGTATGACATTATATACATTATACATTTATACTTATACACACATATTCAAATCGTGTTTTAGAAAATATTTCTCATGTCATACTCAATAAGTGTTTTAAATATTTTTATAATAACTATATGAACACTTAATAGTTAACACTTATCATATACGAGTATATCACTTAAAAATGTATACTATAAAAATAAATGAGAATAAGGGCTAAAATAAATGAATAAACCACCAAAAAACATGATATATAGTCATTCGATTGTTTCATGATGTTTTATTATTAAATGTCTACACAAAAAATCTACAAAAATTATTTTAAAGTTGATGACTCAAAAAAATAAAAATAAAATGCTACCATGAGTAATATAATTATCATATTGATTTATTCAAGCTTGAATAGATAAGGTTAATTTATTATTTGATAACTATGCAATCTTTGCGGTACCATACGTCCATACCCAAAATTGATTATATTGTTACATTTGAATTGAATTATAAATAATTGTATACTTTATAAAAATTGTAAAACTTTTCACATATTTTGTCATTTTTTTAATACATAATTAAAATACTTTTCTTTCCTAACTAAGAATCTAAATGAATCTAATTATATAAACATGCAAATAGTATCATATGTTTAACTAAACATAAACAATTATAAATTAAATATTTTATACAGAGCGTGTAATTTTTTAAGTTTTTTAATTTTTAATTTAATAATTTAATTTTTATATTATTTAAAATAGAGTTAGCAATCAACTAGGAGCGTCTGGAACACTTGATCTATATTTGGAAGGTTTACTCGTAAATATCATCGAACATAAATATAAAAATTAGTTACTGGTATTATAATCAATCATATAAATTCCAAAATTTTAGATACCACTGTTTTTTAGAAAAAACATACATGGAGAATATTCATGATCTCAAAAAGAATAATGCACTCGACGACCACTTCAACTGCTAATGGACTTTGAGATTAACGAAAAAAAAAATTTTAATCAATCATTTCTCGTGCTCTTTAATTAAAATTATCGTGATAAAAAATGATCGTATGAATCATATGAATTATAAACTGTTGGTAATAAATTATAACACTTAGTGATGGGAAAAATCCAATTTTCAAAAGTTCGAATTTTCAAAATTTAAAATCCAAAATCTGGTACCTATGTATTATAAATCCGAATAGGGGATTTTCAAATTTGAAATTTTGTTCAAACTCTGATTTTGGATATGAAACTTTGAATCGGGATACTTTTATGAAAAACTTATAGTTAATAGTCATTATGATTACATATTTTTTAATAATTAATCAACAATTGTAATATATTTAAAATTGTAAACATTCAAACCCAATATTTGGAGTAGGTGCGTACGAAAATTATTTGAATACGTCTAGAAAAATATTTGATTCTAGACGGATTATCTAAACAAATTGAGGTGAGACTGATAAATATCTAATATATAGCTATAATAATTATAAAAGTTCAATTACAAAATATGACAATAATGAATTATACACCTACTTGTAGTGATCATGATTCCTTAGAAAATATGACACCCATGAAATGTTATAATATAATCATGGTGGCCGGTGGTTTGGAACAAATACCTATTGTACAAAACCACCCCAAACTCATGTTTCGTAAATAATATACGTATGGGGGGGGGGTCGTCTCATACAGGTTTCACGTTCAACGGTGGCTCGACCGCAAAGCCTTAAATCTACGTCGGGTAGGCGCTGAAATAGCCCCTGCACCGTGTACCTAGTAGGTATTACCTTCACTTCACATGTAATCTATAAAAAAAATTATTAATTATTTCGGAAGGGCTGACGAGCTGGCGCAGCGCACGTCATATCGGGGTGGCTTAACACGCTTCCTAAGCCTTATTCCCAGTCACGTTCATCCCGTATGCTCGCACGAATCACGTATTGGCATTATATTATATCCTCGGTGTATAGGTACACCACACACGTGATATTCAATGAATCGTTTGCGATCGGGAGTTTGACGACCGCGGGGCATCCCGCGTATTGTTATTATTCATTATCAACAGGCGGTTAGGCCGCGGGCTTCTGCTTTGCCGTGGTCCCCTACGTGGGGTCCGTTTATATAATCGTCATCGAATCGTCGGAAGAATGAAAATCGTATTATGATGATGAGCGACGAACACTGCAGCACACGCGTGTACCTACGAGGTGGAAACGTAAAAAAAACCCGTCAATCGGCTTTAATTGGACGGCAAGGACGCGAGTCAACACGGTCGTCTTGCACTCGGATAATCGCTGATATTATGATATTAAAGCCACGTACTGTTATACATGTACAATTATAATTTCTCGTTCAAGTCGCGGTACATTATAGGTACATATTATTGTTATTATTATTATTATTATTATTATTATTATTATGACGCTGCTGCGTGTATAGTGCGCGTTCAGGACAAGCCACAGCCGCCGCCGCCGCGCCGCCGCCACCGCCGCCAACCGGACGAGACTCGAAGACGGTGCGAAAGCAGACCGGGACTATAAATACACGCGGTACCTATACGCGTACGCAACAGTGACCGTCCGACCACCGGAACGAAATAGATATATCCAACCGGTGCCACTATACCGCGATCGTTGTAATATTTATACTATACGCAGTTATAAAAAAAAATTCGACGCAGCCGATCATGTCTCTGATTTTCGATAAAAAGTACAAGCTGGAGACCAGCGATAAGTTCGACGAATACATGAAAGCTCTAGGTAAGTGGCAGCATTCAATTAATCGTAAATAAAACGTTTCGTGCCGTCGCGGTTTTATGTGCAATAGGTTTTCAAATATCTATTTCGGATCCGTGAATTAATTGACGTAGAAGAACTGCCGCAAAGACGAAAATACAAATGTTGTAAAAATTTAGACGTGTATACAGCGTAAAACAGTTTGATAACATTTTAAAGAAAATAGTATCGAATTTTTTTACCTGAATATTTACAATTTTGAAATAAATTATAACGTCGAAAACAATTAGTTCCAATATAATATGATTAGTACATTAGATTATAAGACAAACTTAAGAAATAAAAAATTTGGAACAAAAACTGTTGTAATTAATATATTTTCATCTAATTTTTACTGTTCAATTAGCATAAAAACGTTCGATGAAAAGTAACGGTTTTTTTTATATGATTATATACTTAAACCTTAAACATATCGAATTTATAAGGTGCGTGTAGACATGTATAATTTTTTTTTTCAAGTATTATTATCTTATATACCTAGGAGCTAGTTAAAAATAATTTATTGTTCATGATTGAAATACCATTTAATCAATCATTTCAGATAAAACTATATTACATATATTTTACATATATTACTTATATACATAGTAGATACCTGCTGTTCAAAAAAAAAGTTGAAATTTAAACTATGTGCTTGTGGCAATAACACATTTACACGTCATGTGCATATAATGTAGATAGGTACAATGCATGTAGAGAATGCAGTTACTAGCGGCAAAGCTATACGTATTCTATACTAATACAACTTGAAAGCGTCACTTTAAGTAGGTACTCAAAAGTAAAATAATAATATGCTCTTATTACAGTAAATTTTAACTTTTAGTTTATTCGTCAAATAGAGAAATTAATTCAGTATCACACGTATCTCGTAAAAGTCATCAACAACCCATTACACCGTGGTTAACTGTAAGTGGCAAATCAAGCAAATTGCATAGGTGTTAGTGTACGAAAAGATTTCTTCTGCAGACTGCAGTACCGTGTTTCAAAACTGTCGAACGCCCTTCGATGTTGATAAAACGTTTATTTATGTTTCGTTGTAAATGCAAACAATAAAAATTGGTTAATTATAGTACCTCTCGTTTAACTTGATTGCAATGTCTGTCGTAAATTTAAAATTGACTTTTCAATGTTTGTAATAACTAATAACTACTGTAAATCATACAATTATTTATCGCCCGAGTACATGTTTTATGTATACACCGACAAATGTAATTATTCCCCGTTTAATCTTCAACACCGTGACAATTGATTTTTACGTGGATATTTCACCACACTTGTGTGTAGCATATAACAAGTTTACAACCTTATAATTTTTTAAGTATTGAAAAGTAACGATTAAACACGCGTGATAAACATTAAATCATTTCAAACGAAAACTTTTGGTTCTACTTTGTATTAAAAAAAAAAAAAATTGATTTCAACTTATTGATCATTGATAACAGTGTAATATTATACAATATACAGGTACCTTCTACTGAACTATGATACTCAATAATTATTTTGATAACTTATTCTGTACATTTAACGAAAAGTACGAAATTGAATCACTTTAGTATATTATTTGTAAGATATCAAATTAAATACAATTTTGTTTTTAAAAGAATAATAAGTCTAAATTCCAATACTTATTTATAGGTATATAGTATTATAATATAAACGTTTGTATATGCTGTATAATAATATTATACACATTACATCCGATGATAAATGATATCGTTTCAAAATTACAATAAATGCTAAGACAAAATAAAAACAAGAGAGAATCATAATTGTTTTTATTTTTTTTTTTTTATAGTGTTTGAGGTACAAATGTACAATTACCATAAAAAGCTTACAACACGTATTCGTAAATAACGATCGGTAATTTAAAATATTAGGATTTATTGTTAATCGTAGTGAACTCTCGTTATTTCGATTGGGTTTAATTATGGTATATATTATTTTGTGAAACACGTGTACAAGTTGTAGGTACGTAAAAAGAAATAATTTAATTTTCATCGAAAATAAAAGTAATTTCTAAAATAATATAATAGATTCATGGTCATTGCCCATTGGTCATGGTTAATGTTTTAACGATGTGGACTCACACTCGACGTCCTTGAATATTATTTCTGTTTTACTTTCTACATACTTTCTGAAAATGTCACAACATTGACATTGGCTATTGAAAAAGTTTTCTCGTAAAAATGGGAAATAAAATACAAACGATTTATAGTTTATTATCAGTCGAACTTGCACAAATGGTATTTTTACATTTTTCAAAACCAATGTTGTGTTTACCAATGTTATAAACGAAAAATCTCATTCATTTGGTTCCGACGTTTCTATTGTTTCCTATTTTAATAATTATTGTATTCAAATAAATCGGTATTGGGCAACAACAAGAATAAAAATTAAAATATCTTTGATTGGCGCAATACTAATACATATAGGAATAGGTATAATATCATTTCCGCGTCGATCGCTTGATTACGAAACGATACGCTATGGCTATACAATCGGTTTTACCGTGTGCGAATTTATTTTTATTTTTTTTTAAATCGTGCCTACAATCAAACACTAATTATTATTATAAGTATCAGTAGTAAAGGTACTCGTATACACTCACGCGATAAACGTATACGCGTTTAGTGTGCATGCGTACAAACACTTTGGACTTTTGAGTAGGCACACGTACTACAGTCAAACGTACGAAAATAATAGTCACGATAATAATATTCTTCAGTATTATAATATATAATAAAGTCCGACAATCGCACCGACCGCACAGCACGGGCGTAAATACTGTAAACAACATAATATTGTAATAATGTTATTATTGGATTGAAATGTACGCACGCGTGCGTGTACATAACGTGTAGTATTTTTATAGGCAATTAAAACCCGCGAAACGTCTCTTCGACGGATATTCTTCCTTTATCGCAACCGATAAATCGGTCCTGCGTGATGGACTCGAGTATATCAGAGAGCGCGTTGCTCCGACCTTTAGAGTGGACAACTGCAATAAAGAACGGTTAGACACGTCATGTTAACAATAGCGGTGCATTGTATTGTACAGATTTATACAAGTGCAGACTGCACAGTACGACGACGATGTTTCTGTAACGTTTAAAATATATTGTCGTCATTAAAAAAAAAAAAAATGCCGTCTCATTATTATTATATTACTATTAGTGTGTAACGCCTAGGTGTATAGTACGCGTAATATCAAATAAAAACGAATAAAACGTGGGAAGCGAGCCCCGCAGGAGCAGCGGCAGCACGTATTATAATATTTACTGTCGACGGGAAGTCGGAAAGATTAAAATGGAGCGACGGACCGGGGCGGTAGGAATGGAATATAATGGAACACGGGACTCTGTGTATGTATATAATACATAATACGAGCAGTCCTCGCCGTAGTACGCTCTCCAGCACCGTAGGACGATATCGCGTCGCGTTTCACACTCGTTCCTCGGCGCCGTCGTAGTTCGAATAACAACGTATTAAATTATTTCTCCTCTCTCTCTCTCTCTCTCTCTCTGTCTGTCTCTGTCTGTCTGTCCCTACCGCCGGTGCGTCCGTCGTATATAGCGTCCACCGTGTAGCTGGCGAGGAAATAAGGAAATAACAAAAAACGATTCGCAGCGAACCGTCATGGAAGCGTTTCTGAACAAAAAGTACAAGCTGCACTCCAGCGACAAGTTCGATCAGTACATGAAAGCCGTGGGTAAGAGACTATCGTCGGGTTATCCTTACAAGGACCGCGCGACGTGTACAACAAAACGGTACGGTTCGGAGCGCAAAATCGTCGCGTAGGGTGTACAGGTACACGGCCGCAGTATATTTCTACGTATGTGAAAACATGATTTTAGTTGGAAACGGTCAACAAGCGCGTAATTAAACGAGAACAACAGGAATTTAATTGAACAATGATAATAAATTTAATATTATAATAATAATCGTCGGTTACTGATAAGTGGTATCAAACTACGAGCTACGCCACACGAGTAGTTTCACCGTTTTAATGATTCCGCCACCGCCCGGGCCGTCTGCCTACACACCATTACAACTATACTCGTACTTACAGTCCACACTGACGCACAAGTAGGTCACGCGCACACGCCGTCGGATCGCCTTCCTCTACCTGCATATATATATATATATTATCCTCACTCGATGGCTTTTTTCGAAATCCCTTCGTGGGGGGGGGTCCTATCGAAATCTTCGTTTTGTTCACCGACCGCTCTTTCACCGAATAATCGTCCTTTTTTCAATATTTTTCACACTTCACAGATTGCACATCATATTTTACGCCACCGAAAGAACCTCTTTGCGAAGAAAACTTCCTCTTGCTCCGTCTCCTCTGTGTCCACCTAAACCCCGCTCAAAAATTGTACAACGCGTTGCGCACTAGACTTTGAAACCTTTGAATAGCTCAATAGCAGACACTTTCGGCAGCCGACATTTAGTCCGTTGTTCAGATGTGAAGAGATACGCTGCCTCTTCGCAAACGCGTCAGTTAGCCTTCTTATAATCGATTTTTTTTTCAGCAACACTTATGGTTTTTAGTCGAGTAAAACCAGTGTGATGAAACCGTGTCAGACTATGGTCCCTTTGAACAGCTTAAAATGAAATCAAAAATACACCCGAGGTCACACTATGCAATAAATCATATTCGTATACAACAAACACGCGATGAGTTTTCGAAAAATTTTCAATTATTTTCTCCCCCTGACCAAACCATCCATTTACCCCAGACACCAACACTCTGAAGAAATCATGTCTGTATCCACAAGAATATTAATTACTAGACGAAAACACCTCGTGAAATTCCATTCGCACCCAACGCTGCATATAATACACATTATAATACGCGCGATAATATATTACGCTTATTATGAGTATAAATACACACGCCGGTATCATACTCGGTTTAATTATTTAATTATATACGATTATCCCCCCTCCCCCACCCACCACGGTGCATTGTCGTATTTACATACGCTCGCATTGAATACGATCTGGGACACGAGCTGGCGGCATTTTTAATCGATTTTCTCGGCCGAGACTTGAAATTAAATACTACATAATTGTAATACGTCTTATAATAATTATTGTTATACGTGTCATATATCTTACTTCTCACAATAAAATATGTGTACAATTTTCAATGAATATAATGTACCTATTATATATTCCAGTGAAAATCGTGTTCGTCCGCTGTACTAATTTATTTCGACCATTTAAATAATATATATTATATGGATGTATATGAATCATAATTTAGTTTTAATTTTAATCGTTTATGTCTACTTAAAACGAACTGTTCAGTTTTCAGATTTTTACCGGAATATATCCCAGGCTATTTTTTTTTCAAAACATACTAAATCATACGTAATATAATCGCTGTATTATTTTTATTAATAGTACATGGTAGGTAGTTGAATCCGTTCTGTTATCGTTTTCGTTTTGAAGTACTACGAACGTGGAAAAATAATATGTTCAATTTTGTAGTATTTAACGCAGAACTTAATAAATAAATAAATATTACACTAAATTCGTACATACAACGTGGTTTCGGACTTGGTCGTCTTGCAGAAAAAAATTCATTTTATTTTAGAAAGCGTTGTGGTCACAACTCGTTATGCTGCTAATTGGCTGCGCTCTGCTTCTACACAAAATCGGAGTTTTTTCACGATTTATCCTTTACATTTTAAACGTCTCTTTAATATCCATAGGCCATTCATCAAAGAAAATACAAAAGGAAAAATTGCGTTTTACATTCATACGAAATTTAAGAACCCCTTTTAAAATCGAATGACGAATCACTTATTCATGGAAACGCACTTCATTTCAGCTATTCGTTTTGGACGTGGCTTTGATACGAAAAAATATAGTTTCTACTTTGAGCCAGACCATCAACAAACCGAAAACGGGTCATCATTATACCCACCGGTGAAATATTTTTACTGAAAAGAAGAAAGTGTATTATACGTATATACGAAGAGCACACATTTAAATATTTGTTTTCCTACAACAAGGTTATAACAGATTTCTATGCATACATATGTATATATATTATATACGATTTACTGGAGCAAGACGAGTTATTTTTTTGACCTATACCTAAGTGTGACTAAGGTTTAACTTTCTTATTTTCTATATTTTTCTGAGTAAACATCGTATTCGATATATATTCGTTTTCTACACCGATCACGATTCGCACGGATAACATGTGAACGAAATAAAGTAATATTATAAATGAAATACGAAAATATTGACTTCTTATAGCTATACGAGTACACGTGGCTGTCGAAGACTGTATTCGACAAACGCATGTGGTTAATTAATATCCAAAAAAACAGAAATACCAGTAAACAACGCTAAACAGACATAACGTTTATAACGGTTTAATAAGGCAAAATGATGTAATTCTTAATCAAACTTCATCAAATGTTCTCATTCATCAAAAATAAAAGATTTCACAATAATTATCGATGATTCAACATTTTTTACTCTTGTGTTTGATAAGTGAACAGAAAAAAAAACGCGGGTCAAAAAAACAATAATTGTCGTAATAAGTTATCGTACATATATTAAGTACCATGTTTATAGAGTTATAGTTTATATTTTCGAATGAAATATAATTTGTTTGTACCGAGACTATATATTATGTTTAAAATTTGCAGCACATCGCACCAAAAACAAAGTTCGTCTGTACGCCGCGTGCATACTAATACGGCGAATAAACTAGTTAATAGTTGGTACTTGGTAGTTTATATAGTACTGCGCGTCATGTACTAACATTTTCAACGAGGAAGCTGTAGAATAATGATTTGACGATGCTACCACGAAGTATATATTGATAGTTAAAACACTTTTATTTTGTTCAACTTATCCCGCTTTTGTTGTGATACAGCTGAAAATTGCAATTATATGCGAATCATCACCTAGCGCAACGAATAAGAGGAATCAATAATTACATGGCCCAACAGATATTAGGTACATATATATTTGGTGCGCGGTAAAACCAGGGGTTAAGTCATGCTTTTTAAAAATCATATTTTGACTCATTTATATTTCAAGAGTACATACTTGGTTTTTGACAGGTACCAACAAGTTAAATCACATAACATGATAATAAATAATAATATTAATATTATAAACATAACTCGAAATCTTATCAATATCTTAAAAATGTATGTCAATTGTTGACTAAACACCTTTTTACCACGCACCGTAGGTATTTATTTTAATAAAATGGCACCGAATGCGATTCTTTTCATAGAAGTGAACCGAATAGTTTCCTATGAAAATAGAGATTTATAATTAAAAAATCTTGTACTTCGAAATTCATTCTTCTATGTTATACAAAATACATTGTATTAGACATTTACGAAAATACTGTACGGGGCGACGTCTAAAACGTTTATCACGGATGTGGCCTGCACTTATCGGTTTTTATTTATTTTTCTAATCGATATCCGTCTCCTTGTTCCAGGTGTCGGCATGTTGACCCGCAAAATGGGCAACTCCGTGTCACCGGTGGTGGAGCTGACCAAAACCGACGACGGCAAGTACGTGTTGTCGTCGAACTCTGCGTTCAAAAACACGTCGATCACGTTCAAACTCAACGAGGAATTCGACGAGGAGACGCCCGATGGCCGCAAAGTGAAGTCGACCATTACCCAGGATGGCAACAAGCTGTTGCATACCCAAAAGACCGAAAAGCTCAGCACCACCATCGTTAGAGAATTCCAACCGGAAGAACTGAAAATGGTAAGAGCAAACCGCGCTGAACTAAATTCTCGCACGATTGTTGTACGCGAAAACAATTGCGTAAAACGCGTCTGCGACGTACATATATAAGCCGCGCTACCGAAACCAAATACACGCGGCGCCCGTACGTTTATCAAAGCAACTTTGTCGTACAGTATCGCACGCTTCTGAGGATGACATCGCTCGGAGATTCTCAGATATTGACAATCATTAGCGCCGTGGAAACGATAAGTGTTGCCCACGCATAACCCATGCTTGAAACTTAAAAATGTTTTACAAAAAGGTGTACGCTGTCACATGTCCTGATTTTTAACTCCAAACGGATCGGAATTGGCTTCGCGTAACAATTTCGAGCAATAAACACGCGGGAAATCATCTATTATTTATAAAAAAAATTACCATTTGTTAGTCCCAAGTTTTTATTAGAATAAAATATGCGCACTATATGATTAGGTAACCGACACAAAAACAACTAAAATAAATCAATAGAAAACCCAACATGTCCAAAATATTCTCGTTATAAACATTTGATAATCATGTATTTATATAATAATAATGTGTTTGCGACAGTATAGTTATAGTAATTAATAATTGTGTGTGTATGTTTAGGTCTTAACCGTCGACGATATCGTTTGCACCAGGATCTACAAACCAGTCCAATAGAACATTTATATATATAATATGCGCTTGTGCGTCAACATATATTTACTACAACTCAGATCTTTTGCAGACCCCATCCGAAAAACCTATGGTCAACTATAATCCTTGCCCGATCATAATATTATTCTATGATTACGCGAACTATATTTATTTAATGTTATAACTTTGGTCCATATAATACATAGCGATCATAATATTATTATTATACAGCACATCCTTTAATAATATAATATTTCTATACGTGTGAACCTAGATATGTTTTATTTTTGTTCGATCCATTCCAATACCGATACCTAATCACGGCGACACAATAAAACCTATCGTACAAACACGGACACCGCACAATGATATGTTTATATACATGTTATGTTGTGCACATGGGGTAATCGATCCGATTGCATTTTCCTGACGCGCACTGCAATAACGCATTCCAATGTGCAACGAAGAAAATGATCAATGTACGGCATAATGTTATAACTTATAACGATCGGACGTGTAAAATAATATGTGTCGTTGCATCACTATCGACAACTATAGTATGCAGAACATATTGATCGCACGTCGGCGGCACGACACCGACATAGCAATATTTGCAGTTCACAATCGAACGGTTCCGAGTTGAATTTAAACATGAGTTAATGCATGTATACCATTATAATATACAACGACCTAACCAGTAACCGGTAACCGTGCGTATTTAAATTGCATGCTGTTGAAAAACTGTTTAACGTGTAGGTACTAGGGGTGATGTTAGGGTCGATCCCCCCAATGGAATTTTTTTTTTGGAAATATATTCAAAATTTTATTGTTGTAAATATTCATGAAACATGAAGGCGAGAACTCGTACCGATTACGGCTTTTATAAAGCGAGCGTTTATACAACTTCGCGTACCCCATTATTCCAATATTCCAAAATTAGTGTCTCAATGTATTCAATTGGTATGCGTTGCTTGTATAGCCCGCACTTTCATAGAATACATAATACAGTATTGTGTCTATACGGTGTACAATGAAATAAGCAATAAAGTATGAACCATAACTTATAAATAAAGCAAATTTTTGCCGTCGACGGTTATCAGGAAAAAATTATTGTTGCTTTGCCACAATACATTCCCAGTCACCCGTAAGTTTTTTTACTTAACTATTAAATACATTATTTTTTTTTGATACATTTTATTATTTATAGTTGAAGTGTACTGGTTCATGGTTGTTTTATGAACTGAAAAACGTACAGCATAATGTATAAGTTACAATTATTAGCCATGACAAACTACATGTCTACTTACACGACTGCATAAACATAAGTATTACTAGGTTAAATATCCAAATTTCTTTTTTATGTCACTATAAAAAACCTCATAAAAACAATTTTTTTGTACATGGGTTAGAATTTTTCTACTGACACCCCCCAACGCAAACAAACAATGTACGCCAATGGTAGATACGAGGTTTATCGGTACGAAAAGTGTATTTTTCGAGTGGACGGCGACTAGAGCCACAGGCTATAGACTGCCCTAATATAGCATGCAAGTAATGGTAAATATAGCAGGGACGGCCAGACTTTTTCAAGTAGAGATCGACTAAGAAAACATTTTTCTTAAGACGGTCGACTTGAGCAGAGAACGCCGACCAGAGATGAACAATGATAACAATAACTTGAAAGTTTAAACCACCAAAGGCAACCAGTGTATACCGCAAGTACAAATTCTAATAAGATGCCAAAGATCGACTTTTAAATCGTACGCGATCGACCGTTTGGCCACCCCTGAGGTATAGGGATCACCTGAACCTGCGGCGGAGCAAAACGCGCTAACGATCGTGATCGACATCGTCCGACTACCAGGAGAAAATTACCATTTATCATTTGAAAATCGTTTTTAAAAGAAACTGCAGTCACGGAAATATCGCAGGTGGTAGCGCGAAACACCCTCCGTACGAGTACGCACGCAACCGTTACCGCGAGCGTGTTTTGGTGAATCATGGTCATTTTTTCCCGTTTCAGTTATCGCGGTGGCCGATGACTAACATGGGAAACAGTGAGTGACCGAGAAGTATTAATAGGACGGCACGACGATCGATACAACGCGACACCAGCTGAATCATGCACACTACGTCACCGTGTTTTCCAATTATTTTCGGTTAGGTATATCCAAAGAATATAATATAATATTAAACTATACGTATTTATCTACAGCAGCGGTTCCCAAACTTTTTTAGTTCGCGCCACCCTAAAAATAAAAATAAATAATCGCACCTCCCATGAATAAGTAAGTAACACTGTTGTGTTACTTACACACTTGTGTAAGTAACACAAGTATGTACACTGTTTAAGAATACAAATATTTTTATGGTTGTGAAAAAATAAATCAATGGTAAATATTATTAAATTTCTATTTTAAGTACTACAAAATTTTTAATTTTTACGAAAAAAACAATGACTATTAATATTCAACCTTAATGCGAACATACGATTGTTTCACGTTTAATAATTCTTCAAAATTATGTATCAAATCCGTGACAGCAACACGCATTTATATTTCAGCATTTGGTTTTGACCGATATTTTGATTACGGCAAGTGCAGAAAATCCTACTTCACACAAATATGATGGCGCAAATGGTGGTAATACACGCAAAGCTTTATTGGTTACTTCAGGGTATTCATCTTTAATGTTGAACCTAAATCCTAACGGTAAGAATGAAGAAAACGTCATTTTTAACGAAGAATCAGATGAAAGAATCGATAACCCGAAAATTTCCAAATAAAGTATAATCTTACAATATAACTGTATGCGAAATTATTGTTGTTTTTAAAATGTCATTACTTACCACGCAGCTAGTGCCTCTTAAGGGAGGCGCGCCTCACAGTTTGGGAACCGCTGATCTATAGTGACAAGGTTCCGGAAATGCAATATATGTGGGTACACTTGTGTAGACATCCTTTTTTTTGTCTAAATAGGCAAAAACATATGCTTTGAAGAAAATTACTTATCGACGCGAAATATTAACACTTGTTCGAGGTTCAACCTATAATAAAATAGTAATCAAAAGGTTTCGGCGAGAATCGTTATTTAGATAATAACAATAAAGTTTTTTTTAAAAGGGTGGTATCATTCCAAAACGTACCTTATACCTATAGGTCAACTTTGTAATTTTTCAAGCCGAGCAATTTATCGTTCTAATAAGTTCAATGAGATGCGTAGGAGTGCGAAAATTTCCCATTCGAAAAACAGATTTGTTTCTTGCAAATAGTTTTTCTTGGTTCAAATGTAAATTCAACAGTTTTGATCAATTTCTTGATGGATTTATAAAAAAAAAAATCATGGATTTTCCACATTTTATTCCGGCAATAGCGCATTTTACTGTAAACCAATTGAAAATCAACATTTTTTAAGCTGAAGGTACCCTTATCCATGACTATATGCTTCGGCGCCGTTCTGGTTTTAGAATTTCATTGATCAAAGTATGTAAATTCGTAAAACGCCTGCAGTTAAACTGCCGAATATTTTCCGGTTCACGGCCGTACTCTATCGTTGGTAAAATATTGTATTCCTAAAATAACGCACCCGCAATTCCATGGATCCACACAAAACGTTCTTACAAAATGCGCTCGATTACGATTGAAGATTATTAAGATAGATTATATTGTGTGACGGTTAAAAAATTTAAATTTTGGACTTGCAAATGACGTCGGCAGAGTTAATACGAAGTTAACAAAAAGTAGAAAAATACATGGTCCAGCGACGAGGCTAATAACTATAATAACTATTCTCGACAGATATTGCTGTTAAACACCAAAACATGGCTAATTAATGCAGTGGCATAGATTTCTAGAACAAGCGGTATGGCGGTAATAAATTGTAAGCGAATTCACATTTATATCTGCGTACAATCCTATAAAGTTAACTATCAAAAACAAAATTAATATGGCACTGCACAGTTTACTAATATACCTGATCTTTACCATGATGACATTTTCTTTCACACACACACTTCTGCTCATCGACCCCACCCCGTCCCTTAGCTATACTTACTCGTTGCAGATAATTCGATTTTCATGATAAAATCAAAATCCATTCTTAGCTGTATGGATAAAAATTTCTACAAATACGTCATATTTTATACTTGATCGAATTTCTACTTGCACAAAATCAAATTTCAAAAACAGCGCTTTGTGTAGGCAATCGAAATACAATTTTCAATTACCTGTTACTAATTACTAATTACCAGTATCTGGAGTAGTCTCGAGGGATTTTTTTTTGTACATCAAATATTTGTTATACTTTCAATATTTTTATATTATTTATTATTGGTTGATTGACGTCACAAGCAACTTAATCCAAGACTTACTATTGTCTTATCATAATAATTAAATTCCATAGACCTAAGCTCTTTTCGAAATGATTGATTTACTTTGTAGCTTAAACGTTAATACCGTATGATAATTTTATAAACAATTTTTCAATTAAAAATGTAATATTACAGCAAAGGAAGATATTGCATTACCTTTGTCTATTTTAAACATGCATCTATACACATTCTATAAACATATGAGAGTACAAATTAAAACAATATTTTGTTTTACTATATGTCTCTTGAAAAGATTCAAAATACATCTATCTACAGTCATCTTTGATGAACCTATTTAAATCTATTTTAAGAGTAATAAATAAACTCCAGTTAAGTGTACTATGTTTTAACTAACTATAGTTAGTTGCAGCCTGAAATTGTTAAAATAAATTGATCTTCAATAAAACTAAATAAGCAAACAAATTATAGTATACATTGATCAATACAAAATACATAATTATTAATACATATTAAAAAAAACTTAGGCGGGAAAAATAAGTCTGCCACACAAATATAGCCCTTTACAGAATTATATTTTTCTGTTTATAATATTAATCATTTGTCAACTCCTAAGATGATCAATCTAATATGATAAAAATCAGAGTAAAAAAATATTATTCTACTTTTTCGGTTTAATTCCTTGTTTATTACATAAATAATTAGGAAAAATGTATCTTATTTTAAAAAATCAGGTTAAAATTAACAACAGTCTCCAGTGCTTAAAACATTTTTTAATAATAGATTTAAAAATGATAAATTATTGTTCAAGAACTAATAGCATCAGGTGGCATGAAACCTGAATTACTGAAACTTCTTAAAGATGCTCGTCCATTAGGATAAATAGAAAGTGATGTAATACTTGCATGATCAATCCCCAAACGTAACCAAGCTTCTGGTGTTAATTGCAAAGTTCTAAAACATAAAAAAATTTAATATAAATATTGATACTAAAAATTTAAAATGTAGGTACACTTAATAAAAATCAAATAACTCAGACTACAAAATATGTTATGCTAGTAAATAGTACACGAATAATATAAATTACCTCATAACAAAATATCTTATAACATTTCCATGACATACAATTATTTCATAAGAATTTTCTGTTTGTTCCGGAGGAGCTCTATGAATGAATTTCCGAAAAGCCGCTTCAATTCGAGCACCATCACGATAAAACTGCTAAATGATAATAATTAAAAAATTTATTGTATTAAAACTATAAGCTTGCTTTTGTTTTATTATTACATATAATTCAGGTTTCCAATGTTTACTAGGTGGATCTGGTGGCACCGGAGCTCCTTCTCTTAATAAATCAGATGAATCCAAGGGTAATTTTGCCGGTAAATGTTTTTGGATCAATGAGCAAGTTTCCATAGCACGTGTCATTGTTGATTGTGTAATTGATGTCCATGGATAGTTCAATAGACTTAAGCGTTCACCAGTCAACAAAGCTTGTCTTCTTCCTATAAACAAACAATTCATTATTAAATATTTTTTTTGATTAAATAATACTCTTGTCTATCAAGTAAATAATACTTTTTAATAAATGAAACAATTAAATATAAATACCATGATATTACTGTAGACAAAATAATAAAAATACCTACCTAAAGGACTGTTTGTTATTTTTTCAAATGGTTATTGATCTAATGGCAATATTGAATACAAGCTAAGTAATGCATTGAATTATTGAATAGTCAACGCTTGTTAACAAAATAACATTTTTTCATATTTTACAGTAACTAGTAACAAGGTAACAAAATATAAGCACCTACTTATATTTTACTCCACAAAACAATATCTAAATAAATAAAAATATAAGTACTTACTTATATTTTTATATTTTACTACTGATGTATTAAAATTGATTTAGACTTCAAATAAATACTTAATACTCCAAAGTATTGTAAACGCATGTCATTTTGTATTTATTTATAAATAATTCTGGGGTTATACATACCAAGCTCAGTCAACTTCCTTTCTTCATCAGTCTCACCATTTAGATTGTATTGTCCATGTCTAATAAGAAAAATGTGCCTTGTTGCACTAGATTTTTTTGCAGCAATTTTCTCATTATACTCATTTTGTAACTTGGAGTTGTTTGGGTCAACTGGTTTCACTAGGCTCTTTGGATCTCGCCTGGAAAACGTATATGTTGACGAACACAATCATATATGATATATATATACTTTTAAATGAAAAAGACAAGGTGAAGAATA
This sequence comes from Periphyllus acericola, assembly GCA_949715065.1. Classification (NCBI taxonomy): domain Eukaryota; kingdom Metazoa; phylum Arthropoda; class Insecta; order Hemiptera; family Aphididae; genus Periphyllus; species Periphyllus acericola. Next base: position 14,736,023 of record OX454271.1, read on the forward strand.
AATAAATAACAAACGGGTTATAAGAAATATAATTTATTATGTCATTCATAGTGCAGAAAGACTAGACAATATGACTATATTAGTTTTGATTAGCACTTCTTTAGCGAGAAGCAAATAGAAAAACAATTGAGGTTATAAAGCATAATGTTAATAGAAAATAAGTAACTAAAACAAAATAAATTTTCCTCATAAGTGACTAGGAATGTGAAAGTTGATATAAAAGCAATAAATAAATACTTAACTATTAAACAATCTTAGTGAGCAGAATATAAATTTCATAATGCAGTCTTATTATAGTAGTTGTTAGTATTTAAATATAATATTAACAACATTATTTGGTGCACAATTTCAAGTGTCCAGCAAATGTTTTATTTTGGTATTAAGCCTCGTGCTCTCGGATAGTTTTTATTCGAAGCCGGTTTAATCTTTGGTCCAATAGCACTTCGTGTATTCTTTGGCCGTTCAGCAATAGATGCATCAACTTGTAAATCATCTTCAACTTTCAATGCTTCATCAAGCATTGATAGTAAGGAAGGGGAAATTTCTGGTTTCTTATACTCCTCTAGTTTATGCTCAAGTGTAAGTAAATTCAATGTTATTAAATTTTCATTTCTTCTGGTATTTATCACACCATTTATACATCCTCGTGTATGACCTTCTAATTGGTTACTAACCATTCGCCATTCATTAGTATCATCATCATAATATAACCTATCTTTAACACTTTGCAGTTCATCTTGGGGTATGAAATTTGACATTATTATATTGCCAAGTTTTAACTGGCGAGTCATTGCTTCTTGATTAGATTCAATATCCCTTCTTTGATTAGAGTATTCTTCCTCTTTTACTTTTAACTCTCCTTTAAGACTTTGATAAAGACCCATCAACTTATCAAATTTACCTTGTTTAGATTCTACTTCCTCCAATAATGTTGAATAGGTTTCTCTTATTGATTCTGTATAGCCAGCAATTTCTTCCAAGTTTTTAGCTAGTTCCTGTTCCATTCTTATTTCTTCCTGAATTTCTTTATTGCGTTTATCAATTTGACTTTGTTGCTCATATAAATGATCTGTAATTGATTTACCTCCTCTCAATAAGCTACTTTCCATAGACTGAATACGAGTAATCAATGATGCCATAAAATCCATTTCTTCTGCAACTTTTGCTTTTTCTAATTCTATATCATATAACATCCTATTCTGATCATCAGTTGAGAGATTGTCTTTATTTTCCAAAATGTTATTACGCTTTTCATTTAAATCTTGCTGCTGTTTTTCTAAAAATTTTGTATGTTCTTGTAGATTTTCCACATCATAGTTTTTTTCTTTTTTAGTTACTTTTTTTGATGATTTTTCATTTAAAATATTGCGTAATTTAGATATTTCATCCTGATATTGCCTAATTAAAGCATCCTTAGGATCTTCATTAACACGTGGTGCATTATGTATATTTTTTGCTCTGTTAGCATAGCGTAAAGTAGTCAGTGTTTCATCCCAGTTATAACTGGCTGGCCCAATATTAGCTATCATTAATGTTTTAGAGTTTCCTCCCAATGAATCTTGTAATAGTCTTGTAAGTTTTGAATCTCTGTATGGTATATGTGAAGAGCTTTCTTCAACAAGCGCATGTATAACATTTCCCAAAGTAGACAATGAAAGATTAATTTTTCCAGCTTCTTTAAGTCGTTGACCAGTAGCTCCACTTTTGCTTTGCCTTTCACTGCCAGCCAAATCAACAAGATTCAACTTTCCAACTCTAATACGTTCAGTAGAACTTTTAATTTCAACAGTTACAGTAAAAATAGCATGACTTCTAGAACTGTGCTCATTCATGTCTGTTGCACCGATAGTTCGGTTTTTGTTACCTTCTTGCATAACTTTTAAAATTTCTTGAACGTTTTTGCAAATATATTTATTTAAATTATTTACATAAACGCCAACATCTTTGTCTTCACGAAGTTCACATTTTCCTTTCGATTTTGCTTCTAATAAATCACGAATTTCTTCCTGGTATATTTCCAAATAAGAAGAGAATACTAAATACTGTTTATTATTTGACTGTTCAATAGTTTGAAATATCTGTTCAAAAGTCCGTGGTATTATACCACGATCATCTTGGTCTGTTAAAGGTAATTTTTCATCTCTGACTCCTTCCATTGTATAAGTTTTACCAGTTCCAGTCTGACCATACGCAAATATAGTAGCATTAAATCCATTCAAAACGGATTCAATTAAAGGATGAACCATTTTCACGTATAGATCTTCTTGAGTAGAGTTCCAATCAAAAACAGAATCAAATGTAAATTGTTTATACTCAGAATCATCATTTTTTGGAACAGCAACAGCAACTGAATTTTCTTCTTTGGTTATTTTCACAACCTCCGTATAGCCATTGGACACTTCTTTAGAACTCATCGGGCGACATCTCACAATCACCTGGATGTTTTCTTTTTTTGTTTTTGCCGACGACTGCCGACCACTTCGCTTTTTCGTCTCCATTGCAGGGACTGCGATATATTTTTGTGTTACTGTTAGACTGACGGGTATATAATTTAAATCGAGGTTGAGTTAGCACCTGCAAATGTTAAAAAACACACCCCAGTCACAGTGAAACATTAATTAGACGTTTTAGTAAAGCAACAATGTTCACAGTGAACGATTACGAAAAAGAATACACATATTATGCCGTCACCTGCACGCTATGGACGAGTAACAAACGCTCTTACCTGTCCCAGTTGAAATCCCACTTAGATTCCTTGTTCTCGAACACTGTGTAGTACTCTTTTTCATCGTCGACGAGTAACAAACGGTTGGTGAAACCGTAATATGTGGCTAGACTACCGCAGGCCGCGCTCAGACCAACCGCGGCAAATTGATTTAAGCGACGATAAGTCGACGCCATATGGTCTAATAGAGGAATATATAAAAATCGTGTTACGCGCACATAGGTAGTAGGCCACGCAACTTAGTGACTACTTCTCCTACTAATTACGAACGCGTCTATTGGGAACGGAAATGGTTTAGCCAAAAAAGGAACTATAAACCGACTGCGGTACGACTATATACAGATTACAGACACGTACAACCGTACGTATGCAATAACAATCGCAACGATGCCCGTGAAATACGAATCACACGAGCCGGGATGATAAAGCAACAAACGACAGTGGCGGATAGTGGAAGTGGACTGGCCGGGGTCGCCGTCTGTGCTATGGAGAGGGTCGGTGGCGGCTGACGGTTCGGTTCAGTAATCGCGATGTCGATTTTATCCAGCGATCGCGGTTGTTGTACGCGTTAACTGGTAACCGTCCGCGGTTATATCCCGTGACGGTCGTAATCGTTTTTTCCTTCCACGACCGACTATGTTATCATAATTTACATCCCGTGGTCGATTCGATGATTGCGTTATCGTTATCCGTCCAGGTTAGGTTTATATTTAAACGAAAACATGTTTTGAACTTTCGAAATTTTGAATTTGTTTGGATTATAATTTAAATTATTCGAGTGTGTGTGTGTAAAAGTCGTCGATTTGTTGCCATAATTTTGAATTTTGAAAGTCTCACCGATGATCGTATAGCTGTAAGTACAATTTAAAATTTTTCACCTACAAAATTTACCTATATTTGTTTTTTGTACGTGCATTTACACTCTATGGTGTTTAATGTTTATTCTTTCGCTGTCTGCGTAGAAACAATAGAAATGTAATTTGTGCTTTCTAATGTGATTGTTTTGAAATCGTTTTTTTTTCTATTTTGGTATTGTGCTTGTTGTCTTTAAAAGGTTTTACTTTCTTATCGATTTCAATTTTTCTCAATGGTTTTTTTATAGGTTGAATCGATTAAATTTTATGCTTATAAAATATAGACATACATAATTATTGATAACTCATCATAATCTAGAACGTCATTTTTCTTTTACATCTGTTATGAATCTACCTTCATAGGATATTTTAGACATAATATGATTTTTAAAATATAATTTAATATTTGGTTTCAAGTTAATGTAAAGCAACTAGGTGTATTGACGTATTTTGTATATGCATGGTAAAAATAAAAATTAATATTCATACAATTATTAGACATAATTAATTGTTTCTAATTCTAGTGAAAAAAGTTAAAAGTTTTTAATATTGATTTTAAACATTTGTATAGATGTCAAACGATTCAGATTCTGACCATAGTTTCGGTGACTGGGTGGAAAATGGGCCTAATTCGGTTAAGTGCCTATTTTGTGAACAATTATTTGATGATGTACCAGAAGCAATAAGTCACTGTTCTAAGGATCACAATTTTGATTTTTCAGTTGCAAAACGTAAGTATAATATGGATTTTTATTCATATATAAAATGCATCAACTACACAAGAATTCAAATACAAGAAGATGAAAATTTTAATCCTAGTACACTCTTTGAAGTCGATTCCCAACCATGGAATGATGATAAATACTTATCACCCGTTGTAAAAGATGATCCTTGGTTAATGATTGGTAAGACATTTTTCTTTAGTTTTTTATGTTTCTATTTCAATTTAACTAAATTTTATTTTTACAATATTATCTATAAAACTAAAAAAATGCGATTGTTTGTTACATTTTAATCCATATTTTAAAACACTTATACTAGTATTTGAAAGTTATGCTAACACAAACCAACTGTATTATTGATTGGTATAAATTGTGACTGGTTATAGTTTTAAAAAACTTATTCAAATTATGTATTTTACTTTGACAATTTAAAGTTATTATGTAGGTTTTTTCTTTGATTATTTAATTTTGTTTAGATATTGATGATGTAATTGAAGAAGATAAGAATTCGGAGTCTGGTTATACTGTAAATTTTGAAAATAACCAATTTACATTGTCCTCTGAACATTTTAGTCATATACAAAATAAAATACAAACTGTTACAAAAGAGGTATATTATAAAATTAATTTATAAAAAGAGTTGTATGTGTTAATTGTATATTGAAATAATGTTGACATAAAATATATATTGTATTCAGCTGGAAATAAAAGAAAAAGAACTTGCTGATGCACGCGATCACATTGATCAAATGAAAAATACACTGACTAAAGTTTTGTCTGCTAGACCTGAAGATTCTGTAAACACAGCTTCTACAATCAATCTAGAAGACGATCAAGGGTATTTTGGTTCATATTCATGTGTTGATATCCATTATGAAATGCTTAAAGTAATTTATTTAAATTTACATGTCAAAAATCTGTATTTGAAAAAAAATGTCATTCATTACTATAAACAAAATTAATATAACTTCTGCTTAAAAATATTTCTGTCCTTAAACGTTAAAACTATATAACCTGTTAATTCTAACTCGTACCTTTACATTGATAGTAATGAAATTTAAACACGTGTTTTAATATTATATTATCTACTTTTTAGTAGAATAAATTGAATAGTTATTTAATTGCAATATACTTAAGTTATATTTTGTTTTTAGGACAAAGTGCGAACCGAAAGTTATCGTTCAGCTATATTACTAAATGCACCTTCATTTAATGGTAAAACCGTGTTAGATTTGGGTACAGGTAGTGGAATACTATCTATGTTTATGGCAAAAGTTCATGCAGTAAAAGTTTTGGCTGTTGATGAAGCTGATATATTATACAATGCCATGGACAATTTTAGGTACTAAATATCTAAATATTATTATAAGATTTATATCAAATAGAATTAAATATTTTATATTATATTAATATGTTATGTAAACATTTCAGAGAAAATGGGTATGATGATATCATTGTACCTATTAAAGGAAGAATAGAGGATGTTACTTTACCCGTAGAAAAAGTTGATGCTATTGTTTCTGAATGGATGGGATATTTTTTGTTGTTTGAGTCCATGTTAGATAGTTTGATATTTGCTCGTGACAAGTATTTGAACAAAAATGGTATCATGTTACCAAATGAATGTAACCTATTTATCAGTGGTATAAGTGATACAGGTGAGTGTTAACTAAATTTTATAACTTTTAATTTATTTTTACTATCTTTATTAAAGTGGTAAACATTTTTTTAATTTAGTTTACATTTAATTTTTTAGAAGTTACACTTTACAGCTCCTAACATTATTATCTTTTTGGACGATATGGACCAACAGTTAACTTTTTAAATATTTATGATTTATTGCAGATAGATATAATGAAATATTAGGTTTTTGGTCAGATGTTTATGGTTTTCGTATGCCATCCTTAAGAACAGAAACATTAAATAAAGCACAAGTTGAAATTGTACCTGTTGATAATATTATTACCGAGGAGTATAAACTTTGTACCTTTGACATGTATACATGTGATACAAATTCTACAAACTTTAAAGTGGAATTCAAACTAAATGTAAACAAAACATGCTCAATGACTGGTATTGTCGGGTATTTCGATTCAATATTTGATAATGAAAAGCCTGTGACTTTATCAACAGCTCCATATTCACCACCTACTCATTGGAAACAAACAGTATTTCTTCTACCTGATCCAATTGCTGTTAATAAAGGTAATTTAAAATAAATTGTATTTTTTTAATAATATTATGATTGTACCCTAAATTTTATAGATTATCAATTACAGTATTATTATTAGTTACATACAAATTTGTTTGCCAGTTAATGAATTAACTATAGTATTTTGTAAAATAATTTCAACTGTTTGGTTTTTAATAACAGTCGTAATATTTTTACAATTAGAGTAATTTTTTTCTTCGATATTTCTTATGTGTGTTTTTACTTAAGTTAATGGTTTAATAAATTTGTTCATAGGTGATGTGCTTGTTGGTGATTTTCAATGTTGCAGAAATATAAAACAAGTGAGATCTTTGATTGTAACAATTACCATAAATAATAAAACATATACTTATAATGTGTCTTAGAACATAGTCATATGTTAATTTTATTTTATCAAATTTTGTTGGTAAACAAATATTGAATAACATATATGGCTTTTTTTTGCCTAAAAGTTATCAAGTAAAAAATATTCAAAATATATATTTTACTAAATGAAACATAATTTTTTTTTATTTCTGTTGCCTTGTGGTATTCCAGTGTTATTTAAAGAAATATTTTTTACTGTTATCTTCACATGGTTTAGCTGAACTTTCTACAGTCATCCGTAAAAATACTACACCTGTAAGGGTTTAAAAAATTACAAAAGAAATTTAAATTTCAAAACATGTGATATATGAATTGGTAAACATTTAATTTTAAAATTTATATCTCATACCTGAGGGAATTACACGAACTTTAACTGGAGATTTTGGACTAAAATTACATGGATTTGTATTTTTATCTTTTCCATAAAGGTTCTAAAAATCATACAAATTGTTCATTAAATTATAAGTATGAAAATTTCAAAGAATAAAATCTTACAACAACTGTATAGCCATTAGGATTATTCAGACCCAAATCTTCCAATGTTATATTGTACGGATAAGGAGCACCGTCAACACGACGACTTACAAATGCTATTGCATAAGAATAGTATCCATTGTTAACCGGTTCAATTGGTCTGGTCCAAATATCGATTCCTTTGTCCTAAAATAAATATATTCATAATTAGTTACAGATACTTAATATACTGATAAATATTACAAATTTGACTTTAAAAATAACAAACCCTAAACACTCTAGTGCCTTGTATACCAAGTGCATCTTGATTGATCTTAATAACTTCTTTGTTTTGTAAAATTTCTTTGAATTGTGGTTGTATCTCTGTTAACTTATTAGACATAAGTAATGGAGCTGCCAACACAGCCCAAATGGCCATTTGTGTCTTACTTTGATCATATGTCAACCCAAAGTTACCAATTAAAAGCTAAAATAAAACATATAGTCAATTATAAACTGCATAAAATCGTTGATAATAATATTACCATGTCTGGATCATTCCAGTGTCCAGGTCCGGCATATTTTGCCCAAAACTCTTGTTTTTGTGCAAAGTAATCTGCTATTTTTATCATACTATCCCACGAATCATCAATATCATCATAGTTACGCCAAAGATTGCAGTGTTTAGCCATTGATGCATAATCAATCTGTTATTAAGATTTTGGTTTATTATTTACAGGTATTACAGCTATTAAGTTAAATACTTAAATGTATACATGTGTAGATACTTACTAACATTCCTTTTTCTTCTTGATAAGCTGGCCAGCTACACGAATACACCATTGGTCTTCCTGTGTTGTTCAAATACTTTCCGAATTCTGGATAACCTGCACCAATAGTTATTTTATAATTTTTTCTCAATTTTACTTTAGGCGTCATAAACGAGAATTTATTTGTCATATGTTCTATACCAATCCACCTAAATACCAAATATATCTACACAGATACAATGTCAATTAATTGATGCCACTGTTGTAGTGTTGTCTAATTCAGAATTAAAAGATATTTTAAAAATATTTCACTCTTTTGGATTCAAACAATTTATCTACTTGAAGAGTTATTCCAATGTAAAAATATAAATATACAACATAATATGAAATATGACCTCGTCTGTGTTCAGTAAGTTTAATGTGATGACGAACTAAGTATTAATATTCAGTACCATTCTTATAACGATTGCAGTTTTTTTTGTTAGAATTAATTCGTTTTATAAGTTAGTGTGAGGTAGCAATGAATAAAATGCGGTCGATTGCTTGAACAACTTTTCGTTTTACCTTTATCCATGAGCCTGACATTTGAATAACATCCGTCCAGCTTAACGTAGTCCACGTCCCATTCAGCAAAAGTTTTGGCGTCTGCCTCTTCATACCCCAACACTCCTGGATATCCGGCGCATGTTTTAGTGCCCCAGTCTTCGTACAACCCGAATTTGAGACCTTTGGAGTGTACCTGTATTGACAATTGCCTTTCGATTGAGTGACGGTAGGTATATAGCCATATAGGTATGCGTAAATACGAGGATATTATATGCATTCGATTATTTGTAGTAATGAATGGGGAAAATGTTGAGAAATAATTCATTAAGTACACTACAAGTTAATATACTGCAGTGGTAGATAGGTACTTACATAGTCTGATAGCGCTTTGATACCACTCGGGAACCGTTTGCTGTCGGCTTGTAGTTTTCCACTTGCCGATCTGTTCTTGGCTAACCAACAGTCGTCTACGATGACGTATTGATAACCTAAATCTGCATAGCCTTCGCTCACCAACAAATCTGCTGCTCTCATGAACAATTGTTCGCTGAAAAAGCGCGATTATAATTTGTATTGTTCATTGGCGAAAACTATGTCGTTTTATATTAATTGTATAAGTTTCTTGACCTATACGCGTATTTATAATGACATACGGAAAGTATGATTTCCATACAGTTACTATAGTAAGATGTTCCAGGAAAATATCTACTCTATGTTCGTATTTTATTTATATTAGATCTAACGCCGATGCGTAATGTCTACAACATTTTAAATGATCTATGTGTTTTATCAGACAGGACTATTATACGTTTTGTTAGATTACAATGTATTTAAATATTAATTAGGTACCTAGTTAATGGTTACGCGTTGCATCGTTTTAACAAGCGTATAATAGGTAATAATCGGACACCCAGGGAGACGAGTCATTAGCTAATGATCTGCTACCAGCCTTGTAAAAAATACTTTTACTTATTATTCAATATACTTTTATGAATAATTGTATGAAATATGTTCAAAACAGGTAAGTGGATGGTATTCGATTACTTCTCAATAAGTATATTGAGAATATTTATTCAAATAAAAAAGTGGTTCCACAAAAATGTTTGGAAACAATTGCAATTTTATTTAACCTTAGAAAACTTAGTAAAATTGTACCTACACAGTTGTACTTATGAGTAGGTATAAAATATCGATAATGTTGAATAACATAAACTACTTTGCATTAGTATTAAAAAAAAAATCGAACGTACATAAAAGTACATATATTTTAAAATAGTATTACATAAGTAAGATTACAAGAATTTATATGGTAGACGATGGTAATGTTAAAGATTACATTTAAATAAAATGAATACAATTTAAAATTACAGAACTATATATAAATCTAAAGCTGAACAAAAATTATATAGGTAATTAATTGTAATCTGAATTATAGTCGAACAAGAAAAAAGTATTGATTTTTTTTTTCTATCCGTCTCTAAGCTCCAGCATCTTTATGACCGTGTTTAGTTGCCTGCTACATCCTTCGATCATACCAAGTAATTTTATTTTAATATCGTACACAAGTCTGCTACTGCGGCAGACAAACGACTTAGAATGTTTTCACCGGGATCAATGCACTCATATGTGGTATGTCCAATCATTCTAGATGTTAAGTCTTTAGTGCTACCTAGTACCTACCTACACTTTAATGCTGATGACTGATAATGTACAACTATATTCACTCACTTGACACAGTCGTCGGGGTACGTCTCGCAGTCCGTGATGCACCTATAACGCTGCCACGCGAGCCAGCCCATTGGCGGCGTCAGGGCGAGTCCGTTGTCGAGCCCGTCGACCCATCCGATCGTGACGAAACTCGCCAGACACGTCCACAGCAAGCCGACGGGGATAATCATACTGGAACGGGAAGAAGAAACGAATGATGAGAGCTCGAGACGATTTCTTCCGTTGCCGTATACATTTGTACGCACGTATGTATGTTAAATATTATTTTATCCTTACTGCAGGGTTTTCGGTATTTTGTGCTTGAATCTAACCACAGCAATGCAAACAAAAACCATGTGCGCACCACCGCCGCGTTTCTATTTCGCCTGCAGCTGTCGTCTATTTCCACAAAGACAGACGAATAAAATACGACCTTTGACCCGGACTCTATTTATCACACGATAACGACCGAATCGGTCCACGCGATAAAGAACGGGCATGAATAGGTACGTCATTATACTATATTGACGCCTCTAACGTCTAACCTAGCCGTGCGCGAGGTTACAAGACTTTACCCATAGGCCATAGATAGTGTCTTATGCGCGAGTACAATTATTAATACCACTATTATCGGGCCACAGAGATCCAAAACCTAGTGCTGTCCGTTGGTGAACGTGAAAAAAAACCTACGAAAATGTGCTCTCGAATAGGCTCGATCACGTTTCGCAGCTCACCATCGCTGATAAATTAATCGCTAGTTCTTTTTGAAACAGATCCCAACTGCGACCAGTTTCATATTTACGGAGGGCGTATGATACATCTACCCCTTGAGCTACTTGTTTTTCCTATACCTATCGCCTATCGGAGTATTTTTCGATATTTTAAAATTACTTAATTTTGTCTTTTGTGAATGTTTAAGATTGTTGAAAGTATGGCAGAAGTAATAATGTTATATCCTTATTTTGTTAATTTTCTATAAACTATATACGTTATAACTACCTTAAACGATGCACATTTTCTGATCAGAGTATAACAATGAATGATTAGGGTGAGGATTTCAATGTAAATTGCATTTTTTTTTTTGGATGTCAAAGTTCGTCTTATTTAGGTATCAAAGAATAAAAAATGAAACCTTTATTTTGTATTTTTAAAACTTTTTTCTTTTTTTCCTGTTTTTTAGTCATATTTCTTATATTTTACATACTTCAAATTGTAATAAGAAAATGTGATAAAATTTATCATTTATTTTTATCATTTTACAATTAAATTTCTCCTAAAAATTATATTTTTATTTTACTTTACCTATATAATCTGATTATCCAATGCCACAATGAAACACAAAGTAAAAATATAACGAATCTAAATCGTATACAATTTTTGGAAATTTTTTTTACAGGGAAGAAGAAGAATAATCATTAATAATTGAAATAATAAAAAAAAATTGTTTTATATTTTTATTTTATTTTTATGGAACTTGTAGAACCTCTTTTATGAGTGCACTTTTACTGTTATTACGATCATTTAACTCCGCACCCTAGTTATAGCCAATTACCCAGTAAGTATATAGATTTCGCCCGGCAAAAATGCTGAGTACGTCCCGTCTCCACTCGGTCGTATAGGCTTTTATACGCGTCGTACACGGATAACGGGTGCACGATTGATGTCTGCTTACGTTCACCGTACACTCAAACTTCACGCGCAGATATTTAAATTGAAAATTGTATTTCATAACCGTCTGCACTGTCTGGACCGAATCCTAACCAGGGCTCGAAATGGACCGGAACACAGTTCCGGTTCACGACAAAACATTTTATAGCGTTCTGTTTGGTAAAAAAAATACGTTTATCGTTCCGGTTCAAACTAATTTTTACTTTATCTACCATATATTGATAGAATTTAAAAATTTTGCAGAATTGTACAGAGTAAATATTTAATAAACATCAAATTGATCGCGACGCATTGGTAAATTTATTGCTCATCTATACGGACTATAGTACTATACGATAATCGCCGTCCGCCGATAATATAATTTTAGGTATATTCATACAATACGTATGGGTATTTTTAACTTGCGATAAGAAATACTATTTAACATGAAACGGTGCATACTGCAAAGACTTTTTGACATCCCCACGTGCCTGCAGTTTTGTACATACGTTCCCGCAAGTTAAACGAAAATTCTTTATCAATCGTAAATTCGTAAATGTTTTTGATTTTTCTGAGTGGCAGCACCCCGTGATCATATACTCGTATGTTTGAATGTTTTTATTAGCGTTCAGTATCGTTTTAGCTGCAGTAATAAATGTATTATCGACGAGTAAGCTACTCTTAGCAAATTAACAATTAAGCCCCCAATTATATATATGTACTCAAAAAAAACTGCTCCGGTTCAGAAAATTTTCAATTTCGAGCACTGATCCTAACCCATGCTAACGCAACCTGCAGTAGACGGTGTCGTCGAGAAAGCTCTTGCGATATTAATGCATGTACAACAAAGAACACGCGGGTAGCGAAAGCGTCATCAACAGGTGGTTTCGTCCATCCGTTCTCGCCTGCGACCCGGGCGCATCGCAAATCGCGATAATATCGCACGCTCGTCGTGCCCCGTCGCAGTCCGATGATCGAATAGCGTAAATCGTTCACCGCTTTTATGCGTATATTATACGTACACGATTGCAGAGATGTCCTCGTCGTTGATCGGTGTGGAAAACGGTATAGGTTAGGCCTGCTGCGCTACACTCGCTCGCCGTGCCGGTCCGGTTAGGTCCTTGTAAGTCTTTTGGTAATCGATCGGCAAACAAACGGACCGATGTCGCACCGCGCTCGCCCAACAGTCGGTCGGAACTGACGGTTTTCACGGGGACCGAGCGTTGGCTACGTAATATATAGTGTGTCCACGGGGGCCGCAGTGTGTTCGTCGCTGCACGCGCCCGTGTCATTTGCACTGTGTAACGCGTTTCGGCTAGCCCGGCAGGATCCGAGTACCGGTTCTACCGATGTTCGTGTAATAGCCGTCGGTAAGGTCGAGAAGATCACCGCGGTGTATAGTATACGACTCAGTGTTTCCCAATTGGTGTTCCGTGGAACCCGAAGGTTCCGTGACCCCGCACCAAAGGTTCCTTCAGAAGTATGGGTAAAATAAATTGGTATAACATGAAAAAAATGTTCGATTTCAACTATACTATACGAACTATGAACAAGAAGGAGACCTCTTATCTTTGATACCAGCTTCTTCTCTTATCTTATTAAGTATTTGTTGTATAATACAGAAAATATGACTTGGTTACTATGTTAATGGGGGTTCCACAAAATGTTCCTGCAAAGGTTCCGTGAGTAAAATCATTTGGGAAACACTGTCCTATGTACGTATTAATATCATCGTTAAGGCCGCGCGCGTAAACGCGTATTGCTCGTTTATACACCGTGCGCAGGAATAATGAAGTTATTGTTGACGAACCACACGAACGTTGCGTAACCCTCGCCCGGTGAATAATACCCGCCTATGTATGTTATGGAGTTTCAAAACGAAATTGATCGAAAGTTGAACGGGAGCCAAGCGGCGGCGGATCGCGAGTCTTGCGCGACACCGAAGACGACACGCGTACCTACGATGTGTCACAATACATTTTTGCGAAATCATTTGACCGGATTTCAACGATTATTGTGTTCATAATCGTCCGTGGACATTTGTCCAGGAGGGGGCAAGCTTCAATATTTATGCTTAAATTTAACACTAAAAATCTGAAAAAGACAGACTGCAAGCGTCTCGTGTCTTTTTCAAACCGACCTACGATTTAAAAAAAAATAAAAAAATCACTTGAGAAATTTTCATTTTTCAATTAGGCATGTTTAAATTATTAAAAATAATGTTTATATCTTAACATCAGAAATTACCTATGCCAGTGGCGGGGGGGAATAAAATGCCCCGACTTATCCCCTTCCGGGCGCCTATGAGTGGCCATGTTTTATTACACATTATACGTACACTGCGATGATAAATCTTCACCGCGGACAGGACCGGCCAAAAATAATCCGTTCAACAACAATGCCCAAGGAGTTCCCCGGGCACAAATTAAATTAGTACAATATAATAATATGCACCGACCGCTGCGGTGCAGACAAGTCGACAGTGCGTCTACATTATAATTTATTCACAATATGATTACCAATTAAACTATTATAATAATAAACCGTTCGTTTGTTGTCGTATTATCCCCCTCCCCCCCACACACACACACACACAAACCATGATAAAATACCGGAGCCAATGTCGACTGAAGCGAGGTGACATATAATGCGTATACATTCCAAGCGAATCAATGTGTTATGAGTAATATATATATATATACGCAGCGATATGTTATTTATGTTTCTCGTAAACACTTTCGGTGACGCCGAGACCTACCCCTAAATACCTAACCAAGTATGGCGCCTGATGTACGTATAGTGAACTAAAAAAGGTACGTGTGTGTCCAGGGGCGAACGCAGGAAAACATTTCGGGGGGGGGTTTTGAAAAAATGTAGTTTCATAAATATTCTACTGTATTATGTATTACACTTTTGTCTTTTACTATTTATTTTAGGCACTTATAGTATATACATAATATACATATTACAATTATTACATATTATAGATTAATTAATTATTACAATTTGTCAATTTACATTATAAAATAAAATCTATACGTCTTTGAACTTTTGCTATTATATCAATGACCTCTTTGCAAGTCATGTCCACGTCTCTGAATAAGTTTAATAGCATCAATCCATTTAATCGATTAATGTCTTAATGTTAATGACAATTTTATATCATGTTAAAAACGAGTCTGTATCAAACATAACTTGCAAAGTTGCAACCCAGCTTGTTTTATTTTATAACATAAAACATATTATAGATAGTTTATAGTTTATTATATAGATAGTTAACATTAATTCACATTACGATTTGCGTCAGATTGTGACTAAATGTGACATATCGTGTTTTCGTCTTCTTATTGGTCGACTGCCTACGATTTATCTGAATCTACATCAATCGAAATATTCGAATCTGAGGTAGTATTTTTATTTTCTGGTTTAAAAAACTTTAAAATTGTACTCATTTTTAATTTTTAATATTTTTATATTTGCTTTTAATATTACGTCATAAGTATAGCAATTAGCAATACGCTATTATACGACAATAAAAACTTTAGTGTACAGCACTACGCCAAGAATGCGAGATATTATGTAGTGTTCGTTGGCGGTGTGGTTTATATTGAACAATTATAAAATTTCTAGAATTATCTTGATTCTAGATAATACGGGTCGTCGCGAATTTCCGGCAGGCTGTAATATTATGTGGGTAATTACACTTGTCGTCTGTCTTAATTACGTACATCATCGAATTGGCGACGAAAGTTATAACATCCACACTTTAAAACTGCATTATCATACATTTTTATGGTAATTTTACTGAACTGTATACATCAATTTACAAACCATGGTGGACGAGAAACTTTTTAATAACTAATAATTTATTTTATTTTAATTTTTTTGAAATGTTATTAGTAATACATTTTGTAGGTCAGATAATTTATTTTTTGTTCCTGATATTTCGGGGGGGAGGGGGGGGGTTCAACCCCCAAAACCCCCCCTGCGTTCGCCCCTGTGTGTGTCACATAATATGTGGCCACAGCAGGGGGCAAGGATTAATACAGATATAAATACATTTTAAGAGATAATATTATATGCTTTCCTAACATATTTACCTAGACAGTAAACATAACCCAGGTTATAGAACTGTAGAGATAATCTTGTTTATTTAATACAGGAGGCACCGGATCAACATGACATTTTGCATTAATTTGCGTTTTAATCGCATGCTTCATATAGAACTCTTCACAGGTAAGTATATATTTATAGCAAGTGGTATTTTAAGTTAGTGTTTGCTTTACTGTTTTGTAGATCGGCGCCACTGAACACTTCAGCTTTGTAAATATTCACCAAATGATTCGCGCAGCATACATTTGAATACGTAGGATATTATATGAATTTGAATACAGGAAGTATATACATTATTGAAAGGACATTTTTCTTGGCCCAGGGAAAAATTTAAAAATAAAACTTGGAAATAATGTCTAATTTTGTCAAGTATTTACACTATTTATTTTGATGTAAGCCGAGTGTTGGACAACCAATTCGTATTGTTTTGTTCAAAATATATATTAGCTATAACGTAACACACCAAATGGCAAATACTCAAGTACAAGACTTTCTGATTATGACGATTACAATAATATGTTTGTACGGAAAGGAATAGACATATTATTATTTAATAGTGACTATATAGTGAGTACCTACATTTATTATTCCTATGTGACAATATAACATACATATTAATGGTGAAAAACCATTTTGTATGACCAAGATGCAATGTCTTATGCATTTATGATTTATTATACTCATATATTTTATTTAAACTCATATATCATAAACGTATAATTATTAACTATAATACTCGAAACGGCTATTTTTATAAACATCCAACTCATGTAAACACCACCGTCTTGTTGAGTGCACCGTAATAAAGGTCGTTCTCCAACTTCATCGTGTTGACGTCGAACCGCAGGAGCACAACACCTGATTTAAACATAATATATTCATGACGTATAATACGGTTGTCATCGCATGATGACGAACGTCGGAACGTCCACCGATCACACAACAACAGTATAAGGATTTTCCGGGGATTTATTGTTTTACCTGAAGGATTAATTCGAACTTTAACCGTAGACTTTGGCAAGGCATAATTCTTGACGGATTTTGCCGGTTTCTTATCGTACAAATTCTGCGACAAACAAACGAACAATAGTTACGACGCACTTATGCGTGAATCGTGGACAAACATGATAACACAGTTTGTATGTGTACAGTTGTTGCAAAAACGTTTACTTTAATTGTGTAACCGATGTAATGCGTCATGCCCAAGTCTTCTAGCGCAATTGTGTACGGGTAAGGGGCACCGTCCGTGCGACGACTAACGAACGCGACCGCGTAAGAATATTGACCACGATAAACCGGTTCGACTGGTCGGATCCATATTTCAATACCTTGGTCCTGAAACACGGGACGTGAAAAACGTTACAATAACACCCATATGATTACTATACATATCGTATAAAAAATTCCTCTAGGTGTATAGGCGCCGCCGCGACGGACTAAGATTTAGCATATCTTGGGTTCGTGGCGCCGCGGATTGTACGAAAGGGCCAACGGAGCATTACCATTTATATCTCCAACCGTCCATTCGGTAAACGGTGATAAAACCGTAAGTTCTCGTCTCTGCAGTATGAACGTAAATAATTTGTTAGCAACATTATTGTAAATATTAGACATAGTATATTAGTTATAAATACTTTTTCATTAAGAATAAATATAGTTAGTTTTGTAATGAGCATACGTATTATAGAGCATAGGTATATTATTATAATAAATAAATAATTTATTTTTTATATTACTCGTGAAGGCAAATGAGTGATTTCAATAACTACATAGTACATATATTATTATTTATTAAATACCTACTAAGTCTTTAATCGCAGTACAAAGGCAAATTTCTATACCAATAAAGTTAATAAAGTAATATAACCTCTATAGTCTATGCATATATATGTATAAATGGTAATACTTATGTCTATTTATAATGTTAATAATGTAATAATAATAATATTGTAATATTGTAATGTAATGTAGACCAATGGCCATAGTCGCCGTGGTCTTTTGAGATCAATAAAAAAAAAAAAAGTTAATGGGTATAATATCGGGATCATCGATTATCGCCAAACTGGAAAATACGTCATTCGTTTTTACGTCAATTAAAATGTATAGGATTTTTAACTTTAGGAACTCTTTTACGTTAAATTACCAAGACAAAACATATTATATGAAAAAATACCGAAAAAATAATCTTTAGAAAAGATATTTTATTATAATTATAATATATTATATATTATTATAATTTTTAATACTTTTGCCTTATATGATCTTTAGATACATCTTCAACGTACTTTATTACTCCTGCATATGCTTTGCGAAATTTAAAATTATTAATATCTACTAATTATGTAGCTTGTCTACAGAACACACAACACAGTATCACACACTGATCAGTCATCATCTTATCACTATAATATGTGGGTAACCCGCTTTCTTCTAATATTTTTCACCCACTTATACAAATATAAAATATACATCTCAAGAAGAATTGCGTACCTATATATAAATGGCTATTGGCTGTACAATAATAACGATAAGTAATAGAGATAAATACCTATTCCCAAACTTTAAGAACCTATACATTGTAATTGACGGAAAAAGGAATGACGTTTTTTCTAGTTTGGCGGAAACCGGTGACGTCCATAATTATAATTGCACGAGAAACCAATATGGCTTTTTTTTTATTATTTGTTGGTCCTGTGCAGCTTTAACCAGGAAGTCTGCGCCTATATATTATAATATTCTGACGAATAAATATATAGTCTATTTATTGAATAAACGCTACACACCCTGAACACCCGAATGCCTTGAATTCCTAGGGCGTCTTGGTTCACGTCGATGACCCCTTTGTTCAGCAGAATCTCTTTGAACTCCGGACGGACTGCTGACAGTTTGTTGGACATGAACAGGGGAGCGGCAAGCATTGCCCAGATGGCCATCTGCGCTTTGCTCTGGTCGACCGTTAGACCAAAGTTGCCGATTAAGAGCTGTAATAATATTATTTTTGCTTTTTGTTTATATAGTCATAGATATAGAGGGTGATCAGAATTCCATAAAATGTATACGTTGGTTTCTTCATAATAATAAGCAAATCGCATAAAAAAATCATAAAATGCAATCTTTTTGTAGTGGAATGGTCTAAAATTATTATTTTTTGTGTTTTCACATACATTTTGTGACATGTGATTCTGAATTCTGATCCCCCTGTATAAGTACTTGTAATGTAGTATGATTATCGTTTTACATACGTACGTATACACTATACATCGCGTATTTGAATCGGGAAGTACAAAATAATGAGCACACGTCTGCCGTTTTGCAAAAACCAATTTTTTACAGATATTACCGTTATTGCTACTAATTAGGTATATATAGACATTTAATACTTCATAAAATTAAAATTCATTTAAACTTCATTTAAATAACTGCAGTAAATATAGTATACCAGCGTATTACGTGATTATATGCATCTTATCCAAAAAACGTAAATTTGTAAAATAAGATCAGATGACCTGTTGAAAGTTGAATGCTTACCAGGTTGACCTAACGAAGTATAAGTATTGCAAGATAACAAAGTCATACATTAATCGCACGGCTACTCATATACGTTTAAACTTACGGTTGAAACAACGATTATAGACTTATAGTATAATAGGGAACCAAATTGTTACTGTAGGTGCATCACTGCTACTTACATTTTGTAAAAGCTGGTTAACCTCCGTACGTAGAATCGGGTAGACTTTTACCCAAGTGTTAAATAAAAAGTTAAACCTTCTCTTCACGTTGTATTTATTGATTGACAATTGACGGGCAAATCCGTGTAACTTTATAGTTCATGGACTCACTACGCATATCTATGAAAATATACGTACCATATCCGGGTCGTTCCAGTGTCCTGGTCCCGCATACGGCACCCAAAACTCTTGCTTTATCGCAAAGTAATCGGCAATGTTCATCACGCTGGCCCACGAATCGTCAATGTCCCCGTAGTTACGCCAAAGGTTACAGTGCTCGGCCAAAGCCGTGTAATTGATCTACGCAAGCCATTGAAAGTTATATTAGGTCAGGGACGTTCTTTGTAGTATTTAGTGTGACAATTTCTCCGGTTCATGATTTTCCTCCTTAAATTCCTCGCGGTGGTTTTTCGATAATATCGACGTGAAGAAACACGTTTTTTTAAAATCTTGGACTTTTTTTTACCGATTTATGCGCAGATCATCTTTGTTCGGGTCATCACTTATCGATTAGATATGTACAATAACAATTCCTTCGGCATTCAAATAATAATGATTGTATTAACACAACACAGAAATAAGCAAAAGGTCCGATTGAAGAATATGATTAGATTTTATTTTCTTACTGATTAGTGATTGCCACTCAAAATTTATCGAATAAAGTTTATACGGACCAATTTAGCCGATAATGCAGAGATTCCCAACCAGGGTGCCGCGGCACCCTAGGGTGCCGCGAACTTTATTTAGGGTTCCGCGAAATTATTTGAAATACATATTTTTAAAAAAAAAAACGATTTCATGAAAAATAAAATATAGCATTGTGTGTATCTTAATAAAGTTAATGTTCAATGTAATAATTTATTTTATAAAATATATTATTTGTATATACCCTATACCTACGTCTTTCTACTTTTGTTTATACTTATGCACTGCTAAATAAAACCTAATTAGTCTATAGGGTGCCCCGGATTTTTAGAAAATGATTAAGGGTGCCGTGAGTCAAAAAAGGTTGGGAACCTCTGCGATAATGAGATACGCTGCAGGCAGCAATAGCCAATAGTGCATTTGTCTGTATGGGTCTAGGTAAATTGAGTCCGAGATAAGTTTGGTACATTTTGAAAGCGGTAAGTTGAGTCCCCGTGAAAAACAGGTAATAGGTAAGTTGAGTCCCGGGAAAAAAATGGTAGTAGGTAAGTTGAGTCCCGGGAAAAAAATGGTAGTAAGTAAATATTATTTATCTAAATATTATTTATATATTGTAAAATTATTATTGTACAAATTAATTAAAAAAAAGTTTTGTAAGTGTTGACTAAACCAAGAGCTTGAATCTTTTTCCACCAATTTTGCATTGATTGACTGCATGTATATGATTTTGAAATACTTCTTAACAACACCAAAGCATTCACAGTCAATAAAAGTCGATAACATTGTCGACCTTTGATTAAACGCAATTAAGATACCGATAAGTAAGGGCTTGTATCATTCGCGATTAAACCGACGCTTTTACAGTCCACATCCGAATATTTTTAACTTTATTGATGAATTACTCGAAGTTCAGTCAGAAACCACGATCAAATTAAGAAGTAAAAAACAAAAAAACAAACGCACGCTCGATAAGGAAGAAAACCTAAGGGAGCAAATGACAAAATACACCGGCAATGTTATAACCCGATTTGAATTTATAAAATCAATATCTATGAAGTTTTTACCAAGTACATATAATGGACATATAATGTATAATAATAATGATGATTATTAAATATAAAAAAATAGTCCCGGGACTCAACTAATCTACTGCCTGTTTTTTCCCGGGACTCAACTTACCTACTACCTGCTTTTTCCCGGGACTCAACTTACCTACTACCTGCTTTTCCCTGGGACTCAATTTACCGAGTTAGGGTCATTTGGGACTCAATTTACCTAACCCGGTCTGTATCAGGCGTCGATGACCCGCCGCCCTCGAAATTTACTCTGCAGTTCTCCAAATAATTCTCATGGTATTTAAAATTCTAATTTTACACCTCGCATCGTTATTAATATTAGAGTATTCATTTTATGTTTTTGATTCGTGTCTATAGTAATTATAATTTATAATCTAAGAGCTTATCTCACTCAACTGATTATTGTTTTAAATGTTTAAGTTTTTCTCTACTAATATTATATTCTATTCAGAATTAGTTAATATGGACAAGCAATATAACTCATAATATGGTTTATTATATCAATAAATATATAAGTATTAGATACTTAATTATTCAATACCATTTTATTTTTTTTTAATGAGCTTTCACCAAAAATAGCACTACCGCTCGACAATTATGTATGTATATAGTTTAAATATGATAAAGTTCAATAACGTTCATTTTAATATTTAATGCGGCCCTATCAATGAAAAGCTGAAAACAAATAAATATTACTCGCTTAGGTAAAACTCCTGGCCTATAACATCTTATATATTACCAAATCATGTGCGCAGTGAAATAAAAAAACCTGCAATAAAACCGAAATGAACACCGGAACAGTTGTCATAACTTATCAACGCGATTTCGTTTTTGTAACTACGAGATTTGGACAGTAATGATTAATGATTTTAAATAAACTTAATAAAGTAATTGATTTCACGGTATTGTCGTCGGTCATGGCGCAATAACGTGCGTTTGCCTAATTCGCTATCGAAATCATAAATTCTGCCGCAAATTGTTGTTGGTACCTACCGGCATTCCTTTTTCTTCCTGGTACGCCGGCCAGCTGCAAGAGTACACTATGGGCCTTCCTGTTTCGTTCAGACGTTTTCCGAATTCAACGTAACCTGCGTTAGACATTTATAGAAAACACGTGTCGCGCAAAACGTTGATGGCATATATAATATCATATGTATGTGTAAATATGTTATGTATTTAATCGTCACAAATCGCAAACTTTCGTCGCATTTACCCTTGTCCATGTCTCTGACGTCCGAATAGCATCCGTCAAGTTTCACGTAGTCCACTCCCCATTCGGCGAACTGTTGAGCATCATTTTCTTCGTAGCCCAACACGCCCGGGTAACCCGCGCACGTTTTTTCTCCCCAATCTTGATACAAACCGAATTTGAGCCCCTTCGAATGCACCTGAAAAATAATTTTCATAATATACTGCGCAGTTAGATTCCAATACGCAATTCAGAATCTGCAACTCTGGGTAATGGTATAGAGGAAGTTTCGGGTAAGTCTAGCTAATGATTATTTAAAATAAGGTTATAGCTTCAAAAACTAACTTTTGTATCTATTATAGGGTATACATGTCCCATGTCCCAAATCATTCGCATACGTTGTGCGTATGATCGAATTATACTAATTATCATATTATAGTTTAATCATTAAACTATAATACAGTCATATTAAGACTATAATATTAACTTTAACGAATTATTATGGTTACCTAACGCACATACATATATGCAAAGTGATCAGAATTTTATGTTACCGCGGTTTTCTAATAAAAATAAGTAAGCCACAGAAAAAATCATAAAATGGAAGTTATTTGAAAAAGGGATAATCTAAAATTATTATTTTATGTGTTTTCGCATAAATTTCACAACATTAAATTCTGATCACCCTTCGTGTAAAATTAATATAGCGATCAATTTTTTTAAGTGTAAATAATTTGGGAAAATTGAAATTAATTTGCATTCGAAACACTGAAACACTAATTGTCAAAAATATTCATATCAATTAATGTAGTACAACTAATCTACATATATTATTATTCCTGTTCCAGAAATAACCATTTGAATTATATACAAACAAAAATGTGTAACAGCCGTTTATCATGAACGCATTATTATTCTACTTACGTAGTCCGATAGCGCTTTGATACCACCCGGGAATCTTTTCTTGTCGGCTAATAATTTCCCATCATGTGACCTGTTCTTGGCCAACCAACAGTCGTCCACGATGACGTACTTGTAACCCAAGTCCGCGTATCCTTCGCTGACCAGCAAGTCTGCCGCATTCATGAACAGCTTTTCGCTATAAAAACAAACCGTTTTCAAATTCGGTAAACTATATATAATATAATACAACTGTGCACGTATATTTGCACGTATGTAAATATGTAATAGTAACAATTATGTACGGGAAACATCATCAGTGTATAGCGTAGCCTGCAGGATGTCTCAAAGGGACGTTAAATAGTATTGTTACATCAATAACGTATAAACGCACTGCAGTGGTTAGCTGCCAAGTTAAATTTGAAAATACGAGTAAACATGGACAATGAGACCTATGGAGGCAACTTGATGTTATCAATTATTTCACAAATCACATATTACACAAGTGTTGACTGGGTTGGATTAGGGGAAGTTCGGCATACCTGATACATTCGTCGGGATACGTTTCGCAGTCGATGATACACCTAAACCTCTGCCACGCGAGCCATCCCATTGGCGGCGTCAACGCTAGTCCGTTGTCCAAGCCGTCGGCTGGGTGCAAGACAGCAAACGCGACCGTCGCGCACGTTATAGCTATGACACTCGACATCGTCTGTCCTTGTGTATTTAATATGTTTATACAAAGGCTAAAAACGTGAAAAAAAAACCGTAAAGATTTAAACAAAACAATAAAATGAATAACGTGTGTAATAACTTTGTCGAAAATGTATTAAACATTTGATATAAGTCTATATAATATATTCGAGATTTATTTTATCGAACTTAACGCACCATGCATAGAATTGTATTTTATTTGAAAATTTCCAAGAACCGGTAATATTCAACGAGTCACATCTTAAGAACAATATACTAAAAGAATACACCCATTTGTGATGAATGATGACGAACTTAAAATTAGACACAGCGTTTCTTCGAACTACATTATACACGAGCCCGCGTCTTTTTTTAAATCAAATTCAATTTTCGACGTAGGTATACATTTAGAGGTGTTGTACAACTGAGTATATTTTATGCGTAGAGTATTCAAATTACAAATTAACTACACATTATGTCGGCCAAAGTATTAATATGTAGTATATACCTTCAAATAATTATTATGATAATCTCGCTGGAATCACAATATAATACTTTTAAGCTAATTCATTTACCTGCATCTACTGCAATGTTCCTACTTGCAACTCATATGTAATTTATAGGTAATCGTCATTTAATATAATACTGTATTTTATTTAAATTTTTTTAGTTTTTACATATTATGATATTGGTCTAATTTATTGGTTTGGTTTTGTAGATTGAATATATTTGTGTATATTATAGATATAATCATAATTATCTACAAATATGTACTCATGATCAGGTATCTCATATTAACAGCTTACGGTATACGAATTAAAATAAAATATTACATAATTTAAGTGTGTGATAAACTGATAATAGTGTAATAAGCGCACTCTAAAATAATGAACTTTACCTCAATGTAACGGGTTAGTGCTGTAGAAGGTGAAAAGGGGAGGATTGTATGACAAATGTAGACTTTGAACTGTCTATTGCTTCATTCGCAAACCGCGGACACTATTAATTGTACGATAACAATAATCTAGTGTTAATTGATCGCAAACACTTTTCAAGGTATAGGTCACAATAATATGGTGAGAATTTATTAATATTTAATGATAGCGATTGTCACTATTTTAATCACGATTTTGGTCAACTCTTTTGACCATCAGAGATCATTATGAATTTGGCAAAATTTGGGTGTACATCATGAGCGTTTTAAAAAAATCCAAGTTGAAAACCATAGATGATCAAAAATGTTTATGAATATACAGTTTCACGTATCAATAACTCATCAAAAATCATACCTTTTAGTATGCAGTAACATAATGAGGAAATAAATCATACCTTATTGTAATACTTTCTTATACCTAATATTAACTGTCTGTATATTATGTATTACATGTATTCTAATTATTAATTAGATTTATTTTAATGTTTTTTCTCTTTAAAATCCATATAATATATTGTATATTGTATATATATTGTACTATAATGTGTTCTTACTATACCTATACAATGGTACTAACTGTCCGCCATAAGAAATGTCCTTACTACCTTGTAACTACAATAGTGCAAACTGTCCGCCGTATGAAATGTTCTTACTACCTACAATAGTACAATTAGTACAAATATAGCGTCCGCGGTGTTCATTTTTTTGGGTTGACCGTACAGTGTCCTACATCCGAATCATACAGGTGTCGTATCCCATTATGAACTTTTTTTTCTACATATGCTTTTACATTGACTAAAATTGTTGGTTTTAATGATTTAACGTGTGTATACTAAATATAATAATTTACCTATGTATAAGCTGTACACATAAATAATATTTCGACTCCAACGTCAACGTGGTGGCGTGTTATGTAAATGGAAGAAAAGGAATTTTTTATTCAAACATGGACGGCAAATTTTTATGTATATTCCGCTGCCGCTATAGTTAAGTCCTGATCCCGCCACTGCACTGTCCTAAATCCCGGTGTATTTCAAGAAAAGAAAATAGGAAAAAAAAAACTCAAGTTACTTAAAATACTAAATGTGATAATAGTCAATACATTTACTTACGGTTAGACTCTAGTAGTGAACACAACGATACTGATTTCTAGCAGGTGTTTTGTAAACATAAAACGTTTCTTCCGTCGACTGGTTTTGTTGATAAATTTGAATATGATTACCATGTATGATATGCCGTGACTCTTAAGTACAAAAACCCGCTGCGTGAAATTTCATTATAAGACAACAATATCATATTAATGAATTACAATTCGCTAAATATATATTGAAATATAAGAACTGTAACCGTTCATTAGTACTCGTACTAAAAAACAACTAGTTTTTGCGTTTTTAATAAGGTCTTACACAATTGCATTTTAATTCTAATAGGTGCGACTATTACTTGAAATTCAAAAAAGAATTGCATTTATTTTTCAATCATGTATTTTATTGTATTGTTGCTCATAGTTGTAAAACTAGAGAGTTGGTACCTACAAACTAATGCCACAAAAGCCTCAGAGTTTGTTGCAAATAATTAAAAAATGAAAAAGCACTGTGATCTGTACTCTGTACTTAATAGTACTAAAGTTGTTTTCTAGTCCTCTGTTACCGAGTTTGATATTATAAATATAAAGTCTTTATACAACTTAAAAAATTTGAAACAAGAAAATTCATCGATCAATGATAATAACGAATAATGATAAATACTTAATTTTTTTGTCTGGACGACAATATATTTTAAAACAAAAATTGAATTGTAAATATATGTAAATTTTGAATACTTGTTCCAAGTGTTATTTATATTATATTGTATTATTTGTATTCGTTTTAATTTGTAAGCAGTGCTGATGAATTCAAATATTGGACAAACCGTTCAGAGAGTAGTTAGGTATTGAATACTATATTCTATATTTGTCTAAATATGACTTGTCCATTAGCTTATTTATATAACATATAATATTATATAGGCAATACAATCTATATATTTGTTTTTGGTGTTTTTTTTGTGTCTTCCCAGCCAGGTGCGCAACACCCGTCGGCCATGAGTCTCGTTCGGCTCCGTTCGTTAAGGTGTCATGGTATGCTTACCACCCACCCAAGTGCCTTTCCGCGGAAGGCACCTGGTTGCGCTTGCATACTTGGTACTTCCCGTGGACGTTTTATTGTTGCTCGTTTGCTACTCTATCGAGTCTCTAACCTTCCATCCACCTCTTTTCTAGTCATTATTAATGAGATCATTTTTTGAAATTTTTCCCTGGCTCTGTGCGATGCTCTCTGTTGGGCACGAGTTTTTATCTTTTGATCCTGCACATCTACCGGGGAAGGGTTTCTACCACCTAAGAATTGGCTTACAGGGAGTCTTTGTTCATCCCATCTTGGGCATTCAAATATTGTGTGCTCTGCGTGTCCGATGGGTGTGCGCAGTACTCGCAGTTTGGGCTATTTGCCATGTTCATTTTATTTAGGTAGTTTCGAAAGCATCCATGTCCCGTCCGGGCTTGAAATAGTTCACATACTTAATTGGTTATACTTATATCATGTGTTGTATAAGTCATGTATTCTAGTTTCCTGGCAATCAACCTAACCTACAGTTGCAAATTGTCCCTAATCTGTATTATAATATACTCACAGGCCACAGATAAATGAAAATAAGAGTCTGCGACTAGCAAAATTAAATGTACAGACGATTATATTTCAACTGATATGAGGGTCGAATCCCGGCGATAGTGCAAAGCCGGGTCAACCCACGGTGGAGTAGGAGCAAGCTCCAGATATCCACCAATTATACAAAAATTAGTTTAACATTCAAAACTCTCAATGAGAGTTGTATCAGATGTTAAGCTGAGAAGAACAGATTTAATATATTTAGTAGAATCACAAGTGTGGTCTAGTACACAAATTGTATAAAATGGTAGGAAACCACACTTGTGATCCTACTCCTATCAGCTTTCCTCTGGATCAAATGTTAATGTATAAAAGAAAAAGAAAAATGTACATGAATAAGTAAAAATGTTAAAATAGTAAAGAATTCACAGAAGTAAAAAATAGTAAAATTAGTAAAAAATGGTTATAAAAAAATTGTAAAAATGGTAAAATTGTATAATTGTAAAAAAAGGAAAAAAACTTAAACAAACACTCATAACCACATACGTTAATATTTCAAATAATATGAGGGTCGAATCCCGGCGATAGTGCAAAGCCGGGCCAACCCACGGTGGAGTAGGAGCAAGCTCCAGATCTCCACCAAATTTTACAAAAATTAGTTTAACATTCAAACTCTCAATGAGAGTTATATCAGATGTTAAGCTGATAAGAACAGATACTACACATTTGATCTTAGCCGATAGGCCGAGAAGCGATACTTTCAAAGTAATCGAACGAATACTATAAGGTGCACCGTGTACGTCCGCCGTGTGTAGATGTATGGCTTGTGCATTTTTGTCCTGGCACGATTGATGTTTTTCCGACTACAGGCGACTATCCGACGGTTCGTGTTATGTTTAATATGTTTTAATGAATTTGACACTAGATGTAAAACTCTAGTGATTTGTTAATCGTTGGTTAAAGTTCAAATGGTTTCCCGAAGTCTAAGTGAATCGGCTTGAAATCGCCATCTACCGGTCGCAGCGCGCATTGTCCCTTACTTATTTTTGATATTTCTACTTTCTGGTGTGTTCACTGTTCTGTATTTAATGTTTATAATAAATAAAAGTTTATAACTCGTTAGCAACGAGTAATCGTTATTTATTAAAAGCCAACAAAATTTACAATATGAATGATGTATTTTTTTTTGATGAAGGGTTTCAAATAAATTGATAAAAAAGCTGAAAGATTATTTTCAATGTCGAAGAGTAAAATACATGAATCAATGCCAAACACCACCGGTTAACCATCTGATGAGAATCTTATGTCACTATGTCAGTGTTTAGGATAATGTGGAACACCATTAAAGTGTAAAAGTAACTACGTATAACATATAAATAAAACAAGAGGAATTAGTTATAAATTTAAAATTTATATTAATTTTTTACATTAAAAAAAATCAAATTTACTATCGTATTGAGAAAATATATTCCATACAATTTTAAAACTATAATCCATAAGGGACTCTACAAATATTAAGGGGGGAGGGCGATTTCCCCCCTATTTTATACACCACTGAGCTACTGACCCCTTCTACCCACACCAAAAATATATCCATCTTCTTCGCATTCAACACAGTCTTAAAAAATATTACCTGCCCAAATGGTTTTAACTGCAAGTCAATTCCATCATATCACATTGTACAACCCTCAGGTCAGTAATTAATTGGATCATTAATTTCCTTTCTTTCCTCAGTTCTAAATACAAAATATTACTGATATGCTAAAGGCATTATCTCTTCAAAATTAATATCATCGCATAACACTTACTAATAAAATGTAATCCACTATTATCTCCTAATTATACCCTCATTAAATATTTTTTAATTGTTCAAACTGTATTCATTACACATACCATATTATATCCTAACTATAAAAATCAACACCGTTTAAATACAAATGCTTGTAATAGCACTCAGTAGTCAGGGGGCTAAAACAATAATTTAAACATTTTAATATACAAAAAGTAAATAAAAAACAATTTTCTGTTGTACATTTTAATTTACACATATGGTTGACAGGCATTGAAGGTCCGTGCTTAGGCGGCTGTTGCCCAAAGCGTCAGATTTTAAGAGGCCAGCAGATTTCTGCAATAATAATATATCTTGGTATAATAACCTACTTTCCAAATAAAATATCAAAATTACAACTAAAAAAAAAAAGTTATAACGTATGAGTGATTGTGATTTGACTCATGTGCCTCATATAAGTGATTATATATAAATGGTCCGGAATATACGAGACTATTCGAAAGACTGACAATAAGACTGACGATAATATGGTTCCAAGTCCCGGCGATAATGCGAGGTCGGCCGACCCGCAGTGTTGCTCTGAACTGATCACTGGATAATCCCAGAGGCCAATAGGTCAGCAACTTAAACAAACACTCATAACCAATTACGTTTATATTTCAAATAATATGAGGGTCGAATCCCGGCGATAGTGCAAAGCCGGGCCAACCCACGGTGGAGTAGGAGCAAGCTCCAGATCTCCACCAAATTTTACAAAAATTAGTTTAACATTCAAACTCTCAATGAGAGTTATATCAGATGTTAAGCTGATAAGAACAGATACTACACATTTGATCTTAGCCGATAGGCCGAGAAGCGATACTTTCAAAGTAATCGAACGAATACTATAAGGTGCACCGTGTACGTCCGCCGTGTGTAGATGTATGGCTTGTGCATTTTTGTCCTGGCACGATTGATGTTTTTCCGACTACAGGCGACTATCCGACGGTTCGTGTTATGTTTAATATGTTTTAATGAATTTGACACTAGATGTAAAACTCTAGTGATTTGTTAATCGTTGGTTAAAGTTCAAATGGTTTCCCGATGTCTAAGTGAATCGGCTTGAAATCGCCATCTACCGGTTGCAGAGCGCATTGTCCCTTACTTGTTTTTGGTATTTCTACTTTCTAGTGTGTTCACTGTTCTGTATTTAATGTTTATAATAAATTATAAATATTTCTTAAAATACGTTTAGTTTATATTAATTTATCAGCTGTTCTGCGTGCATAGTCCTAATAAATCCACTATAGGACGGACATCTACTCAGTCCATTTTTTTTTATAAGTTGTCACATAAACATAGTTATTAGGGCTTGATGGTTTCTATGCATTTGCATATTTTTTCCGAAATACTTGATACAACTGTCACAGTAAGACCGTTAGATAGCATGATAGAAATGTGTAAAGTACAAGTGGTGCAATTTTCGGGATTTTTTGGTTTATTTTTAAACGTTTGAAGCGCACTATATATATGTTTATGTAATTTTTAACATACCTCAAGTAAATTTACAATAAAAATTAAAACTATAACTATAAAATACACATTTTTTACTAAAAAAATATCATGAAATCTGGAGGTACATAAACAATGTTTTTTATGTAACCCCAGGGAAAAAAATCACAGATTGTAAGATCCGGTGAACGCGGCGGCCATGGACAAAATGTAGCGTCATTAGCACTACAGCGACCGATCCATTTAAAATAAACTTAGTTATCTAATCTTTCCATTAATACATTGGTCATTAACCTGCGTTAACCTAACTATATCAGTTCGTAATCGGATGAATCATTTTGGAACACCCTGTATTATGGTACATTAAATATTATATTATACGTTAAACAGTGTTGTATTTTCATGTGAAAACAAATTTAAAAAATATTTTTCTGGTATTATATTTCTGCTCCCAGAGTTTATTAAAATACACAAAAATTGTATCATGGAAAAGTTTTATTTAGAGCAGAATTATTTAAAAAAAAAATCATTGAAATAAGATATAATAAATATACTATATCTAAATTAATTAAACTAATACTATTAATTTGTATTAGTTATTATTTTATCAAACCTTAGTTGTTTATTATTAGGCAACGGTTATTTTATTGATATTCTATATGGTTATTATTGAGATTCTTAATACAATTTTTGTATAAATTAACAAGTAAATCATAGCATTAGATATGTTTCAATCATAACATTTTTGGGCTTCTTGGAACTAGGAAAATATCTAAGGGCTACTCACCCCTCTTGATCTCCTAATTTGTGTTTATTAGTATTTTGTGTATTTCATACATATTCAGAAGCAACTATCTAGTCCTTAGTAGTACTCAATTATCATGAGCCCTTTTCATAGTTTGGGATGGGTATTCAAACACAATATCGTAATAATTTTATTTATATTCACTTTTCTTTATATTTTTTCCTTACTTCAATAAAGAAAAAATACTTCTATAAAAACTAATAATATTAAATTTAAAAGGGTAAGTTAATCAATTAATAATATTGAGCAAAAAATATATTTTTATTTTATGATAAAAACGGTTGGTGTTATTTATCCATGATTATAAACAATAATAAAATAATAATTTTACAAGTACATCAATTATTATAATATAATATAAAACAAAAAATAATACAGAGACTAAAGCTATAATTGTAATAGAATTACAATTTAAAAAAAACTATAAGCATAAAATAAAATTCAAAAGTGTCACAATATTTATTAATATTAGAGAATTTGGTCTGAATATAAAAAAACTTTTTTGAAAAAATGAATTTCATTCAAGATATTCATGAACAAATTTGAAACCCATAAATTAACTTTTTATTATTCTATGGCAATTTGAAAATTTAAAAATTTCTGAGTAAGTTAACTATGGAATTTTATGAAAAATATAAAAATTTAAAGCTCATCAATTTTAATTATATCCATGTAATTGAAAATAATTTACATGTAAAATATTTTCTATACTACAAAATCACAATAAAAATAAGTCAAAATAAATAATGGTAAATAGAACAGTCAAGCATGTATTTAAATTCAAACAATTGTTGATTCTTATTAACAATAATTAAAAATATATATATATTTTTATAAATAAACATATTAAAGTAATATGAAAACAAAATCTTTAAATTTAATTAATAACCTTCTTATTATGGTTTACATATACATTATATGATAATTACACATAAAATTGTTATTTGTTATAGTACTAAAATCAAAATAGTTGTATAAATGCACTCATATCAGTATTATTATTTCATGTTAGTGTGATTTGTTTGTTATAACTTAAATAAAACAACTTATTAAGCTATCAGGATACTGGAGTTATATTTTAAAAACTTAATCATAAAAGTAATACTTATTATGATTAAGTTTGTATGTAAACAGTATTGAAATTATGACTAATAAGTGATCTGACCTTTTAATTAAATATTATACAAAAGCAATTACTTGAATATTTAAGCTATGGTTTTTATGAGGTATACAATTTTATTTCTCTGTTATACCCAATTTATTTTACTTCTAAATATTGACTAGATAAATTTTATACCTAATCAAAATAATTAAAAATAATTTTTAAATATTCTTAAAACAAATCGTACCCAAAGAGGTGTCTTAAGTACTTCGCTCTCAGGAATATATAATGATGTTGATTTGTAAATATCACATTTTTCTGTATGAAAACTATTTTGTAATGTTTTGTTATTTGTTACTATTATCAATTGAGATTCTAGATCACAGTTCAATGATCTAGCTCCTGAAAAAATAATTACAATTTTAATATTGAAATATCTAAATCTACTTATACAAAAATATACATTAAAATGCATATTATGTACCGTAGTTTGAAGATCCAACAGCTGTTAAGATAGGAAACTCAGAATGCTTTGGAGTATACCACAATCCTTTTGAGTGAAATGTCCATCCAATCCTTTGGTATTCAAAACAAGTAATGCGTTCTTGAAGTTTAAGGGTTTGGATTTTACTATAAAAACAATTTGTGAGATAACTGTATGCAGTGGGTATAAAACCAGCAGGCCCTTTAGCTTGTTGAAATGAATTGGCCATTGGATGCGAAAACAATATGTTAAAATTGGCTAATGATTTTTGGAAAATAGTTTTCATGTAAATATCTGGTAAGTTAAAGTATCCAGTAGCTATATGTATAGTAGATCCAGCTTCTGCATTACACATAAGCAAATTAGTAGTTTGACTGTCCTGATGAATTCCAAATGGTGGAAATTCAATTAGAGGATAAACCAAAGTGTCAGCATTGCCTAAAATAAAATAAGATAACAATAAATGGCCATAGCATATAGAATTTAGAAATTAAATCTTACCACTTTCAAAACTTTGACGTTTGATATGCGTATCATAATAGTCAATCAAATTTTTTTTAGCCTCAGAGGCGTAAGTTTGATAAGTACTTTGATATGGATGATATTTCCAAGTAGGATCCAATGTTAAAGTGTTCTTATTTGACAGTCGAAATGACATATGGCCCAAAACTTCAATTAATCCAACGTAAAAATCTACTAACGGTTTGCAATCTTCAATGAGAATATATCTGTCCTGCCTAACAATTCAGTTAATATAAATTAAAATAAGGTACTTAGATCATACATTTAGTTCAACCCTTACATAAAAATATATTTAATTAAAAATTAATTTACCTGTTTGTAAAGTAGTCATGACTTAAATTTGCTCCACTGATAATTATAGAATCATCGAACATGTATAATTTCATGTGTTGTATTCCAATCAATTCATTATACCTCTCAGGTAACAGCCACTGGAGAATACCTCTTAATTTCGGGGTGTGGTACAAAAATACCTTGAAAAACAAATTATTTAATAAATATATTTTGAAATGTATAAAGCTCGTATTTAGCCATAATATTACCTACACGACAATCAAACGATGGATTCAATATGGGCATCAACATGGTGCGCGAGCTGACTACACCTCTGGAGCCACGATTAGCGTCCAATAATATTCTGACACTCAATTCTTGTCTGTTCTCCATCGAACTCCTTATGGTGTTTACCTGCAATCATTGTTGACATGAAATCTAAATACAAGGTGTTGCAAGGACTAGGGGACGTCACTCACAAGTTCTTTCTCCAGATTCCCCACACCGAGGTACAGAGAAGCTATAACGATGCGGCACTTGGCCGAACGACACCGGTCCAAGAGCGTGCGATAGAAATCCGCGGGGCTCTTCAACGTCGTGATCTGAACGGACACGTAAAACACACATTAAACACCTGCAACGCGTCCGACACACCACGCGGACGCCTATGCGCCGCGGTCATACTCACGTTCTCCGCCTTGACCGCGTACGACGGCGCGAATTTTCGTAACCACTTGAACCCGGACAGATGGTTGGTGTTGCCGTGTTCGGTCGACGACATTTTACCCCGCGGCGAACGTCACGGGCGTACCGGGGCTGCTCGCTCACCGGGCGCACGGAGAAATATCCACTTGGAGACCACCCCAAGCGTACTCGGTCGCC
The DNA here is from genome assembly GCA_949715065.1 of Periphyllus acericola. Lineage (NCBI taxonomy): Eukaryota > Metazoa > Arthropoda > Insecta > Hemiptera > Aphididae > Periphyllus > Periphyllus acericola. The sequence goes on from OX454271.1 coordinate 14,771,296, forward strand.
GGACAAGGGTTACCGGACCCGGTCGAGGATCAACACGATCGCAGATTCGCCGCACGGGTACGACTCGGATCGTCGATTAGTATTTGCTCCCGTACGGTAAAAGTTGAAATCGTCCGTAAAACCGGCCGGGTAGGAACTGACAACATTTACGGAAAAACTTCAATGACGCGCCATCCGCGTTATCGCGTTCCGCGCAACCACGAACACTGCTGATAAGGTCCGTTGATAAGCGGCTTTTCTTATCACGCGGCAACAGCCGACCGACCGACCGTAAGCGCTTATCCCCATAGGCGCGCGCGGACTTTTGGTTCCGGGGGTGCACACTAAATATTATAAGCCCACGGTTATTTTGAAAGCTATTATATAGTTACAGCAAATATATACGTAAAATTCACTAAAAATAATTTTTTTTGTTTCGGACCGTTTGCAACTTTCATTAATTTTCATTTTTCGTTGGCTTTGCGCTTTTGATATTTGTTTGTTAGGTTTTTAGAACTCATTTTAAGTAAAGCTCATTTAAATAATAATAATATAACTGTACACAAAAAAAAACAATACAACAGTCAACAAACAAAACAATATCGACACTGAAACCGAATAGTGAATATTAATAATCGTAATAGTGAACACTGGGCACGTTGTATGTAATTTTATCATTGGACGTTAAATATAGACTACTGACGTTCGAATATCAAAATATTCTATGAAATTCGACAATATTATCAGCAAACTGAGCAAACCACTTAATTAATAATAATAATTATGGCCCTTGCTGTTTTGGGTGAAGAGTCCGGGGGTGCCTAGGCACCAGGGCTGTCCTTAGGATTTGCGAGGCCCAGGGCGAAAATCCTTTAAACACCCTTTAGATATTAATTCATCTATCTATAAACATATTATAATGACATTAATAATTCTTATCACACAAAAAATTTGGTAGGTACCTCAGACACTATCAGAACTCAACACATCAGAAAATAAAACCAATTTTACTACTTTTTTCAAACGCGAGGCCCCAAATTTAAGCAAAAAGCGCGAGGCCCAGGGCCTGGGCACTGCTCGCCCCCCCCTAAGGACGGCCCTGCTAGGCACCATCGGCACCCCCCGTGCGCACGCCTATGCTTATCCCTGAAGTCAATAGCTGTGGCGACGGTTCGATACGGATTGAATTGGTCCGTCGTGTACTCTATAAAACCTACTTCGCGGTGCACGGTTATTTCTCGGAACGTTTGATACCTATTTTTATTTTAATTTTCGCATTTTACAGTCAAGAAAGACTTGTTCATGCGATCATAACTCATTTATTGTTCTGCAACTTGTTAAATTGAATTTTAAAGAATAATAATTAGTAAATGTTTTCGATACCGGTTTCGAGCAAGTGTTTTTCCTTTGTTTTGTAGGTTTTTTCTTTTATTTTATAAAATCTAGTCAACGAAGACTAAAACTTTCTCAGAAAAACATTGTTTTATATTGTTTCCTTTTACTATATACTGTCAATTTGTATATTTTTTGGTTTCGTCATTGAACGTGTGACGTGTCAACAATAATTCGTATACTTTTGCTTTCATATCGAAGTATCTAACCAATAATTATTACTATGACGTATTCTCCTATACAGCTAAACATGAAACTCTAAACCTAATTGTTTTATGTTTTTTTTTTTTAAGTTGAGTATATCAAATATAAAAATATAAATTACAATTAAATTTATAGATACCTTTTTAAGTTGATCGAGCCGGTGAGGTTAAGAAATTAATAGAAACGCGAGTGTAACTCTCTGCTGTTGAGGTAAATTTTCGATCTGATTGGTACTCGGTAAACATGTAAATAGAGGTATTAATCAAATGAAATAATAAATTAACGAATTAACCTACTGACCGCGGGAGTCGGATTAAAAGGTTTTGGTACTCGTGCCCCGCAACTTTGATAAAACCATCTGCACGAGACTTAAGTCGGTGTATCCATAACATGATTTGATCAACATTAGTAACGGTCGGAGTCATTTTAGATTTCTGCAATCATTATACTTCATAATTAGTTCATATTATAATTTATAATATAATACTACAGAGAAAAATATAGCAATAAATATTTTAACATTTAACTGCCATGTTGATCAAGTCGTATACGAGAATAAAATATGCATGGCACATAAACAGCCAATTATTTTAATATTATTAATGCAATTACACGCGTTCAATTATATCCTACATATTTTCAGAAATGTTTTATTGTTTTTATGATTAATTAATTATTTTCCAATCACATTAGATTCGATTATGCGTATGAGTATATATCACGTACATCGATCGTAAGAATTTAAGGTTCGCAATAACTCACGAACATCATATTTTTCGTTTCTATTTTAAACTTGTAATAGGTAGGATAGTTGATTTTAATTTTTCCGTATTTTTCAAAATTATAATAATAATAAGATGAGAATAGCAAAATAAATCTCTCGCTATTCTTGCAACATCAAATTCACGAAGTTGACTTGTAGAGATCTTTGAATCCGTCAACTCTCAGAGTTGATACGCTTATGGATCACTTAGGTACCAATAATTATTATTTATTATAGTTTGACCGTAACGTTCAATATGAACACACGTACGTCGCAATCGTACACACTCCGTTATCGTCCGAAATATTCATTAATTATATCGTAATCATATCAATTTGACTCAATGTATTACATTATTAATATCAATGAAGCTCAGAAAAATTGCTCCACCTTGTCGCGCACACCCAACTACCCAAGTCTACGAGAATAAACATGTCTAACACATTAATTTCGTTCGGTCAAGTCACTTCTGAAGTAAACCACAAAACTGATTTATCATACTGCCATGGGAATTGATTAAAACTCTTCACTTGACCTTGAAGTAATTTAGCTTCATCTGATTCTTGGAATTCTATTCTACGCTGTTTTTCTGTAAACGAATAATTCATAACTGTCCTCGTAGTTGAAACTTTTGGTAGATCAAACTGAATAGCCTGTCAAATAAAAAATAATTTTGCGTTAATCATAATATAATATTTAAATCTTTAATTTAACATTGAATTTCTACTAAAATAATTATACATACTTGAAGTTTATTTAGTCCAAAAATTTCTTGGGTAGAGTCAATTGGTTTTATTTGAAATCTATTGACATATGTTTTAGCAACACAATATTGTAGTTCAGTTAATGATTTAATATCATAATTCTCAGTTTTTTGTAAAAACCGTTCTATGTTACTTTCAATAATTTGCATTTGTAGTTTAATATTAACACCGTATAAAAATACAAATGCTCGTAATAGCACTCAGAGTGCTAAAACATTTTAATACACAAAAAGAAAATAAAAAACAATTATTTGTTGTACATTTTAATTTACACATATGGTTGACAGGCATTGAAGGTCCGTGCTTAAGTGGCTGTTGCCCAAAGCGTCAGATTTTAAGAGGGCAGCTGATTTCCGCAATCATAATATATCTGTATAATATATCTCGATATAATTACCTACTTTCCAAATAAAATATCAAAATTACAACTCAAAAAAAATTGTATACGTTATAAGTTATAACGTTATGACTTATGAGTGATTGTGATTTGACTCATGTGTCACATATGAGTGATATCAGGTTATGGTAATGGATTTATATTTTATCATAATTTGGGTTTATAACATATAGGTCCGGATTGTACAAGACGAACTATGACATACTATGGATCCAAGTCCCGGCGAAAGTGCAAGGTCGACTGGCAGTGTCGCTCTGAACTGGACACTGGATAGCAGAGAGGCCAGAAAGTCAGCAACCTACATACTCATTATTGCAAACGATTATATTTCAAATACTATGAGGGTCGAATCCCGGCGATAGTGCAAAGCCGGGCCAACCCACGGTGGAGTAGGAGCAAGCTCCAGATCTCCACCAAATTTTACAAAAATTAGTTTAACATTCAAACTCTCAATGAGAGTTATATCAGATGTTAAGCTGATAAGAACAGATACTACACATTTGATCTTAGCCGATAGGCCGAGAAGCGATACTTTCAAAGTAATCGAACGAATACTATAAGGTGCACCGTGTACGTCCGCCGTGTGTAGATGTATGGCTTGTGCATTTTTGTCCTGGCACGATTGATGTTTTTCCGACTACAGGCGACTATACGACGGTTCGTGTTATGTTTAATATGTTTTAATGAATTTGACACTAGATGTAAAACTCTAGTGATTTGTTAATCGTTGGTTAAAGTTCAAATGGTTTCCCGAAGTCTAAGTGAATCGGCTTGAAATCGCCATCTACCGGTCGCAGCGCGCATTGTCCCTTACTTGTTTTTGATATTTCTACTTTCTGGTGTGTTCACTGTTCTGTATTTAATGTTTATAATAAATTATAAATATTTCTTAAAATACGTTTAGTTTATATTAATTTATCAGCTGTTCTGCGTGCATAGTCCTAATAAATTCACTATAGGACGGACATCTACTCAGTCCATTTTTTTTTATAAGTTGTCACATAAACATAGTTATTAGGGCTTGATGGTTTCTATGCATTTGCATATTTTTTCCGAAATACTTGATACAACTGTCACAGTAAGACCGTTAGATAGCATGATAGAAATGTGTAAAGTACAAGTGGTGCAATTTTCGGGATTTTTTGGTTTATTTTCAAACGTTTGAAGCGCACTATATATATGTTTATATAATTTTTAACATACCTCAAGTAAATTTACAATAAAAATTAAAACTTTAACTATAAAATACACATTTTTTACTAAAAAAATATCATGAAATCTGGTCTTTAAAAAAAAATAATTCAAAAATTTATCAAACATCTTTTATTACAATAATTATAATATGTTGTAAGGGAAATTTTTCAGTAAATTTTTAGTCTTTAGCTCATAAATGCATTTTTAGAAAGGGCATTTCTTGATATTTTTAGGGCATTGAAATCTGAGCCCTAATAGTCATATATATATATATATGTGCGTAGTGTGTCCTAATCCATCCACTATAGGACGGACATCTACTCGGTCCAATTTTTTTTACAAGTTGTCACATAAACATAGTTATTAGGGCTTGGTGGTTTCTATGCATTTGCATATTTTTTCCGCAATACTTGATAGAAAGTACAAACTATACGTGAGATTTCAATAATAATTCGATTTAACACCATCGATTATAAAATGACTTTCCTATATTATATTTCCTATATTTACATATATAAATATAGTTCTCACTGTAATCAGACACGGGTCAGGGGTACAGACAACAGATACTAACTTCTAACAACGGGTAAACCTTGTCATGGGGTACAGTCGCTTGGCATAACTACGAAATGACAAACGCGGGATGTAACCCTCCCATGGAGGAATAAAACGAGCGCAAGAATCGAAGAATAATCTTTAAATACATACATGCGTACATTAAAATAAAATGAAAGATGTTATTTAAAAGAACAATTGAAACCTCATCCTGTTACACGTGATAGCTGCTCTCGTAGAATGACCGACCGTTTCTCCCACGTAAAGCATATATTATAAAAGGGGTCCCGAACAGACAAGTCATATGTGTCTTAGTCCGATCAACACGAGCACCTTCACTCTAGTTTATGTAGTAAATTAATATTTCAGGACTTAGAACAATTTAATAATAAGTATTTACTCTAAGTCTAGAGGTTTTATATTTATTTATAACACCTGAACTCCTCGTATAGCGGAACGCAACCGGTGATTTAAAATAGCAACAGACGAGAATACTTACAAAATATTTTGTTAAAGAAAAAAAATATTACTTACAATTTATAATTAAAATTAACTATTGTTAAATATAAATTAATGAGAGGGTTGGCAATGTTTAGTTTTAATCAATTTTTGGTATATTTGTACCTCAACAATACACCGGTACGGCACTGCATAGAAATCAGTGACATTTTCATTTTTCAAAATTTTCACACCTTCTTATGGGGGCGCACCTCCGCCCCCCCCCCTCGCAGGTTGAGAACCCTATAGATAATAGTGAATCCTAATTTACTTATGTTCTACATAAGCATATTTCATACAATAAATATGAATACTGAACGATTAAACAATTTATTCCGACCAGAGCACAGCGCTTTCAATTTGTATCTATGACGGGTTAAAAAGAAAACATTCACTTACGTACCCGTTGCCATTGTGATTTTTAGATTTAGTTATCTGTTAGAATATATTAGGTATACTCGGTCTGATCTGTTATTTAACAGATCCATAGGGGAGGGGGCTGAGCCGGATCATGAGCACCTCCCAACGTATACCAGATGTCAGCGCACCCGTAATTCGGCCGCAAAAATCATTCTGCGGGAACCAAGTTAACTCAAACAGATTTTATGTTAGAAGTACCAAAATTTTACAACATATTAAGTAGAACATTATCTGTGTCGTAGCGTTTCAATTTTTTTGATACTCAAAATACAATTAGATTTATTAGTTTATTAGTACTTGGCTTTTTTTGAATTTTTGATTTGCTTATAAAAAAATATTGAATAATGCTAAAAACAAAATAAGAACGCTATTGCACAGATAAAGTTCTCCTTTAAGCTCTATAAAATTTTTGTAACTTTATTATGAATACTGTCTTCATATAGTGGGTTCGCGCAAAACAGTTTTCATTATATTTAAAAATGGAAAAACAATTATTTTCTAGTAGAACTGCCGCTGTGTGTGGCGTGCGGCGCGGAATGTAACTACTATCGTCAATTCCCCACTCCGTACGACCGTACCTATCATTAATGCGTGTACATGGTGCATTGAGTAATTGTAACTAGATTATATTTATAGCCGGCTTATCGCTTTTATTATTACGTACGACAACGACCGTCGACCCGCGACCGCGACGTCGTGATACGTTTATCGCGATTACTAAAATAGAATTAGACATTCATAACTATTCATAATTATAGTTGTTTATAAATTTATAATTTATCCTTGCGAATAATGTCACCAAAAAAGGTACGAGCACTTTCAGCTAGACGAGCTCGATCAGGAGCGAAGTCTAAGTCAAAGCGAATGAAGGAAGTCAAAAAAGGGATTAGTATAAATCGTCCTAACAATCCCCTAAATACTCGGTAAGAAATTCTAAATATCTACTATAATAATGATTTATGCATTTTTTGAATTTAAAACATCAAATTAATAATATAAGGTAAGTAAGCACACTAATTTTCACACTACTTTTAAATGATTATTTGGATAAGTACTCATAAGTACGCAAGTACACAATATAATATTACATTTATATGGACATATGGTACACATATTTTTACGAGTTATCCTTTTTTCATATTATGGTTGGTTGAGGTACCATGATAAATAGGTCTAACATACTAGCAATTTTTTGTAAAATTATTCATTCTCGTACACATTATGTAACATAACGCCGCTAGTACGCTACACCCGCATGTCGGCATGTAGTGTCTCCGTCTTACAAATGTGTAACATAGTAAATATTACGCTCAGCAGATCAAGTTTAGCTCCGTTGGTTTAAAAATTACAGGGAATTGACCTCTTATGACTTATACAATTTAAAGGTAAGATTATTATCTAGGGCTTCTCATAGGTTTTTTATTACATTTTAATTTTAAAGCGAGTTATCAGTATTTCAAAATTGTAAATTGTCTGTACACAACTCGCTTTAAAATTGAAATATAATAAAAAGCCTACGAGAAGCCCTAGATAATAATCTTACCTTAAATTTTATAAGAGATCAATTTACTCTAATTTTTAAACTAACGGAGCGAAACTGTGAGTGATCTGCTGAGTGTTATATTTACTATGTTACACATTTTAAAACCAGTTGAAATTATAATATGTACCTACATATATTGTATAAAGTTCTTATATGATTTTGATATAGACTACAAATATTTTGCATGAAAAAATCTTTAACCTATCTTAAACCCTAAAATTAGTCAAGTAGCAAGTACTTACTAATTTTAATAAATAATTATAATCTTTTGTAGTGAAAATACTGATACTTCTATTACGACAGAAAATGTATTGAATGAACAGCAAATACCAAATGAAATACTTGATAAACACCTCCAACTGCATTTTCTACTCCAAAAATTGTAAAATCACCAGAGTATAAAAATGATTTTATTAATTTCACTTGTAGTGAAGTAAATGAAGTAGAAGCTTTTAATCGTCAAACAGTTCAAACTAGTTATAACGACGAACATACTAAAATGTAAGTAATAACGAATAAACAGGGTTCGAGAATTAATGCGACTAAAAGTTGAATTTACCTGAATAGGTACTATACAATTTAAATCCTTTTATAATTATTGTAAGCCAGACTTATGCAAAATCTAGTATTACATATTTATACAACATTTTTTATAAAATTTAAGTACAAAATAATTTGCAAATATTCATTTTAAAAGTACAAATTTTTTTACAAGCGTTTAAAGTTAAAATGTTTAAAGTAGGTACCATGTCAAAATCGCGTAAGTTTACAAGTTATTTAGTATAGTTAAAATTCATAAAAATTTTTATATTTATATAATCTAAGATTCTAAGATTTGAAAATTAAATTCAAGGTTTAGGTACTTACAATAATTATCATAACATTTTAGATTCTGAGCGGAGCGATGAATGTATTGATTTTACAATGATGTGTATTTTTTATTTATTTTTTATTTTGTGTGTTTGTCATTACGTTTTGGAGCAGTAAAAGTGCTCCGATTTTCTCGACAAGCAACTTTTCTGATAGGAAAGTGAATCTTGTTAGTACTTTGGGGGGTCAAAAGTAAAAAAATGTCAATACTTTTTAAACACAGCGGAAAAAACCAACAAAAAATCAATGAAAAAATTGAAATTTTTACGCAACGCACTTTTTTGGAAAAATCGATTTTTCTTTTTGGTGATACACTAAAAATAATAACAGTAGATACATGAAATTTTCAATAAATATTTATATTTGTAATTTCAACACAAATTTTCAAAATAGTTTACCTTTTTTTGAGCTATTTATAAGCATAATAAATTTTCGGGTTATTTTCATTTTTTTTTTTTGCTAACGTCGATAAAAATTTGTTGAAAAATTACGTAAAAATCACGAAATATCGCAGTTTTTTTTTAGAAATTCATAAAAAATTTGGTTAGAAACTAAGATTTGAAAATTTGACAAGAGATTCTCCATAAGTTTTTCTACCTTTCTAAAGAAAAAAAAAACTTACCGGAAGTCAAACTTAAGTTTTATGAGCGTTTGAAATTAGACATTGGATGTTCCCCCGTTATTTCCGGGCGTGAATTTCTTAATTTGATGTAATTCAAAAAGAAATTATCGCAGACATTTGAAAATTTCACCAATTGTTTAAATTATTATTTTCTATAAAACAAAACAATTTAAAAAAAATTTGTCAAGTTATGAGCTAAATTCATCGAAATCTCGAATGTTTGCAAATTGATTTTTAGTTATAAATTTATAAAATATCGTAGACCGACAAACCGTCTCTGCTCAGAATCGTTTTTCGTATACAATGATATATCATTGAATTCAAATTTAACACCATCCATTATAGCATTGATTATAAATATTATAAGTATTATAAGTATTAATATTATAAGTATTTATAATCAATGATTATAGTGACCCACTATGTAGTAACCTACTGTACAGCAGAGCGACAACCACTTACCCACTTTTTTTAATTTGTAGGACTGCTGAATTTAAAAAAGTTCCATTAGTTGGTCGAAGGATAGTAGACATTTTTCACATATTTGAACAAATTAAAACATTTCAACATGAAGGTGGTTTTGATTGCACATTTACTGATATGGAATACATGTCAGAAAAAATAAATGGTTTTTTTTCTACATTTGAGTTTAAATGTAAAATGTGCTGTATTAAAATGAGTATTTCGTCAGACAATTTAAAAACCGATTATTTGTCTATAAACAAAGCGGTTTTAAATGGCTCTATTGCAATTGGTAATTTTTTTTTAAATTTCAATCAAAATGTACTTAACAATGTACCTTACCCTATTATTTATATATATATGTATATAAACAGGAACATTTGGAAAACGGTTTGTATCTGACGCTAAAAGGATAAGGGGTAATAACACAAGACGAAGAATTTTATTTCCTAAAAATAAAATTAATTTTAAATCTTGTGGACCTGACGAGGATTATGGTTTGATTGAGCCATTGATGGATGATATTTCAGAAGAAGATATAAAAAATAAAAAAAATGCGTTTATTAAGAGTCTATCTGAAGTGGATCGAAGTAAGCATACATAAAAAAAAAAATGTTTTAATAAGTAGGTACTTATAATACGTATATACCCCGTTTTGAATCAACAACAATGGAGAGGCTTGTGTACCAAACCATAACTGCAATAAATTATACTCCAAAAATATATAAAATAAATAAATATATCTTTTGTATATGTTAACTTATTATTTATTTATAATAAACATAGATTATTTGGAAAAAGAAACTAGAAATCAAGCCGACTCTCAACTTTGGCATGTCGAACGACGAAACCGAATAACTGCATCGAACTTCGGAAAAATATGTAAGATGAGACCACATACGTCTTGTAAAAATACCGTTCATGGTTTACTGTATGGTAACAACATACATGCAAAGACGTTAGACTATGGAAAAAGTATGGAGCAATATGCTAGAAATGAATTTGAAAATAAATTTGGGTTAAAGGTTTCTCCAGCTGGTCTATGTGTGGATTCTGAAATACCTTATTTAGCTGCGAGCCCAGGTACCTAATATAACTACAAAAAGTTCAAGCCATACAACATTAAACCTACCTTATTATTATCATATTATAATAAAATTAATATTTTAGATGGTTTTGTTGATCATGATTCATTGATCGAAATTAAATGTCCATTCTCAGCAAAAGACTGTGATACCATAATTCATGCGATAAAGGAAGAAAAAGTACCATAATATAATTATTATTATTATTTAACACATTTTTAAAACTAAAACATAAAAAAAACTAGTTCATTTTATTTTACAGATTAAGTATTGCAGTATAAAAAATATAAACGGTGAAAACATAACTGAACTAAAGAAATCATGTGACTATTATTATCAGATACAAGGCCAATTGCATATAACTAGAAGGAGCGTTTGTTATTTCGTAATATATTCTGAAAAATGGATTTCAGTTGAAAAAATAATTTACGATCAACACTTTTGGGCCGAAAAAATGTTAAATTATTTAAAAACGTATGTATTGCCTATTATCGCACAACAATTTATAACTTTTAATAATTTTTTTTTTATAAATGGTTGTTTCAGATTCTATATGGAATGTTTACTACCAGAACTGATAAATCCTCAGTATTATAAACGCTTATTAATAAGTGATATTAAAGAACCAGATCATATAACCCAGCAACAAAAAAATAAAAACAAACATTAATATAATATTTTTAATACCTAGTATTATTTAATATATTATTCTCTATATTACTATACCTATAATAATTTCTTTTGTGAGAACATAATAATACCTAAACATAATAAATCATAACAAGTGATAACCTAATCGATATAAATTATATATTTATAATATATTTAGCCATTAAGGCAAACGGTAGCTTTAATTAATAATTAGTTAGTGAACGCGCGCGATTGTTTTATAAAATGGGTTGATAATATTAAGTCGGTGAACTATTTGTTTTTTTTTTCTCTGACCCATTTAAATTTAGTAATAGGTAAATTTGCTATTTTACTAAAGTTGACAACACGAGATTAATTTTAGTGAAAAAGTGCTGTTGCGCAAGTCAGAGAAAGAGAAAACAAATAGTGTGCAATGTGCATAGATATGATATGATATTGATATGATACGGACGAGTCAACGGTTTGAACATGAATAAATCGTCTCTCCCGAGACTAATACGCGCGGCTACGTCGTTGATACAATGGGCGTGGTTAAAAGCTGTCACGACGACGGCAATACGGCGCACAACGCTATCTCTTGAGCGTTGTATACGTTCTACTTCCACGCTGACATCCTCTTATTAACAATAAATTACTTAATATCTTTTGAAAAAATGTTCCATTTGACTAGTTCGTTATAATAAAGTTATAAGTTAGCCTATTTTAAACAACAGACTTTGAGTGACCGCAATGTATTTAATTGTATTAATTCGTCAACAATTATTATAATAATAGTAATAATAATCCTATTATGTCAGATGTTTATTGTTCTTTATGCATTTAAAAGCTAGTTTTCCAAAAGGCTTTCGTTTTTGAAGTATTTACATTATTTATTTAGTATAACAAGGATGACAGTTGCATCTTAGAAATGTGTCACATATGTTCTAGAATCTAGATACATATTAATTTTAAAAGCCAACCGAACAGTTATTTAATAATCAATAGTCTATAGTTAGGTATCTATATAATATACAGTAGATACATTGGTACACACACTACTATGTTATTTGTTCAAAATGGGCTTGGGGTAGTTCTTCCACATTTATAAGGATATTGAACAGAACGGAGAACCTCCAATTTGTACATAGATTATGTAAAAAATTGTTTTGCTTTTTTTTTAAACATTGTCATTTGATTATTCAAATTTAATTTAAGACTGCAAAATCGGCAATTAAATTATGTAATATTGAATTTTTGTTTATTTGAATCATTAAAAATGTAATAATTTAATAAAATGGAAAGGATATAGTCCCGAGAAAAAAAACTGTTTTAATCAGCATTACAATAATTCAATGTAGGCTAATAATAATAAATGATTTATGAAATATTATTAAATAGAATAATTATTTTAATATATAATAATTAGTTAGATAGTAATAATATACATATTTGTTAAGTTATTCAATTGTTCAAGTAAATATCTTATAATTGATAAATTGATAATATATCAGTAGGTGTTAAATGTATATTATTGAGTTATTGTAATTAAACACAGTTTAAACGAATAGTTAGTAATTATGTTAGAAATCATAACATACAATTCTTATTTCTGGTATTATTTTTCTAGAAGTTAAGGATTTTGTAACTGTTTTAAATTACTTAATGATATAGCTATTCAATTCTATGAATATAGCTATATATTATCAATTAAAATATCAATTTTAATATTTGATAGTTCATATTGAAGTTTGTTCAAAATAAAATTACCAACAAAATAGTTGTGTAACAAACCATTTATAACACAATGAGGTTATATTTTGTTTCTATGAATTCATAGTACATATAATATATATATTATATAATCAATCCTAATTAGGGAAATGAATAAATTTATTAACATGCAATGGTTCATAACCTATGTATAATTTAAATTTTAAAACATCGCAGTCAACACAGTGATATATTAAATAGAAATTTTGCTTATAAATCTTTTTCAATATACAATCACTCTACGAGTACAATTTAATTTTTATACTTATAATATAAGAACAGTAACAAGTTAAAAACTATATATTCAATGATGTGCAAAGTTATTTCCTTTTTTTTTTTTATAAATTCAACAATATAATAATAACTTAAAATCTAAATTGAACAATTTTACAAACCTATTGTATCATTGATTAGCTAATAACATTTTTATATACATTTTTATATTGTATGATTTGAATTATTTAACTTTCCGAGGGACTCTTTCACAAAAAAAGAAGTAAATGGATATATTATATATGTATTATGTAGCAAATACGCTGTATATAATTATATATACAACAATGTCAGGTAATGTATTGCTCACAATTTTTTTGGTTTATTTATTATATTTGAATTTTTTTTGTACTTTTATTTGTGTTAAATTTTTTTTTCTTCGAACAATTTAATTTTCAAGTTGGCTAAATATCGAATTCAATGACATGGTTTTTTTCAATGTATTATAACTTTTGTTTATAACTTCTTTGATCTGAGTAAATATATTATGGTTGTGTACAGACCGCGCTGTGTTTGTTCTCTCGAAAGGTTCTGTAATAATAATAACAATAACAATATTAATAATAATAATAATAATAATAATAATAATAACAACCAACAATTGAAGATGCCGTAAAAAAATATCAAACATTTTGGAAATCAGGATTTAAAATAAAATTTCATCACCTTGACGCCATTTAAGTAAAGTTAAAAGCCCTATACTCTATTTACTTTAAGTTTACCCACTTGACCCATGAAAACTGGTTTTGTTTGCGCATGCAGCTTCTACCATCGTTTGAAAGTCGATATGTATATACGGCGACATACGCAGAACATGTGAATAACGTAGATAGCTGACCGTTGGCGACCTATGACAAAGTCCCTAGCCATCAGGGGGGGGGGTCCCCGACACCGTTCCGACGGCTCAGTATTCATGCGCGAAATTGGGTAAACTTGAATAGAGGATAGGTCAAGACAGTCATAAGTATTTCCTAATATTGTTAATTTTTATAAAAATATAACAACTAAGTATAATACAATTTACCGTCCCCGTTCACACAAAAATTAATAATTTTTGTTAACCTAATAAACATGTTTACTAGATGTACTTAATTGTTTTATGACAAATTTAAGTTAATGATCCTTGTAAGTCTGAACAAGTTAGTTTTGTATCTATGTGTATTAATAATATTAAGCTTGGAAATTAAATTTTTTTTTTACAATTAATTTAAATTGGAATAATTCAAAATTATTTTCGATACATTTTATAAACCTACGGACTTAAAGTTGACCATAGCACATGGAGTCATGGTACATATAGTTATTTTATATTGTAAATGCAATAGAAATTCCAAAATAGCAACTTTTGGACATAACGCGCGTTTTCGGTTTTACGTGAATGGAGACAATTATAGTTGTTTAATTTACCTTCGATTCCAATAAATTTCCATTGTCCCGGATCGTTTTTAATAGTTTCGGCCAGCCGACAGTGTTCCAACGGTATAGGCGTTCCCATTCTCACGGACACGGCGTACTGATTATAACTACAACACGAGAAACCATTAAATAAAATATTAGGTAGGCAAGTAATAAAAAAAAGCACGCAACTGCAGGTCAGACGCCATAAATATTATCGAAACATGTATTACAATTTAAAATCCAGTAAGAACTAAGGTTATTCTTATAGATTTATCAAGCCAAATAATAGCATACGTACTGGTCAACAAGCTACACTTTAAACTTCAACAAACTTATACTGATGAAAATGATACGGTATAACTAACTGTTAATAGTTATGGAGACTCGTGAACTGCGTACAGAAGTATTGTCGGTACTCACTTGAAATCGTTGTAGTACTCGAAAAACTTCAGCAGCAACTCGCCGAGGGACTGCTGATTGTCGCTCCTCCAACTGTTACTGGGCAGCTGTTCGTGCATGTGCACGAACTCGATGTTGGTGTCCGAGGAGAACTTCATGCCGTAGATGCATTGCAGCGATGGCAACACGGGAGGTTTGACACCTGGAGGGGGGGAAAAAGAATGCAACGATTTAAGACAGTTAAAACACCACGTAGCGTAATCGCATTGGCATCGATGTAAAAGCCGCTCGAGGCACGTCCTTAGGATATTCCAAACGGCCGGCGGAGGTGCAGGCAGAGCGAATACGATTAAAAACAAAAGCCCATCGGTATATTACGCAGTGAAGTAATACGGACAAAGTTTTTATTTTATAACGAATTCAAATCATCAAGAGCTCGGTCAAAGTGAGGTAATAATCCCTCGTCCCGCGTATACGACGATATCGTCGCTGCAGTTAACCGTAAACTTATACTAAATATATAATAAAATAAAATATACTAAAAAATAACAAGCCTCTGGCTGGTTATTTATAATGAATGTTTACAAATCGTGGATAATATTTCCTCGAAAAACTCGACGGATTGCACTTACACTGCAAAAAGTTGATGACCATCAGCACCAACGAATAACTGGAAAGCGTCATTTTTATCGGATCGTTGATGTTGTGATAAGATGCCCACAGTTTAATGGTTAACACCAAAGGCCGGACCCGGGAATCGACTGAAATAGAAATTTAAAATTACTTAGCAGTACAAATATTGGCGTGGATAAGCAAATATATCGAAAAAACACTTCCAACGGTTTAAAGTAAATTTACGATGTATTATATTATGTAGTATGTACACATATGGACGGTTTAATATTATATTTATATGATATACTACAATTATATAATTGCCTACATAATTTATACAGTTAAGTAAGACGAACGGGTACTAAGACATTATAGTTTTAGTTGAAAACTTAAAATTATACCTAACTAGTTCTAAGTCGACATATTTAAGTGTAGAATTATTAGAGATGCAACTAATTTGGAGAGTTAATTTCTGCAACCCTCCATATAATTATATTATATTTCTATAGCCAATGAAGTATTAAGTATTCGGAACATAAGGGAGTTTTGGATTCTTAAAAAATGAGGCGCCAAAAAAAATTCTAAGGGAAAGGGGTGACGACCAAATTATAATTCTAAGAAATTGAATTATGGTCATTATTGATATTGTTTAAACTCTAATACTGCAGATATTGAAAAACAAAAAATTTATTTGGTTTCTTACAAGCGGTCATTATTTACAGTCAAAGTGTCAAAACGAAATTGGTTCATATATGAATATTTGAAACAACTATGTCAGAAAAAATAAAATAAAAGTGGTATATCCAAATTGAAGACATTTCATGACCGATAGCAAAACTATATGGATTTTTTTTTTTAGAAATACTTTACCTTAATTTAGAATGAATATTTATTTCTAAACACATATATGAATGCATTTTTGTGATTACACTTTAGTAATTCAATGTGCAGTAAAGTGTTGCCTTTAATGCGGATGACTTTGCGTTTGTGTAAGAATTAACTTCACCGTGTACTCAGATTTAAATCTGCAGTTAACGTGTAAGCAGAAATATATCGTAAGTGGACATCTCGTGTTACGGGTTAATCAAAAAATGGGGTTTCAACACGAAACGATAAATGAAAGTGCGTGCTAAAATGATAACCAGGAAATGTCCGACAACGTTTGGGGATGTGTTCAAAGAATAATTCCTCCGGATTCTCTTCGACCCTCGCCCGGCAATTGTTTTCTATTTATTTAACACGCTTAGGTATTAACCGAGACGGTGCGTGCTTGAACCCCCGGACCCCCATTTACCTACAACCCTACACAGGTGCACTCACGTCTCGAATAACAGTACAGCAGATGAGTGTTGCGTATGCCGACCACGTTGTTGCAGCACAAGTCCACGTCGACCTTGTCGCCGCGACCGTCGTTCCACCGGAACTTGAGTATGGGCACCTTGGCGTAGACGATGCGCACGTCAGCCGTCCGCACGTTCCCGGTCGCCCGCTCGTGTTCCAGCAACCCCATCAGCCACCGGAGCCGCTGCACGCCCCACACCCGGTACCGTTCGTCGCGGTGCGATTGGCCGACGACGCCGCGGGTCGCAAATTCCGCGGCCTCCGAGGACGTGCAACAGGTGAGCAGGCAGAAGTCCGCGTCGCTCACGTCGCCGCCGAAGCCGTTCATCGTCGAGCCGACCAGGTACAGGCCGCAACCGGGCGCCCGGCTCTTGATCAGCGCCGACAGCTTGTACCACAGGGCCATTTTCATGTCGTACACGGCCTCGGACTGCCGGTTGGCCGAGTATTTGCGCCAGACCGACAGCGACAGCTGCAACAAAACACGATGACATAATATAATTCGGTACACGACATTGTACATTACATCACGGGTCTCCAGGGCCGGGGCGTTAGGTTTTCTCCCCTTCTAGGCGTATCTAACTTTTGACATCCCTATTTGTGTTGTATAGAAAGTGTGTGTGTGTGTGTGTGTGGGGGGGGGGGTGTATAGATAAAAATTTAAATCAATGCAACGAAAAAAATACAAGATAAGGTTTTAAGACCGACGATATGTTACACTAGTAAATATACTTTGAAAAAATGATATGAAACAAATACATTTTACATAGAAAAAAAGACTACAGCTATACTCATAATACAACAAATACATTTTATTTTGCGAACTTTTTCTTGTGCAATTATCGATAAATTAATCAATTAATTTGGCTCCTTCGAAATCCTAAATGATCGTTCATTTTGCTACCTACCGATGTGTGGGTCATATAGAAACCAAGGGACGTATGCAATTTACCTGCGAAGACCCCTTTATTGTATATGACGTTCCAGGGACGGATTGCTGTCCTGTAAAATGTACCAGTATTATAGTGTTTTTATCTAAATTTAATATATACCTATAATACATTGAGTTATGGATTTGATGGAATCCGGTACATACATAGTAAACATATGGGCGCATATATGTTAAAATGTAAAAACGACTTATCAGTTGCAAAAATGATCAATGAATGTTTGGATTATTTACAGTTTATACAAATTAGTAAAATATTCCATACAGTATTTTAATTTGTAACCTTCAACGTCTACTTATCTGTTTATTTTCGTTTAAAAATGAATATACATTTATATACACTCATTCAATTACGCTCTGTACTCCATACTTCTATATATACTATAATGCAGAATCAATATTGCAATTTTATTGAAAAAAAAAACATTGGTTATACTCAATAATACCAAGTGTTTATACAAAGTCATCAATAAAATGTACATATTTTCGGTACACCATCATTTCTAGAACTGAGTACTGACCTTTATTTATATACATTTCACATTTTGTCAATTTATGCTATATATTTGTTTTTGGTATTTATTAGTCTAACAAAAACCTACCATCAGGAGGGCAACACACAGTTCATGTTACATATATTATTTTATGTAAGATGTCTTTTATAATCAATAATTACTTGGTCCGTTTCGTCTACAATTATTCGCAAATCATCTTGGCTTATTTGTTTCGCGTGCTCGTCGTATCTTTTCGGGTCGGACAAATAATACGAGTTTATGACAGTTCCTAGGGATCCACCAAGGTTCCATTGCCACGACTTGCAACACGGCTGCTGTAGTGATAGCTTTCTGGGAATGTTTCTGGTGGCCTGTAGAAACCAAAAATTAAATTGAATCAAAAACCATTCGGCATTCACGAAAATCATTTGGGTACAATACATCAGTGGCGGCTCGTAGATTGGGGCGATGGGGCGATCGCTCCCCTTCTAAAATTATCATTTATTTCTAATTTATATTGTAGTATAATATTGTCAAAAATAAAAACTGCGTTTCCTATATTTACACTTATAAATATTACGAAAACCGGAAAACATTATCGGATAATGGGAGTTTAAAAATAAATCATTCAACGCTGTAGCTTCTGAGAATTGATAGCCAATATAAAATTGCCGGACCCGCGAGCAGCGCATGCGATGCTTGGGCGATGTTAAAAGTCGCTCATCATAACTATGATCGGAATACAAAAACTAAGAAGGGGGAACACAATAATAATACTGGATTACGAACTTGCGTGTGTTATTATACGTACAGAGTCTAGGGATGGGCAAAGATTTTTAAACATCGATACATCAAAATTTGAAACATAGATTTTTTTTACATCGATTCTCACAGTGAAATTAATGATGTTTTTAAAAATCGATGTACATCGAAAAAACATCGATGTTTACCGATGTTCACAAAAAAATTTTACTTTCTGTTTATACATTTATGGCATATAACACAAATACTTTTTTTTTTTAAAACATCGGTCATCGGGGTAAAAAATCGAATTTTTCTCGATACATTCAAAAAAAACATCGATGTATCGGACAAAAACATCGATGCTTTTAAAAAATCGATGTATTTTGCCCATCTCTAGTACAGACTACAGAAGTACAGACGTACAGTGTACACTCGAGCGGTCGTAACTCTAATCAATTATTATTAATTTTCAATTTGGTATTTGTTTCCATAAAAATTAAAAACACATTGGAATTATTTAATTTTTAAAGTTTGTATTTTTATTTTTCCATAAAGTGTTTATTATATGTTATTTATATGTATTAAATGGATTTAATTAAATAACTATTATTAATATTATTTGTGTTCGATACTTTCCATAAATAAGCAATTTTAATCGCCCTCCCACTTTTAAAGCACACGAGCCGCCACTGCAATACATGCATGTATGTATTATCATATTATACTACGTTTCAAAACTGTAGACAATCCCGAATGTGAACATTCTATTTACTCTACATGGAATGTTCGCCTACATTGAACCATAAATAAAATTCCCTATTTTCCATTTTGTCCGTAACATACATTTTAAGTACGCTGACATTCAGTAGTAGTAGTAGTAGTAGTTACGAGTTGCAGGCAACTATTTGAATTTTGAAAGAAACGATCTCCAAAACAATAATTTCGATTACGTTACGGACACGATGTCATCATATGAAAATCAATATAAGGTAACAATACTCACGTATGCTACCTGGTGGAGTTTGTGCAAATCGCTGTAATACTGTAAATGATGATTCTGTGGTAGGTTCGTTTGCGAGTAATCGTTTTTGAATTTTTCTGTATTATCATTTATGAAGTGCGGCAATCTATCGAATCATATTACAATAATTATACATTAATTATGATACAAATAAAAACTACTTTTTATAAAAAATCTACACCAAATATCAAATACATAATTTCAATTAACTAGTAAATAACCACCAATACACATACAAATGATAATAGTATCCTTATATTGAATAAAATAAACGTTTTAAACTTCCAAGTATAATTCTAAGACTAAGTGAAAATTATCATAAAACAATGCGTTACGGAAAATATTGTTACTTCCACTGAAGTTATTTTAATTTTTAACAAAAACTTAAAAGTGCGCTCCTCGATAATACGTCTTAGTCTAGATAATAAATAGGTAAGTTTCGCAGGTACATATGAATATTATGTATTTATTATTTGATGCTTTTTTTGTATGATCTGCTCATTCAAATTAACTTCAACCAATTTAATATTGATTTTTAATATTTTATTATAAAAATTATTTATTCGAATAAGCTATAAGCCACGATGTCGAACGCGGTATGGGTATTATATTTATAGCATACGCCACACACTACACAGTATACTTAAACGTTGTGCATCGTTGAGAAGAACTCGATGTTATTATAATGTTATAAGTTGTATCATTATTCATTAGTAAATGTACAATAATAATAATAATACGTTACAAAATGTCATACGGGTGACGAAACATCAAACAGTACCATCCCATCGCTACGGACGAAATGCCGTACAGAACAAATGTAATCGATAAAATATAGATAAATTATTATTCTTATCTAAGATGGGAAATATTTTCTGAAAGTAGATTTGTATACAGAAAACGGTGAAACACGGCGTAGAATGTATGTATATGATGTCTTCGGGCACATATTGACATTTGACACTAAACTATCAAAATGAAAGGTTGTACACATCGGACAGAGCATAAGCACCGCGTGAAAATATAAGAAACCATAATTATAACGTAATATCGGGCATCGGGCATTGAGAGTGGGCGAAGCTCGGGCAAATCGATTGGATTTTTATCATAAATATTTGAAAGCACCCAAGCACCTGTTTGAAAAAGTATTATCAACCGTGGTTAGTGCTCGGGTTCGCGAGTACCATTAACCTACTTCAAGGCCGCATTCGGAGTGCTAGAACACGCGCACAACACAACCCCCGTTGCCACAAGAAAGCCATCGATATTGACCTACACGTGTAACACCACCCGTCTCTTACCCGGAAAAGTGTTTGGCCATTGTCCTCCACTCGATGTTCTCGCACGTCTCGACGCCATCGTTGGACCGGCGGAACGGATCGTAACACTGCGGCGGCGGCGGCGGCTGCAGCAGTTGCGTCGTCGTCCCGTTGTCGTCGTGCGGCGCCATTTCCGGCCTGCCGCCGTACTTCCGAAATCCCGGAAACCTTTTGTTCGGCCGCCGCGGCAGCCGGCTACCGTCCGCCTGCGACTGATGATGATGATGATGACCGTGGTCGTTTCCGCGTTTTCCGTCTTCCTGCGTCCTCCAGTGCTGCTGCTGCTGGTGATCGGTCATTTTCGTCGCGGCCGTGTCGTCTGCGCACCGGTGTCCACGGTCATTTAAGTCGGAGACGACGGATTTAGCGCATCGAAAACGCGCCGCGGCCGCAGTGCGTGTGACAGAGAGGGAACGCGATTCCGTGCGCCCGACTTGGGAGATTACGATGAAATTACGAGAACGACGATAAGCCAACAATCGATGGAGGTGGTGACGGTGTTTAATGACACGAAAATCCCTCTATGTTTAGGTACATCCGAAATTCCGAGCGCGAGCGGTTTCTAGACGATTCTCGCGATAACAAGCTCGCCGGCAACCCCTCTTCCCCGCCGCCGGGACGAGCAACAAGTTTCGAGCGCGAGGAGCGTGACGAGAGGGGAGAGACCGTATTCCGAACTATCATAGGCCGCGCGCACGTTGGATGCGTTTTCGTGCGAACTTGTACGTACGAACGATCCCGATCTACCAAACACTATGATGGGTGCGATTCGTTCGTACGTACGTGTAACTTTGACGTACGAAAACAATCCGAACTTGTCCGGATTTCACTAACGTTCGTACGTCGGAGATGGATAAATGGAAAATGGATAGTGAAAAATGTATTAGTTTAATTTACCAACACACATGTTTATGGGATCAAAGTGTTTCAAGGTATCACTTACGTGACCTTCATCGCTGGGCATGGCAAGAAATATCCAAAGAAATGGAAATTACTTTAAATTTAACTTTTAATTTATATATATTCCCCGCACCCATTCGGTTCTACGATAGTGACCACGACGCAGTCGTCTCCGGATTAGAAAATAATTATTTTGAAGATACAGATTATCCATTGCGTACCAGGACGTCACAAACGCGGTATCACCGAAACACTGACAATTTTACGGATGAAAACGTGTTCAGTGTGCGCGCGGCCTCACCGTGCTTTTACACGTTTTGAGGGCCCGGGGGGACCAACGTTTTTCGGGACAGCAGGCGAACGCGATCCATAGTGTCCAATTGTTTTTGGGCACATGTTTTATTTTTGTTCAGTACAGCTTTGTAAAACGTTTTTCAGTTATTGTCCATAATATTAATTTGATCGTTTTCGTTTCGTTACAATTTCACCGCGATAATTATTTCTAAATATTGTGTACGGCTAATATCATCATTTCAAATATTAAAAAAACCCCGTAGGTCATGGCTTACCTATACTTAAAACCTTTAGCCCGTTCATGACGCTGTGACAAAAAACGAATTTCACCCAATCGATATTGACAAACGCGAACGTCGATAATTTTGGCTTTCTTTTCAACTTTAAACTTTTAACGAAATTGATAACATACTTCGGCGATCGAACTATTTAAACTGTTATTGTTCGTTGTAATAATATTATAGACGTACCGAAAACCTGGTGTAGTATAATTTAATTAAAATGTCTGCCCAAGGTTATAATAATATTATCTAAAGACGAAAAGACGCTTCCACATTATCTATAGAACGTTTCGTCAGTAAATATGTTTTGGATTTAATCACTATCGCGTTTTTGAGATTCCGACGCGTGACCACTGACTATGTGCGTGAATAATGCGAGTCGTCTATTTAATAAATAAATTAAACGTTCGACGAAGTTTTTAATAATGAATACAATGAATATGATGTATGTACCTATATTAAATAAGTACGATTTTTTCATAAGGTCCTATTATGTATATAAATACGTTGAAAATATAATCTTTAAACTCGCGTTGTATGTTGTTGATAATTCAATGATTTTGAATGCGATTTCTGTGGGTGTTGAAGGTGAATGAGTACTCATTTCACTGGAAAATGCGACGTAGGGTTGAATATTGACCGTGAATATTAAAAAGAAGTACATGTGGTGTGAAGGGTGGTTTTATTGAATCTACGAACAGTAGCAGAGTGTGTTAGTGGCGGTGTAGGATGAAAATAATTATTTATAAGAGACAGGAGTACCCGAGTACTCAATATTTCGTTTGCTTGTATAATAGTGTAATACGTGTAGATATGTGCAGGGTGTGTGTGTATCAATGTATGAGTTTGTGTGTGTGTGTGTGTGTGTGTGTGTGTGTGTGTGTGTGTGTGTGTGTGTGTGTGTGTGTGTGTGTGGTGACTTATAAAATATGAATGCAAAGTATTTAATTAATTATCAGATGAATGTACCTGTCACGAAACTGTATTATTTTGAATAAATATTAAATTTTATTATCTGCCATAAAATATAATATTTATCACAACACCATTGTCAATAAATACTTAACACTAATAATACTATTATAATGATAATATATTATACTGAGTGACAATAATATCAAAACACTAATATTTAATAGTTTATTATTAATTTGGCTTTCAACTAAAAATATTTAATTTAATCTAAAATGTTTGTTTACCTCTCTTACTTTTTGTTGTCGTCACAGCATTTCACAATATTAAGCTCACCCGGAGCAATTTATTTCTTAGTGACAATGTTCACTAAACCATCATTTTTAATGCAATTATTTTGCAAGACTATACATTTTTGATAAAACAACTGATTTAAAAATAAAAGTTAAAATAAATATAATGTATTCATGATTCTGTTTGATATCCCATTCTATACACATGTTATCATGGTATTACTAATAATCTACCACAGATATTCAAAACAATATAAATCATTGTAATCTATAAACGATTTTTAATGATAGCAATGAAATCAAATAAATTACAATTTAGGAGATATCAACCAAGTGTTATGATCCGTGTATGGATTTATTCGTTTTATTCTTTCGAAGTGAAGTTAACTAAGTATTAAAGTATATAAATTAATCTAGTAAACTAAGAAATTTTGGATTGTTTGAATAATATCCTGTACTCTGAGTTATCCTGAGTATGATGATATATAATAATATATAGGTACCTCTCTGTTATTGTGGTGTAACGTCCTTGGACCACGATTGGTACGATTATTATTCAATATTTTGATGCCCGTGATACATCTATGTGATTCACTCCAATGAAAACCGATTTTAAAAAGGAATGAATACCACTGTAAAAAGTTACGATTTACTATGTAAACTGTAGGATGTACAGGAATTAATTTAAAAATAATATCCACATGCATTTCCATTTTAAAATCACTAATATTATTTAATTATTTATATCGCAAGAACAGAAATAAAACATATATAACAATACAATCATTATAAGGTTGGTTACATAATTACATTAATAAATATAATATAGTATAGGCAAATTAATAATGTAACACTGATCAAACGTCAATGTTTTAAAGATTAAAAAATAATAGTAATATAATATAATATAGGTAACAGAATGACTAGGAAATTAAATTGGGCCTAAAGTATTTATTCAACAATTTAGACGCTTATTACAAAACATAACTATATATATGGTTTTAATAAATATTTTACTATATAATTGTATTGAAAAACCGGTAGATGTATATTGTATAGTGTATGGTATCAATGTATACTCGTTATTCGTAATTTTCTTAATATATCGAAATCTATTTTTACATGGATTAAAATTACTACTAAGAACCGATTCTTAAATTCAAACAATATTTGTGTATTGAACGTTTCAAAATTTACAATATTCACTAATGCTTCATTTACGTGCCACTTACTGGTCATGACTTTAGACTTTAGAGCAATCCAATTGTTTTATAAATATATAGGTAAGCTTTAGCTATAGGTACAGAACATTTCTTTTTAACCTATAGATAATTAATATCAAATATTGTTTCCCTATAGATGGATAAATAATGTACGGAATTATTATAAAAGAGTAAAACTTCACATTTTAAGACAAAAATATAAGTATGTAGATCACATGTACGGAACTCATTTAAATCGTAAAATAATTTTATAAATTTACTTATGTAACAAACAAATTGTACGCAAAGTGAGTACAAGCGACTAGAAAATTGTAAGAACAACGAAAAACGAATATTTTTTTAATAACCAACCATCATCATATGACCAATTTAAATTGTTTATTAATACTCGTTATAATATGATAACATCACCCATGGCGCTTTATAAAACGATTTTTTATTCATTTTAACAGAAACCAGCATTGCGTTTTTGTTTTTAAGAAATTCGATGGATCACACGTACAATGTTGTCAGCGTTTATGATAGTATGGATGTAATATGATTTGTATTATTGTGTCAGTTGTGAAATATTTGATTGATTGTACATTACAATGTTTGACAAATTAGTATTTATAACGCGCGATAGCTATGCGCTCAGACTATGGCCTTATGTGCTCGTACCGTAGACTATTAATGGCAGACACAGTCCTCGATAATGTTTGTAAAGATTGAATAACTATATAATGATACATTATTGTTTGGTATTAGGGTTTATAGGTATTAGATATTTGTCGTCCAACTGAACGCCTGAACTGCAGTAGAACGGATCGTTTTTATTTTATTGTTGGTGAACATACCACCCAAAAGTTGGATAACAGTGTTTTTAATATATTAATAAGAGAGCTAAGACAACTTCTGCACTATAATATAGTTACACAAATGTTTGGGTTTGATTAAATAGCAATGGCGTTAAATCGAAACTATGAGTTTTGACAACACTTGACACTTTGATCATTTTGACCGTCTTTATTGTTTCCGTGTTTCACATAATCTACAACTAATTCCAAACCGATTAGAGCCGTTAAGTCTTTACAATCTTTTTTTTCACCCTCTTCGTTTGGAGCGATTTCGGGACCGTCTCCTTCAACGTCGATGATTTTTTCCTCGTCCGGCGCCACTTGTTTGTAGATTTTCGTCAAGTTTCCCATCAAATAACTAGTCCCCTGTTTGTTGTTGATTTTTTCGAGTTCTTCTACTTTGGACGGTTCCGGTACTCGGAATGCTGAGTAATGTCTGTCCTGCTTCAATGGATCTGAACGTATTTGTAAGTTTAGAGGCTCAGTTTCTGGAGTCTTGAAATACACCGGTGGGTAAGTAGGAGGATAAAAAGGTGGGTACCATAAAGGAAATTGAGGTTCTGTTTGTGGGTGCGGTACAGGTACAAAGTCCATTTTCTTTTGCTTGGCTTCAGACGGTAGTTCAGTCTTTCCACTATCTTTCCACGTCCGTTTTCTTCCTCTTTTATTTAAGGATAAAGTAGGGGAAGATTTTGCCTGTACGAATCTTTTGAGCATTTCGCTAAAATACAGTCCTGGCGGCACAAAGGTCGAGTTCGTTTGATACGGAGGTGTTGCTGCAAGTAAACGACTTATCAAGTCGCCATTTCTAAAATCCGATGGAGACTCTCGTAGTGTGCCCGACATATCTATAAATCATAAATAATTATTATTAGAAATATCAAATAGACCAAATAAGATCCACCAAAATATTATTAATCGTTGATAAATTTAATGTGACACTTCGCTTGTATCACTATATTGAATGGCCACCTTAATTAGGATATTCATATTTATTAAATTATAAAATTTGAAGATTTAAAACCAACAATTGCACTAGAAGTAATGAAAATTTGATTTAGGTAATGTTGGTCAACACTAGCATAATTTAATTAAAATCTACTGTATGTAGCATTGTTAAGTTTATACTTTAAGTAATAATTGTAAAAGAGGCAAAATAAAATGATTAAAAAAAACCAAGCACGATTTTAATAAATTATTTTATGAATGGTTTTATAATAATTGAAAAATGTAAAAATGATAAACAATAATAATGAAATATTGTAATACACGTTGAATACTAAAAAAGTATTGATTTGATGACTGGAATATTACAATGTACTTGATGAATACCTACATTGTAAGTGTTTACAGATTTCCAAACAATATCAATCAAAAGTAAAATATTATTTAACGTTATAAATGTAAAACAATCGTTAACTGTACATGATATGGTTATTATACTATGTATATTATTATTCTAAAAATTTAAATATCTAATATAATTTCCACGTTAGTTTGATTTGATAATTGATTCTATATTTACGAGCACGAATTTAAATGTAAAAAATGCTCACTTATAATATATATATATATATATATATATATATATATATATATATATATATATATATATATATGTATAGTAACTACAAATACTTCCTAGTCGAGTGTTAAACATTTTTAATTTTATGAAATTTTGACAATGCCATACTTCAATTATTAGGATTACTAGACATCCGATTATCGGGCTCGTGCACTGAATCATAATAATAGCAATGATTGCATTCGCAACAATTGTGTTGTTATTATTTTTTATTCGCTGACAATTTGAACACTCCAGAGATTTATGTTAAAGTTTTGAATTACAATTGGATGTGGACTGATGTAAAATTTGATTAGCACACACGGTCTCGTGGCGTCCAAAAATATATAATTGGTACACTGCAGTGGAAAATAATATATGCACGTCTAGTTAACTATAACCCCGGAACTCATTAGTCATCATCGCCCTCGACAATGCTGTACGTATTATGCTCATCCCCGCTGTACATACCCTTTCCGCGCGAAAGCAAAAAACACGCAATCACGTCGAATGGACTTAATTTCGAATTTACTGCCGACCAATGTAATAATTGTAACGATCCACCTCAATTTATATTGTGGACTTGACAACGTAACATAATCTCATCAAAATTGCACGCGTTTATGAAAAGCCATTTAGACCATTTAAAACTTTAAAAAGAAATAACCCTGTGGTCGACAAGCGCGTGTGGTGTTCTTTTTTTGGCATTTCCTCCTGGCTCGCGTGCGTGATGCACGGGAATCAGGATTCATGGGAATGCGTACGAAATTGATGTCCGAGATAAGTGATTAGTGAATTTTATTTATGAAATTTCTATCATTTAATTATTGGTTCGTTACAGAACAATATTAACTCGGAGCACGTTGAATTTTTAAATAAGGTTTTAAGTCTTCTCAAGGACGTTAATAATAATTACATACGAATGGTTTGTATTTTTGTGGACAGAAAAACCGCCGAAGCCCCGAAAACATGAACACACAAGTAAATTCGAACCATTGATTATAAATACTATAAAATATAATCGGGTATATGTAATACATAGTTTCCCTCTTAATTATTATTATTATTATTTTTTAAATTAAAAAACTTTTTCAAACCGAGAGGACACCGGAAACAAAAGACGTGACAGGGACCGCCGCGTCGGTCGGACCCTGATAATACGTATTATGCACAGTTGACAACCGGACAGACAATGCAAAATAATATTCTCGTCTGCGATGGGAATAATTCAATTATCACGAGTAAATGGGAAATTCGAACCCAATTTGCACTACACCGTCAATCCCCTCCACATTTCGCATTTCCATTGTATCCCATATACTCAGACACGCACACACACGCGCACATTCGCACACGCACTCGCTGGTTCACTTGTGCAACCGTTATATTATACGTGTGTAGTTTGACATTCGTGTTTCCTAAGGCTATATACGATTGTCATTTAGGGGAATATAATCATCCGTATTCGAGTTCTCTACGGTTGCGCGGTTTCCTTCGCGGACAATCGCTGTTCACTGTACACACGACCGCATACATTTATACGCTACACCGTGCGGCGATTTAAACGGCATTACCGTTTCGCTTCTAAAAACAGATCGCACAGCAGAAGTTTGAACTGGAATAACTGTAAATGTTTACAACGGCGTTTACCGTTACGACGCCGAAATGCGGTTATCATACTCGTATATAATTTAAGTTTTTAATTCTTACGGGGGAGCACCCGCGTCGGGCTGCTTTCAATACAATTTTTTTTTGCAATACTTATCTACTCCCAGTGCAGAAAGTAACTGTTGAACTAACATGTTTGTAAGCGACAAATGTCGTCCTCGAATTGGCATAAATTATTTGATATTTATTCAACAATAAAAACAGTATCGCGTGTTCCATAAGCATTTGAACATTTAGCATTTGTTTCATCTTAAGATTAAATATTTTTTTGTCTATAACGAATGAGCTATATACATAGCTATATAACTACCAAGTACTATATACAGACATTTTTTATAAAAATAACGCCCTCCCTCAACCTGGGATACGAGTGCTTTTTTTTACATTTTTATAGGTATAGATTAACGTCAGATATACATATTCGTAGTTACAATAATGTACTATGTTTGTAGACAAATCAGTTTAATTATTAGGTCTTATTATAATAAACCTAAATCGGTGTTTATAGGAATAATTAAAATAACCCTATTACAACTTATCGAACTTAGAGTTATAGTAGAATGCAATACTGCTACTATACCAACTGTATATGTGTACGACGTACGTCATACTGAATGTAGTAATATATAGTGTCTAAATAATCTCTTAATGTTTCATATTCAGCTATACATAAATATAACATAGATTCAGTCATTCTCGCCCTTGATAATCATAGATAATACATAATAATTATGTATTATCTATGTTGATAATGCACCCGGTGGATTTCTGTAATAAACACGTTTTTAAATTGGTTATATGTCTGCCTGTTTGGATTCGTATTTCAGCGTACAATTGCTAGCTTTGTAATGTAAATATAATGATGAAAAAATCCATAATATACAAACAATGAAGGAGAGCATATCTTTGGGGAATGGCAAACTGCCGAATAGTGGTTATGTATAAATACCGAGTGGAACAAAAGATCTACCCGGACGCAAACAAAAGGCTTCACCCTACGTTGTTGAAAGCTGTTTGTTGATCAGAAATAATGCCATCTTATTGAACCCGTGTGGTTTTCGAATTAGGCAAAGTGCCTTTCTAATAAAGAGCCCACCGAAAAACCGATTACGGGCATAGGAATTATAATTTTTTTTTTGTAAATCTAGGAACAGAAAAATTGTCCCGATTACATAAACTGCGGTGATGACGATATACACAGTAATTACATTAAAATAATATCCTTTGGGTATCTATCACCACATAATACTATCGTTTAAGTAACGTGTCTTATAATATACTATTAACAAATAACAATACACATGTACCGTAAAAAAATATTGTGGTCTTATACAATTTTAGCACGGGATCACATGAGCTATTCGACCATTATTAGTTGATATTTTTTTTACGAATGACGAACTGACGTAGTTCTGTACATTTATGAACCGATTTTAATTAAATTACAACAATAATCCGCGTAGTGTTACAGGTTTTCAAATGGTAATTATATTAATTTAAATACGAATATAAATTTCAATATGCTAATACTATTTATTTTAATGTTCGAATGGAATACGGAATGTTAATAGCATCAGACGCTCGGCGAGTTTAGTCAGCGTCAAAATTGAGGACAATATAACTATATGAGAAACTATAAAAACACAGGGAAGACTAAATTAAAATCCTTTTTGGACGAGACAGTTTGAATTAATGTCAAATAGAACTCGGCAGAATTGAAAACTTTGTTGATTTGCAACTTACACCCCTTTCCACGTCCCATTCCTCAGATGCTAATTACTCTGAAAGGGACCAAAACTTTAATACTCTTTGAGATTCGTATCGTGCACCACTGCCGATTTAATTACAAGACGGTTGTTTAATGCCCCCTACCTCTTCGACAAACTAATTAAAACGCCAGGGACCTGAGAAAACAGTATCCTTTCTTTTCCTCACTCTTTTATTTCCGCTTGTTTTTTTTTTCTTTGTCGAGCAGAGACGATTTCCATGGATACGAATCTGTTTCAATTTGTCGCTCCCTTTCGCACCAGTACATCACATCACAGCAGACAACGATTATTATATTGTCAGGAAAATACGCAGTATTGTCGTTCGAATGCTAAACAGTAAACAATATAAATGAAAATTGTACTCAGGATTTCATAGCGTGTGTTTCGCAGTCATATTTACATGTTTATGTTTGTATTCAATTACTTTAAAAATATAATACAATTCAATTAATACCGCAGACACCAATTTTTTCAGAATAGTTATCAATTATAGAATGTTTCTTTTTAAAGGATTTTTTTTAAACTTCACTTTTATCATCGCAATATCGCGTATATCTGTTATCTATATCACGTAAGATAATTCGTTGTGTGGTATACACTAATATTCATTAAGTATTCTTTTCTGATCTACTAATGATTTTTTCATAGTTAAGTTTTCATTTTAATATAGAAGTAAAGAACACATATTAATTGCTCATATTTTTGACGTTTATTTTTTTAGTGAAATAGTTTATTAACCATGACTTTTCAAACATTTTAGTAGATCTGTTGCAGATAATTATATTATCAATTAAAAACATACATTTTATAAGCTTATAATTCATAATAAAGTATTAAATTATTGTTGTATCAAATATTAATAAAATATAAATAAACTAAAAATGGTAGACAAAGAGTTGTAATAATTGTTGTACAATTTTCATTTAAAAGTTCTATAAGCACAATTAAAAGATTTATTATTCGCTTATAATACGAAGTAAACATATTTAGTTTTAAAGCTTTAATAAACAAACGAAAAGTTTTACTAAAAAAAGTTTCATCTTTGTAACAGATTTAACCAGAAGATATTGGTATTGGACAAAAGTTGGAAATTATTAATCATCCACTATTATTTTTGTGTAAAAATAAAATAACTCTCATACCCTTGAAAATATCTCAGTTGGTCTGCAGAGCTTGAATAAATACCTAATTTTACTTCGTGTGTATTGTATATCGACCACTAATTAATTTGCCTAAAAAACAAAATGAATAAGCTTAGTAAGACATTTTTATTAAATTAGATTAATTACTTGAACACTCAAAACTTTAGCAGTATTTTTTTTAAATATTTTTTGATCTTATTGATTTTAAAATATTGTTAGTTAAATATTATATTTTGTCAACCATTCGGAATAGGTTCTCGACACCTGTTATTTTATGAAGTATTATTTACGGATGGGCACGTTGAATTTATATTTCAACACTCTGCTGCAGTATATTATATTTTATATTCAAGCTAAACTAATCGTTATGTAATAATTTTATAATTTGTTAAATCAAAATGAGTATATTATGAATTCATTCGTAAATCATGCTTCATTCATTAAAGTTAAATTTTTTTAACAAAACGATTAAAATATATACAAACAAACGTCATCTACCTATCTCAAAAAAGTTTAATCCTTCACCAACGAAGCGAAAACAAATCACACTTTAATGAATAATAAATATAGGTAGGTAAAAAAGTAATGACTAATGTTAAACAATTTTTGTACTTTAATGCACGTCTTTTTCACAAATTAAAAAAAAACAAAAATTATGCCGACAAAACGTGGTTGTAGGCAGGAAACTTTTTTCATTAAAAATAACATAAATTAATATTATTGTTTTTTTTTTTTTGTCGAACAGACATTAGAATAAAACTTAATGAGTCATTACTCACAACTCTGTACGAACGAATATGCTCAACAAAAAAATCAAAACTACCGTATTATCTCTTTTCAATAAAAATGTATTTTAAAAACATATCGCGTAAAAAATAATATGTAGCTAAAACCCACGTCATATTAATATATCATTGTAGTCGATAGTCAACATTCGAATTGTCACTTTGATGTAAAATAACACATAATAGCCATCCTAGATTTGTAGTTTAAGAAGTCAAGAGGTATAACAATACTTTAAAAATTGAAATCGAGGGATGCATACATCCGGAATACAACAACTGTGTATTATATATTATGTACTCGTACTTCATTAGAAGGCACTGGGGTCTGGGAGTACGCGTTATCCCCGATGGTGCTGTAGAATGTAGATATTGATATAATTTCAATTGTCTCATGAAGCTCTTAAAACTTTTTACTCGGGTTACACATATATGGACGAATAAGCTTTATACATTATGCATAACCCGTGATCGGAAATCACAGAGCTCGATAACTTTTATTTAATAACGAGTCAAAATTATCGTATTCGGTAAAATGGTGATTTTTTATCACACACGATTATAATAATACTATATAAAGAGTACAAGCCAACGCAACTCTTCGCAGCTGGTCCGGATGTCACGGATTTGAGTTTTGGATGGGAATAGTGTTCGTGAAAAAATTGCAAAAAAAAAACGTTAGCAATCTTACATATCTGGAGTAAAAACCAAATTATTTACCATCGCGGAACGGGTTGTGTATTGTGATGGGCAGAAGTGACTAATTCCTACCGACTTAGACCGTGTGTCTAATTTAGTTACTCTGTGTGGATAATTAGTCGACTAATTTTATTTAGTTTCTCTGTGTGGGTTATTAGTCGACTTATTTTATTCGACTTATTTTTATTATTCGACTATTTTTATTCTTCGATTAATTTTATTGCTAGTTTAATTTTTTTATTTATTGAGAACTAATTATTTATATTATTTGAATTATTTGAATTGCACTTCGCTTCGTCTGGTCTATTTAGATTTTTGGTAAAATAGTTTCACACGTCTGAAGAATTTTTTTTACTCAACATTTTATTTTATTTTATATTATATTTTGTATAATACAATTGTACACAAAGAACTTTTCAGACTCTTCGGACTACGATAGTAGTGTAGGTAGGAACTAACAAAACTTGTGTACACGAAAATCTTGGCGATCGTACGGCGAAACTATTGCATATTGTCTACACGGATCCATCGGCGCTCGACCTGCTACAGATTCGGTCCTGCACCTGACAGGCGGTTAGCCGCATTGATGTTATAAATTGTAATGTGACTCGACTGTTGACGTTCGTATACGTCTACCATCTACGTCGTCAATGTCGCCGTACACGGACATGAACGCGCAAAGTAATTAAAAGTTAACGTTACGCGTATAAAGTTCAAAACATGTTCCACCATAAGCGTTTGATGACGTTCAATTTGAATGACCCGGTATATTTTGTCGGACAACGATGAATAGAGGACGTACCCGTCTCGAAACCATCTTTTACTCGAACTCCGTATCTTTTCAAATTTTTCCTTATCGGCCATCCTAGCCGTTGCGGTATGTAATATATGTACATTCGCTATTTTCGAAATAAATGACTTTCATAGTAAATCTTTTGAATCGGGTTTGGATTTTGAAGAAAATGTTTTTTTTAATCAACATAGTTCTAAGGATCTTAATTCATAACGAAAATTAATTTCACTCCAATCTGACACTAATTAAATAACGTTCCTGCATTGATGCTTTTGCTTCATCACTTCACAATAAATGCTTTATATAGTTTTTTTTTTTTTGGTCGCTATTTTGTGTTTTAGTTTTCTGATTTTTTATGACTACAATGAGAATCAAGAAAGCTTATCATTTTAGCACTACGCACATTTATCGACTCTGCTCATATTTTGTTTTGACGCTGACGGAAGTATTTTAAATCCGTGAAACGATCAGACTTTTAGGAGACATTTTTACAAAATCGTATATAATAATTGTTTTCACCTACAAGTAGATATTAGTATATTACACTATAGATAATTTTCTGAGTACCTAATGGCTAATACTCAAGCTAATAATCATATGTATATAAGCCACGTTTTTATATTTTGTTGTTTAAAAAATAATCCGATCGTATTATAAATAATAACAATAAAAAAATGACAGTCATTATAATATATATATTTATTTTTTATTTTTTTATTTTTATTTTACAAGAAATTTACTAAATGGCACAAAAAGTAAATGTGATACGGGAATAACCATATAAGGTATTTAAACTTATTAAATATTATTAATAAATAATAAAAAACAGTTTGCAATAAATATATGTATTATAATAATATGAACTTGTTTTTCTTACAGTTTGTTATAGTTATTACTTGTTATTAATTAATTATTATGATGTATGTAATGGAATATATACGCTTAGATGTATAAATAATTGTTAAAAACGATTGAATACATTTCTTGTTTATAAAGATTATGGTAATTTTTTGTTGAGTATAATACAAGTAAGTCTATCTCCTTTATATATTGTGTGCATACATTGTACACTCTGTAGCAATAAACTTTCTATGATGCTTTTTATCGTATAAAGTGCCATTTTAATACCTTCAGACAATATGACAATATTATTATTATTATCTGCTCGGGTAACTTAAATTATTCAAAATTTCGTTAGCCTACACCGATCATCAATATTAATAAATATTTATTTTTTTTACCCTCGCGATACTCGCAAAATGACGTCATTAATCTCTGCCGACTTCTAACTCCCGTTGAGGGACATCCGTCCAATTTATGTAAATTATACAGCCGGTGCATTTTTGAAACCTCGCCCATCCCCCCAGATGATGAGGAAAGGAAAAAATGTTTTTCTCACTATTGTAATGAAGGTGTCTGGTTAAAAAACAGAACGTGGAAATATCGTCTTAATTTATTCCGAAGAGATTTTATTTTTTTATTCTTTTTTCAGTTTACATTTTTCACGCTCTGAAGCACTCAGATAATGCGATATTTCTTTTATATTGAAATATTGAAATTAAAATGCGTCAACAGATGGATATTTCCTCACTAACGCACATTTTGTTTAATGAAAACACAAAGATCGTTTACGGTGGTTTTTAAGTCCCGGCTCTATTTTAAAAACCCACCCTTTTACATCGCATTGTCTTAAACAATAATTGAAAAACATAAGTACTTTATGGTGTGGTACAGTTTTAATAATTATAACAAAAAAGAATTTTCGTTTTAACAATTCAAATAATCGTTAGCTCCAAATTATCGGATTCGTCACTATACTTTGCTCGCTATAAGCATACGCGTGATTGAATAACAGGGGTTTTAAAATATAATGTTCATTAACTATAGAGTACTTATAATAATTGTAAGCTACAGTTGTATTTCCCTTTTAAAATAGGTTTTCTAAGTTTCACACTATAAAATTTAATAAATGAGTATACTGCAGCTGTTGTAAGCAAATAGTTTATGCATGACGTGTTAAATCCTCTCAGAAAATCGAATTAATTTAGGATTTTATTTTTATTTTCAATCGGATCCTAAGATAATAAGAAAAAAATGTACTCAAACGTGCTTAAATATTGGCCTTTTATTTCAGGTCACGATTAATTTCTATGTGTATATAATTTTAAACAAGCTAACAAATGAGACAGGTTTTAGATTGTAAAAAGATTAGTTATACGAGTAATACTAATAGGTATACTAATAAATATCTACAGCCCTGTATTTTGTAATAGTCAAATTCAACTATTGATAAATTTGTAAAAGATTTTTCCTTAAATCTTTACACTTTAAGGTATCCCTAAATGTATGTACGCTACCGTTACAACTGTAATATTTTGAAATCCGTCTGCCATCAATATTTTTAAGAATTAGATTTAAACTTAATTTTCTTTCGTCTATCCAACATTCTTTTTCAAATCATGCTCTGTATAAATGTATACTAAATTAAATTAAATAGTTGATAAGTGATTGATGTTGAATTTTTATAATAATTCATAAATAAATTAAACTTATTTTTCAATTTTCTAAAATCAAGCCGATGTTTTTCACATGTAGGTATAAACCTATTAAATAAAGTTCCGTTACAAATTATTAACTGCCAATCTTATATTAAATATTAACAATCAATAAAAATATAGTTGATCAGTAACCTCAACAACCTATTATAGCTTCAAAAGTTTATGCGTTGTGGACCGGATAATAATATAACATTGTAATTATTTTTATTCTATTTGTATTCGTATGTCATAATTTGTATTATTATTAAATCTTTTGTACTGCTTTTAAATAATTTTAAATCTTACTGTGATCTTGAGCGTAAACAATTGTATTTACCTATTTTTATAATTATTTATTTTTTTCTTTATTAGTACTCCAACTTCACCGATAAGAGGATATCCTAAGTGATGAGTTGGGTCATTACATCCTATGTTATGTATTATCACAAATTGTAAATACTTCGTTGGCCAAATAAAATATTATTATTATTATAATTAAATACAATCAGTCGGATTGGATGTGAATTGAACTTTATTTTAGTTGAAATTCGAATTTCCTACTATACGAAAAAAAGTTACAAGTAACTACTAACTTATAACTATAAAGATATTTAAGTTTATATAATATATACAAAGAACTACAATAAGCGATTTTTAAAGAATTATTATTCATTAAAATAATAGTTAATCAATTATTATACTTAAGCGATCGTTCTGTAATTAATCTGCGATTTCTGTGAAACGACATTTTTGCTATATCACGAGTATCAATCAATGTGTTAAACCGACAAACGGTATTAAAACTATCAATTTTACTCCCCGATTCTTTCCAGCAATCAATATCTCTTTAAATATTTTTTCATTCCATTGACCCGATATATTTCTCAATTTATAACTACTTAACTAAAATAATAAATACAACGTTTTACGTTAAAGTCCGTTTATAAAATATATAATTTTAATTAAATTTTACTAGTATTTTTCAATATTTTATTCTTGTATTGCAATAGCACATCGTCGCGTATAACGACAAGTGACAACACCGATCGGCTTTGATGTACTGCCTATCCAGAATACGGTAACCAGCAACTTCTAACTCTCATCTATAAAACAATTCCGAGCAGTTTAAAAGAAAAAAAACTGAAACGGCAGTGGTATCGCGCCCTTCCAACCTAATAATTATAAATTTAAAATCATATGGTTGTTCCTCACACGAGATCGAGAAACTTCTCCTACGACTATTCCTGTCCGTTTTTGTCTGACAATCTCATGAATGTTGTAATTGTTTTCAATCCCTTGTCATTGGTACATTGGGCATTGCGTGTAACATATTACATAAATTGAAATTAAAAAAAAAAAAACATTGCTCTTTTATAACCCATATCCAAGAGACGCCAAGGTTTCACATAGATGTAAAAATAGTTAAATTATGAGAAAATTGATCGACATTTAAGTACTGTAACAACATTTTTGTAATATTATTAAAGTTGAAAATTTTGTATTTTAATCTTGTATTTCCCCTATTTTCAATTAAAACTATTGTACTATATTTCAAATCTATGAACCATTTTTATTATTAATCAATAATATATTGTACTTTAGTTAAATCATAATTGAATCGTACGAATCTTGTAATAGTTTACCCAATTAGTAATTGCTTATAAAATATTGCATTATTATTACTGTGTTAAATATATTAAATACAAAGTATCGAAAAGATGTGCAAGAAAGTTTCTTAAGAACCTTCTTTTGTTAAAGTTTCCGTTGGTTTACATTACAGAACAAATGCGATAAAAAATTAAAAAATGTCGATAAGGGAATTATACAGCATCGGATACCGGTTCCAGTTTACTCACCTCTGTATAATAATATTATTATAATAATATTTTAATTTGAAAACAACGAAAAATCATTGTATTCTACAGAAAATATTTGGTTGACTAAAGTTCTAGTTACTAGAAGGTCGCGTCCTATTAAAATAATTCAATTTTCCCGTGAGTAAAATGATTATAAATAGGGAACGGATTTATATGTGCAAAAATCGTTAAAATATGCTTCAAAAAATACTAAAATATGCATTTATGCTAAACATTTTCACTTAAAATTTAATATGATTGAATAAGTTTGATTTTATTATTTTTATTAGATATTATTATGGAAAAAGGGGGACACGAAAACTTAATATTATATAATACATATGATATATCTTTCGTTCTTGTCGTCTTCGCCAATAATAGTCTTAATTTATACCAATAATATTATCAATTTGAGTTAGACTACTAGAAATTTAGCCACATTAAAATAGTGAAAATAAAAATATTTCACTCGTCATCGAATTCATATTATATTTAATCAATAATTTACCTTATTGTACGTCTGGGTGATCAGCACAAAAATATGTACTATTGTTAAAAGTATGCACCGTTTAACAATAAATAAGCATAAAATATGCAATAAAAAGTTAAAAATATGCAAAATATGTAAAACAAAATTGGTGTTATTTTAACAAGAATGATTTATGATTTAAAACATGCACATTTTTAATCAGATTTCAAACACCTTATTCTAATAAACGTACGCATTTACATATGAATCCGTTATAATTTTACAAAAACGTCCCGACCTAATATAACCAATTTATACGTGAACAATATTTACTACTGCGGTTTTTTCGAAACCGGCAAGGCTTCAACTGGTTATTTTTGAAATCGTGATTATGAAAAAGTACTGAAGAAAGTCCTGGTCCTCGGGGTGATTTTGATGGGAAACAGCGACGATCATTTTTAATTGCGTATCAATGTAACCGAGACGCGTAATACT
Source organism: Periphyllus acericola (assembly GCA_949715065.1). Classification (NCBI taxonomy): domain Eukaryota; kingdom Metazoa; phylum Arthropoda; class Insecta; order Hemiptera; family Aphididae; genus Periphyllus; species Periphyllus acericola. The sequence continues at coordinate 14,811,510 of OX454271.1, forward strand.
ATTACCGCCCCAATGCTGTGGCTGTACACACACACACACACACGCATATGTACGCATAATACACGTTATGCGAGTGTTCTTCTCGGTTAATCCCGTTTAGGGATCACAGCACCGGAGGCGTGATTTAGGTAAATTCCACGCTATACACGTGCTGCGTAAAAAACAATATACACATGTATATTGTTCGAGTGATACGTAGTGTCACGCGATATTGTTACGCAATATTATCTAATATGCATATGATTGAGATTATCGGTAGACAGTGGCGACGGCCGGTTTTGGTTGTCGTTCGCTAACCGGGAAAGTGAGAACACGTCGTGATTTGTGTTCTAGTTTTTTCCACCCTTTTTTTACCTTTTGTTTTGTTAATTTCTTGTTACCATTTTTACCACCAAGCACCGTTTACCACAATATTGCACCACTAGTCATCCTAACCGTCTTTGTGTATTACTTCCACCACCACCAGCGCGACCAAATCAGGTCATTTATTATTCTTGTGCATTATTGTTGTTATTATCTACTGTACGGTTTTCTTTTATATTATTTATCATCCCATAGCTGGCCAGCACAAGTGTGCCCCAAACGATTATTATTATTTTTACTAAATAGTACACCGTTTAATATTTTTAAAAGGTCGTATTTTTTCATACAGTCCACTCCCACTCCCAAACAAATATAATAACAATTATAGCGTGTCCGCGTGTATAAGCTACGTGCATCCGCGGATTAATATTGGAGTGCATACAGTAGTATAAATTTTTTCGCCCGCGATTCTCGCCGTGCGAAGAGTTCGAAGTAATGAGCTCCAGATACGTGAGCGCTTTGGAAGCACGCGTGGACCCGGTAGGTGTGCGAAAACGAAACGGTAGTTCAAAGAAAACCACACGCACACGCTAGAAGTGAGTGTCTTAAATACAATTTTACACATTCGTTATCGTATCGAAAAATCGCGTTGTATTCCGTTAAATCATTTACCCAAGTACAAGCCTAGTACGAGAACGAACACGTCCGACGAAAAAAAATTTGAATATTCCTTTTCCCGACATCGACAATTTTTCTCTCGAACCGTCCGTGCCCGCCCCTTCGAAACTGATTTCCGACACAACCGCGGGTCCAACTGAATCATCGTTGCGACGGAAAGCAGACGGCAAAAAATATCACGTGCGCCCGTACGCGATGTATTTATACAATATATTTACCTGCCAGTTGTGCAGAGAGACTTTACGCGATCGCTGTCAGCTGTGCCAGAGTCGACTTGATCTCGTGCGTGTACGCGGCGGCAGGTGATCGCTCGCGCGGGTTAGTCGACGAAAGTGTTACTATTAATATTATTAGTTGTTACTATCTTCTTCGTTCCGCGTCACCGTCGTTATTGTTCTTACGATATTATTACGACGGGAAAACGATCGAGGTCCGTCTGTTTGCGTGGTACGTGTATGAATAATGCGCTTCGAATTGTACAGAGTCCACGCCTCCGGGACGTCCTTTTCCACCCTCAGCGCCGCGTCGCGCCAGCACCCTTCGTCGTCGTCCGCTCCGACGAACTCGTCGCCGTAACGCCGCCCGCGCCGTAGTCGCCGCCGCACACCTTATTCCCCGCCGCCGCCGCCCCGTCGCGGAAAACAATAATTTTTACGCGTCGACGTTTAACAGCTATAAAACTCGTGTAAATCCCTTCGGACTAAACAAGGAGGAAAAAAGATTTCCTCTCGCCCCCATCCACCCCGTCATCCGCTCACTCGTCGCCGCGCATTCATATTGTTATTATATTGCCGCAGCTATACATGTATGTGTATACGTGATGTACGCGCCGAGTATATACATATTATGCAGATCAATGTGCGATGTTAATGGACTCGGCGGAACGCGTCTCGCGAAACAACGGTAACAAACGGAATAAAAAAACAATACGGCCGTAATAACAACAATATATACATAATAACGTGTGCGGCGGTGCGCGGGTGGGCAGGAAGATGGATCCGAGAGAGCTCTAAAAAAAAAACACGTTTCATAATAATATAATATATTACAATGCGTACGTACGTGTACAGTCTCTTCTTCGCGGTACACAGGGTCTAGTGCTCGTCCAGGCGCCTCTGCGTGTCAACCACCCCCCCCCCCCCCCCCCATGACCGAAAAATTCGTGTTTTTCATTTTTGATCTATTATATGTAAAATGTTATAATCATATTTGTAATAATGCATAACATAATAAAATCAAGATTTGGCTGAGGCTGTTAAGTTAGCTGATGCAGCAAAACACAAACTTCAGCAAAGAAGGCAATATTCTACAGATAACTTCAACAATATTTTTGTGACTATAGAAGATATTTGTAAGAAGTACAATATACCTGTGACTAAACCGAGACTTGCCTCACGTCAAACTAACCGTTCTAACATTATAACACACTCCGTAGCCGATGTATCTATTTTATAAAGTTTTTTTCAACCCCCCCATTATGAAATCCTTTGCATCGTACGTGGCGTAAATATACAAAACATATTATACGCGCATACCGCTGTGCATGTACATACGTATCGATGAATATTTTACAGCGACGACCAAGTGACGAGTAGGCGCACAATAAAGCGTGCGAAAATATACGTTTCGTTTGGTTCCATGTACGCGTATTGGTACGGCCGCGCGAACACGCGGAGGAGAGGAAGAACAATTCCTCTTGAAAAAAAGTAATTTCAAATCATATTACATCATTGCGGTTCTCGCGACAATACGGAGCGTTGTGCACGAGTAATAAAATAATATAATACATTTCATCTTTTTATAAAACATTTTAATCACATAATTCATTGAAAAGAACATAATAATGCGTTTGGATCGTTTCCCGAATCCGTACATCTCCCTGCCCCTGTCCCTATATTTACGCACTACAACCACTCCGTTCGACCATTGCATACAATACCGTTTGTTTCACTTGTCCTTGCAGCAAAAATAAGAACTGGCGTCATGATCAATATTAAGACTTTATTACAGTTAAAATAATATACTGACAACCTGGCGTTTGCGCGCTTCGCCACCCCTTGAAAAAATTAATATATAAATATAAATATATACGTACAAGAAACTTAAATCACCTTATTACGTCGTTAAAAATAATATACATGTTTTAGTATGCCTAACTTAATGTTATGGCTACTATCTACGTTTTAACGAGTTCAACACTTATTTTTATTTATTTATATTATTATTATAACACTTACGTGTATGAGCGACAAACATTGGAAATAAGTACAATGAACGTGGAAGGTAAACATTAATACGTGTATACGAAAATAATGCGTGGAGCTTATGTATTATATTATGAATGAAAATATTATGGTTGTCTGTAGTTTTAAAATTGTTTATACATTTTTATTTGTTAGACGCGGTGCAACGAAAACGTTTGGAAAAATAGTTAAATCATTAAATGCAGAATTAATTTCAACACATGGTGTCTGATAAAAAAAAAAAAAAGAAGGGATTTAAAAACAACCCTTCGTGTACACGAGCTCGTCTGATACGAAGCCGTTAAATTCCCACTAACCCTCCTACGTTCGCGGTATGGTCGGGAGACGAACACCACAAGTGTGTCATGGTGAACCTTTTTTTTTTTTTAATTTCTATATATGTAAAAAAAAACCCCCAACAGCGGAAAACAAATGACGATTGAGACTTTTCGAGTACGCTTTGGAAAAAGGTCTGGGAAAACAGCTATAATGATTCACAACCCTCTTGACAAAATAATCAAGACTCGAAAGCAATGGGTTTTTAAAACGTTAGGGGTAGAATTGGTTTTAGTAGTAGGGAAACTTTTGATTACTAAAGGCGTTGAACCGTGTACTGTACAGTGTAAGTAATAATACGTAGGTATACCGACAGCTGCATTCCATACCCATGTAGGTACTAAAATAATACACAAAGGTACACACACGCACATATATATATATTATAAATACATGTGGGCGGCGTAATGAAATCTTTAACTTCACAAGGGATAACCACTTTTTAGCAGTCGGTGAAAAAATGACTTAGGTGTATACTTTCATTCGTTTACGTCTTGTTCACTGGTCGAAATTAGCCATCACATTAAGGTCAACTTTTCAATTGAAAATATTATGCTTATTACGAATTAATATTTCTGATGAAATTTTTATCTACTCAGGCTGCTGGTAGCATTGATTTATTATTTAAGTATTCTTAAGTAAACGTATTCATTGATAGTGATCAGTGATGATATATTTCGATCTAAGTCATTCCATAAGCGCCAAGCTATATAAAGAACGGCGCACCCTTAGAGTCACTAATTAAAGAAAAGGTTTCTTGCGGAAGTTTGGTATTTCGCAGATTTTACGTATGTAAATGTAAAGTACAACTTTTAATTGTTAATTTGAAACCTTCATTAGTAGTCGCAGTAGGTATATAAACTGCGTTCTTTAGAATAGTTTTAAATTTACATTTGACGATCAACACAAGCAAACTAATTCGTTGTGAACAACATTTTAATGTTCCGTTACTAACTTAAAACTATCTTAGAAACTAAACGTAAGTTATGGTTGTAACATATAATAATGTACAAAAATTATATATGATATTAAACGATAATTTTTAGCATTATTTGGAAATATTACTTAACCCAAAATTAATTTTACAGAAAAATAAAACGTTATACAAATTATGAACTTTTTAAATATTCTATTACAAACAAATTGTTTATAAGGTCAGTATACAGTAGCAAACAGTATCGTTCAGTGGTCGATATTTGACTAGAAAAACAACATTATTTAATTCTGTAATTTATTAAAGCGTATAAATTGAGCATAATTAATAATAATAATAATTGTAATTATCATAATTTCAAATACTTTTAAAAAGCATACAAATTGTTTAAATCGTTTGAAAATTACACCATCTCAAATTTTCAAGAAAATATTTTTATAAATTTTTTACTCAAACTAAAGCTCTCTAAACAGGTGATAAGACTTACATAAATTATTTACAGTTTAAATAATAATACTTCCATCCAATGAAGATAAACATATTTTTCAACTCGTATAAAAAACACAAAGTACTTAATACATTTTCTTAAGTAATCATGTATTACAATGATAATTTATCATGTATAAAACTATACACAAAATCCATAATAAGTTGCAACAGTGTGTAAAAAAAAATAATTTAGGCAAAGAAAAATAGTTCACAGTTATATGATAGGTATGATTAAGGTATCTCAGAAAAAATTCAATGAACAAAAAAAAAATCAAAAGTATAACAATAATAAATTGGAGTAAAAAAAATTAACTCTAGTGAACATGTGTACAATAAAATGTTAAACTATCACAGTAAAAATAATAAAATATATGAAAAAAAAATTTAAACTAAAAAATAAAATATTTATAACATGAACAAAATATAGTAGAAGTAATAATAACAAAAAAAACTCTTTTTAAACAAAAAATTAAATGAATAATCGTTAATGATTTGTAAAAACTCTTGGAAAACAGAAAAAAATCAATAAGTACACAGTAAATAATTAACAATGTCTATGTAAAGTAAAAATCTCTACAAATTAAGAAGAATCCATAAACGGAAGTAACAAATTAAAAACAAAGCTCCTTAAGGGGGAATAGCAAAAAACTGTACGAAATATATAAAAATAAGGAAAAAAAACTCCGAAGGGAAAAAAAATTAATCGGCTTTTAGCATATCGGAATATTTTAGATTAAAAAAAAAAAACAGTAAAATCGAGAGACAATTATCTTCTTTAGTTATTAAAAGTACATGTATTGATACCCATTGATTTGATATGTTTTAACTCCTTACCTGACAAGTCGGATGTTGTCGAATGTTGTTATAATGATACCCAACCATTCACTGCAAGAGGTTGGACAATTTATTTTGGCGATCGGGATTGTTTTTTAAAAAAACTGGACTCGCCCGGTACGTCTCTGACAATAAAAGGCTATTTAATACATCGCTTCACACGTCCTGCAACAACCTCGAGTAAAACCCATGATTTACAATGTGTTGCACGGTGACCAGGAACTTCGCGAACCACTCCATCCTCTAGCAGCTACTCAGTCGGTTTTTTATCTCTTGAAACTTGCCTAAACTTGTTTAGTCCGTGCGGACAAGTCATGGTGATCCTGATTTTTTCAGCGTAATTATTGTGTTCGCGTTTTTTCGCAATCGTCACCGGTAAAGCCATTAACGATGAGACAACTCCTACGAAGTTTTCCGCTGCGTTGGGGGGTTGTACTTGCTGTCGGTTCTCGGTACACGACGCGCCCCGACGCCTCGATACGCCATGTGCTTGAGCAAATATTTCGGGAACATTTTGCATCGTATATGTTATGTGAGTTATGTCGTAGGGTTGGTGACACGCTCTGCCACAGTGTCCGACAACCGCACGACCACTCCGCGGATGGACTTTTCACGGGCGCTAAGCAGCTGGTTCCGGCACGCGTCACTTCAGCGGTAATGGCTTCTTCGATGTTATCCTTAGCTACGCCGTTGAAGGGTTCTTTCCGTGGGTTACCCATACACGATTCCAAGAACTTTTTAACTGCCGCCGTTTTCGTCGAAGATTGCGCCTGTGCCCCAGTACTACGTTTCACTTGCTCGATCAGACTGTTTGGAAGCATTTCCTACTGTAGAATTTTCGAAACGGAAACGCTGTACTGTGGGTGATAATCGGTGTTGAAACCGGGTTATGGCAGTTATCCCAAATGTATGCATTTCGAACTCGGATTTTCTTTGAATCCAGGACAAATGTTTGCCCAAGGCTTCGGGATCGGATAAAAATCCGTGTTCGATAACGCCACCGAACAAATGCGCATATCGTTTGACAGCTTCCACGGAATATCTTAGAAAATACTTCGTCTCATCGAATAAAAAGCTAACAAAATTATCAAAAATTTCCCGGTCACGTTTTATCGGGGACCTTTTGCATTTAATCATTGTTTACAAAACTCTTTCCGTTGCACGAGAGGGTTCAGCTCAACGATCGAAAATCTGCGCGTGACAACTCAGTGCTTCTTGTTTCGAATTGATAAATGACATTGAATGATTTGGAGACGGCGCAACAGTTGCGACTACTCGCTCGCCACTCTCCGGGGGTGCAATTTTGACATCAGTTTGCGACGCTGATGTCGGCTGATCTTAGGGCTGCTGGACCCAATACCAGCCGGTCTGCAATCTTCCGATACCATTTTCGCCAATTTAATGATTTTTACAGCACTAGTGACTGATAGGGTAACAAGGGGCTGGCTGGCCATCCCCGCACTCTCACGGTCGCATGATAACGGCCGAAGTGAGCCCGCTACGTTGGAAACGGGTTTACGCCTGGATCACCCACTCCTGCCGACCTCTGGGGTTCCGAAGTCCCTGTGGAGGTAACAATACACTTGTCTACAACGCTCGTACTTGGTTTTTTGAGTGATTTCCTTCACTTGCATTTTATATTCCTATTGCCAGGTTGTTTAGCTTGTCCGTGACTGCTTATTCCACCCCGAAGGGATGGCTTATTCGCAATCTGGAGACGCACCCGAAGTCATGCTTATGCACATGGGGACTTACTGAGGACGGACGAAGAAAGACAAATGCGCGTACGGAGTTCTTTTGCACAAGTTTAACGTCGTATCGGAACAACTTTAAACAACTGATTCAGTATTGGCCGCTGTTAATAAAAAAGGAACAACGATTTACTGTATTACGACGGTTCATGCGAGATAAAATTCGTACGAGACGTGTATCGTTAAGGCTTAGGAGGTTTATAGGAAACTGGTAACTGCCCGCAATTGTTTTCCTAGTCTATTCCTACAAACTATATCCGGTTAATTTAGCTGTACTATCGGTACTGAATCGAATCAATTGTTCAATTCCGTCAAACATTATTATTAGTTTAGAGAGATACGACACAGTCTAAGGTCACTGTTAAAAATGAAGAATGTAATTTGGTTTTTAATAGATATTTTTTTGATTTATTGTACCATAAATAATGTCAAAGCGGAAAAGAATTGAGCCTGTGCCTGATAGAAATTTTTTTGTAACAACAGGGTCAGAAAAAGAGAATTTGGTGAATGAGAATATCGAAAATAATATATGCTTACTAGTAGTGCGTCACTTGCATGTATGTGTATTATAAACATTCGCTGTGTATTTATTTTATCGCTGAAACTCGATAGTGTTATAGCGAAAATACATCATAATAATATGCGTAATCGCATTGCAGGAAACATCGTACTTAAAACGTACCTATTCGTGAAATGAAACGAAAGTCAGCGGTATAAATGAAGAATATAGAAACACACTTGTATACACTCGTGAAACTAACAGCTTGTATGTACAGGATGACTCGCGAGCCGACCAAACCACGCGTGATCCTTCGTCCTCTCGTGCGGCACCCGGACCGCGCATAAGCCTCTTTTATCATTACGGTCGCGTGGGTCCGCGCGTATCGATATATGAACCGATTTGGATTGTCAACAATCGAGGCGGCGCGTGTGACGACGACTACGCATGTATATAGTCTCATCGCAGTGTATAAGTTCCCCGGGGATATTAAAAGGCTCCTAAAAGGTTGCGGTGTGCGGAGGGGAGGTTTTCTCATATACATGTGTGTGTGTGTGTGTTTGTGTATATTGTGTGTAGCGTTCTCTTGTTCAGATTAAAATGCGTCAACAAAAGAACAGAAGCGGAGAAAAGAGAATGCACCGAGAGACATTACATGTATATAAAAGCCGTACACATATATACTACCGCGGTATACGCAAACTATACGTCGTGGGAGATTGATCAAGAGACGGAAGAAAGACGAAGAGACTGCGAGAGAGAAATACACACGCACACGCACAGTATATAGCAGTAAGAGTTTCCGTTGTGCGTTTATATAATGTATTCAACCAAGGCGGACGGGATTAATGCGGAAAACGTTTTCCTCCCTTTACGCCACGTTAGACAACAGACATCAGCACAGCGCGTCCCTGCGAGATTCCGTCGATTCTTTCCACTCGCCTTCCCCTATCCCGCGCACACCGAATACCTACACACGTGTGTGTGCGCGCGCGTGTATACCTTTCGGATAAGCCCTATATCGCATCACCGGTCGTAGGGGTAGGGAACGAGCGTATATTTCATTTAATAATAAGACGCGGTACATTTCGTCGCGAAACCGTCTTCTCCGCTCGGTGCGCGCGGTATACATGCACACAAAGCACCGCCGCGCCGTCACGTTATTATTGTTCCATCCCGAAATTTCAACTCGAGAGGAGAGGAGGACGTTTATTTCATATATACATGCAGCGAGCGCGCGTACACCACCCTACAGTCCCGCCGAATATGATGTATGGCTACGTGTTTAAGGAATTTAATGTCGTCAATTTGCGTTCAAACATAATATATCTCGTACACTAATACGTATGAATAAGATGATAATATCTTGTATAATATCTAACGTGCGCGACAAAGACCATTTCCTATTGTGCAGTGCGTCGACGGGGGGTGCAGGGATTGCAGCGGCGGGGGTGTGCAAATCACAACCGGAAGCGAATAGCGATTACGCGTACCTGCGTGTATTATGTTCCTACCACCGAATGAGAAATTATAATAAGTTACGTGGAGATTATTAATTATCACGCTCGAAGAGAACGTTTTGTTCCGAAATACTTATAAAACGAAACAAAAAGTTGCTGTACCCGTAATTATGAATTAATATATTATGCGTATGCACATTTAAATGGGTTTCGATTACATACCACGTGTGATACAACTATAACGGACATATATGTACATAGTGCTGGATTTTAGTGCTGCAGGCTTTCCCATGTGATGATCCGCGTTTGGTGTTGGTGGACACATGGTGTCGTTGATATAATTAAATACGATGCACCCTATATACAAGTACCATCATTTTATTATAGTTATAAGTTCGATATTTATTTGGCGTAGTGTCACGGGACACCTCTTCCTCTTACGCCGGCAGAGCCGGATTAAGTACTTTGGGGGCCGTAAGCAAATTATTTAGATGGGTCTAATTAATTACTTAATAAATATAGGTAATAAACAGGTATATATATATGAGTATTGAGTATATGAAGAATATTGTTTTCTATTAGATATATAATAGTCTTTCACCAAATTTAGGGGGGGGGGATTATGAGTGAATACTACAAATAACAAAATATTATTATATTATATTACAAATGAATATAAAAAGATTTAACTCAAAACTATGATAAATTGAAAATTTTTATTTATAAAATATATTTTTAAATTATAAGTAAATACATAAATTATTATAACATTAGTCGCTGCTGTCATCGTCGCAACTATCAACTTTTTATCAAAACATAATTCTTTTTTTCTGGATTTCTCATTTGCAAAATTTTGTATCACATCTTCAAAGTTTAGAGATTTTACAAATTCACTTTCAATACTTAAAATTCCAAGATTTTGTAGGTTATTTTGTGATAATGAAGATCTTAAAACGTTTTTTAATAATTTTAATCGGCTAAATGATCTTTCTCCTGTACAGTTGGTACACATAAAAGAAAGATATAAACGTAACAACCGTTCAATATTTGGAAAACTCTAGGTCACATTTAAATCAATTATCATCTTATACATGTTAAGCAAAATATTTTTATTCTTATTTTCGTTCGTTGTAATTAATGATAAAGACGTTGACGAAAAACTTAAAAACTTTGTAAACTCATTTGTGAAATCATCAGGGAAATCTTTTGGATACCTTTCTAATAACTTTTTCATTCCTCCTTCTATGTCTTCAATTTGCATGTCTATTGAAATGTCTGATAATAACTTAAAATTATCCCTTACGGTAGTAATAATTAATTTTTAAAAACTAGACATTTTACGGGCCGAATTTTTTCGATGGCCGTAAGCAATGCTTATTTTGCTTGTAGGTAAATCCGGCCCTGTACGCCGGTAAATATATTACAACGTAACAAAATTACATATTGTAAGAAAAAAAAATACAGATTGTACTATTATACATTTTTTATAATAAGAAAAAAAAGTTCGACGTTTCAAGCTTGTTTCGAGACATTTCTGAAAAGTGAAACCATATGAAATAGTTGTCCATTGTGTTTACGATGGTTGTTTATCGGAGAGATTTGTCAATTTAAAGAGCAAGAACCATTGACACAATGGTTATTGTCTCATTGGTTCTTGATAACTCATATTATAAATGTTCATAATTCTCATTTATTGTTAGCGTTTGATTAGAAATTCGCTATCAGGGCAAAAGTAAAAGGATCGATTTAAGATTACAAAATTATACTTTTACTATAACCAATACAAATTTGGTGCCCTAGGGGCATAAGAAAACTTCGAAAAAGTTCCACTATTATAAGGTCAATCAAGTTAGGCAGAACAAAATTCTAAGGCGGTTACGATAAAGAAGTTGGGTCACTGAAATCGAATGTTTCTCCTTAACGTATCGTTCTATAGACAGGTTACAGTTTATCTCAGAATACTTTCAACTAAATGTTTGAAAAAAAAATCTTTCCTTTCAAAACGTGATTATTTCGAGAATAGAGCATATAAATCGACATTATCCTTGTGAAAAATAAATTTTTCTATAATTTTGCGAATGTCATACAAAATAATTTTTTTTTATTGACGAAATTTAGCAACAATTATTATAGCTCCGTACAATATTTACAGAATATACTATTATATTCATTAAAAAGTAAGTACTCGTTATTAACAGTTTAACCAAGTTTAATCAGTTACATCGGAAAAAAACGACTATTTTAAAAAATCTCCCGATTTTAATTGGTAGGTTATATATTATTTGATTTTAAGTCGTAAACGATGACGTGGTTAACTAGAATCCTTACGTCGTTCGATGTAGTCCCGTTGTAATCGGTCGGCGCTATTCTCAAATGTTATTTTAACGACTTGCGGCATCTATTGTACGCGATGGGTTACCTGATTATACGGTTTGTCATTTACAGTAGGATTGCCGTTTTTACCTTTCTACTCGTTTCACACTTTCGTCGCGCACGCCTTGTAATTAATAATTATGATTACAATAATAACTAATAAGCACATATTTTGAGTGAATTATTATCACCGCCGTTTCGGCGCTGTACTTCAGTGGCGCGTTTAGGATTTTCCCTAGGAGGGGACACCTAATTACTGATCACGCTAGCGATTTGATATTTACATATTTTCGGTTATAACGCAGTTCGTTCGAGATTAACGACATGAGGATAAACTATTCACTCCTCTACGTGACGGTAAGCACTAAAACTGCACGCGCATACCGTCTCCGTGCCGCGTTTCAAATTATAATATTACTATAACGACTAATAGGTCGCGGTCGGACGCTTGTTACTATAGAAAACGCGTGCATTATCAACGCCATTGTCGTCCGTACCGCGGTGACGTCAGGTCGATGGGGGGGGGGTCAGGGTAGAGGAGTTTCTCTGTGCTCGGGTCGGCTCGTTACCGACCGATTGAACGGGCATTGTGAACGCGGCCATTCGCAGGATTACTTCGATTGAAACGTCATCGTCTTCCCCAGGTACAGCGGGCAGGTGCGAACCGTTTACACTTTGAAGCGCCGACTGACGGACGGACGGCCGTGCGACCGAACGACGACTTGATCGCTCCGCCCGACGACCACTCATCGGAATACGTGGTCTAACGTCATCGTAATATACGACTAATAACGTACTGTTGCAAGGTATCTACCACACTATAATTATTAACTGTTATTATAAATTATTATTATTTTAAGAATAGACTATTCGGTTGCTCAACATCGGCACGGCGACATAAATCCCGCGGGATCATGGTTAATAGCGGGGCGGAGGGGCTGCAACCTTATTGCCCACAAATTATACTTTTCACTCGAGTGATTGGAACTAGTTTGGGGCGCACGATGCAATTAAATGTACATCTATGGTTCGCGGACAAAAATTCCAATCATGGGAAATGGCTAAAAAGTGTTTTTGGTTTCCCATATTTTACCCCAGAAAAAGTAGAAGGTGCCCTTACGCAATATTAAAATCAGTTTCCTCAACGTTACATTTATAATTTTATGATTGCGTTCTTGAAACCTATGTACTTTCCAAATCAAAATCAATCCTATCTCATGGGCAGGGCGTCCGGAAGTCGAACTCCGAACTGCGATGAAGGGTGCAGAAGCGCATTTCGTAGTGCACTTTTACACTCCACGTCCCCAGGTACAATACAGATAACACTAAAAAATACGTAATTTTTAATATGCGAGCCGGAACCAAATTAAATATAACATCAAAAAATAAATACAAATTATAGTCGTAAAGATCATCTATAGAATCGGTTGAACATCGAATAAGCTTATGGACAATGTTTTAACCAAAAAATAACAAACGAATCAATAAATAACATATTTTGATCATCAGTATTGACATTGATATGTGTGTTCCGTCACGAGGATAAGCACACAGGAACCAATGAATATTATATACGCACACACAGTCCTAACTCTTAAGTCTGTTTAGGGGAAGGAAAATGTACAAACCTTAAGAGTTATAATAATTTATATAAACGTATTAAAGTTGAAAGCCAAAATGTAAACGTGCGCAAGCAAGTTGTTACTTTAGTATTCGTATTTCGAACGCAAACCAAGACCGCCCGGCGATCGGTACTCCAAGTATAATTCACATAGATACTACAAGTGCGTGCCGTATGATAATCGTAAATCGGCGTTATCATGATTAATCGGTGGCGCCGGAATCGCGTCCTCCCGTCCCGTTGTCATGGAATAAAAAGAACACGCACCGCCCGACACGACGTCTGGGCCACTCGAAAACATCTGTTCCTGTAACCTCTTAACTATTTTTTTTTGAACGCAATCAACCCTTTTGGTTTTCAGTTTTTCACTAGGCCAAAGGTCTCAAAAGTTCCTCTGTCCACCGTGAAGCCCAAAGGTTTTCTTTGGCTCCCGTCTACCGCCGATACTACTTACCACCGCCGTCCGACCCCGACGACGAATCTTTACCATGGCCCACAGGATATTCCACAAAATCGTAAGTCCTCCGATTTTGCGCTCTCGTCGCATATTATTCACACCTGACCTAGACGATCGTACGACTGCGTTACCTAGTGGTCATTTTTCAACGGGAATTCTTGTCGGTTTGTTTACAGAACAACTTCTCCCAGTACCTGGCGCGTTCCTACAGCTCGGACGTACGAAAAGTGACGCTGATCCCTGGAGATGGAATCGGTCCTGAAATTTCGGCCGCTGTACAGAAAATTTTCGAAGCTGCCAAAGTAAGTGCCTACGTTCTACACATAGTTCGTGTGTTAAGTTATCTAAATTGTTTTCGCGGAAAAATATCCTACCATTTCTACCTGGAAAAGGAAATAATAAATAATCAACCAAAATTAAAACTTATTTGATTTCCAAGTCATTCGTTTTTGTTAGTCATGTTATCGCATTCACTTTGACAATTTTCCAATACAAGTAAATTGTGGGTTTGTTGGCATTGTCAAAACTTCTTTTATTTGTCTGAATTCTAGAAAATTTACCTAGTGATAGTTATTTTTAATATGAAAATGTATCAATTAATTATCTCTAGGAATCTAGTTTAAAAAAAGTTTATACTTATTGGTTAGATTATTATAATATATTAAAAGCAAAATATTATGTTGTTCTTTTAGACTCCAATTGAATGGGACGTAGTAGATGTTACTCCTGTGAGAGCTCCAGATGGTACAATGAAAATACCATCCAAAGCTATTGAATCTGTCAATACAAATAAAATTGGTCTTAAAGGACCTCTTATGACACCCGTTGGAAAAGGTCATCGTTCATTAAATTTGGCACTTCGAAAGTGAGTTTATTAATTCATTGATTGTTACTTGATTACTTACGATTTGTGTTTAACTTTTTTAGAGAATTTAATTTATACGCCAACGTAAGGCCTTGTCGCTCACTTGAAGGTTATCCTACTTTATACGAGAATGTTGATGTAGTAACGATTCGTGAAAATACTGAAGGAGAATATTCGGGTATTGAACATGAAATTGTCGAAGGAGTTGTGCAATCCATCAAATTGATCACCGAAGAAGCTTCTACTAGAGTAGCCGAATTCGCTTTTAAATATGCAGTTGAAAATAAACGATCCAAGGTCACCGCAGTACATAAGGCTAACATCATGTATGTGTGATAAATATTATTTTCCGTTCAATGTGACGTGTTTAAAAATGTGAAATTTTACAGGAGAATGTCTGACGGTTTGTTCTTGAGATGTTGTCGTACGGCTTCTTCCAAATACCCACAAATCAAGTTTGAAGAAAAATATTTAGACACCGTATGTTTAACTATGGTTCAAGACCCAAGTCATTATGATGTTTTAGTCATGCCTAATTTGTATGGTGATATTTTGTCAGATATGTGCGCTGGATTAGTTGGTGGTTTAGGTCTAACACCCAGTGGAAACATTGGCAGTAATGGTGCTCTGTTTGAATCTGTAAGTTAAAAGTATTGCATAAGTATGAAGTGACATGATTTTGGTTTTGTCATCTCATTTTAAATTTATATTATTTTATCTTGATAAGGTTCACGGAACTGCTCCAGATATAGCAGGAAAGGACTTGGCCAATCCTACTGCACTACTTTTGTCTGCTGTAATGATGTTGCGTCATATGGAACTCAACTCTCAAGCTGACAATATTCAGAAGGCTTGTTTTGAAACAATCAAAGAAGGTAAATACAGAACTGGCGACTTAGGAGGAAAAGCCAAGTGTTCAGAGTTTACTGACGAAATTTGCCGTAAAGTTGAAGAATGTTCTTAACTTCATATGAAGTAATTGTTGGTCCGTCGATTTCAATTATTGTACTTTTGTATATTATTTATTTTGCGCAGTTGTGCAGATGCTAGGCCCATACAGATTAGCAATAACCCCTCGAGTTTTTCGTGTTTGTTCCTTTCTATTTAATTTTGTTTTTAAAAACAATATTTTATCCAGACATTAATACAACTTTAAATACAATAAATAAATTATTATTTAGTACAGTCATTGATTCTGTGATAAGTATTTAGGTAAGTTATTTAGAAGAAAAAAAATATCATGTGAAAAGTTTTAAGTCGTTGCCATCCATTTCATTTATCACGTAATGTCTCATAATTTTAGTATTGTATACCCATCATTTTTTTTTTCAAAATCAAAACTATCACCCATGACTTTTGTTGTACTATTTACAATAAATCAATTACTTAATGATGACAATTTAATTATTATTTATTTATTTTTTATTTAGAAAAATGTTTTCTTAAAAATAATTTAAAATAAACATTCTACATTTATGTATTTAAGAAGACAAAATGTAAGTTTCATAAAATTATTAATGCTTTTCAAACAATTGACAAATTACGAATGTTCTGGATATTTGAAAAGTTTTAATAACTATTATTTGTTATCGACGAGAGTATGTAACTATTAGATACTTGTGCCTAGTCAATAGCCGGTATTACATTATATTATGTTTAATAATAAAAAATATAAAATTTTGTTCTATTATTGAAATCAAGTGTTGGTTATTTAAATAATGGATACCTCAAAGTAAATTATGATTACATGCTTTTTTGTTAAAACCATATTTAATATTTATTATGTTAACAGTTAAAGATGTTGTACACAATTTCAATAAATCAAAACGTAATGTGTACACGCTTAATTCTAAATATGGTTTGGTGTAACTGATGGAACCCTTTAAGCAACTACATTTAAAATTCAATGAAACATCCATTTTCAAAATGAAAGCCAATAACAAATCATGTAATGTGCATCTTGTTCAATGAGAAGTCGAGAGCTTCTTTTCATTTTATAAAAAATCATTTATTTCGTTTTACAAAATTTAATAATACAAATTTCATACACATAACTGCACTGTAAATTTAAAATATGTTAACATTATTTACATTTAAATTAAAATAGGGAAACTTAAAAAAAGAAAAAAAAATATATTTACATAGTAAGTTTATAACAATGTTGCTATAGCAGTTAATTAAATGTCAAACGATACTCACAATCAGTTCGAAGACATACACAGTGTTACTTTTCACTTTTTTGTCCTAAGTAAATAGAATCAGCATTAAAATTTAAGTTTGGAGTATATAAAACTAGTAACAATGCTTGTGATCAGATATCGATAAGTAAATAAAAAAAAATCTATCCCCTTATACATTTAGATAAAACACTGATTACAGGAATTATTTTAAAGTACATACATTTGAATTTAAACATTCTGATTGTATGAAAAATAAATAGTAATAACTAATGATAGAAAAAAAAAATACAATACTTTTGACCACACAATTCAAATATCACAAAAAATAATGAATATACTATTAATAGGATACATGGTATACAGAGTAATCAAACACATGCTAAGTGTTACTTGTTATTTTTAATTATTTTTTATACCTTACCAAAAATTGAAAATACCTGCAGAATTGGTAAGTATATAAATAATAATAAATAAAAATTTTTTTACTTTCAAATTGAATTATGGACAGTAATTTGTACTTGGCTTGATTGCTAATTGTCTGGTATTGCAACATAGCTCTCATGGCCATCAAAAGGACGAGGCGATTCACATATTAAACTTTGAATCAACCAATTGGTCGAAAGTTTGGGTACATTTACGTGTTCCAATTCACTTGGACAATGTTCATCCGTAATAATAATTGTTGTGTGACGTGTCAATGGCAAGCATACACCTAATGAACACATAGTTCCACAATTTATATCAATTATCACAATTAAGCCAAAACAATACTTTAAAAATAACTACAGGTGCGACTAGGTGGTTCACCACTTTTAAATATTCTATTAGACCTTAGTGCAATGTAAAATATTTAGAAAATGGGTGATATTCTTATTGTTATTTTTAAAATTAATTTTACTTCGGAGTTTAATATTTTGTTGAGAGTGAAGGGAGCTGTAGCCTCCTCAGAATATTTAACATAATTGTGCCTAAGAATATGACAATTACAAGAAAAAAATGCTAAGTACAATGATTAGGTAAGAGAAAAAGAATCCAGTTTACATACCACTTCTCCAAGAAGTGTACACAATGGCACCGCAAAATCTCAGCAAACTTGCAAAAAATGCATTCTTCTCGGAGTCTGATAAAGCTAAATAAATTATGAAACCAGAAAACATGGTTGAATGAACAGTTGTTGGACATCGAAAAATTACTGCTTTACTTTCGTCAGAATACCCATTTGGGATAGGTTTCACATTGTATTTGGTTAAATACTGTGAGAATGGCAGATTCTGAAACACAGTTTTAACTATTCATTAGAAACAGTATCATATATACTTTTTATTTTAGATATTATTAAAATAATGACAAAATTAACACATGTATAATAATAATAATAGAAATAGTTGATGGTTTACTTCAAACAAAAAATGATCAATGGAAAAAAACAAACACTTTGTTAATTTAGAAATTAATGACTTGTAGCATCAAAATATTTAGCCACAAGAAAATTTAAATAAATAAAATGAAAAATCTTTTTTCCTCTTAATACATTTAATGCATCAATTAATTGATGGCAACACTTTCAATGTCATATAAGTGATGATAATTTATTAATAACACATTATTTCCATTGAAGTGTCAACATTTTAGGGCTAATTCAATTCATTATGCCCAATATTGACTTTAACTGACAGTACAGTAATAAGTCTCATGTAAAAATATGTTTCCTATATATATTTTTTAGTAAAACTTATTTTAGCATTTAAGACATAACAACTTACTAGAGAAACAGCATTTTCAACATGTTTATGATGATAAGATGGTATACCAAGACTCAAACACAAGTAAAAATTACAAGTCTGTGAAGGTGTATCAGTTATAAGATAAGAATACTTATAGCATGACCTGGGTATAACATTCAAAAACCAATGAACACTGCCACCATTTTTCCTTATTAAGGTTTCTAAATATTTTTTATGTGGTTTATCAGGCTTGAAAAAACTTGTATCTAAAATATATATATATAAAAAAAACGTTTGATAAAGTTTAAAGAAAAAATATATATACTATATATACATAATATTAAATCAAATAAAAACCTATGTTTAATTTCCAACTTACTGTAAGATGCATCATGGTCAGTACCTTGGTCACTGTCATTGGTCATAGGTATCCGTTTGTACTTAGCATAAGATACGACAAAATGTAAGTCTTTAAATACTTTTATGGATTTACTGGTAGGAGATTTGACTGTACGAACAGATTTGTCAGGAGACAAATGCTCACTATCAATGTCAGAATTTCTTATTTGACTCATGTCTACAGTAGTTAAATCTTCTCTAATAATACTAAAAAAAAATAAAATAAAGAAATATAAATGTGAAAACTTAACAGGAAAAAATTACACATTGCCAAATTTGTTTTCATCAATTGTATGGCTTGTACAATACAATTTGTGATGGTACCAACATCTGATACAAGATCTTAGATAGGTTAAATTTGCATAATAAAATAAAATACATTTTGCATCATGTTTGTTATTTTATAACTTAGGTCTATAGAGCATCTTAATTATTATTATTGAATTACAATTTATTAATTTCATTTATTTTAATTTTTGGGGTCATCTTTAGATAATTATATGGTAACAGTTTATATTTTAACTTTTAATAAATCATAAATAACTATTAATTAAAAATTAATGTTGTGATTAAAAAAAAATTAGAATTATGAAATTGTAATCAGCTATTTTCACAAGCAATAAAGTAACAGTTCTATTGTTAAGAAAATTAAAAACATGCATTGCAAATCCACAACTTATAAATACCTAAAAGAACATCTGGAAATACAGAACAAGAAAATTAGAAGCCTTTGAAAGATGGTTAGGTGTAATGGACTAAAATAATAATGAATTAAGTAGTATTGAACAGTATAAATGAAAAATGAGAACTTTGGCAAAGTATAAAAGTCAGAAGAGACAAAATAATGGAACACCTACTGTGTCATGATAGCCTAACAAAAGTGTAGAGGACATATTAAAAGAAGAAGTACACAGAAAAGGTTAGTAACAAGAAATTAAAGGATTAAGGAATAAAATATTAGGGAAGCACGGAGAGCTGCAGCAAACTAATTTAACAATTTAAGACACAAAGAAGAACTTATAAATAACAGTTATTATGATTGTTATAAATAAAAAATAATAATGATATTAAAACTAAGCTGAAAAAACTTATTATCTTACTCAAATTCTGAATCTGAAGAAGGTTGGATAGATGAATCATAACATTCTCCAGTTATTCCGGTGCTAGTACTAGGAATATTTCTGGGATCAGATTCTACAGGAAACAAACATTTTCGTTTTTTATAATTGCCAGATCCTTGGGCAGTTTTTTTACGTTTACTAGATTCATTTTTTGTATTTGCTGTATTATTTTTTATACATTTTGTAGTAGTTGTCCGTGATGAGCGGATTCTTTTTCCTTCAGATACATTTGCTAATATGATATAAAAATTAATAATTTTAAACTGAACCATAACAATTAATTATTTATAATTCTTACACATGCTAAGTCTGTGATAATTTTTAAATAAATTTTTGTCTTGTAACATTCTGGCATGTTCAGTACTCAACACTAATTTATCAAAAGGAACAACAACCTCTTCTGAATCTAAATCAATTGAGTATGTCACTTCTTCATTGGATAACCTGAAAAAAGTAATAGTTTAAACAATTATAAACTCTTATTGCTAAAAGTAATAAATAATACATACAGATTAATAGAAACAATTTCACCAACTCGATACTCTTGTGAAACAGTATCAAATATAGCAATGGGAGATCCCTTTTTTAAAGATGAACTATGCACAAGGGCCTCAATATTTAATGTTTTCACAACACAATCAGACATAAATTTTACTTTAAATTTTGGAGGTACAATATCAATTATAATGGCAGGATAAAAAAATTTGTCTGCTACCCAAAATGCCAATACCTCATTACCTGTAAAAAAAAGTAATAATAATAATAATAATAATAATAATAAAAATAATAGAAGAAAGCATATTATAATTATACATTTTATTAAGGACTAACCTAAATTAAATGAAATTGGATCATTTATTTTATTTTCTACAGAATCACCTGGAATACTATTACTTTGAAGTCCTTCTATTTTAATATCATTTTTTTCATCAAATATATTTTCAGTGTTTGATTTCTAAAAATTATAACCATAAAAATATTTTACATAATTAAATACGAACACAATAGAATATTACACAAACTTTTAATGTTTTTTTAGAAGTGCTGTCATTATTTGTATTCGACTGGTTGGTTTTTTTTTTTGCTTTTGTTTTTCCAACACTTAAACAAAAATAAATACATTTTAAAAATAGCTCACAATATCATTATTAAATTTTCTTACCTAGTTTTTAATTTTGTTGCACTTCTAGTCTTTACTAAATCTTTACTATCCAAATTACATTTCTCAGATACTCTAGGGTATATATAGTTGCATTTTTGGCAGACTAAATTTTCTGGATAAGTATAAACATTTTTTGAGAGTAAAATATTGTTTGATTTAGCTAAAATATTATAAAAACTACTATTAAAATTAAATAACATAATTAATTATAATGTCACAGCAGCAATAATGAAAACACTAAAATTTTCATTTTTCATGTCATATTAATGTAAAAAATGTATCATATAAGTTGAAATTATAAGTTTTTTAATGTCTTGTATTGATTCAAAAACATGCATTATTGAGTAGTTATAACAGATAGTAAGAATTTCTATACATTGTAATTTAATAACAATAATTTATATTGCTAGTTAAATTATTTTTTGATAGGAATAAATAATAAGTTTGACTGACATTTTTTTAAATAAGTTATAACTTATAACACAATTTAGGAAATTATTGAATCTCTATTAGTTATTAATTCTTCAATGTTTAGGATTATAGGCAGAAATAAAAACATATTGGAGGGCTATATCTAAAGGCAAAAAATATTCAAGTATCAATTACAAAACTCTATACTTAGTCATAGTTACATTTCAAGTGGGGCAATACTCCAGTTGATGATCCGCTACTAGATGATGAAATAAATGAATCTGGTGGAATTTTTGGTACTAAAAATTTTTCTTCAATTTGACAACACCTAAAAATTTAAAATAATACAATGCACTTAAATTTGAATTAACTATTAAACGTGATTAAAAAAACTTTTTCAAACTTACAGTAAAAAAGTATTTAATCATATTCTTTAAGAAGTATAATAATTTAAAAGAAAACCCTATTGGGAAGAGAACACCTTACAAGCATGCTGTTTGTATATTATTATATTAATATTAATTGTATGAGTCTAAATATTATGAACAAAAGTAGTTATGTTGCCCATTTGAATTTAAACTAGTATTATTAAAATTGATAAATTTAAAACAGAGATCAAAAAGTTATACCTTAAAGGCTTAAAAATATGCCTTTTGCAAATAACACTGTTTCTATATTCTTCTTATACTTTCCAGGAATTAAAGATATATTTAAATTGCACCACTCCATATCTTAGCCATGCTTATAAAGCAGCATCAATTGCTGTAATAAAATAATTATAAGAGCATGTCATTGGATTTTTCTGCAAGTGTTAATTATTTCTTGCTCTCTTCACTCACAGTTTATTGATTCATCTATATATCCCCTATTTCCTTAAATTATACTCAGTTCGGGCAACTCCTGTTTTCGATCATTAAAGAATTGTCCACGTTGCCCTTTCTTCTGTATTATTAGGTTTTTTTTTCTTTAGGTTTTACTTGGAATTTTGTAGCGTTGTATATTTTTTCGCCATTGTTGTAACTGTTATTGTGCTTATAAGAAAGGTGTATCTCAATTGAAGAATTTTTACCCGGGTCTTAATAGTTGATTTTATATATCTAACATTGTATTTTTATTTTGTTCTTTGCACATTTCAAGCTATTGCTCTTTGGACCACAGAAGGTGCTACTCTGGAGTCTTGACATGGTGTATGGTAATCTGTTCATTATACGACAATTCAGTACAGTATTCAAGATCTTAATAGGGCAAGAGCCATTCTTTAAACTGGGCAAGTAGATTTGCTTGCTCAGATGCTCTAAAAAGATACAGACTTGAGTTTTTGGCTTTAATACTGTTTATATGACATATTTAGTGAATTAACCAAAATGATTTTATTCCTTAATTCATAAGCTTGTATTTAAATAATATACTTTAAAACAGTATAACTAAATTGTTTATAGTTCGTAGGGAGTGGTAAAATTATACTAAAACCGAATAATATAAAATATGAGAGTATCTCATACCCAAAATGAGATTTAATCAATAATTAATTTTATTTAAAAAAGCAATTAAATTCTACTAACCCTTATTTAAAGATTAAAAAAAACAAAAATGACTACTAAAATTTAAAATATTCATGAAGATACATAGACAAAAAACGTAAAAAGTAATATACATTACATTGTTGAATTTGTTGATGAACTAGAATAATCAGCTGCATAACCATTAAGAGAAGATCCGTCTGATTTTAATTCAACCTTTATATTTGTATCAATTTTGGAAATCTAAAAAAAATTACATAAAAAAATAATTAAATATACAACTGGCATAATGTTTACATTGAAACAATAAATATTGTGTCACAGATTTAATTATTTACATAAATATTTTAAATATAATATTATATATATTATTATACATTTGTACTAACCAAAGATAGATTAAGTAAATATAATTCTAAATTACACTTATGCTTAGTTATTTTAAATACATTAATAAGGATATTTCAACAGCGCTTATTTAATTCTGATCTACTTAAAAAGTTTTCTAGTCCAAACAGTTTTTGAAAAGTATTGTTAGTATTTTTGAATTGTTTATTAAAAGTTGAAATTAATAATAATAAATTAGAAAAAAAAAGTAATCAACATTATTTGTTGAATGCTCAAATATTACAAGAGTTATTCATTTTCTTAATTAACAGACTAAATAAATCAAAAAATACGATAGAAAATTTAAATTATCCAAAAACTGACTACAAGAGTCCACTATGTATTACATTTTTGAATCAATGTCTTATTACGACAAAAATATTAAGATAAATTCTTATCTCTAAAATAAATGTATGAACAATAATTATTAATAAGTAACACTTTGCGATAGTTTCAATTGACTTATTCAATATTATACAATCTACTACAAGAATTTTATATATTGTCATATTAGGTAAGGTTAATATTCTATATATCAGAGGTATTCAAGCTGTGCGTTGTGGTAGTTGGCAAGGGAGTCTCATAATCGAAAACCAATATTAACCAATATTATATACATATAAATTTTTTGTTTAATAATATTAATTTATCATATTTATATCTAAGTTATTGAATATTAGTAGTGAATAATTAAAAATGGTGTATTTATTAAGGTTAGAAATAACTCGTGTAAATTCATATTTAACTTATCAAATTTTATTATTGATATTTAATTAAAACGTTTAATTTCTACTTTTTTAACATTATTTATTTATAATATTTTTGTATGCCTACATTGTATGATAAATAGATAAATGTACATACGTACATAATATTATAATTTGTAAAATTTTAACCATTATTATAATGCCATTAATAATTTGGGAACCGTCAAAATATTTTCGATACAAAGGAGCTTTCAGATGAAAAAGTTTGAACACCTCTAATACATATAAATAGAAATTTTTGTTAATTTTTTTTCATTATTAGTTTGTAGGTTATGTATACATATTTCTTACATCTCTTAGGAATGATTCTAACAATTTTTATCTAGGTTTTTGAACAGAACTTCAACGCCTCTCCTGGAGTTGGAATTCTTATATATCAGTGACTGTGTTTTTTAACGCTATATTAACTTAAATTTCTAAAATAGTTATTATCTTATTTTGTCATGTACTATAGTAATCTTAAATACTGCTATGGCCCATCTTTACATATGGCGGCATTCTACATTCAGCTGCACTAAAATTTCTAATATTAACCAATATTCATGGAATCCATTCAAAAATGTTCTCTAAATCTTCAGTCCATATTTCTAATAAATTCCTATAGTTTTATTCGAAAATACTAATAGTCACTGAGCTAGAAAAAATTTAACTAAGAGTGCCTCCGAAAACATCAAGCCCATTTTCTAATCTACTAATTTTTCAAACATTATCCATAAACATTACAGGCAGTCCTACAAAAAGGTTAAAAAGATGATGGTGTCCAGACTGGCTCACCTGGCATACAATACATACAAACATAATATCAAGCTGCAGTAACCATATTGAGAACAGTAAATCAAACGTAAGACATGCTTTGCAGTTACGGACAAAAAAGGTTGAACTTACCGCTAGTAATTTTAAATTATTTGATGATGTCCTAGTTATAGCAGCTATACAAAATATATAATCACATTCAGGGTTTGAATTTTCATCTGGTTTCTCCAATATATCTTCTGATACCTAATATTTAAGAGAAAAATTATTTGTAACTTAGTAGTTAAAACAACGTATAATATAAATGAGAAATATTATTACCGGTTTGAATTCCATGTCTGAATCAATTACTGTTTCAGCAGACGTTGAATTATTAGCCTCACTATGATGGCCATGTACAACAATTTCCGTATTCAATCCAGGAGGAATAACTGCATCCCATCGTCCTACAACAAGAAAAGTATAAGAATACAAAAATGCATTACCAGTAAACAGATTAAATGTATAGAGTTGATTTAAGCAAACATGTTGTATCGTGATCAATGTTTAACAAAATACTTTTTTTTTTTTATATTTTATTAGTTTAAGGCATTCCTAGCTAGAATAGCTATCTAAACCTACTGATGTATATACAGTTTTTATAACAAAATACTAAAACCTTTCAAACAACTAATAGCAATAATATACATTTTTTTATTTTTTTTATTTTAAGATGACATATACAATCTATATCAGTAGTCATAATGAGTATATATGATAAAAGCAACTTGATAAATACTAGTGAATAAAAGAAGCCACCCACCGATGACACTTTAATTTTGATTGTTAGTTGTTGGATAGTTACATGTTTTTTTTTTTAATTAATTATTT
Source organism: Periphyllus acericola (assembly GCA_949715065.1). NCBI lineage: Eukaryota > Metazoa > Arthropoda > Insecta > Hemiptera > Aphididae > Periphyllus > Periphyllus acericola. The sequence goes on from OX454271.1 coordinate 14,837,647, forward strand.
AACTATTTTAAAAGATCTGTGCACCATTTGCGTTTTAATCATCTAGCAGGACTACCTGGAATTGAAAGGGATGATAAGTTTTTTATTAAAGGATTTGTGTATGAGGAAAGACGGATGTGAAATCTTTTGTAGAAGTATTTAGCTTCTTCATGGACTGTTTTTAAATTTAAATCTGAATGGAGAGTATGATTTGATATGTAAGGGGGAGCATTAATTAGTTTCCTTAGAGCAATGTTTTGAAAGGATTGGACTCTTTTGCATGTCTCCATAATTGTAGTCCGTATGTCCATATTGGTTTAAGTGAAGTTTTATACATGAGGAGTTTGATATTAATAGGAGTGAATTTATTGTTACATATTAAAGGTTTAAGCATGCGAAGACGATTGTTTAGAGTTAATTATTTCACCTTTATATGGTAAGCCCAAGTTAATCGTCTATCAAGAGTTAATCCAAGGTATTTAACTATTTGGGAAGAAGGAATTGAAAAGCTATTTAGAACTACATCTGGGCATGGTGCTTGTTTTAGTGTAAAAAAGGTGTGTGTGGATTTGTTATGGTTTACTTTAAACCTCCATTTGGTATACCAGTCTACCATTAGGTCTAGGTGAGTTTGTAAATTTATAGATGCTATTATAGGATCAGCATTAATGGACATTATTACCTTATTGTCAGCAAAATCTGCTACTATTGTGTTGAGTGTGGTAGGTTGATCGGAAACGAAGATGTTATAAAGAACAGGAGATAAAATACCACCCTGAGGAACACCAGCGTTTATGCTTGCTATCCCTGACATAGAAGTACCATAACAAACTTGAAAAGGCCGCTCTGAGAGAAAAGATTTGATGACCAGATAATAGGGTGGAGGAAGAAATTATTTCAATTTATATAGGAGACCGTCATGCCACACTCAATCGAAGGCTTGCGAAATATCAAGAAAGGCGCATGTGTAGTATAATTTTTTTTCGAGACAGTAAGATAATGCACCTATTAGTCTGTGGACTTGATGAGTGATAGAATGTAATGTACGAAAACCAAATTGAGAGTCTGGCAAAACTTTCTTGGCAGTTATGATAGGTAAAATGCGTTTAAGTAGTTTTTCTAGAATTTTTGACAAGAATGGTAGTTAGCTAAGAGGTCGGTAAGCTTATGTACGACACATGAAGATCATCGATTGAGCATTAGGTATTAATAATCAGTGGTTATTACTTTCAGCTATAGATAGAATGGCAGACTGAACAGCATGGTACTGGGAGCTGGCAACTACCATGTCTCCACATTTACCAGAACCGTTTGTTTCGTCGAATCCATTACTCGACGGCTGTCGTTTGCCGTTCGTTATCCGTTCACCGAGGGTCTGGTCAAGAGTTTCGTCACAAGCAGGCAGCGGGTTAGCCAGATCATTGTCCTCCGGCTCGGACTTGGGCGGCAACGTTTGTTCGGTTTTCGGCTCGATCTGGTCGTCCATGGCCGTTACGCTTCGGTCACCGCTCGCCATCGACGGACAGGTCGGAGTATGGCGGACAACACCAGCCACGGGACACGAGTTAGGGCAAGGCGCGCGACGCGATACGAACAGGTCTTCGTCGGAGCCGTGCACCACCGTTTATTTCGAGCGAACTGTGATGACCGAAATGTTCAATGGCTACGGGGGGCGCGCGCACAAACGACCATGCCTCGGGAGTTGTCGGACGCACCACGCAGTAATCGAGCAGTAATTCAATCGCGAATCGACCCGACGCTGCGGTGTGACGAAAAACGATTACCGTTCGAAGTTACCGATAAAGCGAGCGGCGGTCGACACGGCCACAATCACCAGAACACTGCTTTTGCCGTCCGTCACACGGTCCCGCCATTTGTGTTCCGACCGGAGATAAATCGCGAAAACACGATGGCGTACGGCGCGCGCGGTTACCTCTCCGCCCATTACCATCAATAATAATGATAAACAATAATAGAAAAAGGTATTTATGGTAATAGTAATTGGTACTGCGGCGATAATCCTGTGATAACAATCGGATAGAGATAACATTTTAGATTGGTACGACCGCCGAATTGTAAATCACGGACGCGATCGTGAACCCTAAACGGTTCCGGTGACCGGGTGACCGGTAGACAGTAGACACTATACAGGTAGATTGTCTGTGCGTATAAAAATCGCCGCGCTTAAAATTGGAAAAGCGTTTTAGAAACGCAATACAACGCACAGTTTACGGATGTGTTGACCTACGAGCAACGACACGACCATGAACGCCCACAGAGTGAATAATAACTGAAGAAATCCTAAACACCTGTGTGTACATCATAGACTGCAGCGGTTCTCAAGCTTTTTTGTTCGCGGAGCCCATATATTCCTAAAAAAAATTACAGAGCCCCAAAATTCAGAATTGTCTATTTGAAACAAGAATGCTTTATGACTGAAGAAATTATTATATTAGTAGAACTTCGAAGATTGTAGATGAGTAAATAAAATTATCATACATGTAAAAAGAACGGAAAACCAGACTTTTATCTAATCTCATTTTGACTATGACACAAAGTATTATGCGGATTTATAAATAGTTAAAGGTTTTAAATGTTTAAAATAATAATTGGTACGGTACAAATAATATTGAATCTTATATATATAAATGTAGCTAAGAAATATAATAATTTGAATTTAATCAATACAGATATGCCCAGGGCTAGGGAGCCGCGGACCCCCTGACTAACCTTGCGGAGCCCTAGGGTTCCGCGGATCACAATTTGAGAACTGCTGTAAAGTAATTTATTACTCTATTACATAGAGTAATAAATTACTTGATGGTGTACATCAGGATAATATACGTCGTGGATTCGATGCCTACAATAAAATTGTGCTCGCGACCGCGTTTCCATATCGCGTTACCCGGTCGCTACCGGACGGTTACCGGATCCACACGATAACTGCCGTAATCACGACTGATAACAGATTGTTTGTAGTCGCACGCCAAGGCGGCCGAACACGTGACTTTTTTCAAAAAACACTATCGCGCACGTTGCACACTATTCGCTTCTTCGCATTAACCAGCAAGTATCTCACGCCCGACTCTGCGGCACGGTTAATTAAACCGCAGACGTTTTGATTCCAATGTCTTACAACAACAACAGAAACAGCTTCGGCCGCGGTGGTAGCGGAGGTGGCGGCGGCGGCGGCGGCGGCGGTGGATTTCGAGGCAGAAGTAAATCATATTGCGTTACCTTTTATTATTTGTATTTACCAATTTCATTTTACTCAACCGTATACGAAGATGAACGCCGTTGGTGTCGATTAACGTTACGTCTGTTCTTTAAGCCTTAACGTTAAATCTAAAAAAGTTATCTTTTCTAGGTACACATGTTCATCATGGTTAACCTGTTAATTTATCCTAAATTATACTTGGGAGTGTACAGTTATATCATCAGCGATATCATGATATTAACGATGAATTTTCTTGCATTTACAGATGATGGCGGTGGCGGTCGTGGAGGTGGTGGTAACTTCCGAGGTGGTGGCCGTGGCGGAGGCGGAAGAGGCGGATTCAATAGATTTGCTGAACAAGGACCACCAGAAGAAGTAAACATCTTTTTCATTTAATCTCTTATAAATTATGATTTTTGTTCCAATACTTCAGTCTTTATTTAATATTAACTTGTTCTATTTTTGCAATTTGAATGGATTCTTACTTGTAATTATGATCTTTGCCTTCCATACTCGAACATTCAATAACATAATCTACTTATGTAATTTTTTTTTAATTCTATGATTACAGTTTAATCATTAGCACATTAATTACATATCATTTTTTTGAGAATATATTTATTTATTTGGTCTTGTACTATCAATTGGTATTATCTATAACATAAAATTACTAGTGTATTGCAAATTATCATGTTCAAGTGTAATTTTATTATTTTCTATTTAATAAGAAAATGTAAGACGGTTGAGTTGATTGCCAATTAATGTTTAATCATATATATCTACTTAATATTAATATTTTATAGATGTTTTGAGAGATTATGTTATTTTAATTTGTATTATGTTGCTATAAAAAAACTTATTTAAGATTCATAGATTAGGTAACTAATGTTCCAAAACAGTAAAATTTAATTCAAGAAAAGGTAATTTTACTCAATTTTAACTAATTTTACCAGTTGCAATATCAAACAAATAGCATTGTGCAATTGCATATTTTAAAATCATTTATGTTTGTTGAAACAAATGGTAATTTCATAATATTTAATACCCTATATTTTTCTTATAATAATATAATTTTCAAAGGTTCTGTTTCTATATAGTATATATAACATTTTCCATTAAACAACTATAAATGTATGTTAATCTACATGCATGACATTACATTTTATTTAATGATTTATTGTTTTCTTGTCTTAGAATTTGTTAATTTACTTATGGAACCCATGCAATTTAAAATAATTTCTTATATTAAAAATAGTGTTGGAAAAAGGAAGTATATTTTTGTACCACCTATCATTAAAAGTTATTGAACCCCAGTCTGATAATTCACAACTGTAAACAAGCGTTCAAATAATACTCTAGAACTTTTTACACTACTTTTGTATGTTAGACTGCCTGTAAATTATCATTAACAGACAACAGTATTTATGTTAATGCAACTATAATGTATAGATGTTTCATTATTTTTTTTGTTACTTTAGGTAATACCTTTTGGTCAATTCACCCACGCTTGTCAAGATGACATAGTTTGTAAGGCTGAAATGGAAGATGTTCCATACTTCAATGCACCTATATATTTTGCTAATAAAGAACAAATTGGTAAAATAGATGAAATATTTGGTACTTATAGTGATTATTTTGTATCAATCAAATTGAATTCTGAAGTTAAAGCTAAATCTTTCAAAAAAGCTGACAAGGTAAAATTTATTTCTGATGTCGTATTTAATACTACACTATTTATTAATTAATTTACTAATAAATATTATGTTTACACATTTGTTTTGTTTCAGTTATACATAGACCCTGCTAAATTATTGCCATTGAAAAAATTCTTACCTCAACCTGGTGGTCAGAGAGGTCGAGGAGGTGGCGGTGGAAGAGGACGTGGTAGAGGTGGCGGCGGCCGCGGTGGTGGTGGATTTGGACGTGGTGGCGGAGGTGGACGTGGCGGTGGATTTGGACGTGGTGGAGGTGGTCGTGGAGGTGGCGGCGGCAGAGGATTTGGAGGCGGAGGTGGTGGACGAGGATTTGGCGGTGGTGGACGAGGTGGCGGTGGCCGAGGAGGAGGAGGTGGTTTTAGAAGATAAAAAAATCACATTATTGTTTTTATAAAATATTTCATTGTCAATTTTAAAATAACTTTTATATTATTAAAAATGACAAATTATAAATGTAAATCAAAATGCAATGTTTATTTTTGTAAGAACAATTACTGAATAACTGGAATATCGACCTCATTATTTCCAATTTATTAATTTTATATATATTAAATAGATTTTGTATTAATTATTTGTGATTTATGATTTAATTAATTTTATGAGTTGATACTATATTGTATTTACAATTTAATTACTATTTTCAGTCTTAGTGTAAAATGGTGGTCAAAGTAGGAAGATGTTGCAGATAATAATAAATTGTATTGATTAATATTTATTTGTTATTAATACTCGTCATGTTATATAAAATAATGACTACCTTAATTATAAAGCCTAATCATTTATAATTTTCTAGTGACCAATAAGTGGGTTAATATTAGTTAATATTTATTTTTAGTAAATCATCTTTTGAAATGAGTATTGAAATAAATTAAACTATTAAAAGATATTTTAGGAACTTTTAGTATTTATATTCAGTTTTCTATATTTTATTTGAACTTTAAATAAATAACCATTATATCCACCCAATTCTTAATAAATATCATATTGTCTATTATAAATATTTTGATTTAAATATAATACAATAAAAAAAACTCTTAAAATATTCTTTAAAACCATATTGATTATTATTGAGTATTTCTATTAATTATGAACTATTATGTAATAGCTTTTGATTTACATTATCGTTTTACTGAAAATTTACAATTTTCTTTTTGAATTAGTAATTTGTTGTCATATGCCTTATACATCATACTTAGATAGTAAGGTCTTTATTATTTCTTGGGATTTTAAGAAAACTGGATGCTTTTTTTAATCTGAAGTATGATTCTGTGTTCTTCACTGCTCCTCTTAAACCATTGAATGAAACATAGTCACAATAACTAAAATATTTATGAATAGTTTAATATATCAAGTATGTCTTAGAATACTGTAATTGCATAAATATGTCTGTAATATCTATAGTTTTTCTTTATTAGTTTTATTCCATCAATTATGAATAGTTTAAGGTTATTGGTTTCATTTAATACGAAAAAAAACATGTTCTAATAAACTTAAATGAAGCAAATTTTCATTGTTTAACAACAGCTTACATAAACAAGACAATACAGTAGTCTGTGATTTCACTATATTTTATTATTATGCTGCAAAATTGTTGGTAGGATATTAAAATGTTTGTTCTATTACAATGTAATTTAATTTATGAATTCCATGTTTTTGTTTTTGTTGCTCTTAAAAATCATTTATTTTTAAAATTTTAGCTCGGACTGGGTTAATTTTGTTTTATGCTCTTTCCTTAAATAATGTTCACTTTTGATGTATGTAGAACTGTAGTTCCTAAATTATTATACAATTTGAACCAGTGTTAACGTACTCCAATATTTAGAATTTTAAATGTAGTATAATCAATGTAAAATATTATTTAATATTTTTTAAATGTAGAGGTTAACCTTATACTCATCGTATGATCCAAGTATCTACAGTGTTTGAGTACTTGAGTGGAAAATAAATAAAATAACTAACAGACGAGTTGGGGCAGGAACTGGTAAAGTGTTATTTTTGGAGTGATATGATGGGGAGTCTTGCTCTGAACGTGGGATACGTCAATGTTAAAATGGCTTAAAGGGTAGTGAAGGTACATTGGCGTGTTTGTATAATCGTATCTCTGTTTAATTATATTTTTATAAGAGTGTGGTTCATGACTGAATCGAAGAATACGCTGTCTATAATAGTATGAACTATAACACAATAATACGTGTATATAGTCTATACGTTATGCTTACGAGTCAAATATTTAAAATCCATACTACGCGATAGCCGAACTGAATAAAATCGTGGATAGACCTTAGAATACGCTTTCCGACTAACCGATCTCCGGCTCTTGGACGGAGATCGAGTTTCTTTTGTTCGGACATTCGATGGTTAGGTACCTACCACAATGACATGTGACGTCTACGCGTACAATCATTAACACCTGCTATTCGCAGTGGAAATTATAGAAAGCGTTAACAATAATATTGCTTAATAGCGAAAACGAATTGTTCAAATAACAGCGCTAAATGTAAAACAACAAACGCTATATTGTCTAATAACGTGTAATATTAATTACTAACGCCTACCTAAAATTAATCCGATATAGGTATTATTGCACATGGAGAGAGTGCAGTGGCGTAAGAAGACTCGTTAGCGCCCCGGTCAAACCTAGGAAAATGCGCCTTTTTACCGATTAAAAAATTTACGAAAATACGGAATGATATTTTTTAACATTTATTTCTTATGTACATAATTAGGTAATACAACATTATATAATTATCAGTTATTATTATAATGTAAATTTCAAACTTTAAAAATTGTCTTTTCTTGCTTCGAGGCTAGAGAATTCATCGATAAAAATAAGTACCAATTTTAAAGCACAAATTTGCGCCCCTGGCACAGTTCGCCATACCCTTGATACGCCACTGAGAGAGTGTACCAGAGATGTAGAGATGGAACGAGGTTAGTAAAATTTGGTACATTTCAGTGTCGCCGGTCTATACACCGTGCCTGTCACCGGCGAAAATTGATTCTCCCATCGGCCGGTCTTATTGAAGCGCGCGCCAACCTTATAATACTTATACGTGAGCAGGTACCCGTGGTTGCTACCAACACAATACGCGTGAAATAGATTTGCGTTTTCCCATTGTCGCCCAACACACGGTCGTGTGGCTATACGTACACGCCAGTAATAATATGTACTCCATAGCTCAGTGACGGGTCTCATTCAATAGGAAATGCGAAATGGTCGAAGAGAAAACGTCATTAGAAACGTGAGAGAAGCAGAGGAGGAGTGATATTGTTATTTATCATTATTGCGACTACGGGGAACCACGTGCAGCAGTAGGTACCTACATAATATGCGATTCTATTATCAGCTGCAGGTTTCTCTGTCATCCTGTAGGATTTCTCCGCACGTCGTTATGGTGCAGCCCCACTGCACTCTAGACTACTCGACACTAAATGCAGTCGTTACACACCATCAATGATCGTATTCCCTCCCCGAGATAATATGTTTGCACTGGGTGGAAGACGAAGGCCTCACACTTTTTTTGGTTCTTTTAAAGCCCTTTGAAGCCTATGATTTTAAGGACCCTATTTGCGTCCTTGGTGCTGCGGGTGTCAAAAATACGGTCAACACGACGGGACGGATCCTCTTCACGCGATGCGTTCATCGAGTCGTATTGCCCACGCGTACAGCCAAATTAGACTCGTGGCAATAGATTTTCGAAAAGGATATTTTCACACCTATATTTAAATGACTACAAGGGCGTAAAAGTAGATTAATAAATTTATCGATTTAGTTGTTGGCTGAAATCATTGATTATCGACATAGTACTTATATTGGTATGGAAGAACATTTGTTGAAAACAAAAATGAAAGTGAAATGTACCTATCAATGTTCTGTCTGGTCTCATGAAAATACGGAATGCAATTTTCGCGTGTGCGTGCGTGTTTCTCTCTCGCAGTCTCTTCGTCATTATCCTGTCTCTCGACCACGAGGAAAGCCCCGCGGCACCCGAAGTTCTCGTCATACGAATGATTTATAACTTAGGCTTAGGGACTTATAGCTCTAAAAAATACACAAATATGCTTTTAAAATCATTAAAATATACATTATAATATGCATTTATATGCATTAAAAAAAAAAAATTACTATAATAAACAATAACTAAGAATTATTAATCAAATATTGGAGATGGCATACTTTGTTACTTAATAAAACAACTGTTTTATAAAAAAAATTGTTCTCTTTGTAAAAATTACGTCATTAATTCTGCATCATTTTGAGTTTCTTGAAAATTACATTGTACGATCAAATACTTTCTTATGTTTTCGAATGTAAATCTCCAACGGTTACTGGACAATACATTTTTGTAAATTGAGAAACTCCATTGTACTTTGTACATATCAAGTGACTGATTTTATTTTTTGTATCTTCAATTATTTTTAACAAATCCGACAGCTTAGTACCTTTTTTTTCTAAAAATGTTATCGCTCGAGGTAAAAATTCAAAATTTGCTGTGATAAATATTAGCTGACACGGAAGATTACTTTTGTTCAAATACTTTTTAGCGGTTTTAATTGGTGATGCATCGACATCGTCAAATCTTTGTGTAACTGAATGAATTTTTGAAAATTTTTTTTTTTTTGATCGGTTGAAATATGTACATATAGTTATATTTATATGTATCTATAGTTTTTAATTTGAAATTTGAAAAATTTGTCAAAATATGCAAAATAAGCATAAACATTTTAAAATATGCACTTTCCTGCAAAATCTATCAAATATGCAAAAATATGCACATTCAAAATTTAGATCTGATATCATGGCACCGAGAACCGAATTTATTTCGCACCCTGCTATATTTAACAATAATTAAAAAAAGTATGCAAATGCTACAAGTCCCTAAGCCTATTTATAAGCATTTCGGAATATTCGACGTAGCGCAATTGTCATTATTCTACTATATATATTATTTAACCTGCGGCAGTAATATATTCGTTGACTCTGTTTCGTATACACGGCGTATTTGTATGGGTCGTATTTGTTGAGTGAGAGGTTTTATTTCTTCTTCGTCTGAGATCACACGTGTCCAGCTCTCGACCAGCCGATCGTTTATTCGTTTAAATCAAAATATTGTATTGTTTACAACTCGCATATAGAATACACATCAATACTCAAGTGAGTATAATTGATTAGAGTTAGGAAGTCGCCGACCTGTTACTACGTGCCTTAAATCATTCAGTAAGACTACCTACTTGTATGTCTAGGGTGTTCTAATAGTACCTACCTTGTGTGATAGCTGTCGCGACCACCGTGCTCGCGCGTTACGTCTCATGCGTATGAATGATTTGGTGACAACCAGAATTGAATTGATCAGACTCAAAAGTCACAAGACTCAAACACGAAATGTCGAAATCAGTGCTTGTTATTTAGAGGCGATCGCACTGCACAGAGTCACGAAAACGCTGTCGTTTCCGTTTTGGACACCGCAGGCAGCTTTTGGATTCAATGCCGCGCTCTATCAGTTCTATTTATACTGCAGGCTCAAGGAGATCTGTGAGCGTCCTCTAATACGTGGTGCGATGCGTATTTTAAGAACTCCCAAATCTATTCTTATCTGAGGAGAAAGAAAAAAACTTGTTTATCTTTTGATTAGAACCCGTGGCAATGGGTCATCTGACCAATAGGTCAAGAGATCATAATAAATGGCTTGTTTAATAAATTGAAACAGTATTCGGTGCGCCAATACTGTACTGCAGCTATATAGGTCTACGATAACGAATAATTGTATGTCTATACGTTTTGGGTTTTAAAATTAATTCTAGTGTAGATACCTACTTTTTTGTTTTCATTGAACATTGACGTTTTTCTTTGTCGCGAACTACAATACTCGCGATTTCAAATAGTAAAATAATAACATCTACGTGTTCGTTCAACAGCGTTCTGTTTACTGTTACAGTTGATTGAGACTAACCGGCTGTAGACAAGTATGATGGACTCGCGTGGACCGCACCGTTACACGCATCACGTCGCAGTTGACGCCCAAGACCAACAGACACTAAATACCAACTAATAGGCATTGTTTATTCACGACACGCGCTGGTCCGGGGCAACGGTGACGATAATTCGATATTGTAATGTTCCGATTTATATGTTATTGCGTTGGCCTCCGAAAGACGCGTGACGTTAAATGCGCACGCAGCGAACGGTCGTCTATACTCGTTTGTTTGTTTTCCGTGCATATAATAAGTGTTGTACCATTTTGCAGCGTGTACGTTCGCTCGTCGATTTCGTGACGTCTTTCGTGGACGACACACGTGTACGTCATCGTCAAGCGACCAGTTTGATTTTAATTCGCGTCTGGTGTATTCAAATATTAATAATAATAATAATAATAATATATTCAAACTAGCAGCAGTTAGCAAATCTTGGTGTATACATTTATGATGTTGCGGTTTCATAAAACGACCACGTGTGCTTGACGTGCGTGTCGGTACTCGCGTTTAGACTCGTCGGCCGAGGTCTTATTTCTTCTTTCTTTTCTGTTCACGAGACCTTCACAATTGGCTACGATGGAAACACGTTTTTGTTTAAGTTCAGCTGCTACGCTTCGAATTATAATATCATCGTACTTCATCTGAAATTCTGACATATTATTATTATTATAGTCACTGCGCCGCACTGTACTACTTTTAATCGTGGTGTAATCACGATGTCACATGTAACGCGCGCCAATGTCGTTCGAAAAACGTACTTCTGAAACGAGTTGTACACGTCAACCGTCAGGTCCATTATTTCTACAAGTGCAGTTCGATCCGACTCGTGGGAGAATTTTTTCGTTTCTCCCAGTAGCTTTGTCAACGGGTTTGGACTTCTCCGAGCAAACACAATAGTTCTAGGCTTACATGTATATTTATAATAATTAATAGGAGATGATATATACTATTTATTTATATACAGTCGAGTCGCGATAACTCGAAAAACTTGACAACTCGAATTTTTTTTTATTCCCCTAGAAATTCTCATAACACTCTATGACCTATGTATTATAAATCTCGATAGCTCGAATATAAAACTGTGATAAATAGCTTAGTCGAAGTATTATATCTGTTATACCTGGGTATTTTTGTAAACATATTATGTTTTAACTACTTGAGTACTGTATAATAAAGATTAAACGAGTAGATAGAAACTGATTATTAGCGTATGCACATATCAATATATCAAATAGTGATTCCGAAAATGATGAAAATTATGAGCCTGAAAGAACTTTAGACATGATTTCGGCGAACCAAGCAATATCATCATTACAAATTGTTGGGCAATTTGTTGAATCTGTCACGGGCGTGGATACTTCTATATTTGAAGCCATAGAAAAATTAGAAGATTTTGTCAATAAACAGCCGAAAACCCAAAAATTAATTACAAATTATTTTTCTACTGTATCTAATAAATAATACATATATACATTATAATACCATTGTATCTATTTTAATTTTTGTATAACATTTATGTACATATATTTATCATACATTTTTATAATTTTTATACGTATCTTATTATATTTCACTACATAACTCGAAGTTTTGATTTAATTTTGATAAATTCGAGTTAGGTATCTCGAATATTACATATCTCGAAGTGTATTTTTATCCCCCTTTAACTTCGAGTTATCGCGACTCAACTGTATATATTATATATATATATATATATTATAAAAGTATAGTAATGTTGTTAGTGACTTACTGCAAACGCGGAGCAGCGTCTAATTAGGTTAAATCAAATATTACATGATATTACAAACGGTAGGTTCTAAAATGTATTTGGCTTCATCAGTTTTTTTTTACAAACAATTGTAGTATACGCTGAAAGTTTAAACTACTAATTCTATATACAATTAACATTATGATCATTTTTCACAAACAATAATGACGATTTTTTGTTTTTTCTTTCGAATTAACGTTTTTAAATGTTGCAACGATCATATAAATGAGTATACGAGTATAGTTAAGAAATCTCAAACTTTATTCACACTTCTGCTTCAAGCAAGTTTGCATTTTATTGTTTCAAAACCGTTATCGATCAAATTAATTTTCCGTTTTGATAGACTATAATATTAATGACTTGATACCTAGTTCTATATAACGTTAGTTTCAATTATTCAAAGATAACACATTCAAAGCGTTTATCACATCGATCCTGGGTGAGAAATGAGAATATATTTATGACTGTGATGATTATTCTCAGTGCGAATTAAACCAATAAATTTGAAGTATATCTCGGCGTCTCGCTTCCTGTTTACTCAATGTATCCTGTTCAAGGAACGAAATGACGAAGGACAAACACTCGATTTTAGATATTCTTAATTCCTTGAGTCCAACCGGCTTTGTTAAACTGATATTTTTAATTAATTGAACACGTTCCAAAGATATTCGGGTTGAAGGATTCTCAATTTTTTCTTTCGCTTCAATAGAAAATTATGGCACTCAGGCCGAGGAAGAAGGTGGCAAAAAATAATCAGTTAGGTGAAATACAGAGTTCTTATTGCTGTAAGTCTCACTTTTTTTTTAAAAGTCCGCATTAAAAATGTAGTTCGATTTGAAAAAATAGTGATATTATGAGGCCCTTGACGGCAATTTTAATAACCATACGAATCTAATTGCTTAAAGTTTACTTAATTTAAATCTTAAGTATTATCAATTTTTACTATATGTGAGCATATTCAACCTGGGAAAAATCATACTATAAATTATGAGATTTCTGTTAAATGCTAATATTGATATAATTTCGATACATCGATATAATATCTTAAAATCTATAAATGTGTGTCAAACTATCAACGTACATGACTCATCGGCAGGGAAATTAAACCGAGGTCCCCGGAAAAACCTCTAATCGAGTCGATCAGATGTATAGTTATAGTACGAGTATATATAGTACAAGATCTATGTACACAATCCGTGAATGACCTAACTATGTATACGATATGCAATGGGCAGCGGGAATATTTGTGTAGGCTCGTTCTGATGTTCTATGTAGTCTGCTCTATCAATATAGGAAAGATTTGACAGAGGACAGTGCAGGCGGGGCAGTGAATTGTCGATTTTATTATATCCGTAAACCTACACTCTATCATAGCTGATGTATATAATAAATAGATATTACGCGTAAAAAATAATTGAAAAATCCGGATTTTCAGATTTGGAAATTCAAAATCCGGATTTTTTGTTGTTAGTCCGGTTTCGGGATTCTTTATTCTAAAATCCGAATTGTTGTTTAAGCCCGGATCGTAATATGAAACATTAAATTAGGATTCTTTTATGCATTACCTAAGCAGGTAACAAAGTCATAATAACTACACATTTTTAAATAAAATAATTGTTAATGAAAATGTTTGTAGGTTTGTACAATTTATACGATATATAAACTATGTAGTTCCAACTAAGATTTTATTTCAGATCGACTTACACAATCACCAAAATAGCAAAAGCGTAACGACATGTGGGTTATTAACAATATGAACTCAATAAAGTAAAAAATCCAAAATTTGTAATTCAAAATCTGAAAAATCCAGATGCTGCGGGTTCCGGAATCCGAAATGGTGATTTTGAGACCCTAAAGCTTAAAATCTAGAATTTTTGGATTCTTGGAGAATCCGGATTTACATCGCGCACATGGTCGACATGCGACCGTCGTCGGGCAGTCGCAACGAGGACGTCGTGTTCGCGGGCTCGCAGAAAAGAGAAAATCAAACCGGTGCAGGATCGCGCGGGCTATGGAAAACTCGCGTACGGAAAAGCGTCCTAGCCGCGGACCAGTTACGAAATCGTAATAATATAGAAATATTTATAATGATATCATCCGGTTGCGCAGTCAAGGTGAACGAACGCGTTCCACCTCTTTGACGGACAACTGCAGCAACAACAGCGGCGTCGTAGCTCGCTCGTACACGCACGCACGCACAGTACACGGATTATTTACTATTATTATTGTGATTATTATACTGGTGGTGGTGGGCAGCGGCGGCGATGGCTCGTATACCGCATACCCGGTATACCGGTTTTCTTACGCGCCGTACAGACGTGCTACGGTACGGGGAGTCGCGCGTACGCGTATAATAAATACATGGTATACGGTCGCCAGCTCGGTAGTCGCAACAAGTGTCTGTTGCCGTGCACACGGCCGCGGTCGCGCTCACTTACGGACGTTCGCGCACGTGCAAGGGTATGCACGCGAATATTACGATTATTACTGTAACGGTATTGTTCGTCATACTGCACGCGGCGTAGTCGTTTTATTTTTCTCCTCGCAGAAGGATATACCGTTTCCGGCCGTCACCGTTTGTAGTATTCGACACGCCCGCGGAGGATATCCCGCAGGATCGTATCCCGAGTGCTCTCGCGCGGCCGACAGGACACGGCACCCCGCACAGGGATCGATCGGATACGTACACGGTTACAACGGCGTGCGCAAGAGAGATCGGCAAAATGATGGATTCCACGTCGGCAGACTATTGCATTTACGCCAAGGAGTCCATGGCCGTGGACGGTTACATGGTCTCGTCCCCGTCCGCCGTGCACCAGAGGACCAACAGCCAAATAAAGGTCAATATAATAGTATAAACTTGTACTTTTCAGTCTATTTTTACGCATTTTTTCTTCGCGGGGCGAGACGGTTACCATATTTGTAAAATGTATAATCACCATGTACGCGAATACGTTTGTTCGTCTCCTTTGCCGAGTTTTCACTTGTGCGGCGGGAGCTGTATAACTGCTTGGAGCGCCTATTAATCGCGACAGTATCGTTTATGACACCTGCAGTGTCTTTTATTTTAGTATTTGTGAATGGGAGGTAGTCGTATTCGTTGTTTTAAATCCACGCGCCGAATTTATGCACAAATTATATTTAGAATAAAAAACAACAATTTATGAGAACAGTAGGTCGCACCATATCATAATACACATGGCATCAGATATTGTAGTACGATTTGCAGACACGTGCAGATTTAATAGAAACGCGCACACGTATAAAACCATTTTTTAGAATTGTCTAGGCCACGTTTTATTGGATAAAATGATGAAAAAATATTCGCAAGACATCGAATGCGAGGAAACCACAATAGACCAACGGGTCCCAAGGACTTCTTGCGTACTCGTATGTACACACAATTATAAAAATGAAGCACACGGCGGGGGATTAGTCAAACGTGATTCGAACAGAGTACACACGATGTACCTTCACACGAGTTAGAATTGAACTTGAGCGGTAAATGCAAATTATAGAACGAAACATTCAAAAACCGTCTGCAGCAGGACTTTGAATAGATGCATTATTTATGTTAGAATATTGCTAACTTGAAGATTATTGCGTGTTCAACGTGTTATCACCCCGGAGTTTTAATTGTCGAGTCGATAAATATTTAAACATTCATCCGATTCGTAATCAGCCGAGAAGTGTGTTTGCAATTTGATACGGCTCGAAAGTTGGAAAAATAATATAATGTTATACCAATTATTATAAATCACGTAAAACTGCAATAATTTTTTTGCAAACCAGTACTAATTAAAACGGGACATTTGGTGTTTTATACACGCTGAATCATACGAGCGTCAGTTAGTGACGAAGTGTGATGTATAAATTATACGTATATAATATTACAATACATATATATGACATTTGAAATAATGAACAATGTTCCGAATCGGACATCCGACTGTATGCAATCGTGTAGCATACGTCGAAAATGAGCGAATCGTGCAATACGTATTTCATATAATCGAAGAGTGGTATAATATTATGATCACCCAGCGAATTCTTATAGGTATACAATTCAATGAGAAATATGTGTCTCCGGCATGTATAGGTTTAAAGTGTGTGTACAGTGCTAAAACGAATTACATTACCACGTGTATAATAATATGTACTATACGTTTCGACACGGGTTGCATTCATAAAACGACCTTATAGCGTGGTCGTAATGAAAAAATCACGCGTACACAAACGGCACCGACCGGCGAGAGTAACTTCAACGCTAGGTGTAACAAAAACCTAAATCATACCCTCGCAGTGGCGCCCGACGGACAATATGAACATATATTGTACGCTGCATAATACTCGACACTATATAGTTTATTATGCCTCACGGAACGCATTGGGAATTCGTTTAAAAGATCATCCGGCGTACACATTTTTCCATTTTCCTTTCTTCTGCGGCCACCACTTCGAGACATTTCCAGACACAAATTTTATTCGACACGGAAACACTATATGTACGTGAATTTAAAAATATTGCACTATACGATTGCAGGAGGGGTTGTTTGCGTACTTTGTCGTACACGTGCAGCAGTCCGTGGTCCGAGCGAACGTTCTTTTATGCATTTTCGTTCTTGCGCGAGCGCATTGCGTGACGTAACATAGTGCACGTGATTCTATTGTTGTGCTCTACGACACAGAACTGCTGCAGGTGCGCGTCCCTCGCAATCGCGTATTACACGCAAGTGTTTTTTACCCCGCTTTAAGGGTGACCGCACACCGGTGAAGCGAAATCGGCTGAAGGTCGCAATGCGTTTAGTAATTTCGTTTTTAGTGGTCACAATAAAGCAGTATTATACGGTTGCGTATTAGATGAAACACATAATTCATCAAAATATCACCGATAGCCATCCGATGAGAGGAGCGCACGTTGTCGAAAGGGAAGAAACATAAAAAAGACTTTGGGTTTATTTTTTTAACGGGATCGAATAAATAATACAATTAAATGTTTTGTTCGCCAACTTGGAAACTTAGAAATTTCACTCACGAATGGGGGACAAACGCACATTGGATTACATTCTTGAAATAATACTTAACAATGAACTTTGAAAATCTGCAGATGCTATAATTTCGAAGTATGAAATTGCAGCCGATTCAACACGAATGAACAATTAAAAATTTGGTCATCAAAAAGATGTTGTATGACCATTCGTCGACTGCTATATTGTATTATGTTCTAACGCTCTTTTCACAAATACATTTTAAAGTTTCTTCACGACACACATAAGGATCACGCCTCTTTTCTTTATTGCTTTTTCTTCGTCCAACTAAATTTTACACTTCCCATTACATCGTGTAATGTGTCTCACAAATGGAGACTAAATCGACCACCCCTAAACTGTCATTAACTTACTAATTTATTGTTTATAACAGCGTTGTAGATATTTTTGTTTAACATACTCCGTTGAAATTTGATATTTACATTTTAATATTGTTCGTTTTTTATTATTTACAATAATATCGTTAATTG
Organism: Periphyllus acericola; assembly: GCA_949715065.1. Classification (NCBI taxonomy): domain Eukaryota; kingdom Metazoa; phylum Arthropoda; class Insecta; order Hemiptera; family Aphididae; genus Periphyllus; species Periphyllus acericola. The sequence goes on from OX454271.1 coordinate 14,855,817, forward strand.
TTATATTAAATATATTTAAACATTTTAAATGTCCTCTCCGATCCTTATTATCAGCATGTTATATCTTTGTATAATTTTCGTCAGGCTTAAAAATTAATCAATTAATAAAATAACAGCCGTGCGACGAAATAAAATTCAAAATTCTTCGGTATAGAACGCGCACGTCGGCCCGAAAAAAAGGGATTTAATTATACCGTACGTGTGTACATATTATTATTTGTACCGTGTACCTTTGTGCCCGTACGACACGCATTCCACGTCTTATAGTCACTTCTCTGCAAGGCCGAGCTGCTCGCGTGTTTCGACGTGCGTGCTCTCGGCGTCGAACACTAGCTATACTACTTACAAGTTTTCGAAGTCGGTAGCGGATTGCAGCGGCGACAGTTGACAGGCATACACCTAACGTGTTATTATAATCATCATCATTTTAAGTACATCGTCTACGCATTGGGTCGAATATATAAAACATACGAGTGTACACGTGTGTGTACGAATTAAAAATATTTACCTACTTGCGCGAAGGCCGTCCAGCTCCAGCTGCAGCGGTACCTCAATAGTTGATTGATAATAATTATTATTGATATTATAGTGACGCAACCGCAGTAGACTCGGCGAAAGGGCCAAGGGGCACTGCTCTGCTCGATTAGGCTAAAAGATATGTACACGCGTATATACTCTCAGTAAATATATGTTATAGGTGTAAACGCGTTATGTTGAACAGTTATCGAAGGACACGTTCGGACTTGAAGCTCTTAGCCGTCCAAATTATCCTCCGCTACGTAAACTGCGCTCGACGCATTAGATATTTATAAGCATTGAGCACCTGTGTGTATGTACCAGTAACCAATGATACTATACCGAATGATAATTGTACGCGTAATCCCGTTTTTGCGTTCGTACACAAACAATTGCGTTGTTCGCCGTGCTATACAATACCACATGTACCATAATATATAAACGTTCCGTTATAAAATAATCGAAACTGATTAAACAAACACCTCCGCCGTTGTGTATAATAATAATAATAATAATAATAATAATAATAATATATTCACGAATCCGTCGGGATTATAATTGTTGTTCGAACACTAATTGCATGAACTACACCTATGATATTATATAGCACAGCTAGTACATATACCTAACGCAATCCGCACATGTGGATCTATATTAATTTACCGGCTATTGCACGTGCTGTGCCCGCTGTACCGTGTGTAGATAGGTATTTTATAACTACTATATACATGCCGACACGAAAAGTACTTTTACTTATATTTTATAATTTTACACTCGCATCGGATATAATATGTTATTACGTATTATTAATTGCCTTAAAAAAAAAATCGAACAATTGTTCGTTGATATATTCTATATGTCGAAAATATGTTTCGCAAAGACCACCGGTATGTGTAGACTGTAGACGATATAGGTATTGTAATTATGAACAATTTTCACAACAACTTCAATTTATATATTATTATTTAATTTACGTTTTAGATGACGAAACCTTTTGGAGTAACTATTTTGATTAATTTTTTTTTTAATTTTTTTCTCTAACACATTTCCTTTCTCTTCGTACGGACCACTTATCGCTTCGATACCATCAAATATTATAATGTGTCGCGTTATGGGAACGAAATGATCACATTATTAGTCTGATTCAAGTCATGTTACTGGACTTTGTGTGCAACTCCTTGCTTATACTTATACTTTTAATATTTCAAATGCGTCCATGTACGAGCGTTATGTATGGGTGAATTTGGGGGAGGGGGCACTGGGGGCGAGTGCCACCCCCGTAATAAAATAAAGTATCCTATTTACTATGGTCTATATGTGTGTATGAGTATAATATTATGAATGTTTGGTGTACAGATAAGATTATAGAAATACCCACATAAATTAATTTAGTGAGACAAAAATCAAATTATACATGGTTTAATAATTATAATAACATACCAATTATTGTCATGAACAATATCTAATCTAAATTCAATATCTGCGCACATCACGTCTATAGTTTTATTTCTTAATGTAGATAATTGTATAAATAATCTCATTATACCTACTCACGTAATCGATTGATGTAGAATATCTGCAAGAATAATAATCAAAATAAATATCGAAAAATGTGTATTATAATATAATATCTGTAAAATAATACAGGTTTGTTATTTATTGAAATTTCATAGGCACATTTAAAGTCAAATGTGAAGGCTAAAACAAAAAAAATAAAATAATATATACGTTGAACTTGTCGTGGTTACACAGGTATAGTCTAATTGCACCTACGGCAAGTGTCCTGCCCGTAGATGCTATATCCGCCCTTAGCGCCGCCGCCACCGCCCACTGCCGTGCATTTCTCTCATCCCTATAATTTATGTGGGTCTAGGTCGAAAGTATATACACATATATGAACGGAAACAAACCGTGTAATCGATAATCAACATGCGCGCACACAATGAAAAATTGTACATTGCATATAGCATGTAATATGTACATAAATATATGAATTGTAATATAATACACATGTGATATCCTTCGGGTTCGTCTATCTGTATTGCGCGCACGCTTCATATGAAAACGCGATTGAAGATCTCTAAATCTGACAAACTGAGGTCGTCATGTGAGGCCTTGCCCTTGAGATCCTTGAAATGTCCTTATTGTGTAATATACATATATACAGAGAGATGTATGGCGAAAGAGAAAAAAAAATATGTGAACAGCTTATTATTTTGGTTAAATATTTATTTATTTTTTTTCGTATAAAATCCGAAGGTATAGTCTGCGACGTGTGTTACCACGTTTATTATTATTATTATTATTTTCGTTATTATACGTACCTATTTAGTATACATTATTACATTAACGTGTGGATTTGTCGAAACGAGCTGCGTACGCGGGCTGTAAATTACGCGTGTAATTGCATACCGATTTATATACGGTTGCAGTCGTTTGCATTAACAACAACAACAACCGTCCACGTGTATATGGGCGTCAAACAGACGTGTTTGTGGTGTGCTGCGGTACACGATAGTAATAATAATAATAATAATAATAATAATAATAAAAGTATAATAATGTTTAAAATTCATCGACGGCGCGAATATTGAGGTCAGTCCGTGAGCGGCGCGCAGTCTGTTATAACTTATAATAATTAAAACATAATGATATGCCGTAGAGATGAAAACGTCTTGCGCAGCTGTAGCGTACGTAATATATGCTTTCTAAACAGTGTACGGTTCGCGGTGTACAACAATATTGGTAATACGTATTTGTCGCGTATTTCCAGTCGGCTGCGGATTTTGGATCATGTCGTATGGCACACACGCACACGCGATATTGGGTAGGACCCAAAGACGATCGTTTTAAGAGACGAGTGAAAACAATTCGTCGAAACCGGCCGTCTCCGAATCAAGCCCGCGGCCGAATTTGCGGACGTGGTTTTTACATATACGATATAGATTAGGTTAGGCTAACTGTATGTGTCTATACGTATTTATTCGATACCACCAGTATTGCCTGTTGCACCTTCGTCACTCGTGTACTCATATTTCCAATCGAGTCTTGTATATCAGTCCCGACCGTTGTTGCGGATACAACCGGCGGACCGCAGACGCAACGGGACCGTCAACATAATATCTTACTATTTATAAATAAGCTTTTACCAACAACTTAGCAAATAATATTTAAGAACACATTATTTTCCTCCAGACATCGTTATTATTTAAACCATCCGGAAACCAACAGAAATGTCTTCTTTGTCTTATACGCACACCGACGTCCGACTCGGAGTTCTTGGAAGTATTAGGTTTGGTGCCCCGCGGCGTTCATACACGAGTTTCAGAAGTCACGGATCGCGATTATGCCAAATGTTGTCTTGCAGGAAACCCGTGATGAAACTGAAATCACCGCGTGTGATCGCGTTGGAACCGTATACGTTTCTTACGCACGGTAGACACGTCGATTTAATTGATGCTTTTTGTTTTCGAGCACACACCGCGAACAACTACGTACTCGTGGTTGACCACACGCACGCCCATTGCCCACGATAACACAGACCTTCGATATCGTTTTGCGTCGTAATTAATGTTTATAACAGCGGTTTTCAAACTGTGCTCCGTTGAGCCATGGAGGTCAGCGACAGTAATCTTTGGGGCTCTGCGGACACATCCTCCGAGTTAAGTCGAATGCAAACGTTATACGATTTGTTAAAGTGTTACATTTCTGTAATAGATTGTAAATAATATTAAATACGAGTAGTATATAACTATTATACAAGCAGACATAACACGAGCACCCGTTTTCTTCCACCAAATCAAATATTGGAAGTATCTACTGGTAAATAGAAAAAAAAAATCATTCAAATTTCACAACGACACAACTTATAAATTAATAGTATTTATACTACTTTTTTTTACTAAATTTTGTTTTCATTATACAAATTACAAATAAACAATAGTTAAAAAGCAAATCAGCCTTTTTTATGAGTTTTGCCTTTCGGCTTAAATGTTTTAAATCGGCGTTCCTGCAGGACTCCGTGGATTTCTTATTGGCATCTTTCTAAGGGCTTCGCGAACAAAAATGTTTGAGAACCGCTGGACTATAATATTATTATAGGTGCTGTAGTAATTTGTTATTTGTTATTATGCTGCAGCGCAGGCGATTATTATTATTACGGTTTTTAATATTTGTGTTTACTTTTATTTTGTAAATTTTAAAAACACGTCTGGAACGTTTCGAGGTAATACGAAGACGGAAACGACAATAAGCATTTTTTGCGAATTCAAACAGTAACAAACGTAATCCGCAACGTTAAATGCGCACGTTTTGTGTACAGTACACTATACCACAACGGCGGGTCGTCGCGTGATGTACATACATAATATATATACGTGCGATTTACGAGAAGACAAACACGTCGCGCGAGCAAAACCGCATACGACGGAACTTCTATTGAACGAGCTGCATGGTTATTTGAACAATATTCATTAACCAAAAGAAAAGAAAAGAAATACAATTTTATTCGCATAAAAACATAATTTTATGTAATATGTTGAAATCCGCGACGCGAACGGTGACGCAGCTTGATTAACAAGCAAATTTGTTATGTTTACGAAACTTTATTTTGTCATACTTTTGAAATACAATTAATATTATTAAATAATTGTTATTATTATATTATAATTAAAGAAAATTAATTCAGACATGTTTTCAGACACAGCGAAAAACAGTCAGGTTTTTCGCTAAATTATATAAAACGCAGGGTCTCGTAAAACAATTAATCTTTGTGTACATAGAGAAGTTCGAACTGCATGAACGATGACATTGTATACACACATTGCACGGGATACGAAAACACTGCACGTGATGAGTGGCCGGTTGACAAGACGAGGAAAAGAAACGTGACTATACGAGACGCTTGTTCCTATTTATATGTCGCGTCCACTTCATGAAATGTATCCATTTAGTGAAAATGACATTTTACTACACTATATGGACAATTTTTTGACCTTTTCATGAAGTTGATGAAATTCATTTGTCCAAGATTCTCAGGATAACGCGGGATCCTCAACAACCCCTTTTCAATTCACCAAGCATTTGATGAAAATAATACCAAATTCATTTGCTCCTTTCTACGTAATATTAATATTTTCAAAAAATTGTAAATTTTTGTACACAATTACCTAGTGCAAATCGTACAGTTATCCAAAACATAAAAATACTCGTATATACTAGTATAATATTACAGAATGTGGATGAAATGAATTTCATCCACTTCATGAAAAGGTCAAAAAATTGTCCATATAGTCTAGTAAAATGTTATTTTCACCAAATGGATACGATGTCCACTTCACGAAATGAGTGGTTTCACTAAGTGGACGCGACATGTGTGTGTATAATATATTATTTATGTAAATCATGAACGGGCGGGCAAATACGAAAAGCGTATTAAAGTTTTTAACTCGTGTTTGTAGTATATTTTCGTAAAATAAATATAAAACAGAAGTATTGATCGCGCACGGTTCTCTATTGTTGACTGCAAGTGTGTACACGATATATAATACATATTATATAGGTAATATACCGTATACGTTATAATAATATGTGTGCACACACGAAACGTGTAAAATTGAGACTGTGACGGGTACACGCGCGCGGTTATAAGTTCTATTTAACTTCCGCACGTATTATACACACGTATGCGCGCACGTATGGAGTTGGTGTATATACACATACCTATATATACGTACGCCGCAGTAGGTATAGGCACGGTCGTAAAAATGATTATTTCACCCTTCTTCTGTACTTACATAGTTACCATCCAACGTTGTTATTAAAGATTATGCGGCCGAGTGGCTGCACGGTGTACACACGGTACGTGTATACGGATATCTGGTCTATACACATTACACATGTACAATATATTATAGAGGTAGGATAACTGTTTATCGTAATGTGTTTTATACTATTATACGGTTCGACCGGTTACCACTCGTGGAGATGCGAAAAAAATAAATATTCCCTCGTCTCGTACTTTATATACATATACAGTGGACCGGGCAATTTATAATGTATATTTGTACGCGTGTGTATACTGCGCATAGTTATGGTTATTAGATTATCATACCAGTTTTGTTGACCCGAAAACGCACTGTCGATGTTTTGCTGCAGCGCGTTCTTTCGGTTTTGCGACGGCCGTGTTTTCAAGTTTAAAGTCCGCTATCCAGTCGTCGGCTCGTTAATCCGAAATTATGTATGATTTTTTTTTCACATTTCCTCTAAAACACTACAATCTCGTGCGACTAGACGTAATTATGTAAACCGAACGTCGGGGTAAATATAATAATTCAGCTGCAGCAGCCCCAGTGACGTCGTGGTAAATCATTCGAGAGCTTAACGTTACATTAATATTTTATTATTGTATTAAATATACGTTTGGAATATTCAATATCCGTATAAATATTCTTCACCTTACAATAATTAATATACGCACGTACGTACAATAGCATAATACAAATTAAAACACGCAAATACATTGTGATGTCTATGAATAATAGATTAACGCGAAGGAAGCTCCTCGATAGTATACACGCATATATACGTACTCGACGCGAATCGCAATATCGTATAAGCTCGTTTGCTTTAACCAGAAACTGTCCCTGTACGTGCACTGGCCGTATTATTAACGCCGCGGTACGTACATGCCATTCGGTCGTCTTTCAGGGTTATTGTAATTATTGTGATTAGTTATATCGTAAGTAGGAAGTACGATATACATTTCTGGAGGCCTGCACTAGGATATATATATATATAATAATTATTGAGATGGATTCTTTTGTGGTTCGCATCATATAATGTATAATTAATGAAGCATTGTCGTTGCTAGTCATTATACACCCATAAGTTGAAATGCAAAATTGTCAAAGGTCAACTACAGTTGGGAAAGGTTCATAGATTTAATAAAGAATCAAAAACGAACTGATACCTGTGTAATTGTGTACGCATTAACATTATAACTGAACTGCATGAATATGTAAATCAATGTTGTGCATGTTTTAGTGTTATATAGGTGTAGCAAAGACATCCGCAAGCAAAGCGCGATTACATAGCTAATACCTGAAGCAAAACAACACGAACGTCTAAAACTTAAAACTATACAATATGTATAGTGTAGTTAAACGTATATGACTAAGAAAACCAGATAGAAAGGGTACAACGTACATTTTTAAGTTTTTTCTCTTGGGTACTGCACATTGACCACGAACCCCATGATTATGAGCCGGTACTTAAGATGCTAGGACTATCAACCCTATCTGCAAACAAAATGTTCCTGAGAAACCTCACCAACGGCTCTACAGACTGCCCTAGCAATACTTCTAAGTGAACTTAATTTCAAAATCCCTAGCTTTCATTCTCGAACAACTTATTCCTTTTTTTATACCCCTTTGCACCACCAATTATTCTCGTAATAGACCGATGTCCAGAATAATGCGCACTGCTAAGGAGGACTCATCGTTTTCTTTCTGCTAATTTATGTCATCAATGTCTAGAGTTTATTACTTTTCTTGTGTATATACATATATTACCTCATAATGTCATATTGTATTATGTACTTTGGGCCACGGCCCGTTTTGTTATAAAATAAATAAAATAATGGACGAAAGTAAAATACCATAAGAATTCGAGACGTTTGGGGATAAAATAGATTGTTCGAGCTTAAAAAACATGTTATAAAATGTTGATTTCATTTTCGATTTTATAATGCAGAGATGTACAGAATGTACACTATTAATAGGGTAAAACACTTATTTTATAAAATATCATATTTTGTTACAAGACATTTTCCTAAAAACCTTAGTAGGGACACGTAACAAAAACGAGGAGCTAATGTTAGTTATTTAGAAGTGTTAAAAGTTTAAGTAATTAGTAGAACGAAATGACTAGACGCCAGAAGATGTCTAACAAAATGTCTGAGCATTAACTCGGTCGTTTAAACGCTTTTCGTGCGTGCATTATATTACTTCTTATCCATAACAGTACTTCGATCCAAAAACGTTTCGTAAACTATTCCGTACCAGACGTCTGACAGGGAAAAAAAATCGATGTACGATGCGCACACATATAGCTTTCAATGTCGACCGTGTATTGAATACGTATTAGGCGATAATTTATACAATGCAAACTAGGTGGTTGTGTAGCGTAATACCTGCCGTACGTGATGTACTCATCATAGACGTACCGAAACATTGACAAATCGAAACCGAAATAAACCAATGTACGCTGCAGTTTGCAGCTACCGCCGAAGCGCGTTCGGAAGAGCCGTTCTCTGTGCACGCAACATTTCAACAGTAGTAGGCTAAGGTTATATTATATATTTTCGTACTAGAGCGTTCGGCACAGCGTCGAATATGATTCGTTCAAATATTACTTCAGTCTAATAACGTATAAGCGTACTCGTATAGATTTACTTTCCGTTTCGAACCACTCGACCGATTTCGTTTTAACACGTGAATTTGCGCACCTCGGCAGTCATGTGCTATGCGTGGGTGTAAATTCGCGTTCGGTTTTGGGAAATAATTTGACGTATAACCGCGAACGAAAATCGAAAAAGAAAGGATTTGCAAAGACAATCGTACACAATATGTTGTGCTTCATATTGATAAATAATATTATTGAAATTCTTATGTACGCGTGTTAGTTAAAATGTGATTTTCAAAAGTTTTTTCTCCAGAAACGAAAAATAAAAATAAAAAAGTCATGATCATTTTTTTCAACGCGTGCATATATACGCGTTGAAATATGATGTTACGCTTACACGAGACTGCTGACAAATTAGCAAAATCAAATCTTTTTCAATCGTTTCGATCAGATAACAACTACAACGGTATCGTTTTCGGTTATTTATTTGAGATCTATAGCGTATTAGATAACAATATATATATATATATATAAAGGAACTACACTGATATAGTGATTACGAGGAGGGTCGCGACGAAACAAGATATACACACGTACGAACAAATATGGAGATGCTAATTTCGAGGGCTAAACCCTCTGGACGATGAGTGCATCCCTCAGCACCCCTGGGACTCGCGCGGGCCCTGCACAACTTACACGGCGCACAGCGTTTCGTATAGGGACATCGAAAACAACGACAACACGTCTCGTGTAATAACTACATTTATAGCAATAATAATTATATGTAAACCAACAGTCGTATACAGCACCTATACCGCCGCACGTATAGCGTGTATTAATTTCGCGGGACGAGGCGCGTATTGTATATTTATACTATTGTGGAGTTGTAGGTATTCGTGAAAAATTCAATTAACAAGTTTACGTGAAACTATGTGCCGCGACCTTATACGTAATACAATAGTAATGATAATAATAATATAGTACTACGGACGACGCGGAAATGACTGGAGAATTTTAAACACCTTGTGCCGTTTCGACGACGCGTCCACGGTGTACCATACTAATTAGCGGTCTACGTGTTAAACACGAATTGCGAACTCTGAGTCTTAAACCGCAACGCGATGGATTGCAATATAATATAATATGACGATGATGACGACGACCAGATGGCGGTCTTCGCAGCGTCTCGTCAAGTTCAAGTGATTTACGATTTTGATTTGATTTTCTCACCGCCGACCCGTGACACTGCAGTATAGTGCTAATATGTACTTAACTTCCCGCGGACCGCGATTTCCTTATCTGCGCACGTTCCCCGTAGTCCCTATATATAAATCCTCGGATTTCCACGTCCCTCCGCTGCACATGCGAAACGCAAATATGAATTAAAAGGTACAAAAAAAGTCGTAAAATTATTATTAGCTACCTCATCGAGACGCAATGTCACGTGACATTACAACTTTGTCGGTACTATATACGTATTATCTGTCACCTTACATCAGTTCGTAAATAATATAATATTGTATGATTGGACTTCAAAGTCGTGCGCAAATTTAATTCAATGGTTTTGTATGTATACATATTTTTTTGTATTTTTTCTTTTTCTCATGGCGATATTGCCGGTTTTTATCGTTTTTTTTTTTAATCGCACAAACCATAAAACACCGAACGTGTATTTGTGTCGTAGTCTGTATGCCTCATTAATTAAAAGATTCAAGTTCATTGTTAATTACATTATGGACAAGATGAGTGCGACGATAACGTAATAGCTGCGGGCAATGGAGTTTATACATATAGATGACGTTGGTCAAAAGAGTATTTGATGTTCTAGCGCACTCCGGAGTAATCAGCGACCATAAAAAGCAAATATTTGTGGGTCCATGTTATAAGATTTTCATTAAAAAAAAAATCAACGACGTTAAACGTTAAGTACTTCGAGATTAACTATTTTTTTGATTCATATATGCAATTATAATAAAATATAGGTCCCTTTTTTATTCCTATTGTTCTTTCTGCCCTACGGATTATTATTGAGGAGTAAACCTGTGACTCGTATTAAGCGATTGACCAACGAGCGCTTTTCGCCTTTGGTTTTATATTCGTATGAATATAATACGTATTATAATACGTTTCACGCGGGGTTATATACGTACAACTGTTTCTCATTTTGTTATCCGTTACGACTAAAAAGCTTCAGTAACAATATTATTGCTTTAATAGAAAAAGTTATTTTAATTACAATTAATTTTTAGATGGAAAAACGAAAACGTAAGAATGTAATAAAACTAACCTTTAACACCTAAACGTTGCCTCTTTGTATAAGATAATTTAAATCATTGTTTCCTTTTAGACCACTGAACGCCGATTGATAGGTAAATCACAAAAAAAAAAACTCTGTGTTGTGTGCTTCACATATTATTTACGTTAAAACTACAAACAAACTAAACTGTTTAAACAATGCACAACGTAAGTAAGTGATACGTCTCGCGTGGAGTATAGTAATATATAATAATAATAATGTAATCGCGAAAATTGTCTTCAGTCGACAATCAATAATTTCCATGATTCACTTTAACATACGAACACAGTATAATTATACTTCTATACTTCGATCTGTTCGTGGTGGTGGTTAATATGAGACGATTAATTTGCGAATAATTCATCTCGAGACTCTTACTGCAAAGAAGTCATTTTCAGCAATTATCAAGACCCGGTATATCGGTGGTTGTATTCGATTTATTATGTTAACACCCGTCACGTACAATATTAGTGCATATTATATTCGCACAATGTACTACAAATTATGCGTACAACAGTTACCACTATGTTATACTGAACATCTCTGTAGCTAAACGTATGCTAACGAGATAAAATGCATTGTCTATAACTGTAAACAGCACTCGGATAATTATATTCAACCGTTATATTTTCAGGACCATAAAGAATTCATCAGAAAGTCCAAGGACCCGTTGATAACGAGGAGCGCAAAAGAAGTATCGCTATTGCAATTCCACGAAGTTGAACCACACTTGCAGTCGAATCCGTTCATTTTATCCGGCTATAGGGCATGTCTATCAACAAAAATGTGTATAGAGAGGTAAAACATATTTGTATCATGTACTCGTTTTGTGCAATACTTAAATACGATTTTTTTCGTTCGAGCCATTATTATCGTGTGTCGCATTGCGATGAAACAAATGTAGATACCATATAATAGGTGTCTAATTACCATGAACATTTTTTCCACATCATCGTTCATTTGATAGAATTACCTTGTGTGGTAAAAAAAAAATGCATCGGCTTACTACAAAAATAAATGATCGATAAAAATGAAGGTTTTTAAACAGTAAAATCGAATTGTTGTTTTATATCCATTATCGATAATAATAACGATGGTTTCATGGTTAAATCTTTGGATCTGACTTTATAGTTTATAGTATGTGTGTTATATCAGTTGTTAAAAAACTCAGCAAGTACACCTTCAGTGCACGATTGCTATGTTTTATTCGAGCTGTACTTCGAAATTCTTTAGACTGTGGAAAAATATAAAGAAAAACGGTGTTGGAATGATATTAATATTTTACCTCCGTGAACGCTATGAGAACCGACGGATTCGTCGAACAGTGTGCGAATCGGTAATGTCGGAGTACATCATATTATTATAATCAAGAGAAATTATGATTGAGGAAATTCGCTTCAAAACATTTTTCGCATACGTGTGTACTGTGTAGGTATTCAATTAGAGTACCACTGATGATAACCTTCGGTGCGTAAAATTTGGCAATGCGACGAATAAAAAAATGTCAATGACCTTCGTTAACTATGTATAGTATCATTTTTAACGACAGCTATTTCCTTTTGTCTACGATAAGGTCTACGACGGTTATAGATGTTAATTTTGTTTGTATTCTTTCCGCTGCAAAAAAAAAAATAAATAAAATAAATATATAGAAATAACAAGAAATGAGATACCTTGATTATCTCCCGTATCTGCAGTTAGACATTTCCATCCGCTATAATTGCGTGTAATGATACAATAATTAACCAACAGTACACGTTCTTATATGTATGATTTTCACTTATACATATTATAGGCTGTAGTCGATTTGCACCAAAATTGACAAAACATAAAAAATAACATGTGTAATTTTCGCCAACATTTTTCAAATGCGCGTTTGTAATTTGTACCAAAATTAAGATATTAATGTTTAATATAACATAAGATATTGCTTTTGACAACAATTCATTTTATCTATCATACTTATATAAAATACTTACATTTAAAAGTTTCATATAAACAAAGTTAGTCAATTAAATACAATTATGTACATACGATTTAAAAAAATGAATACATTTTTGGTTGTCTGATTGATTGAATTCTACTTTATGTTTTTTATTCGTGTTTTGTCTTGAAATCATAGAACTAAGAAATCTCGAAACAATCGAATATTCGATAGTCGATACTAATATTTATATTGCTTGTTATCTCTTTTTTGGTGTAAATTACAATTCATATTTTCGTCGACCTGCGTTGGTGGAAATTACACATCTTTATTTTGGTGCAAATACTGCTGACTTTTTAATTTAGATATTGTCGGAAAAACCAAGAATATCCTATTGTTTTAGCGCTTTTTGGCTGACCAACGAAACCATAAATATTTGGTCGCACGTATTCGGATGGATGCTGTTTTTCGGTTTGACGATCTACGATTTGTTCCTGTTAAACATTCATGCTTCGTCATTCGACAAGATTGTCGTGGGTCTACTGCTCGGATGTTTCCAGGTATTTACAAATAAATCCAACACGTATGTATACATAAAGGCGCACAGAATTATTAGGTAACCGCCGTCGAACGGGTCTATACTCTGGTTTTTTTTTTTTTTTTACTACATCGCACGAGAGCTACACATTTCATCAACTCGTAGTCCGCATTTACTAATAGTAAATTACTATACATATATATATATATATATATACGAGTATATGTATATTATTCACCGGTATACCATTGGGCAAATGCCCCGTTTCATTAACTTGAATCAATAATAATTATTATTATTATTATTAAATTATGTAATACACGTGTTTACAAATTTTTTTTATTATTGCATTATTCGAATTAATTACATAAATATGTTTTTTAACATCACACGTTCTGATAATAATTACCATATTACCCATATTGTTTGGACTCGAACGTGCGCAACATGTACAATATTTATGTACACCGTGTACGACCGCATGTATAGGCACCGCACGCAGTCCGTTAGCCGGTTTCGCTTTTTAATCCCATTTACCGTACACGATATCATTATGTATTCTAATAATTGTATTGTGATTTTATTGCGTTTGCTCCAGATCAGCATGGCGTCGTCGACTATGTACCACACGTTTTCATGCAAATCCGAGAAACACTTCAACTGTTTTCTCTCGTTCGACCTGTTCGGCATAGCACTAAGCTTGTTGGCCATCTACTTGTCGGGGATCTACTACGCGTTTTGGTGTCATCCCGTAAGTGAACTACTTGCCTACGTGCATGTTATAAAAGTAGTGCTGCGGTCATACACTATCGATGTCTGACGTCTTTGGCCAAATTATGTGCCCCCCCCCCCCCCCCCGTGTTCAGTGGCGTGGCCCGAGTGTTTCGAATAGACCCCGGAGTAGAGTATACAACGAACAATCCACCAACTACAGCACGGGGCTGCGCAAACGTATATAGATAACGGTCTTAAGCGTCATAGAGGCTTTGTTATACATATTGGATACCTATATGGTTACAGCCCGGATGTTGACGACTTTAGAGTCTTTTTTTGGAACATCATAGGACGATGCGTTATTTATAGCTATAAATTATTTTTTGGGTAGGCCCACATAAACCTTCCACTGTTAGACGGAAGTGGGGACTAATCCCAATTTTGGTATTGGCCTCCTATAATTTCAAAGTTATCAATGATTATTTTTACTAAGGCAAAATTTGCAATTTTTATTTAGCTGAATACAAGAGTGTCTTACAAGATAACTTTTTTATAATTATTAATTACTATACTCGTAACTTACAACATGTCAACATATACGTATTGTCCATTTATAACATATTTACAAAGTCAAAATTCTACCTTCTTTTCTTTATGATAGCAAACTCTTCAACAACAGCCGATGGATTATCAATGAATTGCTCACTTATTTCCCTTTCTGTGGAAATTAACGTCAAATCGTTTAGCCCAGGGATTTTTATAGTTGACCTGAGGTATGTTTTCATTCTTCTCATTGTTGAAATAATTATTTTTCTTTTTAGATAAAATCTGGTTAGGCCCGGGCCTACCAGGCCTACCTACTGGCTACGCCCCTGTTCCTATGTAGCTTAAAAAGTGTTTCAGTAATAGACCAAGCTAAACATTTCTATAATTTTATTTTTAGTTTTCGTGCCATTTTCGTGACTTTATTGGGAATTTTTCACTATTTTTCCAATCTTAAGAAGAAATTACTATCTCGTTATTTTTCATTGTGATATATATATATATATATAACCCATTTAAAACCCGTTTTATAATAAATAGTAATAATAAAATTCAAAATTAATAAATCATTCACTAACTTGAACAATTTTACGATCAATTTGAAGACATTAACATTTTAGTTTAACGCATTTTTATAGGTTTTATAGGGCATTCAACATCCGAGCGCTAGGTACACTTATTCGTAGGTACTTTGCCTCAGATATTTGTGCCTGTTAACCACGCCACTGAACAGTTTTTATTCGATGCACTATAATATGATAATATTACGATTTTCGATTGAATATACTGCATATTAATGTATTGTGTTGAACGATAACGTTGTGCATATTAATCGACGAGCGGATGTCCTTTTCAGATGCATCAAACGTTCTATCTGTCCACGGTGTTCTTCATATTCGTTGTCGTCATGGCGTTGCAAATACCAAAGCTAAAAGCCAGTGACAATTTGAAAATGATCTCATTCGTGTGTTGGGCAGCATACGGAGTGATACCGACGGCCCATTGGGTTGTCGTTATGGGTGGATGGGAAAATCCAATAGTTACAGTGAGTCAACGCTTCATCATAACAATAATAATAAAAACAGTCGTAATCTGTAGAAACTGATTTGCAATAATATGTGTTTTTTTCTTATACGCGTGCGCTTGCATCTACCGCGGTTGTGGAAAGAACCGGATTATGGTGTTAATGGCATAAATTTGTTTTTACAACTTTTTTGTTTTCGAGGCCAATTTTCGTAATGCTTTTGTTTCAATGGTTATTTATTAACACTTTATTACTCATTATTTATTATTACGATCATGTCCTAATTGGCTTTATATTTTTAACTATTTGTAATTGGTCCTTATTTTACCCTTTATTATTCCTTATTATTTTTCCTCATTTTACCCTAAAAACATGTTTATGATTCAGAGATTTTACTTGTAAAGGAAAAATATGGAGTATCGATAGCTACGTTATACGTTAATTTGGTCTACAAATTAGTTATCCCTGTATATATGTATTTTCCGTTTGTTTGCAAACCGTTTTTGTTTTGTTACCACATTTCTCATTCTACGATATAAAGAGAATGATACACGACGACACTATACACCAGTGGCAAAGGGAATGGAGCGGAATGAGTACAAAATTAAATTAAATTAAATGTTTGTATTATCATAACCACTCGGTTAACAAAGTGTTTATAGACACAGCCGTGCCGTGGGGGGGGCCTAGGGGGCATATGCCCCGGGCGCATGACTTAAAGGGGCGCCAAAATTTTTTTTTATAATAAATAAAATATATGAGAAAGATTATTGTTTTACAATTATTTTGGACCATTACAAATTTTTTCTAAACAAATTTCTGATTATGTTCAAGTAATAACAATACGTCAACCGTAACGTTTTAGTTTTATTCTTGTATTAAGGATTTGGCTTTATAATAAATTATCGTATTCTTTATGTCAAAATCGACTGCGCGTTAAATACAACGAAGATATTGACCAGGAAATAATTAGCGAAATCGAATTTCTTAAATATCAAATAAAAGCAATTTTACCAGACTTAAACGCAATTAAAAAATATGAACTTTATTCAACTTGTCCAAACTTAATGACTGCATATAGATTGTTTCTTACCATGCCTGTTACCGTCGCTTCCGGGGAACGCTCTTTTAGTAAACTGAAATTAACTAAGACGTATTTACGGTCAACTATGTCGCAAGACAGATTAACCAATTCAGCAATATTATCAATTGAGCATGAAATAACGAAAAACATTGATTTTGAAGACGTCATTGAAGATTTTGCTTCAATAAAGTCCAGGAAAATTAAGTTTTAAACTTGTAAATATAATATGTATATATAATATAATTTGTGATATGTATCATTTTTAATTAATTATTACGGTATAAATTAATAAATTATACCTAACTATTTTGTTTAATAATTACTATTACAATTAGCTTTAGTTTTTTGTCAAATCAATGTTCAAAATACGTTGTAAAAAAAAAATTTAATTTAATAGGAATGAAATGCAATATGATTAATGATAAATAAAATAGGGGGCGAATATTTTTAATTTTGCCCTGGGCGCCAAATCTTAACGGCACGGCTCTGTTTATAGATATAAGTAAATTAATTTTCATTTACTAAAATATTGGTAC
The DNA here is from genome assembly GCA_949715065.1 of Periphyllus acericola. Classification (NCBI taxonomy): domain Eukaryota; kingdom Metazoa; phylum Arthropoda; class Insecta; order Hemiptera; family Aphididae; genus Periphyllus; species Periphyllus acericola. The sequence goes on from OX454271.1 coordinate 14,873,395, forward strand.
ATAGGAAGACCGTAATACCGTTCGTTTACGAATAAAAAATAAAACCGAGAATAATTATGTGTGTCAAATACGTTAATCAAAATTCATATGGAATTTCATTATATTTTAATCACTATTGTTAACCAGTATTTTATGTTTAGCACAATTGTACATACAGACTCAGTTATTGTTATGAATAATTTATAAAAAGAAAAAAAAAACTAAATTGAAACATTTATCAATAATTTATAGAATTACATAGACCAGTGAGCTATAGGAAATTTGAATAAATTCAAAATTGACGTTTGGCTTGTATAACCTGCGGGCAATAAAGTTATGAAAACAGTAACCATAACCTTAATAAAAAATTATTTGACAAAATTAAAAAAAATACGATAACATAATGTACATAATATAGTATAGTTGACAGTTTTTGTTGGTTCGCGAATGAAATGGAAATTAATTAATGAATATGATGGACAAAATAGTGCGTAGGGTGACTGTTTTGAACATTTAGAATTTAATAATTGATTTAATTAAATTATAAATAAAATACACACAGGTTATACTTTTAAATTATATCATGTTTTTTAAGTAATTTATACATTTTTTTCTGGTAAATATCAAATTTACTTATTGTGCACGTACAAGTATAAATTGTAAATATTTTTTAAATAATATATTAAATGAAAAAATGTATAAAACATGTAATATAATATACTCGTGTTAAACATTATTTTGTTAGCGTGTACATTAACTTAATCTTGAGTCGTTGAATGCTATTATATGGTATTATGTGATTTCCACTACAACAAATCGAGGGTTTCCAAAGTTTCTAGACATACTGTGTATTACCACTGATTTACTACCCAGCTATATAGTTTGCGGGATCAATAGAGATAACTTTATTGGGTGCTTGTGTGGTTCGTTAACTTTGTTTTTACCTATATACGCTTACTTCTTTCGATCTTACGGGCATTCAAATAAGTGTCAAATAATGATCTCGCTATCATCAAAAACTGCAAATTCACATGTAAGTAAATCATGTAAAGGTACCGATAAATATTGTGCTTTCAATAAAACGATAAAATTCTCAATCATGTTTCTGTTGTTAAATGCATAGATACTATTTTATTTTACAAATTTTAAACCGTAGCAATTGCAATTATATTATAACTGTAATAGTCACTGGTAGTTAAATACTGGGGTTATAACTAATAAACTATTATAACACGTTTCGCGTCGTATACATTAAAAACAGGATGCACGTACAGGTTATTGTTATTGCTCGTCAAAACGAATTTTGTGTATTTAATGATGTATCGCATGATTTTTTAAAATGTTGTGGAAACGTGAAACGATTATTTTGAAAACTTTATTTTTCAGAAACTGTTGTCAAGGATCTTAAACATGTATCTTATTTCTGGACTAGCGTTTCTGATTTACATAACCAGAATGCCGGAACGGTTTTTCAAAGGTAAATATTTTACGTCTAATAGCACAATATTATTAGGTCGGTGAAATAGCGCGTGATAAACAAAATATGCGAAAAGACGATTTGTGAAAATCGAAAAAACAACAAGTGCTATGCGGTGATCGCGTGTACGTATACGCGCATCGTGCGACTGCATTTCACGACACTCGATAGACATACTTGAAGCATTCAAAGGTCGTTACGTTTGTTATTCCGAGCACATCGCCGACGCCGCCGCCGCTGGTGGCAAGGCCAACGGTGTTAATAACCCTCTTACTGCAACCGATTCGATGGTCGAGCGCTGACCGACCGGACGTCGACTTATTTGGAACGGCTATTGTGGTATCCATTTATAGAAATTCTTATGCTGTACTAATGTGCCTTCCAGGGGCGCATCGCACGGATCACGGGGGTCCGGAGATCGTTATTATACGAGCGCCCACCCCTACAACACGCCGCTACCGCCATAAAGGGCGGATTCGTATCGTAAACCCAGATCTCGCATTCCGTCCCGCAGCAACAGCGGGGGAGGGAAAAACTTTTTACATTATTAGACGGCGTTTTTAACGGTTGTCTTAATATTTTGTCGACGTCCGTTTAGAAACTATACCTATCCGTTTTTATCGAGTTCTACGCGCGTAATACGACTCGCAGTTGCAAAACAAAGGTAGGAAATTACGTCAACAGCTGATTTTTATCTGTTTAGTTGGTTGTTCCGTCGGTATATCATCTGCGAAAAATCTAAAGAAATTTGACTACGCATGCTCGTTTTTCGATAAAGTCTCGACGACGTGTTTTAGTCCCGTTTCGAATGGATTTTCAAACCACCACCAACAGCCGTGTTCGATTTTTACGAATGTCCTCGCCCGTATAAGCACCCGATCGATTCCGAATCACCGACTAGACATTTTTTTAAAGCTGTTTTTTTTTTGTTGGTATAAGACAATAAGTACACTCTGTAGTTAACGTACAGTATTCGTGATAGGCCGACAACACGTGGGTTCACATGTTCTTCTAAACTGCTGCAGGCCACAGACTATCACCGGGGGCGTTTTGAATACATTTCTCTTAAGATTACACCGCGGCCCCACTAGTGATACAATATTTCTAGATCTTCGGTTACCCAGACTGCGTGCAATACGGTTAAGTCAGCATGTGTAAAAGGAGTTATAACTGCACTAGGTATTTAATGTGTACGGATAAAAAAATGTTACAACACCTTCTCTTCTTTTTTTTTCTGAATAAACTAATTTGGAGATACAATAATGCTCAGTTATTTCTGAGAAGCCATGTTATATTATAAAGGGTGCGATATAATTTAAGTTAGTTAACAATATTGTAAAATACGTTTAACTAATTTCAACTTATTATTTTCATTTGCAATAATTTGATAATAATTGATAATTTTTATTTTCTAGGCAAAGTAGATTACATTGGATCATCTCATCAATGGTGGCATTTTCTAGTCGTATTAGCGTTGTACTACTGGCACAACACTGGCATCATGTATATCGAGTACAGGATGAACCACGGATGTGTTAACGATCTACGATTATGATATTCAACTGTCGCTCAAAGTGTTTATTATTATTATTTTATAGTTAAATTATTTTTAATATTAGTCCGTTTGTATTACTTGACGATTCACCGACTATATTTTGTACATTATTTCTTCCAGAACATAATTATTATTAATTATTATACTATTGTGTTTAATACATTTTTGGCAATAAAATGTAACCGATCGAAAACGCAACAATATCCTTTTATTATCATTATTTCACGCAACCAATCGCTGTACACGCATTCCGTTTACAATAATATAAAACATTTGAAAGCGATATGTCGTGACCAAAGTGAAAAAACAGCCATGACTCATGACCAAAGTTAAGTGTTTAATATCCATGCGGGCTTTTTTGAAATGGAATTGGTTGATTTGTGTTTTGACGTGACGAAAAGAAAACATACGATTTCATTTTCATGTTTTGTTCCAGTCACGTTTAATACAGGAACTACAAGTAAAAAAAAAAAAATAAAATAATGAATGCCTTATGTTAAATGGTTAATGAATATTATCGTCGATAAATAATGGAATTATCGAATAACCTTCATCAAAACATACTTATCATGTTATTGTAACTGAGGAAAATTTACCGAGTACACTTGCAGTGTAATAATCATTTTAACACTTACGGAATAATGATGATTATGTTCTGCACACTTTGTATACCTAATTCACGTGAAACACTGTTTCGTAAAAACATTGTTAATAAATTCAATTTATATGATATCATCAACACCTTATTGTATATTATATATAACTCATTGAACTCTTTTAAGAAATAATGTTACACGGATTTAGAATAGTTGGAGATGTTATCTTGTGCAGCCGTGCCAGATAAAGTGCCATTTCTCGAATAATTTGCGAAACAATTATTATGATGTTGTAAGATACTTGTAATAAGTAGATTATTATATTTATATAATATGTTGGAAAAAATAATTAATGAAAAGTCATCACACCGTGCGGCAACAAATTTTTATTGTGCATTGCGTGTTCCCAAAAAAAAATCTATGCTCATTGTACGTGTTACTTAATTAAAAGATGTCGTTTTTTTCTGTTGAATTATTCATTGGCTTAGCGACAATGTTGCTGACCTAAATTATTATTGTTACAAATCACCAACACTGTATTTATCGGAATTTTTTTTTTTCATTCCAAAGTTATGCTGTTAACTTAATGTTGTTTTAATACTGTGTCCATCGATTATACGCATGTATGATAAAAAACAAACATTGCGTTCCCAGTGCAACGGCCAATTTATCAAATAATTATCGCCAACAAAAACTATCTACATTATGTTGACTAGTTATATATGTTCGTCAAACCAGTTTTATTTTTGTTGATTACAAATGAAGGCGACTGAATTGTACATTTTAATCGATTTAGACCTACATGTCTTGACAAAATAGGTTCGATTACATTCGATTCCTTGGTGAAATCAAGTCCCGGGGCTACTTGGACATCAGTGGCCTATAGTTTAATTTAATGTTAAAATGTACACAAAAATAACATGAAAGTTATGTTGAAAGTTATAATTTACTGTTATAATAGTACATTCAAATATGGATTAAGGCAAAAATCTTCATTCATGGTTACATAAATATTTAAAATATACCTACATTTAATCTTTTACCATTTTCTTCACTAATTTAACTGTTACCCCCGGCTTTCTTATTGTATAAGAAAAACGAAAAAAAATAAACAAAAAATGAAAATGTTACGTTTTTCAAATGCGACAAGACTGTATCAATAAAATAGTCTCGCCGTCTATCACCTTGTTCTAATACTGTATTTAACTGCATACATAATATCATTAAATACTATGTGTGACTGCGCCTATTTGCATATACAAATCGTATACGCGCTCCCATGAATATCTGTCCGTACACACTGTTGTGGTAAATATTAAACTATCCGGCATAAAACAAAAATATCAAGACGATACCCGTTGTAGCTTGTAATTGCTGAGAAATGTTTTTGAAATAATTTCAATATTGGTGAACCGAACCTAGCGGTTATATTGATTGCACGAAACGGAGTTACCTCCAGGCTTAAATACATACAATATCCTGCAAGTACATTATAACTGTGTACGATGTGTGAAGCACTGCATAAATAAGTAAATAACGCCAGGTATGCCGGGAAAAAATTGTATTGTATCAAATTATAAAATACCGTTAAAATTTCTCATGGGACTCGACGCGTGACGTCAGTCCCCAAGATTCCGAGTTGATTTTGCTGGCTTAGCTAGTAATTTATTGTTATCGTAGTTAGAAATATATATGGTACCCTACGCACAGACTGTAGTGAAACTCGACAATAGTTTCACGCGAGCATTAATGGTAATAATAACAACAGTAATAGCACTGATGCGCTCATCGAAAATGTCGAATCTAAATAAAAAACGTAAAGAATACGTATTTTAACTACATTTTTTCCAAACGAACATTTGCCAGCAGCGGCGTTCGCCGCGGACAATCGTCGTGCAATAAAATCAATGCCGTTTTCAGTGTTCGAGATAATCACGTTATGGTACAATCAATAGTAAATCGTTCTCGTGACCCAACACTACACTGTGCACGGTCATACGTTTATTGTTACACTTAACGTTGTGCGGGAGCGTCGGAATGCGTAACGTTACGTGTACATTTCAATCGACACTGCGCTGCTGCAGCGCATATTGTTTATCATACACATAAAAATGATTGTTTTGCAATATTCGTGTGAAAATACACTTATTTATATTTTCACCACCGATTCACAAGTCCAATAAGATAAAAAGTATTCGCGTGGAGCGTTGTGTAAAAAAAAAAAAATTAAGCAGCTAGTGCGCGCGTTTAATACCGCGTGAAAACAACGGATGGGTACGGCTCCGCGGTTTAAGTATAAAACGAAAAACAGAAAAAAGATTTCATTCCGTAAACTTTTATAACAAGATGTAATGGCGGCAAGGTGGTGTGCGCGCTTATATATATTTATAGTCTTACATAGATGCCTGGCGTATTTTTTTATTTTTTTTTATGCGCGTAAAGCACTCTCGCGGTTTTTACCTCTCGCGCGGAGTACTTACACCCCCCCCCCCCCGACACAATAAGCGCATATAATACGTACATATATATTCGGTCTAACCGGGTGTACGACCGTGGTGCGGGGGCGGCGGCTAGGAAATCGTAAAAACGAATACAAATTTCAATACGAGAATAACGCACTGCACGGGCCACGCATATGTATAATACTATGTGACAATGCGCAAGTATACGATATTTATGGCGACAACTCGCATAAGGTAACATTAAATTATAACAATAATTTAATTTTCGGAACCGTCCGAAAAGCTATAATTACCTACATATTGTATATTATATTTTAACAGTTCTCGGATTAATGCATGATATATATTACGTGCATGTGGTACCTGTACAGGATAGTGGGGCGTAAATACCAGGTACGTTTTACAGACTATGTCAAACTGTATTTGATCTTCCCTCGAGCCAACCGTTGATTGGGAATCACGTCGTTTTGGCGATCAGCTTATTGACTGTACCGTTATGCGTCGTAGCATTTCGCCTGTACAGTGCCGTAAGTTACGTGTATAGTTTCGTGATTGTTTGCAGTACTGTGAATTATCAGTACGACGAATGCAGTCGGAATATATTATATGTACTACCCGAAAGCAGTAAATAACCGAGTTGTCGAGATTAAATACGATCTGCAACTGTATTAAATACGGCGTGCGTATGAAAAGCAGCTTACAGATTGTGCGATTCGGTTCAAAGGATCTCGCGAGTAATTTGCGAGGTTCAAACCGTCATCGACGCGGTACCTGGGGCTATATACGCAACTCGAATTCACGTGTCTTATGTCCGTGTATATTTGTTTAATTTAATTTAGTTTTTACTGTATTTTTAATATGCGTTATATACTATCCGCTCTATGTAAGATTGCTATGTATGAAATTAATTTGCAAGTACATATATATTATTACTATTATATCACCTAAATCGATTTGGAAACACCGCTATACCTTATACGTTAGGTGAAATGTCAACCAAAAAAAAAAAAAGAGTACACCCATATACCTACGTGGTATAATGTATTCCTCGTACATTCCTTGTCCGGCGTCCAATAAAGACACGAGGACTCGCGTACAACAAAACGCGATTTATACAACTTTTCAAAGGTGCGGAAAACTAATTTTTACCACAGTTGTATACCGTTCTTATTAATACTCGAATCAAAATATTAGTTCGATGATCAGACGAGAAAATATAGTTTCAATAATTATAATATTCGCCCGGCCCGTGTTTAGTGTTCGGTGCGTACAGGCGATCGTTGTAAAACGCTCGATTTGACCACACACAACGCTACGCGACACAGACGTGTCGCACGACGACCACGCGGTATATTCATGTTATTGAAAATGTTCCACGAGGGGTTTCGACCCTCCAGCCCTCGTACCGTAGACCGTGCGACACATATGCTCACCAATATCGCGTGTTGTGTAAACCCTGTACGTACATATTATACACGTAGTATAGCCGTACGCGCACCTGTACACGCGGCCGTGTACATAAAATAATAGGTATATTGCGTACACACGTAACGTAACGCGTTTGCAAGCGTCTCCGCACCTGTATACGTATAATATATGCACGCGTGTATTATATTCTAATTATAAAATAACCCGTGTTTCGGGACTTGCGACCGGGACCCGTGCCGCCACCATCGCCTCCGCCGCCGCCGCCGACGACGTCATCGGCGCGCGCGGCGTTTGCGCTTCGGAGACCGTATATTATATAATATATAATATGTACACGCGTATACCGGTGGCGGCGCGGCGTCGAGCTTCTCGAAGGGAAAACCGCCTCGGCAGTAACTATAGTAACACCCCTCGTATTGAATCCAATTTCTGTTCGGCCGGTTTTATCTCCTAAGCTACCCGTCGCCCTGCCTCACCTACACCCCCGAGACTGTACCATCCCTCCCAACTTTTGCTCGCCGACCCCCGAAGCCCCGACCTACAACGCGCGCGCACGAATTACGTATATACACATATATACACATATATAGACACACACACACACACACGCACACGCATTAAGCTATAGTATACCCGAAACGCCATTTTGTCTTCTTCCGCGCACCGTTTTCTTTCCCTTCGGCGGCGGCGGCGGCGGAGACTGTATACGGACGGGGCCCCTCTTCCGGCGCGACGTATACAAATATATATTTATATATTATTATTATTTTTTATTTTTCGCCTCCACGTCTTCTTCTTTTCTTCCTCCTCTCGAAATGATTACCTCCTAAACCCCCGCCCACCATCCCCTTCACCACGACTATTCCTTTTTTCTCGTATTTTTTCCCCTTTTTTTTCTCCTGAGAGCCTGCACTAGTCTTTCGCAGCCAGTTTATATTTTGTTATTTTCTTGACTTCTGCGGGTTGTCCCGGATTTTCGAACAATCAATTCTGTGGATAAAGGGCAGAGGAAAACGGCGATAAAAAAAAGACAACAACAACAACAAAAATAACCACGAAATATGTTCAGTGTTATGTGTTTTCTCGTATACGAAACGTATCTGTATAGGACCGCGTCATAAGCCCGGGTGCATTATAATATAGCGTATAGACCTGACGACATATCTCATAATGATATGCGTATATTATATTTTATCATACCTGGTGCGAGTCTCGATACTTCCGCAATAACTGGTCGAATCGGACGTCCGGCGAGGGAGGCAAGACGGAGCATATGATTCTCCCAGGACTTCAAGTGTAATAAACAATTTTGAAAGTTTGAACTTTTATATTTCCTTGATATTTTGACTAAATTAGTATAGATTTATGAAAATTTGAAATTGACGAAGAAAAAAACAATACATTCGTCATGGACTAATGATATGATATAATCGTTTTTTCAATGTGAATTTTGGTATTGGATTTTATTATTATGATTCGATCGATTGCCTCTCCGACAAGGGGGTGTGCGCACTAATGTTTGTAAACTAAATGATGTTGTACACAGTTATGAATAAATAACTAAAATTAGTAATAAAAGTATTATCAAATAACGTATTAATACCGATTTTATGGCAGAAACATATTACATAAACATTAATAGTGTTTAAAGGTACGCTTATTTAGTGATTGGGGGCATTAATGACGTAGAACACCCACCTATGGTTGAGTAAAAGTAAATGCATCTTAATGTGTATCACACAGAATTTCTACGTGCACCATTAAAAAAATTGTCATTAAATATTTAGTCAATGTTTTGATTGGGATCAAAACGTTTCGTAAATTAGCTTACTCAAAAATGTGGTAAACTTGTCAAGTTATTTTCAGGTTTATATTCGGTATACATTAGGCCATATGACTATAAATAATTCAATTTGTGTACAAAATATTTTCTCCAAATTACTCGAACTCAGTATAACATTGTATATTTAATTTTTATGTATGATGTATTGTAAGGTTCTGGTTATTTAATACGTACACGCAACACGCATTGTGAATACATTACGTTGTTCAGTAAACAATATTTACGGTTTAACAATATAATATTATGTTCTATTATAGGCAGTATTATTTTACGGCCTTCCAAAGCAAATAAAATTGACAACTCTGAGAAAAAAGTTGCCTACACTAAACTCTATACAATCTGTATGATATTTCGGGCAACGAACATACACTAATATTGTTTAAATTAAAATCAACGATTAAAGGTGAATCTAAGAAAGAAATCAGATAGAGCCCACCCATCCACCATAAATGTTGCAAGACTATATGAAAATTAATAGAATTTTAATTCTTCTAAAAAGAATAATGTTTTAGATCCGCACCACTGATTCTAAGATAATGATATAAAATATTTGTTTAATTAATTTTATAAATATTGAAACAATTACGTATTTATTAATGGGCTAATATAAGTTATAGAAAATCATACATTTTAACTTAATTGCCTATTGCTCTTTATTATGGTATTATAAGCTTGTTTGAATAACAATAATATGTTCTTATTTCTCAACAGTTACAAAGTTAATTTGAATTTGAATTAACATTATCGACGATAAAATAGTAATAATTTTATTTATTTAGGTGTGATCAATTATTTTAATTTTCGTATAAAAAGTTAGTCAAATATTAAACTCGACACATCACAACGTATGTACAAATATACATAATCTACAATTTACATAATATAACATTTACAAATTTTATATGTTTAGCTAAAAAAATAGAAAGAAATAAAAATAATTGTATATCACTTTATCTCATTAAATATAAACAAATACAAAAACATCAGCACTAACGTCACGTTTATGTACTTAAATTACAAAATTTGGAATTTTAAAAATTCTCACTTTCACAAGAAAATTTGGTGAGGTTATTGTTAAAATGCGATAAAAGCTGATCTCTGAATACATATAGATAAATTTATTATTGAAAAATTCGATCAATTTTGTTTATATGTATTTATTTTACCAAAAACTACTGAGATATTTGAACACATTCAATTAATAATAATTAAAAATGTGCACAGTTATAAAAATGTTTCAAGCGTTGGATTATTCTTAAAAAGTAAATAACTTTTCACTTTTCTCGCTTTGAATACTATAAATTCTAAAACATTTCGGATGTTTTTTTTTCTTTAGATAATTGTGATTTTTGTGTAATATTAAATTTTAAAAATAACCTGTCGTACGCTACATGTACATTAAAGATATTTCAGTCCATATTGACAGTTAAATGCGTTATAACGAGGTAAGAAAAAAAACAGATCCTCCAGATCCGTTTACGAAAAGGGAGATTGCAATAAGTAGCAATAATAATAATAGTAAAAATAATAAAAATCTCTTGGCAGAGTGTTGCGGTGCGAGCGAATTTACTTAAAACGAACGACGACCATTCTGCGGGACTATAGGCTTATGTTAAATCCTCTATACCTAAGACCTTCACTTATTCTCCAAAAGCCGCTTTTTTCCTCGCGCCCGTCGCAGGTTATAAGGCCTTCCTATATCTCGTCCCTCGTATTTTTTTTTTTTCATTTAGCTAATCGATTTCAAACCAGTAATAAAAAAAAACACATTGATACGATATAAAAAAAAAAAAAATAATAATAACAATAATATATACACCCGCTAATTATTAAGTCAGTGCCATTTTAATGGGTATAGGTTTAATTGAAATCGGAGACATTAAAAAAAAAAAAAAAAACCAAACACACATATATCGGTCGTCGGCGGCGTATAATAGACCGTGTACGCGCGCGCGGTGCATTCGTCGGCTAATGATATTATAATAAAAATTCAAAAGGGTACGCTTTTGCTTAATGTGCTGCTGGGGTGTTAAACAAAACGACGCGTCACCATTAATTCGTTATTAACGGTCGGGTACCCTAATGAACGGGGGTAGGTATATTATATTATGTGCGCGCGGCGGCAATATGAGATATTATTATTGTTATTATTATTATAATTATTATAATACGGTTTTGCATATAATAGTGATAATACAACGCGCGCGCGGGGCAAGAACCAAGACTCGGCGACGGTCGCGGTGGTATAGAGACGAGACGATGATTGATAGTGTCCGGCCTGCCTTAAATTCAACTTTCAAAAGTTATATTCATATATACGACGCAAACAGCAGCAAACGCCGCCCCATCTCATTGTCTACAATAATAATAGTAATAATAATAGCGTAAAATAACATTAAAGATATAAAACGCTGTAATATATACTCGGATAAACGTGTAAATTAGTGAGTTTATCGTTGCGAGTTGGGTCGGCTTTAGATACTTAAATAGGGGCAGGGCGAAATTGTTGTCAAAATGTCAAAATCGTTGGTTAAAATTTAAAAACCGATTATTTGCATTACACGTTTAGTCATCCAGCCTCGCCCGAGAAATATACCTATTATTATATAGCCTTGTTTATTTCTGTACATTATAACGTATTTACATATAATATATGTCCCAAAAGTGTTTTTAATCTATTTTTTCTGAACACTGAATAGTATTTTACAGTTTCTTTCTAAAAAACTTCAGGTTTGGGGGTGGGGTGGTCAATTCTTTTATGCCTCCCCGCTACAAAGCTGCCACTACCGGTCACGTGTACTTAATTGGGATTTTTCTTAGTTTGGAGTGGCGTACAAATTCTAGAATTTCGATTACAAATTGAATACCAATCGATTGGATATTTTTCAACCTAGGGTTTTACTTTGACGATAATGAGGGAAAACGAATTTGTCAGGTTTTTATTTTACGGGGTCGGGTTTTATTTGGATCGATGGTATACATATTATTATGATGATGTCAATTCAGCATAACGTATATTACTGTTGACTGTTGAAATTGTTAAAAAAAACACTCATCGAAGAAAAATGTACTTGGGATCGAAAGCCTTTTTCTTCGAATACGTTTTCGTCGATGTTATAAGAATACGAAATGCTGCAGCTGTTAAGTTCGCGGAAGCGTCTTTATATTTCAATATAATTGCATCTCTGATATTAGTATGTTACGCGTCGAGTTATTTATATTATAGCGCTACGAAGGGAATAAAAAACCATATGATACATTTTATAAAATTACACAACACTATACCAAATATACGCTACATAGTAAATACAACAATTACATCTTTCATGTTTGTTTTATGATCGTTTTGTGGCCAGTCGCCACGGGTTTAGACGTACATTATTGTATTACACAAACATAATAATATTTTATGTAACTTTCGCCTCGGTACCTGATCACTGCACTCGCACAGTGCCTAATGCTTACGTGCACGTTGTATGGGCAACATTAACGCCGTGCTAGTTACACTATACTAGTGTTTCAAGAATAAATGCGTTTTGTTTTTCAGCCACAATTTTACCGCTGCGTTGTTAAATATCGTGAAAATTATGATTTTATTAAAACGGCTTCAATGTTTTTGAAATGTCGAGATAGAAATCGAGATATTACGCGACTTGTCTCCGGTTAAAAATTAAAAATTCTAGATACTAATAAACTTTAAATCTGCTCTAAACTAGACTGGTCGTCGATTATCACGTTGTTTTATGGTAATCTTAATCTTACTAGTAAGAAATGCCATGCGACGCGATTATCATAATACTGCTGCTAGCGGCTAGCCTGCTGGATGACTCCAACTAGGAATATTGGACTCCTGCGCATAATATTATTTTCTCGCATACAGATAGTTTGGACAATATTCGATTGATATTGCTGGGACAGTGATAGCAACGTGTACTTATTGTTAAAGGGACAAATTTTATTTTTTGTTTCTAATTCGTCTCGTTGCATAGACGGTTTACACAACAATAAAGAGTGCCGTTTATATCATAAAATAAAAATATAATTCGAGCAAAATATGTTAAATATATGAAATGTACGCATTTTTGTTCACTTAGTGCGCAAATGGCGCAGTAATATAATACTCGTTATACACGGAACTGACACATGCGTTATACGAGTGTACCGATTCACCAAAATACATTGTAATCTATTGAGAATAAAAAACAAACAAACCTTTCGATGCTGATGGTATATCCTGGGCGTTTCTTGGAAAAACTGACGCCATGGCTTCGTTAAAACGACACAATGGTGTGTCCTCGACAACGGCTGCCAAAAGTGATAATATTGTCGTACGATTTTCATGATTTTTTTTTTTTATCAAATTTGAATAGACATGTTGTTCAGTTTTTTTTATTATTCTTTTATTTGTAAATTAAGAATTAACGCCAACGTTGACTGCACTGCCGTCGATTTCAGTAATCGTTTAGTCTTAAATCAGTGTGTAGCGGATTCAAAGCATTATAATACGTGAACGAGTACCTATACGTATAAGTATATATAAATAAGCGTTGCACGCATTCAACACGTAGCTCATTATAATACACTAATTGTTGGGCATCGTAAAATTATATGGGTTTCACGGAGTGTCGTTTATGATACGAGCAGCAATAAATCGTCTGCTTGTACTGTTTTTTTTTCGAGTCCAATGTTGTCGAATAAATATCGAAATTGGAAAACAGTTTTTGTTACACGACGAAATAGTGTAATATCGTGAAATTGATTGTTCCGAAAACAATACGTATTTCTTTTCATTACTGTACGACGAAACAAACCGTTTCGTCTCAACGATACACGAGCAGGCATCGCGGTTCGTGTGGGTACGCGCGTGCGGGTGAAAAACGTACGTATGTTCAAGGAGTAGAGAAAAAACGTTGCCTTGTTTTCATTTGTCCCGTCTGAACGCGACGATATCTGTACGGTTATCGCGTGGATATGTATAACATATTGTTCGGGTGCAAGAAAAAGAAAACCTTTGTGAAAATGCGAAATACATAATATTTTCATTACGTTTTATTGTGTCGAGCACGGATTTCCGTATTGAAAACAGATATGGTAATGCGTCGTCGACGTAATAGAAAAACCCTAAGCCCGTCCCGCGCGGTATTATATGTCCGCGTATTATGTGCACGCGTAGGCGTACAGAATAATATCATAGCGTTGCACTCGTAGCGAAACAGATGACGCCGCCGTCCGGAACGCGCGTATCGGGGGGGAAAAAAAAACACTTTTTCGACTGGTTTTTTTTTTTTTTTATCGTCGTTGCTCGTTTTTTTCCCGCGCTCCCGCGTCTCGAACCGTACACACATAATAATAATAATATATCGGCATTACAACCGTATCACACACGTGGGGTTTTCAATATCTCTCGTATACTCGTATTCAATAACAATAATGTATCTCACGTACGAGCGCAATAATACAAAACCGTTTGCATAACAATAGAAATCCGGAGCGAGCCGGGGTATAGTGAGCGGAATGGGAATAATATGGTGCGCGTTAGGATTTCAACGCGTAGTGCGTATATATTACACGTATCATAATAATACACGCGTTCGCGCACCAGTATGGCAATGTCAACGCAACGTCCAGTGCAAGAACGATTATGGCCGGTGCAACGGCTAAATAATGTCCACGCGAGGTACATGAATGAATGACGGTACATCAGTTTCAAAAAAAAAAAAAAAGTTATGTATGTATTTTTCCAACACTCTCATTACAATAAAACGTCAAAAAAAAATAATAATAATATTATAAATTTATCTAACTACATATTATTATGAATATATATATTGTACAATCAATTATTTAGTAGTTTTTTTTTTTTTTTTTCATATTACACGTTACACATTGTTCGGGGCGTACGGGAAATATCAAGTTTCTATGATTTTGATTGAGAAAAACAATAATTCAACGTACTGCATCACTATGTTTAATATCACTATCGAATGACCCCACCTTAAAAAAATATTAGAAACACATTTATCAGAAAAAAAAAAAACTATACGTTGACGTAATAAAACATCGTCATCATAGCGTTTAACGGTTCTGATATATGAACGTAATCTAGGTACAATATTATCTAAATGTTATGGGAGTACGTTTAAATTGATTGACAAATGCAAAACGATCCGAAATTTTGATTTTTCTCATCGTTCCAACTAATTACCACCATGGTTTTACGTAATGCACGATTGATTTCTCGACTAAATCTGCACAGAGAAAATTTCATAATATCATCGCTTCTGCAGCTTTAAGTGACAGCGTATCATTTTAATGGCGATGGGAATGCTGTATCTATAATTTCCCGTTATATAGAAATCAAAATTTATCAAGAAAATCAATGGGTTGTCTAAACCTCAGTAGAATTTTTTTTGTTTATTGTTGAGAAATATGAGAGAGAAAAAATCAAATTTTACATTTTTATAATACACGTGTTATATCTTTATAATATGTACCTACGTATACGGGCATTTATTTGGCAGGCAAGACTAAAAATAACCGATGAAATGTCGTTGTCTCAAAACCGTACGTGAATATTAAACACACCCCGTATGCGAGTATTTACAAAACTAAAACGAAAAT
This sequence comes from Periphyllus acericola, assembly GCA_949715065.1. Classification (NCBI taxonomy): domain Eukaryota; kingdom Metazoa; phylum Arthropoda; class Insecta; order Hemiptera; family Aphididae; genus Periphyllus; species Periphyllus acericola. Next base: position 14,889,356 of record OX454271.1, read on the forward strand.
AATACAATGTTTAATAATAATAATAATAATAATAATAATAATGATATATACTATATAGTATTGGACTAGACAAATGATTCCGTTATTGCCATTATAATATTCATAAAACATTATACTCAAAATAAAATATATCGTATGTACAGACTGTTTACACGATTATTGTTTGTTCATAATACATAAAATAATAATATAATGTGCGCACGTATAAGGTGGCACATATTATGTAATGCGCACATTATTGGTTTATGTATATATTACCATTACATGTACATAATACCTATACCGCTCGTATAAAACAAAACGATATACCAATAATAATAATAATAATAATAATAATAATAATAATAATGCTCAATGGGAAGACGTATACAACAGTTGTACACAGGGTATATAAATAAGTCACGAATCGGGCGAAGGAAACTATGTGCGGGCGGGATGAACGCGAAAATAAGATTAGTGTGTATGCTTCATGTAAACACGTCGTAGGGCGACAAATGAAACGGAGAGAGAGAGAGAGACCTAATATGAATTTAGTTATCCACGTGAGTAACCCCCGAATACCACGAAAATATCGAACGAATTAGTCGAAAGCTTATGTACGCGCACGTGGGTGCAGTCAGTGACGCCGAATTCGTTTTTATTGTGTGGTTAAAATTGTATTACTATCTCTTAACCGCCCCCACTCAGCACCCTCAGAACGTTCAAGGATCGCAACCGTTTTAGTCATGACTCTATAAGAAACTGAGATTAATTAAAAGTGATTAGTTACTTTACTACTAATGGTTGTAAGTTAATACATTTGCCCAAAATGACATATTCGGTATGTTACGAATCAAGTAAACTGGTTGATTTGGTCAGCTACCAGTTACTCCCACTTATAGTTCTAGATGGTGCGATTGGACCACAGTTGATGTAGTGTAATGAATATTTCTTTCTCGGATATACGTCCACGGGGTTGAATTCACCGAAACTGGTTTTGAGGGTAAATTACGAAAGCTTCTTTTCAGAGGTCGGTGATTTTTTTAAATTTTTTGTTCGGGATAGGAGGGAAATTATAATAATATGAGAGACGCATGTAAGTAGTATTTACATATTTATAAATCACATATTATTTACACGACTACGATTATGTACTGCAGACAATACACGCGTATTAGACATAATTTACACATTTAATAATTATTGATAAATTTACATAATATTTTATATACGTACAGACCACGGGGCGGGCCTAGAGCATGGCCGCGGCGGCATGCATTTGCGTCAGCTCGACGTGTTGTTTGACGGACCGTCCACCGGCGACCACCTGCTGTTGCTGCTGCTGCTGTTGCTGTTGCTGATGCTGCTGCTGTTGCTGTTGCTGTTGCTGCTGCTGCTGCTGCTGTTGCTGGTGGTGCTGGTGATGTTGATGGTGATGGTGGTGGTGGAGATGGTGATGGTCGTGACCGCGGTGATCGACTCGGTCGACTCGGTCGCCGTTATCGTCGTCCATATCGTCGTCCACGTCTTCGTCGTCGT